>OY283139.1:84546227-86946227 GCA_958299785.1 Medicago lupulina
GACCATTACAAAGCTATCACTAGGTCCTCTTTGTTCCCTATTCTCTATTGTATCTAATACGATAACCAACTTCATTATTGGAAATTCAATCATATTGAAGGAATAGTACAGTTCCATGTATTTACGCTTATCTTATGAGCATCAAATTGTCAATTATAATTATAACAAGGATGCTAGTTTTCGTAGTATACTTCATTGGTCAGGCTGTTAATATCACTGTATGGTCTGTATATCATAACAGTAGAATAAGTTCACTCATTAGAGTCTCATGAATGACTTTGATGAGTTAGATGCAACAATGAAATGTATCTGTATTTTGACATGAATAAGTCTCAGTTTGAATAATCAATTTACTAGTTTAATCTAAGATCATTTGTTACTTGGAATACATACGATACTAAATGATTGTGAATACTGATTTAAAAGGTAAAAAATTGTGAACTCATTTCTATAAACGGGGCATGCTATTTGAATGACGTGGAAAGTTTCGTATATTTTATTAGCACTAATGTGGTTTTTAAATGTCAACCATAGTGTGATTGCTTGTTGTTTTTAGCATTTGTCTTAATTGTGATTCTTCCATGCAATTTCAAATTTTATTATAATTTTTTCTCAAACCTGCAGCTTATGCTTGAATTATGGCAAACATTTCCTGAATGCTGATTTCGCAAAGACTGACCAAGCATTTTATGTGTTTGAACAGGTATTATTAAGAAAACAAGAACTGTTATGGAATGCTTGCACCGCTTTTGCAGGGAATGCATTGACAAATCAATGCGACTGGGGTAAGTCACATGAATCATTCCACCTTATTTATTTAATATGCTAGTTGCAGTTGAAGTCCTTGTCTCTACTTTGCTTATCTGAAATCATAATAAAATGTCTGTATGTGACCGGATTTATTATTTATGATATATATCATCTCAGGAACAATGAATGCCCAGCTTGCCGCACACATTGTGCTAGCCGTCGCTCCTTGAGAGATGATCCAAATTATGATGCCCTTATTGCTACTCTATATCCAAATATTGAGAAGTATGAGGAAGAGGTATAATTTAACCTGCTCACTACTTTGTCCTAATGTATACACAGTCCTGTGTACATGCACCTTTTGTAAAATTTAGCTAGTGATACCACTCTGTCCCATTGCAGGAGCTTGAGTTTCGTGAAGAGGAGAAGAACCGAAATAAGCAGGTCAATGTTTATTGAGTGAACATATTTATGCATGCTTTCAGCTTAATTATTGTAATGTGCATGCAAATTACACTGATGATACAACATGTTTTACTGATTGATGTTGAGTTGTTGACTATCTACATGGCTGCCGCAGCATAACAACTAAATACATATCTTATAAAATGAATATTTGTTTAACGCATGTTCCTTTTTAATCTTGAATCTTATCAGTCATTATCAACGTTATCTTAGCGTTCTATTTCTTTTTTTCTTCTGGCAGATTCAAGCTTCAATAGCAAAAGTTTTTAAACGGCAATCTGAAGCACTAAGCAAGAAACGTAAAGATACGCCAAGTTCAAGTTCATTTGTGACAAGATCACAGCGTAATCAAAGAAACCTTCAGTCTAGGCGACAAAACCAAGCTAGTGATATTCAAGGATCTGAAGAAAATGAGGAAAATGGAAATAATGAAAGAGACTCTTCTTCTGGCGATGAGGGGGGTACAGAACTCCGACAGAGAAAACGAAAGAGATGGACCAGAGTTCGCTCCTCTCAGCCCTCATCGTCAATGGCAAGTCCTGATGGTGGAAGCATAGAAAGTGATCTGGATATAAATAGAGAAAATCGAGGAACTTCTAGGCTGGTGACAAAAGCTAGAAAGCTTACTTGGGGAAGGGGTGGTTTTCGGAGTAACACAAGATATGGCAGTGGTGGTGGTAGCAACGGCAAAAGTTCCCGTAGTGGTCGAATGTCTAGGTTGGTTGATTATCTCAAAAACTTGAATGAGAACACTGATGAGGTATAAGTTCTTTTTTTTCTTCTCTTTTAATGGACCAATGAAAAATGTTACCACGTATTGCTTCTTTATTATACTTGTATTCTTATCTCAGTTCAATTTAACAAATAGATACTGTCTTTTATTTACAGTTTGATGTTCATCTCATGTTTATTTCGCTGGACAAAGAACCTACACCAAGGTTGGAGAAGCTTCATCTGTGTTGTCGACCAAATGTGTCTGTCAAGAACCTTTATGAAGTGAGATCCTCTTTTTCTTTTATCACTTATTTCTGGCAGTGATAGTTTTTTTTTTTTTAATTAGTATGAATTGAACTTGATATCCAGAGGTTGACAACACACACTGCGCACCAACCACTTATGCTAGACCTCAGTGGTCTGGCAGTGACAGGTTTTGATCAACTTGAATTTATGCCTCCGCCAAGATGCTTTGCTAATATATTAGCTCTGTGTAATTCTTCCTTGTTGAAAACAATTGCCTAATATGCTTTTTTCGGCGAACCGATGATAGTTTTCTTATGATGATTGTCTAATATTTTTGTATTTTCTTCATAGTATGTTGCTAGTCAGACTCCTTTGACAGTTGAAGAAGTTGAGATACTGGCAGTTAAAGGATGCAGTAGTGCAAATTGTGACAAGTCAGCTGATGAGGATTTGGTCCTGGATTTCGATGAGCTATCGTCGTTGGTTATAGATCCACAAAAAGATGAACTGGAAATTTTGCAAGCTCATGAAACTGTGGCAGAGATTAGATCCAAAAGCATATTTAAAAGGGGCCATTTGGTGAGTGTTAAGATGTTTTTTTCCTTCTATGAAGCACAAACACGGACACAACATTGACACGTTAACCATGATGATAAATTTGAGAAAATTAATTAATTAAATGAAATCACATGTTTTATGTATAGTAGACACGTCTTCGATCAGAGGTCTCGCATCCTCCCCCCACCCCACACACACACACACAAAAGTAGACTATATATTTATTTTTTCTTTCTGTTGTTTCAGATTCTAGCATACAGGAGGAAGGTCTGAGGCATTATATTTATTGGTTTGGATGGCAGGAGTTTGAGATGGACAACAATGCAATGAACTTGTTGTGTGTACATAAAAACAAAAGACCAATTGTTTAAAGTCTTTTTTTTTCTTCTCTAGTTGCAACCGATAAAAGTGAATAAGTTATCCTAAAGTATACTAAATTTTAAAAACCTTCATAATGATATTATGGTAGCATTGTAATATGCTCAATAAGTTTTAGAGACATATACCTCTTAAAATATTGGTGTTTGTTTTATTATGACAGAATCCTAAAATATTGGTTAGAATTTCAATTTCATACAAATTTGTGTTAATTATCGGATGAAGTTTAAGCATACCAAACCTATCATACATAGACGAAGTAGTTTTAGGAAGTAGCATGGCCAACTGGATCACCAGTGTCGGACCTTAGGAAGTGTAAGGTGCTCAACCGAACTGAGCCTCCAAATGCCATGGGTCTCAAAAAATAAATTAAGTTAAATACCCATCCCCTACTTAAATAAAAAATATATATATGTTACTTCATTTTCTTTCTTCAGTTCACGTTTGAGATTTTTCTAGACTCTAATTCTCATTTTGGACATAAATTTGGTGTTACCAAACCACCCCCGAATTTGTATAATCACTTAGTCAGTCAATTTAAAAAACTATTTCATTGAAAGATCACCTAAATCATTTCTTTTTGGCATAAATTGTTCATTTTCTCCTTTCCCACAACAGAGGTGTGACAAATCCAAACGACACTATTAGGTAAATTTCATTTCTCTTTCACTTAATTTTTTTTATTTCCTTATGTTTAGAATTTCTTCTGATTCAGATTTTTTTTTTTAATAAAGCTTAGTTACACAAAAAAATTGCATTTTAATTTTACTAGGGCCCTATTTTAAATAGAGAGTCGAGCCTCCTATTTCATAGGAACGGCCCTGTGGATCACCTTCATTGTGGAAAACGATTGCTTTTATCAAATGATTGGTTTTGTTAAACACACATCAATGAAGATATGTCACAAATATTTGTATCTGTTAAGCATTTGGTCAACGGTTCAACCACTAGTTTGTATTGTTAATGAATTCGAGTTAATTTGATAGATTAATCTCTGTAATTATGCACATGTATACCTTGATTTATAAAAAAAAAAAAATAGTCGAGTTTTATCAATTTCTTCTTAAAATACACCATTAAAAAAAACATATTTAACAAAAAAGTGATGATGAAATGAATATAATCAAATTGATTTTATGTAGAAGTTTTTCTTTGAGGCCTATAAAAAAAAATAGGATAAAAACTATGCTCTTTAGGCAACTATGATCATTTTTAGAACTAGCAAACTATGCCCTTTTCATTTGATGGATTTGAATTTGTACAATGGATTTTCCTGTGTTTTTTTTTTTAAGAACGACAATCATTCACCTTCCACATTTTAAAAAAACCACACATGACTCTAAATGTAAACTTACGGACAATATAATTTATTCAAAAGTGTATTTTGAGATGACACAAATAATATATATGTTTAGATGTGTATGTTTGAAGTGATTAAGGGGTGAGAATTTTCCCTTTTTAAAGGACATATAGATCAAACATTTATCTATTAAACTATCTAGTGACACTATAAATTACTCGAGTTAGGATATTATCTATTTCCTCTAGAAAAACTTCATACCACATAGATTTTCTTGCAACTTACTCTCTACTTTCGTAGAATCCTTTATTTATATGTCAAAGGACCCTACTACTATTATCTTATTATCTTATAGTACTATTTACCCTAATACTATTCATTTCTCACATGATTTATGCCATAAATAATTACATGTCATTGCATGCTACATTACTCTTTCATCATGACTTCATTTTCTTTTTCTTCAAGACACATATCCTTCTTTTCACACTTGACAATAGCTTCATCATTATTCCCCCATTTTCTATAGTTTTGAAGAGTTTTAAAATGTATATTAAATAAATGGACCCACCAAATATGATATTATTTTATGGGCTTTTCTATCATGCGTAAATTTACATATGTTAAAAAGTTTAAAATAGTAAGATTGTATCCAAACTTATGCATTTTATATTAAATAATTGTTTTTTTTTAATGTAAAGTTACTATTTTTAGTTCCTTTAACATATGTAGTATTACACATGTTAAACAAACCCTTATTTTATTTATATTCTCAAAACTTTGATAATGAAAAAAAAAATGGAGAGTAAAAAAAAAAAAAAGAGGATTACTCACACCATGTTGTTTACCTTGAATTTTTGCGGTTGGGGCATACTAAATTTTTTTTTTTTGTGCTGTACACCATGTTGGAGTTTACAAATCCTTAACTAAAATATCCTTATTTATTAATTTTGGTAAGTCTAACCCTAATTATTTCCCTCCATAATGCTTTTTAGGTTTGTAACAAATCTATCCTACAATTTTGCCTCTTAAAATGCATCAAATATATTTTTATTAATAGCAAAAATAAAATAAAAACCTAAACAAATCCATTCATAAATAGCAAAAAAAAAAAATTAAAAAAAAAGGCTAACCATATTGATAGACTTCTACATATATTTTTTTTCTTTTCTTCTTATTAATTTTAGTTTTTTTTTCAACTAATTTTCTTATTTTGTGTTCTACACTTTTTTTTGACAAAATACTTTGTACAATTATTTAATACTAAAAAAATGCATTGTTCCTATCCTCTTCCTTTTTTTTATACACTTCTTTGCTACTAAAAAAATGCATCTTTTTTTTTTTGACAATATTTTGTAGACTTATATAATACCCTAATTTCCATCATAACTTGGCTATATATACTAATTCCTAAACCGTGTTTCTCTAAAAAAAACCTTAACCCCTAATTTTTTTCCTCCATAATGCTTTTTAGGTTTGCAACAAATCTATCCTAAAATTTTGCCTCTCAAAATGCATCAAATATGTTTTTATTAATAGCAACAAAAAAAAAACCTAAACAAATCCATTCATAAATAGCAAAAAAAAAAAAAAGGCTAAACATATCGACTTCTACATATATATATATATTTTTTTTCTTCTTATTAATCTTAGTTTTTTTTTTCAACTAATTTTCTTATTTTGTGTTCTACATTTTTTTTGACAAAATATTTTGTACAATTATTTAATACTAAAAAAAATGCATTGTTCCTATCCTCTTGCCTTTTTTTTTGTGCACTTCTTTGATACTAAAAAAATGCATTTTTTTTTTTACAATATTTTGTAGACTTATATAATACCCTAATTTCCATGATAACTTGGCTATATATACCAAACCCTAAACTGTTTCTCTAAAAAAAAACCTTAACCCCTAATTTTTTCCCTCCGTAATGCTTTTTAGGTTTGCAACAAATCTATCTTAAAATTTTGCCTCTCAAAATGCATCAAATATGTTTTTATTAATAGAAAAAAAAAAAGCCTAAACAAATCCATTCATAAATAGCAAAAATTAAAAAAAAAAAAAAGGCTAAACATATCGATAGACTTCTACATATATATTTTTTTCTTTTCTTCTTATTAATCTTAGTTTTTTTTAACTAATTTTCTTATTTTGTGTTCTACACTTTTTTTTGACAAAGTATTTTGTACAATTATTTAATACTAAAAGAATGCATCGTTCCTATCCTCTTCCTTTTTTTTATACACTTCTTTGATACTAAAAAAATGCATCTTTTTTTTTTGACAATATTTTGTAGACTTATATAATACCCTAATTTCCATCATAACTTGGCTATATATACTAATTCCTAAACCGTGTTTCTCTAAAAAAAACCTTAACCCCTAATTTTTTTCCTCCATAATGCTTTTTAGGTTTGCAACAAATCTATCCTAAAATTTTGCCTCTCAAAATGCATCAAATATGTTTTTATTAATAGCAACAAAAAAAAAACCTAAACAAATCCATTCATAAATAGCAAAAAAAAAAAAAGGCTAAACATATCGACTTCTACATATATATATATATTTTTTTACTTCTTATTAATCTTAGTTTTTTTTTCAACTAATTTTCTTATTTTGTGTTCTACATTTTTTTTGACAAAATATTTTGTCTAATTATTTAATACTAAAAAAAATGCATTGTTCCTATCCTCTTGCCTTTTTTTTTTGTGCACTTCTTTGATACTAAAAAAATGCATTTTTTTTTTTACAATATTTTGTAGACTTATATCCTTATTTATTAATTTTGTTAAGTCTAACCCTATTTTTTTCCCTCCATAATATTTTTTAGGTTTGTAACAAATATATCCTAAAATTTTGCCTCTCAAAATGCATCAAATACGTTTTTATTAATAGCAAAAATAAAAAAAAACCTAAACAAATCCATTCATAAATAGCAAAAAAAAAAAGGCTAACCATATCGATAGACTTCTACATATATTTTTTTTCTTCTCTTCTTATTAATTTTAGTTTTTTTTTCAACTAATTTTCTTATTTTGTGTTCTACACTTTTTTTTGACAAAATACATTGTATAATTATTTAATACTAAAAAAATGCATCGTTCCTATCCTCTTCCTTTTTTTTTATACACTTCTTTGATACTAAAAAATGCATCTTTATTTTTTGACAATATTTTGTAGACTTATATAATACCCTAATTTCCATCATAACTTGGCTATATATACTAAACCTTAAACCGTGTTTCTCTAAAAAAACTTTAACCCCTAATTTTTTTCCTCCATAATGCTTTTTAGGTTTGCAACAAATCTATCCTAAAATTTTGCCTCTCAAAATGCATCAAATATGTTTTTATTAATAGAAAAAAAAAACCTAAACAAATCCATTCAAAAATAGCAAAAATTACAAAAAAAGGCTAAACATATCGACTTCTACATATATATATATTTTTTTCTTTTCTTCTTATTAATCTTAGTTTTTTTTTTCAACAAATTTTCTTATTTTCTGTTCTATATTTTTTTTTGACAAAATATTTTGTACAATTATTAATACTAAAAAAAATGCATTGTTCCTACCCTCTTGCCTTTTTTTTTTGTACACTTCTTTGATACTAAAAAAATGCATCTTTTTTTTTTTTACAATAATTTGTAGACTTATATAATACCCTAATTTCCATGATAACTTGGCTATATATACCAAACCCTAAACTGTTTCTCTAAAAAAAACCTTAACCCCTAATTTTTTTCCCTCCATAATGCTTTATAGGTTTGCAACAAATCTATCTTAAAATTTTGCCTCTCAAAATGCATCAAATATGTTTTTATTAATAGCAAAAAAAAAACCCTGAACAAATCCATTCATAAATAGAAAAAAAAAAAAAAACTAAACATTTCGATAGATTTCTACATATATATTTTTTTTATTTTCTTCTTATTAATCTTAGTTTTTTTAACTAATTTTCTTATTTTGTGTTCTACACTTTTTTTTGACAAAGTATTTTGTATAATTATTTAATACTAAAAAAATGCATCGTTCTTATCCTCTTCCTTTTTTTTTGACAATATTTTGTAGACTTATATAATACCCTAATTTCCATCAAAACTTGGCTATATATACTAAACCATAAACCGTGTTTCTCTAAAAAAAACCTTAACCCCTAAGTTTTTCCCTCCATAATGCTTTTTAGGTTTGCAACAAATCTATCCTAAAATTTTGCCTCTCAAAATGCATCAAATATGTTTTTATTAATAGCAAAAAAAAAAAAACCTAAACAAATCCATTCATAAATAGCAATTTTTTTTTTAAAAAGGCTAAACATATCGACTTATATATATATATATATATATATATATATATATATATATATATATATTCTTTTCTTTTTATTAATCTTAGTTTTTTTTTCAACTAATTTTCTTATTTTGTGTTCTACATTTTTTTTTGACAAAATATTTTGTACAATTATTTAATACTAAAAAAAATGCATTGTTCCTATCTTCTTGCCTTTTTTTTTTGTACATTTCTTTGATACTAAAAGAATGCATCTTTGTTTTTTTACAATATTTTGTAGACTTATATAATACCCTAATTTCTATGATAACTTGGCTATATATACCAAACCCTAAACTGTGTTTCTCTAAAAAAAACCTTAACCTCTAAGTTTTTCCCTCCATAATGGTTTTTAGGTTTGCAACAAATCTATCCTAAAATTTTGCCTCTCAAAATGCATCAAATATGTTTTTATTAATAGCAAAAAAAAAAACCTAAACAAATCCATTCATAAATAGCAATATTTTTTTTAAAAAGGCTAAACATATCGACTTCTACATATATATATATATATATATATATATATATATATATATATATATATATATATTCTTTTCTTTTTATTAATCTTAGTTTTTTTTCAACTAATTTTCTTATTTTGTGTTCTACATTTTTTTTGACAAAATATTTTGTACAATTATTTAATACTAAAAAAAATGCATTGTTCCTATCTTCTTGCCTTTTTTTTTTTGTACATTTCTTTGATACTAAAAAAATGCATCTTTTTTTTTTTTACAATATTTTGTAGACTTATATAATACCCTAATTTCTATGATAACTTGGCTATATATACCAAACCCTAAACTGTGTTTCTCTAAAAAAAACCTTAACCCCTAATTTTTTCCCTCCATAATGTTTTTTAGGTTTGCAACAAATCTATCTTAAAATTTTGCCTCTCAAAATGCATCAAATATGTTTTTATTAATAGCAAAGAAAAAAGCCTAAACAAATCCATTCATAAATAGCAAAAAAAAAAGAAAAGGCTAAACATATCGATAGACTTCTACATATATTTTTTTTCTTTCTTTTCTTCTTATTAATCTTAGTTTTTTTTAACTAATTTTCTTATTTTGTGTTCTACACTTTTTTTGACAAAGTATTTTGTACAATTATTTAATACTAAAAAAATGCATCGTTCCTATCCTCTTGCCTTTTTTTATACACTTCTTTGATACTAAAAAAATGCATCTTTCTTTTTTTTTGACAATATTTTGTAGATTTATATGATACCCTAATTTCCATGATAACTTGGCTATATATACCAAACCCTAAACTGTATTATTAATACCAGGAGGTAGAACCACACATTCGAGATTTGGCCTTCCCTTTATTATCGATGAATGCTCCACGTGTAATGTCAAACCTAATACCCCGTTTGCTCAGTTGGTAGTCCAAGCAAGATTAGTAATATGGGACGAGGCTCCGATGATGCACAAATTTTACTTTGAAGCACTTGATCGTTCTTTCAGAGACGTTATGAAGGAGGTGGACAAGAGAAACAAATACATCCCTTTGTACCCGTAATTCCTAAAATCACAAGACCAGAAATCGTTCATGCTATTAACAATTCTTCAAAACTATGGAATTATTGTGAGGTTCTTACCTTGACTAAGAACATGAGGCTTTTGTCTGGTGCGTCAGTAGTAGACATGGAGGAAAAAAGACAATTTTCTGAATGGGTTTTAAGTATAGGCGATGGACGAACAGGGAAAGACAATGAAGTGGACAAGACCATTGTTATTCCGTCAGATTTGCTCATAGAAAGCGCAGGATGTCCTCCTGCTGCTATTGTTGAAAGCACGTATCCTAACATCTTGGAGAGCATGAGTGACATAGGTTACTTTCAAAATAGAGCTATATTGACAACAAAAAATTCCATAGTCGAGAAGATCAACGACTATATGTTGGACATGGTTCCAGATGAGGAGAAGGTTTATTTGAGTTATGATTCACCTATTCATCGTAACTTAAACAATGATCATATTGACAATGTTCATACACCTGAATTCCTCAACACCATCACTGCTTCTGGACTTCCTAATCACAAATTAAGGTTAAAGGTTGGTGTGCTAGTTATGTTGTTGAGAAATATAGATACACGATATGGATTATGCAATGGAACCAGATTGGTTATCACTAGGATGGGAAAATACGTCATTGAGGGGACGGTCAATTCCCTTTGTCTGTATCATTTACAATTACAATTAACAAAAGTCAAGGACAGTCGCTTAAACATGTTGGTGTATATCTACCAACACCTGTAATTTTTCACAGACAGTTGTATGTTGCTGTTTCAAGAGTTACATCAAGAGAAGGACTAAAGATATTGATCACGGATGAAGATGGTGAAGATACCAATGTGACTTCTAACGTCGTATATGATGAAGTATTTCGCAATCTGCGATGAAACAACATGCCAATTTACTAAAAATTTCATATTCTCTTACCGAATTATTGATAGGATTACCGAATTTTCTTTTATAATATTTTTCAGATTTTATACATTTTATGGAGCGTTTTATTTTGTCTACTCTGGATTATCATCTGTTATTTTTTCACCGTTACCAATTATATATTGCATTTTATTATTCGTATGTCATTTCTTTAGCAATAAACCTGTGCGGGCACGGGTCCAGTTTCTAGTAATACCCTAATTTCCATGATAACTTGGCTATATATACCAAACTCTAAACTGTTTCTCTAAAAAAAAACCTTAACCCCTAATTTTTTCCCTCCATAATGCTTTTTAGGTTTGCAACAAATCTATCTTAAAATTTTGCCTCTCAAAATGCATCAAATATGTTTTTATTAATAGAAAAAAAAAGCCTAAACAAATCCATTCATAAATAGCAAAAATTAAAAAAAAAAAAGGCTAAACATATCGATAGACTTCTACATATATATTTTTTTCTTTTCTTCTTATTAATCTTAGTTTTTTTTAACTAATTTTCTTATTTTGTGTTCTACACTTTTTTTTGACAAAGTATTTTGTACAATTATTTAATACTAAAAGAATGCATCGTTCCTATCCTCTTCCTTTTTTTTATACACTTCTTTGATACTAAAAAAATGCATATTTTTTTTTGACAATATTTTGTAGACTTATATAATACCCTAATTTTCATCATAACTTGGCTATATATACTAAACCCTAAACCGTGTTTCTCTAAAAAAACCTTAACCCCTAAGTTTTTCCCTCCATAATGCTTTTTAGGTTTGCAACAAATCTATCCTAAAATTTTGCCTCTCAAAATGCATCAAATATGTTTTTATTAATAGCAAAAAAAAAAACCTAAACAAATCCATTCATAAATAGCAAAAAAAAATTTAAAAAAAGGCTAAACATATCGACTTCTACATATATATATATATATATATATATATATATATATATATATATATTTTCCTTTCTTCTTATTAATCTTAGTTTTTTTTTTCAACTAATTTTCTTATTTTGTGTTCTACATTTTTTTTTGACAAAATATTTTGTACAATTATTTAATACTAAAAAAAATGCATTGTTCCTATCCTCTTGCCTTTTTTTTTGTACATTTCTTTGATACTAAAAAAATGCATCTTTTTTTTTACAATATTTTGTTGACTTATATAATACCCTAATTTCTATGATAACTTGGCTATATATACCAAACCCTAAACTGTGTTTCTCTAAAAAAAACCTTGACCCATAATTATTTCCCTCCATAATGTTTTTTAGGTTTGCAACAAATCTATCTTAAAATTTTGCCTCTCAAAATGCATCAAATATGTTTTTATTAATAGCAAAAAAAAAAAAGCCTAAACAAATCCATTCATAAATAGCACAAAAAAAAAAGGCTAAACATATCGATAGACTTCTACATATATTTTTTTTTCTTTTCTTCTTATTAATCTTAGTTTTTTTAATCTAATTTTCTTATTTTGTGTTCTACACTTTTTTTTGACAAAGTATTTTGTACAATTATTTAATACTAAAAAAATACATCGTTCCTATCCTCTTGTCTTTTTTTTATACACTTCTTTAATACAAAAAAATGCATCTTTTTTTTTTTTGACAATATTTTGTAGACTTATATGATACTCTAATTTCCATGATAACTTGGCTATATATACCAAACCCTAAACTGTGTTTCTCTCAAAAAAACCTTAACCCGTGGTAAATTTCACACACATCACAAGAATCATATCTTTTGATATTTAGAGGTTTGCAAATGGAACGACGTGACCTTACAACTTTCCTCTCATACCACTGCTTAACTGGTAACTTTTTGATCATACACCTGAATTGTCGGCAGTGATACGGTCAAGAGGGGAAATAGTTTTAACAGTTGCTTCGAGTGGTATAGCTGCATTATTAATACCAGGAGGTAGAACCGCACATTCGAGATTTTGCCTTCCCTTTATTATCGATGAATGCTCTGTAACACCCCGTTTTCCCAAAAACAACGTAATATTATATAAAACATCAGAGTTCAACATATAACGGAGTATTACATCTACTTTTCAAAATTCAGTTTAAATAGATTATAAAAACTATTTAATTCAACACCTCATTTTATAAAAATCTGCAGCGGAATATTTATTTAATAATCAGTCAACACTATGTCATCATCCTTGGCACAAAGGCCTCATCATACTACAATTTATTTCATAAAGATAAAATCTCCAACAACATGTCCTTCAAATAAAATGATACATAAGGAATGAAAGAATTAAACATCAAAATCCCCATCCCGTTACGTATCAGAGCCTACGACACGAGAGCCAACTCCTATCTATCCTTCGCTACCTGCACTTGCCCACGAGGCGGCAATTCCAGCAGAAGGGGTGAGATTCACAACAATAATATTAATATATAAATCAAACGTCAAGATTAACAATCATAAATCCAACTCATACATATACATCATAGCACATAGTAACATCATCATAACAACATCATAAGCATCATCATAACAACATCATAAGCATCATTATAAACACATCATAAACATCATCATAAACACATCATAAGCATCATCATAAACACATCATAAGCATCATCATAAACACATCATAAGCATCCACGTCTCAAAACATCATCTCATATATGTCACAATTTGACTCAACTAAATGCAACTCTAACATCTTGACATCATGCATGTGGTACCATATATTTATAGCATTAATATGCTTCACCGTCGCTTTGAGCAAATGCTCCACCGTCGCTTTGAGCATAAAGCTCCACCGTCGCTTTGAGCATAAAGCTCCACCGTCTCATAATTATGTAAATGCATGGACTCGACTCTTAATAACTTAATCAAGTTAATACAACTTCTCAAACATCGTTAATAACTCAAGACTGACACATGCAGCTATAATAAATACATGGCAGAAGCTCATCTCATTAACATACACATCACAATACATAGACATCATCATAGTCACTTAACATCATGTTACAAGTCATTTAAATTATAAATAATTCATCACTTTAGCATTAACATAAAAGTGCATTTTTAATCCTTATTCTAGACTCCATCTCAGGCTATGTAACATCTCTAACACTACCCAAAGGGGTTCCCTCAAAGTCCTATGCGAAACAGATCGCAAGAGAACAAATCAGACCTGAACCAACTAATACTTAAGTTTGAAGTTGGGAAACCAACCATAAGTTTTTGGACTAACCTGGGACTAGTTATGCTAAGTTTTCTTAAAGTTTTCTAGAGACCCACTTGGACTATTTTCATCATAACTCAAAATCTACAAATCATTTTCAAGCCCAACCAACGCCATTAGAAAGCTAACTTAATTATCTACAACTTTACTGTTTACACCAAAAGCCAGTTCGGAACAGAAATGGGTGAAAAAGACGCAAGAACGCGAAACAGGGATGCTGTCAAATCGGAGTACGATTTGGAAAATCGGAGTACGATTTTCTGGGTCAAAATTTCATTTTCATTCGTAAATAATCGGAGCACGATTCGACAAAATCGGAGCACGATTTGGCACAGGCTGTTACGATTTTTTCACCATTTTTCACCTCAAAAACCCAATTTTGATCCCCTGATTACCCAAAATGATTTGTTACATTGTTTATGGGTTCAATATACATCAACACAACAGAAACATCTCATAGAAACATCAATTCTCACATCAAATTCATCAAAATCATCCAAACCCTAGTTTATGAACTCTTCCCAATTTCTTCCTAATCTCTTAGTTAATCAAAAACAGATGATTCAATATTAATATTACTGAAGTTAGGCTCACCTTTACCTGATTAGATGAACAAAAGCAAGCTACAGCAATCAATCTTCTAGGCTAATCCCCTTGTTCTTGGTTCTTCTCCCTTCTACCCAAAAAGCTTATGTTTTTGTTTTCTCTGATACGTAAAGTTGTTTTCTGACCTTTCTATTTCCTTTACCAACCAAAGTATAACTCCCCTTTTTCTATTAACTCCTTCCTTAATCTCCTTTAATTCACATTAACCCCATAATTCTAATAATTAATAATTATTCCACCTATTTTCATAATTCTCCAAAATAATAATATTTCTTCTACTTTCTCGAAACAAAGCAAATATTATATCCCACTACTAATTAATTAAATAACAAATAACATGCATTTAGATAATACATCAATAAATCATATAACTCAATTATTTCACACAAATTATTATAAACAAATAAACACACCAGATATTCACATAATCATTTATAAATTCAAATAAAACATGCCCAACAACTAAAAATAACAAATTAGCGACTAGGGCGTTACAACTCTCCCCAACTTAGAGAATTTTCGTCCTCGAAAATGTACCTCTGATCGGACGATCCTCACTCACGTCTGAGTACCAGCCAAAGCAAACACTCTACCAGTAGTCTTAGTCTTCTTGGGTTGCTTACACTGCGAACCAATGTGTCCTTGCTCATTGCAGTTGAAACACACAACATCATCGAACTTGCAGTCACTAGTGATATGCCCTTTTTGACCACAACGGTAGCACCTCTTCACCTCAACAGTACATGCATTGCTCTTATGGCCTTTCTCGCCACAAGTGTAACAAGTAATCTCAGCAGGAGCAGCCTTCTTCTGGGGCCTCCTCTCATCATTCACTTCCTTCTTACTCTTATCGGTCGGAGCACTATAAGGCTTCCCACGATCTTGTTGCTTACCTTTCCTCTCCTTCATAACCTTATAATGAGCTTTGGTATCCTCCTCATAAATCCTGCAGCTACTCACCAATTCGGAGAAGTTACGGATCTTTTGATAACCGATGGCCCGCTTAATCTCAGCACGCAGACCATTCTCAAACTTGATGCACTTGGAGAACTCAGCAGTCTCAGCAGCATAGTGCGGATAAAACTTTGCCAACTCGACAAACTTAGCGGCATATTCAGTTACTGACATATCACCTTGCTTCAGCTCAAGGAATTCTATCTCCTTCTTACCTCGGACATCTTCCGGAAAATACCTCCTCAAGAACTCTCTTCTGAACACAGCCCATGTAATCTCAGCTCCTTCAGCCTGGAGAATGGGTTGAGTGCTTACCCACCAGTCGTCAGCCTCCTCAGCCAACATGTGCGTGCCAAACCGTACCATCTGCACATCACTGCACTGCATTACTCGGAAAATCCTCTCGACCTCCTTCAGCCACAACTGAGCTCCGTCAGGGTCGTATCTTCCTTTGAAGGTTGGTGGATGATTCCTCAAGAATGTCTCCAACATCCTCACTCCCTCATTAGCACCACCAGCATTATTTTGTTGACCCACAGCTTGAGCCATCGCTTGCAAAGCAGCAGCAAGAGCAACATCATTCCTTCCAGCCATCTCAAAGTCCTTCATCGCAAACAACAATCAGAACAACAAAACAGAACAGCAAATCAGAACAACAAAAGACAGTGTAAAACTGTCACACAACTCTACTAGGCTCGACACGACTCTACTAATGGTCTGACAGACCGACCTGCTCTGATACCAATTGTAACACCCCGTTTTCCCAAAAACAACGTAATATTATATAAAACATCAGAGTTCAACATATAACGGAGTATTACATCTACTTTTCAAAATTCAGTTTAAATAGATTATAAAAACTATTTAATTCAACACCTCATTTTATAAAAATCTGCAGCGGAATATTTATTTAATAATCAGTCAACACTATGTCATCATCCTTGGCACAAAGGCCTCATCATACTACAATTTATTTCATAAAGATAAAATCTCCAACAACATGTCCTTCAAATAAAATGATACATAAGGAATGAAAGAATTAAACATCAAAATCCCCATCCTGTTACGTATCAGAGCCTACGACACGAGAGCCAACTCCTATCTATCCTTCGCTACCTGCACTTGCCCACGAGGCGGCAATTCCAGCAGAAGGGGTGAGATTCACAACAATAATATTAATATATAAATCAAACGTCAAGATTAACAATCATAAATCCAACTCATACATATACATCATAGCACATAGTAACATCATCATAACAACATCATAAGCATCATCATAACAACATCATAAGCATCATCATAACAACATCATAAGCATCATTATAAACACATCATAAACATCATCATAAACACATCATAAGCATCATCATAAACACATCATAAGCATCATCATAAGCATCTTCTCCCTTCTACCCAAAAAGCTTATGTTTTTGTTTTCTCTGATACGTAAAGTTGTTTTCTGACCTTTCTATTTCCTTTACCAACCAAAGTATAACTCCCCTTTTTCTATTAACTCCTTCCTTAATCTCCTTTAATTCACATTAACCCCATAATTCTAATAATTAATAATTATTCCACCTATTTTCATAATTCTCCAAAATAATAATATTTCTTCTACTTTCTCAAAACAAAGCAAATATTATATCCCACTACTAATTAATTAAATAACAAATAACATGCATTTAGATAATACATCAATAAATCATATAACTCAATTATTTCACACAAATTATTATAAACAAATAAACACACCAGATATTCACATAATCATTTATAAATTCAAATAAAACATGCCCAACAACTAAAAATAACAAATTAGCGACTAGGGCGTTACATGCTCCACGTGTAATGTCAAACCTAATACCCCGTTGGCTCAGTTGGTAGTCCAAGCAAGATTAGTAATATGGGACGAGGCTCCGATGATGCACAAATTTTACTTTGAAGCACTTGATCGTTCTTTCAGAGACGTTATGAAGGAGGTGGACAAGAGAAACAAATACATCCCTTTGTACCTGTAATTCCTAAAAGCACAAGACCAGAAATCGTTCATGCTATTATCAATTCTTCAAAACTATGGAATTATTGTGAGGTTCTTACCTTGACTAAGAACATGAGGCTTTTGTCTGGTGCGTCAGTAGTAGACATGGAGGAAAAAAGACAATTTTCAGAATGTGTTTTAAGTATAGGCGATGGACGAATAGGGGAAGACAATAAAGTGGACAAGACCATTGCTATTCCGTCAGATTTGCTCATAGAAAGCGCAGGAGATCCTTTTGCTGCTATTGTTGAAACCACGTATCCTAACATCTTGGAGAGCATGAGTGGCATAGGTCACTTTCAAAATAGAGCTATATTGACAACAAAAAATTCCATAGTCGAGAAGATCAACGACTATATGTTGGACATGGTTCCAGATGAGGAGAAGGTTTATTTTAGTTATGATTCACCTATTCATCGTAACTCAAACGATGATCATATTGACAATGTTCATACACCTGAATTCCTCAACACCATCACTGCTTCTGGACTTCCTAATCACAAATTAAGGTTAAATATTGGTGTGCCAGTTATGTGGTTGAGAAATATAGATACACGATATGGATTATGCAATGGAACCAGATTGGTTATCACTAGGATGGGAAGATACGTCATTGAGGGGAGGGTCATTTCCGGAAGTAATGTTGGTGAACATGTTTTTGTATCCAGGTTATCTATATCGCCTTCAGATGTCAGGATTCCCTTTAAGTTTCAACGAAGACAATTCCCTTTGTCTGTATCATTTGCAATGACAATTAACAAAAGTCAAGGACAGTCGCTTAAACATGTTGGTGTATATCTACCAACACCTGTAATTTTTCACAGACAGTTGTATGTTGCTGTTTCAAGAGTTACATCCAGAGAAGGACTAAAGATATTGATCACGGATGAAGATGGTGAAGATACCAATGTGACTTCTAACGTCGTATATGATAAAGTATTTCGCAATCTGCGATGAAACAACATGCCAATTTATTGAAAATTTCATATTCTCTTACCGAATTATTGATAGGATTACCGAATTTTCTTTTATAATATTTATCAGATTTTATACATTTTATGGAGCGTTTTATTTTGTCTACTCTGGATTATCATCTGTTATTTTTTTACCGTTACCAATTATATATTGCATTTTATTATTCGTATGTCATTTCTTTAGCAATAAACCCGTGCGGGCACGGGTACAGTTTCTAGTTATAGATTTAAAGTTTAAACACAGGACAACAATTAGGGACATGAGTCGCTCAAAAAAAAAAAAAATTTAGGGACATGAGGAGAATTTTAATTGACAATTTTTTTTTTCCCTCAAACCTTGTAATAGTAACAGTATTTAATATATATTTGTAACTGAAAAATACAGCGATGTTAAAACTCTTCCCTATATATTCCCAGAAAATAAAGTTAGTAAACTGCTGTCTGTACTTAATTGTACATATGTCTTGCCACATGAGCTTGCTTCCAACATGGAAAAGAAATATTCACAACCAAATTAGTACCTGTTTAGGGTCTGCCTAACATTTTGATAGTTTTTAAAATAAACTTTTAAATCGGCTTGAAAGCCTCACTCACTATTTTTATTTTTTTATCAAGTTTACTCACTCACCATATAATATATGATTCTTATCATATGAATTCGGAAATTTTAATCAACTAGTTTTGATATCAAGTACTCTTGCTAATCCTTTTTATAAGAGATAAATTGATCAACTAAACTTGATGTATTTGGTTCATAACGTAGAACAAATACATCAACTTTTATTGACTCATTTATCTCTTTTTAAAAATAAAAAAAAAACAATTGGAGGGAGTATTTAGGAAATTTCCAACCATCATCAAATCACTAAAAATGGATTAGTGGTGCCATTGTATGAAGTAATAGATCATTACAGCAATCATAGTGACACCATAGTACCAAGTTTCCAGTTATACCATAATAAAACAAGTGTTAGAAATTTTTTTAGTCAAAAATTCTCAACAGCTTTCCATAATTCACGTGTCCATGAAACTTGTACATTTCTTAGATACATAAAAAAGATTAAAAAAAATATCTACAATACGTGCTTGATTGATATACTCAATATGATACATGTCTCCAAAGACATTATTATATATATAGTAACCAAAACTACTCAACTATAGCAAAACAATATTTTTGTTTAGCAACATGGCTCACATTGTAGCTTTTGTTACTATTTTTCTCATAACAATGTGTCCAATTTCTTCATCAATATCTTGTGATAATGTGTATTGGGATTTTGTAACATGTCTTTGGTACCTTGGAGGTTATGAATCCGAACCAACAACACGTTGTTGTAAAACTGCAGCAAAACAATATGAAGAAAGTATTTGTGAATGTATTGAGAATTTGGCAAATGATCTAGATATTCGTTTTGATCTCTCTCGTATTGATGATCTTCCAAACAAGTGTCATGAACCAAAATCTATGCATATTTTCAGTAGCATGAATTGTTCCAAGTAATTATTCTTCAATTACACTATCATCTCATTTTATTTTATTTTATTTTATTATAACTATCATCTCATTTATATATATTCACTTTGTTTATATATTTAATTATTAATGAGCTTTTTTTGTCGTCATGTAGGATTAATCACTGAATGGAGAAAGCTTGTTTTGGTGAAGAAGGGGAGGTGTGAAAAATAAAATAAAGGATTAAAATGATTCCGAACCAAGAATGGAAATTAATGAAGTACACTCAAAAATAGGTTTTTATTATATGAAGCTACAAGTTTTTTTTTTTTTTTTAAGGAATGAAGCTACAAGCTACTGTAATGTAGAACTTAATTAATTTTATTTCGAAACATTTTCCTCTCATTTTCAATCTACATGATCAATTCCACTCTTATTTTTTAATTTTTTTCCCTTACTGGTATGAACTAACCCTTGAGAAAGGAGTCATTAGTTGGTTTGGTAGTCTGTCCAAAAACAAAAAAAAAAGTTGGTTTGGTCGTTCAAGGGATAAACGTAGGTGATATATAAGGGGTAAAAAAGAAAAAACTAACACGTAAAAAAGATTTTCACTAGTTTAGCGTAAATGGTTGGTGTGTTCAGTATTTTTAAAGAATTTATACTCTGATTTATAGCACTATTCAAATGGAACATAGAAAGGGCATGTGATGATGATCGTTAGATCCTCTCCGTCTCCACTTAGTGATCCTTTCAAATATGTCTTAGATATTAAAAAAATTATTAATGAATAAGAGAAACTAATTCTTTTATTAAATTATCTTTTATCATGAATTGGTTTAATCACAATGACATGTATGGTGAAATATGTTGACTTGAAAGTGATAAAAGTATTATTATTTCGAGGATAGAATTAGAAAACAGGCAATTAATACTGTTTTGAAAAACAGAATGATCGTTCATTTTTGAATTCTTATTTTTTTTTTACAAATGAGACACATTATGAGACGAAAGTAATAATAATTTATGAAACTCATGTTATTATGCTTTCTCTCAACAAAAAAGAAGTTAGTCATCTAGTCTTTTTCGGTTTTACAATATTCTCTCTTTTTTAGAGGTACTATTAGTCTCTTTGTAACTCTTATTTCGACAAGTTATGTACGATCCTCTCAAAAAAAATGTGATGTTATTAATTATATTGTTGAAACCCTAACTTCTTTCTCCTTCTCCATTTTGTAATCTCCATCGTTAACGGTGATTACACGATAAGAGCTCGAATTGAATTTGCATCTTATTTTGGAACCTGATATGGTACAATGCAGAAAAAGGTAGACAAAGAAACTGAGGTTCCTTATTTTGCAAGTGATTGAATACGAAATATTTGATTCTAATAATAAAAAGCATCTGTTGAATGCAACTTTATTTGATTTTTAAAAGAAAATGCTAACAAATGTCTTTACATAATCATTTAAACAATCGAAGGCACTAAATTTTACATGAAAAGTTGTATAAATATGGCTTTTGATTTACATACGTTTGACTTATATTTTTAGGGTTATGCTAACAAAAGAGTAAATAATTATTAAATTTCATGTAGAAAAAATTGCTTTTTAATCTTTCAATAAGTTTGTGTCAAAAAAAAAATTCAATAAATTGAATACACAATTTCCAAAATAAAGTTGTTACTTTAAACTTCTTATTAAATATCGTAAAGACACTTGTTAGCATTTCCAATATTTTTAAGATAAAAAAAAAAGATAAAACTTCCTTTTGTGAATTCTTTAAACAATACCTTCTAGCAGTTGCGAGCAAGATCTTTTAAAAACGTCCTAAAGGACGATTTGGATCAGTTTGATTCATTGGTATCATCTCAATAACATAGCATTAATAAATTCATTAAACTAGCAACCATATTTTGAGGTGGAGAATATGAAAAGGTTCTCACTTTCGGTGTTCTTTAATTTGCATGAGTGCGCAATCACCTAAACTTTAGCTGCTCTATCCATTTTGTATAAGCGTCACTCTTTTCAGTTTTGGTATCCATCAGTAACTGTACTAACGTGGATTAATTGAATTATAGTAAAATAAAAAAGAGGAGATTAATCACTGTTTTTATAAATTTATTCATCATAGAAGATTTTTTTTATTTTTTTTACAAACCTTCAAAAAGGAGAATTGATTAATGTTAATAGAGTGAGTATTACAGAGAAAATATAAATTTGTTATGGGTGTCTTTGTAATTAATTAATGCAGTAAATGTTTTTAAAGAGTCTTCTAGAAAAAGAAAGAAAAGAACTTAAGAAGATTTTATATTTAAAAAAGGAGGTAATAATAAATTTATTTATTTTTAAAAAACTAATTTAATTATAGTTATTTATATACAATTTTAACCTCGTGTTTATTCTTATTAAGCACTGTCATTGTAAGTTTAACTCAGTTGATAAAAACAATATATAATACATACAAGACTCAAGGTTTGAACCTCGACTACGAGAAAAATATAGTAACGATTGCAAGTTTAATAGACTTGACCCCTATTTGATCGGATGTATTCTAGTCTAGATATACGGACAAATTGTATCCTATCTTTGCTTATTTTAAAAACTCTTATTGGAAAATTATGAGTTGATATCTTTTTTTCATACCACTTATATATCCCTCGAATTATCTTCCCTTTTATCGGTCCATTTCTTTCACAAAACAAATGTCAAATAAGGATGTAAAATAGAGGGTGTCAAAGTATCATTACTCCTCTAAGTCTCCTTTTTTATATTTCTAGAACTCACGGACCTAGAAATATTGTGAAAAATTTCACGTGTTTTCTGTAAAAATGCGACATGAATAGTGAGTAAAAAATTACGCTGGTCCTGACCAAAAAAAAAAGAGAAAAATTACGCTAGACTGACGGATCAACTATGGAGTTGCTTCACCATGTTAGCTTAAATGGAATTAAACCAATATAACTGACAACACCCAATAGCTTAAATGGAATTAAACCAATATAACTTGCAACACCCAATCATTCACCATGTTAGCTTAAATGAAATTAAACCAATATAACTTACAACACCCAATCATTTATTTAAGACCGTTGATGAAAAAATATACGACCAATACCCCACAGTGAATTGATGAGCTATTTGTAATTGGTTTCTAAAACGCTGATTATCATTTATCATGATTTTAACACAAGTCTTGATATATAGAGCTAAGAACCATTAGGACTCATGGTTTCTTACATATCACATCTTATTTGATGTTCAACCACTTCACTTCTTTAGTAGTTGAACCATCATTTTAAAGACACAAAAGAAAGTTATTCTTTCTTATCCTTTATTTTTCTCAATGTTACACTCGCTGATATATATTCATACTATATAGTACTATCCATCCATATATATACATATTTGCTGATTGGAGTAAACTTTGAGATTCCATCTTTACCTTTTTTTAGTAATACCAAATCTCTTTACCTATTTTTGGTACTACAAAATATTGTAAGATTATCATAAAATCTGCTATAGTTGCCACGACACAAAAATTGCATGCTAGCCATGTGCACTCTAATAATATTCTTGTTTCACTTCATACAACAAATACCCAATCCCAAGGTCATAAATAACCGTTCTCTATTGAGTAGATTTTTACCACGTAGCACAGTAATAGTCACCAATGAAAAGTAAAGCACAAAAACACATGGATCAAAATATTCCCTTTTATACATAAAATCAAAATGAAATCCAAATGCATAAGTTACATAATACGAAGTACAAATTCAGAAAGCAAATTATTGACTGAATTGAAAACAATACAACAAAAATTAACATAAACCTGCAGGATTAAATAAATATGCTTATTTTTCTTTTTGACAATTGCAGGGATAATATGTAATATAGCTTAATCCTTCAATATTTACACTTCACTCCACTGAAAATCTCATAATCACCATTTTTGTCACCATCTTCAAAATTCAACACTCTTCTACATCAGCAATTCATTAACCCATCCGAGATCAGGGGCAGGACAAGACAAACCATTGACATTACCACCACCAACAACTTTATTAACATTGTCGTTATTTCCCAAAAACATGTTCATATTGTTGTTAATGATGTTATTGTCAACATCATTGAAACTTGGTGTCAAATTCTGATGAATAGATTGTGAAAGAATATTGAAATGTTGTTGATGATCAAAAGAAGAAGAAGAAGAAGGTGAAACAATAAACTGTTGCTGATTCTGTTCCTCAGGAACATCAAGAGATTCAAGATAACCCATGTTATGTAACTGAAGTGCTTTAGCAGCAGAAACAGGTGAAGATGAAGAAGATGAACCGTCATTAAAATTCATCCCTTCAAAAGAACCAAGAAGATCAATAAGCATGTCTCTGTAACGAAGATTGTTACCATTAATCGAAGAACCATAGCGCGAAAGCGATGAAACACCATTTCGTGGCTTCATCGGAGACATAGGTGGTGATGCCGGTGGCGAAGAAAAATGAGACATACCAAAAAGTGTTGAAGTTGGAGAATTATTAGCACCATTACCATTACCACCACAGTGACAAAACAAACAACAATTGTTTGATTTTGAAGCAACATGGTTATTCAAAAGCTTGTTATTATTTTTCTTGTTGCATGAAAAATGTTCATTTGAAGATGGAGAAGATGATGTAACTGGAAGGATTCTTAACTGACGAGGAGTGTGTGCAAAGAAACAAACTTTTCTCTTACAGTTTTTACCATCTTTGCATGCTTCAGTTCTGTATCTAGCAGGATGAAGCCAGCATTCAAAAACACCATGAGCAAATTCACAAGTATCACCGCGGTTACAGCCACCGCGGCGATACTCAGGGCAAACTGTCCCTGAGTAATGAAACCGCCGTGGATCACGGCGGCGAGCTTTTTCACCAGGGTGAGCGAATGGACAATCTGTCCAGTCGTGACTCCGGCTACGGGTGCACCGGCGAACTTTGAATTCATACATACGAAAATGGTCAGATGAGTAAGGATCATCTGAGTCTGAGTCAGAGTCATTGTGTGGGAGGAACTTTTGGAGGATGGTGTCGTCGGAGAAGATGTCGACGGCGGTGGTGGTGTTACGGCGGGTGAGGAGCTTTCTTGGAGGGATGTCAATGTCTCTAAGGGATTTTTTGGGAGAGAGAGGTTGGTAAGAAGAATGAAACTTGTGTTGTTGGTGTTGTTCAGCACAAATAGTAGTCATTATGAAAAGAGGGTGCAAAAAATAATAAGAGTATGAAAAATGACACGGGGGTGTGGAAATGTTAAGAGAGGGTGTAATGTGTCGATGATGTGAATGGAAAGAAGGGGTGAGAGAGTTATTATATAGGGAGAAGAGAGTGTGAGTTGAGAAAGAGAAAATAAAATGGTGACAAGGATGGGAATAAGGGATGGTAAGAGGGGTATGTGGCTAGGTAGCATTTGAGAGTAACATGCAAAAGAGGGTATGTGGCAGTTTGTTAATTCATTGGGGCCTAATGTTTTGGCTATGTGTAATTCGATTACAAGCTCTCAATTCAACAATATCCGTGCCCTTTTTGGTTTTGGGTGACATGAAAATTCTAGATCACGATATATAGAAAGAATGTGTATATTTAATTATTTATTATGTATAGAATACACAAAGAGGTGTCCATGCAATGTACTTTGATACATTGCATTTGTTTTGGTTCTTTTCGTTTTTTATCCGTTTCTCTTCCTTGACTTAGTATATTGATTGAATTAGTTATCTTAATTACGATAAAATTGCTGGATAAGCATGCGATAAAATTGTTGAGCCATGACTCATGAAGTCTAGATATCAACAAGAACGATCACACAAATTAGTCACAAATGACATTTTATCTTATCTTATCTTAAATTAATTTTAAGATATATATTAAGTTAAAAACGATCACACAAATGAGTCGTAAATAACATCTTATCTATTACTTAACATTTATTTATTTTTGTTTAGCCTAAGATAATTTACTCACACCTAAAATATAAACATCTCTAGATTATGCTTAAGCTCGTCCACTCTTGCAGATATAGACATGCTCCTAATTACAAATGGAAATTTTCTATTCACTTGTATACTAGATAAAGATAGAATAAATTTTGTGAGCTTAGTTTGCTTTTACTTTTTTTTATATATATATTTGTTTATTAAAATGTTCATAAAATTATTTTTAGGATTTTCCTACATAATACAAATTCAAAAATCTCTTGATAAGTTTTATTTTGAGAGTGGTTTTAAAAATAATTAAGGCAATCATCATAATGATGACGGCGATGAGGACTCACTTAAGAGTGAGTTCATCCTATTAACACACCTTAAATTTTATTGGATAGAGGTGAACTTATCAACCTGGACCGTTCAGTTCAAATCTAATATAAAAATCTACATCAAATTATTAAAAGTGTCTCTGATGACATATGTTTAGGTGAAGACCTCACAACCAAAATTTTACTTATTCTTTATAAATATAAAAGCACGTAGGATTAGATACTTCACTCCTCTTAAAATGTCAATGACTTGAGCGTCAGAACACATACAAATATACAATCCCCTGCTGATGAAGGAGAACCTATGGCGGACCGCGGTGGACGAATGATGAACTCCTCTCTCTATGCAACAGATTTTCAACCCTCAAACAAATCATGGTAGTTCCAACAGGATCATTTTTTAATTGAAAAAAGAATTAAACGAAATGGAAACATTAATTTATTAAATAATTTCTATATTCTAATACGTCTAAGAAAACTAACATTTAAAGCAACAAGGTATTACGTATAGGGACGAAATTGATTACATAAACTATATATGGACAAATGCAGTAATATTGGTTCATTTGCTACGCATTGAAGAGACAAAAATATTGATTTTTTAATTGGATGGGTCATTTAAGAATCATCAAAATAGCGAACACACACATTTTTCCTTCATCAAAATAGTATAATTGTTGCATACTTGCATAAAAAATTTCCAATCAAAACAATATACATTTTGGTGAACAACTCCATTCTAGCTAATCTCTACGATTTCGTCAAAAAAGAAAAAGAAAAAAAGAAACCTGTCTGTATCAGTTGAAACTTGAAAGTATAATGTATATTCGGTCGAATGCATGTATGCTCCCAAAGTGATTTCATTTCACCAACTGTAATATTATTTTAACAAGAAAAACCTTAGGGGTGATAAGTTAGTCGCAATCACAAGATTTATTTCGAATTTAAGATAGATTGGATCATCTTTACTGAATTTAAATCGACATATGTTATATATATTATATACGTTTATACATTAAATATATAATTTAAGGAAATGTTAACTTTAAATAGTAAATTTTTATAGAAAATTGTGCATTCAATGCATCGGAAATTGAAGTGTTAAACCTTTTTTATGGAATAATTTCTTAATTGAAAAACCTTAAAGAATACCTTTAGAGCACTCATTAACAAGACCCTATAATTTAATAGATAGATGCCTCTAAACATAGTATCTATAATAATATACTACTATATTTCATAGTGAAAATAATATGTAAATTTAAAAGAGTATAAGTATATCTATGTTGTCCACTCATATTTTCAACCGGGTACGGGGAAAAGAGGGTTTATCTTTTTGAAGAGTTTGGCCAAAATTCAAATAGTTATATGGTGGGTTCAAGGTAGGTCGGTATCTAAAAATTGTACAAAATATTACCGTCGTCTTTTAAAAGTTGAAGCTTATCATTATCTTTGTTTTTACAATTGAGATATTTGTTTGATGGTGTCGATTTCAACAGAAAGGCAACAAATAAATTGAATTTTGAAAGCATGTTTACTTATTTTTTTTCTTTTTGTCAAATTGACATCGACCAACTTACTCTTTCATACTCTACAATAAAAAAGACGATGAATTTTTATTTTATTTTTACTTTAGAAACTGATGCCAAACATCGGTAAAGCTTTAGACGATTTTTAAGTAATGATGCACCCTGAGGGGAGGCAAGCAAGTGTTATGACCTCCCCATACAAAAAAAAAAAATTAATGCATTAAAATTGAAAAATAAAAGAATTAAAATTTGTTGAAGAGTATTTTCAAGTTTGTTGTTATCGTTCTTTCTTGTACTTTAGAAGATAGTCTAGGCTAGCAGTTGTTTGATGGTGTTAGAGAGGTCCATATCGGCATGTGCATGTGGTGGTCCCTCATGGTCCCTCGGTTGGACAAAACATATGGATATCTTAAAAAGACACCATAATTTTGAGGTGGTTTTTAGTGAAGTTTCACGTATGATCACATTGGACTATATTTGAAAGTCATTCGAAACTTTAACATAGTATAATTTGTTCTCACAATTGAGGTAGTGGCCGAATTGATGTTAATTTGAAAGAAGAAGAAAAAAAAAATTAATACCTTAAAACTCAACTTATACTGTATTTGTTATTGTTTGTTTTTATCAAATTAATACTGATCATGACATTGCCTTAGCTGTATTTCAAAATTTTAGGCGATTTTCAAATATAGTATACACCGTAGATCACATTAGACACTTCTCCGATCTAACATTTGGCTGATACTCAAGGTAAAATGTACAAAAAGATAAGTAAACATTTATGATATCTTCGGGGAGACCCCAAAGTCAGAAATGATGAGTGGGGTGAAAAGCATGCATTTATTTTAGGCCAAAAGGGTCCAACAATCCCACTTATGAATTCTATCAAACGAATATCTTGTGTTTACAAATCCTAAATGAATAGGTCTATGATTGAACTGATGCGTGTTGGCTGTTGAACTGTTGGTAACTTACTATCCTTACTTAAAAGGACAACTAGACAACTAGGGCAGTAGGGGAGTAAATTATAGGGTTATCTTTGGAGTAAGCAATTCTTCAGTCTTCTGGTTGGTAAGGTTTGCATAAACTCACACAATAAAATAGTGTGCAATGGGGAAACAGCTCAATGCAAAATCAGTCGATTGTAGTGTTTAAGTTTGAGGTGGTCCCCTATCTGCCCTCACCTTCATTATCAGTAATTTTCATCTGCTAGAAGACCAATGTTACTAAAAAAATCATGCTAACTAATGAGTTAAATAAAAAGGTTGTCTCTAATGGAGAAAGATCCTTACTTCTAGCTAGTATCATTGAGATATTTGTTGAAGAAACAAAACAGAAAAAACAAATTTTGTATTAAAAGTTGCAGTTTTTACACTTTTACTAGATCGACTAAACAAGTTTCAAGAAAAACATATAGAGAATACTAACTAGTGTCCCAAAAACATTGGTCAAGCAACTAAAACAATTAAGTTTTTATAAAAAAAAATAAAAAAAATTGTGTAATTATTAGTTTCTTAACTTATTTGGGACATTGAACCCATAGGTACTCATGCTTGCGACATTCTTTGCCCGTGAATGAGGTGTACTGCTGGCACTTGTGAATGAAATTTTGGTGATGGGCTAATTTATGCATATGCATGCATGCAGAATGCTTACACAACTACCGACAGACTTTCAATTCTTGCCGTGACATGTGGTTGTTTCATGCAATATGCAGCTGAAGAGGACATAGTCCTTGTGGATTAGGTTCTCCTTTTCCATGGCAGCATTCTAATGGTCAGTAAATTAACTCTATGCATTTGCAGATTGTTATGTTGACATCTCAGCACGAATTACCATGTCCCACATCCTCCTTTGGAATATATTGACAACAAATTTTGCATTCCATGGTTTGCACATAACGTTTTCACTGTTCTTGAAATTGAAAGGCTAAAAGTTGTATTATTACACAGATAGAAAAGGAAAAGTTTTACCTATTCATTGGAGCCTGAAACAGATAATAATTTATAGATTGGTAAGCATTTATTTCCTTTAAACATTATGTCAGCAAGGAGACAATTTACAAAAATAATATCAGTATACAAACTTCGTTAGTTTCTATCAGAAAGGAATATACAAATTAAGCTGTAGCATATGGTGCTCTTCCGACTGCTTGTTGATTTTACTGGTCCTTGCTATTTCTTGTATAGTTGTTAGAAAGTGATAATCTTGACTGTGGCTGGAAAAAATCAAACGGTGTTCCTGCTCCAAAAGATCTTCTCGTGGAATTAGGAGAATCTGATAGTAGAGGTTCAAATACAGGATTTCTGTTTTTGGGTTGTGCTATTGACAAGGTAGAAACATCTTTCTCCATAGATCTGAGCTGAGGTTCAATTGTGGCAAGAGACAAAATTGGTCCCCCTAGGCGTTCAGCCTGCTGAAGTAAATTGATTTTGCTCGACTTATATGTATATCTAAAGTACTTGATGGCTAGAATTGGACCCATCCCGGCTGCAGTCATGAGCTGTATGGAAGTATAGTTCACATCAAAACATAATCAATACAATGAAAAAATAAGATGTGCATGAACTTGGCTCCTCACTAGGGCCATGATCTATGTTAATTTATTCATAAAGGCAAAAGAACAATATTTAATTTCTTTTTCAAAAAAAAGAAACTCTGATGAATATGGTATTAAGTATAAGATTTTGGTACAAGATTTAGTGTGAAATCTCATGAATTCACAAAGGAAAGGAGAAATAATAGGGATTATGTTTGTTGTTTGCATTTTCAGTAGTTATATTTTTACTGATAATAACAAAAAATGTCACTGTTTGCTTTTGTTTACATAAAATAAAGGAAATAGAAAAACAACAAAATCATTGTATGCATCCTTTATGAAGGGAGAAAGGGAAGAGAGAGCAGTTAAAATGAGTGAAGATCATTCCATGGATGGCAACAGATGAACTAAGGTACTTACAAAAATTGTTATCCAATATGATGGTTGTCGACACAACCGGAACATAATTGTATACATCCCTGACGAAGGAAGAGCACTAAAGATCCAGTTGATGACATAAAAGCCAGCCAAGTTACCCCATATTGCAAGATGTTGCAATATTGTAAAGGAACTGCAGGCATCAAACATAGGTCAGACAATCAAACAATATATTTTTCCAGCAGATTGAAGCAACTAACAAGTACTTTAAAACTATATGATCTTTTCCCAGTTTCCTGACCAATTAAACTACATATAACATATGCAACCAAGCAAAAGAAAATTATACTTCCCTATCTTGAGATGCTTGAATTACACTACCTCCCCCTCTAATTTTTAAAATTACACTACTCTGGAATTTTAAAAACTAAACTCCCCTCACTTGTAAGATAAAAAGTGTTTCCTTTAATCTATTTAAATATAAACAAATATCTTAGTGTATGGTAGCAGATATGAACTAGCCTCTTGGGTTATTTTTCTTTTCTCTACAACATCTAGTGTTACCAATGGCTATTTTGAATATCCTGTTATTGATTTTAGGACTTAAAAAGATGAAATTAAGATATAAACACCCTTACTATCAGTATTAGACGTTCACCCAAATTCTGTATTTTATTCTTCGAAGTCCCAAAGTCAAAACTAAGTTACACGTGATGCTGAGAATTACAATGAGGAAAATATCTTACATTAAGATGGGCTAAACATATTCATCTCTCCAGTAAGGAGAGGGTAATTTTTAAAATTAGAGGGAGGTCAGGGGAGGGAAATGTAAAAAAACCAAGCTAGTTCTTTAAAGTCAATAAGAACAGAAAAGCATCTAAAGTTGAAAAATCAAAGTGATGTTGTATTGTGAGAAGCTATACTTATATTAAAGCTTACTTGGTCTCCATTGTTATTACAAAAGCCTGCAACCATATACAACCAGAAAGTGCAACCATTGAAACCTCCTCCATTTCACTCTTATCATAGGCGTATGAATGTATGCTTATTATAAATACAACTATTGCCTGCAAATGACAATCAATAACAATTAGGACCTATACAGGCATAAAATGTTTCTTAATTAAATAATAGATTTAGAGCAGAATTTTTTCTATTTTTCATGGAACACATTACAGCTCAAGATGATAAGCTTCCTACAAATCAGTAATTTATAAATATCGGTTACCATCAAAATATAAATATGCTCATGAACAACACTTACATGAAAGAGGGATCTCCCAAACCATCCAGCAAATGTACTAGGATTTAGAAGCCTGTTCCAATATTGAAAGTTAGTTTGATGTTCACCAATGAAGTTGTTATTCAGTGTAAGTTAAATAACATTTTTACATGTTGGTTTGTTAAAAAGGATCTTCAGCTGTAATAAGTTTTTATTGTTCGGTCATAAAAATTCAGCTATCAATATTTTTATAAAAAAAGTTCAGTCATACTGAACTGGAAATTCTTTGAAAAATGAGAAGGCTTGGTAGCATATAAAAAAGCCAGGGATAATAGCAGCAAAAATGGCAAACCTTCCCGCTTGGCAGTAGAATAAAATTTGAGGATGCTGGAGCACAGTTTCCTCACTAAGATCTTTGTCAAGCACACTGACTAGAACAGGAACACTAGTATAGAAAACATTATAAGCCATCAAGCTAACCGAATTGAAGAGGCTAGTTCCAGACACACCTGAAATAAATGAAAAACTGAAATAGAATAACTTGTCAGAACCTTAAAAATTTGAGAATAGAAAGAAATTGACGTGTCCTCTAACAATAACCACTAAAGAATAAAGTGAAAAGAAAAATAACACACTGTCAATGTTTCATTTTTTTCTTGGCCACTTGTGGGGATTTCTATGTACTTCGACAACAGTTACCCCACATTACATGCAAGGGCATTGTTGTAAATAGGTATTGTTAGATTTTTTGACATTAGTGCTTGTACTGTTAACACAACTGAAATAATATTCAGAATGTTTTTCTATAGGCATCTATGTTCAAAATAGTTTCCAGCTTAATGAAGAAGAGAAAAAGGAAGACGGTTGTTGGTAGAAAACTCACAAGATTTGGATGAAGCATATCAATAAGGACTTGTAGAATGAATACTGCGAAAGAAATGCTGTGCGATTGTACGAATACCGGCCATGGACCAGAATTAATCTCTTTAGGAATCTAAACTCTGCATATTAACAAAAGAATCATAAGTGAAATCTTGTAGTCATGCAGATAAAACAAGAACGAGAAACCACCAATCTGCCTCATATTTCCAACCACAGAAAAATATAAACCTTCAAAAGAGTGTTGAATCAAATTATGGTTGCTAAGAAAAAAGTAATATAAATTTTAAACAGAAGAAAAGAAAAAGATATGTGGAAAACTCTTTAAAAACTAGAATACAGATCATCGTCTCAAAGGAGAAAGTTACACACAGTCTTACTTCCGATGCTGTAATCAGCTGCTCTTGCTGCCTGCAATCCTTCTCTGCCACTGATGCCCACACCGATATCTGCTTGTTGTATCATCCTTACATCATTCCCTCCATCACCAATTGCCAATGTTCTATAGTCGCATGATTTTAAGATCTGTACAAGCTGCAGCAAGTAGTGGTATACAAGTCACAACAGTGCCATAATTTTCTGATAAATTGCAGAAAAAATACAATAGCAGTATTATGTTCCACTAAGAGTAAAGCACAAGATATTTGGTCTTATCTTGTCCTTCGTCTTCTGGTAAGTTTTTTTGAAGAATATAAAAAGGAGAAGAGAAACCCAGAAAATGAATGTAAAACACAACTTCTTAAAATAAGACAAGGCAACATAATTTTATACACAAATACTGTTGTAAAAAAAACACCTGTGCTTTTTGCGATGGCGTCACACGGCAGCAAATAGCAGTCCTTGACAATACTGCCAGCTCAGTAAAAGCTTTACGGTAATGCTTAAGTGCAATCTCAAGAGCCCATCCATCAACAACAAAAGCCACGTCCTGTTTGACGGAGCAAAACAATGAAAATATTAACTTCAAAACCTTTATCTTGATCCGTATTATACTTGTTTAATATACTAGTCCAAAAATCCAATGTATGCATACAATACAAGCAGCTTATCACTAGATTTTATTATTAGGGAAAAAAAGAACAAATAAAAGTAAGACAAAAAGCACCACAAGCAAATAATAATGATATCATCCAGAGTCCAAAAGATACCACCAAATTAAAAACCAGAAAAAGAACATCAAAAAAGCGAAGCTTCCCACTTACTGGATTTAAGTTGATAGTCACTAAGCATACCTTGGGTTCAGAGGTAGTTATCCGCATTGTACGAAGCACTCTCTCTAAACTTCTGCAAACCTCATCCTCTGTTTTTCCATCAATTAGTAGAAGCTGTCCCTTTGGTTCTATGAATTGAGAAGGGAGAAAATTGAAAAAGGTTCTTAAGTATTACCATCATAAATTAAAAACCTTCTAAACAAGGATGCATAACACTAATTGAACAATAAAAATTAAAGCAAACTGTGAACATCCTCATATATCCAAGCTCTTCAAAAATGGGACTACAGGCACAGAAGTTAGGTAAAGTAAAGTTGAACCTATTGTGTTGATATATGTTGATAGCCCTAGCTGTGACCAGAAACTTCAATTTATGATAGGATCTTAGACGTTTGCAACACAAATAAGGTTTTCTAGATATTTTCTATAATTAAGCTTTTATGTATTTCCAATTATCCAAGTGTTGGCAGATATAATTTGAATGAAGGGTATAGATGTATGCTTTTCCTGGCTATGAGTTGGACACTTGGAGTTCAATTCACACGGATACAAAAACTGTTTTATGATGCTCAGTACAGCATACCTCGCATGTTTCAAATCCTAAATCCGTCAAAATTTCAATACTCACCTAGTCACCTCAACTTTTTAATCAGATTTGGACCCGGAAAAATAAGAAAAGTCTCAAAGTTTAATTGCTTTTTGAATAAATCACCCCTCGGAATAATAAACAAACAAATAAGGATGACTGACAAGAAGTGAAAAACACACATCCAATAGGTGTAAAAGGGTAGGGTGAATAAAGAAAAGCTGTGAAAATATTTATTATGAGCCTTTTTGTAATCAAGCAAAGGAACTATGTCAAGTTCCATATCATTTACAGAGAGGGCGTTTGTTATTTGAGGGGGGCTATATCACCCTGCAAATCTGTTTACATCACAGACTTCTTCATTTATATGTAATTTGATTTTGAAAACAAATTTTAAATTAATCCTTTCATATATGCTATTCATTCTCTTGGGCTACCCCAATTAAAAAATTTAGCTCCACCCCTGCCATCAGTTTGGTTGAGGAATTGGACAGATTTACCACTTGTACACTTTTACTCAAATAAGTGACATAAAGAGATCTGTCACGTAAACACACAGATAAGTCCGTCTGTTTCTACATGAACAAAGAGAATGGTATGGCAACCATGGATCATATTGAGGCTCTTTATGGAGCTTAATTAATTATTTGAACAGACAGAAACACAATAAGGGTACTATTTACACAACACAGAATAAAACTACAATGATGTGCATGATCTCAAATGTGCACTACCTGGGGAAATAAAATTACATGACAGGGCAATTTGTATTGCAGTATTCTGCTTGTCGCCTGTTAGCATCCAAAAATTTATTCCAGCTTTCCTTAATGTTTCTATAGTTTCAGGAACTCCATCCTGGAAGATATCAAATAAAAAAGAATGAATGGTCATTCATCACATAAACACACAGGGGAAGTCCTTTTAATTTATTCTCCCTTTAGGCTGTGTTTGGTAACAACAAAAAGTTAGCTTATAAGCTTGTTGGATCAAAATGTAACGTGTTTGGTAACAAGCTTTTCTCGTGAGCTTATAGCTTTTTTTAAGAAGCTATTTCAAGTAGCTTTTGAGCTTGTAGCTTATAGCTTCTTATAATTTCTTCCAATTTTAACCTTGTTAATTTAATTTTATTATTTTTATATAAAAATAAACCACCCACGTTTCCCACTAACTGCTTACGGCAACCAACCTCACTCAGAGCTAGTTACCTATAGTTTTATATATATTTTGTCGTTCTCTTTTTTTTATGACCATCCTTTTAATTCATATAATATGTAATTCTAAATAAAATATATAATAAATAAAAAGCGAAGCAAGTATAGTTAAATAAAACTCATCAAAAAATGAAAATTTGTCAGAATAAAAAATGTCAATTGAATTCATAAAGCACATTTCTTATTGCGAAGATGAAAATATTTTGAAATAAATTTAAAACGAAATACGTCGTAATAAAAATTGTATATATGATTTGTACAAAAAATAAACAAACATGCCCTTTTACGTCATTTTATACTTATCAGCACCTCAACAACTAATTTTATTAAACACTTTTTATTTTAATAAGCTAACTTTTCAGCTATAAGCTATCAGCTATCAGTCATCAGCTATAAGCTAGCTTTTCAGCCATCAGCTAGCTTATAGCTTATTTTTACCAAACACACCCTTAATCCCTTTAACTATCTAAAATAGAGAGAAGTTCAGTAAAATTGGAGGATTTTAAAAATACTTTCTTAAATCAGATTACAACAACGACAGTCAGGCCTTTTCTCACTAGGTAAGAACTGTCTAAAATATATTGCTGTCAGCATATTCACCTGTAAACGATCCTCTATTGCTGTAACGCCGAGAATTTCCAAGTCATGTTCAACTCTTTGGCAGACCTCAGCTACTCTCCACTGTGAAGCATATTAAACTGAGAAGGAGAGTTCTTGTACATTTTATAAAATATAAAATCAGTAACAAGTGTGCCCTTTACCTCTCTATCAACCAAAGTGCTACTAGCTTCTTTAAACATCAAAGACCAATCTTGATATTCATCTTTCTTTAACTCACGCCACGCCAAACATAGTGTGCGTAATCCCAAGTGAGCATATTGCTCTGTAGCTTCAATGAAATGCCGGGTTTGCTGCCCTGTATTAAGTTATGGTGTCAATCATACAACTAAATAACTGCTCAACAAATGCAGGCATTAGAGTATTCACATTCTGGGTAGTTCAGTTGTTTCAGTTTAGTTTTGGAACTTTTATCAGCCAAATTGATCTAATAAGTTTGGAGAAAATCCCAACTGATCAAAGCAATGTTTCATGTTCATGAACCCACTGTAATGATTTGACTCTAATTGGTTGCACCAGATTTGCTTTTTCAACTTCTTTTGATTGTGCTGTTTGCAGTGCATTATTATGTAAAACATATAATCATATATGTAGAGTATGTTTGGCATAGTTATTTACAAAATGTGTGTGTGAGTGTGCGCACGTGTGACGTATGTGTGGTATAAAATAGATAGATAGACAGACTGTTAAGCAAAATAGGATTAAGGATAAGGAGTTAGTATAATACAGCTAGGAGATGTTTTGTGTTGGAATTGGGGCATAACTCATCGTTACAAAACAGGCTTGTAAGGTGAGGAGTGCCTCCTCTTTATAAACTCTTATCAAGAGTCCTATCTACCCGATGTGGGACTTGGGTTTTCTCAATACTTTGTAAGAATATGAGATAAGGAGTTAGTCTGTTGGGATATGAGATAAGGAGCTAGTTTGTTAGGATATAAGATAAAGTGGAGTTAGTTTGTTAGGATATGAGATAAAGAGGAGTAAGTTAATTGATTGGTTATAGAGTAGCATGTATAAATAGGAGAATAGAAGGATAGTGGGATTATTGAGATTTGTAATTTCTTGATAGAGCAGTGGCTCTAATGTAGAAGGGAAAACCCTTGGAGAAGAGTTTTCCCTCCAATTCTTCCTTATTTTATCAATAAAAGTGTTCTTTCATTATTTCCTTTCGATTCAATTCTTAGGTTCCTAACACAGTCATGGATATATTCATTGAAGTTACCCAGTGACTGGAAGTCCAAATCACAGACTTAGTTTTGGGTTTCATTTAACACAAGATTTTTTGTCAGCCTGTAGAGTGGGCACTGTAAAAATTCACCAATGAGGCAGAATCCAAGCCCCAAGATCAGTTAAGTCAGTTTTTAAGCCATCGAATTCATCTAAAAGTATAACGAAGTTGGAGGAGGGTAAGGTACTTTTTGAAAGAAAAACCCTGTAAATACTATTTGATTGTGTTAAAATACAAATAAGTAAAAGAACAAATAATCTAACCAGCACGAGCATATGGAAGAATAGCCTCATCTGCTCCTTTTGACAGGAGAAGGATCTTCCCATTCTGGCAATCTTTCAACACTACTGACATTCGTTTCCTATCAGAGGTGAACTCTAAGGTTTCCAGGACTTCATACTGAAGTATAGAAGTGTTGAACTTGACTTCTGAAATATTAAAGAACATGATTATATGAGCCTACGTAACCAACTTATTAGCCATGCTTCCAAAACAAATAGCAAATAAAATGTACCAAGTATGTTTCCACTCTTATTGAAAAAAACCATATGCAGCTGAGCAGCAGCTTGAACAAGAGCATCTTCATCCTGAGACTGTGCCTTATACAAGATGTCTCCAGTTTTACTATGTACAACAGTACAAGAAACAAGTATAAATTTAAACCATTATTCTCAAGGTTTAATAAAAATGTCTTAATTAAGAAATATGTTGATTTTAACAGTTCTCATATCTGGGTCCTAGCAAGGATGAAAGAAGAATCACCTCCGTGTAGGTATGACAGTATTACATATCGCCATAACTGTAAGAAATCGTACAACATCAGAAGAACCACCGGAAACAGCATTAAGAAGCTCTACATCTGCATATCACAGGATGTAATTAATCAGGCAGGAAAACTTGCAATCCAAAACAAATATCATCATACAACATTCAGTGATTAAAGAAAAACATCGATGGGTGCTTGCATAAGTAGTGGAAGGTGAAGAAAGGAACAATATATTAATTATACTCTTCAACGTACTACATTCAGTTTATGTATGAGAGATTTATTTCTATAAAAACTAGTGTTCCATCTTGATCATGTCTGAGGATACAGGTCTTAAATAAGAAAACTAAGATAAGACAGGTGAATTAAGGAAACATTTGGACCTGGTAATGCTAGAGCCCTTCGGAATACCTTAAGTGTGAGAGCAAGCTCAGCTAATTAGGGTTTTGAGGAATTCCATCAAAAACAATTATGTTATATACCAGAACCAAATAAGTGTCAACTGCATTGCTGCTTAACCGTGTTAGCTTAAGCATTTCTTTTCGATTTCAATTTATTTAGAATGCAACTGCACCCTTTAGGTTGGTTGTTGAAGGAACCAAAATTACGACTTATTTTTTGTAGATGGAAACATCACAATTTGTATTGAATTTCTGAGATCATTAAGGTCGCAAGATCAATGTGCCTATGATATGATACAGCACACGCTCAGCACGAGAAACCAACTCTTTTATTTAGGAAATTCTCAACATATCAAGCTACAAAATTGGTATCCGGATGTGAATTTTTCGTCAATTTAAGCAAACTGTGCAGTTAAGAAATGGGTTCTAATTAAGTTACTACATGTCAACAACGCAAATGAAGAGTTTCACCAACCAATCATACCTCTCAATGCATCTCCATTCTCATTTCCATAGGAAATACCACTAATACAACATCTTCTAAATATCATTTTATTCTCAGTCAGGGTGCCTGTTTTGTCCGTCAAAATGTACTCAACTTGTCCAAGGTCCTCGCTTATCGCTGTACTGTCACATATGACAAACATGATTCATAAACAAATGTGTTAAAGTTCTATTTCATCAAAGTAATTAGTAATCAGGATACACCAACCACTCACTTTGTTGCATGTGATGGAATGCTAGTCTCTAGGTCAATCATTTTTTGGTCCCAGTCAATAAACTTTGCATACATGCTCTTCACTAAATCCAGAGATACCTGCCAGAGATGGAACAGTTGTCTGTATCAATCTTAGATATAGTCACGTTTAAAATAATCAAAAATTAATAACTGGTATTAGCACTGTAATTATCAGTTCAAGATAATTAATTAGTTTTAATGGCACCCTTTCGCTAAGTACATAAGGTCATCAAGTTCTTCCTGCAAAAGATTACCACTGCCGCTCAATTTATTATTATGGTTGTTTTTAAAATGAGAATATAAATGAAAAACATGCTGAATTATATATATATAATGGAATGGAAGGCCAAAACATATACCACTGGCTCACCTTAATTGAAATGGGTATCATGATGGAACAAAGAAGCTCGAACCGCAAAGGGATTACCAATAATTCATACCAAGGGCCTTCATGAGGGTAAAGAACATACCATTGCTTGAACAAAAACAAACAAACAAATATTAGGGTCCAACCTAAAACATAACATTTCAAAACATGGGAACTTCAAGAGAATAATTACAGAAAAGGCATTGAAACAAAGCAAAAGTTTAAACATACGTAAAATGTGGAAAAAATCCTTGAAGAATACAAATAGCAAATTGATGCAAAGGATTATGAGTTATATCCTAAAGTAAACCAAAGACCTTCATTTAGAGTACAATTTACGATTTAGTAAATACCCCATCCTTCTCAAATTAGGTGTCCTATTTACTATTTTCCCTTGTCTTGTATTATTTGTCTCTTTTATAATACCAATACAACATATGTTATCCTTTTCCCCAAACATACATTTTAATCATCTAACTACTTGACAAACTATAATTAATGTGAGTATTTTAGTAAATGAAACACATTTCCTTGATAATCGTGTAAAACTCAAAAGGGACACCTAATTTGAGACGGAGGAAGTAGTCCACATGAAACAGAAAGGAAGCAAAAAACAAACAAACCAACCTAGTCTTACTAGAAACAAAAATAAAAATTGCAAAGGATGTGAGCTCCCTCAATGGAAGCACAACTAAATGAAAGGACAATATTCTTTTTTTGGGATTAACCCTCTGGCTCCTAAGGGGAAAGAGCCCTAGTAATCTGGAGTTCGGTCGGGAGGTAAGAAAGTCTGGTCAGGAATTGTTACACCAAAGAATCAAATTCGGGTTCTCCCGAATGATTCATCCTTGGGTGGAGCTCATTAACCACTTGAGCTCAATCACTTGGTTAATATAGCAACAAAAAGACCACAAAAACAACGTAACAACTACTAACGGGAATAGGATTTGACTCAATTATAAAGTGCATAAGAAACTAAGTTCCAAATTGTGACATACTTTCCTTGCTTCCGTGTCCTTCCAAACATTACCCGCTATGCCAAGAACCAGAACAACGACAATTTGGAATATGAATATAGCACCAGTCAATTTGTCGATCATGGCATCCATAGCAGTGAGCTTTGGTTCTGCGATACCCCTACTCATGCCCAATTTGGTTTCGTTACCTAAACAAATTAACATATCAGATATAAAATTCAAACTTTCTGATTAAGTATATGGCTCTAAGAGTTTAATGTGTTGTTATACATGGACTTGCCTGTATAGATAGCAACTCCACATGCCCACTCAGTATTTCTCAAGTAACATGACTGAAGAATTGTGTTTTTAATGGTTAAAGGGCATACATCGTTATCAATAAATGGGGGGTACAATCTCATGTTTGCATCAAATCTTCTGACGTCTTTATCTGGACTGGGACACTCAATTACACCCTAGACACATGCACACACACAAAGAACGAGAGTAAGTAATAAGTTTGCCTACATAATTACTATTGACAAACTTCAAACAATTCTACAATCTATAGTTACACAATAGATAAAATCTTGCCTTGATTTTGTGTAATAGTTCATCATCGATTCCCATGCAAGCAGGAGGTATCACCCGCGTCTTAAGATCAGTTTCACCATCCAGTGCAGAAGTCTGAACAAAATGCCATATCATAAGGTCCTCGAAATGTACGTAATGAATTGTGTTGTTGTTTTGTTTCCCCAAAAAGAGGAAATAAGAAAAATGGAAAATAATGGAACTGTGTTTGCTGCAATGCCACACACAGGCAGAGGACCAGTTTTGGCATGATTCATGACTTAATTACCTCTACATAGCAAACTCCTTGGGGATCAGACGTGCCAACCAAAACAAGGTCACAAGGAACTTCATCATTTTCACGTAGCCATACTATATTACCCACATAAATATCCTGGGCTTGAATCTACAACACCATCAATGAAACAACCACAAAAACAAATTAGATTTACATAACACGGACCACATTTATCGTTTAAAATGAGAAGCTCACATAATTCTTACTACCTACAACATTGATACAGGGAAACGCCCATAAATAATTTCTTACATTTCAAAAACCCTAACAGATAACTTATGCAAAGGAGTTTGATTAAAGTCAGAGTATATCATACCGAAATGAAAGAGTAACAATATCTTTAAAAAAAATCAACAGATTATACTCTTTTATAAACTAAAAGACAAAATGAAGGACAGTTATTCCAATGATGACCAACTGCAGGAAACTGTAAGCTAAGTCCTTTTTAACTTGTTTTACTGCTAGGTTGCTCTGTTATCAACTAAAATATATTTCCCGGGCCTAAGCTAAGAAACACAGAACAAAAATATATTTAAGAAAGTAAAATATGCTTCTTACAAGTTTCTTGACGCCCTTCCTAACAACCCATACTTCCTTCTCATTTGCCTTTTTGTCTGAAAGATATCTATTGTAATCATCCCAGGCCTCTTTTGATGCAGAGACTGCAAAAATAAAGATAAGTGGACCCCATGTACTGGCAGGATTAACTGGAGTAATGAGAGGCCATAGCTGCAGGCAAGCTATCAGCAAAAAGTACTGATTCATGAACCGGCTGAAAAGAGGGGGAAAATCATATGGATTAAGGATATTTATATTTCATTAGAAATTTGACACAAATTTCCCACACAAGAAAAGCATGTGTTGCCTTAAGGAAAATGTGTGTAATACTCCTCCGTCCCAAATCATGAGTCGCTTTGGGAAAAAAAATTGTCCGAAAATTTTTATACCAACGACGCATTAAATGTTACTTTTCCTATTATACCCAACTATTTATTAATCTCTTCTTTCAATTCTTTAATTTATTTTTCCCATACCAGGAAAATTTTGTAAAATAACTTATAATTTATCTTTCTCATACAAAATTAGTTACCTTTTTTTTGGTACAAAATTACCTTTCTTAATTTGTGTGAAATAGTCAAAACGACTTATAATTTGGGACGGATGGAATAACTCATAACACTTGAGGAGGCTTGGACAATATAAAAAAAGGCTGAATCACTAGAATCTAAGATGAGTTCCATTGATGTTTTATTCTCGACCTACATTTACTTCACTGTTTAAAATTATGTTTCCCTAGTGTAAACTATATGATGCATGTCCAAACAGAGGATCCAATAATATTAATTTTCCCTCCTTGCAATCAAACCTCCGTTGTTTAGTATCATGTCATAGATGACAGGAAATGAGGTCATGCTGGAGACCCTTGAAGAGTGTTGTCAATGGCGGACCGCGGAAACTAAAGGTTTGTTCAAATTCCGCGATCCGCTATTTCAAAATATCTTGTACTAGAGAGCGTATTGTGGGACAATAATGTTTCGTTCAAAATTTGCTATGCTATTAGCTCGACTATTTAACAACACTTGCAATGAATATTAAGCAGCATCAGCAGAGAGTTTACCTGAACTGTTCCCATAAATTTTTCGGAAGAAAGTTCAATATGGTATATTTTCTATTTGATATCCGATTATCACAGTAAAACTCATGAGATGTTTCATCATCATCAATGTAAACGTAACGCTTCATTGTTGAATTCTGAGCATCTAATTGTGGATAGATAGATATTCTCTACACCTCCATTGCAATGCTCAAAGAGAACAATTTTGAAACAATCTTAAACAGCCGTATTCTGCAAGAAACAAAGAGATTTAAAAAAAATAATAATCAGATTTGCACATAAATCTTGATATCATGAAAAATAAAACCAGGGAAGAATATCACCAAAGATAATTAAAATAAACTGAGCATCTCAATAAGTAGCCTACATTAGCAAATTAAGGTTGTGTTTGGATTTATTATGAACACATTATTTGGGCTTATATGACATGAGCAGTGTTCGGGAGAATTTATGAAAACAGTGTATGACATATTGACATATCCACAAGTTGTTTCTGACTTATTTCAATACGCTCTCCATAATAAATAACTTCTAGAAAAACAATTTTACTATATTTTCTCTTTTATTATGAAAATACATGATTGTTTATATAATAAGGCCCTGTTTGGATTGGTTTATTTGAGCTTATCTAGTGGCATAAGCACTTGTGAGACTGTTTGAGAGAGCTTATGTAAACAAATTTCATAAGCAACTTTACGCTTATTTTCATAAGTTCTCCAAGATAGCTTACGCAAAAAATTTATAGCTTCTACGGAAACAATCTGACTTTATATTATTTTGTGCAATAGAAATAACTTATTCATAAGCGCTTATGATGTAAGCTGCAAATTAAGTTGTTTATCCAAACAAAGCCTAAGTAATCAGCAAAGAAGGGCTTAATTGAAGTGTTTACCCAAACACATCCTAAATGCCATGCTCTATTATTGACTTATCTAACTTAGAAAATGCTATATATTGTGAATGATACCTTTACCTAAAACTAAAAAGATCAAAGCTCAAATGAATGTCAATTTAACATAATCAGATAAATATGAGGCAAAAGTCTTAGTATTATGGTGAATTGGACAAAATCACGGTGGCAATGTGATATTGTTGAAGCTACAAAGTGTGGCTTTTGCAAAATCATTGTACCTGGTTTAAGCTTCGTCACAGATCGTAAAATTTGAAAATAGAAATGGAACTTGGATAATAATTAACATGAATGATAATGGTAATCAATAAAAATGGATTATGCGTTCGATTTGGATGCAGAGAGAGCGTACCTATGTGATGTGAAAATGATGATCCTTTGATTGTTTCGTTTCGTTTCGCACCGATAGGAATTACGCGTGTGTGTTTCTTAGATTCAGATGATTTTCGTCAATGGCGTCTTTCCTTTCCTTTGGGCTTTGGGTTTTTCGACCGCCTGGACCCCACCCAAAGCTAAATTAATTAATTAATTAATATGCTTTCTTTTGTTGACTAAACACCTTTTTTATTTTATATTTTCTTTCACAAATTGTTAGTATATTCTTTTTTCTTCAAATAATATTGTGAGTATATTCTTTTAGGTTAACCATTCGATTTTTAGAGAGATGAATTTTAATAATTTGAAGTTTGAGCAACACAATGTTTTTACTTAGGAATTAAACTCAGATTCTTTTAAGATTTGTATTTAATGAAATTAATTAAGTTGAGTTTAATCACTTAGTTTGATAGATTGTTAGTATATAATAGGCTAAATATCTCTTTTATTCTTTTAAGTTTGATAAAAATATTATATTAGTCTTTTAGATTTTTAAATTTCAAATAAGTCACTTAGGGTGTGTTTGGTTGAGAGAAGAAGTTGAGAAGAGAGAAATAGGTGAGAGAGTGGGAGAGAAGAGAAATAAGTGAGAAATATAGTAGATTTGATGTATTGTTTGGTATAAGAGAGATGAGAGAAATAGAAGAGAGAGAAATGTGTTTTATCATTAAAAAGACAAAAATATCCTTATGCTAAAAATTAATATATTTTGTTAATATCAATTTTTTTCAGACTACTATTATACTATATACAATTTTATATTGTTTAATGTTAATATATTCCTTCATTAACTTAATATTTTATTTTATTAATTAAAATAAATGCAATTAATTTTTATATTATATTATATTTATCAAAAATCAATTTCAAAAACAAGATCACAATCAAATTTAATTAATTCTCAACCAAATTGAAAAAGTTACTAACACACGACATATCCCCTTCCTAATTCTTCTTGTTTCCCATGTTTATTTTTCCACGGTCTCAATTTTTCTTCTAGCGATAAAAAAAAGGTATGCACAAAGAGTACAAATTGTTCTTATAGGACAGAAGAGATGGATAGATATAGTATCCTCTAACTAGAGAAAAGTCTCTTGAATAACTATGGAAGTGGAGAAGGGGTTGTGATGCAGGATAAGAAAAATATACAGTATGGGAGTGGAAACCATGGAGAGACATGGGTAAAAATGGAAAAGAATGGATAAAAGTTACTTCATCCCTCTTTCTTCGCATTGGAGCGAAGAGAGCTAAAAGTGATGGGCCCACCAATTTGATCTCTCTCTTCTCTGTTTCTCTATCATATTAGTCTTTTAGATTTTTTGGTCCCTATTTTTAATTAAATTTTTGTATTTTTTAGTGAAATGGTGCAGACATGTAGAAAGTATTATAAAAATCACTCTAAAAAAAATTAGAATTTTTTAACTAAACATAAATTAAATATGCATTTTTTATCGTAAAAAATATAAAAATTCATATTTAATTCATGTTTTGGTAAAAAATATAAAAATTCATATCTAAATTTTTTTGGGAAGATCATTATAATATTATAAATTTTTCTGCAAAACTTTATTCAAAAATATGAATTCTACATATGAGTTTGCTTTAAAAGAAGGACCAAAAGTGTAGATGAAAAATTTTTGGAGGACTAAAAATTGAAGAAATTTTTTAGAAGGACTAAAATAAAAAGTTGACATATTTATAGGACAAAAAACATATTCGACCCTTACTTCTTTAACCAATGTTCCCAAGACACTCCTTTACCTTTCAAGTAAGGGAATATTCGTGTGTGAAAGAATATGGATTCCTCTAATGTCTCAGAGGCTGCGACGGTGGCTGTTGGGTCAACAAGATTAATAATGTTCCCTTCAAAAAACATAATCCGACCTCAAAATATGCATACACTGCTTGATCTCACGGCATTTTACATATTGTTGTATGGCGATGGCCCCTCAAATTACTCAACCCATAAGAAATGTCGATCCAAAAATAGCTTCAATAGATTTTGATTAAAAAAACTATAGGTTTGTGCCATCTGAATATATATTTGGATGAATTGAGTAGTTTTTGAGCAAAAATGAGAAAGCCAAAGATCAATTCCCATACATTTTATGCATTTACTTTGCCCGTTCTCAGTAGCAGCCCACAACAGCTCCTGAGCATTGAACACATTTCTGTCTCTAAGGACTATTATGATCTTTTTTTTCAACTCTGGATAATTGATGGTATTTTTACATTTTAGTCACTAATTTGCTTCAGTAATAAATTTCAGTATTACTCCTTGTGAAATGAGAGAAAAGGAAAATGCATTTTGTTTAAAATATAACTGTATTATTTAAATCATTAGAATTTTAAAAAACATTTTTTAAAAAGTATACATGCCTTATTTTAAAAGAGGAAGAAAACAAAAGTGTGAATGGAACTCATAAAAGCATAGTGATGATAAATAAAGCACATGCATTGTACGAAAAAAAGAACCCACCAATATCACAACTTGGACAAAATACAATAAATGGTGGAAAGTACTTTATAGTTTATAGTTTATACTCGATTGGAGATTAGTCATGTGATATCTATAAAACGCAAGTGGACTTTGTATTTATTCACACTTGCCATTTTTTTCTTCTCTGCTTCACCACTTTTAGTTTCTACTTAACTTGTTGACCAATCTTAAATGGAGAAAGGAAGTGAGACTGAGAAGTGGAAGTTCCAAGGGAACAAAGGTTTGAACTCTTCATCAGTTTCCGTTAGAGGTGTCTATAACATGCTTATGGATTCCATCAACAATAATGAAAACAACAAAACTGTTATTCGTTTATGTCGCGTCGATCCAACGGATAATCCATTGTTTAGGACTACCTCAGTAGCTCATGAGGCTGTTGCTGAAGCTGTTCAGTCTTACAACTTCAATTGTTACCCTCCAACTGTTGGCTTACCTGATGCAAAGAGGTTTGTTGTTCACTCTTCACCCTCATCTTGAAATAAATAATATTTGTGTGCCTTGATTTAAATGTACATGGACCGACTTATTTGAGTTTATCTACTGGTATAAACACTTGCGACACTATCTAAGAGAGCTCTTCATGATAGTTTACGAAAAAGCTTATAACTTACATAAAAGCAGTTTTACTTTATTTTAACTTTTGTTATGGAAAATAACTTATCCATATGTTTGTTTATTAATGTGATTGTAGCACCGGGTTTATGAAATGAAGTCATTTCAATGTAGCAAATGCAACAATGTTTTGTTGGATGTATGAAAATACTAAACAAAAGAAGATTAAGAAGTATAGTATCAGAGAAAGAGAGTTGGAATAGTACATGTTATAGAAATGATGGTTGAATTTTGTCTTAGATAATTTGAGCGTGTGGAAAAAGACATGAATTTCACAGTAAGGAGAGTAGATCAGATGGAGGCCAGACGGCCTAATCTCTATAGACCACAAAAACTTATACGAGAAACTATTAATAAAAACTTAGAGGTCATTGATTTGGCTAGAAATATGATTTATAATGGAATATTAAGAAGTTGTATGATCTATGTTGTCAAGTTATTTTTGGTGTATATTATCAAATAATAAGCCTAAAGGTTTATCATTCAAACATGACATTCAGTCATGCAATTGATAGCATGTATTTATATACATACTTATAATTCATCTTCCAAGACCATGAGCGACATTCAATTTTTTTAGTTCAATTTGAGATTATACTACTCCATTCCTTGTGGACTATTGGTATGAATAATGATGGTATTTGGTAATCCAAAAAACGAAAACAATTTAACAGGCTTTTGTTGATTTGTTAATATGCTGAACTTCGAAAAATAAAAAACAGGGCTATTGCAAATTATCTCTCATCTGATCTTCCATGCCAATTATCACCAGAAGATGTTTTTCTCACTGTTGGTGGAACACAGGCTATTGATATAATCTTACCTGTTCTTGCTTGTCCTGGTGCCAACATTCTCCTTCCAAGACCAGGCTACCCACAATACGATTCTCGTGCCGCTTGTTGTCTCCTTGAAGTTCGCTACTTCGATCTTCTTCCTCAAAGAGGATGGGAAGTTGACCTTGATTCCGTCGAAGCCTTAACGGATGAGAACACTGTTGCTATGGTCGTCATCAATCCTAGCAATCCATGTGGAAATGTGTTCACATATCAACATTTAAAAAAGGTATACATGATGTAAGAGTAAATCAACATTATAGTCCTTGAAATTGTAAGAGTCGGTCAAATTTGCGAATTAGCGATTTAGTTCCTTATAAATTAAACAATCTCAGTCAATTTAGTCCTTTGTTTCAAATTTGAGGCTATGATTTTAAAGGTTATATGTTTGTCTTGATGCAACAAGATACTATTGAAGTTAATATTCAAGTCTTTCATTGGTTTTGATTGATGTTCACTGAAGAGATAAGTTTTCTAATTCGTAAAGTTCATAGACTGATCCTCGCAATTTATAGGACAGAAATGCTAATTTAATGTAGCATTTAATTTACAATGTCTTAGAGTTTGAATCAATGTGAATATTTTTTATGACTGTTGTAGGTTGCTGAGACTGCAAAGAAACTAGGAATCTGTATAATTGCTGATGAAGTTTATGCTCATGTGGCGTTTGGAAGCAATCCATTTGTTCCCATTGGAGTGTTTTCATCAATAGTTCCAGTTATAACAATCGGGTCCTTGTCAAAAAGATGGTTAGTTCCTGGTTGGAGAACTGGTTGGATAGCCACATGTGACCCCCACAAAATTTTTCAAAAAACTGGGGTTAGTTTTTTATTTTGTTTCAATCTTTATTGTGTTAGTATTAACTTAACATATGCTACAATTTTCTTTCTTCTATTGTAATGATAATACTATACTATATGATTTTTGTAATTGTTTTCAGATAGTGAAAAATATCATCAGCTATTTGGAGATCACTTCTGACCCTCTAAGCTTTATGCAGGTAACCAATTTTCTAGCAGAAGCAAAATGCAAGAGTAATAGAAAAATAATGTTGTAAAGTTTGTTTTTTAATATACATGTTAGTACTTTGTAGTACCTGTATTTTTGTTTTCATGTTTTTTTATTCTTGAAACAAAAACTATAGCAACTAATTAATTAACAAATTGCAGGCAGCAATACCTCAAATCCTTGAGAAAACAAAACCTGAATTCCATTTAAAAAATCTTAATATTATGAAGGAAGCTGCAGATATATTCTATGATGTATGTAAGGAGATACCTTGCTTGAGATGCCCTCACAAACCAGAAGGAGCTATGTCTGCTATGGTATGTGGTAATGGTTTTAAATATTTAAATTGTGGTTGTGGTTACGTTGCAAACCTTTATATTGTGGTAGCATATAGACAGATGTGGCCGATGAGCTGCAATTGCAGTTGTCATGCTGTCGTGGAAACCTTGAAAACATTTGTGGCTTCAATGGCGGTGGCAGACCACCACAATTTAGAATTAAAGAGTTTTAATATTTTTATCATGGGAACAGGTGGAGATTAACTTTTCACAAGTTAAGGGCATTATTGATGATGTTGATTTCTGTGACAAACTGGCCAAAGAGGAATCTGTAATTCTTCTTCCGGGTATGCAAGAATTTTTTTTAGGCATCAAAATCTCAGAATTTTTTATTTCATAAACAAAAGTCATGATTATTGATGTATAATATATAATGGTTGTAGGTGTTACTGTTGGACTAAAGAATTGGCTTCGGATTAGTCTTGCTGTTGACCCTTCTGATCTTGAAGAAGGCCTAAGTAGATTAAAATCATTCAGCCTTCGGCATGCAACTAGTTAATAGGTTGTATGATAATAAGAGCTTCTTTCCTCGTTCCCGTGATTCTTAAAAATTGTTCCCGTCTGGACTTACCTAAAACCCCAGCCCCTGCATATAATAATGCATGTCTCTGTCAACTGAGTTATGCTTACGGGACAAAAAAGTAGTTATTTTCTAGTCCGGAATAAAAAATCCGGAAGGATGCTGTTTGTAAGAAAACGGTAGGGAGTAATAATAAGTAGCTCTCGTTAATGGGGGTTTGCTCCATGCCCTTGCGTGTGTAACAAGCTACTAACTATAAGCACCTCCACCTAAACAATTATAGTAATCGGTTACTTCTGTTATACTTCACATTGTTAGCATTTCATATTTTTCTCAACTCACCTAGCCTTTATTGTAGACTTTTAGTTGATGTGTGTTGACTTGCTATTTTATTGGAAAAATAAGTTTGAAGTTGTTCACTTTTTACTCACACTAATCCTGTTATTTGGGTCACCACCAGAAAACACCTATTATCTGGGAATATATTGGTAACTATCAAATGCTAAGAATCGGCACATTAAATGTTACACGGTTTTGAACCTACTCCTCTACTCAGGAAATTACATATGAGTTTTAAGTGAGTAAAGGTTTGGAAAGTTAAAACAGTCGGAATTTGATATTGCAATGGCTAGAGGTTAGTGCTGAGTTATGTTTGCTTTCGTTTTACTGGTTTAATGGTGTTGTGTAACATGTTTTAATCCATTTAGAAATTTAACACACATGTCTATCCAAATCCCCAAGATATTGAACATATAGACCATCTTTCTTTCTCCATGTTTATATTTGAGTTGGGATGTTAGAATTCTCCATGTTTATGGTAAGGATATTAGATGTGCATATATTTTTCAAATAGGGGGTGTTTGCAATAGGGTAATATTGATCTTCAATCATCAAATGATTTTAGAGGTACATTTTTTCCGTTTTAATAGTTTTTTTTGCTTAGACTTTGTCGTTTAATTAGTAATGTACATTTTAGCATTCAAATTCATGGTTTTTCTCTGATGTTTTTATATGAATTTTAGATTTGATACCTACAGTTCATATGCAAATGGATCAAAATGACAAAAATAACGTTAAACAAAGATAAAGTCCAAACTCATTGTCTAAAAGCAAGTTAAAATACAATACAAATAATTTTGTCAAATATCTATATTTACATCTCTCAAAAGGTTTTAGTTGGGCTCGAATATAAAGATTTCATTTGACAAACTTTAAATTTTGATGGCATTATATCTCTTAATCAATCATTTTCATTCATCAAAATATTCTAATATTTTTTTTTTAAGAAAAAAATATATATATTAGACCTATTAGATTCAAGGAATGTCTTCTACTACTATGCCAAACCCTTGTGAGAGAAAAATTTGCCCCTTTCATATTTTCTGAAAATTTATAACAAGAAAAGGAAGAAAAAAAAGTATTAATTTTTCCAACTTTCGTATTTTCTGAAAATTAATAAAAAGAAAAGGAAAAAAAAAAGTATTAATTTTTCCAACGGCTAGTAACCCCCAAAATATGATTCAAATTGAAGCACCACACTGTCAACAAAAACTCTTCCCTCTAAACCATTCATTCATTTCACAAACTCAAACCTTCACTTCTTTCACAACTCATGGATTCATCAACACCACCACCACTTCCCATCATCACCGTTAAACCAATCCAACAATCTCCATCACCATCTCCTTCACCTTCCCCTTCCCCTCTCAGAAAATCCAAGACCCGTCTCATTGACCGTCTTGAAACAGCCGCTGATGAATCCCCAGAACCCGTCGGAGTAAAACGTCGTGGCAAAACCAGACTCACTCAAAACAACACCAGAAAACCAAGGAAACCGCGATACGAAGTTGAGATTCAACAAGAAAACAAAGATGGTGTTGTTGGGTTGGTTGAAGAAATTGGAAAACCTAGAAAGAGAAAATATAACACTCGACCCAAGAAGGAAAAACCTAACTTTCCTCAACCTTTGAGTATGTTAATGCAATGCATACTTCATATTTGAAATTATCTAACTGTTTTTGTTTCAATGAATCCCTAATTATTATTATTTTTGTGATTTTGTGTGTAGAATTTGAAGAAGAAAATGGGGTTGATTTAGATCATATTGGGCAGCTAGTGAGTGATTTGGTTATGTGGAAAGATGTAACAAAATCAACCCTTTGGTTTGGACTTGGATGTATTTGTCTCTTATCTTCATGTTTTTCTCAAGGTTTCAGTTTTAGGTATTGCAATTTTGTTTCAAACTCTTTAATTTTAATTTTAATAAACCTTCAATTGGATTGCTTAATTATTACTTTATCTTGTATTTAGCCCCTTAAAATTGGAGAGAGTGATAATTTAGGTCTGATTCTGATAGATTGAGAATAGTTTAGTTTTAAAGATTATTTATGCTATTAATTTCTATAGTTCAGGATCAGATTGGAGAGAATGTCAGAATGATAGTTTAGGGAAGAAATTGAAAGTTGTTTAGTACGACTTATAAGCACAAAAAATGGCAAAGTGCTTGGGTACAGTTCAGGGTTATCGTTGTAATATGGACCGTGTTATTATATATATGGCTTGTAACACCGTAAACAATAATTCATTCAAGTAGTAATAGGAAACTATAGTTGCTCTGTAATCGTAGACGTAGGCACACTTGGCCAAACTGCGTAAACAAACAATTGTGTTCGTTGTCTTGTGATTTCTCGTTTCTTTAATCTTCAATTACTAGTTGTTGTTCTAACAAAAGTTCGTTTATTTTTTTATTTTATTTTTTGAATTTGTGATCTTTATTCTCATGGAGAAAAAACTGAAGTGTTCATACTTGATATTTCAGCATTGTCTCGGCCTTGTCACAATTGGCGATTCTCATTTTGGGTGTTTCATTTTTCTCAAATTCAATTTCTCAAAGGTACTCTTTTGCTTCTGATAGCTGATTATTCTCTAAACTATCTATTTCATTGAGTGTTGTTATTTTATGATTTTCTGTTTGTATTTCAGCAAAGGGGCTGAAGAGAAGAGTTATGTCAAGCTTAAAGAAGATGATGTTTTGCGTCTTGTAAAATTGATTCTTCCTGCTTTAAATTTTGCAATTTCAAGGACTAGAGTGCTATTCTCAGGAGAACCATCAATGACCCTTAAAGTAATCCACAATGTTCTTATTCTGAATTTGATTTTGTATAATCAGATCTATAATAATTGCTAACAAATGATTAATACTTTTCTTGTTGCAGGTAATTCCTTTTCTTCTACTAGGAGCTGAATTTGGCCACTTAATTACAATCAGTAGGCTATGTGTCACTGGTTAGGACACCATGAACTCTATCATCTATATAACCTTTTCGTTGCAAACCCAATTTCGATTATAGTTCACTTTTTGTCATTGTTAAAATGCTGATACATACTATAAACATACAGGTTTTTTTGTCAGCTTCACAATCCCAAAACTCTATTCTTGCTACACTAGTCAAATAGACAAGAGAGGTATGTATGACTTCATGATCACACTTACTTGTTGAAGCTTTTGTAGGTATCTGTCTATCCACTTTTTTGAGCTTAATTGAAAGCTTGTGTTATATGCATATGCAGCTGAGGGTTTGAAACTATTGTTGTTGGATATATGGTGTGCTTGCACTCACAAGAAGAAATTAATGGTGTCGGTACTCTTGACCTTTTGGAATCTATCTTCAATCAAAACTCGAATCTTTACAGGTAAGTAATTATTATAGCATAATAAGTTCAGATCATTTATACTAATTCACAGCCTTCTTTTGTCTTAGTAATTTTTGATTAAGTGGAAAGATAATTGTGGTTTGTTCTGTCACCTTCACAAATCACTCCTGTACAAATTTATGTTCAATTTTTCTGTGTGCTAGGTACCTTATTCCTCAATTTACATGCAGATACAGTTTCTTACATGTTTTGTTGTTATTTTATCACTACACAAAAAGTTAATCTTCTATCTAGTCTATATAAAAAAAATGGCCTTCAACTGCAATGTGTTGGAATTTATTCAGCAACGTGTTTCCTTACAATTCTACGCTGGTTCTTTTTAGACTCATGTTGCAACACCTGAGTTACTGCTACTATGAATCATAAAATCCAAGGAGTTATTTATTTATGGACAGATATATTTGCATATATTGATTTTAAAACCTTTGTCATAGATGATTCTTATGATATCATTTTTGCTGGCAGCTTTTATGTTGCTGGTACTATTCAGATACATAAAGCAGCATATGGTGCAGCAATTACAAGTAGGTGAGAAGGAACAACAGAAAAAAGAACCAGTGGTGGTAGAAACAGAAGAACAGGAAAAAGAACAAGTGGTGGTAAAAACAGAAGAGCAGGAAACTCAACTGGCATTACTTAACTCAGATTCAAAAAATAAGGAGAATTAATGTGGTTCGTAGTTCGATCCTAGGCGGATTCCTCTTGTGTATGGAGGAAATATTGTTCGTATGTGAGAATTCATCTCGTATGGAGTACATAATTCCTGACATCGTTTAGTTACGGCTAAACAATGTTAGAAAAGGAAAGTGAACAAATTGTTATAAGAGAAGTGAACTTTTAAAGCTAAAATTTGTTTGTTTCCTTTTTTAGCATACACCAGGCTGTCCTTTTTTTAGTTACTTGTTGGTTAAGCTAGCTTTAAAAAAAAATGGAAGTAGTTTTTATTATAGCTGTTCTTCTTTCGGAAAAATTCTACATTTAAAGTATTTTTTAATTTAATAACACTGTAAACGTTATTCTATTTCTAATTAGAACGAAGAAATAGAAATTGAAAGCAACTAAAGGCATTAAAGATATTACATGAAATTTACAATCATGTTTGGTGTCCTAAACAGGTATGCTTAAGAAGTCATCATGCATCATATAATAATGATGTGAAGTACTAATACAGAAGATATGTTATACTCCCTCCGCTTCTAAATATAAGCAAAATTTATTTTTAGGTTCATTCATTTAATGATGTTTGTGGTCCATATTATGAACCACATACATTATTAAATGAATGATTCTAAAAAATAAATTTTACTTGTATTTAGAAACGGAGGGAGTACTGTATGTTGGGAATTACTGTATTTTGCTTATACTAATAATTTCTCGCGTGTCTTACAACTAAAGGCATTATATAATCTTAATTGCGTAAAAACACATTATTATCACGTAACATTGCCCCATAACCAAGAAATTTAATGGCTTCCACATCTTGGGCAAAAAGTGAGCAAGAAATTTAATGAAGATACCCATTTTTGGATATTTAAAGATCACTCATTAAAGATATCCTTATATCGAAATCGTGAATTGAACCCAAAACGTTGCGCGTTAGACAACTCATTACCAACTAAATCAACATTCATTGGCAATTATATATTGATAAAAGTTATGTTGAGTTTAATATAATTTAAACTGAAGTTTAATGAAGGATAAAATTGAGAAACATATAAATAATTAGAATTAAAATGTATGATTATATTTAAAAAGAACAAAACTTTCTAATATGATCAATTTTAATAATAATAATAAGAAAAGCAGACTTGTCACGTAAGAGCATTTGGATGAGATGGTAGATGATTTATTCCAGCTAAACCAGAGGTCATGACTTATTGGGTTCGATCCCAACCTTATAAATGCAAGAGTATTAAATACCTTTTGAGGAGAGTTTTGTCAACCGTCGTGGTTTACCAGTTCGATATATTAGTTTTTGCAATTGTATGTCGAGTATATCCGATTTACGTAAAAAAAATAAAAAATAAAAACAAATAGACATTTCAAAAGAAAATAGCAATAGCAGAAAATTATAATGCATATTTTCAAAACTAAGATAGTTTCTCTTCCATTAATTTTCTTAGTTTGATGTACATGTTGTAATTATAATGCATACTTTTATCCTACATGTTGTGTGGATACCTTTTTTTTTTCCAGATATTCAATGGGTGTGAGTCTAATTTTCATCCTTCAACGGAGAAGAGGGATGAAACATAAAGTGAGTGAGGAACCAAAGTTTTAAATATTGTATACCCACCTCTTTGACCCCACACACATGTAACACATGTCCTCATTTTTTGTGTGAACTCATCCCAAAGTTTTATGTATGTATGTATGTTGTTCTAGAGTAGATCAAGAATAGTATTGTTGAGTAAGAATTTGAATTGGTGTTATATGTAGAGTGCTTTTGAAGGCTTCATTTCCAACAAGATGTAACATATGTTATATGGCATTTGTAAAAATACAATTGAAAAAACCATGTTAACTAGTGCGCATTCTTTAACATTTCTCAAAATATAATAAAAGAATGGTTATATAGATGAATGTTTACATTATAGAGGAGCCTAATCTTAGTTAGGCATGGAAACGTACATATAGTTTTTCTGTAACAACAATAAATCTCGTCGTCATCTACTTCGCCCCTGACCCTCCACGACACTTTTCTTCTGTCTCACAGCCTCTCTGATATGTGTTTGCCCGTTTCGGGTTGCAGCTGCCTGGATTTTCTTTGCTGCATGAGATAGTGTCTTTCCGCATTGCAGGATTACTGATAATCTTGGCAGCCTCAACATCTTGAGTTAAAATTGTGCAAATCAAAAGAGCACTAAGGAACACAACCAATGTTGTCTTTGTCATTGCCATAATTGTAATTAAATATGAAGCTCGTGATGATTTAATTTAGCGATCACAACTAATTTTATTTAGGAGGATGCATGCGTTTAAATAATACTTTTTTTCATTCTATAATTAACCATTTGTGAAATTTTAGCAACTATACAAATTAAACAAAGTCTAAATGTGTAAAGAAAACAACCTATAATTGATTACGTTGAAGGAGATTCTTGGTTGTCCGAAAGAATAGGAGAGTCAAAGAAATTCAATGTGTTTTTCTTGGTCACCAATTGGAAATTATCAATAGAGAAATAATATTTGAACAACCATTTTTAATAACTTTTGTGACAACTTTCTCTATCATATTTATATCATGTTTTTTCTTTCTCTCATATTCACACTAACTTGTTGAAGCTTTTGTAGGTATCTATATATATACACTTTTTTGTGCTTAATAGTTGAAAACTTGTGTTATATGTAGCTGAGGGTTTGAAACTATTGTTGTTGAATACATGGTGTGCTTGCACTCACAAGAAGAACAATTAATGGTGTCGGTACTCATGGCATTCTGGAATCTATCTTCAATCAAAACTCGAATCTTTACAGGTAACACCTGCATAAGTTAATTATTATAGCATAATAAGTTCAGATCATTTATACTAATTCACAGCCTTCAGCAAAATCTCTTAGTAACTTTTTATTAAGTGGAAAGATAATTGTGGTTTGTTCTGTCACCTTAACAAATCACTCCTGCACAAATTTATGTTCAATTTTTCTATGTGTGTTAGGTACCTTATTCCTCAATTTATATGCAGTTTTTTACATGTTTTGGTGTTATTTTATCACTACTCAAAAGGTTAATCTTCTATCTAGTCTATATAAAAAAATGGCCTTCAACTGCAATGTGTTGAAATTTATTCAGCAATGTGTTTCCTTACAATTCTACGTTGTTACTTATTTTTAGACTCATGTTGCATCACAGGGTTACTGCTGCTATGAATCTTAAAATCCAAGGAGTTACTTATTTATGAACTGATAAATTTGCATTTATGGATTTTAAAACCTTTGTCATAGTTATTCTTTCCGAAAAATTCTATATTTAATTTTTTTTTAAAAAACTCGGTATCAGATCCAAGACACCAGAGAGAATCGAACTAAGACCTTGAGAGGAGCAAACTCCAAGATCTCAAGCCAACTACTAGGTCAAATCCAAATGAGTAAAAATATTTATTAATTTAATATTTACTATAAATGTTATTCTATTTCCAATTAAAATGAAGAAATAGAACTTGAAAACAACTAAAGGCATTAAAAATTCCCTAAAAAAAAAAACTAAAGGCATTAAAGATATTACATGAAATTTAAAGTCATGTTTTTTCAAGTTTTCGAAAACAAGTAGAAATGTTAGAGATTTTGGTACAATTCATTTACCTCAATGTCAAAATGATTTTGGTGTCTTAAAGAGGTATGCCTCAGACTCTTTCAAGGTAGAATCGTTTAAACGACATGTACTTTACATTTTACAAATCGATATAATCGGCGAAAAGAATTCATCATGAATCATATAATAATAAGAGAGTGAGTATTATATAAGGTGTTCAAAAGAGAATGGCACTAACATTACTCTAATAATAATGTGAAGTACTAGTATAGAAGATACGTTATACATTATATGTATGTTAAGAATTACCTGAGTATTCACAACTTCATAAAAGAATAATAATAAGAGAGTATTCACAACTTCATAAAAGAATAATAATAATAAAGTTTTTTTATCGTATACTATTAATTTCTTGCGTGTCCTAAAACATTTTGGATTATACAATCTCAATTGTGTAAAATAACATTAAAAACACCCTCCAATGCAAGTTTTACACTTTGCATCCTAGATGTCACCCTTCGTTAGAGCATAATATATTGTACTACATGAATAATATTTTTTTTAACACACTACATCAATAATATGAAAAAGGACCATGACTTTAAATAGTCCTCCGTGTAACTATGTCCCTAAAAGTAACCTAAGTAACCACACATTGCAAAACTAAGATAGTTTTCTCTTCCATTAACATGGTTATATAGATGAATGTAACTTAAGTAACCTAAGTAAAATTAATGTAGAATATGTAAGAATTTGTGGTGTTGGGTAACATCACTCTTCCATTAACCTAAGTAACCATTTTAAAGAATATGTAACTTGTAATTATAATGCATATTTTCATCCTACATGTTGTGTGGATACATTTTTGCAGATATTTATTGAGTGAATTTAATTTTCATCCCTAAACGAAAAAGAGGGATGTAACATAAAGCGAGTAAAAAACCAAAGTTTTAGATATCAGATACACACCTCTTCAACCTCACACACATGTATGACACATGTCCTCATTTTTTTCGTGAACTCATTCCAAAGTTTATGTATGTATGTATGTTGTTCTAGAGTAGATCAAGAATAGTATTGTTGAGTAAGAATTTGAATTGGTGTTATATGTAGAGTGCTTTTTGAAGGCTTCATTTTCAAGTAGAAGTGACATACTTAATAACTTTTAAGGCATTTGAAAAAATGCAATTGAAAAAGTCATGTTAACCGGTGCATATTCTTTAACATTTCTCTCAAAATAATAATAAAAAAAATGGTTATATAGATGAATGTTTACATTATAGCGGAGCCTAATCTTAGTTAGGCATGACAAAGTACATATAGTCTTTTTGTAACAACAACAAATCCGGTATTTTATTGTTGTTTAACGTTGCACTATTACCGCCCTTGTCGTCTCTCCACGGCACCTTTCCTCTGTCTCACAACCTCTCTGATATGTGTTTGCCGGAATCATTTTGCAGAGTCCAGGATTTCTTTTCGTGCTGCATGAGATAGTGTTTCTTTGCATTGTAGGATTAGTGATATATTTGATAGCCTCAACGTCTCGAGTTAAATGTGTGCAAACCAAAAGAGCACTAAGGAACACAACCAATGTTGTCTTTGTCATTGCCATAATAATCGTAAATAAATATGAAGTTGGTGATGATTTAATTTATCGATCACAACTTAATTTTCTTTAGGAAGATGCACGCGTTTAAATAATACTTTTTTCACTCTATAATTAGACATTTGTGAAATTTTAGCAATTATACAAATTAAACATAGAGTCTAAATGTGTAAAGCAAACAACCTATGATTGGTTACGTTCATGGCTGTTGAAACATTAGTGTGATGTTGGAAAATAAATTGGAAAATTAAACACCAAATAATTATACTTTGATATAATGTTGTGTGAATTGAAAAAATAGAGTGTGGGGGTCCCACATAAAATAGAACACACACACTGTTTAAATTGCGGTATTTAATTTTAAATACTTGATAATGATAGAAATAATAGTAATTATTATTTTTATTCGAGAATATCACTTCCCATAAATTTAGCTTATGGTGGTTGTGATAAGAATAAGAATTTAATTAAATTCTTATATTTCCTTCATTCAAATCCAATAGTTTTGTCAACCGTCGTGGTTTATCAGTTCGAGAGATTAGTTTTTGTAGTTGTATGCCGAGTATATCCGATTTACGTAAAAAAAATAAAAACAAATAGACATTTCAAAAGAAAATAGCAATAGCAGAAAATTATAATGCATATTTTCAAAACTAAGATAGTTTCTCTTCCATTAATTTTCTTAGTTTGATGTACACATTGTAATTATAATGCATACATTTATCCTACATATTGTGTGGATACTTTTTTTGCAGATATTCAATGGATGTGAGTCTAATTTTCATCCTTAATCGGAGAAGAGGGATGAAACATAAAGTGAGTGAGGAACCAAAGTTTTAAATATCGTATACACAACTCTTTGACCCCACACACATGTAACATATGTCCTCATTTTTTGTGTGAACTCATCCCAAAGTTTTATGTATGTATGTATGTTGTTCTAGAGTAGATCAAGAATAGTATTGTTGAGTAAGAATTTGAATTGGTGTTATATGTAGAGTGCTTTTGAAGGCTTCATTTCCAACAAGATGTAACATATGTTATATGGCATTCAAAAAATACAATTGAAAAAACCATGTTAACTAGTGCGCATTCTTTAACATTTCTCAAAATATAATAAAAGAATGGTTATATAGATGAATGTTTACATTATAGAGGAGCCTAATCTTAGTTAGGCATGGAAACGTACATATAGTTTTCTGTAACAACAATAAATCTCGTCGTCGTCTACTTCGCCCCTGGCCCTCCACGACACTTTTCTTCTGTCTCACAGCCTCTCTGATATGTGTTTGCCTGTTTCGGGTTGCAGCTGCCTGGATTTTCTTTGCTGCATGAGATAGTGTCTCTCCGCATTGCAGGATTACTGATAATATTGGCAGCCTCAATATCTTGAGTTAACATTGTGCAAATCAAGAGAGCACTAAGGAACACAACCAATGTTGTCTTTGTCATTGCCATAATTGTAATTAAATATGAAGCTGGTGATGATTTAATTTAGCGATCACAACTAATTTCATTTAGGAGGATGCATGCGTTTAAATAATACTTTTTTTCATTCTATAATTAGCCATTTGTGAAATTTTAGCAACTATACAAATTAAACAAAGTCTAAATGTGTAAAGAAAACCTATAATTGATTACGTTGAAGGAGATTCTTGGTTGTCCGAAAGAATAGGAGAGTCAAAGAAATTCAATGTGTTTTTCTTGGTCACCAATTGGAAATTATCCATAAAAAAATAATATATGAACAACCTTTTTTAATAACTTTTGTGACAACTTTCTCTATCATATTTATATTATGCTTTTACTTTCTTTCATATAACACTAACTTGTTGAAGCTTTTGTAGGTATCTATATATATACACATTTTTGTGCTTAATAGTTGAAAACTTGTGTTATATGTAGCTGAGGGTTTGAAACTATTGTTGTTGAATACATGGTGTGCTTACACTCACAAGAAGAACAATTAATGGTGTCGATACTCATGGCATTCTGGAATCTATCTTCAATCAAAACTCGAATCTTTACAGGTAACACCTGCATAAGTTAATTATTATAGCATAATAAGTTTAGATCATTTATACTAATTCACAGCCTTCAGCAAAATCTCTTAGTAACTTTTTATTAAGTGGAAAGATAATTGTGGTTTGTTCTGTCACCTTAACAAATCACTCCTGTACAAATTTATGTTCAATTTTTCTATGTGTGCTAGGTACCTTATTCCTCAATTTATATGCAGTTTTTTACATGTTTTGGTGTTATTTTATCACTACTCAAAAGGTTAATCTTCTATCTAGTCTATATAGAAAAATGGCCTTCAACTGCAATGTGTTGAAATTTATTCAGCAATGTGTTTTCTTACAATCTTACGTTGTTACTTATTTTTAGACTCATGTTGCATCACAGGGTTACTGCTGCTATGAATCTTAAAATCCGAGGAGTTACTTATTTATGAACTGATAAATTTGCATTTATGGATTTTAAAACCTTTGTCATAGTTATTCTTTCCGAAAAATTCTACATTTAATTTTTATTTTTTTAAAAAAACTCGGTATCGGATCCAAGACACCAGAGAGAATCGAACTAAGACCTTGAGAGGAGCAAACTCCAAGATCTCAAGCCAACTACTAGGTCAAATCCAAATGAGTAAAAATATTTATTAATTTAATATTTACTATAAATGTTATTCTATTTCCAATTAAAATGAAGAAATAGAACTTGAAAACAACTAAAGGCATTAAAGATTCCCTAAAAAAAAAAAAAATAATAAAGGCATTAAAGATATTACATGAAATTTAAAGTCATATTTTTTCAAGTTTTCGAAAACAAGTAGAAATGTTAGAGATTTTGGTACAATTCATTTACCTCAATGTCAAAATGATTTTGGTGTCTTAAACAGGTATGCCTCAGACTCTTTCAAGGTAGACTCGTTTAAACGACATGTACTTTACATTTTACAAATCGATATAATCGGCGAAAAGAATTCATCATGAATCATATAATAATAAGAGAGTGAGTATTACATAGGGTGTTCAAAAGAGAATGTCACTAACATTATTCTACTAATAATGTGAAGTACTAGTACAGAAGATACGTTATACATTATATGTATGTTAAGAATTACCCGAGTATTCACAACTTCATAAAAGAATAATAATAAGAGAGTATTCACAACTTCATAAAAGAATAATAATAAGAGAGTTTTTTTATCGTATATTATTAATTTCTTGCATGTCCTAAAACATTTTGGATTATACAATCTCAATTGTGTAAAAAAAACACTAAAAACACCCTCCAACGCAAGTTTTACACTTTGCATCCTAGATGTCACCCTTCGTTAGAGCATAATATAGGTTTTAATATGTTATTTGTCCTTGCAATTAGGGGTCGTTTAAAAATTGGTCCATGTATTCGTTAATCCTTGCTTTTTAGCCTTGCAATGTTTAATCAGTTAAAATTTCGTCCCTCTCCCCACTTAATCACTGTCATGTCACTAATTTGATGACATGGCAATCACTGCCACACATGAAATTCCAATTTTACCCCTGGGTTTCAAATTCTTTCTTCCCCTTCTTAAGGGCAAAATTGGAATTTTATGTGTGGCAGTGATTGCCACGTCATCAAATTAGTGACGTGGCAGTCATTAACTGGGTCAAGGTGTAACACCCCAATTTCCCGACTTAAAAATTTCATTAAATGAAAGCATATATCAGAGTACATCACAAAGGAGTGTCACATTTCTCAGCAATGAAATCTTTAAACAAAATAAATATTAGTTTATTCTTCGCAAAATGACCATTAACAGCAGCGGAAATTATAATTCAAAATCCTTCATAAAGGTCTTGGCTCTAGGCCTCATAAACGTCTCAAAAATTCATCGTCAAACTTAAAGTCACAAAATAGTTTCATCATGATACATAAAGGAATAGACTCATAACAAGACCCCATCCCGTTACGTATCAGAGCAATCCTACGACATCACACAAGACTCCTCACATCGGCGCACCTAAGCTTGGTTACCTGCACTTGCCCACAAGGCGGCAATTCCAATAGAAGGGGTGAGATTCACAACAGAAATATTAACATATAAATCAACATTTTATGATTAACAACATAAACTCATCACATAATTCACATCATTGAAAACACAAGGATAACGTCATCATCATGAACATCTCAAATAACACATCAACATCGTCTCAAAACAACGTCTCATAATATGTCAACAATTTGACTCGACAAAATGCAACCCTAACGTCTTGACATCATGCATGTGGTACCATATATAAGCATTAATATGCTTCACCGTCGCTTTGAGCAAATGCTCCACCGTCGCTTTGAGCAAAAGCTCCACCGTCTCAAATTATGCAAATGCATGGACTCGACTCTTTACATCTTAACAAGTTAGCACAACTTCTCAAACATCGTTAACAACTCAAGGCTGACACATGCAAATTATGATAAATACATGGCAGAAGTTCAACTCATTTAACACATATTCAACGGCACATAAACATCATCAACATCACTTAACATCATGCTTATAAATCATTTAAATATAAACAATACATCACATTAGCATCAACATAAGAGAACCATCATTAATCATCATTACAGAATGCATCTTAGGTCATAAAACATCTCTATCACTACCCAAAGGTCTACTCTCAAGGTCTCATTCGAAACAGATCGCAAAACAAAGCAACAGTCCAGAAATGTACTCACTCGCCACGGCGAGTGATTTGCTCGCTGAAGGCGAGCTCTCTCAGAAGCTACTCGCCAGAGGCGAATTGGGGGCGAGTCACAGGCGAGCAAAACTGGGTGCTCTCGGCCTTTTTGACATTTTTCGCCTAAAATCTTCGTTTTAAGGTTCTCTAAATCTAATTTGGTCCTAACAACTTCACAGGTCTTTCTTATAAATGATAAGGCACTTAAAACCATCTAAAGTTTGGCAAAAACTCAAGTTTAAGGGTCACACTCGCCACGGCGAGCTAGGCTGCTCGCCTCGCGAGCGATATAGGTTTACTCGCCACAGGCGAGCGATGTCAGAACCACTACGAGTTTGCTCCAATTCTCAGCAACTCGTCTCAATTCTCTCATGTTAAGCCTCTAATTCAACAACGATGTTATTCTAGTGATTAACCTAGGTTCTGTAACACGTTTCTACAGCAATTCACATCAATCTCACATCAATTCATCAAAAATCCATCAAAACCTAATTCATGAAACTCTCTCCAATTCTTCCCAATCCCTTAGCTAATCATAAACAGATGATTTACAGTTAATATTACTGAAGTTAGGCTCACCCTTACCTGGAAAAATTGCAGAAATCGCAGCCTAGCTTTACCTCTTCTCTTCAACCGTTCTCTCCCTTTTTCTCAAAAGTCTGATACGCGTACTGACTATTCTCTTGACCTAATTTCCTTAAATACCTCCTCTCAACTTATCTTATTCTAACTCAACCCTCACAACTTTCTCTATTTATAAATATAACCCCATCTCTCAAAATATATATATAACAAATCTCTATTTTTCATATATATATATATATATATATATATATATATATAAACACCACATATCTTATTTTATTAAACAATAAAATAATCATCACGTCACAACATCATAAATACGTCGCATAATCACCAAAAATCATATACTATATAATAATATACTATACTTTCTAGTAAAATAATTAAATAAATAAAGAGGGCGTTACACAAGGGACGAAATTTTAACTGATTAAACATTGCAAGGCTAAAAAGCAAGGATTAACGAATACAGGGACCAATTTTTAAACGACCCCTAATTGCAAGGACGAATAACATATTAAAGCCGCATAATATATTGTACTACATGAATAATATATTTTTTTTAACACACTACATCAATAATATGAAAAAGGACCATGGCTTTAAATAGTCCTCCGTGTAACTATGTCCCTAAAAGTAACCTAAGTAACCACACATTGCAAAACTAAGATAGTTTCTCTTCCATTAACATGGTTATATAGATGAATGTAACTTAAGTAACCTAAGTAAAATTAATGTAGAAAATGTAAGAATTTGTGGTGTTGGGTAACATCACTATTCCATTAACCTAAGTAACCATTTTAAAGAATATGTAACTTGTAATTATAATGCATATTTTCATCCTACATGTTGTGTGGATACATTTTTGTAGATATTTAATGAGTGAATTTAATTTTCATCCTTAACCAAAGAAGAGTATGTAACATAAAGCGAGTAAAAAACCAAAGTTTTAGATATCAGATACATGCCTCTTCAACCTCACACACACGTATGACACATGTCCTCATTTTTTTCGTGAACTCATTCCAAAGTTTATGTATGTATGTTGTTCTAGAGTAGATCAAGAATAGTTGAGTAGGAATTTGAATTAGTGTTATATGTAGAGTGTTTTTGAAGGCTTCATTCTCAAGTAGAAGTGACATACGTAATAACTTTTAAGGCATTTGAAAAAATGCAATTGAAAAAGTTATGTTAATCGGTGCATATCAATAATCTTAACCACAGTGTTGTTAAAATACCACTGTTCAAATGCAAATAGAATATATTATTTGTGTTTTTGTAGATTTTTTTCATGGAGTGTATTTCCGCTGGGATATGTTTTTAAATGTATGCTTGTTTAGTGAGGTTAGAGGTAGGTTTGGGTGCCTATGGAATGTTTTGCGTGTAGTAGCTTTGGCATTTCATGTGGGGGTATCCACGTGTGATTATCTGCGTCGTTGGATTGTTGCTTGTGGTTGATGTGATAATTTTCTGGCCTTTGATTTAAATTTGGTTATTTATTTTGTTATTTGCATCGGTACTGTGGTTTTGTCCTTATAAGGCTTGTTGTAATTTTATATATTTTTTTTGTTGCTTTTTCATTTATGAGACTTTGTATGTTTTTCTCCCTTTGCCCTACTATAAAAGTGTTGCCTCTCTTGCTTTGTAGCTCATCGTTTTCAACTTTCTTTGTGCTTGTTTGTTTTTAGAGTCTTCTACCCTTAGTCTTGGTCGCCATGTTTATGGATAACCCATTTGATAGGTTTTCTTATGTTGTTCCTGGAAAGGATGCTTGGAGATTTGTTGTTCGTGCGGTTAGAATTAGTGTGGGAGGTTCCCATGTTTCTGAAACCAGAGCAAACAAGCTCACTGGAGTTGGTTTTGTTTGATCAGTTTGTAAATAGTTGTTGTGTAGGTGTTATATTCCCTTTAACATGTTTATTTATTTGATGTTGATTTTATTAATTAAAGGTAGGTTTGGGTGTCGGTCATACGAAGGATTATGAATACTTAGTTGATGAGATTCTATGTCTATGTGTTTAACTTGAAGTTTGTTTTGTTTGTCTTTGGATTTTATTGTGTAGTGTTGTTAGTTTGTTATATTACTTTTTTGTTTATGTAGACGTGATTGGTCTTTTGAATGGAATCTCATCTGAGAGGGAGTATGTTAGGGATGGTAAGGTGACAAAGATGATTGTTGTTGAGCTTGTTGAGGAATCATGTCCATCATATTGTTTTGCAAGGTTCTGCCAATCATGTCCATGATATTGTTGGGTCTATTTCAATTGTATGTGTCATTGTCTCGTGTGAGGTCTAGAAAGGGTTTGAAGGTGTTAATTTCAGATGATGCGATCCAAACTGCGTCGTCTACCATTAATGTAGTCTACAAAGAGGTTTTTCAAAAAATATGAAGTTCCCTTGCAGGTGCTATTTACATTCTATAGTGTGTTTTTTCAACGTTGTATATTTCTTTACCTATATATTGTTATCTTTGTAATAATTTAACTTAATTTTTTTGTGTTTGTAGGGTTTGAAGGTTGTATTTGGATGTATTGCGAAATAAATTTATGTCCAGGCTCAATAATTATCTCTTGATTGTGGTTCTGTGGCGTTTCAGTTGCGTAGGGGCGTTGTGAAGGGGTCGTTGGTTGGATAAGGAATATTGGTTCATTGTTTATAGTACTTTGTTATTTTATATGGTGCGGGCAACATGGCTCTTTAATAATTGTGTGTGTGGTTGCTTGTGTTGTAATGCCTGTGTTAATATGCCCGTTTTGGGTTAACACTTGTCTTTGTATCTTGGATAATCATATGTTTTTCTTCTAATAATTCCACCCGTGCGTCACGCACGGGCACCAGACTAGTTCTTTAACATTTCTCTCAAAATAATAATAAAAAAATGGTTATATAGATGAATGTTTACATTATAGCGGAGCCTAATCTTAGTTAGGCATGAGAAAGTACATATAGTTTTTTTGTAACAACAACAAATCCCGTATTTTATTGTTGTTCAACGTTGCACTATTACCGCCCTTGTCGTCTCTCCATGGCACCTTTCCTCTGTCTCACAACCTCTCTGATATGTGTTTGCCGGAATCATTTTGCAGAGTCCAGGATTTCTTTTCCTGCTGCATGAGATAGTGTTTCTTTGCATCGTAGGATTAGTGATATATTTGATAGCCTCAACGTCTTGAGTTAAATGTGTGCAAACCAAAAGAGCACTAAGGAACACAACCAATGTTGTCTTTGTTATTGCCATAATAATCGTAAATAAATATGAAGTTGGTGATGATTTAATTTATCGATCACAACTTAATTTTCTTTAGGAAGATGCACGCGTTTAAATAATACTTTCACTATAACTAGACATTTGTGAAATTTTAGCAATCATACAAATTAAACATAGAGTCTAAATGTGTAAAGCAAACAACCTATGATTGGTTACGTTGAAAGAGATTCATGGCTGTCCGAAAGAATAGGAGAGTCAAAGAAATTCAAGGAGTTTTTCTTGGCACCATATGGAAATTACCCATTACCCATAATAGTAAACCATGGTGAATGTCTTTCACGTTTCTTTTTCTTTTCTTAAGATTAAGTTTTTTTTATTTCCTAAATATAAGAAAATAAAATTGACTTTATTTTCGAAAAAAAACATTTAGGACATGTTATTAACTCCTTAGTGTGCGTTTTATGTGCTAAGAATGAAGGACATCACAACTGTTGGTATAATGGCATTCAAGTGTCTTTCATTCACATTCAATTTGTTTTGCCGTTTCACTTCCTATTAACAAGTTAAATCATTGGGTTATTATTATCCTTTATTGGTCATTATCTTGGTGATAATTGTCTTCTTATGGCTGTTACGGGAAGCTTTTAGTGTGCAACATCAACTTCATCTATATATAAATCCAACAATAAACCAAAAATGGGATAGACCGATCCATTACTTTTCCTCTTCTCCTCTTAATAATTTTGGGCATTGTTTGTGAGGTTCCAACGTGTTGGCCTCGAGTGCACGAGTTCAACACGTAGTTGTGTAAACTTTGGGGAGCAAAATCGGATATTGGGTTGCACCGGAGGTTCATCAGAAATTTGCTTTCAAGGCAATGACTTTTGTCACGGCACAACAACTCTCTTCTATCTTTCCTAACCATCCAAATTATATCTTCTATTAATATTTCTAACAATCTGAAAGCAAATATTTATTTAATTATATTTGAAAATATTAACTTTGAAAATTTTCTATGTATCGGTTCTAATTACATGAAAAGGATCACTCGGTGCCCTCATCAAATGGATGGTAAAGGTCATTGTGGGTGAGAGTTCAAATAAATCATTGTCTAATTTGAGGAAAATGATGAGCTTGGAGTTCAAGTAAGCCTTAAACTCAAATATGTTTATGCATATAGATGTTGAATATCTAAAGGTGTGATATTTTTTATATCCATTACTAAAAGATATTATTTAAATATTTTTCTATCGGTGAAAAATAATTGAAATATTTATATGAAAAGTTCTACTGAAGAAGTATCTGATTATAGCTTAAGAATATTATGTGAAATTTTACGGTGGTTCATAAGAAATTTTTATGATAAACTATACATTGTTATGATTTTGGTTGAAAATTTACGAAACAATTTTTTGTGAGATCTTTACGAAAAGTAGAGGCACAAATTTCATTACCAACCTTTTAGGAAAACTCTTACAAATTTGAATATTTTATTGGTCTTGTCATGACTAAATGTGACAATAATTGGAAGTAGCTCCATTTCAGAACTTTAAGAAAAAATAAAATAAATTGTGGGGAATGAGTATAGTTGTGAATGATTATATTGTCTATAAACATTTTATGCTAAAGTGCACTTTTCCCCCCCTTAAATTTCAAAAAGTTGTAATTTTGGCCCCTTATGTACAAAAACTACAATTTTAGCCCCCTAAAATCTAGCCCCTTTGCATTTTTGGTCCTTTTGACCAATTTTGACCGGTCAATGTCTATGTGGCATGCCACGTGTGTAATTATTAAATTAAAAAAATCATATAATCATTTCTTAAATTAAATAAATTTAAAAATAAATTTAAAAAATCAGGAAAAAAAATAAGAAATTTAAAATTCAAATCTCATTCATTTATCTCTTCTTCTTCTTCTTCTTCATTTCTTCCTCTCAATCACAATCTAATCCAGATTTTTTTCTTCTCAAAAAGCTGAAATCATCATTTTCATAAATTCATGAAACAAATTCCACACAAAATTATAACACCACAACACAAATCCTTGAATACGTATGGTACAACACCAAAATTACTATCCATCTTCACTTCACCTCCCTTCAATTCCTCTATGCGCATATCTCACAAACCTTCCAGATTCAACCTTTCATTGTTGATCCCTCAGATCTGCAACTATCATAGAGCACTTGGCAGAAAAGGAACACAACATGGCAGTGCCGGCAACTGAGACTCCGTCGATTCCGCAGCCCATGAAGCGCGACGGTGGAGAACGACGGCGTTGATGGGAGGAATGTGGAAGGTTATGCACACCATGACGCCATCACTATCTCTAGATTCACTCAGATGCTGGCGACAGGACCATTGGGTTTCTGTTGTTGTCTGCATTTAAAAATGGGTATTAGGAGGTCCTCATGAAGGCACACATTACAACAATTGCAGCTGGTTTCAAATTTTGGACTATTCTAACAAACGAGGAGATCAATTGTGAGACTTGTTATAAATGAAACATGCCTTTTTTCTTCATTTATGTGGTACCATCTTTTTCCTTCTCATGTAGGCTGCTCAATCCGCAATGGCATTCTATGGTCCTATCACCTATTTCAACAATTTTCTTCATGCTTGGGTCCTAATCCTAATGTTGAGTGTGGTGCTGGAAGCATAGATTAGGATTCAACTTTTATGTTGCTGCTAGTTGGAAAAGGAATACAATTTTGTGCCTTTTGAATTCTTTTTTTTTTTTTTTCATTTTTGAAGATTGTTATAAAGACATGAAAATTGAAGATTGAAGGTTTTTTTCTTTCTTTCTAGGTTTGGATTGAAAGAGATGAATATGTATTGTTTTGGGTTTTATTTTTAATTTTTTTAAATATTTTTTTAATTTATTTAATTTATAAAATGATTAAGTAGCATTTTTTATTTTTTTAATTCATTATTTACACAGGTGGCATGCCACGCAGGCATTGACTTGGTCAAAATTGGCCAAAAGGACCAAAGATGCAAAGGGGCTAAAAATTAGGGGGCCAAAATTGTAGTTTTTATACTTGGGGGCCAAAATCGCAACCTTTTGAAAGATAGGGGGGTAAACATGCACTTTAGCCAACATTTTATTATTTTTGGAGTGTGCTCTTATGCATAAACTAGTTTATGCATTTGATGAATTATTGATGAGAAAGTTATACATTTAATGTATTGTTGATGAATTTTTTTATTCATATAATTTATGCTTAACTTTCTCTTATATGTGTGGGATGGTTATGTTTATACATCTATGAAAAAACCTTTGTGGAATTTATATAATAAGTGGAGGCAGAATTTATAACTATATCTTACAAATTATGGAGTTTTCTATCGATATTTTGTACTGGCCTAAACATGACTACTTTTACGGTTGCTTCAGTTCTAAGGTTAAGAATTTTTATGGTTTATTTAATTTAATTTTTTAGACTATATGATGATAGCTAAAAATTAAAATAAATTTCTGTGTGTGATTATGGATATGTTTCTATATATCCATAAATATACTATAATTTTTGGAGTATGCATGTTTTAATAAACTTGCAAAGTAATAAATTGTGTTGCATAATATGCTAGAAATTTCTTTTGAAGGCCGGTGATGTATTGTTGATGATTTATATCGTCATATATAAGTCATGTTAAACTTTATGTTACATGCATGTGGGGGTAAAGACTTATCAAAAAGAAAATTATATGAGTAGAAAAGTCATTCTCTAAATCCAAATTACTTAAATGTGGGGTTATGAGAAATGTGGGGTTATGAGAAGGAGAACAAAAAGAATTTTGTGAATGGTGTGTATTCTACTTTTATTCTTGTTAATTTTGAATGTGCGCAAAGTTTTGAAACAAGAGAAAGTGGAAGGATTAGAAGAAGGAACAATTAAATCTTATGGACATAAAATGTATTATTTTCCTCTTTTAATAGGAGTAGAATATGTTGATAAATTATAAATAAAAAGTTATATTTAAGATAATTTCACTATCCATGAGTATGTTTGGGTTAACCATTTTTTTTTAGAATGAAAGGGTTAACCAATGCTATTTTATTATTATTTAAAATAAAAATAAGGCATTAGAAGTGAACTAAATTCCATGGTAAATATGGTTTAAAATTAGTGAATATGCTTGAAAGTAGCAATCTCATGAATACCAAGTCAAATTTTAAGACAGTGTCTCAATTCGTGTGTGAGATAACGGATTGTGTTATGGAATTTATGAATTATATTATACATGATATTGCATGTGGTATAATGAATAGATGAAGTGTGTGAATTCATAATTTCAATGGTGATCATTTAAATGATCAATTATTTTTTCTAATCTATTCAAATGATGTTGTTGAATGGATATCATGTTTTTCTAATAGTTGATCTTAGAAGGATTGAATAGTATAAATTGGATCTCAATTAAAGACGAGGTAGGTTCCATTGTGAAGTGCTTATTTATCTCATGATGATGTGACATCTCTTGGAAATAGATAAGCATACTATGCATAGTCAAATTTTTTAATGGAATCAAAATTCTCAGCTCTTGAATTTACAGGTCAGAAAGGATAATAGTTGAAAGACTCAGTGTGAATGAGATACCTTTGTTAAGGAGATCCACACCTTTAAATATTTTGTGATCACAAGCTATAAGCTATGTCACTAATAATAGTGTCTATGAGAGACGACACAAATCCTTTTGTGAAAAGAATTAAAAATAATGTTATCTCACTATAAGAGAAGTGAGAAAAGGAAGAAAAATGAAATAATTTAAGATCCTTTTTGTGAAAGGATTACCCACGAAAGTTGTCCTGGATACGTCGAGGGGGGTGAATTTAAAGCCTTGAGTGGAGGAAAATATGGCGGTTACCCAATTCGTGGTCAAGCGAAGCCATATGAATACTCCTATATGCACTACATTTTTCATCCCTATGACGTGTGGTAGTGTTTGATGTGAAGTTGAGCTTTTAGCTCTTAAATGAGTTCATAGACCTAATTTGTGGGTGGTCCTTATGAGACGGACTTGATGGACTCGCCGCTTGTTAAATTTGAGGTTGAACATTTTTTTATGTTCTTAATAAATTCATAGCCTTTTATGGTGGTGCTTCTGAGACACACTTGATGAATTTACCTACTTGAGTGTGAAGGCTTAGACCACCTTCTATGAAAGACTTGGGCAATCTTTCTAGAGCACTCATGAGCGACTCAAGGTGATATCACAATTTTAAAGGTAAAAGTGCGTGTTGTGGGGGTCTCATCTAAAATCTATTAAGTTCAAGAGTAATTTCACTTTATAGATTTAAGGTGTTGCCTCACTTCATTGTGTGTTAATTCAATCCTTAGGACATTAACATTTAAGCATGAAAAAACCTTTCCTTGCCCAAAATTTACTATTCACTTGCTTGCCATTAGTGGGGGATTGTTGGTATAATGGCATTCAAGTGTCTTTCATTCACATTCAATTTGTTTTGCCGTTTCACTTCATATTAACAAGTTAAATCATTGGGTTATTAGCCTCCTTTATTGGTCATTATCTTGGTGATAATTGTCTTCTTATGGCTGTTATGGGAAGCTTTTAGTGTGCAACATCAACTTCATCTATATATAAATCCAACAATAAACCAAAAATGGGATAGACCGATCCATTACTTTTCCTCTTCTCCTCTTAATAATTTTGGGCATTGTTTGTGAGGCTCCAACGTGTTGGCCTCGAGTGCACGAGTTCAACACGTAGTTGTGTAAATATTGGGGAGCAAAACCGGATATTGGGTTGCACCGGAGGTCCGTCAAAAATTTGCTTTCAGGACAATGACTTTTGTCACGGCACAACAACTCTCTTCTATCTTAACCATCCAAATTCTATCTTCTATTAATATTTCCAACAACTTCAATTGTATAGTGTCTCGTTTGTAAAACTGTTTTAAGGACGGTTAAATTGGAGGCATGAGATAAGATAAAAACTGAAAATTTTGTCTCTCACTAAACCAAAATTCAACATTTTGTCTCACGTATATAAATATCAAAATAGACTTTTGTCCATACAAAATTGCATAACGCCAAAAAAAAATTCAATGTTATACAAGTTTGTCATGTGTTGTTTTATTTTGTATTGTGTTGTTCTGTTTTGTACCGGTCTATTATCCAGTACTTACTGTTTAGCAAATCAAACACAACCTTAGAATATCCGTTCAAAATAAATTAACTCCTTAAAGTATGTCATTAACATTAAAACTTCAAGTTTTTTTTTTGAAGTAACAATAAAACTTCAAGTTATTAACAATGGCCCAATGCTCTAAGATCACAATAGATTGAGACATCACATATCTGTCTAAAACCTTAAGTCATTGAGTATACAAGTCATCAATCTTAATTGTCCTATATTTTACCCTTCATGGGGACATCCCTTTTGCCTTCTGAGCAAACAGAGGGGCTGATAGAGCAATTTCGATAAAGTATGGGCTTATCCAACAGAAAATAATAAGCCCAATGTTAATCCAAAATCAAAACCAGAGAGAAACTAGGGTTAGGGTTTTCGCTAACATTGATTCGTTGATCACATTTTCAATTGATCGATTCTCTCGAACACGAAGCTTTGAATCCATGGCAACACAAACAGCAAAGCGAAAACCAGTGTTCGTGAAGGTCGATCAGCTCAAACCTGGAACCAATGGACACACTCTGACAGTGAAGGTGGTTAACTCTTCGCCGGTGAAGACGGTTCCTAATCGCGGTGCTCGATCGGCGGTGGTTGCTTCTCGTCCTTCCCGCATTGCTGAATGTCTCATTGGTGATGAAACTGCTAGCATTATCTTCACTGCTCGAAATGAACAAGGTACCATTTTTTGTGTGTGTTTCATTTCTAAGCTTTTTGGACTTGAAACAGTTCTTAACTCTAAAGACATGTGAAAAAATCTATCTTGCTTCTGTGATTACGTTTTTGTTGCTCATTGATTGTGTTAACGTGGGAAAAAGAGTATTTTGATTTAAAAACCGTTGATTTTTATTTTATTTTATGGTTTTATGCATATATTTGATTGTGGCATTTTGAGATTGTTTGGAAGAACTTATGAAAATTGCTTATGGCATGTTCTTAAGCAGTTTTCAGCTTTTTTTAATAAGTTTGTCATGATAGCTTATGAAAAATGCTTATTGAATATATGAAAACAGTTGGAGGTTTTGTTTGGATTGGTTTATGTGAGCTTATCTACTGACGTAAGTATTTGTGAGACCATTTGGGAGGATTTAAGAGAACAGTCTATGACATGTTTACAAGCTTTTTCCAGCTTATAGAAAACAACTTATGCTATAAGCTGTAAAATAAGTTGTTTATCCATACAGGCCCATATTAATGCATTCAAGATGTGGGGAATTGGGTTAAAGTGATATTGTTTTATGGTTTCTGCCAATATTGGGACTCAGTGCGCTAACTGACGCCTTCCCGAATAGGCTTTATGTAATGGGATGATTGTCTGTCTTTGTAGAAACATAACTTCTGAAGCCCATATGCATCTGAGCTAGAGTGTTGCAATGTGATTCATCCGTAATGTTACGCAAATTCGTTGGATGGTATGGATAAGTTCCTATTGAACAGTTAAAACTATTGTGTTACAGTATTTGTTTGACATGCGGGGAAAGCGTAAAACTAAGTGGTGAAAGGTTATGAATGATCTTTGTTGTCTGATTTGTGCATGATGTGATTGGTTATGATTATAGGAGGAACAAAATGTGTAGACGAATGAGCTTGCCTTGAGTTTCTTGCATGTGATGTTACTGTCATTTATAGGAATTGGTGTGGGTTTGCCATTGCAAAAGAATGGTTGGTGTGGCTATTATTTGGTGTCAAATGAGTAGTGATGTTGCATAAATCAGGGGCAGTGGGTGAATTTTCCGTTTTTTTTTTCCTTTCCTGTTGAGGTGGTACCTGTCAATCTCGTGATGTGTTTTTGTTTGGTATTCACTGATTTTGTCCATTCTCATGTGTTATGACTGTATTGATACTATAATCTTTTGCTCTATTCTTTGCACACCGTGTGTATATTCTGCCTTTTCAAACTAATAAAAAAAACTTTGGGTTGGATTTATTGAATGGTATCAATAAATTCCTATATGACAGTTTCAATTGAAAGCGTATTCGCACACCACTCTGAAGCTAATGTAGAGTAAATTCATTTACTTTTTGCAGTGGACCTCATGAACCCTGGTGCAACTTTAATTCTGCGTAATGCTAAGATTGACATGTTCAAGGGATCAATGAGGCTGGCAGTTGATAGGTGGGGGCGTATAGAGGTCACAGAACCTGCAAATTTTGAAGTTAGGGAAGACAACAATCTTTCATTAGTTGAATATGAATTGGTCAATGTCGTTGAAGAGTAATTTTAGCTTCTAAAGCGAATCTTTTGATTTTGGAGGGGTTCCATTTTTTAATTTGGCCATTGAACAATTGACTGCTGTGCAGGTTCTTATATGGTACAGTCTTGCTTATTTAGTCTCAAGATTGCTGTGGTAAATTATAAGATTTAAATATCAGTATCAGATCATTTTTTAAAATGGATAATGCTTGTGCTTATATTCAACCGTAAATATTGTTAAATATTTTCCAATTTAATGTGTGTCCAGTTAGCTCTCTTTGAGCAAATCACTAGGCTTTCCCTGCAAATGTGTTTGTCAAGGTAGCACGTGTTACTGTTCTCCTAAATGATACCATTTTTAGTCCTCGCATAAAATAAGCCAAGTGTAAGTTTGGAGGAGGAGCTTTTGACAAACATAATTTTGAATAGAATTATTGTCGAAGTTGATTTGGTTCTAATTGAGCTTGAAGTAGTGTGTTTTGTTGTGATGTTTTTCCTTTGTAAGCAAGTTTGATTTAAAAGTAATATAAATTCTACTTGCATTAATTCTAATAAATTGAGTATCCAAGGCATAAGTCACTTGTGTTTTCTCTATAATAATGTTGATATTAGGAAAAATCATTTGTTGTGTGTTCTGTTATGAAGTAAAATGCAGGAAGTTGTGTTTGGATGCCTTGTTAGACGACTCGATTCTAAATGAAATGGATTTGGTAACAGTTGTTTTAGAATGAAGTGTTTTATATTTCAATGTTTTTTTTTTTGAAATATACTTCAATGTTTTTTAAACATTGAAGTTTGTAGAGTTCAGTGTAAAATTTTCAATTTCATGCAATTTCTTTGTACTACAAGTAAAAAATAAAAAATAAAAATTGTACTACAAGTAATCTGATGCTTCGAATCAAAACCAATCCCAGTCCAACAGTTTCAAGCTTTATACCGACCCTGCACATACTGCTGAGATGCGTTTTTAGACTTCAAATAAATCAATTTATTATGGTCTTCATGGCTCACACATCACTTTTATATTTTGTTTAACGTCAATACCGAATAAACCACATCCTTTCAATGTAGCATTCCTATAATCTTTCCACAAATAACCACATATCATTTCATTTAAACAATAATAATTTATATTTTTTTACAAATATCTCACTACATCAATTTCAAAACCAATCTAATGAAAAGGTTGATAATGATGAATTGTTTAAAATTTTATATTTTATAATTGGATAAATTTGTATAATTTGTCAAAATATTTTTTGCTTATCCCTAACAAAAGTTATATTAAGAGGGGAAATTGCAATAAGTGTTTAAAAATCTCGGTGTTTAATGCTTAATTCTTTAAATTGAGGTGGATATGTAAATGAACTTATAGATTAAGGTGGTAAGTGCATTTGACTCAAAAAAGTTTAGAGGGAATCCAATCTCGGTCTCTCATAAAAAGCGTAGAGTTTGGTTTAGACTTCGAGAGAAAATTCAATATGTATTGTTAATGTTAATACTGATATCAAATTGTGGATGAGAAGCTCTCAACTCATGATCTTTTTAATGTGAACCTCTTTGTATAAATGAATGAAACATTCATGGAAATATAAACAGGATAGTTTCATTCATAGGCATTTTAGAAAAAAATGTTTGGTGAATATTTATATACTATCGTAAACCATTATAATATTGAAAGTTAATGAATAGTTACATGTGAATTTATCTTTATCTTCATATGAATTTTTATTTCCACTATTTTCTACGAGAATGTTTTTCTTTACAAGAATATTTTATATCAAAGAATAACATTTCTTTTTAAAGACCAAGGAATAACATTTATTAAACTTGTAATAAACATTGAAATGCATATTTCTATCATTTCGTTCCAAAGAATATACAAATGGTAATTTAAAACAAACAAACTCTCAATATATTTAGTTAACGATAATACCCGTATCCTCCGCCTTTAACTTCAAGAGACTAATATTATCTTATTTTTTAATATTTTTGAACATTTCAATTTTCAATGAATGAAACTTATTATGTAACAGCTAAGTTCACATAATACGTATACCTTGTTGAGATACTTATGCTACAAAGAAAAAACTATATTGTTTATATTCATAAAATTTTTAGGGGCATGAAAATCATAATATTGTTTATATTCATGAAAATTTTATCCAAAAAAATGCATATCTATATTAGATTTTTCATACCTTTTGATCATTGAAAATGTAATTAATATACTCGTTTACGAGCTATCTCGTATGAGAAGTGATGTGTCATGCGGAGAAGGAGGTCACCCGTATTATTACTATTCTTGTTGAAACATGCACTTAACTGCAGTCTTCTGATGAGATTTGGTGCATTAATACTGATATGATCACACCTTAACCAATTTCAGTGACCTTAGTTTTGTTTTGATAGAATCTGGTGCATTAGTGCTGGATATCTTACCCAATCAAAGACTTTTAGTGACATTAGTGCTGATATCATCAAGTAGTTGCCAACATAAATGGAAGTATCATATCTAGCCATATTGCATTCGACATTACTTTAATTTGCTGTCGTTGAGGAAAACTGGAATTGTATGTCCTTTAAATTCGACCCAGTTATGTATACTTGATGACTTATATTTCTGCTAGCGGTGTGATGTTTCTGTTTCTGTTTGTGTGATGTTGTCAATCAACAACTCTAAACCGTTGAAAACAGTTTTTTCCTTATCAGATGACATCATGTTGTCAAACACAACAGTTAGAAACCTTGACAGCAAACCAAACAGGAACGTTCAGATGACACCGTGTTGTCAAACACAACAGCTAGAAATCTGGACGGCAAACTAAACTGGAACGTTGAAAACAAATATTAATAAAATTAAAATTTTGAAATTTTATAAAAAATATAAACAACGTGTTCATTGAATTAACTTAAATTGTTTTATCTATTCATTTGTATAACATACCATCGAAAATCAAACTATTTTTTTCCTATTTGGATTTCAACTCATAGTCTGATGACTCTAGAGTCCTAGAGTAATGTATCTTCATTAATAATGTTGTATTTCAATTATGGGTTGAATGGTTTTCTTCTTTTTATTTTGCAAACCTTGTTATCATATTCAAATATATAACTCCGGTAAAAAAAGAAAAATTACTTTCAGTGAACATAATATTATCTTTTGTTTACCCTTTCTCATCATCCATTTCTCCAAGTTAGTTTGGACTCGTTTCTAATCCTTATTTGTTGCGGTTCAATTTAAAATTGAAAAGATAATAGAACTAGACTAACTTGACTCGATCGTTGTTGTAGTTATAATAGATTCAAGAAAATAGGCAATTTGATCAAAGAATTTGTAACCATCATTGATTATGTTTTCTAAATTTTAAAATAGATAAATAGTCTGTGAATTAGTTGTGTCAATTAACTCGGCACGTTATCAAACATAACATTTGAAATAAACGGATGGAAGAAACTAGTTGATGCAGAACTAATTTACAGCAGATTGTGTTTTTTCAAATAATAATAATAGTTAAAAAGAAAGGAGGAAGGGTAAAACATACAATAGTTCAAATATCCAATTATTCAAAGCTCGTATTTTATTAAGTGCACTACATTATCAATCCAACTTTCACAGCCGCAAAGTAAATTTTGAGGATAATCTTAATAGCATTCTGTGGTTATCACATCATGAACCCTCCTCTCCTTCTGAAAGTTAAAAATCTGAAAGTTAAAAAGACGAGGCAAATGAGAAAATTGGAAAACTATAATGGTAATGATAATATTTTAAGTCTAAAAATACTGGGATGACCTAGTGGGATAGTAGTTTACCAAGCCAAGAGCACAACCAAAATTCATCAAACATATTAATTGATAAGAAAGAGTAAGTTTGAACCAGACATAAATGAAAGGGACTTATCAAAATTATCACAAGAATTTGCTAAATATTCCAACTTTACATTCATCAAGTCGATTCAAAAGAACATGGACAAAAAAGGCAACTTATCCAAAACTCTGCGAAACAATTTCAGCTTATTGACTTTAGACACTAAAATTATGGTGGAAAGTAGGCTTTTATGAATCTAGAAAAGAAACAACAGAGTTACAAGTGGTCTAGCTTTACAAAAGTTCCTTTCAACCTTTGGGACTCAATTTAACCCACCAATGGCTCAGTCAAGACACTTTCATGAAGTAGATAGTACATAAAAGATTGCTTCGATCTTCAGAACACTTATCACACATCATCATTGCAATCTGATTAAACAAAAGAGATCAGTATGCACCTTTATTATTAATTTATCCTACAAATTGAATCAGTTATGGATTTAAAGACAGGATTTCAGCAGTTAAGTCGCACAAAAAAGATCCATATACTATTTCAAATAATCCAACATAACAGACACAGGAAATAAAATGAATTCAAGAGAAACTCTAACGAAAATGCCAGGTATTTGTTGAAGTTATAGTCTTAAGATAAAGAAGATGAAGAATAAGAAATAAAATTAGGACTTTGAATATGACAAAAAAAATCCTAGTATCATATCCAAAGTCCGGACAATTGTACCCAAGATGTATAAAATTTTGAACAATATGATTGATAAAAACAGAGAAATAATTATTTCCTAAAACACAAAGTAAACACAAAGTAAACTGAGAATCCAGCTTGATGATATTCTCAGTAATCCAAAAGCAGATAAATTTGCTCTAAATGTATACAATAAATAGTGATAGATATTATCTAGCATTTTTTCTTTATCAATTTGTTTTTGTTTAAAGTCCAACATCATAAGAGGTCAATGTCATCTCAACCTTGCTTCTTGATCTTCAAATAGTCTCTTTGCCTACAAACAAAAGGAGCATGAATGGCTTCACTAAGAGATTTAGTTGCTTGAGAGCAGGGAAAGCAGAAGACTCGGGGAATAACTTAATCCATAAATCTTTGCTACAAGATTAATAATTATATAGAAAGATACAGTCTACGCTCAACATCAACTATATGAACTACCTTAGTTGTATTTTTATTTTTAATCAAAACCCAAATCTCATAAAAAAATAAAATACCATTCATTATTTTCAAACGTCAGCGCAATAAAAAGAGCGGAAAACGGGCACGGAGTGCCGCCTTTTCGCTAGTTAAATATAATAAGAATAGTAACATTGACTTTTTATTAATACACAACAAAAACTAAATATGCTAAGCTGAACACAATGGTACCCATGTAGTTTGGTTGGGCATGTACCCTTTATCCAATCATTGAATGCCATGTCGCATTTTTATAATAATTTATATTAAAATAAATTCACAAATTTTACTATATTACTAGTCCTTGTGACAACAAGCTAAGGACAAAATTGATATTAAGTTGTGAAAATATACAGGGACTAACTTGACTGTTTAACAGAGCCGGAGAATCTCAGGGGTCTAGTTGAGTGCTTCCTACAAAGTCATGTACTAATTTAGCGGTTTACTCGATCATAATTGCATTAAAGTGGTAGTGTCAGACAATACCTTCAGGAAGCCAAGCGTAGCTGCGTTGAGAAACTACCAACTTCGAAGTCATCAACGCCGAAGCAGTTGCCGTATGAAACGGCAACATGGATTCCATACAGAAGCTCAATTCAACAGGACACCTTCACACACAAACAATTCCACAAAAAACAAAAGCATCAAAATCAACCACATTGCAACTGAATTAACACTAAATTGAGCACTATAAGCATGTATAAATCAACGATTGAGTCGTAAAAATGCGCAATAATTGTGGTGGATTACCTGAATGCGGATTGGGATATAGGTTTGTTGGAGGCGATTCGGAAAGGAGTGCGAGTTGATTTAGCTTCTGAAGCTAGACGGAAGGCGGAGCGGGAAACAGAGGACGATCGGAAAATTGATCTCGCGGCGGTTCCAGCGACGGAGGCCATTATCGTTATCGGAAAGTTTTTAGGGTTTGCGTCGATTCTACCAAACTACGTAAAACCCTGCTTCAGTTGATGTGCTTGAAAGTTGGAAAAAACGGGCCTATTATAGTTAAGCTTAGGCCCCAAACTTTTGTCTAGGAAATTATACCATATAAACCCATACAATTAATCATTTACCCCTGCAAATCATCGTATAAAATATAAATTTTTACCTATTTTGTAAATTGACACCCCATAAAATATTTAGAATTTTTTCGGAAATGACAAAAATTCAAATAAATACAATTGCTTAAACTTGATATTTTTTATTTTATTTTCAATTCAGCCATAGTTGTATAAGTATTGTGGCTAAACAATTTTTTAACAGTTTCTTAAACTTTTGTTTTGGAATAAAGAAAACTCAATTTTTTATCTTGAAAATTTTCCAACTTGTCAAGACATGATATATTTTTATTCATTTTTCAAACTATGCCAAAGTCATTGTTTTTTTGAGAGGAAGCCAACGTCATTGTTCAATTGTGGCTAAACTTTAAATCGAAAAATTATATTTTGAAATACTCAAATTTTGATTTGACTTTGTTGGAGTATATTTCTCTCTAGATAAACTAAAAAACGACATTGTAGAATGAGATGTTTTTTCTTTTTTAAAAAAACTCATTTGTTATAGCAACAAATCTTCAGTTTGATTGAGCATATGTACGCATCTATCATTAGAAAAGTCAAAGATCTCTTTTATCTCTTTTAAAATATGCAAATGAACCACACCTTTCGTGAAGCAAACGTGTGCGCGAAATTTATTGTCAAACATGATGCCAATAAGATGCTACTTGGTGTTTGTTAGAGAACCCCCTCTCGATCTCGGAAAACCTACTCCTGCTAATGTTTTTAGGATGCAGTTCTTAAGATTGTAGTACAAGTTTTTCTTTTTCTGTACAAAAATAAAAAACTTCGGTTTGATGTTTAAACTATCATTTTTTTATTTGAACTCTAAACAGGATTAAAATTGATGAATTTATATAATACAGTTTAAAAATTATTCATTGTATTTCGATAGTTCAAGGACCACGACACATAGAAGACAGATAGGGGTATCTTAGACATTTCAATGATTTTGTGGGGGTAGGAAGCATAGTGGAGGGGTATAATGTAGAACTTTCTTGACAAAACCTAGATTTCGGGTCAAAACGATCCACGTGAGGAGAGAGTTCATCTTCTCGAACTTCACTGCCCTAATCGTTTCTCTGAAAATCGCAACAATTTACATGAATTTTCACTCATAACATTCTCGCACTGTAACAATGGCGTTGTTATTCAAGGTACACTATTCAACTCAAAACTCAATTAGGTTTTCACTATTTGATTTTGATTTCAACCTTTTCTTCTCTATGAATGTCTTAGGATCCGGCGAAGATCTCGGCGTATCGAGATAGAAGATTCCCTGGAAATCAAGAAGAATTTGAGCATGCGCTTAAAACTTCAACCACTGTTTACGTTGGGAACATGTCGTTTTACACTACGGAAGAGCAAATTTACGAGCTTTTTTCACGAGCTGGTGAAATTAAGAAGATAATCATGGGTTTGGATAAGAACACCAAAACTCCTTGTGGGTTTTGCTTTGTTTTGTAAGTCACAATTTCTATTTAAACTTCAGTACTTCACAAATACTAATTATATTAATGTAGTTATTTGGATAAACAACTTAATTTACAGTTTATAGCATTATTGCTTAGGCTCTGTTTGGCGAAGAAATAGCAAGTAGCTGATAAATTAGCTTATAGCGGATGAACTTATAGGGATAAGTTAGCTGATTGAACTTGTAGAGTTTGGTAAAATTAATGTTTGAACTAACTTATAAATATGAAATGACATAATAGTGATATATTTAACGAATATTTAAAAAATTTCAATCAAGATTACAAGGATGAAATTGAGATAAACAATGAAAAGCTATAAGCTGCTTGGATCAGCTTATCATTTTTTTTGTTGAAGAAGACTTGGATTAGCTTATCATAAAATGCTATAAGCTAGTAAAATTAAGCTATAAGCTTGTGAGAAAGTGACAGTTACCAAACAGGTCTTTTTAAGGTATTAAGCTCAAAATTATGTTTTACTACCAAATAAACCTAATTATGAATTATGAAATGATATAAAAAGTATGTTTAATTAATATTTATTTTGTTTCAAGTAAATGACGGGTAAAATTGAGAGCAAATGATAAGCTTTGAGCTATAAGCTCGTGAGTAAAAAATGTTAGCAAATGGTTCTTTTTTAGTTATATGAGCTTATAAGCTGTAAGCTCAAAATTTGGCATTGGCAAACAGAGCCTTATTCTAAGCTATTTCCATAAATAAGCTAAAATAAGTCAGGCTGTTATCCTGGAGAGCTTATGGAAATAAGTTGAAAACAGATTATGAACATGTCATAAGCTGGTTTAATAAGTTCTCCCAAACATTTTCACAAGTGATTATGCCAGTTGATAAAGCTGAAATAAACAAATCCAAACAGACCATTAATTTATACAAAAATGATAGTATCGTACCTTGCATAGAATGTGAGTGAAATGGATAGTGATAGAGTGATTGTGTTTAGTTATAGAAAACGTGTGAGAAGGAAGGAACTATAGATTGTATCTATTTGAATTGAATAGTGTAGTTGGTGATAATGCATTGTCAATTGCAGTGATTTATTGGCTATTGAAAAAATAACTTAGCACTGATTGATGGTTTTGGGTATGTATTTAACTTAGTACTGATTGATGATTTTGGGTATGTATTTAATTGTTATTGTTACTAGATATTACTCTCGTGAAGATACTGAGGATGCTTGCAAATATATAAGTGGGACTATACTGGATGATCGCCCTATTCGTGTTGATTTTGACTGGGGATTCCAGGATGGAAGACAATGGGGTCGCGGTCGTAGTGGCGGCCAGGTGAACAACTTTAGTGCATCTAAGTGTGTATATTTTAAATTAGTAGTCGATGTCCATGTTTACCTCGACAATTTGATTATTTTTTGCTGCATTTTACAAATTTGTTTTCAGCATTTACACCATCAGAAAAGAGAATAACATAATGCTTCACAACTTTCTTGCAACTTAGCGTGAATATTTTAAACTAGTTGTCGAGTCTATAGTTTACCTAGACAACTTGGTTATTTTTAGTTGTATTTTACAAACTTCTGTTTTCAGCATTTACACCATACAACAACCAAACCTTATCCCATCAAGTAGGGTCGGCTACATGGATCAAATGACGCCATAATGTTATATATTCTATTTCAACTCATTATATTCTGACGTAATGTTCTGTCACATTTCAGTGCTTTACATAAACAATGTTATTTTCTTCTTATCACAATGACTCATCCTACTTTTTAAAATATCAATTGTCTTGATTGAAGAGTTGTGTTTTCATTTTCTTTTCAATATACGAATTTTATATATTCTATGATAACCGTGTAGTATCCCATAATTTTTAAGATTTATCAGCTGCCATATCCCAATGTTGTATTGTATTATGTGTTTTCCGGTTCTTATGGCTTTGTTTTCCAAGGTTGCTTTAGTTCTTGGTTGATATTGACCGATGCTGTTAATTTTTGCAGGTGCGTGATGAATATCGCACTGATTATGATCCAGATATCCTTTTTACTGTTTTTCATAAATTTATCTGTTATTGCCTTCATTTGTGATTCTTAATATTTTAGAATGAACTTTACATTTGATCAAGGACATCCCTAAATGTTCAAACAAATAAATTTATTAGATCCACTATGATTTTACTTGGTCTAGTTGAAATTGAATAATGTATATTCCCATACCTTCACTTGATCTTGAACAAGAAATTGTACAGCAAAATTACTTCAGAAAATACTCGCTTGCACTAGTATCTATATTTCTATTAGTCTCTTTTTGTTTCCTTAATTCTACATACGTAGGGGTGGATATGGAAAGTTGGTTCAGAAAGAGTTAGAAGTACAAAGGCATCTTGTAGACTACGGCACTGGTTCTTTGGGATCTTTTCCCCCAGTTATTCCATCTTCTTGTAAGTTACTGTTTTATTTTATATGGATCTTCAGCTGCTCGTAGCAACCCTGGCTCAACATTTTACCTGTTTTTGATAACAAAATTTGATCAATGTATTTTTATTTTATTACTTTTTTTAGTTTTCAGATTTGCAAATTATGTGGCTACTTATTTACCTATTTGATTTTTATTGAATGATAAGTAACAACTCTGACTTGAAAAGACATCAAATTATGGACTATTCTCATTGCTTCATTAGCCCATACCTCTGTTTACATTGTTAGTTGAGCACAGCACTGTGTCTGTAAATATGCAATACACGAGGCAGCCTCCAACGATGTGCAGTCTTTCAGCTAGCCTGTCCTCTCCTGCAGCCTATTTCGAAGTGATGCCTTCAATGGCAAATACCGCCTTAGCGTTTAGGGTTTAAATATCTTTTCCTAATGGTTAAAATTCAAAGACAGTTTCTATGTTAGAAAGTCAATTGTTGGTCTGATAGATACAGTTTGTAAGTTTTAGTATAATTTGAATATGAATGTCATTGTGGATAACTAAGTTGGAGCTTGAACTAACAGTTTCCATACAGGAAGCAACATATTGACTTACCTGTGGAATCTAAGCATCTTTTATGCAGTAAAAACATTGTAATGATTTTAGCGAGTTTTAGTGCTTCTCATAATATTCGGAATATTTTCTTATCCATTTTTCTGATCAATATTCACTTAAATATTCTCTTAGACTTTGTTATAATCTCCATACTGTATGCTAGGCTGAAGTATCCACATGTGTTGGTCTTATGAACCACGCAACCAGCCTCTCATTGTTTTTTTTTGTTTGCCTTTTTTCAACTATCTAACATCCTGTTACATTTTATAATTTGTGGTAGTTCTGTATCATTTATTCTCTGCAAATTTAACGGTTCAGGAATTTTAATCTTGCAGATGGTAGACATGGTGGTGGCCATGGTCACGGTGGTTCCTATAGGCATGGCAGAGGAGGTAGTTTCATCTCAAAGCAATTTCTTTTGTCCATCAACTTTTTAAGAAGCACTTTGGATTACTGTTATTATTTGCCTTCAAAATTACAAATGATTTAATTAAATTTGTCTCTTTGGCATTATAGATTATCAAAGGAAGAGATACAGAGACGATGACCGCTACACACACGAGCCCTCAAAAAGAACATCAGATCATGAATCTCGAAGGAACTCTGACCATAAGAACTCTGACCATGAATCTAGACCGGTAAGCTCTACAAATCTTGATGATGCTTTTGTCTAACTGTTCAATTATATATAATATGCCACATGCCAAATAGGGTGACATATCATGTGGTGTGGAACTTGTTTTGTTAACCGAAAGCTTATGCTTCTATTTGTATTCGTCATGCCTAAAATTTCCATCACTGCAAATATTAGTCCATATTCTTGTTACAAAAATGTCTTTTTACCTCCTTGCTGATCCAAGTATTATTTGTCTTAATTTGATTTGGTTGCCAGGAAAAAAATCCACGGTTTCGGGAGAGTGGTGATTCTGATGATGAGGAGGAAGATGATCGTAAAAAACGGGGTTAACCAGAATGTCATACTCAATCAAGCTGATATGCATTGAAAGTTTTTCTTCTGGCATGATGATAAGTGGCAAATTGTTGTACATCATTGCAAATTGCAAAAAAGTTACTTTTAGCTTAACCTTGTGATATTCTTGGCTACATCTTCTGCATATGGCAGTGCTAAGTTGTGTCTTGTAGCAATAGTTTTCTTATGCATTGTTTTTTCTCATAATTAGAATTAGTTAAACTTTCGGGATCTTTATGCACAAGGCATCAGCTTATTAGGTAAATGATGTGGCATTGATCCTATTTGATTAATCTGGAAGTGTGTGTGCGTGATATATAGCTTGCTGGCCTTCACAATGTTAAAATTACTTAAAATGCAATTTTATTGAAACTATCTATCTATTTATGTTCCTATGCATGCTTCCACCCCCATCCTACCCAAAAGGCTAGGAGAAATAAGGTTATTTGTGCCTACGAATACCCTTGATATCATTCAGTTCAGATATTGGTTAAGAACCCCAACGTTCGCACTTTGTGCTGAAGGACTATAATGAATTTATTACACTATAACTCAACAAGAATGGCAAGGATCCTCCACCATTACCCTCACCACTAAAATAGAGAAAAATGGAGACATTAGTTGGCTATCGATTATGCTATGTTGGATCACGTAAGCTTTTCTTATAAAAAATTTATACACTACCATGATATTTTTACAACACCTCTGTTATAAGCTATAAAACAATGACTCCCACACAGGACATCGACACACACACACACACACATATATATATATATATATATATATATATATATATATATATATATATATATATATATATATATATATATATATATATATAAATTGGCCTGTTCGATTTAGTCATCTAAAGTTGCTCCCACATAGTTTTTATATGATTAAGATGATTGATTTCGGTTCCAACAATAAGCACTTAGATAAAAGCACCAAAAACTTCCTTAATTAACTATACAAAATGGTGGTTTCAGACAAAATTGAATGACATAGCAGTGAATAATTTCAATTCATGAAGAAATTTTCTAGCAGCTCCAAGAAAAACAAGGTGAATGTTCAATGAAAGAAACTATGGAGTAAATGGGTAGTTTACTAGTTTGGTACATGAAAAATAGCATCTTGCCTTAAATTTTGTCATAGATTGGTAGGATTAGCTAGATCTGGTGGTTCAAAACTAGTGCCTTAACTCACACTAGTTCGAATTGTTGTTTCTTCAAAAAGAATTTAGTAAGATTGCATTTTCAATTTAATAAGATTTGTATATTCCTCAAAGCTATGTTTTTTTGACCAAAAATTCCACAAAGCTATGTTAAACATTGCACTTGGGACCACCTTGACTTGGTTGCATCAAATTGTTCGAGTAATGAGTGAAGTAGTTCTATGCCTTTTGCGCAAATGTAACTTACAAGCGTTCAAGATTTGATTGTTCTTGTTGCTAATAATTACAGGAAACACATTACCGGAAACACATAATCATGTTTTCCTACATCCTCAATTTTTTAAGGGTATTTAAATTTTTTGTCTCGTTCACAAAACAAGACACATTGAATGAAAAAATAGATGTTCAACACTATATAAGTGAAAAAAACTTAATATCTTAAGTTTTATGAGTATGTCATGTTCAAGTCATTTGCGTGATTGTTCTAACCCAATAGTGGTATCATAACTTGGTTTTGTAAAAGTTAACCGAGTTCTTGTATCAAAAGTTTTTTTTGACAATGATGTGCCCCGATAATATATATGAGCTAACATTTGTACAAGTGTATGTGGACGGATAAACTTCCGTACGAGGGAGAGCATACCCAAATGTGATGTCCAATCCGGGTACTTTAGGCTCCCCTTAGCAGCTTTTGCTAACTCAGTTTGTTTATAGGTAGTTTAATTTTCTGTACTAAATCAATTTAGACAGAAAAACCCTTCTAACACCCTCATGTTTTTGTTTGATAGATAAATTCCACTTAATTCTAAGCTATTGATAAGAAGAACAAAAACTCCTAAACAAAAATTTGATGACATATAATAATAATGTTTGTGCTTTCTGATTGTTACATTAATACCACAAAATGTTACATTAATAACACAAAATGTTAAATAGTTTTGGAAGAAGATAGAACCTTCAACCTCACACTGCAAAACATGAAACTGTGCAAGATCATGGATGCATACAACTTAAAAATAAAGCATCACAATTATCTCATTACTTGGTATTTTCTTTCCGATGTGTGCAACGTGTGTCTCTCACTCTAATTATATATATGAAAAAGAACCCTCATCATGGTGTGTATGTGTAACCTTGTGCTTCTTGTTGCTTCTCATACTCTTCCATAGTCTCAAACTCATTTTGATACTGATTTTTTTCATAGTTACCTTCATTTTCAGCACTTCCTCTCCCTGATTCATATTCATTAACGTTCTTATAATTCTCATTTTCACTATTTACATTGTAATAGTACTTTCCATTCTCCATGAACCTTGTGTCACTCATTCCTTCTCCTTTCCTCTCATGATTGTTGTTGTTGTTGTTGTAAAACTCCTTTCCATTGTAGCTGTTGTAATTGTTTTTGTTCTCTTCATTGTTGTAGTTTTTTGTGTAAATTTCATTGTTGTTGTGGATGTTTGTTTGAGGATATCCTTTTTTGTAGCTTTTATTATCATTCAAGTCTTCATTGAGAAGCTTGTTATCATTGAAGTCTTCGTTGAGAAGCTCATCTTCAAAATCTGTTAATGTGGTTTTTGGAGTTTCCTTGGTTGGAGAATATTGGCTAGTAGAATCAATGCCATAGAGACCGTAACCGTTTCCCGTTTCGACTAAAAATTGAGGTTCTGGTGCTGGTCCTGATGGTAGAGTAGTTGATTCAATCTCTGGTGCGGCTGCAGGTTCTTGTGCCGGTGCTGATGCAGGTTCTTGTGCCGGTGCTGGTGCCGGTGCCGGTGCTGGAGATTGAGGTAGTTGAGGATCTTCAACATTGTGGGTGGTTTTGAAATGAGTGAAGAAACTAAAGAACTTGCTTTGTCTAGCTTGAATTTGGGGTGAGAGGAAAAGTACCAACAAGAAAAAGAAAGAGACTTGGTTTGCAAGAGAAGCCATAGTGGGTGTAAAATGGAACAGACAATGAGTTATAACTGTTGAGAGAATCAAATTGTTAGGGTCATTTTATAGATCAAAAGGCCAGTAAATTATGCGAGGATTGTGGAAGGGTAAGTGAATGTGGGGTATAGTATAAGAAAATTAATGACTTATGTCATGATATGCATGTGCAAGGTTTTGGAAGGTCAGCATGGGAGACATAAAGATAGGGGCAAACATAGTCTTAGTCAAAAAATGACAGTGTATGCTTTTTCTTTTAACTTGTTACTCTTTTGTTATGTGAATTCAAAATTGTTTGGAGGGCCTACCACAATTTTTTGTCTTTATAGTTTGTTAGGTAACTATAATGTAAATGCTTGTTGGCAAAAAATGGAGGGAAAGATGGAAGACAATTGTTAGTGGGAGTGTGAACTATCAGATTGTTTGTACAATTACACAATCATGCAATGGCCTATCTCTGAACTGTCAGATTAAAATTGAACAGTTCACTTTTCAATTTTGTATTATGACTCGAAAAAAGTAGTCCAACGATTTAGGTTGAGACGCAGAAGGAGTTATACACAAGACATTTAGAATTCAACATCGGCTACTAGTACTAACATTTCCCCTAACAAACTAATTATTAACATTTTCTTTGTATTTCAAATTCATTATTTACTAAAATTAAATAAAATCTGAGTCCCTCTATGTGGTCACTCTAGCACTTATTTTGTTCAAGTGTGAATTAGAGTTTGTGTATTGTGCAACACACATGTCTATTTTGATGATGATAAATGTTCATGCAATGCACTACAAGGTTAAAATTAAGGAACCAAAAGAAAAAGGTGTGGTCATTTGTAGTTTGATTAATTATTTCTTGAGTGGTCTATTTGAGCTAAATTAGTTACACTCACTAACCAATGTGGGCTTGTAAGTAACCACCAATGCTTAAAGGCATTAAATTGCTGTGAGGGGATTAAGACATTTTGCTTAAAATATAATCCATGACATTGTCTTCTTAGCTTTTAGATTAACAATTAAGTAGCATACATAAAATGCTGTCTATGTTTTTATAAGAAAAATAATAAGTTAGCTTAATAAACGGCATGATTAGTTAAAAGCACGTTTGCACTTTTGATATTTGATTTGTTTTGGAGTGATGTTGAAGGAATAGTTTTTTGCTTTGGATACTGTGGCATGATTAGCGGGAGAACAGTTGAAAAACAAAGGCAGAATAGGGACATTTAGAAGTACCTAAAGAACATACCTTTTCAGGTGAGTGGGTGCACATTTTGACTTTGATTTAACTCATTTAACTATTAAACATGTTATTTCAACAATCACTGTGAAAACAAAAATACAAAGCAACGTATTGATATGTAAACCAAATCAGTAGAGAATAAGAATACAATCAAAATATGAGAGAAATAGATTGTACCAAAAGTTATATAATTTATAAATAAGTATTTAGTTAAGTTTCCATTCCATTACACCAAATACAAACTCAAGATTTTATTTGGTTATGCTTTGATTTTTTTTTTCAATCTTAAAAATGTAAAACAATAAACTCCTGTGTATTGTCGTCAATAAACTAATTACAATTTTGGCATATCTATTATTTATTTTAAAATTCATCAGTTTTGAACCGATCCCTTCATCAAGTTTTTAAACTAAAAAAATAATCGTGTGATATGTTTTAAACAGCATGTTATAAAAACTGATGATATAAAATAATCGTTTGAATATCTTCTAAAGCTGGAAAAGTGAAGTTTTTAGAGGATTTTCTTATAATTTTATTGAAGTTTATTCTACATCATCGGATTGTATGTCACGATATTTAAAATATAACACATCATAATTTTTTAGTCCAAAAAATAAAGAGAGTGACCAAAACTTGTTGTTTTTAAAATGGAGGACCAATTTCACGAGTGAGTAAAAATAATAGGATCAAAACTACAACTAAACATATAAAATATGTTTACAATAAAATAAATACATTATAAAGATATAAAATAATTAAATTTAGTACAAAATGATGTGTCCAATTCAAAAAAGAATGCATTTTTTTAATATAAATAATTATTATTATTAACTTGACTCTCAACATATACCAACAAAAACTCACTTGGGTTGTTAACCTAGTGATATTGGCTTGAGATCTAAGAGTGTACTCCTCCTCAAACGCTTCTTAAATCAGTCAAACCAATTTAAAAAAGTGATTTATTCGATTTAAAAAGTGTCGAAAGACAATTAACTATCATTTTAGAGCAAACGTAGTTAACTTTCATTCCATACATGAGTGTTTTCTTAGGTATTTATGAACAATTGTTAGGGGCCTAAAGAAGAGTACTCTTTGTCTTCGGTCTACAAACTTATAAACGTAAGCCTTTTACCCATTATCTTTAAAATTGTTTTGACACTAAGTTACCTTTACAAATAATAAGAGGTCGATACAATAAGCATCATATCATTTAATTTGTCATCAAAGACCTTAATTTGTCCACACTTGGCATCTCAATAAGCATAATATCATTTGCATATTGTAAATGGGCGATCATCATCGAGTTACCCAACAAAAACCCCTTTAAGTTATTTAGGGCTTCAACCTTCCTTATCAAGCGACTCGACCTCCCACCACTAGTAAAAATAGAAAAGAGGCGAGAAAGTCACCTTATTTGAGCCCTCTATGAATATTTACATCCTCCGTCGAGTTATCATTCACCAATGATGACATGATATCCATTCCAGAAAACATGTACTTGCCCCAATTAACATGTTCTCGGAGAAATTAACTCTTAGGCCTAAAGTGAGCTCGAAACACTAGATGATTTTTATCAAAGACCCCATATTCTCCACCCTTGGCTTCCCATTAAGTATATTATCATCTCCATATTGTAAATGGACGATCATCATACTCGAGTTACCCAACGAAAATCCATGTAAACTATTTAGAGCCTGGACCTGCCTTTATAAAGCTACTCAACCATCCACCAGTAGTAAAACCACGAAATTTGAGCCCTCTTTGAATATTTAACTTCATTGTAGAGTTCTCATTAACCAACACTAACAGGATATCCATATGAGAAAACATGTGCATGCCCAAATCCAAGATCTCTACTTAACGTCAAAACCTAGCATCCTCATCGTATAATCTAAAAAAACCCCAAGTGAGAAATTCGTAAGCTTTTTGAAGTCGACTTTCAAAATAAGTCACTCACTCCCATGCTTGTTGGATTTATGATTTCATTTATGACCACATCATCCAATAGCTACTTCTCTACTTTTGATGAAAGCCGGTTGATTTGGAGAAATAGTATACGTATAAATTCTTGGTAAATAAATCTATAAATAATTTTCTGAACACATTTATGTGTTTGAAAAACTACATTTCAGAAAAATATCAATAGAATCGGATAGTATACTTCCAAGAAAATTTTAGGGGGCGTTTGTAATGAACAACTTTTGGGGTTGTTCATTAATGGAGGAAAATTACTTTACAAAGGACTAAAAGCTAACAACTACACTATTCTAACAAACTAATTCTTCATTCATTCATTTGATAAGGATTACAATGACCACTACATTATTTATAGCATTGACATTCTAACAATTTAACCTATGACTCATCATAATGGATCTCTCTAGATCCTTCTAGAATACCATGACTCATCACCTAATATAACTTGGACTTATACTATTCTATTGGGCCTAACTTGGATCATTACACGTTTGTTTTGGAGCCAAAAGATACATTCCTGGGAATAGAGGATGGAAAAAAATATTCCTATGTAAGTAAAAAAATAATATGCCTAGGAATTTTTTTTTGAAATAAAATAATATGCCTAGGAATAAATAATACTCATGAATATTTTTCACCATTCTAGTCATTTTTATTCCCATGAAAGAAGGCTGGGAAAATTCTATTCCCATGCACAGTACCCACGTTTTTTTTTTTTAAAACCCACCTATACACATATTTAACTACCGTACACCCCACGTTTTATTATGTTTCGTTCTTTTAATTAAACAAATACTATTGAATATTTTTTTTAGGAGTTTAAATTGGTAACCAAACACTTTTTTGAGAAATTCCTAGGAATATAATTCTTACTGTTGTATTGCTGGGAAAGTTATTCCAAGGAATAATTTTTGCATCTTGAAACAAACACCCCTTACGTTTGAAGAAATTTTAATAGCAATTTTTAATTAAAGTATACACACCGTCTTATAAAACAAAAAATACAACTAAAATGTAAATCAATTACTAAAATATCAATGAAATAATTAAAAACATTTCACTAAAAGTACTTTATTGGTATTCCTCACATTATTAGTCTCATTAATATCATCTTGCTCGGCCATATACAAAAATCACAGGCTTATAGTCTGACATATTTCGAATTATGTTAATAATATATAGCAAAAGCTCGAGTTAAACTTTTTATGTTGTTCTACTAGACAGTATGGCATATGAACAAAGAAAGTTCTTTAATATTATTGTCCATCTTTTTGTTCAAACAAACAAAAAGAAGTGAGAATATGAAAATTCGTCGAATTAGGGTTTCGCGACCTTGTGCAATGAACCAAAAACATCCTCTCATGTTCAAGCACAAGATGGTGGAATATTTGGAATCCCTTGTTTCTGTAATTCACCCATCACACCTTCAAGTGCTGGAGCTTTAAGGCCAAGAGGCAACGGTAAATATGGTTTTGATAATACATCACTAATAGCTGCGTCTATGCTCTCCTTTGACTGTTAAAACAAAACACAACACATTATTTACACACATATATAGTTACATTAAGCGTGCAATATTTTAATATTATTCTCTTCATAAAATTTGACTAAGTTACAATATCAAAACGTGAAATAAACTGCTGGTAAGAAAGATATGAAAAACAACAAAATAAAAGGTTGTATTTATAGACACGGACGAACAATAATGCGTTGTGAATGCATGCTGTGTGTTTTGGAGAAAGAGAGAGGAGGATAGAGAGAGACAAGCAAGAAAATGACGGGATGGAAGAAATAATTAGACTAAATCATAAAAAAAAAATTGTCATTGTGATCCTACCAATTTCAGAATAGAGAATAAATATAATATTTTGTTAAAAATTATTAAAAAATAGTGTTTTCCATTTAAAAAAATTAGGTTTTTTTTAAAAGGCAATAAGAACAAAAAAAATTAATATTTTTCTCATAGATAATTATAAAGAATAGTTTTTCTACAAAATTTACAAGAAAAATTACCGGATGGAAGTCTAAGAGAGGCTGAGGAGATGGTTGACCGGCGGGGACGATAGCACCGGGATCTAATTGGTACATGGCATGGGGTGGTGGAATGCCGGGAACAGTTGGAGAGCCAAATCTCTGCATTTTATATAGTACTTATGAATTAATTTCCTCAATAATATGAATAAGTTAAATAATGCATGACTTTTGTGAGTAATAAAAATGACATTGTTTGTAGTGTAAGTAAGTAAATTCACATAAGAATCCAAATTTTGAAGTAGAAGACAATTCTAGTGAGTCCAAAAGAGTTAACGTGAATAGTTACCGTTGTTGTCAGAGGCTGTGGAAAACACGGTGTTCCTGCGGTTGGTGCATTTGGAGCCTGCACAAAAAAAGAAAGAAACTATTTAGACAAATAAAATGAAATAGGGAATTAGGAGATTAGGTTTTCTACGCTGTTTATTTGAAGTAATTAAGATAACTTTTTGTCAAAAAGTAATTAAGATAACTTTTGTTTTTTCTCCTGATGAAATATAACATCTCAACAAAAAAAAATCTCAAACTAAGTGTTTAATTTTTTCCTCTAAAATGCTATATTTTGATCAATAGTACTGATGCAACAAAGGAGAGATAATATTAATCCAAGCTTTTGGTGAAGCTAAGTCTAAGCATATAAAGTAAGTTAATCATGTTTGAGTCCTTGTAAGTGATGTAACATATTTTTTTCTAGCTTAGATTTTTTTTTTATCGTCTATAAACAATGAAGAGATTTGAACGTGGTTCCACATTTTTAGTACAAACTAATTTGAATCCCTTATTAAGTATATCCACTTACTAATTTTATGCCTCGAGTCCAAAGAAAAACTAATTTTTTGTTTACTAACAAATTAACTTAGGGTTTTGTCATCCAAAAAAGTCTAGCGGTGCAGCTTGTTGCTCATTTACCTTCTATTCATTTGTAAGCAATGCAATCGAAGTGAATCAATATTGACATTGAAGTGTTTTGAACTATTACTTAGGGTTTGCTAGCTCAAATTAAATAACTTTTTTATATAACTTTTAATTGTTAATATATCATCTGAAATTTAGATCTCTTCCTTAAATTATTTACCCGTTGGTGCCAATATGAAGCGTTAGGAGGTGGAGCCGGCCGCGCAGGAGCCCAATTAGCCGGTGGCTGGTGAGGCGAATATTTAGGCCACATATGCATAAATGACTGATCCACGGGATGGTGCCCCCATACATGTAAGGGTCTAAAATGGTGTACTGGTGGCATTGGAGGGAAACCCATGGTTGGTGCAACCCAATGATTCACAATATCCCTTTTTCCTCCAACTCCTCTATTTGTTCCAAACATTTGCCTCCTTTGACTCCAGCTTGCTGCTTCAGCTTCACGTGCTAACAAATGTTTCCTATGCGATCTATATTTCTGCATATATACGTTCAAAGTTCAATATTTAATTTTAGAATTTAATCTTCCCTGGCTAAAATAAATCAACTATAATTTACCTAGATTTCTTTCATTTATCTATTGTTTAAATCTAAACTCTAACCAACAATTTAATATACGTAGATTTTTTTCCCATTACATGCATAAATTTACGTAGATTTTTTTAGAATATTGAGGTTTGAAATTAATGAGAGGATGAAAATCAGTATATACTTGAAGGTGGCTGGCGATGTTATGGCGGGTGAGGCAGTCAATTCCCATAATTTCCAAAATTCTTGAAGGTACAGCTTTATCCACACCTAGCTGCTCTACTGCTTGTACGAATCTTCTGTGCAATTCTGGGGTCCAATCCACCTAATTCACACAACCCAACAACAAACACACAAACCCATTATTCACTCTACGTACAAATCCGGCAAATTTAATGAAGTGTCAATAATTGTGTGCTGGGACATTAGTTAGTTAGATATGTAATAGGATTTTTAAGTATGTTGTCAGAAATTCCTTTGAAATTTTAGGACTTGGATTTCCTACTATTGCTTCATGCAGTAATAGATCTTGGTCATTATTTTTTGAATGGTGAATCTAAGGGGTACTCTAACCTATTATGCATGGAACAAACAAACACAAAAGAGAAACAAGAAAAAACTACTCCTAGGAGATAATCCTTAGATCTCGATCATTGATTCGAGATCAGAGTGTCTAGATTAAACAATCAGTTTCAGGGTTCGATGATATATCTGTTAATTTAGATCGATTTATTTGATCACGCAATAACAACAAAATCTATTTTCAAAATTGTATAATATGTGTTGAAAGTGATTAACTCTATAAAATTAAGGAGTTATTCTAAAAATAGCTTAATTTACAACAACAAAAAACTACCAAAAATAGTTATTCCAACAAGGCTATGAGATTGAGATATATCTCTCTCTTGCTTACAGTATACCCGTGAGTTCTTTTGCATTCAAAAACTTGGTAAGACTAAATATAAAGATAGCGACAGAACATTCAAGGTTAGCTCAGCTTCACATGAACTTCCTATTACCTAAATCTGAAGGTATTGACATGTGCCCAAAGAATGGGAAAAAAGAAAGAAAAAAAACCTAGGTGAGTAAAAAAACCTATGCTCTCCGTTGTGTGGGTGTTGTAAACTTCGGATAAGAAGTTCAATTTCTTATAATAAACAATGAACAAAGGGTCTTCTTGGAAAAGGGTTTGTAACTAATTAACAAACATATACCAAATTAAATAGCAATTATATATATAGCAACTCACCTTCACTTTTCTCTTCCCATGAGGATTATTCTTTGATTGAGATGATGATTTTCTTCCTTTCTCGCCTTCCTTAGGCGATGGATTCACCACAACGGATTCATCTCTTTTGCTAATTATTTCTTCTACACGACTCGAACCTGAATCTGAAGAATAAACTACTTTCTCTTCATCTTGTAATTTTCTCTCAATACTAACCATATTCCCATCATTACAAGATTTGCTATTTCCACCCGATGAATTTATATCCGATTCCTCACTGCTGCTGAGGGAGAATTCAGCAAGCATTTCCGGGTCCATCTCAAGATCCGGTAACACATCTCCGTCGTTGAAGCATACGAAGAAATCATCATCGAATTCAAAATTGATGCTTTCCAATAAGTTCCCTTCAGAAAGATCAGCAAAGTCACATGTCTCAATTGATAAATTCTCCTCCATTTCTCTTTGGCTTTCATCTCTTATGCTACTCAATGGTGCTACTGCTAGCATGATAATCCTATTTGGCAAGGTTCTTGATTAATTTCCGCACACTATAAACACAAAAAATAATAGATCAACAACCTTATAATATAATCATAACTATAATACATTAAAATATGACGTGATGAATTATTAATAAAAAACTATAGCTATAACTTATTATAAACTATATAATAAAAAGAGTACTTACATGCTAGCTAGTAGCTAGGGTAGGAATGTTTTGATTATTTGCACCAAATTAAGGTTTAGTTTTTTTGTGAAAGAGATGGAACTAGTGCTCTCCTTAATGGACTTTGAAAATGGTAATGTTGCCTTTTTAGGAAGCGGCAAGGGAGTGTTTGGAAGAAGAAACTAGCTTGGATCTCTTTCAGCCACAACTTATGATTTTTGTTTGTATGTGTGCTACTTGCAGAGTTTTGCTCTGCACTCTCACTATGCATCTACTATATAATATTATTATTTTTGGAAGGTACTTCTATATAAGAATAGTATATAATATATTTGGTTTGTGGATGGCGTTTTTCCAATTTTGATTTTGTTTTTAAAAAAAATAAAATGAAATCAAGAATGCTCGTGAATTTTTTGTAATATTGATTAATGAAATTTGAAAGGTGTAATGGATATTTTTTGTTGTTGATTAATATGTGTAATGGATATGTATGAAGAGAAAGAGAAATATTGTTTGTGAGTTGAAGCTATTTTTGTCATAATTAGTGGAAATGAAAGGGATGTGATGTGAGGAAGGATGATGTTGTTGGTAGACAAATTGACCGATGTATTTTCTCCCCTTCCACTTAACAGATAATGTATATCTTGTTTCCGTGATAATTTATCAAATAATTGGGAGAAAACAAGCATGACTGATCATTTATTATGTGGTCTATTCTTCAAAAAATAAATAAATTATCTGGTCTATCGAGATGAGGCATTTGACCCTACTACTTAGTTTTCTATAGTATTATATTTTTCTCATGTAGGAGTATGTTCTAGTTGTTGTATAATCATATTGAATACACTATCACACACTAAATGAAGTGTAGCAGTAAAAAATTACTTTACCCATCAAACCTTGTCACCTCGAATTGTAACCTTTATAAAATATTCATAATCTCATAAACTTATTTACGAATGTTCTACAAAGTTAGAGACAACTTTTACATGTTACTCTATGAACATGTTTATGACTAATGTAGAAATTACTTGGGTATATCACTTGGGAAAAAGGACCAATTTAGTGTAACAACAGTTAACACATTTGGGATAAAAACAAGACATTTAATAATAAATAAATTTCGAAACATAGACCACCACATGTTTTCAGTCTCATCTTGTTGCTTCATTCAAATTCAAGAGATCTTTTTTACGACATTGCACTTACTATGCATATTCAAAATGCCCGTTTAAGCATATGTGACTCACGTTGAAGTAACATTTACGGGCTATGCCGTACCCGTGAGTGCCACTCTAGAGAGAGAGGGGTCTACATTGTGTGTGTGCCACAAACCAGTGAGACAAACTATCCTTATCACGATTCAAGTATCCCTACAAACCTCTAGTTTACCATTTCCTTGTTATTGTGCTTAAAACCCACTTCACCTAAATACAAAAAAAAAATTCTCTTTCGCACCGGTTTCCGACCCATCAATGGTGGGTGACTAATCCGGCTCATGCGTAGAGGCATGCGCACTGGCCAAGCGTTGTTCCTCCTAGAAATCGAATCTGGTATTTCCCAAATACGTCTTTGAAATGAGCTCCTTGCCACTGGAACCCAAGCAATTTAGTTACCTAAATACAAATGTTATTGCCTAATAGTTTCTACCATATCTAGTATATTTGATGGGAAAGATCTTCTTGATCTTCTTTTATAAGTAAATTAAAATGCATTAAAAAGACTACATACTTCAATCCGTTTTCAGAAAAGCAATACTCAAAACAAACAGTTTTTAATACATTATACATTGATTAGTAAAAATGAATCCATTATACATTGCAATGGACAATGCAATCTAAAAAAAAATTAAACCAGCCCACCAAATAATGCAATTAAAACATAGAAATCCTTTATTTAGTGACACAATATTTTGGTCTATATATGTAGGGACTGAATATATTTTTTTTGACACAGTAGGGACTGAATTTTGGATACTCTAAAAGAGATTGTGATAGATTTTTTTTGACAAATTTTAAAAAGGTGGTAAAACCATTGTATTCGTCAATAATGATATCAATATTCTCTTTCAAACAATTTCTAATACTCATTCTTTTATTAAGAGAAATTTATGTATATCTTATATTTTGAAAATATATATGACCTAAAATGATAGGATTCACATTAGAATAATAAGTGTTAGAGAATATTGAAAAGAAAACATTATTAGCACACCTACCAAAATAGTATGGTCACTCTAGTTGTCAATTTAACATTTTTATCTCTAAATAAGTCTCCTATCGCGTTATACATATATCCATGTTATGCTTTACATTTAATGCCATGGAAATATAATTTAGGTGATGAGTCTATCAATTCAAGCTCAAACCACGTGGATAGAGGGACCAATGCGGTGGGAACCATTCATTTTTCTCTCAGTCAATTGACATACTTTGTTAGTACTAGAAAAAAAGACATATCTGTCTTAATTTACTGATGGTCCTTATGAGTTATGAACATGGACATAGATATTGTTTTTTCTAAGAGGGTCCTCAAAATAGCAATAATTGTAGCTGCTGGCCGGTCATTACAATTATATAAGGAATCTGAGTTTCTATATATCAATGGGAGTCTTTCTCAAAGAGGTCCCCATTCCATCAAGACAATCCAAACTCAAGGCACTGATATTGACTCTCTCTCAACACAATAATGCAATTGGATCGAATTTCTATTATATCCTAAGTCATGGCAAAAACAATCCCCCCTTTATTTCGGGCATTTATCTAGGACATTGTTTATGATAATCCTCAACATTACCCTTTTTAAGCTATGATCCTATGATATTGTTGTCATGGCTACATGCTATATAAATATGTTACTCTTGCATATCAACTCTGGAAATTGAGGCATCCTTGTTTGTGTGTCAAATGCAAGTTAAAAGATTCAAATTATATATAAAAAATAGATGTTGAAGAAGGATGAACCTATAAATTTTGAATAGTGAGAACAATTATGAGATGTATTTAAGCTTTAAAAAATGAAATGGCGTCTGTGAGGATGAATCAAATTACACTGATGCAATGTTACACTACTCAATATTATTTTACTCGATAAATATTTTTTAAATTAGATTGTTGAATTATAATTTTATATCATATAGATCATCTATGTAAATTTTTACACAGATTTAAAATCATTTGATATGATATTGTTGTGTCCCTTCAAGATTAATGATGCTAAAAAAAATGCATAAACTCTTAATCTTAACGTGTATCAATAACATATCAAATAATTTTAGACTTATGAAAATATTTATATAGATGATATGTATGACATAAATTTACAATTCAACAATCAAATTGAAAAAAATATGAATCGAGTAAAACGAAAGACAATACTAAGTATAGGAGATTACGGGTGGTCGCCACCCTCATTTAATAATTTTTTTTTAGGGATATTTAATAAAATCTTATGAGCCCCTTATTTGAAAAATGACATTAAAAAAAAAACAGACATCTGCCACCCCAATAATAATGATACATTTTCTACAAGTTTGTTTTAGAGGACGTTTTCTACAAGTTGTGAGCTTAAAAGAAAAAAATAAACTTCTCATCGTCTTTTTTTTCTTTGATGTGATTTTTTGAGTAGCATTTGACATCTTCTTATTCATTGGTGGTTAGCTACTATCTGAATAGTATGGAATGAGCGCAGTGCTCAATCTTTATTATTAGTAAATTATTAACTCTAGAGCAGCTTCTTGATCGTATCAATCTTTATTTTATTTTTTTGGAAAAAGACGCATAAATCACTCTCATAATTTAAATTTCATTTTTGATGTTTCAACCCGATTGAGTGTTTCGATTATAATTTTTTATAATAATTTTTTTTTGTGATAACCGAAGTGTGTACTCCACATTATCTATATTAATTGAGTTAAGCTTAGGATTTGCTTGTACTTATTGTGGCTAGTTATCTGGCTTGTTCGATTTGTATATATACTTTTTTATCCCTTCTAGGATCTCCTTTTGTTTATTAGGAAAGTTTTAATCTATTTTGCTTTTGACCTCATAAAATAATTAAAAGATAAAACAATATACTTTATGTAATGTTTTATTCTCTAACTGATACCTCAATATACCAAAGTGATTCTTTTGTTTTGTACTTCTTTTATTTTTATTTTTTGATAATTAAAGCTTTGTAGTAGTACTTCTTTTATTTTATACTAACAAAAAACACAGGCACTAACTTTTTTGACTATCTGCATTTTTCTTTGATACTCCCTCCGTTCCAAAACACATATCACAATCAACAACTGCACACATGTCAATACACAACTTTGATCATTAATATTTTTAATTATATAATAAAAAATTATAAAATTTGATATTTTGAAAATATTCGTTGAGACAAATCAAACAACATCTTAGGGCATTCACATTGGTGAGGTCTTCACCATTTAAGACCCGGTACCTATTAAGTACCTCCAATGTGGAATATTTTTTTGAGGGTCTTCTAGGACCCAGGGTCTCACTTAAGACCTCAATGTTTAAGTGGACCTCACATTACTTTTTCTTAAAATAATCATTATCTTTGTACTATTGTTTTTCAAGTGGACCCCACATTACTTTGGCTTTCTTTTTTAATGTTATTGATGGGACCCATATAGACCTTTTGTTAGAGAGTCTCCATTAGAGTGATTGAGTACCTATTAGGTACTATTATTAAAAAAGTGATGTGTCCATGTGGGACCCGTTTAAGACCTCCAAATTGAGAGTCTCCATTGTGGATGCTCTTACATGCTAATATTTGTATTTATATATAGTTAAAAAAATGTGGTCAAAGTAAGCCATGTGATTAGTGTATATTGTAAAATTGTGACATGTATTTTAGAACGGATGCAGTATTTCGTTATGTGTGTATGTTTACATATTATGAAATATTTGTTTTAGTTTAATTCAGTTTATGTGTTTTTAAATATAAATTTTAAAATAAAATCATAGTACCAAGTAAAAATTTCTACCTTGAAATTTTTTCATCTAAAAGATAATTAGCTTTTTTATATTCTATATTTTTGGAATAAATTGGTTGTTGAAAAGTGCCTTAAAATTGTGATTTGAGAAACAGGGAAAACGTGACACGATTTGGCAAGCGTGTCACGATTTTCCTTGGCAGTGAGCATGTTTTTCAGGGTGCTCGATCGTGATACGATTTTGGGAAAACGTGACACGATTTTCAACTTGTTGGGTACGTTTTCAGGATAAGGTTGGTCGTACCTTGGGTCGTACGCACCAACTGTGTCACGATTTGACAAAACGTGACACGATTTTGACGGTGTTTGTGTACTATTTAAGTGTTTCAACTCATTTTTGAAGGGCAAGAGAGAGCTTGAAGAGAGAGAAACTTGGGACTACAAAGAAGGGAACTTTAGGGTTAAGGGTCTTTGTAGTGAGGTTCTCTTGGGTTGGGAAACATTGTAAACACCTTGGGTGAGTGAAAATCATTGAGTGTCTTGTTCATTGGTGAGATTGGGAAAATGGGTAGAAATTAGGTTTTGTTCTTTGTGAGCTCTTGTGCTAATTTCTTGTAACTCATTTGTATCTCTTTGTAAGAACTCTTTGATAGTGGATTGGAGAGATCAATCTCTCCTTCATATTAAATCAAGTTGGACCGAACTGGGCGAACAATTTTTAGTGTGTTTGTTCCCTTTCTTTCTTGCTTTCATATGCTTGTGGTTGTATGCTTTTCACTTTGATTCCTAGATTAGATCTAGGTGTTGTTGTTATTATTGTTGCTTGTTGTTACTTTGATATTGGTTACCACTTTCCTTTGCTCCACACATCATAGTTTGTATTGGTGTAAGATTTTGAGACCAGAATTCACAACATTGGTATTTAAATTTGAAAAAGAATTGAATTGTTAAAGGTGATTTTGTTTCAAAAAAAGGTCCGACAAAAAAGTAGTTAAGATGTGGCTAATTTTAGAGTTGTCTTTGCACAATGATATATATATTTTACATATAAAATTCAAAAGTGATATATAAAAAAACGTGTATGTGCTCAGATCATTTTTATTTGGGTTGTGACCAAGCAAATGTACTCTTCTTAGCTAGTCCAATATGATGATCCGGTCAATGTTTAAAGGTTTTCCGTAAGTATCAACAATGGTATTATAACCTAGTTTCACTTGGTGGAGGAGCTGAAGCCCTAGTATGTTTTAGTTAGAAATCCTAAATTGAAATATATTTAATGTGTTAAGATTTTAGATAAAGATGTAATATTTTTAACCCAATCCAATTATCAACCTTGTTCTTTTAGAATCTCTTAGCTAGAAGTCCCAACAATCCTAGTATCTAAACACTTCTAATTTTGAATTGCGTTAGGACACTACATATTTTTTGCATTCCATATATGCTTAACACGCATAATTAACAAGACAAAGCTCTATTTTTTTTTAACATAGTTTTTCCCCAATAATAGGTGCAAAGAATAGATTTATAAACATGTTGAATTCCGGTTACAATTTTCCCCAATAATAGGTGTTCCAAACAGTATAGCACACTATACACAGAGGGGGCATAACTCTGTAGCACATATTGGATTGTACTTTGGTGATATGGAAATGATATTTGAAAAGCTGGCCCAGAAGGGGAGACATGAGATATATGTGGAAATGAACATTTTGTCTAATATCATGGAAGTATTCTATGTAAGTTTTGTGGCAACAGGTGTTTTGTTTGGATATTTGATTTGAATCAGTATTTTGTTTGATGTCTAAATATATCCGTATAAATCTGAGTATAATATGGCACACCGATTTACCGTTTGCAGCAATGTTAAGAAGAATAAAATTGTTTTCTTGTAGTTCAGCGGTAGTTTAGATGAAAAATTAAGTTATATATAGCAACACCTTTTTTTTTTTTAAATAACACTCTAATTTGTTGAAATTTAAATGGATTTCACTAAATATATTTTGGGTTTTAATTTCAACCTACTAAACGGTGTGTATTAAGAGAAAAATATATTAAAGGATGTGTTGATAACACTCAAATTTATGGTATAGATTAGTTATTGTTAACCGATGGTAAATACTTGTATGACCCATGTACCACTTTAGTCCTCGATATTTTATTTAATGATTTTGATTCCACAAATTTGCAATTGATATATTAAAATTTGTCATTATAAAAATTATTCCGTTTATTTAAAATTCTCGACAAGTCATAATTCATTAATCCTTGATTTCACGCTTACTTCAAAATCTTCCAAAATTAATAATTTTAATAATTGAAATGTTAAAATCATTTCTTATTCAAATATATCATCTAATTAGTCCTAGTGAGCATAATAAAGTTGACATAGACTTAATATACACACATTACTTCTATGATAAAAAAAGACTCCATTATTTTGAACCTAAATTTTAGAGAGAGAAAAATTAACACCATATAAAATTTGACCTATAAACTTTTAACTATATTAATATTTATTCAAGGTCAAATATTATTTTTCGTCCTTTTAGTTTAACAGAATTCTCAAGTTAGTCCTTTAAGTTTCGAAAGTTTCAATTACCTCCTTTTAGTTTGATAGAATTCCCAAGTTAGACCTTAAAAGGACCTATTTAAAACTTAAAAGATTAATTTGGGAATTCTATCAAAATAAAAAGACCAAATTGAAACTTTCGAAACTTAAAGAACTAACTTGGAAATTTTGTCAAACTAAAAGAATCAAAAGTGGTATTTAACCTTTATTCAACTATAAAAAAGTTGCAGTTTGTATGATTGAACACCTTAAACATATTCAGAACCACTATTAAAAGAATGAATGGTGTACATCATTTTATTTTATTCTCAAGATTTATAAGAGGATCTAAACTCATGTTTTCTTTTTTTTTAACAAATCAAAATGATATATATTACGAAACCAACGATAAATCCTTCCGTACAAGGTGTGCAACGAAGGACCACCGATAAGTATTTACAAAGTTAAGGTGCTAATAAGAAGCACCAACCAAAACCAAAAATTACAACAGAGCACCCATACAAAGAGTGGGGTGTCTCCACCAATCGTGAAAAGAATAATCAAAAGCCACCTGTTTGGATTTTAGCCAAAGGAATGAATGAAGTTTAACTTTTTCAATAAGAGCAACATGAGAGGAGACAATATTTTTGAATACTCGGTTGTTCCTTTCCCTCCAAAGCACCCAAATAGTGGCAAACCAAATAATCCTAAAGAAAACCTGAGTAGAGAACGGCATACCCGCCATTTTAGTGAACTGAAGGAAATGATGTTGAAACTCACCATCATGCACAAAAGAAATGTCTAACCAATTCAAAACAAGCACCCAAAGACCTGCTGACACCGTACAATGAAGGAAAAGATGAGTTGCCGATTCAATACAATCACAACCAACAACACACAAGACGTCTGAAGAAGGAAGAACACCGCGACGCATCAAGTTGCCTCTAGTTGGCAAGCGATCACGGAGGAGACGCCACACCAACAAAGACACCTTCGAGGGGACATGCCTATGCCAAACGTCATCAACAAGAGACCTGTCCACCATATCACCTGTAGTAGTAATAAAACGGTATGCTCCCCGAACTGTGTATCCAGGAATAGGATCGAGAGCCCACCGCCACGTGTCATGAACGGAGTCCTGCAAAACAATGTTATGTAATAATAAAGAGCACTCCCTCACATACTCCTCTTCCCACGCAAACAAACGACGTCTCCACACCCAAGCCTCTCCATCGATTCCCCAACCGCGACCCTTCATCTCTCCCACAAAGCACTCCTTTTTCACCACCAAATCAAAAAGGCGGGTAAACTTCAACCTCAACGGCATGTCTCCAATCCATCTGTCATACCAAAACAAAGTATCCCGCCCATCTCCAACGACACGCCTAATGTTTTCCTCACCCACCCCTTCACGAATACGACACAACGTCCTCCACCACACCGACGAGTCTCTACCTCCCTCCCTAATGCGCCCCCTACCTCACCATAGTGGGCTTTCAACACACGGTACCACAAACCCCCTTTCTTCGTTAACATTCTCCAACACCACTTACCCAACAGAGAAACATTAAAGGCTCCCATCCTCCTAACCCCCAACCTCCTTTGGTAAACAGATTGAGTCCTACTTAATCCAAGCTATTTTCCTATTAGCCTCACCCCCCCCCCCCCCCCCACCCCCCCCCCCCCCCAAAAAAAAAAAAAAATCTTTTAAAAATAGATTCAATAGAAGAAATTATACCTGTAGGGGATTTGAAAAAGGAAAGAAAGTAAACCGGCAAAGAGGACAAAACAGACTTCAGAAGAACCAGACGGTCACCGTAAGAAAGAAATTTAATATTCCACGACGACATACGAGCCTCAATACGGTCCACAACAGGTTTCCAAAAACTCAACATTCTCGAATCACCTCCAATGGGGAGACCCAAATAACCAAAAGGAATAATTCCTCACCGATAATTCATCACTGACACTCCCTCCATCAACCAAGAATCAGTTATATTCACATCTGTCAGCATACTTTTGTGAAAGTTAACCTTTAAGCCTGACACCTTCTCAAACAACAACAAAACCACCTGCATAGACCGCACATTCAACCAGCTTTTTTCACCAATAATAAGGGTATCGTCTGCAAACTGAAGGTGAGTTAACCGGACATCATTACCATCTCCTATGCCAAAACCGTGAAATAAATTTGCACCCACCACTGCGTTCATCAACACATTAAAACCTTCGGCAGCTAATAAAAATAAGAAAGGCGAGAGAGGGTCCCCTTGACGAAGGCTCGCTCAATAGGAAACTCTTCCGTTGGACTCCCATTTACAAGAACTGACGTTGTTGCAGTCCCTACACACTCTGATATCCACTTACGCCACAAAGTTGGAAAATTCATATTCACCATCACTGAATCAAGATATTTTAAATCAACCGAGTCATACGCCTTTTCAAAATTAACTTTGAACATGAGCAGCTCCTTTTTTCATACGTCTTGCCTCATCAACAACCTCATTGGCTATTAAAATACCATATAATATTTGTTTTCCTTTGAAAAATGCCGATTGAGATTCAGAAACCACACTATCAATGATTGTCTGAAGGCGGTTTGCTAAAACCTTCGCTAACACCTTGTACATACACCCCACCAAAGAAATAGGGCGAAAATCAATAAGACGTTGGGGGCTATGCACCTTTGGGATCAAAGCTATAAAAGTTGAGTTGATCCCCTTAGACAGTTTCCCGTTATGATGAAACTCCATTAGGAAGGTCATAAAATCATCTTGTAAAATCTCCCAAATTTTTTTGATGAAGTCAAAATTTATTCCATCCGGTCTCAGACTCTTTAAACCATCACAATCCCAAACTGCTTGTTTTACTTCCTCAACAGAGAAAGGTTTTGTTAAACTACCGGCTTGACCATAAGAAAGTTTGCTAAAATGAGTACCTTGTAAGCTTGGCCGCAACTCTCTAAACGCCTTAAAGTGATTGGAAAAATGATCATATACTGCTACCCGAATATTTTGAACACCTTCAATATTAACTCCACCTACTGTAACCATATTAATTGCGTTTTGACGGCGGCGGTTAGACATCACACCATGAAAGAATTTAGAATTAGCATCACCTTCCTGAAGCCAGTTCATTCTTGATTTTTGCCAATTGATACTATTCTGAGCCCGGGATAAGGAATGAAGATTAAGAGACAAATCATGGAGCTCCGTCATTTCATCAGCATGTAACACAAACATCTCTCCCTTCGAGTCCAAAAGCGAGATTCGGTTTTTCACCGTCGTAATCTTTCCATTCAAATTCTGAGAGTGTTGTTGATGCCACTCCTTAAGACTCATTTTCATCAATTTCAACTTCTGGCGTAACACATAACCTCTCCATCCGTGTAAATCAAAAGTACCCCATTTATTTGGAACAAAGTCATCATAACCTGGAAAATCAGCCCAACCTTAAGTATACGTAACGGACGGGGTCCCCAGTTGGCTTCATCAACATGTAACGATAAAGGTACATGATCAGACAAACCCTGTTGGTGAGCTACCTGAATGCTATGAGGCTATGTTTCACACCACTTTGCAGACAATAAGAATCGATCTAATCTGCTCATAGAGACGCCATCACCGCGGTACCAAGTAAACAGTCGGCCACAAATAGGTAAATCAATCAAAAAATTATCTTCAATGAATTTATTAAACAAATCAGCATCCGCCTACCTAAACACAGTCGACCGACCCCTCTTTTCTTCCGAAGTTCGAACAGAATTGAAGTCCCCACAAGCACAAACACAAACATCATTATTATTAACAATTATTGGTGACAAAACATCCCACAACGCCTGTTTAGCCACCGAATCACACGGCGCATACACATTAATAATAATGAAATCTTCCGCCGAGCGAACAACCGTCCCCTTAATCACTAAGACATGGTTATAACTCATAGTAGACCAAACATCAACACAAGAAGTATCCCAAACTGTCACCAATCCACTAGATGCTCCGACCGAAGGTTGGTAAGAATAACCACAAGCAGTATTACCCCAAATAGATTTAATCATCAAGTCGTCGACAACTTCCAATTTAGACTCTTGAATACATAGCACAAAAGGATGTTTTTCATAAACCAATTTCCAAACCTCCTCCCTCTTCTCTCCACCACCTAACCCCCTCACATTATAAGATAACAACTTCATTGATAACAACAGACACCCGCCACCACCACTCTACCGCTACTAATCAACAACCCGACCCTACTCCCTCACCTACCACAACTCCCTCGTTACCCACCCCACCTCCACCAACAGCCCGCCACCCCTTTCTCCCCTCCCTCGTCAATAAATTAAAACTATTTGAAGTATCACAAGTGAAACTCACCCCCACAGTCTTACCAATATCCTGAACATCAGCTTCCATTGCTTTAGACTTGCCATGTAACAGAACCCAATTTTCCCAGTCGTTGTTCACTAATGAAGAAGAATTTTTAGATGACTCAGAAGTATTTAATCCAGCTGATCATGACTGTTTTTTACCATTACGGCCTTTTCTTGAATTTGCATGCTTCTTTCATATTTTGAGAATTTCTTTCCTATCATCTGCCGGCATTCGAGCAACTTGTTTAACAAATTCAACAGACCGCTTCACATTATCTCCTTTATTTTTCTTGGACTTAAAAGTGAATGCAGTGGCTACCCGTTGCACTCTTCAAACACCGTGGCTGAATTAAAAGCACATGTAGAAGGTGCAGCCTTACCTACCTTAGAAGAAGGCACTTTTGCTAGCCAATTAAGACTCCAAGGGACTGTACCAACCTTCTTTGTATTCTTTTTTTTGTTGCTAAACTCATGTTGTTAATGGTTGTCGAATTATTTCTTTTTTTTTTCTTTGTCAAAAAATTGTGAAAGTATTCTTTGAATGCATTTAAGTCGAAAAACATTATGCTCAAATAACATATCATAAATATGCTTCTTGACGTATCCTTTACGGTGTAGGTATTTTCAGTAGCGGAGGTAGTGGGGGGCCTTTAGGGGCCATAGTCCCCCTACATTTGCAATAAAAAAATTTATATGCTACGATTAACTAGGTTAAAATGTTTAGTAAGATATGTATTAGGTGATGGTCCCCCAATTAATCTAATTAATATGTCTATTCTTTCTCTTTCAAAAAAAAAAGTCTATTCTTTCTATCAAAAAATGTATATTTTTTTACCATGTTATTAGATTAATTGACAACTAATATCAATAGTTTTATACTTTATATTATTTTAAATTATCTCAAATTTCGTAAAATATATTGATATGGTCCTTCTCATAACACATTTTAAGTCAACACGTGTATGTTGACTATACTTACAGATTAATTTCTCTCATACTAAATATAGTTATAAATTGCCCACAAGTTCTAGTTTAACCGACCAAAATTTTCAAAATTGTTTGATCGGACGCAATAATCGGGGTTCGAACCCCGTCCGACATTTATTTGCGGGAGTTTATAATAATTTTGTCAATTCGTCTATCTATCAAAAAAGAAAATATTAGTTTAGGGTTTCTTATATACCTTTTATATTTAAACAATTATTTTTTAATCAAATTATGTTCCATATACTCGGTCCTCCTAGCTTAAAATTCCTGCCTCCGCTCCTGGGTATTTTGATTCAAATATAAAACTAATTATTGAATCAACAACAAAACGTCTTACCTTTTATATGAAGTTAGATTGCTTCGCAACAAACAACTCAAGAAATAGAAGTCAGTTTTCTTAAATCAGATTATTCATTATTCTATCAACACGCAGCTGGTTGTTTACTATGTTGGTTTAAAATTGAGACAAATGAGTTTGTCAATAAGAATTTTTACTGCTACACCCAATTCTTCAAAAGCTTGTTTTTAGATAAATATTTGTTTGAACTCATTTTGCCGTCTAAATATAAACTTCCATAAAAAAATTGCCATTTTCCTCAACAAAAAAAAATGCCATATTAAAAGTTTAAACTTTGAAAAAGGCTGGGTGTAGTATCGATAAAGGTGGTGTCAATACTAATAACCCATAATTTCCTATACACTACAAAAACCAAAAGTTAAAATGTGGAATTAGTTATGAAAAATGCTCTTTTTCCTTTTATTTTTTTCTCATTTTCATCCGAATTTTTAAAATTAACTCTAATGTAAGTTAACTCACAGTAGATACCGAACGTGAGTTAACTGACGATGTCTACAACTAGCAGCAGTTAACTGTCGTTGGAAAAAAAAATCTTCACGAAACATAAGTCTCATTGGCCAAATCTTTCCTGTGAGTTTTCACATACAAGAACATTGCACCGCAACGACACATGACAAATGAAATTTAAGCAGATGAGAAAAGAAAACAAAATACTGAAACCAAGTGAATCTTAAAAGTTTTATTTGATTCTTATTTCATTTTTTAACCAAAAAAATGTCCTTTTTATTAAACAATAATAATAATTTCATCAAAACAAGTCCATAATTCATATTAATCAAGGTAATTTATTATATTTTTGCATAAGTAAAAGAAAAAGAAAAGGACAATAAGTGTGTTGTCGGTTAAGAAACTTTGGATATGATCAAAAAGCATTGAGAGGTAGTAATAGTTAATATACATATATAACTAACCATGAATCACATGTTTGAGCTTTGCATAGAAGAAGCTTGCCTTGTTGTTGCTAAATAAATCACTTGAAAATTGAAAACTTTAGGTTACAGGACTTAAGTCCCGTGGGGATTTTTTTTCCAGCTAACTTGCGTTGGGGTTAATTTTGAAAGTTCGGGGGTGAGAATGAGCAAAAATGAAAGGGAAAAGCGTAATTTTCCTGGGTTATATATTAGCAATCGAGAGTTGTTCTTCATGCATGCTTTGGAAATTTCTTTTTTCCCTCCATCGAGCGGCACTTTTTAGATCAGTTCAACCAGATTTAAAAATCTTTCTAAACGACATTTAACCGCCTTTGTGGGTATTTAAGTAATTTGAGGGTGGCTGAGAGAAATATTAGAAGCCTTAAAGAGTAATTTTCGTGGCTGAGACTCTCAAATGGAAGGGGTTAATAGATTTTTGCCCCAAAGTTAGCAATTGGGTTGGATAAGTTGGTCCATTGTGAGGGTTTTCAAGCCTCTTGCATATAATTTCGGATGTTGTTCTTTAGAGATTTAGCAATTGCTCAAAAGCACCTCAAATTAATTAAAACATCCCAATAACAATTAACTACCATTGAGGGGGGGGGGGGGGGGGGTTGGGGGATAAATCGGTTAGACCGATTTAAAAAGTTTCGAACGGTAATTAATTACCGTTTTAAAGTAAATGATACTTAATTCCTACTTCAAAAACATTTCAAAAGCACATACATTATTAAAAAAAAAATGTTTTCTATATATCATCTACTCCTTGCGAATTAGGGGCAACTGCCACCACTAATTTTTTTGCAAGATAAAAAAACAAAAGGACTTCATATATATTGTGTACATTAGATGCCTCATTAGTCGCTACAAGACCATAAGAAAATATAAGCTTGTAGCAAGTAAGCGATTCTTTTCTTTGTTTGATCCCCCATTTAAGAGCCATCATTTGTGAGTAGACATTTAAGACCTTATCTGATGGTGGTCATTTCCTTTTTTATTGGAGTCCCTTAATCCAACCTATAAATACCATTTATGCAGGCCAACTTTCAATGAAGAGACCTATTTTGTATTTTAGTAACAATTTTTCTCTTATCCTCTGACAATTTATTAACAACAATTAACATTTTCCCATAAGAAAAATTGGTAGGTAATGTGAGCTAAGGGTGTTTTGCTGCTTGTTCTTGCTTCTAACTTCCGAATGATATGAAGATTTTTAACGCAAATGCTAAATAACTACGAAGATTAGTGTGAGCTGTATGGAGTATTTTAATTTTTTTTACAAATGATTTTGGAACACAGTTTTTGACATCAGCACCGTGTAAAATACAATTGGTTGCAATTTTTTAACATTGTCCCCTCCTCGGTATGTTTGCAAAGTGGGTTGGTTGCTAGAACCCTGAATGCTTGTACGTCGTCATGGGGTTAGTTATGTAAAAAAAATGTGTTCTAATTGCACAACATTTTATCGTCATAAAAAACACCACATTTTATAATCTTTTTACAACTTTGTTATACCGACAATATATTTTTGGGTTAAATATTTTTTTAGTCCCTATAAAATTACAAGCTTTCAAGTTTAGTCCAAGCAAAAAAATTATTCATTTTTAGTCCCTATTTACATTTTATATGGATTATTTTGGAGGACTAAAAGTGCCCTTTTTTAAAAAAAGTTTTTAAAATAGAGACTATTCTTACAAACTACTAAATTATGGAGGACTAAAAATCACCATTAAAGTTTTATAGAGACTAAACTTAAAAACTTATGATTTTGTAGAGACTATAAACATATTTAATCCTATATTTTTATTTTTATTTTTTTATCTCTTTATTTTTTCCATCATTAAAAAAAAAATAAGATTATCATAAATAGTTATACAAATATCACTCGCCTTAAACTATTCTCATCCCTAAACATATCTAAATCAAATACAGTACACTCTAAGAATTTGGTAAGAGTGGAAAAATAGTTTTACACGTTCATCAAATAAAAAACTGCATGATTGTGGCACGTAATTAATAATATTACTTTTATTTTAAATATATATCCTTCTTGATATTTTTTCCCCATTATATATGGACAAATTTAATATTACTTTTAACTTTTTTAATTCTTATGATTTATCAAGATAATCTTATATTTAGGAAGATAGATAGTAATAACTTTTTCTTAAAATAATGATCGACTAATCTATGAGACCAATCCCACTATATTTAATGATGAAGCCTTAATTAGAATCAGAGCACTACTACGTTATATATTAACCCACAAAATTGACATAGAAGAGCATAAGGTATATGTAGCATGACACCACGCCACTACTAAGACACGTGGGTTGAGATAGTTATAATAATTGCATATAAATTCCTAAAGTTCGCTTGCATTTCTTTTCTCGCTTTCTCCCTCAATAATTTGCACTAATACAATCAATTTTGGGACAAAAAACAACTTTATAAAAGACAAAAAAAATTGTTATAAGCACAATTGACCTGGTAATCAGCATGTACTTGCAATATGACTTATCTAACTGATTGCGATGGATTATAACATAGGATTTCGCAAACTAGAAAGAAAGAAATAAAAAAATAAAAACTCAGAAATATTTTTTTATTAAAAAAAAGTCAAATTTCAACTTTGTTGATGAAGTAATATAAGACGGCCAACTAAACCAAAATTTCAACTAGAAGAATATGAAATATAGAAGGAAATTTCCGCATAGTGAAGTACCAAAATTAGCCCCAACAACAACAAAGAAATTCGTAAAATGACATTCATCTCAAGGGTATTTTTGTCTACAAAGGAATGTTAGTGGAAGCTACTCGTTATTGTCATCTTAATATTAATATTAATATTAAAAAAACACTCATTCCGCGTCATGATTGTTGGTCTACAACACGTTTAATTAATCGCTTATATATAACCCACCCCCCAACTTCTCCACTTCCCCTCGTTCTTGTTCACGTTCACAAAGATCCATTGAAGAATATAGAAAGAGAGAAAATATGGCAGATGATGAGGGTTGTGAATGCAGGCCATTGGGTTTTTTGCTTGGATTGCCTTTTGCTTTCTTGGCATTGATTTTATCTCTTGTTGGTGCAGTTATCTGGATTTTTGGGTACGTAATTTCTCTTAATTTTTCTATCTTTTTTCGTTTTTCATCAAGTTTATTATATAGTTTGATGATCGTTGTCATTTAATGAAATCATGTATATATAGAGACAGATCTGGCTTAGTCAACTACTTTCACCGGATGCAATGGTGCTTAGTCAACATATGTAGCACAATGTGTCTTTTTATTTTATTTTTTGATTTCTTGTTTGTGATTGTGAGTTATATTATTATTATTATGCAGATCTATATTGAGTTGTTTGTGCCCATGTTGCATTTGCTGCGCTGGATTGGCAAATTTGGCTGTGGGTCTTGTAAAGCTTCCAGTTCGTGTTCTTAAGTGGTTTACTCGACAAATTCCTTGTTAGAGAGATGATCATCCCTTCATAGTTTACGATATTGACTCGTTTTGTACAAGTTTTTGTTGTAAAAATTAGGAATAAATTATCTCTATAAATAATAAACTTATTTGTTCTTGAATTGCGGTGATTTGACGCGAACAAACAAGAAATTATGACCTGCAAAATAGTAAGCCGTTATATAATATGAGGCGTGACAAAATCACTGTTTTAAGGATTTATCCGTCTCATAAGCGCATATCCTTCCACGATACAACATAAAATGTAACCCAGAAAACTCAATATTTTGTAGGGGTGTACATGGGTTGGGTAAACCCAAAAAACCCGTCAAACCCACCCAAAAAAGTGGGTTGGGTTGGGTGGATATGATTTAAAAAAATGAAAAACCCATAAAAAATAACGGGTTTTGGGTAAAACCAAACTTAAACCCACTTACCCAATAATGTTCATATTTTTATTTTCATTTTCATTTTCATAAGAAGGAAGAAACGTTTTGGGTATAATCTTTCTTTAGAAAAAAAAATAAGTTTTGGTTATAAATCAAGTCTAATTTCTAAAATTGATACAACACATTCTCTATATTGAAAATAAAAGTCTAGTTTCTAAATTTGACACAACAAATCCTCTAAATCAAAACAAGTTAGAGTTACAAATTATGATGTTTCACATTTTAGTTATTTTGATCTTAAAACAATTTTAAGTTATCCAACTTTAGTTTGTCGCAAGTATTTCATGATGAAATTTGTTATTTAATATTATAACTTATTATTTTATAACGTTAAAATATAGTGAAATAGGTTACATAGTTTTCTAAAAAAATAAAAAGTTGAGTAATTTTTATGAGAAAAAATACGAGGACTCGTCATTAAATATTAACAAAAACTAAATAGAAAAATAATTTGGGTAAACCATTATCCAACCCAAACCAAACGGGAATTTAGTGGGTTTACCCAAACCCACTCATTAATATAACGGGTGGACATTTTACCTCATCAAAACTAAAGTATCCTATATAGTTTGGATCTTCGGATCTTGGATTTAGGTTTGGCCAAACTCATCCACTTACACCCTAATATTTTGGATGAGAGAAAATAATTGTGCATAAAGAAAGTATGAAGTGAGAGAGTATATATGTTTCTCCTTCTTGTATCTCTCATAATACATAGCTCTGCTGTATATTTATATGACTCAGGTAGCCTATTTTACCGTTGCAATTTCCTTAACTGACACAACCTTAAAAGCTAGAAATTAGGCTTGACCAAGTGTTGGATTAATTTGCAATGTGCCAAAATAGTTAACTGAAGCCATAATGAAATGACGGCATTGACCAAGCAAGAGGCAAAATCACTTTATTATTAATAAATTAATATTAAAAATAATATTATTAATATAAAATAAATTTGATAATTAAAGATTTGACTAGGTAAATATTACATGTTTAAATCAACAATAGATAATGAACAACTTTTAATAACTTTTGAAATATAATATCAACTCAAAAATACAACAGTTTTAGCCTTTTTGTTTCCTTTGAATTTGCTTATTATTTGTATCATGATTAATCGATTTAATTTTGATATTCAACCGTTTGTCTATATACTTGAATATGAGCCCGTTTGTTATAGCTTTTTTAAAAAAATAATCATTTTTTTAAACAAATAATCCATTTTAAGAGTTTTGCATCCGTTTGTTATAGATTTTTCAAAAAAATTAAAATCTAAAAAAAAAATAGATTTTTTTTAGAGGATAGAGAAAATATGAATTAAAATATTGAACTAATTTTATAACAAAAAAATCCATTTTATATAGTTGTATCCAAACAAACTAGATTAGTTGTTTAAAAAAGGTGATTTTTGTTACGGTAAACAAACACAAAATAGGTTCTGATTTTTCAAAAAAATTCTAAAATATAATCTCTAAATTATTTTATGTCAAAATCACTTTTATTTTAATCCGTAACAAACGGACCTTATTTCTTCCTTTTTTGATGGATACTTATTCTTTCTTTTGATACAACTGGTATTTGGACGAGAAATTGATTATATCATTGATTAATAAATGTGGTAGTTAATTGTGAAATGACATAAATATTTGATGTGTATGAGTTAATGCTTTTAAACGACGTCGACAACAACCAAACATTATCCCACTAAGTGGGGTCAACTACATGGACCGAAATAAGTCATATTGTTTAATCATATTTAGATTCAACTCATTAATCTATAAATATTTCATAATAGTTTCTCTTATAGTTTTTCTAAGTCTTCCTATACCTATATTTAAAGTCTCTTATTGACTCCATTACAATATAATAGATAAAAAAAAAAACAAATATATCAACGACTGTAATTACCTCTGAAAGAACAATTTCAAAATTTATTCATCATAGTAACTTTAGGTTCAATTAGTTAATATATATATATATATATATATATATATATATATATATAATTAATTAAAATATTAAATCTACTTTTTTACTCCAAAGATTGTTTAAGAGACTTATCAACTTTTGTACATAAGATAAGATAATAAATCTAGGTTCAATGAGTTAAAATAGATATAAAATTACAATATTAATGTTATTTTTGGCTCTTAAAGTTGTTTAAGGAACTTAACAACTCTTATGTATAAGGTAAGTTATATAAGATAGTAGATAGTAGAGAAATAATAGGGAATTTAAGTTCAATAAGATAAATTGAAAATATAGGTTCAATTAGTTAAAATAGATATAGAATTGCAATATTAACCGTATTTATGGTTCCATAAAATTGCTTAAGAGACTTAGGAACATTTATATATAAGATAAAAGATCATTTACAAAAACGCAAAAAATTAAGAAAAAATTTTGCAACAACTTTTTTGGTTCTAAAAAGTTGTCTAAAAGACTTAAGAACTTTTAAATATAAAATAAGATATATAAGATATACGATCATTTTCTAAAAATAAATAAATAAAGAGAGACCAAAAAATTAGGAAGAAAATTTGCAACAAATTTTTTGGCTTTAAAAAATTGTCTAAGAGACTTAAGAACTTGTATATATAAGATTAAAATAAGGGTCATGGTATCTTGTGTCCAGTGCATAAGTTAAGAAGCTAAAAAAGAAATTAATTTTGTAAAAAATAAAATTAAATAAATCAATAAATGTACAAGTTAAAAAAAAAGAAGATAAAATTTAAAGTTTTTAAAATAAGAATACACAATTTTCAATATTTTATTTCTACTTTTTGTTTCTTATCGTGTGTCCTACTCCCTCCGTTTCACAATAGTTGTCGCTTTTGGAGAAATTTTTTGTTTAACATTACTTGTCACTTTCAAGTTTCAATGTAACATTAATTATTGGTTTGTCAATAATACCCTTACCTATTTATTGTCGAGAGAGAAATAATAGAATGAAATATAAATAGTTAAGGTTATTATAGAAAAAACGCACAAAATTTCATCAAAAATAACAAAATTTATTTGATTTCTTGGTATGTGTAAATTCCAAAAAACCGACAAGTATTGTAAAACGGATGGAGTAATTCTTAAGACACAAGTTAACATTTCCCTTAAAAAAGTGCATTGCATTAAATAATTGGATGATCCATTATCTTTTTTAAATTATAAGGAACAAAATCGGACATATATAATTTTGTGGTAACAACAATAATTTGTTACATTCCTTCAACAAAAAAATAAAATAATTTGTTACATATTTTTTTTAATATTTGAATTCTCTCTCATTCGTTATCATTTTTTAAATTATAAGGAAAATATCGGACATATATAATTTGTGTACATTTTATTTTAATATTTGAATTTACTTTTATCTATTTGTTATACGTGCAATTTGCATTGAAAATTAAGTGTAATTTTAGAATGAGAAAAAGTCAACCCAAATAAATTAATAAAAATTATTTTCTTTATATATCGTGTGTGTCTATATATATATATATATATTGAATTAAAATAACCATAATTATTTTGTCTCTCCGTGTATAATAAAAATTGAAACGAGATCATCAAAACACAAAAGTAAAGTAAAATTGGTTTTATATATTGTTTTTTTTGAAGAAACTAAAATGAATTATATTACCAAGAAAACAAGCCCTTCCTAGCACAAGAAATGCCAAAGAAGAAACATCCAAGAAAACAGAGAATAATACAGTAATTACAATGCCAAGCCTACACCAAAGAAACACCCAGAAACATCTACAAAAATTATCCTACACCTAGTAAAGTGAATGGACTCAGCCACCATCCGTGATAATTAAAGGGAAGAGTTGCAAACTTCTCCTTTAACCACATATAAGACAATAGCTTGATCCTATCCACCACTTGCACTATAGAGCGTTCTTGATATTTAAAAATCCTGTTGTTTCTTTCCTTCCATATTTCCCACACCGTTGCGAACCAGATAACAGTTCATGCGATAGTACCAAACTCAAGGGAAAAAAAAAACTATTTTTAGAGAAACTAAAATTTGGCAGTTTTCTAGTCAAAATCTATCCCTGAGAGTTTTAGGACTACTGCATGCTTAAACACCTTAAACTCGTATTCAAACTCAATACATTAGTTAAATTATAAGAGACATTTGTCATCTCATATAATGTTTTTGGGTTAAAATGTTATAATTTAAAAAAGTAAATTGGCATAAGAGTAGTTATGCTACAGCATTTTCATATAATAATAGATAGAAAGTTCTAATAAACATTATATTGAAATAATTGCAGTTATGTAGCCATTGAAATAAAATTGAAAATTTCCCAACTCATTAATCTCGAAATCTTTCTTAATAATATTTCTTATAGTTTTTACAACCATCACACTTCTCTCACTCTCTCATTTTTTTTTTCTTTCTATGTCTGTCTTTCTCCGATTGTGGAATTCAAACTCCAATTATCTTTGCGTTATGTTTTCATCCATTGTAATAGAGGTATGCGTGAACTTTTTTCACATAAATCCATGTAAAAGGAGTTTGTGAAAAGAGAAATACATGCTTAGTCACAAATCTTACTAAAAAGGACTTGGGCATACACATAAGTGAGAAAAAAAAAGTAAAAGAAGAATAAATTAAATAATATGCATTTGTTTAAATAAGTAAATAGTAACATGTATTCTGATGTGTGCGCTCAAATCATTTTTATTTAGGATGGTACACAAACAATTGATGCTCTTGCATAAATCACCATGAACCAACTTCACATATACATCACCTTTTTTCACAATTTTTTTCGTGAGGTGTGTTTAGGACATTAAAATATGGTTTTTCACGTAAAATTAAAATTCCGACGAAGGAAAAATTAATTATGACTTTTTAAAAAACAAAAAAACACAAAAATTAAAACAACAAAAACCTTGACCTAAAAATCGAATTTTTGGATGATTTTTTGCAAAGACATCTATAACCATGCATAAAAAGGATATGGATTATGAAGAAGCCTCTATATATTTTTTATTTTTTTTTAGTTTTTGCTAGAACGTGCAAAATTGCAATGTTGTTATGACTAAGCATACACTTACGAATCAACATTTATTTCCTAATTTTTCTAACTTGTTTATAACATCATAAGAACCTCCAACATGAAATTTTGGATTTTTCAAACGATGAATGAGTTAATTATGAATTGTTAGAAACAATTTGGAAAAACTATGGAACAACATTTGACCCTTGATGATATGCTTACTCATAACAAATTTGCAATTTTGGACGTTTCAGTGAAAAAAATAAAATCATGTATTCTTTAGAAGGATATGAAACTTTTAATATACTTTCTATATTTTTTCATTGATGTCTTTGCAAAAAAACTAGTTTAGAATTTGATTTTAGGTCGAGGTTTCAGTTATTTCTTGTTTTGTTTGAGTTTTTGGCAGTATAAAAATTCTTAATTAATTTGTCATTTGTCGAAAAATTCTAATTTAAGTGAAAATCCATATTTTAGCGTCCTAAACATATATATTTTAACGTCCTAAACATGTTTGTAAGAAAACATGAAAAAATAAACCTCCGGATCACTTTTTTTGTTTTGTTTGGGATATACTATATAATTAAAAAAGAATAATAAATTTATGTTATTAAATTCATAAAACAAGGGATATCATTAAATTTTTGAAAGAAAATATGGCATGATATATATAAAAAATGAAATATAAATATATGTCATTGAGATTTTATTAAATTATTAAAAAATACGGCTTGAAAAACAAAAAAAGTGAATGCTAAATATATGCCATTAAATTTTAAAATAAATAAATAGATAATAATAATACTTAAAATAATAAATGTATGCCATTAAATTATTTGAACATGTGAATTTTATACTTCTTTAAATTATTTAAATACGAGAATTTAATCACAGAGACTAACCAGGGTCATGTCAAACATCTAAATTTAGATAGTATTAAAATTATACTCATTGTAGAATACGAGTTAACTTTTTCAAAGAAAAATAATATTAAACGAAAATATATGGGAAAAAAATCATATATAGATAAGGATGAATTTGTTTTTTTTTAACGCAGACTAGACCATCGACCCGTGCTATCGCACGGGTCATATCGAAAGTAATATTTAGCGGTAACATATAACAAAATAGTTTAGTTAAATGTCATAATTGTTCTAATTAAATCCATAATATTAATTAACATAGACATTGGTATTATACCATATCATATTATATTCATGACATCAACCTTGATATTGTAACATGACATTGACCCGGCACATATTTTGATCTTTTAATTAGAATGAACAATAAATGCGATTATCATTGAAATTTTGATTACCCAACATTCTCCACAATTTACGTTAATTGGTGTATATTCTCATCGTTTCAAGGGGGCACATGAGAACCAAACTCCTTTATTATGCAGGAAAACTATATACACCCTCCGGTCACAATTATAAGCAAAAATTAGCATGTTAGATTTATTCATTAAATGATGTATAAAGTGTATAATAAAGACTACATACGATCATTTAATGAATGTATCTAAATGTTAATTTTTGCTTATAATAGTGATCGGAGGGTGTATAATTAAAATCAATCAATGACATGCAGAGTCAAAACAATTAACAGAAAATACTCCAAATTACACGTGATATACACAAAGCTTATTCAACGTTAACGAAAATATATCATCTTTAATGCAATTATATTATGAGAAATTATGGTTGGGAAATCTGATTTGATTTTAGAATAATTAGGGAGGAGCGCATAACATATGGCCAAAAAATAATGAAAGAAACATATTAGACTATAGATGTGGATGAAATTAAGTTAACTGTTACAATTAGGGAAAACAATTAGGTAAATTATTATTTGACTTTATAATTGCAACTGTTTAAGGCAATTTGTTTAGCGCGGTTGTTCCTTTCCAAAAAAAATAGAACCTAAATTGCCATGATGGGAGGAAGGATTAAATTGCAAGCAGGGTAATATAGGGCGGGGTAATTCCTTTAAAAAAAAATGCATAAAATTAGAACATATTTTGACTTTAGATAAACATTAAATGCAAAAGTGTGGATAGAAAAATTAGATTAAAATTAGGTTAAGTATAGCGAGGCAGGTTAAGATTTATTAAAATTTAGGCTTAATAAGGTCTATGAATAGTCCCTAAAAAAACAGGGCGTTTGATATCCAATATCAATTAATGGAAGCAAAATTAAATTATCAATGCTTAGTGGTGAAAATGTTGAGAAGAAGGTATTAAGGCTCGAGTTCGAATCCCTTCAAAGGCTTTTTTCAATAAAGACTTTTTAGATTAATTGCGTGGAGAAAGGAGAGAAATTTTTAGATTAGAATTAAGGTTTAATTAGGGTTAAGTATAACTTGACCAGTTAAGATTTATAAATAAGAGATAAGAGATTAGAGTTAGGGTTTAATTAGGGTTAAGTATAGCTTGACAGATGAAGATTATGAATACTCCCTAAAAAAAACAGGGCGTTTGATATTGGATATCAATTAATGGAAACAAAATTAAATCCAGAAAATTGTCAGTGGCTTAGTGGTGAAAATGTTGGGAAGAAGCCGTTAAGGCTCGGGTTCGAATCCCTTCAAAGGCTTTTTTCAATAAAGTGTTTTTAGATTAATTACATGTAGAAAGGAGGGAAATTTTTAGGTTAGAATTAGGGTTAAATATAGCTTGACCGGTTAAGGTTTATAAATAAGAGAAGAGATAAGAGATTAGAGTTAGGGTTTAATTAGGGTTAAGTATAGCTTGACAGATGAAGATTATGAATACTCCCTAAAAAAAAACAGGGCGTTTGATATTGGATATCAATTAATGGAAACAAAATTAAATCCAGAAAATTGTCAGTGGCTTAGTGGTGAAAATGTTGGGAAGAAGCCGTTAAGGCTCGGGTTCGAATCCCTTTAAAGGCTTTTTTCAATAAAGTGTTTTTAGATTAATTACATGTAGAAAGGAGAGAAATTTTTAGGTTAGAATTAGGGTTAAATATAACTTGACCGGTTAAGGTTTATAAATAAGAGATAAGGATGAATTTTTTGACACAGATAAGAATGAATTAAACATATAAACCAAAAATGTATAATAATCAAATATAATTTGGTCAAAAAATAAACAAACAGGTATGGTAAGAAATGAATTAGTCAAAAATAACTAACATATTGCTGGAAGAGTTCACAACACAACTTTTTCGCATAAAGAATATGAGTTTAGTTATTAGAATTTATGTGAAAGATACTTCAACTTTGATAAAAACATGTAAATAAAAAATTAGATTCTCACTACCGAAGATCCTAATTACGGTGCTTAAAAAATAGTCAAGAAGTAAAATTATATGACAATAATACTCATTTTTTTAAAAAGTACAATAATATTAAATCTTAAAGCTTTGTCAAAAAAAAAATCTTAAAGCGAAAACCTATTTTAATCCATAAAAAAAATTTCGCTACTCAATCTAATATTTGACTAAAAACAATTATAAAACTAATACTATTTCAAATCGAGGATAAAGTAATTCTTCATTAAAAAAATGTTAACAAGACACGTTCTATCACCCCTTTTTTAATACAGGTGTTAAAATGTGTGTTATTAATATTTCCCTTCTTTGTAATAATGAATCAAAAATTAATTTACCTTTTACATTAAAATATCAATGACTAAATTAATATTTATCCTTTTTGTTAGAGATAGAGATTAAAACGCAGCAAAAAAATTGTAAAAGACGATAATAGGTCTCCATTCGTTAACATACATTGAAGACACGTGTTAACAAAACCTTCTATATTCAATTGATACCTAGGCTTAGGTACAATACAATCGTGTGAACCTGAAAGAGAACCCAACGTTAAAAAATTTCTTGAACTCTCTCCCTTCAAACGATCTAAACCTTCACAAATTCGCCCTAAAAACGCAGAAAATCGGAACCAGAAAGTGCCGTAAAACTGTCGAAGAGAAAGAGAGAAGGGCAACAACCTGCCATGGGTGTTGACTACTACAAGCTTCTGCAGGTTGATCGGAACGCTAAAGACGATGACTTGAAGAAAGCTTACAGAAAGCTCGCCATGAAGTGGCATCCTGACAAAAACCCTAACAACAAAAAAGAAGCTGAAGCCAAATTTAAGCAAATCTCTGAAGCTTATGATGTAAGTTTTTTAAAAGGGTATCTTAAATTTTCAATTTTTAGTGGATCTTATATGAAATTATTGATTAAAGTTTCAATTTTTGCATCTGGGCCATGCTGATTTTGTGTTGGGAATTTGTTTCTTGTTGTTAGGTATTGAGTGATTCTAACAAAAGAGCTGTTTATGATCAATATGGGGAAGATGGGCTGAAGGGTCAAATGCCACCACCACCTGATTCTCATGCGTCTGGTAGTGGTGGTAGTAGACACCCTCACTTTTCGCCCGATGATTTTCCGTATCAGTTCAATCATCGGAGTCCTGATGATATTTTTGCTGAGTTTTTTGGGGATCGAAATCCCTTTGGTGGAATGGGAGGGATGGGAAGAGGTAGCAATGGCATGTTTGGATCCTATGGGGAAGCTGGAGGAAGTGGAGTCAATGTGCATCAAGGTCCTCCTCGTAAGGCGCCTCCTATTGAGAACAAGTTGCTATGCTCTCTTGAGGATATATATAAAGGGACCACTAAGAAGATGAAGATCACCAGGGAAATTCTTGATTACTATGGGTGAGTTGTTGTTCTTACCTGCCTAGTTCTTTTTTCAATGCTGTGTTTATTGCCATCAGTTATTAGATATTTATAGTTAAAGTAGCTCAGTTTCAGTTTGGTTCATAGTGTAGCATTGCTGAGATTTACATGTTTGGTTCATGCTTCAAAGTGTTGCATTGCTAGATTTACAGGTTTTAACCGAAGTACAAACACTCATGGATTAATTGGAGAAGAGACTGATTGGCCTTATAGCTTGGCTGATTAGCAATGTTGATTTGATTCATAATATTAGATAGAGAGTGGAGGCAGCACCTATAGTAGAAAAGATTGTGGAAAATAGGCTTAGGTGGTTTAGGCATTTAGAAAGAAGACCTGTACTGTAGATTATGTAGGGAAGAGAGTAGATGAGATGGAGGATGTCAAATCACTATAGGCAGAGAAAGACTTGGAAAAACTATAAGAGAAACTATTAAGAAAGATCTAGAGATTAATGAGTTGTATCGAAATATGGTTTATGCCATAGTTTGATCCATGTAGCCAACCCCGCTAAGTGAGATAAGACTTGTTTATTGTTGTTGTTGTTGTTGTTATACTTTGTGAATTGTATCATATATCTATATTTTGGCTATTTCATCCATGTTGTAGAGAATATGCTGGTAGGTTTTGTAGTTGTAGTTGGTGCAATGTATGTGGTTCCATTTGTGTGGCATCTGCTTTGTTGAAAGAGGAAAACTACCTAAATCATAGTAATTGTTTAAATGATTACAACAAGCTTTGGCTGATACTGCAGTCAAACCATCCTCTTCCGCCACTATAAAGTATTGATGGTTCAGAATTAACTTGAATCTGATTTTTACATTCAAGTCGGGTTTGCCTTGAATTTTTCCTTATAAAACATTTTATTTGGTAGGGTTTACACTCCTAGCAAAAGTATTGCTCTGTTGTAGACTATGTAACACCGACACTTCAGATTGAAGGCATGTTCGCATTCAGTGTGCGACATGTATCACTATATGGCATCGACACATGTGGTTACATTTAAATATTCCCACTTTTTCAAATTTTTAAATTAACACCATTGTCAAAGTGTCTGTGTCATGTCTGGTGTCGTGTCCGGTGTCTATGTCAATGCTTCATAGGTTAACATGACTGATATGAACCTAGAGTTTTATTGGTATAAATTGGTAACTATTGTTATTCTAAGTAATGAATTAATGAAATTTGAACTTTTGATTATTAAGTGTTATTTATACAGTAAGTAGCTTCTTGGCAAATTGCTCTTTCTAGAACTTTTTATTTAATAACCATATCATAATGTTAATATGATTTAAAGTAGTATGTTTGGGGCATAAGTAATACTAGATTTATGATGTTTGGCAATGCTCGTTCACATCAGATAACAGTGTATTGAAACGGTTGATCATATTGTTCTTTTGTCATAAAGTTTATGTCTCTGGTTTTTGAGACAATATTGGTCCTATTTCATTATAGTCCAGGGATGTAGAAGTCTTCTGCGGATGAACATTTTGATGAAATCTAAATCTTATTTATAATGTTCTATCCTTCTCTTGTTTAATGTTGCAAATTGCAATGACTTGGTGTTTGTTAAAGGGGACCAATAACTGGTTGCCTTAGTCAAATTTGATATCAAGTTTGTGTCTCTGGTTTCACTCTAGTCCAGGCATGTAAAAGTTTTCTGCAGACGAACATTTTGATGAAATCTGAATCTTATAATGTTCTATCCTTCTCTTGTTTAATATTACAATGGCTTGGTGTTTGTTATACGGGATCAATAACTGGTTTGCCTTAGTCTAATGTACTAACCCCATTGTGCATACTGTTGGGGATGGCATTTTAATTGTTGTTATTGCTAGGGACATTGATGTTTTTCTAGTATAATGGATTTTCCATGTTAGTCTGTATTAATATCCTCTAATTTAAACATCTAGAATTCGAGATAAGGGTTGAATATATAAATTTATGCATGATATCTCTCATTATGGAATTATTGCTGTTGTAGAATGCCCTATTGATGGCTTTTTTTTTTTTTATTTCCTTTCGAATGCAGCAAAGCCTCATCGTTGGATGAAATCTTGACAATTAATGTCAAACCTGGATGGAAGAAGGGGACAAAGATCACTTTCCCCGAGAAGGGAAATGAACATGCAAATACAATACCTGCTGATATCATTTTTGTCATCGATGAAAAACCGCACAATGTGTTCACTCGTGAAGGAAATGATCTAATTGTAACTCAGAAAATTTCTCTTGCAGAAGCTTTAGCTGGTTGTACAGTCAATCTCACTACACTTGATGGTAGAAATTTGACTGTAGTGATCAACAATGTTGTTCATCCCGAGTATGAGGAGGTTGTTCCAAGAGAAGGAATGCCACTCCCGAAGGATCCAACAAAGAAGGGAAACTTGAGGATAAAGTTCAACGTCAAATTCCCAACTCGGCTCACTTCGGATCAGAAGGCAGGAATGAAGAAAGTCTTGGCTGGATAAAGTAAGATATTAATTGGTACATCTTTTGGGGCTAGTTTACATGAACAAAATGTATATTAGATTACCATAATCTTGACAGGAGGCTATTGGGAAATTTGGTTGTTTTGATATAGAATAATATTACTTAGTATAGTAATATATTTTTTGGAATGATATTTTGGTCTATTTTATGGTTGGTTAGACAATGAGTTAAATTGGGTTTTATTTATCATAGTTGTTAATGTTCCATTAAAATTTGGGTACATGCTGAATACCAACATTATTCAACTTCATATTCATGGAATGGGGTCTCACATCATTCATGTAGCTGTTCCATAAGCATTCATGTATTTGTGCATGAAATAAACTTGAGTTAAATTGAGTTTTTTCTGTCATAGTGGTTAATGTTTCATTTCATTATGATTTGGGTACATGCTGAATACCAACAATATTCAAGCTCATGGGATGGGGTCCCACATCATTCATGTAGCTGTTGCATAAGCTTTCATGTATTTGTGCATGGAATAAACTTAAGAGCTTCTTCCCAAGGTCACTAATTTCTTGAAAACGGCACCCCTACATCGCGTCCAGATGGGTAAAACGGGACAAAATGGTGCTTTGTTTTCTGTCCAGGCACCGATCAAAGCGGTTTTATAAGGGGTTGGAAAAGAAACTCCCAGTAAACTTCAGCCCAAGCTTTTGTAAGGACTTTTTCAGCCATAGCAACTTCATGCAAGCAAGCTTCAGTAACAATAATGATGAACACTGAACAGCACTAAACCTTGACAACTTAGATGCTTAGTCACATGCATGTTTCCCTACACATTCAATTCAACAATTCAAGAATCAATCTTGAGCCGCATCTGAATCATTGTATTCCACAAGGACATACATATTCCAAATAAACTTCAAACTAGCCGTACCACAAGGACAAATCGAAATTAATCTTCACTTGTTTTTTTAACATTATTAAACTTTCAAAACAAAAGGGAAATAATAGACAATGACTCATATGCATTCACCTCATCTCTCTAGAATTCACTCAAACAAGGTTAGAGTTGCCCTCTCTCGAAGTCCTTTTCCATCAATTGTCCTTCTAACAAAAACAATAGTCAGATGTAACATGTTATTTCAAGGATGTCTTTTTTGAGCAAAAATTTGCAATTCATTGGGATTGATTTATGTAATGAGAGAGAACAAATTTTCAAATCTGTATATTTTACTAAGTCTCTTGAGAATTCTAGGTGTACAAAGAGAGAGAAAGATACATCTTATATGCTATTAGTATAATCAAGATGGATTTAACCATGATATCTTCAAGGTGGAACAAGTTATGATATGACATGAATAGCATAAACAATATTGGGAGAGGACGACAACGATTATGGAACTTATATTTCAGTTTAAGAAGATTAAAAGGAAAAATTAGTATATTTATAAGAACCAAAAACATATTTAACCATTTCTTTTATAAAGTAAATATTATGAGTTGCTAATAAACTTTACATGCTTAATCAAAATATCTCTAATATAAGATGTTTGTTAGCTTGACCCTAACATAAAAAAAAACATACTAACAATTCAACGGACATTTTTTCAACCAACCTTTTGGAAACTTTGGGAAGCAAATTCTAGTCAAAGAAGAAGAATCCAACTAAGATTTCGGAATTTGATTGTGAATGATTTATGATTAACAATAATCATTCATTGGAAACTAATCTCTAGAGTAACTTTATAGGTGCCACTAAATTCAAAATTAGTTGTCCCACCATCCACGTAAGCTCATAGCAATTTTCAACGATGGTGTCCATCATACATATAGTATTATGCATTTGTGAACAATGGTAGATTTTGACATTTTGTCAAAAGAAACCTACTTTCGTTACCATTTGCTGATATAAATAGCAAAGCTTGATTATAATTATAGAAATTACAGTTTATATTCTAATCAGTTCATTCAACTATATTCTGGAGTCCTTTTTATTGTTTTAGTTTTTGTGTCAAAATCTATATTTTTTTTGTATATTTTAGTTGTCCTACAAGTTGTCTCATAAAATGGTTGTTCAAATAATATTCTTGGTATATATACTAGTACATATTCTTTAAACTAAAAACAAAAGCAATATCATAATTATAAGGCTCAAAGTTCAAAAAGTTAAACAGTTATTTAATTGAACAGTAGTTTTCTGGTTTAGGAGACACGGCCCTTGTGTAGGTACAAAAGGTTTCAGAGCTGTTTTTATGCACTAAAAGTTTCTCCTACGATTAATAAATCTTAACTCAACTGACAAATATCATGATTGTTAAACTGGATATTTATGTTTGAACTTGAAACCTCTCATTTAAATATCAAGATTGTTAAACCGGATATCAGTGTTCGAACTTGAAACCTCTCATTTGATGTATGTGTAAGCTTGATGTGGTATTTGTCACTTATCTAGGGACAACTTTTTTCTTCTGTATAGAGTTCATACTGATAAGAGGGCCACTCCATCCATCCCACTCTGCTGAAATTGGAACCCATGTTCCTTATTTTCAACAATTCATTTGTCTTGAAAGTTGACCCTGTGGTCTCCTGGGGCGTGTCTTGGACTAGAGAAATTTCTTTATCATTTTTCGGTGATTACTATACTGCAGTTGGATATAGGTTGGGCTGCATCTTGTGGCTAATAATATATACTTATGCAATCTGGAAAATACATTATAATTTAAGGAATCACATTTTTATGCCATTTTGCTTTATTTCCTGTACAAATACTATTTATTAATGAAAATTGAACTAGTCAGTTTATTGTTTGTTCACATTTGCTAGTCAAGATTCAAAATTACACTTCAATATGTTTTGATAGACTAACTCTTTCCACTATTTCCAATCTCCATTCACCAATTTATCAATGATAATAAAAACATTGAAAATATATGAAAACTTACTCTAGAATCTTTATTATTTTTCATTTATATATTTTGTTTCATTTGTTCATCTAATTGTCTTCTTTGAACCTTACACTTGGAAAAGAATCTTACGCTCATTATCCTTTTGATTTTTTGTTTTATATAGTAAAAATTTAGACGAGTTGTGTCGCAAGAGCTCACTAGATCAATCCAATTCAAAATTCTGAAAACAACATTGAATGAAATATTAACGCATTACGAGTCAACTCTTTACAAATTAGTACAAACATCATTAGCTTATCCTTTTGATTTTTGAAACTATACATAGTATCTATGTCCCATTGTATTAAACAAGGCCAAAAGTATAAACAGCAAAACATGTGAGCATCTGATACTACTAAGGGTGAAAAACATTTCCCAAGTTAGTTAAATCATGCACCTACTATACCCACCATTTAATTTCCCTCTCAACTCTTCTTCTCATTTCTTTAAGTTGTTGCAAGTTGATTCAAAATGAGGTATGAAAACTTTTCAGTCTCAGCAACACAAGAATAGAACTAACACTAGAAGCATAATGGTTGAACTATTATTCATCATGCTCTTCTTTCTCTTCTTCTCCCTAATCTCTCCCACACTCTCTCTCAACCAAGAAGGTCTCTTCCTCCTCCAAGCAAAACTCCATCTCTCTGATCCCTCCAACACTCTCTCCAACTGGAACCCTAACGACTCGTCTCCGTGCAACTGGACCGGCATCCTTTGCAACAATCTCACAAACTCAGTCACCTCTATCAATCTCCCTAACTCCGATCTCTCCGGTCCTTTCCCGGTCTCTCTCTGCCGTCTCCCTCATCTCTCCTATCTCTCCCTCCCAAACAACAACCTCAACTCAACTCTCCCCACCACCATCTCCACTTGCACCACTCTCCGCCATCTTGACCTCTCCCTTAACCTCTTCTCCGGTAATATCCCTCACACTCTCTCCGACCTCCCTCTCCAAGAACTCAACCTCTCCTTCAACAACTTCTCCGGCAACATCCCACAAACCTTCAGCAACTTCCAACAACTCCAAACAATCTCTCTAGTCAACAACCTCTTGACCGGAACAATACCTTCCTCTCTAAGCAATGTTTCTTCTCTCAAACAACTTCATCTTGCTTACAACAGCTTCCTCCCCGGAACAATACCTTATTCTCTCGGAAATCTAACCAACCTTGAAACTCTATGGCTTGCTGATTGCAACCTTATTGGTCCTATTCCAAATTCTTTTCGAAAACTCGTTCATCTGAATAATCTTGACTTGTCACGTAACATGCTGAACGGAGCTATACCGGAACTTGTTATAGCAAGTTTAACCAGCATTGTTCAACTTGAGCTTTACTCAAACTCTTTCTCCGGCGAGCTACCACGTGTAGGAATATCAAATTTGACTCAGTTGGAAAGATTTGATGCTTCAGATAACGAGTTAACCGGGACTATTCCTGATGAGTTGTGTCGTTTGAAGAATCTGGGCTCTCTTGGTTTGTCTGATAATCGACTAGAGGGTTCTCTGCCAGAGAGTTTAGCTTCGTCGGAGAGTTTATACGAGCTTCTTTTGTTCAACAACACACTCTCAGGGAAGTTGCCAAGTGGTTTGGGAAGTAACTCAAGGCTGCAGATGATTGATGTTTCGTTTAATCGTTTTTCCGGTGATATTCCGGCAGGTTTGTGTCGGCAGGGAAGGTTAGAGCAGTTGTTGTTGATTCATAATTTGTTTTCAGGGGAAATTCCGGCAAGTCTTGGAAACTCTTTGAGCTTAACAAGAGTTAGGCTTGGGAACAATAATCTTTCTGGTGTGGTTCCTTCTGGTTTTTGGGGTCTGCCTCATGTGTATCTACTTGAGCTTGTTGAAAACTCACTTTCTGGGCCTATTTCAAATGCAATATCAGGAGGAAGTAATCTTTCAATTTTGTTGATTTCAGGGAATAGGTTTAATGGGTCAATTCCTGATTCAATTGGGTCATTGTCAAATCTTGGAGAGTTTGTTGCTAGCAGTAATAATCTTACGGGTCCAATTCCGACCCGTATGGTTAAATTAAGCCAGTTGAATAGGCTTGTTCTTAGGGATAATCAATTTTCTGGTGAGATTCCTCATGGTGTTGGTGATTGGAAGAAGCTCAATGACCTTGATTTGGCAAATAATAGGTTTGTTGGTAATATTCCAAGTGAATTAGGAACCTTGCCAGCACTTAATTTTCTTGATCTTTCTGGTAATTTACTTTCTGGTGAAATTCCAATGGAGTTGCAGAATTTGAAACTTGATTTTTTTAACCTGTCAAATAACCAGCTTTCTGGGGATATTCCTCCTCTTTATGCTAGTGAGGATTATAGGGATAGTTTTGTAGGAAATATTGGTCTCTGTGGCGATATCTCTGGATTGTGTCCAAATTTGGGTGAGAAGAGTAAGAATAGGAGCTATGTGTGGGTTTTCAGGTTCATATTTGTACTTGCTGGTGCAGTGTTAATCATTGGGCTGACATGGTTTTACTTCAAATTCCGGAATTTCAAGAAGATGAAAAAAGGATTCAGTATATCGATGTGGAGGTCGTTTCATAAACTAGGCTTTAGCGAGTTTGAGATTGTTAAATTGATGAGTGAAGATAATGTTATAGGGAGTGGATCTTCCGGGAAGGTTTACAAAGTGGTGTTGAGTAATGGAGAGGCAGTGGCAGTGAAGAAATTGTGGGGAGCAGCAACTAAGACGGAAAGTGGAAATGTCGAGGATCCTGAAAAGGATGAATTTGAAGTTGAAGTTGAAACATTGGGGAAAATTAGGCACAAGAATATTGTAAGGTTATGGTGTTGTTATAACAGTGGAGATAGTAAACTCTTAGTTTATGAGTACATGCCAAATGGAAGTTTAGCTGATTTGTTGCATAGTAGCAAGAAGAATTTGTTGGATTGGTCAACTAGACTTAAAATTGCTGTTGATGCTGCTGAGGGACTTTCTTATTTGCATCATGATTGTGTTGTTCCTATTGTTCATAGGGATGTAAAATCTAGTAATATTTTGCTAGATGGAGAATTTGGAGCAAAAATTGCTGATTTTGGTGTTGCTAAATTTGTTAGAAGTGTCAGCAAAGGAACAGAAGAACCCATGTCTATGATTGCAGGATCTTGTGGTTACATTGCACCAGGTAGTAATAATAATGCATTAATCATTGATTTAATTTTCAATCTTTACAATTTTGTTTCAGTAATTTTTTTATTGATTTATCTGATATTAAAGTTACCTTAACATGCATCAATTCAATGCAAATCAATCTAGTAATAAACTAAGTGTGGATTCATTTATGTGATGCAGAATATGGTTATACTCTTAGGGTGAATGAAAAGAGTGACATTTATAGCTTTGGCGTAGTGATTTTGGAGTTGGTAACTGGAAAACACCCTATTGATCAAGAGTATGGAGAAAAAGATTTGGTAAAATGGGTTTCTTCTAAATTGAATGAGGAAGGTCAAGATCAAGTGATTGATCCAAATCTTGATTCTAAATACAAGGAAGAAATAATCAAAGTTCTCAAGGTGGGGATTCTTTGCACAAGCTCTCTTCCCATAAACCGTCCTTCAATGCGCAGAGTAGTGAATATGCTGCAGGAAGTAACAGCAGTTGCCAAGTCCAGAAGTGGAAAATTCTCTCCTTACTATCAAGAAGTAGTCTCTAATAATGATCATTTAGAAGCATAGTTTAAACTAGACCTACGTGTCTCATACATGAACAAATCAACGACACATACATGTCGACAACAACAATAATTTGAAAAAAATGGAATTGGATGAACTCAAATATGTCGGTGTTGTCTCGTCTGTCACCAACACATGTCAGTCATCGTACACAACTTCAATGTAAAGTATCGATGCTACATTGTCTATCATCATTAAACTATATAATATTTACTTACCATTCTTAAACTATAATATCATGAAATGTTTTCTTTTTCTTTTCTGAAGTATTATCATGAGAATCCTGCTCTTTACTCAAACGGATTTGCTCATTCTCAAATGAAATGCACAAAATACTCCTACGTGACTTAAGTCACGCTAGTGTAAACTTAAACTGAGTTAACTCGCGCTAGTTGGCCGGTGGTCAGAACTGAATAACACACGTTTTTTTCACTTTGGTCAGGTTTTCAACATTCAATTAACACGTTTTCTACCACTTTTACATGTTTATTTTGACCATATTTATGTTTTTTATAACTTATACTACCATTCCCACCTATAAATACCCCTCCATACTTTCCTCTTTCCTCACATTATCTTCTCCCACTTTCTTCCCCTCTTTCTCTTCTTATTTTTTTATTCTTTAGTCTCTAGGCTCTTTATGCCCCTTTAGGTATATACTAGTAGCTCTTGGGGGAAATAGTGGTCGGTCGAGTTGGGGAAAAAGATCATACTTTGAGGTAAAATTAGGTTTGCTTCCTTTTACTTCCAAAATCTTTTTACCGTGGGTAAAAAGACTCATCATGGGGGTATAAAAGGAACCAAATTTAAATTTACCCAAGGGATCTTGATGTCATTTTCCCCAACAGGACTGATCACTATTTTCCCAAAGAGCTATTGGTATATACCGAAGAGGGTAAAAATAACTTTTTACCCCAAGATGGTAAAAAGATAATAAGTAGATTAGTGAATTCAAATAAAATATATGTATTCATTATTGTAATGTTTGAATGATAGTAATAAAACGAAAGTTATATTTATTAATTTTGTTTTTTATTTGTATTTATATTTGCATTTATTTTATAATTATGTATTCAAGAAAAAAAAAGTAGTGTAACGAATAAACTCGAAAAAAAGTAGCGTAATGAATAAACTCAGCGTAAATTCGAATAGATAAATACTAATAAACTCAGCGTGCATTTGAATAAAAATTGCGTATTGAATAAATTCGAATGAAGGTTACATTACATTAAATTAAATTACATTCGGGAATGCATCTTCCAACTACAACAATTATCTTACCTCTAAATGGGGTAAATTCAAACTAGCCAAACAACATGACTCAAGCATTCGCCCGACATTCAAGTTTTTCCTTTGAAAAGAATAAATTTTTGTTAGGCTTGGTTTAGATGATGGTATTCAAGTGCCACCAAAATGAGGTACATTCCTTGACATTTCAATACCGTCATCTAAACCAGCCTAACAAGAATTTAATCTTTTCAAAGGAAAAACATGAATGTCGGGCGAATGCTGAGGACTTGTCGTTTGGCAAGTTTGAATTACCCCATCTAGAGGAAGACAATTGTTGTAGTCGGAAGGTGCATTCCCTACCTAATCACGATCTTCTGGCGGAATCAGACTCTTGATAATATCTTCAGTTGATCTGAGCAATGTTACCCGCATATCGATCCACTGGAACATGTTGTGCTCCCAAAACATGCTCGTCACGTTTTTGTCGTTCTTTAACTCCACCCAAGTGAATGATACTCTCCCCTCGTCAAGCGTTGGATGTTTATACCAAACGTTTTCCACCCTCCTTGTGTCTCCGGGGTTGAATCTTTGGTTGAATTCATTCAGTTCATCCTTGAGGCCTCTTAACGTTACACCAAGGCACCGAACCTTGAACCTCTGAACTTCTCCGCCGTTGAATTGTGCATGAACGTCGATCCACCCGACCATCGTTTCAAATCTACAAAATAAGATATAAAAAACAATCAATGAAAAACTCATTCAAACATTTCATCAAACACTTGAAGTGCAAATTATACATAAATCCTAAAAATGAGAACTACAACATAAACATGCAAACATCTAAATAATTAAGCAAACCCTAACTAAATCTAAAAAAATCAAATCTAAGTGTAAAAAATCTAACATAATCATGCAAACATCATTTAAACAAACCCTAACATAATCTAATAAAAAAATATCATATCTTAAACAAACCCTAACTAAATCTAAAAAAATCAAATCTAAGTGTAAAAAATCTAACATAATCATGCAAACATCTAAACATCATAACAATTAAGCACTATAAGTCATTTGCATGTAATATTCTATCATTTCTTGAAAAAAAAATTAAAATTTTAAGAAAACGCTAAACCTAAAAAATTATAGATTAAGTGAAAAAATCTATCATACCAACATAATTTAAGTGAAAGCTTACTTGTTCTTGTTGTTGGAGTGTTGTTTGATTTGAAGTTGAAGGAATTTTAGAGTTATGTAATTTGAGAGAGAATTGAGAGTGTTGAAAATGGAATGAGGCAGAATGAGCCTCTGCCTGGGCTTATAACAGATCGTAGCGTGAGTTAACTCACGCTACATAACTTAAGTCAAGCCACGTAAGGATATTTTAGACATTTACTTTGAGAATGAGCAAAATCATTTCGGTAAAGAGCAGAATTCATATCATGGAATGTTTAGATACCTTGTTTCAGCCCATATCTACTTGTCTGCTTACCATTTATATTTTAATAACGTGTCTGCTTATGATTTTGTTGCTCTCCTCTCATCAATGCTAGCCTATAGGCAATTTTGGAATGGCTATTATACAAATCCAAATAAGCTAGTATAGAATTGACTGAGAAAATGACATTGTGTATCACATATAATGGAGACAAACAAAAATGCTTTTATTCTTAGACTAGGAGATACCTTTTGGAGGGCTTTTGTTATTATTGAGCTTTTTATAGATAAAAATAATTTCAAAAACTTTTTGCTTTTTATTTAGTAAATAAAATTGTGCTGTAATTAATTTCGAACATTATATGGCGTAATTTCATTTTAACAAATAAATAAAACTTTATATTAAAAATAATTAATGTGAGGATATTAACGTCGTTTCACTTTTTACCAAAAAAAATGTCCTTTCACCCTAAGAAAACAATTATGAACTTAAAAGGATTGATCTAGTGGTAACAATGACATACTTTAGATTTGGGTTCCAGGTTTGAGTCTCATTAATACTTTTAGAGGAAGGTAATGTAGATTTTGTACGAGTTAAAAGTCTTTCTTGATTTTGAAATGGAGTACCGTCCTCACATCCTAAATGTTAAAATTATAGATGGTTGGTTCAACCTAACAGGCTTGATTTGCAAATTCTCTGTTCAATGCTAAAATTACGGATGTGCATTAAAATCAGTGTACGAGCACACCATTACCAGAAGAGATTTTACTCTTTTCACTTTCATTTTTGCTCATAAACAATGCAAAAATACCAAAATACTCCCAACGGCAAACATGAGGGTATTTTGGTATTTCTGCAGTGTTTGAGAGAAAATACGGTAGTGAGAAGAGTAATATTCTACCAAAAGTCTAGTGAACCAATTTAGAAAGCCCAAACAATTAATGTTTGAGATTTTCTTTTCCTACCATTCGAGCTTCTTATGCGCCCTCCGTTTTGAATTGAAAATAATACCTTTTTAAATTTTATAATTCGAAGCATTTTGTGAATATGAAATATGAAATGGTTTGTTCTGCGTTTCAATCCTCTGATTGACATGGTAGCCAATTTTTTTTTAGAAAAATGTTAGTTCAAATTTATATAATTTGGAACGTGTTTTCCTGCCTTCAAATCATATAATTTGAAACATGGATGAGCTGCTCGTTCTAAGAGTATAGTTATTCTATGGTTTAACATCATTTTGGGTTCTTTTTTATGCTTGGTCTTTGATAAAAAAAAAACCTATATTTTTAGTTATACCGAATATTATTTATATTTTAGAAAGAAGTTAATCGATTAGCCAACATACAACAAAATTTGCTTTATATTAAAAGAACGATTTTTTTTAAAAAAAGTCTAAGTTGGAATTTTTGTGAAATCATAAAAAATAATAATAGAAAGTGGATATTGAAAAGGAAAAACAGATTCTTTTGATTTGCAAACAAAAATAGCATTCAACTATGAAAGAAAAACCTTTCTAAGTCTTCATTTTGACTTCTAAAAATTCTTGTGTTTACATTATTTTGGCAGGAACAAAAAAAAATCAAAACAATGAATCATGATCTCTTAAGAAGTCCTTGTGTCGCGGCTCATCATGATTTTTAGGGAACCAAAAAATTTTAATTAAAAAAGTCAGAACTATAGGAAAAAAATAAAACGAATTCATTGTGTGTTTTTGTGTCACAGTCTAACTAGACCTAGCTATCATATAATATCTAAATAATTAAGGTTGTAGGCTAACAAGACTTTTGTCACTATTTGCCGATGCCTTTGACAAATAAGTTTGTAGTAAAGTTACTTTTTTTCATTTGTGGTGGTCAAACTCACTTATGTGTTTGGACATCAGCTAGCTTTTTTTTTATGTATTTTTGCAGATATCTAAAGAGTGAATTAAACCTTCTCATTGACCTCATCGCTGACAACAAAGACATGCATTTAATAAGCAATGAAATTTACTCATGGAAGTTTTTACCTCTCCGAGCTCCGTTAGTGTCATGAAAATCCTTAAGAAAAGAAATGACCTTAAGGATTTTGATGCTGGCGTCTCAATTAAATTTTTACTACTTATTAATTTTTATATGTTCTCTATCTCATATTATTGTCTCAATTAGAATTTTATACAAAAATCAATTTAATCTAACAATACTTAAATAAGTCATTCGCAACCCTGCACATCGCGTGGGTCTCATTCTAGTTCTCTTTAAATCCTTATGCAAAATGGAATTCGAAAATATATTTGGTGTTATCTTAAAATATAGTTTAGAATTAGACTTTATATTTTTATAAAATAAAAAATTAGATTTTATACTTTTTCTTTTAGAGGAAGATTTTATACCGTTTATATAGATTTGTTTTGTTTTATGTTTGAATCTATGTATCTCTATAAATTAGAAAGAGGAGTGTTAGTCTTTTGTATCAAGTTACCTATTTTATTGAAAGTTTGAAACCATAAACATTCACAATGCTCGGCCATCGTCTGCTCCATTCGTCGAAGTAGTGGTTGTTGCTCCACCTGCTCAGTATGCTCCATCACCGGAAGAGTTTTTTGTTGTTGTTAATTTCTGCTCAGTTTTGTGTTTTTTGATGTTCTGATTTTGCGTCGTTATAGGGATGACATGTTATTCTTATTATGTGTTGCGTGGCAACATCATCAGTTTGCATACTCTCCATCCCCCTAAAGGTTTTCAGTTGGAAATCTATGTTAGCATTGTGGTCATTGTTTTTCTTCCTGTTAAGTTGCTTCTTGTTCCATGACCTCAAAACAGGCCTTCGTGACGAAGATATTCAGATCAACAGCAGTGAATTCCGCATGAAAATTCTATTTGGGTATTTTGTATCTTTCTGTGGCTTTTGCTTCATCTTCATTGCACTCTTTACGTAGGTGTCAACGGCAACAGCAGCATGACCACAGCACCAGCCTAGCCTAGTTTAGGCTTTTTGTTAGGGCACTCAGTGCATTCTAGTATGTTTTGTTTTGTTAAGGTTTGCTTTCATGTTCGTAGCTAGGTTGCTTGGTTGATGGAACAAACTGAAAGTTTAGCTTTACCTTTTGCTTGATGTTAATTAGCTATTTCAATTATACCTTCTATTTTAGAGTTCTATGATACCTTTTGTTTGATAGCTTTTACCAATTGTTCAATCTGACATAATTATGTGCCGAAATTTATCTCATTATGCGTTTTATTTGTAAAATATAATATTGTTCTCAATTCATTCATGAGTTTGAATATTTTGTAATTTTATTGGATTGTTTAGTTGTAGATAGTTTACTTGGAGAAAGGCCCACTAACTTTCAATAGTAAGCGAGACCTAAAGCAAATTTCAATATATTAGGACTTTATTGTCTGCATATGAATATGCGGCGTTTTTGTTTATAAAATCTAATGAAAAATAATTTTTTGTTGGAGGGAATAAAACAAGAGCTTTAGTAGCGTTACCCTTAAGCTGGCCCTTCCTACAACTGCAATAGCTTATTGCTCCTGTCAATTCATGAGCCTTTGGTATCAACTCAATGAAACTTTTGCTTCTGGTTTTTGTTCTTCCTTCCAATTACTTTTAATTAACTATAAATGTATGTGGCTCTCTTGATCTAAGTGATCGTTTGAAGCTCTCCATGGCATTGCATACCTTCTAATAGCCTATTTTTCAGTTCTAAGCTCTCTTGTGCGTTATAAATGGAGCTTAGGCAAGAAGCCAACATACTGTACTTAAAAAATCATGTCCATTCAGCTTCTAGTATTTTATACATATTACTGTGTTGTTTTAATGTTTCATCTGCTGCATGTTTTATGGCGTCGGTGTTGCTAGTTTAACGTTTTAATGTTGGATGCTTTTCTGTGTTGTGTTTTGTTGTATGCTTGTTCTTTTATGTGTTATATATTTATGTTACAGCCTTTTGTAGTCGCGCATTCTCCTATAAAGAATCAGGCCTAAGACTCAAGCCTCCCAAACTTCCGGTCTTTATGCATACTAGTTTCATTCAATGCTTTTGAAAACATGTGCTTATATAGCTGTTTTTCATTACAAAATCTGCATTTAATTCGTTACAAGATAAGATTCTCTTACGAAAAATTCTTTCTACTAATTTGTTGTTTTCTTTCAAACTTGAGCATCTTTTTTCAAATGTACCGGATGATGCTAGGTTGAGTGAGACTGTATTATGGGATTTGTATAACTGTATCTAATTGCTTATGGCGTCATAGTTTGGAGATTCACAGTTTGAGGGTTGTGACCATCATTTTATCTATTACAGAGTTTTGAGGCTTTAAATCAACGGGCAGTGGCAGTCGTGGATCGTATTCAGTGTGTTAAACGCAAGGTGGTGATCAATGATTTCCGGCAGACAACCTCAAACCTAGGCCATCTGAGCAAGCCATCTATCCAAGTGATTGCCTTGAAATTCTATTCAAAAGTGTAGCTTCCGCATTGCTTTATTTATTCGGCGTCCTTACTAAATTTGAGTTATTATTATCCTTTTTAGTCTCTGATCCATGGCTTGCACCAATATTATTACTCAATAGCAATATAGATGTTGCACATATTCAGCTTCAACATATTGTGCCTGAAACTTCACCATAACTTTCAGCATCTTAATTTCTATTTCTAATAACTTTTCTCAACCCAAATTAAGTTTATTCTCCCTGATTGATTGATATAAATAAATGTCATAATAGAACCTATTATTTCGCACGCTATGAAACAAGAACTGTTGCTCCATTTTATTGCCTACTTGTGTATGTATTAACTTATATGAATTATTTTCTTTTACAAACGAGGATGCTGATTGTACTACACATGCCTCCTATAGTTCTTAAAATTTGTAACCGGAATAATTCCATTAGGTACTATGCAGCTAAGATACGAAAAAGTAGAGTAGTGAACTCAGAATCCAGATCACATGCATGAGACTGATGCAACTCCTAAAAATGCATCAGATCTTGTTTCAGATGATGAACATGGAGAGCAGCTTGTTAGGCCTCAAGAGAATGTTTTGAAGGAAAAAGACGCCAGTTCTTATTGGTCTTCAAAGGAAAGAAGGGTCAAATTGAAGCTGAGAGCAACCATAATAAAAGATGCCTTACACATTTCATTGTTGTGTTAGGGAATGAGTCTTCTATTTGTGTTGCTTTCTTGTTGGACTGTCAATTTCTTGATTTTGTTTCGTAGGTTTGAACATGTCTTTCAACTATCAAGCACATGTAATGTAGTCATGTGTACTTTTGTAGCGTTTTTACTCTTATATAAATGAAATTTGATGTCATTCTTAATAGCAGTGTTTTAAAAACTGGATACGGTCAAACCATTCAAACCGGGAACCGGAGTGGTAACTCGTCCAACTATTGGATCAAGCATGTAACGAAATCGGTAGGAACCGGCTAAAACAAAGATATTTGACAAAAAAAAATTATGTTGCTTAATTTACACGAAATACAATTGGGATGGCCTCAGCTCTTCAAGTAGTTGAAAATGTGTTACATTTCATTAAACTACTATTGCTTTTTTTGTTTCCATAATGTTTTTAGACTGATCTAATTTATATATGGGATCGGTGTAAAGGCTTTTTAGGCAAATTGTATCTTGGAAGCTCGTCAGGATAGATCTCAAGGTTTAGAAAGCATTTAGAAAGATACCTATAAATTACACATCAACGAGACCTTTACACCAACAACAAAAGTTAAACCTACATACTTGTATGATTTGAGCCACAATCAACTATATTCTAATCTGTTTGTTACATAAACTCTCACTACATTCAACATTTTCCTTAGTTGTTATTTTTGTTAGTGAGGGGAGTGGAATTCATGGTCTCATATCATGAAGTTTTTATGTTTCTTGTAAACAATAAGTCACCTTACCAATTATTGAGTTTTAAGCAACAAAGAGTTAATCTCCGACACACTTAAATTTAAATTAACCAAGTATGTTACTTGTTGAGTTTAACCTCTATATCTACAAACAGAGAAATTAGTTGCACTAAAAAGACTTTATATCCACGCATGATGTGTCAATATATAACATGTAACTAAATACTATTGTCTCACTAACAATATTAATTTTCTACCTACTTAAATTTCCACCTTATGGTGCACAAATGCAGAAACGGGTCAATGCAATGGATAACCCACATAACCGCCAGCCCATAAATAAATGTGGGGACAGTACAATATAGGCTAAAGTCATATTATGGTACAATATAGTCTTCATCTATACAACTAAAGCATGATCCATTGAACTTGAATCTTAACCCCAAAATAATTGAGTTTAAAGGATAATTAAGTCTAAATGTGTCATCTAATTAAATCTCACAATTTAATAATATCTACATGTAAAAATAATTTAGAAATGCATATCTCTCAATATTTAAAAATTCGAATGAGACATAAAAATTGAGATTTTTGCATCATGGTTCAAATGTTATAAACTACTCGAACTGGAACAAAATTACGATCAAACCACTCAAATTAATAACTGAACCACACATATTATCAGTTCACGGTTCAACCGGTTCAATTGTCATGTTTTTAAATTTTCTAAATATTGATATTTTCATTGGAGTCTAATACATATATATGATGGTGCCGTTTGCTTCATCCAAATTGCAGTAGATACTAGATAGTATGCTGCAATGCAACTATCAGTGATGTTGAAGGCTAAGCCTGTCAAAGTTACATTGAGATAGAGGTTTCTTGCTATGCATGAGAAGTCCACGTGAAGGAATGAAATTGTTATGGTTGGTTGAAAAATGTTTTAATCAATTTAATTTCTCCTTATAGTTTTCTGGTGTGAATATTTTTGACTTTATCTACACTCCAGGTTGACATTGGACCTAAGTTCTACAATTCTCTCCTTCTACATTAATTAGGTTGCTCCAATCCCACTCAACTCTTCTATATATCAATTTTTTTAATTATTTCTTTCCAACATAAAACTTGTTTTATTCTTGATTTTAATCTTAACTAAAGCTACCCTTTAGTCAGACTAAAAAAGGACAAAAATCTACATTTATTCTTCAACAAGTTTTCATACAAATATACAAAGCAACTACACAACTTGAGATCCAAGCAATCTTATATATTTTTTTTATTCTTCTCTCTCTTTCTCTCTCTCTCAATCCAACTAACCCCCTATCTCTAATTTTTAATTTCAGTCTCTATATTTAGAATGTTTAGGTGTCACACTCTCTCATTCACCCCATTAGTAAGTGGAATTAAGAAGGACTAGCTACAATATTATAATTTATAATGTTAATATAAAAGAAATTAAGTACTAAAAAAAGTAAGGTAGAATTTAATTCCTTTCCACCTCTCAACAAGAAGTGGCATGAGGGGAGCAACCCTTTAGAAGAGACAAGTTCTTCTTTTCTCAATCTTATTATTTATTTCAACTACTTTAAATATCCATCTCTTAACTCAAACTATCTCTCTCTGTGTGTCTCCCTCTTGGTCTTTCTTTTTTGGTTTCTATTTCATTTCTTTTATACATAGAAATGGAATAAGGGAGGTACATAAGAAAATGACTCAGTGTAGTTACCCTGAAAATAATCATAGTACTATTCTTATGGAGAGACGCAAAGATAGCTTAATCAGAACTTGTCCTACATGTGGTCATCATATCAAATGCCAAGATCAGGTTCTTCACATTCGTGACGAAATTACAGTGACACCGTGATTTTGTTAAAGCTTTAAAATGTAGCTTTTGTCAAAATCACGATGACACACAATGAACATTTATCATATTATTATTTTTCTTTGGTGATGTTAATGATTTTATGGTGTTTTTTATGTAGAGTAATAATCTAAATATTGTGGTGTTAATTAATTATAGGGTGCTGGAATTCATGAGTTACCTGGATTACCTGCTGGGGTGAAGTTTGATCCTACTGATCAAGAGATTCTTGAACATTTGGAGGCAAAAGTGAGGTCTGATATTCAAATGCTTCATCCTTTAATTGATGAATTCATCCCTACTCTTGAAGGAGAGAATGGAATCTGCTGTACACATCCAGAGAAGTTACCAGGTTAATTTAAGCCACCAAATATATATATGCCTTATAATTAACTTTCCATTTCTTTTATTCTTTCATAGTTTCTAATAAAAAAGTTTCATCTTATATCCTATATATGACATTTTTTGTGTGTTAATTTAATATTTTACGTCTAATATGCAGGTGTCGGCAAAGATGGATTGATCCGACATTTCTTTCACCGGCCATCAAAAGCATACACAACAGGAACAAGAAAAAGAAGAAAAGTGCACACAGATGCTGATGGAAGTGAGACAAGATGGCACAAAACAGGTAAAACAAGGCCAGTTTTCGTGAGTGGCAAGTTAAAAGGTTATAAGAAAATCCTTGTGCTTTACACTAACTACAGAAAGCAAAGAAAGCCAGAGAAAACAAATTGGGTTATGCACCAATACCATCTTGGAAACAATGAAGAGGAGAAAGAAGGGGAATTGGTAGTTTCCAAAGTTTTCTACCAAACACAGCCTAGACAATGTGGTGGTTCATTGATGAAAGACTCATCATCATTTTCTGATAAAAAACTCAATGGTGATCAAGGTGTGCACGAGGTGGTTAATCATAAAAACAGTGGATTTGTTGAATACTATAGCACTTCTTTCATATCTTTTGATCAAGGGGAACAACATAGATCGAACAATGCTCAAGTGATTTCTCATTTTCCTGTCCATGATGGTACTTCTTTCATTCCTTGAAAGAAAATATTAACATGAAATTGTGATGCATGGATCCTTAATTACAATTTGAAGAAATAAGTTAATAACAAACAGTAGTTTAAGAGGGGAAAAGCAACTGCTTCATCTGAAAACTAATGGTGAGGGATAAGTAAGGAAAAAAATATACATTATATATATATATTTGATTGTAAGTTGTAACTTTGTTTACTTTTTTGCTTTTACAATTTTTGAAGTGTAGCTGGTCTCATGCTTTGTACAATGACACCAAAACATGCATAACAAAGGCTTGATGCCTTTATACTTGGGTAAATATTAACTATCAAACTGTATACAAACATGACTTTTACCTTAAGCAGTCTTGAACAACAATTCTGTCTGTGTTTTTCACTATATATAAGCTTTGATTATACATGTGTTTATATAAGATAGTACCATCGGTTATTTTCATTTTTGCAAAGAAATACATCTATCTATTAGATAAAAGATTAAACTTAAAACTTCCAAAATTTGCTTTAGACCTCCCTCAGTCCTAAAACGGTGTCATTTGCATATCACTCTCTTTTTTTTTACAATAAAAATGCTGGTGGTAGAATATGCGTGGTTTATTTATTTATGTTGTGAAAAAACAAATGTTAGTATTATGTTGAAGGTGACAATCGAAACCTCGACCTACTAAACTCCTTTGCCACAACCACCAAACCAAACTTATATATGAGGCGCTATTGTTAGATTGTTCATTGGATCTTTAATAATAAAAAAAAATATGAACATCATATAAGTTTTACAAGACTTTTCCAAAAAAATTGTATATCAAATTTTTATAAACAAAAAGTCATAATTTAATTGAGAAGCTGTAATAAATTAGAACTGGGAGGGTAAACTTGTTTTCATTTAAATACATGTATCTCACACAACTTCGTTTCTTGATCTTGTTTTTGCATCGGATAGCAGACCAATATCCATGCTCCAACAATGTCCTTCAGCTGTGTTTTGAGGTAGTTTGTATAAAAGAGCCTAATATTGTGCCAATACATTACACATTGGTGTAATTTAAGAGAATTGCAATCAAGTCAATCAGAACTTTAAGCCACTAAGAACTTCGGCAAAGGCATTAACCTTCAAACTCAAAAAATAGTCAATAATTTGCATATTTATCAAATTAAGATCCTTTTATTAATCATACACCAACTATATAAAATAGTTTTCCACATACATCTAGTTGTGTCTCACATAACATGCTTCTACTCACACGTAATGCAGGATAATCAGAAATATTAATGTGTAAGAAACCAAGGTACCTTCAGCCACAATCCAGTAATAAAATCATCTAATGAATAGTTGGTCAGTATAACTTTTTTTATCATGTTTGGAAGCATACTTCCGGACAAAAACACAGTTCTTTTAGAAACTAGGGGAGAAAAGGTCTCCATGAAAATGTGTATGAAATACATAACAAGGGAGCCTAAATCCCAAGACCAAGACAGCAGCAAGCATACAGAAATACGTGTCTATCGAGTTGGCAATCATTTCAAGGGTCAACATGAACACCGGCATGACCGCCATTCTGTCACACCTGTTGGCGAGAATCTTTCTCCAGTGTAAGTTTCATAAGAACCTAGAAAGATTGAAGAACAAAAAGAATTTACATTAGAACACTCTAAGATCGGCTTGTGGATTTTCACATGCAAGTTGTTTACAGACTACTAGTAATAAGGTGAAAATCATCATGAAATATATATACATTATTTGTATTCATGGAAAACTTCACATCATATTTATACTACATACAATGTTGTGCATAGAAGAAAATAGCGGTTTGTTCAAAATCCACTATGCTACAATGCTATAGCACCACTATAACCACCATTTGACAGCACTTCATACTAAACTCTGCTACCCTGTAACGCTATACATCACTGATCACTGATTGACTATCAAACTGCAGTACGATTCTCTTCACCTCTACTTATTAGAATGAAAACAAGGACAGAGCTAATATTCATCATAAGATCCATATGAAAAAAAAAGAAAAAAAAAAGAGGTACAATGCAGGGAATCATGAACAAAGTAACACTCGAACAGAAAAAAATGGTAAGTTTTCTACTGTGTAAAAAACTACTAAGTTAACAGTAGGGAGAGTACATGACTCGTGTGTGTTTCATCTGTAAGGGGGTATATATTAGGAGGCAAGGTAGAAGTTGTCGGGACTTCAGAAAGAGATTGGAGGACCTCAAATTTTCAAGGGCTATTGGCTTTTATGGTTTTCTATATTTTGTTCCTCGGGCTTTGTTATCATCTTGGTACAGGTCTTCTAAGTTCAGTCTTAATACAATGATTTTTCCTTTTGTCTCTTATATGTTTTGGTACCTATAAGGCTATAACTTATCAAAGCAAAAGCACAATTCACATATGCTAATCATATGATTTATCAAAAGATCAACCACAACATGCAATTTGTGTCCTGAAATATATCACCCATGTTCCTCTGTTCCAAAAGTTACTATCCTGTATTCCTGTATATAACCTAACAAATTTCAATACTAATAAACTAGCTATAAGTTTAACCAACAGTTTGCATATCAGAAACAAAAACAACATAACTAAAATAGAAGATGTTATAAATCACTTGATTAATCAAATCATTACCGGTTTTATTAAATAGAGAGAGACTATAACTATCCCTGTGAGTTTAGCTCAGTTGGTAGAGATATTTGCATATCATATGCAGGGGCCGGGGTTCGAACCCCGGACACCCCACTTCTTTACATTTAAAATGTGTGAGCTCTAGCCATTATGCTACTCGACAAGAAAAAAATAGTGACTATAACTTAGCCGGATTTGAACAAATAACTATCCACGATATACTCCCTCCGTTCCTTTTTAAGTGTCACTTTTTGACATTTTACACAAACCAATAAACTCAATAAATATTACTACTTTTGATACAATAAATTATCTTTTTCCAATAATAACCTCATTCATTTAATACCTTGTTTCAATTATTTTTCTCTCTGTAATAAATAATTAAGGGTAATATTGGTAACACAACATTTAATATTACATTGAACTTTGAAAGTGACACTTAAATAGAAACAAAACTTTTCTATAAAAGTGACACTTAAAAAGGAACGGAGGGAGTACTATTTAGTACAAAATGGTGTAAAATAGAAGCTACATTGCACTGTTGCATAGCAAATTTAGAACAAATCGCTAAACCCTAAACCCTATTTTCCACGATCCACAATCGACAATAGTGATCATGACAAAGCATTAATAGCGAAACAACAACACGAAATTGTAGTAATGTAACGCGAATTTCACATTCGAGCACTTAAAACCTTACCAATGATCACTGTTTCTTCTTCTTCCTCAACAAAAAAACATCAGCTTCCTCATAAGCATACTCAGGATGAAGATCCTCATGAGGAACTTTCTCAACATCAAAAACCACCCCACACATTTCCCAAAAAACCGTATGCGCCTCCGGTGACCTAATCTGATACCCAAGCAAAACAACACCATCATCAGCCACTAACGCTTCCATAGCATTCACAAACTCCGGCACAGATTCTTCGATATAAACAACATCAGCAGCAACAACAAAATCAAATGGAGGATTCACTGCATTAATCTGATCCTTATTATTCCAATACAAAATCGAGTATTTCAGATTCTTCTTCAGAACGGGTTTATTCGATTTGAGATTCTTCTTGAGTGCGGGCATAACGGGAGGGATATCGGTGAGGATGATGTCGGTGAGTCCGAGAAGGTATAGACCCATGCCGGCGACGCCGCAACCGCAGCCGAGTTCGATGGCGCGTTTGGATTGGAAGTTGAGGAGGTGGGTGTAGGGGTTGGTGGTGTTGGGTGGAGTGTGGATCCAGCGGTCGATGAATTTGACGAGGACGAGGGAGCAAGGCCAGACGGAGGTTCCGACGTGCATGGAGAGGTTGTTTTGGTGGAGAGAGAGGGTGGTTCCGGCGACGGGGAGTTCGATCACCGGTGAGTCTGTGAACTTCATGCTGTCTGAAAGATGAAAAGGAAAGCGCAGGTAATGTTCGAGTTTTGTTTTTTTTGACAATAATAAAAGGATATTCATTCAAATTTGAGTAAATAGTCAATTACCCCCCTGAAATTGTAAGTTTCGTCAATTACCCCATTTGAAATTAACAATACTTCAATTACCCCCCTGAAATTGCACAACGTTAATCAATTTACCCCCTCCGTCAAATTTTTCTGTTAGTCAACATCACGTTTTGCAAATACCCCCCTGAAGTTTTGCACTTATGTTCAAAATGCCCCCTAAACTTAAAAATTTATATTTTTTTCTTATCTTTAAAAGGTACCAAACCATCAAAGGAGGAGGTGGTAAATTGCTAAGAATATACAAAACTCCCCTAATGCATAGCTCTAACGTTGAACATAAATGAGGGTTCCAACATCATTCATAAAAAAGACAAGCCGGAATTTTAGTCCTGTACAACATCCATCTCCACGACAAAACTTTAATTTTCTCCATCAAGTCATCTACCTCGCAAGTAGAATTGTTAAAAATTATGTCATTCCTTGCTTTCCACAACAACCAAGCCGCGGTATGTCAAACTAGTCGCAACCCGTCGATCACCTTTTTGTTTCCACTCTCCCCACACCAACAATCCCAATGAACAAATAAATTCAGAGGAATTATAAATGAACAATTCATCCACACCATCAATCTCAACCAAACCGACCTCGCCACCTCACAATGTAAAAATAAATGACGCGTTGATTCTTCATCCGTATTGCACAAGACACAAAACTTAAAAATTTATATTTTTTTCTTATCCTTACAAGGTACCAAAACACAGTTATACCAAGGTATCAAAGGAGGAGGGGGTAAATTGCTAAGAATATACAAAACCACCCTAATGCATAACTCTAACGTTGTTCGGTTTAGAGAATGTTTAGAAAAGCTTATTTAAAATTGATTTAAACTCATATCATAACATATGTTCTAGTGTTAAGATTTAAATAAACTTAAAAAGTAAATTAAAACATGGATAAATATTTAATTAAGCTGTCTAGAATAGTTTATTGAATAAACGTTCAATTAAACTCTTGATTCAGTACAATAGTTCAAAATTTATAAATGCAAAACTTTAGGGGTAACAGAAAAATTTATCTCGTTGAGCTATGCATTAGGGGGTTTTGTATATTCTTAGCAATTTACCACCTCCTCCTTTGATGGTTTGGTAAAATTGTGTTTTGGTACCTTTTAAAGATAAGAAAAAAATATAAATTTTTAAGTTTAGGGGGCATTTTGAACATAAGTGCAAAACTTCAGGGGGGTATTTGCAAAACGTGATGTTGACTAACAGAAAAATTTAATGGAGGGGGTAAATTGATTAACGTTGTGCAATTTCAGGGGGGTAATTGAAGTTTTGTTAATTTCGGGGGGATAATTGACAAAACTTACAATTTCAGGGGGGTAATTGACTATTTACTCATTCAAATTTGATAAACTATATCGCAATCAGATACAATACAAACATCGTTCAAAAAGTAAAGGATGAATCTATCAATAAACTCGAAATCAAAGTTAATAGCAAACAACGGCAAAAATAATATGATAAAATCTAAACCACTGAAATACTCATGCTTTCGGATCTGCAACGTTGACGCCCAAATCATTGATTGAATTTGTAATTGATTGATGTGGATCTTTCAATAGGAATTAAACAAACACTGCGACAAGACGCGAAATCAAACACCGCACAAGATGACGAACAACACAACGCCGCACTTAGACGGCGAAATCACAAAAAAAAAACTTGATATATGTGAAAATCACTTATTTAAATTGAAAGAAAAGAGGAAAAAAGATGTAGAGGGGTGATCCTACGTCAAAAAATGACTTCAAACCACCCCTCTTCGATGAACGAATGAGAAAGGAAGTTTAGAGAGAAGTTGGAGTTTTTCTCACTATAAAACTAGGGTCGGCTACTAGAATTCTTTTCTTTTCTAAATTTTTATGTTCGAGTTTTGTTGTGTTAGTTTGTTTTGTCAATAATTTTTGGGTTAAATATGTTTTTGGTCCCTGTTAAATTGGGACCTTCTAAGTTTAGTCCTTACTTAATTTTAATAGTTTTTTTAGTCCTTATAAAAAATTTCTACACTCAATATTAGTCCTTTTTCAATCCAAATTTGTTTAATTTATGCTTAAACTCTAAATTTTTTCAATCGTTTTTTAAAGACATGTTAAAAACATTATTAAAAGTTCCTCCACAAAAAATTGTCGCAAAAATTTGATCTCTACATCTTTATTTTTGTTACTTTTATCTTGAACTTTTGTCGTTTTAAAAAATTCATATTTAATTTATTTCATGTTTAAAAATTCTAGATTTTAGTAAATGAACCTTTCATAGTGTTCTAAGAATCGTTAAATTTTTTAAAAGTTTAAGAATAATTAAACAAACTTTGTTTTATCATGGACTAAAATTATAAGTAAATTTTTTTTTGTAGGGGTTAAAAAACCTATTAAAATTAAGTAAGGACTAAACTTAGAAGTTCGCAATTTTATAGGGACCAAAAACATATTTAATCCATAATTTTTTATAATTGCTCTTTAGGATATTATCTTAGCTCTAAATTGGGTTGTAACTCTCAATCGGCTCGATCGGCTATTTTTAGGTGTAAAATTTGATTATGTCGACACATTTCAATGGTTTTTTTAGTAAGATGAACAATTTTGAGGGAGCTAAAGAGTAATTATCATAACTAAATTAATATCAGAATTTACTCACGTTCTTCCACTAAACTGAATCAAAACTCAGATGATAACAAGAAAATAACATTATATGTAAATTTTGACGACACATAGACTACTCTTAAATACCCCACAACCCCATTTACACCCAAACTCTACATCTCACAACAGTCGAAAACATAAGTATGAGAGAAAAGAAAAGAAAAAGTCATATACAAGTTTAAAGTGTTTTTGACTATTACATCATATAACAAAAAACTATAGTATATATATATATATATATATATATATATATATAGTCTAACCTCCCTTTTCCTTTACAATACTAGACAATGTAAGACTTCTTCAACATATATTTTTTCAACCAATACCAACAATCTTCACCTTGATTGAAAATGATACATATATTGTCACTTTCGTCACCGACAATCACCATTCAAAGAACTATCATAATGCCCCCATAAAGAGTATACTTTACTTGAAGCTAAACCACTCCATGAACTTTCACATGTGGAAAATTAGATTGAAAACTTATGGCTCAGCTTCTATGCTGAAAGTTGTTCAATCGTCGACGTAATCTCCCAACACACATTGTATCAATTTCAATCAATGTCTACGTACTAAGAAACACCTTGTGTAATCTCGATTGTATTGAATTTTCCACAAGCCAAAAATGATTATTCCATCAATTTTCTCTCGCGCAAACCTCACGGTCGAACTTGTGATTGCAATTGTATCCATATTGCAACTATGCATCCGAGAAGTTCCCAATAAAGAGAGGTCGAGTCACAATGGACTAGTCTAAGCACCAAGTCTTTCCTAACTAGCTAGAACCTTCCAAGACAACACTTCTAAACCAAAAGCTCTTATATCAGTTGTTGTGTGGTTTAAAGGAGCACTGAGAGCAACAACAAACCAATGATTTATGATTATAAGAGATGAAAACATTATATTTTCACTCAAATCCTTAATACATTATGTATATATGTCATGTCTCTTATATATTCAACGTTTTGTCAATTCGTAATTGATGTGGTACTAATCACTCACACATAAACCTAACAATTCGAAATCTCACTTTTCCCTTGTCTATCTTCTCTGTTCTAGACTTGGATTGCTAGTTTAACATTACACGTGTGGATAAATATATTAGCTTATAATGGATTAGATTTAATAGTGAACTTGTTGTGAATTTATTGATAAAAACACACCAATAATACTTTTGATGCGTAGAGCAAATTAATACCAAACAATCAATATCAAGCGGTTGACAAAATAATTCAAACAATAAGTAAACAACAAGAGATGAAAGGAACAAGGAGAACACAAGAATTTGTTTACCCAGTTCGGTCTAATGATGACCTAGTCTGGGGGAGAGAGCAGCTCTCTGTTCCACTATAATGATATGAGTTTCTTTACAAAGAGATATTGAGTTACAAGAATCAGTCTTCAAACCTAATTCTACCCAAGTCCCAGCCTCTTCCCGTGACCAAGAGACTCAATCCTAATAGTGCTTTGTTCAAGGTGAATCAAAACAATCCCAACCCTAGTGTTTGTTGCCAAGAGAAATTCTCTATAAAACCCTAGTATTTATGTTGGCTTCTAAACCCTGTTTTTCTACACAGTGTTTGTTTTCTACACACATAATCATCTGATACAAGGCTTATATTTATAGTGGAAAGCATCCCTCATAAATTGGAACCAAATTAGGCCCATAAAAATACGTTTTATTTTTATGCTTCTGCGCGAAATCGTGCTCCGATTTTGCCAGATCGTGCTCCGATTTTTTACGAATGGAAAGTGTCAATTCTGGTCTCAAAATCGTGCTCCGATTTTGACAGCTTTCCAAACTTCAATTTTGAGTCACTTTTCAACGGAACCTTTGCTCATTGAATTATATTGATCAAAAGGGGAAAGAAAACATAAGGATCAAAATAACAAGAGACATATGGCACAAGTTATGTAGACATTGTTTCTAATGATTATACATCACTTTTTTTTCCCCAAAAATGTGGATTTTTAAAGATTGCCTTTGGATATATGATATGGTTATTGCGTAAGGGAGACAATGTAAAACAATAATCGGTATGCTTAAGAATTGTGTGTAAAAGCTTTTCACGTCATTATGTATAATCTAGACTGTTACAATAGATGCTACATGTATGGCATTTGTGGTCAAATGATAAGGATATTCTTCATCTGACAAGTCAATTTTGTGGATTAAGTTAGACCCGATATCAAATTCTCACATGGTATCATAGTGAATCTTAGAAGTTTTTTTGTAACCAATTGTGACCATTTGATTGAGATTGGATCGAACATCCATAGTCTCATTGAATGCGTGATTGTGTGGAGTAGGTGACTACATACAAGTTTGGTTTGTATTAGAGTTCAGTTCATACCACCTACTACCTATATTCATGCATTGAACTCAATAGTGTTAAGCCCGAAGGTTGTATAAAAAAAAATCAAGTTGCACATTAAATAGAGATAATATTTGAAATAAGTTTATAAATAATATACTCTACAAGATATAAGTTAATTTTATAGGGTTGAATTAGTCTCGGTAAGACCCAACCCAAAATTCTAAGAGGTAGTATGGTTGGTTTGTTCAAACCAACGTGCAGAAGGAGATGAAATTGAGCAATAATGGAGTCCATTCTGACAGGGGACAACTACAACCAAGTAAAAAAGCATGTCACTGAAAAATTCTCTTTTGAGTCCATTTTGACAGGGAACAACTACAACACAACAGAGATGAAATTCAGCAATAATGGAGTCCAAAAGCGGTGTCCTATATATCCTTTTCCCCCACAACTCCATAAAACCCCCTTCCCTTTATAAAACAATTAAAGCATTTTTTAAAGGAGTCAGCTTTATGGATTCAAAGGAATATGCATTGCATTGCATGCATATATTTCTTCTTAATTTCAGCCTTGAGTATAGTTTTCTAACAATTTACAATCTTTCCCACCTTTACCTGTAAAAAGTTATGAGATATACACTTAAATTCTAGGCTTAAATGCAATTTTGACCCCCAAGTTTCATAATGGTGCGATTTTGACCCCTTAAAATAAACTTGGGGGTTAAAGTCGCACAATCACAAAACTTGAGAGGTCAAAATTGCATTTAAACCTAAATTCTATGTTTATTTAATAAATCAATATTTCTGTGTGAAACTGCAAAGATTAATATTATCTTTAGATTAATGGGAGTATAGGATCGACAAATATCTTTTTAAAAACTTATAATATTGTTGCATTCTCGAGATCGAATGTGAATAGGTAATTTTGTTGACCTTCTTGCACCTAATAACCTCAATATCAAAATAATCCACCATTCATTCATTTTTATTATCATGTTTTCCCATTCATTTAGAAAATAACAAAGAAATTAAAGACTTCCATCATGAATACAAGATCAAATCAAATCCATCCGTTGATTGATGAACTGTGGCAAATGGTTTGCACCACCAACACCAAGAAAATCCCTAGTTTGTCCCCAAACACTCTCTTCATTCTGCATGCGGCGTCGTTTTATGGGGGGCATTTGTGACATTTCACTTGAAATATAGCTCTCTGCTGACCCAAGATCACTTGTTGTAAGTACTGTACTTGAACCATACACCCCACAAAATTTGTTCCCATGATCTTGACTTGGACTATTGCATCTCAAACCTAAGCTTCCAAGGAACAATGAATCAGTTGAAGTTGTCCCAATTTGAGCAGCTTTTTGCAACAAAGCTGTTGCTGACATGTTTGCTGAGGTTGTTTGATGATGAGATTGTGATTGGTGTTGTGAGCTATACAAGGAAGGAACACTAACAAGATTGTTTGTAGTACTATCCTTATTATTATCAATGTTATTATTGACTAGTGGAAGTGAAATAGAACTAGTTAACTCTTGACATTCATTATTAGAGGAGAATTTATTTCCAAACACCCAATTTTCATTTCCACTATATATTGCTCCTGTGCTTGTAGTGGACCCAAGTTGATGAATCTCATGCAAATTGCTATTATTAGTTAATATTGTGTCATGAGATGTTTGAGACATCCAAAGGGATAAACCTGACCTAGATGTTTGATTAGTTGTTTCTTGATTTGTGCATGAGATTGGTTTGAAAATTGAAGAAAAATTAGTTCCTATGTTTGGGACAAGAGAATTTTGCATGATGTTGTAATTACCAATGGTGTTACCTCCCATTCCTAATAATGAGTTGTTTATATTTGTTGATCCGTTTATTCTAGCTGTTTCTTCTGCTAAGGCATCACAGAATGCCCTGTGAGTGACAAAGCTATCCCTCCTGTGTTGCACCAAATTAAATTAATAAGTAATCAACAATAAACAAAAACATGTACATTTACATATGGACTAAATAAATGTGTATTTTTGCTTATACTTAAGATTAGAGTAAGTGTAAACCCCTATTGAAATTTTAGCGTCCGCTCAATTGGAAAGTACGTTTGCTTATTGAATATTAGTATGATCAAAAAGAATTTATCCAACTAGACTTCACTCTACTTTGCATTTAAGTGGTCCTGCGGTAGTAGCTAGAGACCGTTATATTTAGAGAGAAAAACTAGTAGAGTTTTTTTCTTCTAAATGTAACGATCCCTTCAAGTACTATACTCCGTTGAGGATCCAAGTCTCTTTTATTTTATTCCATACAAGACTTCTATTTTCAACAATTTCAACCCTCAAACTAGTCAAAGTAATTAAAACAAGAAATAATAATCACAAAGGAAAGGTAGATTAATAATTAGATAATTCCAAAATCCAAACTATTAGTAGCTAATAACTTTGTCGTTTAAGATAGCTGCAAAAAGGTAATAAACTTAAATGGCTTCTTTCAATGATGATCCATTTTAGAGCCCTAGACAAGTTACAACTTTGACATAATTTTTTTTGAGTATGACATATCAAAGAATTTAGACAAGATAAATTACTTACCTTGAAAAGATAGTACCACAATCACATTTGTATTCTCTAGTACCACAAGTCTTTGAGTGTGCTTTCCAATCTGATTGAACTGCATAAAACTTTGAGCACTTCTCACACTTCCACTTCTTCTCACCGTGCTTCCTACAAAAGTGCTTCTTTATACCTGTTAAGTCTCCCAAAGCCCTTGAAGGATGATTGTGAACACAGGTCTTTTCTGGACACACATACACTCTCTTCCTTATTTCTTTACTTGTTCTTTGTTTCAGCTTCCAAGGTAGGTTATGTCCACGTCGATGAAGTTGAAGATTTTGATCCCTTTGAAAACCCTTTAGACAAATTTCGCACACGAATCTGTTTGTTGCCATCAATGTTTTTGGTGATAAAGATATCACTTCTGCTTCAGGATCTGCATGTGCATATAATATAATCTATGAAACACTAACATGGACACAAAACATTGATGCCGACACATATCAAGACGATTAATAACTCGAGAAAAAAATTAATTTATTGAATATAAACACATGTTTTGATTTGTTGGAAATTGGACAGCCTTTCAATCTGAAGTGTTAGATGTTACATAGTACATAACAAATCATTTACTTCTTAATTATTATTATATAAAAATAACAAGATAATTAATTAGCTTTGAAATTTTAATATACTTATGATAAGACTAAGTAACTAGAGATACAAAAAAAATAATAGAGATAAGCCATGGAATTATAAGAAGCTTGCCTGGATTTCCAGGGAGGTTTCTTTTCCTCTTTAAAATAGGAGGATTTTCATTTGATGAACTTGTTGTAATTTCATGAAGGAAACCATTTGAAATTTCTCTATTGTCCATTTTTTCTTCAGTTTTTGTGAGAAAGTGATAAAGGTTACTAAGGTGGGAAGAAGGAAGTATATATTAGTGTTTGAATTTGGAGAGAAAAGCATAGAGAATGGGTAGTTATAGTTATAGCTTTCTTAATTATATGGTTTCTAACCCTAAACAATATGAAATGCTATATGCTAGTAGATGGGATCTCTATGTCACTCTCCTTTTCTTTATTAATATCTTATATGTTAGTGAATTTTATTATTATTTACTAGTAGTACATTTTAGGTTGAATAAAAAATTAAGTTTGCTGTGGGAGGCTGAAAAGAAAAAGAGGAGAAAGGAATTGGTGGGGTCAAGTGAGGGAAATGTAGAGAGAAAAGAGGCAAAGGTGTATGATGACACATATGATGAGGTTGATAGCAAGAAAGTTGCCTCCATTTGGAATGATTATCTCATAATTTGTTTCCTTTTTCTTCTTATTTTTACAATCACTTGTTATTCAATATTTTTTTTATTTGATCTTTATGGATTTTGTCGCAAAATACTCCCTTCATTTCATAATAACCGTCATATTTGATCATTCTACACATATCTAAAATATAATAAACAACATATAATAAATAACGACTTTACTAAATTATTTTTAATTGCTTAAATATGAAGTGAAAAATATTAACTACGAAATGATGCACATAATATTTATTAGAAAGTATCATTGTGAAAGAAAAAAAATAAATTAGAACATCATTGAAAATTAAAAGCGACGTTTTTCTAAGACAATTTTTGTTGTAAATTTAACATATATTACTGGATAGAGGGTGTATATCATAAGAAACAACGTATAAGCTCAAGGGTACACAAGTGCCCTTCCTTACATTGGTCATTTGGTACATCTTAATTGACGAATGTTATATAATATTAGTAGTGTAATGGTACAATAGTGTTATCTGTAATGTTCAATTTGATATAATACAGTGTTTTTATCGAATAATGAATAATTCAGTCAAAAAAAATCAAATAATGTATAGAATTGTTCAATTTCAACCAAAAAAAAAGGTGTGATGTTACTTGCCATGCACAAACTGGGTTATGTCTATAATAAAGTTGGATTACTCAAAAGTGTTATCACTAATTTAATCAAAACAAACACTATTTGTATAATTGTGTCAAAAGGGAAAATCACTGTGTCTTGTGAGTATGACTAGGAAAAAGAAGCCAACCCAAACACCTATTTTAATGCTTATTTCACACAAAAAGTGAAATCTTTTGAGTCTTTGAAACATAGTCAAATTGAAAGTGCGGGTTATTTCCCGAAGAAGATTGAGAAACTATTGTAAAATGTTTGAATTGAACCATAATGAATTAAAATAAAAATTTTACTCCTTAAAGTTAACCCTGTCTCTTTTGTTAACTTAATTTTTAACATAATTTTATCGCATTCTTTTACTATATCAACCTTAGGTTTAAATCGCTTTTTCTTTTTCATTCTTATCAAATATTCTTTCTTATTTTTTCGTGGTTCATTTTTATCAAATAATCTTTCCTATTTTTTCGATGTCTTCTCTAATCGTTTCCTACTTTTATGAAAAGCAATAAACTCTAATTTTAAATACCTACTTATTCTGCCTAATTTCATTCAACACTAATAGTCAACTTATTTTCCTAATTGAATGGAAACGATAATTATAAACAAAATCATATTATTTTTTTGGAATCAATAATATTCAAAACCTGCATTCCTAATTTCCCCCAACACTAATAGTCAACTTATTTTCCTAATTGAATGCAAACGATAATTGTTATTAAGGAAACAAAATCATATTTTTTTGGAATAATATTATTCAAAATGTGCATTCAATATTCTTCCTAATTTTCACCTTAATTTTCACTTTAATTTATAGAAAGGAATAGGTACATCTCTTATCTCTTATCTCTTATTTATAAATGTTAATCCGTCAAGCTATCCTTAACCCTAATTAAACCCTAATTTTAATCTCAAAATTTCCCTCATTTCTCCACGCAATTAATCTAAAAAATCTTTATTGAAAAAAACCTTTGCAGGGATTCGAACCCGAGTTTTAATGGCTTCTTCTCAACAATTTCACCACTAATCCACTGACAAATTTGTCTTACTTATAAATCTAAACCCGTCTCGCAAAATTAAACTTAATTTTAACTTAATTCTCTCGCCTAACTTCCCTCCGCACTTTTGCATTTAATGATTATCTACAGTCAAACTATGTTTCTAATTTCATGCGAAAATTAAGTCCTATTTTTTCTCTTACTTATAAATCGTAACCCGTCTCGCAAAATTAAACCTAATTTTAACCTAATTCTTTCGCCTAATTTCCCTCCACACTTTTGCATTTAATGTCAAATATTTACTTTCTAAAATATTATGTTATGTTACAGTACCAAGGACGATGTCATGGAAATATTATGTTATGGTACAATACCAACGTATATGTTTCTTAATATTTTGACCTTCAACTAAACTATTTTGTCACTTATTACCGTCAAATATTACTTTCGATATGACCCGTGCGTTAGCACGGGTCAATGGTCTAGTTAGTTTTTCATTTCATCACAATAAAAATATAATGATCAGTTTGGTGGCACGTCTATACAGACATACACTCAACAAACTGTCAAGAAGGAAAATCCAAAAGAAAAAGACCAAAAAACATAGAAAAGGGTATAATTAACATGCCTATGTTTAACATTGACAAGTTTTCTTCTTTAAAAAAAAAAAACATTGACAAGTTTTCTAGCCCACTTGGCTTTTATTTATTAGACTAACTTTTTTTGTTAGCATATCACATAAATGATGAAACCAGTAGTCAAACATACTTTAACACAAGTTGAAGGTCTATGAAGACCTTATAATAATCGGATGGTTTAGTTTTTAGTGGTAGATACATAGCATAGCCATATAGTACTTTTTTTTTTATCTTCTGCTTCTTAATTTATAGACATTGTTGTAAAATCGAAAATCAAATCACACTAATAAACTTAAATGTGTGGAATATATTAGAGGCAACTAACAACCAAACATTTTTAAAGCAACAAGAACAAAATCAAAATGTTTAGATTTAATTTAAGTCTAATGTAAAATATTTTTTGAGCAAATGTGATAGTGATTGTTGGAAGGAGTATTTAAGTATGTAAATATTGCTTACTACATGTGGACTTACTACTTCATTATCAGAGTGTTTAGATCGAAGCAGGAGATTAGTGGTATATGTTTGAATAATACTAAGATTAAATAATAATGAGTGCCAAGATTATTATGAAAGAGAATGTGTGTTAAAAGACAGCCAACTGACAAAGGCAGTGAATATTTGGAAGTGAGAGTAGACGTCTACTTGTGGGCTGACTTTTCTAGAAAAATTGGTCCAAATCCTTAATCATAATCTAATCATTTTTTCCTTTCTAACATTGTTTAAAATAAATTTTTGGATTTTAGTTGTTGATCTCTTTCGAACTTAGAATATTCTCAAACCCCTCCAGCACACACCTCCCCAAAGGCTTCAACTTTCAAGGTCTTGTATAAGATTCCTATTCCTAATTCAAACTCCATCCACAACGAACTTCATTGCCACAACACAACCCTCTTCTTTATCTCTAGTCTGCCATGGTAAACATGTTCTTGCCATTTCCAAGCATATTAGTTTAGGGAAAAGCAAATTGTTGTCACCAAAGTATATCTATGTCTATTTTTTGGATTAATAAAAGAAATGATTCTTATAAATATTCAAAATTTTGTGTTTAGTTTAAAAACAATTGCATTTTTTAGTCCCTATAGCCTTTTTCATTAGCATTTTTAGGGGCAAAAAATATGATGAATTTTTTTTTATAGGAACAAAATATTGACAGAAAATTTTACAACTGCTAAGAATGATGAGTAAGGAGACACGTCTTTAGGAAAGGTTGTGAACTATGGACTCTGTCAATAGACCATCGCCATGAAGTGGGAAGATGAAATCTAATGTGGGATGCCATGAATCCCTCAATGAGGGAAATCAACACATTACACGCGGAAATAGTCGAGCGAGACTAGACATTTTAGACAATGTCATTTTGGCCAATAGAAATAGTAATTTATCGTAAATACCTACTTTGTATAAGTATTAGACACACAATCAATCAAACACAAGTTATTTTCACTAAATGTATTCCTTTATCATATTTTCACTAAATGTATCCCTTTATCATTTTGTCTTTATCTTTATTTACATGCATTTCTTAGTCTAGTAACAAAAACCCAAAAAAAAATGTATTTAACACTCTACTGGAGTGATTAAGGAATCCACGGTTGAAGGACAAAGTTTCTTCCTAAACGTTAATCACTTAAAGAATAATCGTTTAATACCTCGGCTAATTTCTAGTTCAATTAACAATATCATATAAATTTTGGTGCAGACTAAACTTTTGTGTCAATTTTCCACATATAAAGAAGTTTGTTTTTGAATGCATGTATAAAGAAGTTGGCTCTATTGTTTCTTTTGGCAAAATTATTTCAATATGAAGTTTGATTTCTACATTACTAACAAGGTCTAACACAAGTGAATGTGTACAAATGTTGTAAGCTTTAGAATTAGTAGTAACCTCAAATTACAAGGGAATTTTTTAATGTCCAATATATCAAATTATCAATTAATAGCTTTAATTTAACTTGATAAAATGGTCATAAAAAATAGCTTAACTAAATTGAAACTATATCGTTATTTATCAAAAATAAAAGTTGGAACAATTGCCCAAGAGTAGAACATTTTTTTGAAACAAAAAAAAATTGTTTTAGGAAGAGAACATGTAAATATTGGATAGCATTATACAAACCCACATGCTTCTGATTACCAAAAGCTGGAGAATATGTACCTTTTTTATATAAAGAGAATATGTGAACAACTAATAATGTTTTATTTTTTTGTCAAAAAAAATAATGTTTTATTTAAAAGAAAAAATAGTATGCTGCTTCCATTTTAATTTTATTTTCGCTATTTGGTTTGCAAATTGCACGATATAGTATGCTGCAAGATCTTATTGAATTTTGCCAACCCAACTTTAGGAACAAAAAGGAAAACAGCACTTGACATGGATATTCCCTTTTGGATTTGCGATTTGTACTTTACTTTACTTTTTCAAAGGATATGCAAGGTTAATTTAGAATACAGATATAATAGGATAAAATATATGATTGTATACCTACGTTTCTTCAATAAAAGAATGAATAACATATACTCATTAATGTCATATTTTAAAAAATAATTTTCTCAAACAATAAAGGATGGTTCAGTCAATAAGAAGTTGACTCGTCTACAATATCATATGTTCAACTTTTGTTGATATAATGACATCTTTGATGTGAAATAGTGACCAAAACGACAAAGGGGTATATAGTTTCTTCATTTTCTTTTTCATTGATCAACTCAAAAAAAGTGTTAGTGTCAAGTGTAAGTAAGAGGTTTCACATTCAAAAAAAAAAATCGATATATCCCCTCCGATCTTATTTATAAGAGACATTTAGATCAACAAAATATTTTTTATAAATAAGATCGAAAGGAGTGTTAAACATCATGTAGTAAGGAGTGTTAAATTGTGAACTTTATGTAACTAAATTTTAATCAAATAAGAAGATCTCTCCATTATTTAACAAAGTATAGTAAAATAAAACTAGCCACTATATATTATCCCAAATTTGTCGAATGAAAATAGTGTTACAAATCGAGTGGATCTCTTCGATGTCGTTAAGCTCTTTTTGCCCAAAAATGATGAATGCAAATCTTAAAATCAGAAAATTAAATGATTGGTATCGTCCTAATGCTGATTGTGTCTCATTCTAATGTTGATATGCTCTTAAATCATTGCAAAGACTCATGCATTAGTACTATACTAGCAAAGTACCTCTGCTTTCACAAGGATCGAATGTCGTAGCTTACTACCATATTAAGATTTATTGATCAAAGAACCAACTTTTTATTTTATCTTCAAAATTGAATACTACAAAATAAATTATTAGTTGATCAATGTTCTTTTCTTTACAACAATCATATTAGTTTATCTTCATAATTCATGTTCGTTTTCTGTCACATTTAAAACATTATTTTTTCTATCTTTCTCTATTGAATTTTGTTTTCGGTCCATGTACATTTTTTCCTCAAACAATAGTCCTTTGAAATAGTTTCTATCATAATTAGCGGAAAGATGAGTACTAATTTGCATGTATGATTTTCTTTTGTGTTTTACTGTATATTTATATTATTTTATCTAATGAGTATATTCCATTCATTCACTAATGAGCCTCTTTAATTTAATATGCACAAATTTCTGGTCAGCTAATCAACCCTGGAAAATCTACCATATACTCTAGTTCGATCTCTGCTGCAAGACTTAATTACATTTCCAACATGTAAGGATTTAATAAAGGTTCAAAAGGTTTGTTTAGGCCCTGGTAATGCTTTGTTTGCGGAACTAACTGCTGCAATGATAGTTAATGAGCTATCAGCTTCAAAAGGTTATACCAATCTCTTGCTATAATCAGATTCCCAGCTTCTCCTTGCTTTTAGGTTCATCAAAGTTGTGCCTTGGTGTTTAAGGAACAGTTTTTTCTAGATTACCTTTAAATTTATTGGTAAGGTCAAGATAGTTTATGAATACCTCTTAAAAATGTATTTAACCGCTGACTACAAACAAGTAACATGAGATTTTTTGCTACACACATATTAACTTTTTAACATATACTTCACTCAAATCATTTTGATAAATAAGATAGAAATAAACTCTATTTTAAGGATAGATTGTTCCTTTTTTTTTAATAAAATATTGTTCTCATTTCTTTGATGTTGTTTATATTGTAATGCGATATAACTACACTTTTTATTTAAAATTTAAAAAAAAAAAGGATAAAATCATAAACACAATAGTTTAAATTAATGGCATAATTGGAAGAAAAAGTTTTTTTTTTTTGAAGCAGTTGGAAGAAAAAGTATGAAAAGTATGTATATCTCCTTTATATATTTAGATATTGGTATATATGTGATTGATTTGTATTTCTGAACACGATATATGAAGAAGCTTAAAGAGGCAAGCACTTTGTCTTCATGGATATGAAATTGACCACCACTAATTAATACTATACAAGATTAAGGATTTTCGTAGCTAAATCAATACCAAACTATTTGTAGAAAATGAAAAGCAAAAACTAAAGTACACACTGCACTAGTATCTTCTCTCTTTTCTTTTTAAGATGAATCAAGCATGCCTTAAACAACTTTATAGCGGTTGAAAAGATCATAGATCAAATAATGCCCAAACCCAGAATTATTTAGTCAAGAAAATCAAGACATGTTGTATTATATTATATATGGTCACAATCAGAGCAAAACGAAGTTGCACTACTGATAAAAAAAAAAACAATGTTTAAATACTAGAAGAAATCGATTGCACAGTGTCTTAGTTTTGCTCATTGAATTATTGGAAATTATGATTGGGGAAGAAACCAAAAAGAAATTGTTTTAAAACTCCCTTCCATATTGGAATTCAAAGACAAGGTGGCCCGTCATCCACTTTGATTTGATTGATAATTTGATATAGTTAATCACATTTTCTCCATGATATATATTGGTCCTCGAGGTATCAGGGCCGGCCCTAGGCATAGGCCGCGAGTGCGACGGCCTAGGGCCCATGCCCGTAGGGGACCCTAAAAAAATTTTTATAGGGGGGGTGTATATAGCAAAACGAAGGAAAAAGTGGGGTGCGTATAGTAATTCGTACCAGCAGGCCTAAATCTGAATCATTTTTTCGGCCCATTAGGAATAAAACAGAAAAAAAAAACGTGGAAAGGCCCAATAAAGAGGAAAATAATGGAAAGGGCCCAACTAACACACAAACAAAAACTTCTTTTGAGCAATTAAAAAGACAGATGAAAAAAGAAACCTAAAAAGAAAAACCAAAAGGTTCCAAAATCAGTCATTCTCTCCAGGTGAATTGTTTTAGGTTTATTTATTTTTTTTTTTATTCCAATTCTATTTGATAATATTGTTTCAATTCTCTAATTGCTTCAAGTGTTGAATTCTAATTATGCTTTTTTTTCTTATTCTAATTCTCTTTGATAATCATTGTTTCAATTATCTAATTGCTTCAAGTGTTGAATTTTAAAATTCTAATTGAGTGATTTATGTTTTTTCCAATTGAATTCTTGATTTTTCCATATAGCATGAATGCATGATTCACAAAAGTTAATGTTTTTAGATGATAATGAGTTGAACGAATGTTGTGTTAAATTTCACTCAACTTTTTCTCATGGCGATTTATCAGATATTGATGTTAACGATCTTTTCTCAGAATTAAAAGTGTTACAATGCACTTTGCCAAATGAAACAATGAATGCCTTGGATATTCTTAAATTTGTCAAACTTGCAGATTGTTATCCAAATGTAGCAATTGCTTACAGAGTTTTATTGACGGTGCCCGTGACTGTAGCCTCCGCAGAGAGAAGTTTTTCAAAATTGAAGTTGATTAAAACCTACTTGAGGTCATCAATGTCACAAGATAGATTGAACGGTTTGGCTACTTTGTCAATTGAGAAGGAAATGTTGAAGAATATTGATGTTGATGTCATTATAAATGATTTTGCATCACAAAAAGCTCGAAAAAACAACTTTTAACTTCACGAGTAAAAGAGAAGTTTTTTGGATATTTTGTGCAACTATTGTATATTCTCAATGATGGTCTATTTCTATATGTCATAGTTTTATTAGAGTTGTTTTCTCTAGAGATAGGTTGGTATTCATATCTATAATTTTACTTAACTTTGTTGGGTTAGGTTCGGCCCCCCTAACTTTTTTGTTTTGTTTTTCCTTTTTATTAATAATATATAGGATGAGGTGTATTTGAAACACGGTATTTTGGGGTGTCAGCATAGCTGGGATGTCAAAATATCGTATTATAGTGACTTGGGGTGCCAGTATAGCTGGGATGTCAACCACTATAACTAATACATGTCTCATTCATCATTTATCAGAAGAAAAAAAATTTATGATGTAATACAAAGGGCCCTTTTTTCATACTATGCTTAAGGCTCGTAAAACTCTAGGAACGGCCCTGCGAGGTATAAAAGTGAATGCCTGTGTTTACCTTATTGTTTAATTGAATTGATGGTGACCTATAAACAATTGCAAGTATACAAATAGAAAGAAAAAGAAATGGTGGCATGAGATATTTGCAAAAGAACTCGGTAATTGAGATAAAACTATAGAAAAGTGGTAACAACTAACAAATATTATAATTTGATTAATTGAATTACAATGGACCATATATTTAAACATATACGTCCATATGAAAGAAAGAGAATATGAAAATTAATAAAGTCATAACTAACTTAACGAACTATTAACAACTCGTAACAAACTAGTCTCTAAATTCCAACCACAAGACAGAATCTATCTACATTTTCAGTTTGGAGAGAGAGATAGATTTGGAAAAACATCAAAGAAAAGGAATATGAAAACCGAAAATACATCGTTTTTTTTTAAACCATCCAATCATTTTTATTTTTTTAAGAAAAACCATCCGGTCATTTATTTATTTGATAGAATCTAAAATGCCAATAAAACTAGAAAGAATGAAATTTTGTTTAACTATCCATTTTCTTTATGGATAAAAGCTAAAATGCCATGAGGCTAAAAGAAAGAATTTTGTCTAACCATAACTTTTTTTAATGTATAGAAGTTAAAATGTCAATTAGGCTAAAAAAAATGCATTTTCTTTAACTAACCATTTACCATTATCTTTATGGATAGAAACTAGAAAGAATGTCATTTAGATGAAAAAGACATGAATTTGAGAAACCATCCATTTTCTTGATGGAAAAGATCCGAAATGTCAATTCGTCTATCTACAAAAAACCTATAATACCAATTAGACTAAAAAATGAATTTTGTCTAATTACCTATTAACTTTATGGATAGAAGATATAATGGTAATTAAGTTTTGTTTTTTAGTCGAAAAATGACAATTAAGTTCAAAGAATGAAAAAACCACCGATGTTTTATGTTCTTAAAAAATTTTAGTTTTAATGCATGATAAAGATAATTGTTTTTGAGAAGTTTAAGCTTGGCTAATTCTTGATTGTCTTGAAGCTTCTTGAAGAGCCTCATCAAAAATTTGTAGAAGATGAAAATTCATAATACGAAGGCATGGGGTCTGTAAATTAAAATATATAAAAAAATAAAAAAAAACAAAAAAAAAAACGATGGAGCAGGCAATGGCTTTGGGCTAGTGCACGATTGAGCCCAAGTTGTTTTTGAAGAATTGAGCCCAAGTTGTTATGAGACGATTCTCTCTTCTTCTTTTTTTTTTTGACAAATAAAGTGATTTTTTTTCTTCTCAAAAATCGTTAAAATTTACAATATACCAGTATTGTGAAGTGGAGAATTATGAATTTAAACAATATCTTATCATATCAAATGTTTTTGTATCTTTCTACATCTGAATTGTACTTAAAGAATTAATGTGATTCTATTTTGATAATTATAAAAATATGAGATTACATACACATTGGTTTTAGGCTAACTAGTTACATAGTTTGTTGTGGTTTTAGCTATGTTTTAAACAACAATGATATTTGTAGAGAAATATAATATTGCATCATTGGATTTTCTTTTGACGGAAAACATGAGCGGTTGGATAAATTTGTCAAAACAAAAAAAAAAAAGAGTGGTTGGATAAAAAAAAGTTAGCTACAATTTTTTTTCTCCCTATAAATAGATTTCAAAATACTAAGTGAGATTCCGACTAATCGAAGATGTTTGATTTTCATAACGTAGTGAATCAAAATTCAAAACTCCCGATTAAAAAAAATATCCATATTTAACATGTTTTAAATACGATGAAGGTAATCTGCTGAAACTTGAAACCTAACCTCCTGTGAAAGGTAACCTATTGAAACTAAAACAAAATAGATCTCAAAACACAATTTGAAAAAGAATAAAAACGTTTTGCAAAACGGCCTATTTAAAATCCAAACATCCTTTGACCAAAAAATAAATCTAGACATCATAGCATATGAGAGACCATCAATTTTGATGTTGGCATTTTGAATTGTTGTGTTTTGAATTTGATTAACTAGAATAAGATTACATCGTAATATATGTCAAGACAAGAAAATAGCCAGCCAAATTGAAGGCTAAGCAACACTTTAAATCTGTAATTTTTTTTTATAAAATCAAACATTAGTTCCTTAAACTAAATGGATTAATTAATGACAAGAAACAATAAAATCATAGCCATAAAGCTCCAGCTTGTTTAAGCAATGGAACCAATTCACCAGAAATATGAGTAGCCATGAGACGATCCAATCCACCAAACAACTTACCACCTATAAACACCATTGGAAACTGCACATTTCCTTCAATTATTGATTCCAATTCTCTTGCAACAATCACTTCATCTTTCTCTTCTTCCACCTCATGAATTGCAGGGTTAACACCTAGACTCTGTAGAAGCCTTTTCACCACATGACTCATGCAGCAACCTCGTTTCCCAATCACTATCACAGCGTTCTCAGAAACCATGTTCAAAATCATCTTTTCTTCTCCTTTGGGTGAAGCATGATTCTCCTTCTTCTTGTTAGAATAATAATTTTCATTGATGTTACCAAAATTGTTGGTGTGTGATGACATGTAAGGAATTGCTTGATGCATGATGTTAGTTTTGAGAGAGAGTGGGTTGGTTATGGAGATTATGAAGAGGATGTAGATGGAATATATATATAAATGGAGAAGGGGATGGGAATGTTTACTCATTATTTTATTTTTGACAAAAGACTCGATTTAGTCTCGCATAATTTGCAAGTGGTCCAATTCATTTTGGAACAAAAATAATACATAAATTAGTCGATGACATTTCAATATTAGAAACAAACTAACCACTCGATACAATTTGACTCGTTATGATTAAATTTGATTGCGATAAAATTGTGAGGGACTAAATCAAATTTTAGTTTATTTTGAATGAATGGTTTACTCATAATGGCGTCAACGGGAATTGAGGAAAATAATGTTTAAAGTAAGTAACTACGCGGTAGTATTTGGTCATCTTAATGTTGTTGTGGCTGACGTTTAAGGTTGTCACTTGTTTTGTTTGCAATTTGTGTACGTATTCGTTTGGACGGCGCCCAACTTTTTATGCTCCATGTTTTTGTCTTAAATCTGTTTTTTGTTTTAAAATAAATCCAATTTTGATCTCATTGCTGATGAGATGAGATCCCGGACAATACGGAGAATATGATTTATTTGGATGTGAGAAGAGATGGGGTCAGTTTTGAAGGAAAAGGGTGGATCAAAGGAAAAAAAAAAAATAGAAAATATGCTCTAATTTTGTTGGTTACCATCTTTAATTTGTTTGTTTTTCATTAGACTAATTTTTTTTTTTTGAGGGGATTAGACTAAAATCTTAAAAGGTCGTGTTAATTAACAAATAGTGATTATATGGTAAGAAAAAAAATTAACTTTTTGTGAAATGAAGTGCAAAAATTTCAATACAAGAAAGTATGCGGTTCGATTTGTATTGATTATTATGTGAGGTAGTCATCCCAACTTATTTATGCCGTTCTAAGATTTAATATTGACTTGTGATTTTTCTTTGAAAATTTGTGATTACTATTTTATTCAATTCGGATATTAATAGTAAAATATTTTAATGTCTTGTTAACAAATGTCTGTTAAAAATTTTGATATGAAAACAATTGTTCTTTTTATATAAAAAATTTATTTTTTAATATTTTAATATGTTAAATACGAGTAAGTCTTAGATGGGCACAATTCCAAATCAAAATGATTTGAGCATACTAACAAAATATAGTAAAATTTAAATTGAGAATAAAATTAAATATGTTGATTGATGTGACTTATTTATTTTTGTTTAATTTTTTCATCTTATGTAAGTGTGCCTAAATTTTTTGATTTGAGTTTGTGACTATATTAGATTTTCTCTGTTTTTTTTAATCAGTAAATATTATTAAACGTCATCCTCGCAAGATGCAGGGTATGGACGAAACAAGATACAAATGGTGCCGCATATAGACGGTATACCATAACCACCAAACAAAGCCCCTTAAGATAAATTCACCAAAACACATCACCACCTAAGGCGGACGCCTTAACGGAAACAAAACATTGTAAACACAGTATCCACAAACACTCATCGTCACTACACACCCCCAAAGAACACCCTCAAAAAAATAAACTCCCAGACTTCAACACACAAGCTGAGTCATATACGAAAAGCTCCTAACCAAATGAACATGCAGCTTCCACAACCTCTCGACCTTCGATCTACCGTAAAAGCATAAAACAAAAGCCCAAAAACCAACTTAAGCCAAAGAGCTGACTCCCGATCTCGAATCAAAAATGATCGGCCCACCAGACTTTAGAACCAAATAAGCAGGGCATCCCTCGCCTCCGGTACACTAAAGAACACCATATCAAGTCAAACAGGATTGCAGCTAGATACCAACTACTGATCTCGAAACAAAAATAATTGACCCACTGAACAGCAGCACACAATATGTAAGACAATGGACATGATATGCGATTGATGCAAACAACAAACAAATCAAAAGAAAAAGGCTTATCGCAATGGACACATACCGTCTAAATACCACAAACACCTTAACAACCAAAAAACGAAAAGCTAGTGAAGACGAACAAGGTGAAAAATTTGTAAAGAAAAATTCCTTTGCATTTTCCAATACTTTAATATCTTTGATACGTATGGATGGAGGTGGCAGACGTTGAATCGGTGAGCCAGTGAGAAAAGGGATGAACAAGTGTGACGTCATCATTGTTAGGATGCATGGTATCATGTGGCAAGGATAATGCTTAACGACTCATGACATCAGCAATGCTGTTAACACTTAACAACCAACTTGAGCCATTAGAGTTATGCCACGTCTGCGGAAACTTAAAGAGAGGGATAACCTCATGGCTGCATTAATGGAACCTTCCACAAAGCCCCCACTTACCAAAGACCACTTTTCATATTGAAGGGCTTCTGGTAAAAATGTTTGATAGACATCCTTTTTGGTACACCCGCAGTATGCAATTAATCATTCAATTGAATTAATCATATTTAACGCGATTAATCAAATATTGTGGGGGCGTACAAAAGTGTGTGTTTTATTTATATATTTTTTTGACAAAAAAGTGTGTGTTTTATAAACGCAGACATATTTTAAAGAGTATATTATTCAAGGTTTAATTGGACTTTTGGTCCCTAAGTATTTTGTTGTTTTCATTTTGATTAACATTTTAGTCCCTCAATGTTTGCTCTGTTAATCAAAAAGGTCTCTAACAGTTAATTTTAACCTCAAATGTCTATGGTAGACCAACATTAAGAGAGATCCACCATAAATCCCGTTAATTATTTTAATTTAAACCGTTTGATCTTTGTTTAAATGATGACTATTAGATATTACGCAGGTGTATTTTATCTTACGGTAAGTCAACATCAGGTAATTAATTTTTTCTTTCTTCATCTTCTTCAACATCACATTCATCAACACCATCATCATTTTCACAATTTACCCAGAAAAATCCAAAAACATCAACCATCATCAACAACAACAACATCATCACCATCACCATCGATTTCATCTGACAATCAAACTTTTTTTTTAGAGAATCTGATAATCAAAGGTAGTTCAAAATAGAGTAAGTTTGGTGTGAAAAAAAAAAAGAGTATGTTAATGAACATATACTTTCAGTCCAAATCAGTTTTACACATTAATATTGAATGATTTTTTTTTTTTATATCATATCATTAATTTAAAAATGTAATTACATTTGTAAATTGAATTAATGACTCAAATGAGTATCATTTTCGCTTAAACAAAAAAAGTAATTGATGTAACGACATAGTAATTTTGTTCTTAAATGTCAATGTGAACTTATTTATACTCACAAGAGATGTTCTTTAAATCCTTCAAAATATGTAAGACAATCATTACATACATGTAAAAATAAAAACATAAAATAAATACAAAGAATAAGCCAGGTTCATATCAAATCAAACCCAAGACAAAGAAGATCAAATGAAAAAAAAATACATGAAACTGGAAAAGTTTTTCATCAAAAAAGAACTCCCATGCAAATCAAACCAAGCCCAGCAACAAATCCAAAACCGACATTCCTCCCAGCTGCACTATCATCATTCTTACTAGACGCGGGAGATGGAGCATCACCTTCAACGTCGCTGCTCGGAGTTTTAGAAGGAGTTTTCGACGACTTAGGAGCTGGAGATGAAGATGGAGACTTAGCACCAAAAAGTTCAGAAGGTAACAAAACCTTGTCCAGTTGATAAACAGCCAAAGGAAACTGTTGTCTCAAAGCGTTGTTGATAGGTACAGTAACAACTCCAGTAGAAACATTTACTTGGTTACCTTGTGAAGTGAAGTGAAGACCCCAATTACCTTCTTTACCAGAAGCTTGTGTTCTAACTGGGTTAGAAACTGTTAAGAAATCGGAAAGAGAGTAGTATTTTGGTGTAACGTGGTAGAGAATGAGTTGAACTTTCTCTTGGTCTGAGAGGTCGTTGATTGCTCCTGATATTAGATATAAATGTTAGTTATACTATATATTTACATGCAAGTTATAATTATAGGAGTAAAAACATCTTATGAACATTTCATGCGTTGTTTTCGTAAGTTCTCTCAAACAGTCCAGCAAAACATACGACAGTAGATAAAAAAAATTATATATAGGGTCATGCTAACCAGTTTCCTGGGCACCGGTTAAGGAAGTCAAAAGAGGAAATTTTACATAAAAAATGATACTTTTTAAGCTTTTAATGCATTGACTATACAACTTTCAATTTAAAATATTACTATATTTGATTCATTAATCAGTGTTTCGGAAGCATCGGCTAGCATTTCCCTTATATATAATACCTGATGGAAGATTTTGGAAGGCATTGTCGGTTGGGGCAAAGATTGTGAAGCCTTCATGAGTTGAGTTGAGTTGGGTTTGGATTTGAGTGAGTTGTTGAGTTTCATTGAGGAGACGAATGAGGAAGGTGTATTGGCCAGCTTTTTCAAAGATTGCTGTAATATTTATTGGGCCTGATGGTGCCGGTGCGGGGGCTTGGGCTTGGATTTGTAGAGTTAAGAAGGGAATGAGAGTGAGAAGAATGAGTGCAAGAGGTGTTGTAGTGGTGAATGCCATGTTGGTAAGTTAGTGAAGGAGAATTAAGATTGGAAGATGAGGTTTGGTGAGTATGTGGAGAGGTGAAGAGGGTTTTTATTTGGGGAAGAATATTATTAATAAGGTAATTTTGTTGAGAATTTGTTGGCATGAGCTGGATCAAGGCTAGCATATATCAATATATTCCCTTAGTTGACAAATGAATACAAAAAAAAATCACATCAAATTTGTAATAAGGAATGAAGTTTAGCATTTGGTTGCAATGTTAGGAAAATACATGATGTGTTATATATGCAAGTTAGCAAAAAGTCAAGCCTAATTTGTTTTGGTTGGTTGCATTATATGGAAGTTTTTTAGAGTGTATCAAATACAGACCCTAGTTTGCTGTAAAAGGAATGAGATACTTCTTATACTCATTAACCATTGTTTTATGTTCATTAAAAGAAAGTGTCTTTTCCACCAACCTCTTTACCATGTGCTCTGTTTTGGTCTGTACTCTGTATTAGAAAGGATATACTGCTTTGAAAATTTACATGAGCATGTAAAAAAGTTATATTAAGAGGTGATCATGGCATGGGGTGAATGTGGTGTGCATGAAATATTTCTCTAATTAATATTGTCCTAAAAAGTTTATACTTCCCCAATCCAAATAATTAATATTGTCCTAAAAAGCTATACTTCCCCTATCCAAATAATAAGTCATCTTAGCAAGGACAAAAGTTTATATTTCCCCTATAGTTTTCTATGTAAATATAACAATATTATAAAAAAATATAAAACGTAAACACAACTATATATGGGATCATTATATATACATTTTTATAGGATGTTTCTTAAAGAAAAAACATTTGTATAGAATGTATAAGTTAATTTTTATAAATTTCTAATAATATGTATAATATAATAATCATACAATAATAATTTTGGAAAGTCTGGACAAACAACAGTTGTAAAACGGTGGTTGGCAGCCTGGCATGTATTAACCTAAGTACCTAACACATGGGATACACTATCATACTAAATAAATCAATTTTATGATAAGATATACTGTTTTGCATTATGTAGGCCATGAGTATCACTGTCAAAAATACGACTAAACTCTTAACAAACAAATGTACGATTAAACTATATGTAAGCCTGGCATTATGATAAGATATGTTTTGCTAGCTCACAAGTCACAATGGCCATGTACATCGCTTGCATTAATTGCTACGACATAATAAGGTCACTTCTAGAGTGGAATATGTGTGGTTCCCTTGAAATGTATGTGAACTGAGTGACTGAAAGACATTCTTTATACTGAATATGGTTTATTTTTTGTTCTGCATTTTCCTAGAATTTATCTTGACAATTAACAAACTAAGTCATTATCGGATGCTAGTTCTTTAGATCATCATTATATGTCATCTTATATTTACTCTGTACATTTCTCGTAATAACTTACCGATGGTAATTCAGTTACGTCAATGGTAGAAAATAGATGATGATAAATGAAAAGGATCTTAACTCAAAATAGAAGTGACATAATTGTGTTGGCCGCTCCCACTTTATAGTCATGCAGTGTTAAGTATTTGATTTTGGCATTTAATTAGCTCAAGACTTATTTTTTAAATTTTCAGTTTGCTTAATTTTGTAATAAAAGTCCTTTGGCAAATAATCTAAAAACTTTTGAACGTTTATAAAGTATTCGGAGATATACATCTAGACGGCACACTACCAATTCATACTACCCACCCACGTCTTAAGTGAGATAGCTTCTAAAAAAAAATAAGAAAAAAAATTGTATGAGAAAAGTGGCAAAAATGGGAGTTCATCATGTCCATTATTTTATCATCTTTTTGTTTTGTCATATCTAAAGTTTATAACTTCCAATTCACATAAAGTTGTGTCTAAAATTGGTCTTCAAAATCAGATCTTCAAATAAAAGCCAAAAGAAATAGAAAAGCCCAAATATTTTCATCAAAACAAAGAAGTGAGATTGTGAGACATCAACGAAGAGGTACGTATTTTAGTATAAGACGGTGTTGTAGTTGTTGAGTAGATAGTTGTCTCTTAACAAGCCAAATTTAAAAACAAAATGTTTACCATATATGTGATAAAGAAGAAGAAACTCGATCAATTAACATTAGACAATAATCTATTAAAGATGCTTTTGAATTGATGGTTATTAATTGAGTGTTTGAATGTTTAATCATCTCCAACATCCACCACAACAAACATTGTTCCAACTCAGCCTATCAATATCAATTACGTTAAATCAATTATAATCGCTAAAAATATTTTTAACCTATCCTAAATTTTAAATTTTTACACATTCACGTATTCACATCGTATCCAAAGTTAAAACATAATTATCATATCCAAATTTTCAACAATTAAAGAATGGATAAATTCATATAAAAACGAGCCCAAAAATGGATTTTGAAACAAATTTACGATATCTAAAACATGAAAATTACTCTTTATAATTTCATTTTTTTCTCCCAACCACCTTAAAAAGACTAAAATACCTTCAACAACTGTTAATTGTTGTTTGAAACGTTTTTTAAATCTATTTAAAATTAATTAAACCGACCTACAAAATAACCAACAGCAGTTATGTGCCAAAGACATCTACTTACAATATATAAAAATTGAAGTACAGCAAAATTTCATAATATAAAAATTGAAGTACAGCAAAATTTCATAATCGTCATCCTTAAAACTCATGATCTCCTTAGTTTTATGTGCATAATGGTCATTTTGCAAATTTAATTTAATAGTTTTAATAAAAAAATAATAATTATGGATAACGATAATGGTTATCACAACGGATAAATACAAAATTAATTAAAACTCATGATCTCCTTAGTTTTATATGCATAATAGTCATTTTGCAAATTTAATTTAATAGTTTTAATAAACAAAAATTAATTATGGATAACGATAATGGTCATCACAAGTTTTTTCACGGATAACTATGAAATCATTTTATTTGTTTTTTTCTTAAAATGACTTAAAAACAAATATAATGCATTTAATAGTTTTAATAAAAAAATAATAATTATGGATAACGATAATGGTTATCACAATGGATAAATACAAAATTAATTAAAACTCATGATCTCCTTAGTTTTATATGCATAATAGTCATTTTGCAAATTTAATTTAATAGTTTTAATAAACAAAAATTAATTATGGATAACGATAATGGTCATCACAAGTTTTTTCACGGATAACTATGAAATCATTTTATTTGTTTTTTTTTAAAATGACTTAAAAACAAATATAATGCAACTATCCATAGATAAAACACATAAAATTTGCAACGGGTGCGGTGCAAACACTGAAAGGTGTTTTACATATAAAACAAAAAGTTATTTAATAGAAATATTTCTGCAGATAAAACATATAAAATCTCCAACGGGTACGGTGCAAACAATGAACAGTGTTTTGCATATAAAATAAACAGTTATTTAAGAGAAACACTACATTGATGTTGATTATTTGAAAATAGTCATGAGTTTGCAAAATTTTATCATATCGATTTTCTCACATACGTACATGAAAATTTATTTATGCATATATAAGCACATAAATTCTGGAACGGATGCGGTGCAAACATTGAAAGGTGTTTTGCATATAAAATAAAAAAGTTATTCAATATAAACACTATATTAATGTTTATATTTTGACAATATTAATGAGTTTCCACAATTTTTTCAAATCAACTTTCTCATACATTTACATAAAAATTTGTTTTTGTAGATAAAATGCATAAAATCTACAACGGGTGTGATGCAAACATTGAAAATAATCAAGAGTTTTAAAAAATTTATTGTATTGACTTTCTCATAAATGTATATAAAAATTTGTTTTCGCGTACATAAGAAAATAAAATCCACAATATACGTGATTCAAATATTTAACATATTTTTCTACGTATAAGAAAAAAAATCTATAAAAAATTTATATTAATGCTGCTAATTTTTATTTAATATCGTTACACTTTATAATATTAACAATGTAATTATTTTTATATGATTACCGCAATGTTATGCGACCCGTGCGAAAGCACGGGTTTATTACTAGTTTTGGAAAAAGAAGTTTTGGAAGGGTGAAGAGTAATTTCCCCAAAGCATGAGTATATTCATGTAAAATTGGGATCTTCAAATAAAAGCCCACCAAAACTTAAAAGCCCATCAAAACCAAAAAGCCCAAACTCTCTTCACAAAACTCATTTATCTTCTTCTTACATCTTGATCCCTTCTTGGAAACCATTTTCATCTCTCTCTCTCTGCAAACAAACTGGTTTATGGCAAAAAACAACAAGTATGCATCCATCAACTTCAACCACATCTACGACAACAAACCGATAACAACCACCACAAAAACCAACAACGCTTCAAAGAACCCTTCTCTTTCCTCATCTTCTTCATTCTCCTCCGCTTCGTATTCTGCAGTTTCCGCACCAAACAAACATGGTCGAATCCTCGTTCTAACCCGACCCACACCCAAACCCATTTCACATCCCACCCCACCCGCACAATCACAACAACCCAAACCCAACCCGATCCAACATCAACAGGCTCCAGTTTCTTCAGATCGTCCCCGGTCTGAACCGGGATCAGATTCAATCTCGCTTCGTCCGTTGGGTCGAACCGGTTCTCTGTCGTCGGGTCTTTTACCGAACCCTGTTTTGAACGGCGAGAAAGACAAGAGTTTGCCGGTGAAAAGTGGTAAATTTGTGCCGCCGCATCTTCGGCCGGGGTTTGTGCCGAGGGAGGAGTGTCTTAGGGAAAACTTGCGACCCAAGTCTGGTGGGAATGAGAGGATGAGGAAGGTTTCTGGGTCTGATACGGGTTTTGCGAATCGACCCAATTCCAGTGGATGATTATGATCATGGTATGTGTTTTTCTTGATTGTTCTTTAATGGTTGATTGTAATTAAGAAAAGATAATGATTTTAGCGAAAGAATAGTCATACGTTAACTAATTTAGAAAGTTAATTGAAATATATATTTGAGATGATAGTATTAAATATGATGAAGTTAATTGGGTGTTGCTTATATTTGAGACAGAAACTAGTATTTTAGGATTTGGAGGAGGATTTGATTATTATGCAGCTTATGTGTAATCTTTGGACTTTTCAAGAATCACTTATATAGTATTTTAGGTGGATTATGATTGAATTAAGATAAACAAGTATTCATCAAAGGATTCGCATAATTTCTTGATGTAATATAAAATTGATAATTTTCTTTTCATTTTTTTTTTATTATGAGAATTTGTTTCATAAGAACATTTAAAGGGTATTTTTGGAATGATAACATTAATTATATGGTGTAATTAGATAGTGTTTGCTTATATTTTAGTCCATCAAATATGATATTTGGTTGCTTATATCAGTTGGAAGGAAGTGTCTTAGGACTTGGAGGAGGATTAGATTGTTTTGTGGGTCATGTGTGCTAGGCTCTTTGAATAAGCTATTCAAGAATCACTTGTAGAAAACAATCTTTTAAGTTTTAATAACTATAATATGAGGATTAGCTTTCATTCTAAGTTGAAATTTGAGTTTTCATTTTTCTTAAAACTCTTCTCTTTCATTTAACTTCTCCTTAGATGTCCATAGGGTTGGAAAGAATTTTTATTTTGTTATAAGTGAAGAGTTACATGTGTATTTTAATTGAGAAGCTTATCCAAAGTAGTTCTTAAGAAGATGAAAATAAAAATGCTTTAGAAGAATAGTCCAACTGTTTTGTCATCAAATAATTGTTGTCTTTATAAATCTTATTTACAAAAATGATGTCTATATCTGCTTCCAGAATCCAAATCATATTAAAGAAATATATGATTGTTGATTGAAAAACCATATATACAAGTTGGAGTCATTGTCTTTAGAGTTTTTATTGAGTGCATGTTTGGATTAGCGGTGAGGTTGCCAGTTTTGTGAGCCACCGTAACTTTGTAAAAGCCACACTTTGGAGCTACACAAAATCATGGTGTCACCGAAATTTTGTTGAACTTTACCGTCAAACCAAACATGCACTGAATCAAAATAAGGGTGATGTTTTTGGGGGTTCTTGATTAAGAGGGTTTTTTGTGCCTTTTGAGGCACAGTTACTAATTTGGGCATTTCATGTCTTGTTGTTTTGAGCTTGGAAGCGTACTAAGAGTATGACCAATTTAGTGTTACTTAGAATCATGGTGAATTTAGATCACAGAACATGTCAACAATAAAGTAACTTTCCATATCATTTTAAATTTAAATGTATATATTAACCATATTCTATGTTAAACTCTTCATTGCATTTTGTATGTCTAAAATATGTAAAAGGGCAACCAGATGCACAAAGCTTTGGCCATTGTAGCTTAAATATGTGAATGAAATTGGTTTTTTCCTATCATGTTATGTTACATCTGCTGTTGAAAAAAGATATGGTGCTTTGCTTAGCAATTGTATGACATAGACTTATAGTCATAGAAAATGTGTTTGTGCAGAATAGTTGAATTCTTTTCAGAGGATGAAGATAAAAGGCATTTTGTCATAGAGAAAATGTTGAAGATAAAAGGGCATTTTGTCATAGAGAAAATGTCTGTGCAGAACAGTTCTCTGTTCATATCCTTTGTCCCTCTGGAACTGACATCAATTTTCACAAGATGGAATCTCAAATCATTGAAGATGAAACATGACCAGAAGACAGATTCTCAACACCTAACGACGCAGTTTGTAACGAAATTTGTAATGATTTACAAGATGATTTGGTTCTTGTTTACCACCGATGACAATACTGTAGAATCTACGTACATATTTTATATACCCTGCTAAACTTTTTCTACTGTATTTTTTTCTGGCATGCCTTTATACATAGAGCATGTGTTGTTTGATTGAGAAGCAATCCAATCCTTTAGTTGTTTGTTGTATTTTGCTTGTCGCAATGTCTTGCTATTTCAGCTTTTGGTAGTTGCGCATGCTTGGCTTTTCAGTTTCCTATAAATGGTTTCACTTATTCACCTAAGTGGGGTTAATATCAAGTTGACATTAGGTTGTTAAATAGAGACAAGTAATCACAGTGGAATAGGGAAATTCTGAAGAGTGATAATTGAGAAGTAGTAGTAATGAATAAATTATAAGATTATAATAGCTTAATAAGTGCTACTACATTTTCATATAGGAAAAAATACATAGACACACTTCCTTGTACACCCCAATGTACACCCTCCATGTGGCATGGGCATTATAGTAATTTCACACACTTTATTATTTTTTCCCTTAATTCATCCATCCTTCCCCCTTTCACGTAAAACCTCTCCCTGTCTGTGTTTCTCTTTTCTTTCTACCACAACAACAGCCTTGCCACAACCACCTCCCCTTCTTCCTACCACCACCGTTTAAATTTGAAACTCACGGCGACGGTGAAACCGAGGACGGAAAAGACCATGAAAAACCAAGGACAACGATGGTGAGACCGTGAACAGCAACAGTGATGAAGACAAGGCAAGTTGCCGAGGGAGGCGACGGAAGAGGACCGGTGAGAGGAGGACGGAGGGAACAAAGTTGACAGAGATGAAGATGGCGACGACGGAGATACCATATCTGAAACGGAACGACGGGAGATAGTCGTTTACATAGCCATCGCCGGTAAAAAAGTGGGTTGGCGGCGGAGGGTGGGTGTGGCAGGTGGAGGAGTTCGGAAAAGGGAGAACGGCGGTGGGAGAAAGGAGAAAGGAAAAAGGGAAAGAGAGACTGAGTGAGGGGAATGTTTCAATTTTTTTTTTGTTTGTTTTTTGTTTGTTTGAGCTGTCACTATCTTATTGGTTGCAGCTGAGAGGTGTAGAGTGGTATATGCCACGTAGGGGTGTGTACGTATCAGTGCTCTTTCATATAATGTCATGTCATTTTTGTTATATTTTAAAATTATGGCTGCTGCTAGTGATAATGTCTAGTGTCATTTTCATGTTGTACTTATCCGTCTATTTGTCGTTACCTATTTCTAATTTTTAATTCTTGTCAACGAAGGAAGTGTTTGTGATTCCTTAATACTTTTTTGTTCTTATCGTTTAAACCAAAGACAACGCATAAGCAGCCAGCACATCATATTTTTAAAACGTTTTTCGTATTTCATATTAGATTCGCAGACTAATCTGAAGTCACTAGGTTTCTGTCCAATTTTAATGATTTGAAAAACTATTACAGTCCGTTTGGTGCGTAGGATAAGAAGTCCGTTTGATGCGTAGGATAAGAAGACAGGATATGATAGCACTGTTATATCCTACTTAAATCTGTTGTTTGATGTATCAGTGAGAAATGATAAAATAAACTTATTACTTATCTTATCCTATTACGTCTTTGTAATTTTAATCCTTAGTTTTTAGTGGGTTAGCAACCTGATAGCATAAACGCGCATCATTTTTTCCTCATAAACCTCCTTCGACTCTCTACTTCTAGTTTTTTATGTTCTATTTTTTTTTTAATTTTCTTCTTGATTTTCTTCCCAATCGATATCAATTCCAATCAATTTGTTTCATGTTTTATTCCTTCAATAGACTTTCTTCCCAGTCAATTTCGCTGCCGCACATGAATTAGAAAATAACATTTACGATTTTCCATTATTTTCTTCGTATGAAAATTGGCCGTTTTGTGCAATTGATTTTCTACAATCGATTTGCTTCCCACTGTTTCTCCAATCATTTTTGCTTCCCAATGTTACGGTTTGTGCAATCGATTTTCTGCACATTTTTTTTCTTCAATAATTCTTCATAATTCTGTATGGTTGTACAAGCAATATCAATTTTCTTTTCAATTTTATGAAAAAAACCAATCACGATTTTCTTCATAATTTTTTTCATAAATTCCATCAATTTATAAAATTACAAGCAACATATTATTTTTTTTTATAAAATTACAATCAACATCAATTCCATTGATTTTCTTCTCAAACTTGTTCCCAATCAATTTAATTATGTGTGTAAAATTAAAGTTATATAGTGTTGTTATTTTTATCACGTCAATAAAAAGTATGCACCAAACGTATGATAGAATAAAATAATGTTATCATATTTCTTTATCCATTTTCCAATCATATCATATGTTTATCCTAACATACGTACCAAACGGACTCTTAGTGGTGCAGTGCCATTAGAAAAGAAACTTGCCAACCTTTTATTGACGGTAGAATATGCTTACAAACAACAGTAGAATCACACACATAAATAAAGAGAGTCCAATGAAAGAGATAGTCTAATGTTAGAAGACAAATATATCCAAGAAATTCTAGACTTTGATCTCTCCTTTCAAAATTAGAGTTTAGACTCTCTCTCTCTCTCTCCCATAACATAATCACTCAGTAAATATCGCAAAACCATTTCCCATTTTCTTTTTTTATTTATTCCTGAAAATAAATAACATAATAAATGACACACTAAAAACATAGCCGCCAGATTCATCTTATGATTGGTGGACATTGAGGGGCACTTTTCAGTGACATCACAATTATATGCATTTTCTTATGATTGGTTATGGTTTTAGTAGGTCAAGTGTAAAAAATTATTTTTGATGGCTTAAAAACATTTTGAAGTTAGAGTCAAACAATTATGAGTGATATATAGCTCAAACTGCCTTCTTTCTATGTTTCCAAGGGGATTGTCAATCAAACAAGTTGTGTAGGCATTCGCAACAAAATGGAAGAACTTCAGAGAAACATGTCATCATGTGGCTAAAGCATTGCTACAATCATGTTTGCTCAAAATATTTTGGTGAATCAGTTTGTTGCTTGCATCATTAATTGAGATCCTTCTTAAGTGCTTAAGGATATAATTGCTTATTATGAGGTTCTCCATGGAAGCCTGCATGATTTGGCATAGTTAAAAGTATTTTGCTGACACAATCCATAGGAAGATCAATGTTTGATCATCGAGAAAGAAAGTGTGTGACCACCATTAACATCCTCTAGTTTCTATATTTTCTCTTAACCACAAACTCACCGTTCTTTGGCTACATAACTTTAGAACCTTTCAACACTACTTCACCATCCCCTGAGGCCTGAGGCACGATCCTTTAGATTTCCAAGTATTTCAAAAGGAAGGAATTATAAGACTAATTTGTACTATTAGGTTGGAAGGTAAATAAAGTTTAGTCATAAATTATTCCGTCATTAGAGACAAATCCGGGTACTTATTATGATATTTCTTTTTTTCTCCACTGGCTGTATCTCAAAGAAAGCCGTCCTTTGACTAATCTGTGCTTAGTCGAGATGTAAGTAAGGTTTGGTAATAATGTTGCTTCACCAGGTATGAAACTTGAATATTAGCCTAGTTTGTTCCTATTAGAGATGGAAATATGTCAAACTGCTCCAACAATAGTTTATGAATTAGTTTAGATTAGACTTTAAATATAGTGATAGGATTGTTTTAAATATTGTCATAGATGATGTTTTGACTGTTTCTTTTCTCATCTTATGAGTTTCTCACATGCCCTACACAATTTGGATTTTAAAATCCAAATTGCATAAAAACTCCATAAAACCTCCAAAAACACGTTGAAATATTTCGTATTTTAGAATCCAAATAGGGCGCGCAAGAAGCACATAGGGTAAAAAGAGTAATGACATTTAACTAAAGATGCCATATTACAAGCTACTACCACAAGTCTTTTTAGGCCTCAAACTCGCCTACTCAATTAAATATAAATAATGTTTTTAATTAAAAATATTGTTACATTAGGCATTAGATTTTGTAGTTTGTGTCAAATCATAAATTTGCTGAAAAAACCTTGTATATATTATGCATTGTCCATATCAAATGATTCATACTAAATGAGCTAAGCTCACGATGACAACTTTTTCTATAATTTAAGCACGCTATCCTACATCAATATTTGAAAGATATTTATAAATTAGAACTGAAAAAGGAAATGTCAAAATTTTCTAAAAAGTCACCTTTTAAGTCTCAAAATATAATTTAATCTCTTTGGACTTTTAACTCGTTTAGACAATTTAAAACGAACATTGCAAAAAGAAAGACAAAGGTAGAAATTTGAAGATAAAAACACCTGAATTGTAACAACAATAATGGACTCTTGAGATTGAGACAAATCCTATATCTCATCAAACCAAAACACATACAAAATAATGACTCCTACAACAAATAGGAGAAAGTTCGATGGTAAAATAAAGGTATCAATCAAATATCAAAACATTTCAAATGGATCCCAAAATGATGAGAATTTAATCTGTAACTAAGATCTTCCTCTTCTAATGTTTACATCTTTCAATTTCAATTCAAACTATGCTGTACTGCAGCATCCACTCTTCTTAACATCTGAAACATCATCTTTACCAATATTGATAGTCTCTCCCTTAGGCACTGATGCAGAGCCATTCTCTTTCTCAAGAGTCCTCTTACTCACAACATTGTATATCTGAGTGAGCACTTCCACGAAAGCATTGTCCACATTCAACGACTCTAGTGCCGAAGTTTCCATGAAATATATGTTTTCTTTCTCGGCAAATGCGGTAGCTTCTTCCGTTGACACGGCTTGCAAGTGTTTAAGATCTGCTTTGTTTCCTACAAGCATGATTACAACATAGGCATCTGTGTGATCTCGAAGCTCCTTCAACCACCTCTCAACATTTTCAAATGTCACATGCCTTGTTGAGTCGTACACCAGCAATGCGCCAACAGCTCCACGGTAGTATGCACTTGTGATTGCACGATATCTGTGATACATAAAAAAGAATGAGAGACTACAAGATTCAGGAATGAGTTATATAATTTATCTAAGTTTGATTAGCATGCAAGTATCACATTGTAGACGGAAAATTCTCTAAATGGAACTCTCATTTTAAAGGAAAAAGCGAGATTACGAGATTTAGGAATGGGTTATATATTTATCTAGTTTTGATTAGTATAATCACATTGTAAATCGACAATTCTCAAAATTGAACTCTCATTTTAGAGGAAAAAGTAAATGCATATTGGTATCACGGTGAGAGTTCATTAGAATTACTCAAGTGTGATACCGAACCTGCAGTAAGACATATTAGAGGAGTTAGATCCAAAAACAATATAACAAGTTTAAAACTTAAAGTCTAAGACTTTTAGAAGAGAAACTATGGCTAATTGGAGCAATCATATTGAACAAATTGAAGACTAGAAGTATAAAGTTTTAGAAGAAAAACCTTGATCGATCGAACAAATTACAACAAATTTTGAAAAAACTAAATGGATATTGGAAGAAATAAACAATGGTTACGCTCTACCATCCTTAGTTTTTGTGATCGTAACGGAGTCCATATCAGGCATATTAAATCTGAATTCTTTACATATTAAGAATAACAATGCAATTGCAACCACAATCACAATTTAAAACCTTATTTAACTTGTACCAAAAAAAAAAAAAAAACCTTATTTAACAAAAAAATTCCAAGATTAAAAACATAACAACTACAACCCCAACATCAAAAATGAAAATGTATCACTTCGACATTCTTAAACAGTTAAACCCAAATTCCTTCTCTACCAAACAACAAATTTTAAGACACAATCCTCTACTTATGATCACTGTCCTAAACACCAAGATCAAAAGTAAAAACTCCACAACCACAAAAAAGTAACATACTTTTGCATTTTCACTCCATTCAATTCAATTCAATTCATCAATCAACAACAAAACAAACAAAATTCTTAAACCCCATTTCATTATCCACCCAACAACAAAATCTCTGTTTATGATCACTATCATAAACATCAAGATCAAAAGCAAAAACCACAGAAAAAAAAACACCCTTTTGCATTTTTGCCACATTGAAATAACAAAACAAAGGAAACCCATTAAAAAAATGAAGAACTAAAACCCAGATCATAAACTAAGCATAAAGAATGAAATTGAAGAGAAAAGGAGTGACCTTTCTTGACCAGCAGTATCCCAAATCTGAGCCTTAACAAGCTTATCAAGAATCCTAACACTGCGAGTAGCAAATTCAACACCGATGGTGGATTTGGATTCCAAGTTGAATTCATTTCTAGTGAATCTAGACAAAAGATTGGACTTTCCAACACCAGAATCACCGATCAAAACCAACTTGAACAAGTAATCGTATTCTTCATCTACAGCACCCATTGATGATGATGATGATGTAAACAAAAGGGTGTTGGTGAAAAATAAAGATAGATCGAGAAATGAAAAGGATTTGAAGAGAGAGAGAGAGGGAGAGAGAGAGAGACGTGTACTCTTTGAAGGAAGGAAACGTAGGAGACTGTTACAAAAAAGGAGGCCGAATGAATAGAATGCACGCTCCTCAATCAAATCAAATCAAATGAATCTTTGTTTTTTTTTCTTTTCTTTTCTTTTCAATTTTATAATAACGGCTATTTTCGCAATGTTAGGAAGGCGTTTACAATTTTTATTTTGTTTTAAAAACTTTTCCAACCAATGATCGATTAATTCGTTTAGGTCCAAGGCGAGAAGAAAGTTTTATATAGATTAATTGATTAAAATTGATATCGAATTTGAGACTTTGAAATGAACACATCTAATAGTTTAAATTAATATCATTAATTCAACTTAAATGAATTGAAGGTGTTTACAATTAATTTAAATAAAATCAACTTTATTTTGAAATAAATTAAGATGTTCATTTTTATACATGTATCCGATCAAATTGATGTGACAAAACATGTGTAAACAAAATTTTATTATTTTATTTTCTTCTTATCATTAAAGTATTGTTTAAAAAATATAACTTCAAATGGAAAAAAGAAGGTAAAAACCTAAAGTAATCATATCATATCAGTATGCATTGCCACACCACTCAATATATTTTGAGTAAATTACACTTCATTCTTCTTAAAGATGTTTGAACTATACTCCCCTCTCTTGAAAAGAAAAAATTATACTCCCCTCTCTTATAATATGCTTGAAATGCAACATCCTCCCTTAATAATTAAATATGCACTACACTTTAATCTATTTTGATTTAAATAAATATTATATATATATATATATACACTAATTTTGAACCACCATTTAAGAAAAATAAATTTATTTCTTTACAATTTAAATATTGATAATAATTAAATTTAAATATTTTGCTATTAATTTATATTATAGAGTATAAAATTAACTTTTAAATAACCATATTTTAATGTCGTTAGTAATTTTTCACATATTTTAATTTTATATTGGGTTGTTTCATATTTTATATTAGGGTTTAAAACTATATGTTATTGAAATTGTGAATAAAAAATAGCAAAAAATATGTATTCAATTTTTTTTTGGGGAAACATTATAGTTTTTTTTTTTGACAAAGAGCATTATCTTTTTTGGTGGTGATGTATTCAAATCTTGATTATATTAAAATAGATCCGCAATATTATTTTTTTTAAAGTGTGTTAAATTATTATTTTTTTGCTAGATTATTAAAAATAAAAAAAAATATTGAGGGATTAAAGTGTAGAATTTAACATAAGAGGGGAGATGAATGTAATTTAAGCTTCTTTTAGGGAAGAGGAGTGAAATATTTTTTAATATATTTTGAATAAGAGGAGAGGAGAATGTAATCTAAACATCTTTGAAGGGATGAGAGTGTAATTTACTCATATTTTGGTAAGTAAATTGGTGGTTAAAAATTCACCTTTTTATGTGAATAAGTGGGATGTTCAATGACACTTCACTTATAATCATAAAAGTAATTTATATTATACGATATATGTATTAATGAGAATGAATTAAAAAACAAAAAAAAATGAGAAAGTACAAAGAGGTTGTGAGCGGCGGTCGTCCTAGGGCAAACCTACGACAACCGCGTCGGAGTTTATCTCCGGTAAAGAGATACACGGGGGGGGGGGGGATAGGGGAGATTGGACTGTGGTTCGGTCGAGAATGAGGAAAGCGACGCAACAGAAAGCTTGAAGACGGGACAAATCAAGGACATCACAGCGACATGAAGGAGCGGGTCATGCTAGGGTTAGGGACAGGCGAGCGACTGAGGATTTAGGAAGGCAATCACAACATCAATTCAGGTCACGACAGGTAGTTGGACTTAGAGAAAGTAGGGATTCCAAGAATGTGGGAGGAAATTATCCATCAATGGAACAACATGCATCTGCTACTATTAAGGTTGGGAATGTTCGTGCAGCTGAAACAGACAAAGGCAGTAAGGTTTCTTTTTATTTCACTAATTTTCCAGACTTTATGTCAGTTGTTCAATTACGTCAATTCTTTGAAGTGTGCGGTACTCTATCGGATGTGTATATAGCAAGGAAACGAAATTATAGAGGGTAAGCCTATGGTTTCCTTCGCTTCTTGAATGTGAGAAACATAGACAAATTGGCTCTTGCTTTGAATAATGTTTGGATATGACAGTGTCGGATTTGGGCTCGTGAGGCGCGTTTTGATAGATTCACTTATAACTCAGTGGATGACTCTGATGATGGGAGGAGGAAAGGGGAGGAAGTGCAGGTGTTATCGGTGGTGAGGGTGACGGGCAAAGGTATTAAAAATATGAGGGTGGGTAAACAAGAAGAAGGGAAAAGAGGTGAGGGAGATAAAAAGGTTACTGGTGGGGATGTTGAGATGAGGGTGGGGGGAATTGAGAGGAAGCTGAAGGTGAGGAGGGTGGGGGAGGCAGTCACAGCTGTTGGGGGGTGTTAGATAAGGAAGGCGTAGGGAGGGTGGTGAGGGAGATGGGGTCCGAAGGAAAGATGGATGTGATGCAGCAACCTCGACTTGCATAGGGTAGTGCCAGATGCAACCAAGGTAAGAAGGATGCATGTCCTCTTGTTACAAAGGAACAAGTTAATATGCGTTTTATTCCGTCATATAAATCATCAGTCGAAGATCGCAATTGGGCAGCAACCTCATTCCTCTACCATAATTGAATAAAGGTCTTTACGCGTATTAACTTGTTCCTGCGTTAATGATAATACAAGTTAATACGCGTTTTATTCCTGCGTAGTATCATTATTCTTGACAGAGGTCTTTACCGATACTACGCAGGAAATGTTACCGCAATTGAATAATGACCCCGTAATGGATGAGGTACAAGGGGAGTGGGAATTGGATGATTTGGTCATTGATTTACATAAAGAGTGGGAACAACATGAAGGGAAGAAGGAGGGGAAAAACACAGTACAACAACCGGACATTAAAAAGCATTTGGAAACAGAAAGTAACAGTGACCATATTTCAGTTGTTTCACCGATTTCGGAACCAATTTTGCGTGCCAGTGACAAACCTGCAGTTAGTAAATATCAATGTATCAATGATCAGCCAACACCTAATAATTCTACGCCAATTACAACCGGACCGTGGAGTCTGGATTGGCTTTCGAATGTACCATGCCAAGCTGGTGGACTTGCGACATCAACAACTTGCAGCAAGGCTGATGGTAATTTTGTTTTTGTTGCGGGTGCAGAAGCTTCAGGGCAGCAACACGCTGCTAAAAAGAAGAACAACAACAACTTAAAGCATTCAGCAGTATTTTTGAAACGTGTAGCTAGAATGTCGTCGACGGATAGAAGAGAAATCTTAAAAATTTTGAAGAAAAAAGATAGAAAAAGGAAGGAATGAAATTCATCAAAAAATTCTAAGCAAGCTTGTGATTCCAATTCTAATTTTTCTAAGTCTTCTATTAATAAGGATTGGGAGAATTGGGTAGTGTTACATGGGGAACCGGATGTGGTGGCGAAGGATGTTACAGAGTTGGGAAAGGTGATTGGTGTGAAATTTAAGGGTGACCCTAATAATAGCTTCAACTTGTTATCAAGGGAGGGTAGGAGAGAGTGGAGGGCAATGGGAGGATATGAGGTGGAGAATGTGGAGGTAGGAGCGAGGGAGGATGTTGAGGAAGGGAATTGAGGGTGGTGGGATGTCGGTGGGGATGGGGATGGAGAGTGGTTAAAATGAAGGTGTTATCTTATAATGCGAGGGGGTTAGGGGGTGGAGAGAAAAGGGTGGAGGTAAGGCGGTTGGTGCAAGACAAGAGTCCGTTTGTTTTATGTATTCAGGAAACCAAGTTGAGTTCAGTGGATGATTTTTGTGTTAAAACCTTATGGGGAGCTGATTCATATGGTTATTCTTATCAACCTTCGGTGGGTGCTTCAGGTGGATTGATCACAATGTGGGATAGTACTCGAATCAATGTGTGGTCCTCTGCAAGTTTTGATCACGTTTTGGTTAGCATTGGAACAATCATTCTTACAGGTGAAGATGTTGTTATTGTAAATGTGTATGCACCGTGTGAAACTGTGGCTAAAAATATCATGTGGGGTCGGTTGACATCTTATGTGCTGAGTAAGAAAGCATCTTGCTTGTGTGTGTGTGGAGATTTCAATTCAGTTCGTAGCATTGATGAACACAAAGGTAGAGGCACGTGTTTTCGTCAAACGGACACAGATATGTTTAATAAATTCATTGAAGATAGTCAGTTCATTGATTTGCCTATTTGTGGTCGGTTATTCACGTGGTATCGAGGTGATGGTATAACGATGAGTAGATTGGATCGGTTTTTACTGTCAGATAAGTGGTGTGAGAGATGGCCTAATTGTATCTATGTAGCTCACCAACGTGGCCTCTCTGATCATGTGCCTTTGATGTTACACGTTGATGAGACTAACTAGGGACCTCGTCCGTTGAGGATGCTTAAGTGTTGGTCGGAATTTCCTGGATATGATGATTTTGTTCGTGAAAAATGGGAGTCATTCAGTGTTCAGGGATGGGGAAGTTTTGTTCTGAAACAGAAGTTGAAAATGATAAAAAAGGGTTTAAAGGAGTGGCATCCAAAGCATTCCAAGAATATGGAAGGTAAGATATCAGAGGTTAAAGATCGCATTGCTCATCTTGATTTGAAAGGGGAGGTGGTTGCGCTTTTAGATGACGAGGTGAAGGAACTCCATGGTTTATCCGTAAACTTGCATTCAGTGGCTCGGGTTCAAACAAGTATAAATTGGCAAAAGTCGCGGAGAATTGGTTACAGGAAGGGGACGCGAACTCAACAAAATTTCATGGTGTTATGTCTTCTCGTCAGTGTAACACCCCGAAATCCCAACATAAAAATTTCCGTATATTATCAGAGTTAAACCCATAATCAGGATGTCACATTTCATAAAAATCACTAAACAACAATGAATAATATTTTATTCTTCATCAAATTATTCAATGTAACAGCGGAATTATAAACTCAAAATATTCTTTTAAGTAAATCTTGGCACAAGGCCACATCAACGTCTCAAAAGGTTCAACAACCATTTTAAAGTCATAAATAGTTCAAAGAAAATACGTAAAAGAATAGAAACAACGACAAAGTCTCATCCCGTTACGTATCAGAGCATCCTAAGACACCACACACAACGGATTCCTAACATACGCACCTAAGCTTGATTATCTGCACTTGCCCACAAGGCGGCAATTCCAACAGAAGGGGTGAGAAACAAAATCAATAATATATATCATATAATTCAATAATTAATGACAAACCACATAAAATCATCACTTCAATCACATCGTAAATAGATAGTATTTAACATAAACACATCACAATTCATCACATTTATTCACTTTAACAACATCACAAAATCATCTTCACATCATCACTTAAACAACATCACAAACGACACGACTCGACAATGCAACTCTACACTTAGACATCATGCATGTGGTACCATTATTTTAAGCATTAATATGCTTCACCGCCACTTTGAGCAAAAGCTCCATCGCCACTTTGAGCAAAAGCTCCATCGCCACTTTTATGCATATGCAATGGACTCACACTTATAACTTAAATAAGCTAAACAACTTAACACTGGCTTCGACAACAATAATAATTGTGCCTAAACTCTTTAAGACTCCCTCCCAAACCTTGACGTTGACAAGGACTTCTCTCCACAATATTCTTAATTCGTCACATAACTTCATAAATTCATATAAAATTATTCGCAAGGTATTTTTGTGTCAAACCAATGCCATTGGAAAGACAATTCAACTATCTACAACTTTCGCGTTTACAACTAAGGCCAATTCTGTGCCGATCAATACCAGTTTTTTTATTTCAAATTCGGGTACAGAAACTGAAAATTACTGTGACCTACGTGTAGTATTTTGACCATAACTTAAGTTCTAAGAATGATTTTGAAGTCAAACCAAATCCATTAAAAAGCTAACACAATTATCTACAACTTTCATGTTTACACCAAAACCCAATTCAAAACAGAAACATGTGAAAAAGGCGCAAGAACATGAAACAGGAGATGCTGTCACTGTGCAGCTCTCGGGAAAAGTGACATTTTCCACCCAAAAATCCCATTTTTAATCCCTTAATCACCCCAATGTATTTGAAATCTTGTTTACAGATCATATATGCAGCAAAGGAGTCAAAACAACATACAATTATGCATGAACCGACATAAATCATCACATTTATCATAAACCTAACCCTAGAACATATTCATCCATCAAAAATCAAATTAACATATATATTATTGAAAGGAATCCCAACCTTACCTTAATTCAGCAACGCAAGAAAATTCTACAGCAAATTCGATCCCTTTCCTCTTCTTCCTAGCTTCCTCTTGGTCCTTCTCAAAACTCACCTTTTCTCAATTGCACGTGAAAACGTTTTCTTCTTCTTTTTCTTAACCTAATTCTCTATTTATATAACTCTTAAACAATTTATTTTATTTCCACTTAACCCTTAATCTTCCTAAAATTTCATAACAACCAAATCTTAAACTCTTATTTTTACTAAAAAGTAACTCCCCATATTCTTTTAACTCTCATTTAATTTCTATTAAACTCACTTAATTCCCTTTTAAACCAAATAATACATTTTTCCTCCTATTTTGTTAAAATAATGCAATAACTATATAATAATATAATAATGCACCACATATCACGTAAATCAACATAAAGTCATGTAATTCATTTAAATAAAACACATCACACAAAGGTCATATGAAAATCATAGAAAACTAAATAGTTAAATTAAAAAAATGGGGCGTTACAGTCAGCGCCATATTGTTGTTAATTTGGTGATTGTTGATGGTGTCACTATTGAAAGGGTGCATAACATTAGAATGGTGGCCTATAACCATTTTTTAAGCCACTTTAAATCTCATGGAGCAGCTCGGCCAGAAGTGGGGAATCTCCCATTTCGAAAATTGTCTTATGGCGACGCGGGTAATTTGACAAAACCTTTTTCGGTGGAAGAAGTGAAGAAAGCGGTTTGGGATTGTGATAGTTATAAGAGCCCGGGTCCGGACGGTATCAATTTTGGATTTATTAAACATTTTTGGGAGTTGATGAAAGAAGACTTTATGAGATTTATTATGAAATTTCACCATAATGGAAAGTTGTCGAAGGGGGTTAATTCTACTTTTATAGCGTTGATCCCGAAGGTTACTAGCTCGCAACGGTTAAATGATTTTAGGCCTATTTCTCTGGTGGGGTGTATGTACAAGGTGCTAGCTAAGGTGTTGGCTAACAGGCTTCGAGTAGCTATCGGTAGTGTGGTTTCTGATTCCCAATCCGCTTTTGTCAAGGGGAAACAAATTTTAGACTGAATCCTTATAGCTAATGAAGCTAAGCGTATGAAGAAGGAACTTTTATTGTTTAAGGTCGACTTCGAAAAGGCGTATGACTCTGTTGACTTAAACTACCTTGATTCCGTAATGGCTAATATGAATTTTCCAACTTTATGGTGGAAGTGGATATCTGAACGTGTTGGAAATGCAACGGCTTCAGTTCTTGTCAATGGTTGCCCGACGGAGGAGTTTTCTATCGAGAGGGGTCTTCGCCAAGGGGACCCCCTTTCGCCTTTCTTATTTTTATTGGCTACATAAGGGTTTAACATTGTAATGAAGGCTATTGAGGAGGCGCATATGTTTAAGGGTTATGGTGTGGGCTGAAGTGGGGAGGTGCAGCTTACTCACCTTCAGTTTGCGAATGATACTTTAATAATAGGTGAGAAGAGTTGGTTGAATGTGCGCTCAATGCGTGCGGTGTTACTTTTGTTTGAGGAGATGTCTGGCCTGAAAGTGAATTTCAATAAGAGTATGCTCACTGGTGTTAATATATCCGATTCTTGGTTGGCAGAGGCGTCAATGGTGATGAATTATAGAACGGGGTCGATTCCTTTTTTGTATTTAGGTATTCCCATTGGGGGGATTTCAGGAAACTGAGTTTTTGGAAACCAGTGGTTGACCGTATTGTGGCTCGCCTGTCCTTGTGGAATAATAAATTCCTCTCATTTGATGGTCGCTTGGTGTTGCTGAAATATGTCCTGTCTTCGCTTCCGGTTTACTTTCTTTCCTTTTCCAAGGCTCCCACAGGTATAATTTCTTCTATTGAATCTATTTTTAAAACTTTTTTTTTTTTTGGGGGGGGGGGGGGGGGGGTGAGGATCATAGGAAAATAGCTTGGATAAATTGGGACTCTGTGTGTGTCCCGAAGGAGGATGGATGGCTGGGGGTTAAGAAGATAGGAGCGTTTAATTTATCTTTGTTGGGTAAATGGTGTTGGAGATTATTGGTGGAGAAAAAGGGGTTGTGGTACCGTGTTCTAAAGGCTCGTTACGGGGAGATAGGGGGCATCTGAATGAAGGGGGCAGACAAGATTCTTTGTGGTGGCGGATGATTTGTAGAGTCCGCGAGGGGGTTGGTGAGGGAGTGGGTTGTTGGTTTGATGACAATGTTCGTCGGATTGTTGGAGATGGTGGTACAACCTTATTTTGGTTTGATCATTGGGTCGAGGAATCACCTTTGCGAGTACAATTCCCTAGACTCTTTGATTTAGCCATAAATAAAGATTGTACAGTGGAAGAGATGGAGAGTTTAGGTTGGGAGGTAGGGGGCTCGCGTGGGTGTGGAGACGCTGCTTACTAGCATGGGAGGAGGAGAGTGTGAGGGAGTGTCGTGCGGTTCTTCATAACATTATTTTACATGTTGATGTTACTGATACTTGGAGATGGCTTTTAGATCCTATACATGGATATTCAGTGCGGGAATCCTACCGTTTTATTACAAATTCAGGTGAACAGGTGGATAGGCGCCTTGTCGATGATGTCTAACATAGACAAATCCCTGTCAAAGTGTCGTTGTTTGTGTGGCGTCTGTTATGCAATCGTCTTCCAACGAAAGATAACTTGATGCGGCGGAGTGTCATTCATACTAACGACGTGTCTTGTGCAATGGGGTGTGACGTTACTGAAACAACTACTCACCTCTTTCTAGATTGTGAAATGTCCCATACACTGTGGCTTCATGTCTGGAATTGGGTAGGTTTATCGGTGGTTACGCCTTGTCAGATTCGTCATCATTTCACTCAGCTTTCGGTTACGACAAGAATGTCGCGTGGTGCTCAGTCTTTCTTCAAAGTTATTTGGTTCGCTTGCGTCTGGGTCATTTGGAAGGAACGAAACAATCACATCTTCAAAAATACAGCGACTACTCCTTTGGATTTAATTGAGAAAGTTAAGTTATATTCCTTTTTATGGTTGAAAGCAAAACATGTGTCCTTTAATTATTGTTATCACGACTGGTGGAAACACCCGCTACCTTGTATGGGTATCCATTAGCGACTTGTTTGTCTGTTTTTGATGTTGACTCTTTCTTTGACCTCTTGTAATTTGTAAACTTTGAGTGGGGTTCTTCTTTTGCACTCCTTGTACAGGGAGCATCACCGTTGTTGTTAATATATATCTCATTTTGATTTGTGAAGAAAAAAAAAAAGAATGAATTAAACTCACAGGAACAAACAGCGCACATGTAATCATAAAAACCATTTAATATTTGCTAGCTAATTATTCAATATGACACTTTATTTTTTTGACAAATATTCAATATGACACATTAACAAAAACAATCATAACAATCGATGATATGGAAAAATATGAAATTTTAAACTTTGGAAACTATATTTTTTTGAATTTAATAAGTAGATTAAAATATGTATATTGTCGTTTTATTTTATTTTATATTTATTTAGGAATTGTCATTTTATTCTTAAATATAGTGTCCTCCTCAACGTTTAAATACGGTCACATTTATATTTTCTGAACATGTATTTTTTTTGTTTGAAGGGGAAATATTAGATACCATAAAAATTCATGCACACAACTACACATATTGAATTTGAATGTAGATAAAAATGTGAATTTAACTGTATATTAATATTGTTAATTGAGATAAAGGTCTTGCTAACCAGTACTTTTAGGACAATGGTTAAGAAAATTATAAATAAAAATTTTGTCTTGAAAATATATGTTTTAACTTTTAATTAAGATTAATTACACTATTTTTTATAAAAAGTTACTTGTTTTGATTGTTTAATCAATATCTTGAGAGTGTTGTTAATGTTTAACATTCTACTTGAGATAAATATGTCAAAAAGTCATTGCCATATGTTAAAAAACCATTTAGAACGTGTTGCAAAGAAGAAGAAAAAACAAAATACATTTTGAGCCACCGATGATGCTCTGAAACCACTTTGATGTTGCAATCCAAGTTAGTCATGATCCAAGTTTTTGTGTAATTTGAAAAATAAAAATTGCAATCTAAGTTTGTCACAATCACTGCCATAGAATGTTCAACTTTGTGTTGGTGAGACCGTGTTTTATTTTACAAAGGTGAGATCAATGTTTGTTAAGTCAAATAAAAGGGAGATTAAGAACCCATTTGTTATAGCTTTTTTAAGAAAAAAATTATTTTTTTTTTAAAAATAATCACTTTTAAGAGTTTTGCATCCGTTTGTTACAGATTTTTAAAAAATCACAATCTAAAAACGGCTTCAAATCTCAAAAAATAGATTTTTTTTAGAGGAGAGAAAAAACATGATTTAAAATATTGAACTAATTTTGTAACAAAAAATCCCTCTTATATTGTTGTATCCAAACAAATTAAATTATTTGTTTAAAATAAAAGTGATTATTAAGACAAAACCGCGCCAGGTAGGGGTCGAACCTACGACTTTCTGCTTAGGAAACAGACGCTCTATCCACTGAGCTACAGGCGCTTCCATGTTTGTTTTGGAGTTTTAAGATATTTATCGAATACAGACAATAGTGTTTAGTTATACGTACTGAGACATTATATGAGATTGAGGACAATTCATCCATACTTGTTTAATTTCTTTAGAGGCAAGCAAGGTAAACAAATATAACTTTGAGGTTAAGTTTGCTTAAAGAACAATGAGATTGGAGTATGATTTTTGTTCTGTATCTTGATGTAATCGTTGCTGTTTATGTGGGTTAAAAGTAAATAGTAAATATTTTAGCTTCTTAACCTTTCAGCCCCTGGTAAAAGCAAATGACAAAACTTAAAGCTTTTTTTTACAGCTTGTGAAAAGGATACGAATCATTATTAACCACAAGAATAATACTAGGTAGGAATATTAACCATACTAATAATTTATTTATATTTCAATTCATGGAAAAGGATGAGATGGAGTGAAATGCAATGAAAAGAGAGAAGATGTCATATATCTTTGTTTAAAAAAAAATCAAGAGTGAAAATTTAATTTCATCTTTCACATTTTTCCTTGGTCCAATTTCGTTCTTGACAAAATTAAAACTAGTCCATGACAATTTTATATGGAGGACAAATTAGTTGTTGATTCATTATAATAGAGTGACTAAATTAGATCGCGAGAAAATTGTGAAGGACTAAATTGAGTCTTCGCTCAATCTTTAAAATTAAAATATATGAAATAGACATGTTTATTTTATCCTACTTGTCATTATTATAATAGTCGTCAACCAATATTAGATTGGTATGAGTGAACCAAACTTGAATCCCTTAAACAAGGCTTTGACTACAAGGCTTGTTAACAAAAAAAATGTGGTCACAAAGAGAGACTTCGCGAAAGGTGGCCAACCAAATTCTCCAGCAGGTATTGACCGTCGATTAAAACAAAGATCTTGAGCAACATTAATTCTATTATTACTTATCACAAAATTTATCCTTGAATATCCAGTTACATACAACATAGGAACATCATTTGGACCCGTCAACAAAAAAATACAGGAAAACTGAAAGAAAGTAGAGTTTGGAATACATTTGTTCAAAAGGCTGAACCATGAAATCAAATGTCACAGGATGTGAATCAAACATCAAACATGAATACCGATCAAAGGAAAATACATGATCTGTTCTTCTTTCTTTTTTTCTTTTGCTTAGGAGGCTGCAAAACAACCTTGATTGCAGCATCAAACACAGCCTTCACATTCTGAAATATTGCAGTAAACACATAAAATTAGTACAAGGCTAATAGTGTGGTTGTGTTAGATCTTTAATGATGACATGTTCCTTCAACAATTTCTAGTTAATTTAAAATAACCATAACTATATATATGAATTCAAAAAAATAACCTGTTGAGTCTTTGAGCTGCATTCTAAGTACACAGCTGCACCAATTGCCCTCTTCAGCTCTTCACCCTGCCCATAAATTTTACATTATTTACGTGTACTCGAAAAAACCTATAAAAACCTTGATAGCGTATTAACACAATCAAGCAATTAAGAGATCTCCGTCATTGAATGAAAATCAGACGACTCGTATGCCAACTTAAATACTATTTGAAATACTTGGTTTCTAGCTATCTTTAGCGGCCGGATCTGCAACTGCGTGACTGCATAGAATCCAATTCCTACAAATTTGTATGACTTACCTGGGCAGTAGTTATAGCTGTAGCTCCTGGATGATCAATCAAATACTGCCTATCTTCCCTCAAATCTGCAAGCCAATAATATAAAAGTTCCAATTAATTATTAAATAACTACTAAGGCTAAACTTTTATTGTAAGTAACATTAAATTCCCAATTAAGCTATATATATTTAGCTCCTACCAAGTTTGGTTCCCACAAGTACAATTGGCACAGTTGGAGCATAATGTCTCAGTTCAGGAATCCACTGCATAAAATTAGCTAGTATTAGATTCAATTGAATAAAACTATACCATATAAAAATTCACAGGTGAATAAATGTGACTTCACAATAACCTTTTTAGAGATATTCTCATAGCTGGCTCTGCTGAGTAGTGAAAAGGCCAACAAGAACACATCTGCTCCTCTATAGCTCAATGGCCTTAGCCTGTTATAATCCTCTTGTCCTGAATTTTTATGAAGCCACAAAAAATTAGCAAGTCTTGGAAAAATAATTACTACTCCCTTCAGTTTTTTTTACAAAAAACAATTGACTTTTTAGATACATTGAATAATTTATGTATCTGGTTTATATTCTTAACGGCTAATACACAACATTGATATATGTCTAATATGATACACTGTTAAATGTTTTTGCTACTTTATAATTGAATTTGAACACAACAAATTATAAATCGTAATTACCACCTAAAGAAAATGCTTACCAGCAGTGTCCCATAATCCAAGATTAACTGTGCTACCATCAACCACAACATTTGCACTGAAGTTATCAAAAACAGTGGGAACATAATCCTACACAAAAAATTAAGAAAAAAACAAGTGAATTTTTTTACCAACGAAACATAAACTAAATTAACATGTTAAAACAAAAAAACATCATGTGTTGTAATCATACCGTAGGGAATGTATTGCTTGTGTAAGAGATAAGCATACATGTCTTTCCAACAGCACCATCTCCAACAGTAACACATTTGATGAATCTAGCTGTACTCATTTTCTGTTTCACACCCTCTTTTTTCTTCTTTCAAAGCAAAGCTTTCTCTACCGTTTTGTAATTTCCATCACTGCATGCTTCTATTATATTTCCTTCACTTGAAAATATTTGAACTAAAAGTAGAAGAATGAAAAGAAGAAAGTGTAGTGTTAAGAAAGAAAAGGGTGTAAATTTGAATTTTGAATTGAAAAGGAGGGGAAGTGAAGCATTTAATAAGGCAAGTCCTATGGCACCAACTTTAGTGTGACTCTTTCTAATAACTTGAACATTATTGCATTTAGCTTTCTGTTTCTTTAAGGGGAAGGACAGAGTTTTTAGATCAGCAAAAAAGGACTTGTTTGGTGTTGTAGTGGTGTTAGTTGGTTAAGTATTGTACAAGGGAGATAGTGAATAATTATTAGTACTTAGAATATCAACATTGTTTGATTAATGGCTACACAACAAAATGAGAATTAATTACTGTTGGAGAAAAATATTAGTTGATTGTAAAAATTGAAGGTTTTGGAGTTTGGATAGTACCAAGTTGGTACAAGTGTCATACAGCTAACCAAACACTAAATATTGGATCAATTGAAAAGTGGGTGGATGGATTAGAAATTACTATGTTCAAGGAAAAATATTGATTTCCATGTCACTATATCACTGCCCAAATGATAAATTTTTGTTCAAGTCCTTAGTGGATCTAATTTATTGACAGATTAAAATTATGACCCACCAATGTGTTTCATGTTTTTATAGAATTTTTTTTAGGTGAGATGCATTTTAAAATCCTTGAGGGTCAATAAAAGTCTTTAAACTTATAATATCTACTAACTAAGTTCTCACATCATCAACAAAATTCAAACCAAAGTCCTTGTAAAATTTGAATTGAATCTTTGCTAATTAAACTAACTTAACAAAGTGTTTTCATTTCTTGGTAAAGCAAACTTTTATGGCATATAATAATAATAATTTTACTTTGGATTAAGTAAGAATCTTTAACAACATAGGATGTGTGCATCTCTTTAAACCGAATTTATTCATACTCAAGAGCCATGAATCAAACATCTGATATGACTACTTGAACCAAACTTCTCCCCTCCCAACATAAATCAAACCTCTCCTCTCAAATCTTTTATTACTTGAACCAATTCATTATTTATCATTAATAATAATAATAATACTTTATGTGCATTAATAATCAATAATATATGACATAGTGCATTATTATTAAGCACCAACTGTAATTTCACCAATTTGTAAGCAACTAGGATTATTTTTCATAAGAGTTTATTTTAAAGAAAAAAAAACTTGAATTCTTGATTACAGTTCACATGGAAGAAACAAACCAATCCAATCACCATCAACTAAAAGCTATGTCTATATAATACATGAGAGCAATTATAAATTTCAAAAATACACAAAATACAATTAGTATATTACTTCTCCCACCGTTTTTTTAGTTTTGTTAATTTAGTTGTCTTAAGCTAGGCAACAGCACCAATAAGGATAGCTTTATAATCATGATTTAGTATGAAAAAGTCTAGTTCAACCCTGTTTTGCAAGCTAACTATGATTCTTTTGAATGTATCTCATGATATACAGAGTACAAGCTAAGCCAATATCTTCTTAACTTCTTTAATAAAGAGCAAATCATGTCCCAACTGAAAATTAATATCTGTAAAGCAATATTGAATTATTTCCTTTTCGGTGCACAACAGTATAAAGTTATTTTCCTCAACAAAAAATACAATACGGAGTTATTGTGTCATGGCATTTTATTTTTATTCTAATACAACATAATACACAAAAAATTAAGTTATAACTTTTTGGTATTACTTAGGGAAAAGAGGTCATATCAATCCAGAGTTTGGTCTAGAAGTAGTTAAAGTCTAATTAAGAATTGTTCTACTCATAAATCAAATTCAAGTTCTCTCAAACAACTCGTCTTTTAATAAGAATCGTTAATTATTCAAACTCAATCATTTTATTTTCTCTTTATGAACAAAGATAGGCCTTTTATTCATCAACAAACATCAATAAGTGCATTACCATTATAGTAGAACAAATAGAGACTAGCATTCAAAATTTGAGGTTTTTGCTAACGAATTAACCATTTAAATTCAATCATTTTATTTTCTCTTTATTAACAAAGATAGGCCTTTTATTCATCAACAAACATCAATAAGAGCATTACCATTATAGTAGAACAGATAGAGACTAGCATTCAAAATTTGAAGTTCTTGCTAATGAATGATCAGTGCATTCATTTGCCTCCAATAAAAAAATTTGGTGATTTTGATCGGTGTGTTCACTTGCCTCGTAACTTCTCCTTTGTAGGATTCCAATGAGCTAGAAGTCCAAAATGTATGGGCTATGCTAAATTTATGTTTGGTTAGAAAATTGATTTTCTGACAATGAAAATTTCATATTGACATAAGTAAAATACTAAAATGCCCTCAACAACAGTTAACAACCATTGGGTAAAGTGTCGGTAGTTAACAACTGCTGGAGCCAGCGGCAGGTAACTGCCGTTGTGTTCGTAATATACTCAGGCCAGTAGCCAGAATCCAGACACTCACTCCATCATCACAATCTTTCTATAAACTTTTCACTCTCTCTCTAAAACAAAACTCTACCAAATCATCCAGTTATTTTTCCACTAAATCACAAGTAAGTTATCACTTATGCTATTGTCATGCATTTTAGTTAGTATATGTGTTTATATGTTTATAATTTCAGTTGTAGTTTAATTTTTAAATTTTGAATTTTTGTTTTTAATATAGTTATATTGTAAATCTGAAATGTTATTAACATATATTATGAATACCTGTTAAAATGAAGTTATATTGCTTAAATTTATAAAAAAAAATTGAATTTTATAAAAATTTTAGGGTTTGAATTTTTGTTTTTAATATAGTTATGTTGTAGATCTAAAATGCTATTAACATATATTATGAATATCTGTTATAATGAAGTTATATTGGTTAAATTTATAATTTTTTTTTCGAATTTTATAAATTTTTTAGGGTTTGTTTAAGATTTTTAGGGTTTATGTCAAATTTTCACTACAAGTGTTTGAATTATTTTTAATTTCTAATCGTGTAGATTTGAAACAATGGCCGGGTGGATCGACGTTAATGCAGAATTCAACGGCTGAGAACCTCAGAGGTTGAAGGTTTGGTGCCTTGGTGTAACGTTAAGAGGTCTCAAGGATCAACTGAATGAATTCAACCAAGGAGTCAACCCCAGAGACACAAGGAGGGTGGAATTAGTTCGGTATAAACGTCCAACGCTCGACGAGGGGAGATAATCATTCACTTGGGTGGAATTAAAGAACGACGAAAACGTGAAGAGTATGTTTTGGGAGCACAACATGTTCCAGTGGATCAATATGCGGATAACGTTGCTGAGATCAACTGAAGATATTATCAAGAGTCTGGTTCCGTCAGAATATGGTCATTAGATAGAGAATGCACCTTCCGACTACAACAATTGTCTTCCTCTAGATGGGGTAATTCAAACTTGCCAAACGACAAGTCCTCAACATTCATCCGACATTCATGTTTTTTCTTTGAAAAGATTAAATTCTTGTTAGGCTGATTTAGATGACGGTATTGAAGTGTCAAGGAATGTACCTCATTTCGGTGGCACTTGAATACCATCATCTAAACCAAGCCTAACAAAAATTTATTCTTTTCAAAGGAAAAACTTGAATGTCGGGCGAATGCTTGAGTCCTGTTGTTTGGCTAGTTTGAATTTACCCCATTTAGAGGTAAGATAATTGTTGTAGTTGAAAGAAACATTCCGGAATGTAATGTGATAATTATCTTATTTATTCACTTTTCGAATTTATTTATTCATTATGGAATTAGATTTAATTAGTTTTTATTCGAATACGCAATTTTAATTATTTGAATTCGCGTTAAATTTAATTAGTTTTTATTCAAATACGCAATTTTAATTATTTGAATTCACGTTAGATTTAATTAGTTTTTATTCAAATTCACGTTAGATTTCTTTAATACACATTTTTTATTTGATTTTTTGTATTTCATATAAATAAATGCAAATAAAAACTAAAATAAAGGAACACAAGTAATAGATATTAAAGAGGTTGAATGATGGAAAAAGAGGTTGAATGTATAAAAAATAGGTTGAATGTTGAAAAATGTTGAAAAAATAGGTTGAACGTAGAAAAGATAGGTTGAATGAAGGATGAAAAAGAGGTTGAATGATGGAAAGGATGGTGCATCCTAGAACGCACGAAGTGACAGCTAACCACCGTTGGCTCTAGCGGTTGTTAACTGCCGGCGTTTTACCCAACAGTTGTTAACGGGCGTTGGAGACATTTTACTTATGTCAATAGGAAGTTTTCATTGTCAGAAAAGCAATTTTCGTTTCTTTATGTCGTGACAAAAATTGATTTTTGAGTGAATTAATTTTGTAAAATTGATTTTGATTAAGTTCAACATAAAATCATTTGTAACCCACTTGGGTTGTTTTGTGGTGTCGGCTGAAACATTCGAGTGTGTTTCTCCTCAAGATATTATGTTTGATTTTCCTATTGTAAAATTAAGTGAATTAGTTTGACTTTTTTGCCTGATGAAAGTTTGAGTGAATTAGTTTAGTTTCTTAAAAAAGAAATGGCAAAATCATTTTGTTTGAAAAAGTGAATTAAATTATAAATTTGTGTGTAAAATTCAATTATGCAATGAAAAACTACAAATTCTAGCTTTAACTATAATCAAGCAAAATTAATTACCCAAACTTGTCAAAATCAATTTTATGCATTCATGTGTGTGTTTGTTTGTGCAGCGGAAGAATTGATTTTGATAGATTCTCTAGAATTGATTTGGTTAAAAGCAGTTCTGCTCTAAAAATCTACATTTTCCAGTCCACTTATACCGTCGCCACCGCCAGCAACAGAGTACTGTGAATCTCTTACACAATCGCGCTTGTTTGAACCACTTCACTCTAAACTGCAGGTACCTCTTTACTCTAGTCTTCACACATCCCTTTTGCTTCGAATATCTAAATTTTACTTTTTCACAAACTGGGTATTCTTGTAAACCCTTTTGTTCTATCACCCACAATCCATTTTTCTTTTCCAACTTCTAAAAAATGTAACTTTTGTTATGCAGATCATAAATATTGCAACTTTGGTCCGTATACCTTATTAGTAGCAGCTTTTGCAACTGTTGTGATCGCATTGATAAACAAGGTATTCTAAATGATGAAGCACTGACACTGGTAATAATTTGAATAAATGGCATAATTGGATGTAATTATAGGTATTTTATGTTGTCGGTGTCAGACACCGGCACACGTCGGACACCAGATGACTTCTAATAGAAGTGTCTGTGCTACTGAGTAAATGATACATTTTGTGGTATCCCCATTTGAAGCTCATTGTCTGTTTTGATTCCTAAAACCTTGAATTGCATTGGATTGTATTTATATCTCATTTCCTGTTTTTGCTTTTAATCATAAATATGTTGCATTGTTTTCAAATATTTGTACATTTTTTCCTATAGAAATATCTGAAATTAGAATAACAGATTCTGAAGGTGGTGGTTATTGTAGAAATGGTTTTCATTGTTCTTGTTATATAGCTTTGCCATTGATATTTAGTGTATTTGTAATCAAGTTCTTGAATGTATATTAGCTTCTTCGTTATCATGGCTCTGGCTGAAAGCATACAAAACATGCTGATCTATAACACGTAGCCTCAGTTACATGTATGTGTCTAATTACATGATCGATTGTTTTGTATATTTACATGTGGTTAATTCATGCAAGTGCACCATAGTGTTTGGACTTATAATATGTTGATTGTTCATAATGATGATGTGTTTATTATTGTTAATTCGACATGGATACTATACATTGCTATGCAGCTTCACAGCTTCTTGGTGATTTCATCATCATAATTTTTTTAAACATTAAATGCCTAGCAACCTCTAGTTGGTAGTGTCTAGTGAAAGTTGCATATCCACCCATGTAAAGATGGCACTTTGTATAATATACAAGAAAAAGGACATTGTATCAATGCTTGGCCACATCTTTGCATTTTTTCTTGTATGTTTGGGGGCATAATTCATAAACCCTCACCAGTTTTGCTCCTACTGAACCGATAAGAATTTTTCTGTGCCACAGGTGTCATTTTTCACATGTCACAAGATGCTTCGGTACTCTATTAGTGGATCAAGACAGGTGATTGGAGCAAAATGCGCTGTAAATCTGTTCTTCATTTATTTTCTATTCCGAACCAATATCCTTTGGTTCGTTCAGTGTCTTCTTCGCCACAAAATGTTGAACAGGCTGTTAGAGCTGAAGTAGAATCCAAAAACTATGTTAAAATTCCTGATCTCATTACTACGGAGTTGTCCCAATCCCAAAATTCAAACCCTTTCTCTTTTTTATCTTCTTTTCCGCAGAATTTACAAGTACAAATTGTTGATGAAATGTTGCAATCTTTTATAAATCTCAGACCTCGTTATAAGCCCCAACTAGCCTATTCCCACCTTCTTTCCTACACCCTGCAAAGTTCTCATCCCCTCCCTCTTGCACTTGCTGTCCTACAAAGGACTCTACGTTCTGGTTGTCTACCAATTCCTCAGACCCATGTTCTCCTCTCATCTGCTTGGTTGAACCGGCGATGTATGCCACATTCTGTAGCTAATATTTTACTTGATATGCAATCAATTGGATATCATCCTGACTGTGGTACCTGTAATTATCTACTATCATCTCTTTGTGCTGTCGATCAATTTGTCGAGGCAATTAATGTCCTGAAGGGTATGGGTGGAGCAGGATGCGTTCCTGACTCAAATAGTTATGGCACTCTAATTGGTGCAATGTGCAGAGTCAGAAGGACTTCCGACGCCCAAGATTTAATGAAGCAAATGGTGGCGAAATACGGGTTGGCCCCAGATCATGGAACAATGGTGAAAATTTTGTCAGCATTACGGGCAAACAAAGAGATATGGAAAGCTGTTGAGATGATTGAGTTCCTTGAGAAAGAGGGAAACTCTGTCGGATTTGAGAGTTACGAGTTGGTGATTGAAGGTTGCTTGGAGAGACGCGAGTATGTTTTGGCTGGAAAGATTGCTATGGGGATGACAGAAAGAGGTTTTATTCCATATATCAAAGTGAGGCAGAAGCTAATTGAAGGGTTGGCCAGTATTGATGAGTGGAAGATAGCTTGTGCTGTGAGACAAAGATTCGCAACACTTAAATCTTAGCTGTTAACTTATTTGCAGCGGGCCAACTACAATTCTTAACACTGAAAAGGTGATTATTACAAAGACTGTACCTTCTGCATTATGGTGGCATTTTTGTTTTCTCGATGGCAATGCTGAGACAGGATTGCAGCTCTAGGATCTCAGAGTTGCAAATCATTTGGAGTTATGCTCTCTGAAGTTAAACCATGGAAAAGGAGTGAGCGTATACCTGAACTGGGTTGTATTTGCAGTGTAGAATTGAATTTCCTTCTTAGCCTGACTTTGATGGTTGTATTACATTAATTTTTTTTGGATGTATAGTGTATTTTGACACAGGAAAATTAAGTGATTTCATGTATATTAGTTAAACACCCTCCACAAAAGGAAACAATATAAGAATATCAATTGCACAGATTATAAGATGGTGGGAAATTTCATGTAATTTATGCTTTTGTGCTCCGTAAAAATATAAAAATATTTTTAGTCTACCTATCTGCATATTATTACATTCAATCAAATAGTTGTCGTCTCTTCCTAAAACCTTTTGTAGTTGGTGTAAACAATCTTTCTTGAGCTAATTTCTTTTACTTTTATAACCACGACAGGTCAACTATCCTAGCATGCTGCTTAATGCTTGACAGGGTATGTAGCATCCACGGCAATGCCACAAGTCCCGTCTTTATCCTTAGTATCGCGCTTCATTCTGACATAACCCGATTCACCCCAGTCATTTGCCCATGAATTCTTCACAATCCAATACTTCTCACCATTTTCTTCTCCATACCCAACTATAGTCATGCCATGGTTGAGGTTCTTTCCACAACTTCCAGAGAAGACACCTTTTGAATAAAATTGAAATGCATAACCTCCAGCATCAGTTGCAATGGAGACAGGCTGATGAGCAACTGCAGCTTTTAGCATTTTCTCATTGCGAGCAGGTACACTTTCGTAGCCGCTTATTGTTACAGCATTGTTTTTAGCTTTGGCCTTGTTACAGTTACCATCTCTTCCTGTATAAGGATAATCTTTAGCAGTGGCTAGCCCTCCATGTTTTTTGATGTAGTTGAATGCTATGTGCATGTCGCCACCTTCGCAGCCTTCGTTCCCACTTTTAGTATCACAATCTATCAACTGTTGTTCTGATAGAGAAACTAAATTTTCTGTTTTGATCTTGTTGATGCCTTCTACAGCTGCCACTGCTGAGAATGCCCAACAACTTCCTGCATCAATTTTGACACCACCATATCAGCCCAAAACATAATTTTCAAAAATGTTTAAGCATGCTCTTTAGCTCGCTACTTAGCAATAGATAAACTTCAGAAGACTTCAAATACATTTACTTGTTAGGTATTAATTCCTCAAGGTAAGAAACCATTTTCTTTATAGATAACTATAAGACTAATTTATCCTGTCATGTTCATATCACAAACACTTCAGATAAAGTTCGTATAGACTTATCGTTTTGTTGTGCATGGAACTACTAGATGTGTGTATATTATATCATAGCATACCAGTAGCTAAACTGTAATATTTGAGAAAATGAATAAAAAAATTTGAGGCAAAAAATAAATAAATTAATAAACTTGATTTGCAATAAATTACCACAACGGCCTTGATCTTTGATGTGTGTAACTGCACCTTTCATTCTCCAATCTATGCTTTTCGGTAGTTCTCCATGTTTATGATACCTGAATTCTGTTTGTACAGGAAACCGAGGTAGAAAACCTAGATAGGTGCTTTTGAACTCTTCATTGGTAAGATCTGCAAACCTGTTGTCTTTGAGCTTGTAAGAATAGTTTTGAGAGTTGTAGAACTCTATAAACTGAACATTTGATTGGTAGATGTCGAAACGAACTTCCCATTCTTCTCTGTCTCTGTAATGTCGTCCGTATCGTTTCAGCCATGTTTCATACCTCTTCTTCATGACTACAGGATTAGTTGAATTCTTTTTGTGCATTACAGGACATGCACTTGCAGTTATCCATAGATTGAGTATAACAATGCTTAATGTTATAGTTGTCTTCATGGTAAGTCTTAGTGCATACGGTGAATGACAGAATTAGCACAAAATTGATATTTATTTATTATCACGAACAACATATATTAGTTTTTAATGTCCTGTTTATTTCTGCATTGCAATGCATGCTCATTTCTGTTTAGATATACGTTTCATTTGCATATTTATCAATTTTATTTCCATGTCTTTGGTGCTTTGGTGTATCTCATTTTCTGCATGACCATAATGAAGAGTGAAGACGTACAGGTCTTGTTAGGCATATTCCACAATTTAGGCTGTTTCAGTTGGTGTGAATATAGTTTATTTTTGTGTTGCCTAATTGAATGAATTCCAATTTACATGTAGACTCGTAATTATTTGTTATATAGTTTAGGCTGATATTGTCTTGCACTGTCTAAAGCTAACTCACAAGAATCTCATTGTTTTTGTTCCTATGAAATATTATTTATTAAATATAGTTAATCTCATAAGTTTTTAAACAGTGGTTGAAATCGAATGGTTATTGCCTTAAGGTTGAAGTGATCGGCACCTTAGTTCAATCTTTGACCAAATTTTACTTATCTTTCATCCGTAGATAAAAAATTCTCAGAAGTTTTTGGTTTGGTTGTTGGTATCATGGTATCAAACCTTTCTATAATTTTAAAATATAATTTTCTATTTAAAAAAAAAAATTAAAGAGTCTTTGGCAGAAATCTTGGCATGCGATTGGTTCAGGATTACACAAAATCTTTTGGTAGAAAACTATTGTATTTTGAATGTACATAATGGAATGGAGTTAACAGAATTTGCAACGTGGTCTTCATGATTGTGGAATACGAATATACGATTGATTGACCAACTAACTGAAGTTTTATGATTGCTTCTAAAAACATGTAAGAGGGGAAAGACAAAACAATTGTCTATAGGAATTTGATTTATTTATAGAAATAGGAATTTGTTTTCTATTTAGTCGTAATGATTAACCATATTGATTAAAAGATAATACAGTTAAGTGAATAAAAAATTAAAGGGTATGGATTATGAAAAATTAATTTTCCACTTGTTTGATTGCTCACATTGGTGATAGATTATGGACATAGATTCCCCATTATTGCTCTCTCGCCAACATTTTTTTTATGGTTGAAGTGTTTTAAGTAAATTCAAGTATTAACATTTTAGATATTAAATTTACTCTAAATGTTAGAATTTTCATCAACTAGAATATCTTTTAATTATATATTTTTTATGGATTTGTTTAAAAAAACTATAGTTAATGACCCGTTAATCCACCTCAACCAAAGTGTTCACTATCGGGTTGGATCGGTTCGGATTTTACATAAACAAAATACGGATTTTTACCTAAATCAAACCAATCAAATTTAATCGAGTCGGCGACGGTTTTGGCTTAAACCGACCCAACCTGGTCGTGAACCCCATAACCATTGCAGCCGGTTAGTATTTTGTAATGTAGTTTAAGTTGATTTGAACATGATCATCTGATTTTAATCTAATGGTGGCAGTTGTTTGTTTGTGGTTAAGTTAATATACGAAAGCTAGATCCATAGGCTACTCACCTAAATATAAAAAAAATAAAAAAATAATAGGTATTTCTGCATTTGATATTTACTATAACACAACTCTTCAATGATTATTTTTTGTTAAACCAAAGATATCATGTGTAAATTGTAGAGATTAATCCTTTCATGTAACTAAGATTCTTCTAAGGGGTTGACCTCTTCAACAAATGGTTTTCCATGCATTGGACTTTATAACTAATTGTTAAGAGACTCAAACATCGAGGACATGTGCCACACTATATTGGTAGCACTATAATTTTTTTAATCCCTATGCATTTCTTGCGCGTTCTATTTTTTTCGAAAATGCTCCTGGAGATTTTCGAATTGTATAATCCGAAATTAGTTTTTCCCCTATTTTTGGATGGAAAATAAGTTTTTCACCAATCCAAACAAATAAGTAGTTCAGATTTTATAATCCGAACACCCCAAAGTAGGAGCCTTCATTGTTTTTTGGGATTATAAAATCTAAACTACCCCTGTACTATAACTCCTCTTGTGCCAAGAGTTTAGGGCAAAATATGTTAAGAATATATAATTTGAATTGCATCAACACAAAGACCGAGTCTGTTTGTGACAAGAATAGTCCGTTTAAGAATCATCATATCCCTTATCCTTTTGTTTTATGTCATTGTTAGTTGTTTTCGCTGTGTTCAATCGAAAATTCGGTTTTCAGACTATTTGATTAGCTTGCTCTATAACTTGCCAAGAAAAAAAAATCAAGGAACAAGACTCCACCCCTCAAAATCCAAAATTTCATTGTTAAGATCAATTTTAAAATTTTCATATTCTTAAAAAAAAAATCTAGAAAAAATTGCATTAGCATGATTTGATTTTTAGAATTTTTTAGTGGTATTTTTATATATATTTTTATTTTATTTTATGGGTTTTAATTTTTTTTACTTTGTTTTATATATATATATATATAGAAAAAACTGCTTATAAATAAGTATATTTTGGATTAAATAATCTGAAAAATCCCCTAAAAAAACGTTTGATTATATTATCTGAACAAATGATGTTTTCGTTAGTGAGTGAACCTAGGACTATAAGGCCAAAAAAGATAAATACTAATAAAATTATATTATTAGTTGAATTAAAATACAAGTTTGGTGCCTAAAATATATGCTTCATTTGCATCCCCTTGAGCTGGCCCATATTTAAATATGTAGTAATAAGGAGAAGATCATAGATGCAGGGCAATCAACAGTTATTCAGATGCATTAGTGATCCAATAGTGTTGAAATGTGTTTGGATTTTTGTTCTATTTTCTATTCTCGTGTCCATTTCTATTTAATCGTGAATATGTTGAAGCTAGCTAGAAACCCTAGCTTTCCATAGCCACGTTTGGAAGCTACACAACTCTACATACCTATAAACTTAAAAGATGCCATTGATTATAATATGAGATTCCATGAATGTGCTCTTAATCATGTGCTATGTCAAACTTTTACCTCCTTAATTATAAAACTAAATTAATTCAAGTTAAGATAAGATGATCGAAGAAGGTACCAAGAAAGACATATATGCACATCCACATAGAGAGAAAGAGAGCATATACCCTACATGTGGGAATGGTTTGGGGACAAAGCAAAGAAAGCATATAGTGCATGCAAACAATTCACATGGGAGCATAACATGATCTTCACAAGAAGACCTCACTTTTCCTTCTCTTTCACAGCTCATACCCCAAACCCCACGAGTCCTCACAATTCTAGTTTTAACTATATCCCTTAAACTACTGTACCTATACTAAGCTTTTTAATGAAAAATGATTAATGTAACACGTCACACACCATGCATAACCCCTTATAAATATAATAATATCTTATGCACATGGTCTTTGTTCTTCTCTAAGTTAAAGATCACAAAACCATATGATTTCACCAATCACTAACTCCCTTAAGTGGGGTTCTCTTTCCTTTTATCAAGAACGTGGACATGATTCATTTGGAATCAAATCAATTACCTAATTCTGTTTTCATATCTTAATTTTAGAAACTAGATATATATGCTTCTCATTTTGCTTCCTATAAATAAACTTACATATATTCTACACACTCTAATTTGAGATATTTTCTTTAACCACTGTAACTCTACCTAAATTTGTTAACTAGATTTTGACTCTTTTTCTCTACCTAACAATAAAAGAATTTTCAAATTAATTAACCTAGGTTCAAATTTGTAATAAAATTTGTAATAAGAAAGGATTATCATTATTATAAGGGCATGTCACTAAAGAGAAGGTCACAAGGGCACGTGGTGGCTGATTCCCACAAGCTATTAAATCCACTGGCGACTTTCCAGTTACACCGTTGAGTCCCTCTTCCCAGCTGTTCATAGCTGTCCATTCCTTCTCCATTCCCATGTGACCCTACTGCACACAAGATACCCTTTAACATTTTTTTTATAGGATAATATACCCTAAATAAAATTTAGCAACATTTTAAAATACTAACATATTTCACATCACAAAAAAAGAAAAATAAAAAAAGTAGAGAGAAAAAGTTCATGATTTTGTTTTTTTAATTAACTTGGCTTTCTTCCCTCTAACATTCCCTTGTGGTTTCTGGAAATATACATATTTATATTAAAGGGTTGTGTTAGAGGCTCATCACTTTCATTTTTCTTCTCTCCCATTCATACATTGTATATTAATTTCATGCAAACTATCAAATGTTCATATATATAGATATAGATATATAACATTTGTTATAACAACATCCTTAACAACAAAATATTGAGGTTTGCGAAAATTCCTGTTTGTTATATAGTTTTTTTTGTACACATCTCTCTCAAATGGCACAATTACCTCCTAAGATCCCAAACATGTCACCAAGTTGGCCAGATTTTTCCACACACCAAAAAAACATTATGCCAACATCCATTTCAACCAATAACTTTGTCACTACAAACAATTATCAGAATCAAAACCCTTCATGGGTGGATGAGTTCCTCGACTTTTCCTCGGCAAGGCGAAGCGCTCACCGAAGGTCGGTGAGCGATTCAGTCACATTCTTAGAAACACCAATGCTTGATGATTGTAGCGGCAAACACAACGATGGTAACAACAATGACAACGAGTTCGACAAGTTTGATGATGAACAATTTTTGTCCATGTTTAGTGATGAAATATCTGGTGTCAATAACATGCCACCAACATTGTCTTCGTCGAACCCTTCGAGTCCTTCAGATCAGAATTTTGTCAATGATGATAATGAGAAAGAGAGGAATAAACAAGAGAAGAAGGAGAATGATTTAGGAGAGATGAAGAAAGAGGAAGATGAGCTGCAATTGAAATATGAACCTGCTGAGGTAGAAAGCCAATGCAAACAGGAAAATTCACAGCCTCAAAGTAATAACAACAATTCTACTTCTTCTAATGATAGAATTACTGATCCAAAAAGAGTCAAAAGGTAATTTTCAAACACTCCTATATACTATATAGATAAAAATTCAAACATGTAGGATGAAATTTAAAACAATTTTTTTTTCTTCTAATTTTCTTGCATAATTCAATTTTTCTAATAGTATATTCTAATCTATACATATGCTTAATTTTGCTAATAAACTTGCAATTTTCGAGGATTTCATTATTGTAGATTATTTTTTTAAGCATGATTTTGATATTCTAGTCTAGTTGTAACTGTTGATTATTTTTCAAGCATTGCTCTTTATAATTGACATATTGTTGATCTTGGTTTCTTGAATTGTTTTATATTTTTTTTATCTTTGTTTGTAAGTGAAAATAAAGTATTTTTTTCCTTTGAGTTTTGCAACTGATTCTGGTTTTTTTTGCATTAGAATATTGGCAAATAGGCAATCAGCACAAAGGTCACGTGTGAGGAAGCTGCAATACATATCAGAGCTTGAGCGTAGTGTAACTTCATTGCAGGTTTGTCACGTAACATAACATAACATGTTTTCACTATAATTTTTATATTATTTATTTGCAGTACTATAATATATGGAATTTTGATGTGTAATGTGTAGTAGAAATGATCAAATAATAATGTTATTGACTTTTTGTTATTCCTTCTATTGACCAAATATTGAAGGCTGAAGTTTCAGTGTTATCTCCACGAGTTGCATTTTTGGATCATCAACGCTTGCTTCTAAATGTTGACAATGGTGCTCTCAAGCAAAGAATTGCAGCCCTTGCACAAGACAAGCTTTTCAAAGATGGTAATTTTATTATTTCTTCAATACTAATACTATTTCTATGGTTAATTAAATACTATATTGTTCAATTTAATTATTACTATTAATTAGTGAATTTATGTGGATATATGAGTAAAAGAATATGTACAATGTGGTCCTAATGAGACCATGACAAGTCAAGCATGAAATGACAAAAATAAAAATAGTTACTTGAAGTTGGTCAAGAATTCACTACAGAGGATTAATAGAACTAGTGGTATTTATTTCATTAAATTTAATAAGAGAGAAACAGGCCAATATTTATGAGACTGCACACAAAGTTATAATGAATTTAGTGAATGTGTTTTTGTTTGCATGCACGCCTATTTATGTGATCATGTGCCCCATCACAAAGTAGTTAATATACTAAAAAAAGTCTACAAACATTTGACGCAGGGTAATAGTTATTTTTATAAGCACAATAGATTTACGTATCAAACTTTTAAGAGTTTTTAATTGTATGCTATGTTAATCAAAATAGTCTATTAGGTTAAAATGTTTCGTTAATATTGTAATAATAGTCCCTCAATATACTTACTTATTGTCATATCAGTCTCTATATAAAAAGATTTAATGTCAATATTGAAGGATTATTGTGCTTACTTGTTACATATTTAAGGACCAAGATAACTATAACTCCATTTGAACGCACATGTACATAAAAAATACTATCTTTTAATAATTTTTAAAATATATATTATTTTATTTTGTTCTTTTTTCATCTTTTATTAAGTGGGTGAGTGTGTCTAAAAAGAATGTCCAAATGTGACCATTCAAATATACTTCTCTAAGTCCTGCCTCAAAGTAGTTAGCTCCTTTTTACTTATCAGATTTAAAGTTGTTTTGTACTGTTAGTAGTTGTTATTTTTTAAAGTTTAATGTAACATTAGTTATCGTTTTAATAATAATTACTGGCCAATCATTGTTTTTCATTAATTATTGAATGGTCTTAATAATATTTAGACACATATATAGCTAGGAAGAAGATTCAGATATTGTACTTACTATAATGATATATATTTACATGCAGCTCATCAAGAAGCACTGAAGAGGGAGATAGAGAGATTAAGACAAGTATATCACCATCAGAACCTCAAGAAGATGGAAAATACTAATGGATCACCCTTACCATCCCCATCACAAAAGCCAATATGTGATTCTCAAACAGAAAACGAACAACTTCTCAATGTATGAACTCAACTCTTTGGAAAACCAATACTAATTTAGTAGCTAGCTAGTTTATATTTATTATTATTATTATTATTATTATTATTATTATTATTATTATTATCATCATATTAATGTGAGTCTTATTTTTGTAAGACATTGTAAAAAAAAAGACATTGCAGAATTTTTTTATAAGACAAAAAAAGGAGAAATTTTAAGGAAAGGGAAAAGAAATGAGGGAAAAAAAAAACCAAAAGTTACCTTTTCTTATGTAATTGTGTACATGGTCGGTCGGTCACATCTAAATTTTAATTTTTTTTAATTTAAAATACCGAACTTAAAACTTAGACAATCTAATCTTATTCAGACGGTTTAGATATAACTGACGACATACATTCACAAGATCATGATAACATGTCATTTATGTTTTATTGAGTCGTTAAATACGTTGTACATTTTTTTATTATTGAATTCATGAAAGGAAACAAAATAGATCTTCTTCCAATGAATTTAGAGTCGTTTATAGACCGTTCGATTAATGTAACGGTCTACAACCAAATGTAACATAAAAACAAGTGTAGAATATCCATTTTGAGAAGGAAACTAAATTTAGTTTGAAGAGAGTCACGTTATTGGGTGGTGTGGTAGTACTACTAGTACAAGTAGGGTTCTTTCTGTTATGAAACAGAGCATGCACGTGATGCGTTTTGCTTTAAAAGAAAGGGACCACTCAAAATTTGCATGATTGGAATGCAGGGAAACACATGTGCATCAGTGGCATCAAAAGAAAGAGTGGAAAAACAGTTGTGTCTGCTTTAACATGATGTATATCTCTATCTATATAGAAAAAATTGAATGGAGGTATAATAATGTTTGTTGATGATTCTTTCACTTCTTTATTTGTTGTGTTTGATTCTTTTTCTATTATTTTTGTTTTTTAATCTTTTTCAATCCATTTGGAAAAACAAAGACAAGTGGGTTTGTGGACTGTGGAGTGTGATGGATATGGATAACATGAAAGAAAGGTGTGTCAGTTTTTAGATTTAATTGGTTTGGTTGTAATTTGAAATTATTATGTAATCATTTTTATTTGACATATTGATTTAAATCCAAATTGTAAATAGTCAGTTTGACTCAATTTGCGCTGTATATATGGAGTTTTAGCTGTTTCATGAAGGAAATTTTGTGTATAATTTTTATTAAGTGGGGACAATATAGAAATGTTGGCAAAGGATAGGGTAATTTGGTATTGTAAAACTATGTAATGATAAAATTCAGAAAAAGTCAAATGAGATTCAATTGTGGGGTTATGGTTAGTTGATTCCATTATTGGAATATGCGATTGTATAGTCACATAATTTCAAATTTTCACCGGCTTTCACACAGTGCAGCTTGGTAGCAGTTGAATTGAGATCAGTGTAGAAAATGTGGAATCATTGAAAATGCACTAGTATTAAATTCTCTTGAGAGATAACTTTGTTATCTATTAATTGAAATATTTTGGTATTTAATTATGGAATTATTTTGACAAGTGTTATAAAAATTTACAAGCTTTTAAAACTAATGTCTTGTTGATGTCAGGTAGCTTTACGTTATACTAACAATTTTCTTAATTGGCTATGAGTTTTTAGATTTGAATCATTTAAAGTCTAAATTCAGAAAATCAAAGTTGTTTTTTTTTTACAAAATCATGATTGTTATGATATTCTTATAATATCTACATTTGATTTGTTAATTAATGGTTGATATCATTCATCTTACGCTCTAAAAGATACCAGGTTAATTATGCTAAGCTCACATCGCATGGAGCAACCTCCTAACGTGCCCAAATTATATATCTAGCAGTCATTATATTACTTTAACCCACCTTGTCAAAAAATACTCCCTTAACCCACATCACCAAACACTAAATTCTTTCTCCAAAATATTTATTACTTTTCGGTCGAACTTCAGATTATTACGGTCATATTTTCCTAAGAATCAGAAAGTTAAAAAAAAAAAAACTTAAAAATATCACGTCATCATTTTTTCACCCCTTCTTGCTATTCTCTACCAATTACGGTAAAACCATATGTGATACCTCATCAAAAATAATAACAAAATATATAATCACTGCTTCACACTAACGGCAGCTGACTATGCTAGAATTTTGTGACTTGAATTTATATAACTCTCAAATTTCACAGTTGATGAATTATATGCAAATCATGAATGAAGTTGGTGACTTTGGCTAACCTTAAATGATGCATAGTTTCTTTCCAAATCTATACTTTCTATCGTTAAAGAAGAAAGCCACTGCCGCTCTAAATCATAATGAAGTTGGATTCTTCTTGAAGATCTATCCCTAGTAAGAATCCTTCGAGAAGAGCTCAATCCTGAAATATCTTTGGGGTATCCACTATCCACTTACACCACCACCATTTGATGTGCATTCATATGGTGGTACAAACAAAGTGGAGCCCTCACGTGGCTCTGGTTCAAGCCGCGGCTCAATCTTGGTTCGACAAATTGGACATGTGGAATGCGAAGCTAACCACTTGTCAATACAATCCACATGAAAACAATGCTTACAATTTGGAAGCAACCTCATCATTTCTTCATCCTGCAATAAACTCAAACACACTGCACATTCAACAATATTAATGGAAACATTGTTATTTTCTACTTGTTGCTTTTGTTTGAAGAGGAATGTAGGAAGAGTAGTGATGAACTTAGGGTCGAGGCCAGTGTTGGGTGGTTCTGTTAATTGGGTGTGAGCTTGAGCGGCGGTCAGTCTCATTTCGCGATTGGCTGCTCTCCTGAGAGCTCCTCGATTGAAAATAAACCTGGAGTAGATCATGTGAATAGCGAACATTAAAATTAAAAATAGTGCTAAGAAAACTATGGTGCTAAACACGATTATTTTGTTGGACTGGTTCTGATCACCATGGTCTCGAGTGTCATAGAAGTTACTCATGGTAGTATAATTTATGTGCTAAGTCGTGTTTGTGTGTGTGATATATATATAAAAGAAAGAATGAAGATGGAGAAGGTGTGGTGCTTGGTTTTTCTTTGATATATGGGTGTTTGACTTCTCTTGAAAATCCCGACCATAATATAACACATTACGCATTTGGCACAGATATGGTCATTAAATTGAGATCAGACAATTTAAATTTTAATATATAATACAATTAATTATTTTTTTTAAAAAAAAGTGCAGAACTTGATATTTAAACCGTCTCAACTCGATTCGACGATCATAGTCCGTTACCTTGACAAACAAGAAACTCCCAATTTTTTCCAAGTGTTTTGACCGTTGAATATTGACGCTTAGCTATGTATATGACAAAATAAATGAGAACTGAGAAAGGTATTGTGGAAGAAACTGTTATTTGTTTGATAGTTAGAACTATTGCCTGGAAATTGAGAAGACAAATAAAGGGAAAAATAGTTGCGAGGGAAAGGTATTATATGAACTAATATTCTACTTTTCTAGAAGACTTATCCTTCATTGACCACTCATGTGGTGTGAAGAGCCTAGTTTTTATCCTTCTATAGTAAAAATGCCCCACCAGGTGCTAACTCATTGAAACAAAATTTTGGTCCCTTTTAATTTATTTTATTACTTTAGTCCCAAAAACAAATTGTGTCGTTATATACTAAGTTTAAATCTTTTCTGTATGTTTTATGTGTGTCCATCAAACGTGATCTATATGGCATTAGATGTTGACACTACGAATTTTTTTGGTAAAAAATAAATGTAAATTATAACTAGGAACTTCTATAGAAAACTAGGTGAAGTGTTTTTTAACATTTTAGTTTTATGATTTGAAAGGACACTTCGGAGGTAATCCTGTTTGTTTTCAGAGAAAATGCAAAGCAAATTTTTAGAAGTTGCTCTATAAAACAAAATCGCAAGAATATTTCATTTTACAATGGTCACGTTTGTAAATTTCTTTCAACTCCAGACCAAACGACCATTGTATGTAAAATTCAAAAAGTACAGGTAAAATCTGGATACACATAATTGTGTAAAAATTGTAGAACGTTGGGCAATAATGTTGACGATTTGAACATTTTTTTAAAAGTCATTGCACCTTGTAAAAAGGGATCAATATACAAGACAAATGTGATCCAATAAAAAAAATCAAAGTTAAGAGTTGAACGACAAATAAAAAAATCTAGTTGGTTTCAAAGTAAATAAAAAAACATTTCTCACGCAGAGAAACTGAACACATTCTGTAAGAATTTAGTCGTGAGATTTGTAAGTAAAGTAGAAGTAGATTTGGATGAGTAAGCAAGAAAAGCTTAGTTTCAAAGAGACAAAATCTCCATGGAAACTTTTTTTTCTCACATCAAATACTAAAAGGAGAAATAGAACCATAACAAAATATAACATTAATCATCGATTCAAGGTCGTCTTCAAAACAGAAACTAACTGAACTCAGTTTAACATAAAGTACTGATAAAATAGCAACCTCATATTCATTCTTGCAAAACAAAAGTGATGCAAAAACTAATATTTCAAAATAACAAACAAGCCTAAGCCTCATTACAGCTGGCATTCAAAAAAGCTCTCCCAGGTTGACGGTTAGCCAATGGTCCATGGCATCCAAGAAGCTGCAAAATCATAAAAAGAACTTATAAGTTGAAAGGTCAATTACATCAACAAAACTAACTAAGAAAAGTATCTAATTGAGGGTTCAAACAGATTATATTCACAAATCAGACACATGCCCTAATATATTCCAAATTAACATGATTTAAGTTAGCAAAAAGTGCATGCCCTAATATATTCCAAAAATCAGCTCCACATTTACCTTGGCATTCACGCCATCAGGCATAATTCTGTTTTCAGATTTCAACTTCAGATAATCAGCTCGGTTGATCTTCGTGAATCCCCTGAAGAAGCATTTCAAACAACAATAATTAGAGTTAAGACATGGATTGAAGTAAAAAGCCAAAGTAATCCCAGACTACAAATATACAATGGAAGTAAGGTGATATTTCATTTTTCAAATACTTACCACTTCCTGCTAACGATGATCTTTTGACGGCCAGGGAACTTAAACTTAGCACGACGGAGGGCCTCCTGAGCATGGTGGCTGTTGTTGTCCTTGCAACGGACAGAAAGAAGCACCTGCCCAATAGCCACTCTAGCACAAACACCCTGAGGCTTACCAAAGGCACCTCTCATGCCAGTTTGAAGCCTATCAGCCCCAGCACATGAAAGCATCTTGTTGATCCTGAGTACATGGAATGGATGAACCCTAACTCTCAAGTGGAAAGCATCCTTTCCTGCAAACTTTGACATGTACTTGTTGCATGCAATCCTAGCAGCTTCAAGAGCCTCGCTAGAAACATTTTCCTTCTCCCAACTGACCAGATGAACACAGAAAGGAAACTCATCAACACCCTTCTTCTTCATGCCAACATCATAGATTCGGATCTTGGGATCCGGTACACCACGGCAGAACCGTGATTTGGGGTATGGCTTGTTCTTAATTTGACGGTAACACCTAGCAGGTCCTATAAATAGAACAAACATGATTAGAATCACACAAAAAGTACAATAGATAACAAAAACTATGCAACACATCATATAGTCAAAAAAAGAAAATGCACTATGCATCAGTTTCATCCATTAAAATATCATAATAAGAGGTTTTTGTTATGCTTCATGCTTCATAAAGACATACATATAACAGATATTAATAAGTAAATAAAAAAATAGAAATGCAATCTCAGCCGAAAGATGGTGATATTTCTGAATAATCACAGTATAATCAGAATAGTAAGGATATAAAAATTGCATCATAGATTGCAGAACAATACACAATACAAAACAAAAAACATATAATCATTTGAATAAATTTCATTAAAATTAGTACTTGGGTAAATATATGGTTTTATGCTTAATAAAGACATAGATATAATTAATATTAATAAGTAAATAAAAAAATAGAACTGCAATCTCAGCCGAAAGATGGTGTTATTTATGAATAATCACGTATAATCAGAATAGAAAGGATATAAAAAATTGCATCATAGATTGCAGAATAACAACAATAACAAAACAAAAAACATAATGATTTGATTAACTATAATTAAAATTGGTACTTGGGTTCATTCAAAATATAAACAGGGAATTAGTAACAATAGGTTTATAATTAAGTAAACCCCTGTGTCGCAAGACCTGTAAAAGTTTGATCTATGCCAGAAAAAACGAAATGTCAAGCTACTAGACAAAAGTCAGAATTCACGACATCAGATACCATAGGCAATATACATGACCCATAAACAATGAAAACAAATTATACCATATAAGAGAATTAATTTTATTCAGAATTAAATTTAAATTCAGAAGATATTATACCTTGCAAGAGATCAGATGGTAGTGCATGTTTGTTTCATCATAAAAAACAGAACCGTATGGATAAATATCATCATTTCTCTTGCATTTCATATACTAATAGTACTAAATATTTTAACTAAATATTTGAATAAGCTGTTTTGAAATAAGTTCAAAAATAAGCCAATCCAAACCAGACCCTTAATCAAAACAGATTATTTTAACTAAATATTTTAACAAATGATGAAACATTGAACAAAAACAAACTAGATTCAAAACAAATTCATTCATTCAGATAAACTCATCAAATTCTTAATTGATTTGAAACAGCTAAAACATTATTCAGATTCAACTTACAGCAACAACAAATCAAAACAGAAATTAAAATTAATGCAATAGATTTCGTATATATAAACAAATTTGAGCTCGTGATTTATAAACCCTAAATCCTAAATTACAAATTAAAAATTTTTGATATAGAGATCAGAAATTGGAAGGGGTTGTCTGTCACGGTGAATCAGAAACACGGACCAATATAAACATCTTCATATCTCTTTAAAAATTGAAATAAAACGAATTCATGGAAATGAAATGAAGAAACAAATGGAATAATCAGGAACGAAGCAAACACAGAAATGAATGAAAAATTGAAAGGGTATTAGGTCTTACTTCTTCCCATGGCTGCGCTGCGTTCCTTGCGTCTTGTGCTGTCTCCTTGCAAGATTCATTTATGAAGATGACAAATTGTATTTATATTTAGGGTTTAGGTTTAGGTTAGATACTGGGCTTATGGGTGGGCCTAGATCTAAATCGTTAATTTCTTGAACATGGTTTTCACACCCCCCATAATAATGCAAAGCCTCTATTTTTAGAAAATAAATGTTCACACTTCAATGTTTGCTGAGAAGCACTAGTATTTTACGAAAACAACCCTATCGATAGTTAACCATCAACGAACTAAACCGGCAGTAGTTAACTACCGATGAGGTTATTTTCCATCGGTAGTTAACTGTCGTGGAGCTTCAAATGATAATATTTCACTTTTATTATTGTTGGAAGGGTTTCATTTTGACTATTATGATTGTGGATGGACAAAAGACGCTAGACAAACTACTTGCCCATAGAGACTTTCATAAAAGCAACAACATGTGGAGCATTTCTCACTTTTGAATGTTGACAGGAGATATGATTATGCACACACGTGTACCATACAATCCAAGGACTACATTAGCATGTTCGTGATTTTTTAATAATATGATTATGCAGCTCAACCAAAGAAAACTTGAGTGATTACATGACCTATAGCATCTAATATGTGTCTATTTACGATTTTTATGAATTTAATTAGTTTTAGTTGTTATTTAGTTATTTTGAACTAGCAATACTTGGTATGGTTGGTTTTGTGAAACAGGTTGGGTATTTGTTGTGAAGTTGTAAGAAGATCCAGCCCCGATAAGGAGTCCGGAGCTGCATAGTTGAAGAACTTTCAGGACGGTTCGTACAAGTGTATGAACTTGAGATCCATCATTAGCAAAGCTTGGGGGCGAAGTTTGAAGAGTTGTCACATATGATTGTTAGTACGAAGAAGATAAAGAATATGATGATTCTCGAGAGATAAGACAAGGATAGCTCGCATGGGAAAATACAAAAGGACACAACTTGTAATAGTTTGACAGCTCACATGGGATACGACGACCACATTGTGATGCATAGGGTTGGAAAATTGTTGTTTGATTTAAGCGGCCAAGTTCATATCTCCCATATATAAGTATGAGTGCTAGTTTAAGAGAATTAGATTTATGGTTGTTCCGGGTTAGCAATGTAAAGAGCTCACTTCTCTCATTTAACGATTGTAATGTTGTTTTAACTTTTAACTTTTATGTCAATATAGTATTTATGTCTTCATTCATTTTTTTTTACTTTCTGTTTTCGTGGTTATTCTTACATTGAGTTAAACCCTTTGGTGGCTTAGAAATGATGAAGTTATGATTATTTTTTCATAAGTCTAAAACATTGCAGCTCTGAGCTTCTTTTAAACAAATTATTTTCGCTAATTGTTGAAAGTGAAATTTGATAACATTTATATTTATTGTCGAATTCCCTGAGAATGTTAAGCGATTGAAATGCAACTGTTTGTTTCGTGATGGAATAGGATTTTGCAAGAATACTTAATATTACTATAAACTTAGCGCATATAGTTCGAAGGTTTATCTAGGCTTCTTGTCATAGGAAAAAGGCTTTCTCTCTCCGCGAGAAGAGCTACCGACACCTGACCTAGTGAAGTGCAAGGTAAACAGTGTAAGTGTGCCCCGTGAGGACAGCCGTCCCACTGTTTACCATGATGGTTGAGTCGAAAGGCCCTTTTAGGCCACTTGGTTTCCACGAAGCTGTATAAAGATGTATTCTGCATTCAAAGCCTTCATTTTTGTTTGAGAAATGTTAGGGACACACCTATTAACACACTCTTTTAACACACCCAATAAAAACCAGACATGTGTTCCATTTTTTCAATCCAATTTACTGGTTACTTGTTCATCCTTTTAGGGTTACTTACGTACTTATGCCATTTATTTTATTTTTTAATTATTAAATGGGAAATGTTAAAGAGTGCCCTTAAGGCATTAGATAAGAGAATAAAATAGAAATTTTTTGTTGGAAATTGATAAAAAGTGGTCAAGTCAACTTTTAAAAAGTTTACGAATTGTTGTTTTCAATGTAAACCTACTAATTTTGGTTACCTTAACTAGTGTCCTAAGGACACTTGTTAACAAGACCCTTATTAAACTAGGCTTTGACTTTTCATCTCTTGTGCTCAATCTCCCACAAACACAACCTTTTCATGTTCATAATCAGGTTTTCCTCTGTCAAAGAAATTGGATGCTTTCACATAGCAAGAAAACAACCGTAATTAAAAGATGATGTTCACATAGGAAGAAAACAATCGTAATTAAAATCCATACACATTCTTCATTGGTTTATCTTATAACGGCATAGGTTAAATGGACGAAACCCAAGTCCCCCTAAGTGTTGGGATTTATTTTAATGTTACTATTTATTTGGGCTCAGTTAATAAGTTCCTAGTTTCTAGGTTCCACTAAGTAGAATTGAGTTTGTTTACTTTGCAGTTGTTACCACGTTTTTATACGTGTCTTGAACTTTTCTTTTCATTCTTATCATGTAAGGCTATATATGCCACCTCTATGTTATTCAATAAAGTTAGTTTTTCCATTTCATAAAACTCTAACAAATTGGTATCAGAGCTCTTTTAAAGGGCCTGATAAAGTGAGACTAGGAACTGCAGTTTCCTAAAGAGAGAGAGTGAGAAATGTCATCTGAAAGTAGCAACTTTGTGCAACCAGCAATCCCTAAGTTTGATGGTCATTATGACCATTGGGCTATGCTCATGGAGAATTTTCTTAGGTCAAAAGAATATTGGCACTTGGTGGAGGCAGGCATTCCAACGATAGCTGAGGGAGTTCAATCAACAGAGGCGCAAAGAAAGTCGATTGAAGAACATAAATTAAAAGATCTGAAAGTGAAAAACTATCTCTTCCAGTCCATTGAAAGAAACATCATGGAGACTATTCTCGACAGAGGGAGTTCAAAGAGCATATGGGATTCAATGAAACAAAAGTACCAGGGGACTAGCAGAGTGAAGAGAGCGCAATTGCAAGCCTTGAGGAAGGAGTTTGAAGTCCTCCAAATGAAAGAAGGAGAAAAGGTGGACGAGTACTTTGCTCGGACGCTTAAAATTGTAAACAAGATGAAGATTTATGGGGAGAATATGACCCAGGTTATGATTGTAGAAAAGATCTTGAGATCAATGACTTCAAGATTTGATTATGTTGTGTGTTTAATAGAGGAGTCAAACAACTTGGATGAGTTGACAGTAGATGAGCTTCAAAGCAGCCTTTTGGTTCATGAACAAAGAATGAATCTTCATAGTGGAGACACTAGAGATGAGCAAGCGTTGAAGGTTTCACATGAAGATCAAAATGGAGGAGGAGGTAGAGGTAGAGGTTTTGGTTGGGGTCGAGGCAGAGGTCGAGGTAGAGGAAGGCAGTTTGCAAACAAAGCCATAGTGGAGTGTTTTAAGTGCCACAAACTAGGACATTTCCAATATGAATGCCCAAGATGGAAGGAAAGTGCAAACTATGCTGAAATTGATGAAGAAGAAGAGATGTTGCTCATGTCCTTTGTTGAAGCTTCCAATTCAAAACAAGAAGATATATGGTTTCTCGACTCCAGTTGTAGCAATCACATGTGCGGAAACAAGCAGTGGTTTTCTACCATTGATGAAGATTTCAAACACTCGGTAAAGCTTGGCAACGATTCCAAAATGGCAGTAATGGGAAAAGGGAACATTCGACTTGAGATCAACTGTGAAATTCAAGTAGTCACTGATGTCTACTACGTTCCAGAGTTGAAAAATAACTTACTGAGTGTAGGCCAGCTTTAAGAAAGAGGATTAACTTTACTAATACAAAATGGAACATGCAAGTTATTTCATCCAAGAAGAGGGTTGTTCATGCAAACAAAAATGACAGCAAATCGAATGTTTGTACTGTTGGCTAGTGTGGTGCTTCAAGAGACCTCAACATTCCTACAATTAGCTACTGAAGATAGCTCAGAATTGTGGCATCGTAGATTTGGGCACTTGAGTTACAAAGGTTTGAGGACTTTGCAATATAAACAAATGGTGAAGGGCCTTCCACTTGTCAAAGCTTCAAATAAAAGTTGTACTGAATGTTTTGTCGGCAAGCAACATAGAGATGTCATTCCAAAGAAGAGTCAATGGAAAGCTTCCCATAAATTGAAGCTTGTACATGCTGATATTTGTGGGCCTATTACTCCCAACTCCAACAGCAACAAAAGGTACTTCATAACATTTATTGACGACTTTAATAGAAAAGTGTGGATATATTTTCTTGCTGAAAAATCTGAAGCATTTACCACTTTCAAAAATTATAAAAGCCCTGTTGAGAAAGAGTCAGGTGCCCTTATATGTTGTGTACGCACAGATAGGGGCGGAGAATTCACCACCAATGAATTTAATGAATTTTGTAAAATCAATGGCATAAGCAAGCAACTTACAACATTCTACACTCCACAACAAAATGGCGTAGCGGAGCGCAAAAATCGGACCATTATGAATATGGTTCGGTGCATGCTTTGTGACAAACAAGTACCAAAATCATTTTGGCCAGAAGCTGCAAAATGGACAGTTCATGTTCTCAATCGGAGTCCGACACTGACAGTTAAAGACAAAACTCCAGAAGAGATGTGGAGCGGAATTAAACCAAGAGTTGATTACTTTAGAGTATTTGGGAGCCTAGCTCATGTTCATGTACCTGATACAAGAAGATCAAAGTGGGATGATAAGAGCATGCAATGTGTATTACTTGGAGTAAGTGATGAATCCAAAGCTTATCGATTATTTAATCCGGTTTCCAAAAAAATTATTGTTAGTAGAGATGTGAGTTTTGAAGAGGATAAGGGCTGGAATTGGGGGAGGACTGCCGAAGAAGTAAAGCATGACATATTGGTTTGTGAAGGCAGTAATGACAGTGAAAATTCCACCTTTGAATGTGAAGAAGAAGTTGTAGAAGACATTGAAACACCAGCTGACACAGTTCAAGAGGTAGAAACAACGACCTCAACATCAAGTGATTCATCTAATGAAGATGCATCGGTACATGCTGAAAGAAGGATTCGAAAAGCACCCAACTATTTGCAGGATTATGAAAGTGGTGAAGGTTTGTCTGCGGATGAGAACTATTTTGCAATGTTTACTTCTCATGAAGATCCAAACTCGTTTGAAGAAGCTGAAAAAGATGAGAAATGGAGAAAGGCAATGGACTTGGAGATGGAGGCAATAGAAAAGAATAAAACATGGCAGCTTACAACTTTGCCTGAAGGTGCTAAGAAGATTGGTGTGAAATGGGTCTTTAGAACCAAATTAAATGAGAATGGTGAGGTTGATAAGTTCAAAGCCCGTTTGGTAGCTAAAGGCTATGCTCAACAACAAGGGATTGATTACAACGAAGTCTTTGCTCCGGTAGCAAGGTGGGACACAATCCGGATGGTTTTAGCTCTAGCAGCACAAAAGGGGTGGAATGTTTATCAACTCGGTGTCAAAAGTGCATTTCTTCATGGTGATTTAATAGAGAATGTGTATGTAGAACAACCATTTGGGTACGTCCGAAAGGGTGAAGAAGAAAAGGTCTACAAGCTTAAGAAAGCTTTATATGGGTTAAAGCAAGCACCGCGAGCATGGTATAGCAAAATTGAATCATATTTTGCTAAGGAAGGATTTGAAAGATGCAATCATGATCATACTCTCTTTGTCAAAACAAGAGGTAAAAGTATTTTAATTGTGAGCTTGTATGTTGATGGTTTAATTTTTACTGGGAATGATACATGCATGTTTGAAAGCTTTAAGAGGTCAATGAAGATTGATTTTGATATGACGGATTTAGGGAAGATGAAATATTTCCTTGGTGTAGAAGTTCTACAAACTTCGGACGGCATATACTTAAGTCAGAAGAAATATGCTTATGAGCTGCTTGAAAGTTTGGATTGCAGAATTGTAATTCTGTTAAGAATCCTATAGTTCCTGGTTTTAAGCTGTCAAAGAAAGGAGAAGGTGTTACGGTGGATGCTACAACTTACAAGCAATTAATTGGGAGTCTCATGTACGTTACTGTAACGAGGCCTGATTTAATGTATGTAGTATGTCTCTTGAGCAGGTATATGGCTAATCCTACTGAGTTGCACATGCTGGCAGCAAAGAGGGTTCTTCGTTATTTAAAGGGGACAATAGAGTTATGGGTGTTTTATAAGAGAATGAATATCAACGAATTGGTGGCTTACACCGACATCGATTATGCCGGAGATATTGATGATAGAAGGAGTGCATCGGGTTATGTATATTTACTGTCTGGTGGAGCAGTCTCATGGGCATCAAAGAAGCAGTCTGTTGTAACATTGTCCACCACTGAGGCAGAGTATGTGGCAGCCTCCTCTTGTGCTTGCCAATGTGTGTGGATGAGAAGGGTGTTGGAGAAGATTGGGCTCTCACAAAACAAGTGCACTGTTATTATGTGTGACAACATTTCAACAATTAAATTATCCAAAAATCCGGTCATGCATGGTAGAAGTAAACATATAGATGTAAGGTTCCATTTTTTGAGAGATCTCACTAAAGAATAAGTGGTGAAGCTGGTCCATTGTAACACAAGCAATCAAGTAGCTGATATTATGACCAAACCGTTGAAACTTGATGTATTCCAGAAATTAAGAGATCAACTTGGAGTTTGTGAGGTGTCAAGTTTAAACTGAATACGTGAATCAGTTTAGGGGAGGAATTGTTGGGATTTATTTTAATGTTGCTATTTATTTGGGCTCAGTTAATAAGTTCCTAGTTTCTAGGTTCCACTAAGTAGAATTGAGTTTGTTTACTTTGCAGTTGTTACCACATTTTTATACGTGTCTTGAACTTTTCTTTTCATTCTTATCATGTAATTATTCAATAAAGTTAGTTTTTCCATTTCATAAAACTCTAACACTAAGAACACCAATTCAAAGATCCACAAAAACATGCATCATCACTAGCATCTAATATGGAACACGGTGATGTTTAAGGTGTACAAGCTTATCTTTTTGTGTATCATACAAAAAGGTTTTTTACCTACAATAGCAAGTTTCCAAGTAATGTTAAAATATCAAATATACCCACAAATTATTTATTATATCATTTATGAGTAACCCCAACATTTATTAATATTTTGTTATGACCTAATCTTTTTATTTTATTGAGTTAACAACAATTTACAGCTTTGAAATTAACACAACCAGATTGTTCTCTGTCCTTCACCTTCTTACCTACAAAGCTTAAACTCAAACCAAAAAGTATCGTTTCAAAATTTCAAACAACTTACATCTTTTAATAAGTTAGAACATTGTTATTTTACACAATCATATTATTTGATTGAATGAGTAAATTATTTATTAAAACATGAATTGGAAAACACCATAAAACATGCAAAATTTCAAAGAACTACAATAGCTAGATATTCCCATGGTTGACTGGGATTTTTCCCCATCTTTTATGAGCTTTTTGTATATTACGTTTTCAATTTATTTTGTATTTAGTTTTATTAATTTATTTATACTGAATCAAATCTGGATTTGAGTAAAAAAAATTAGATCTGAATTTTTTCATCTTCCAAGTTCAAATCAATCCACCTCAAAAACAAGAAGATACTAAGATGAACAGAGAGTCAAACAACATTCATTTCTTTGCATAGAAAAATGCAGAAGCTTCACATAAGCAAAGGAGGAAGATGAAGTGGGAGAAAAGATGAGAGAAACGCGATTTGGGAAAAGAGAGGAGGAAAGAGAATCGATTGTGGGCTCAGGGAGAGCGGCGGAGGGTGGCAGAGGAAGAGAGGAAGGGGAACGAACATGTTTCCTTTGGCCTATTTTGTTTGCAGATCTGAACTCGATTAATGCTTCTAATTAAAATTAAGAATAATTGTTTATTTTGTCAAAGGAGTAACAATTCTTAAGTTTGTACTAGTCAACACAAAAATTTAAGTAAATTTAATTAGCCAGTGATTGTAATAAATGTTTTCTACGGTTGTGTATCATGATACTAAATTGCAAGATATCAAAATTTGTTAGGACTTAATTTTTTCATAAAATCAGTACAATTTATAATTTTTTTAATTAATATTTAAAAATCCATAAATATAATTTTACATATAGTTTGGGGTGACATTACAGATACACATATTTTATCACATTAACCCACTAAAGAGTTAACCCATTTTTAATCTTAGCCATTGAATAAAATACTAATATATCAATGATGAAACAATCATTTTTGTATGATACCCAAAAAGAGTGTCTTGTGTATACTAAATGCCACCATGAAACACATGGATAGTTTTTATTAGGTGTGTTAAAAAAATGTGTTAGTGGATGTATCCCTAGCATTTCTCTTTTTGTTTTTATCAAAGTATAACATTACACCTTTTTTTTTTCATTGTAACTCTAATGCACATTGATTTAGATTGCGACTTCTTACTCACAATATTAATATTAATAGCAAATAAGATCTCATACCAAACCATTATGCCAAGTAAAAATTCAATGGTGTCAACAGAATTAGCCAAACTTTAAGCTTCACTTTTTATTTTAGTATCATCACCATTGGAATTATATCATCATAACAAAACTAATCTTTTTTGAGGTGCTTGAAATCTAATAATTTTAACACTTTTGACTTGATTCACCCACCTAGTATTGCACAAAGATTTCAATGTTAAGTCCACAACATTATCATGTATCTTTAAGAAGTTTCTCTTTGTTAGGCTGCTACTTGTTGCAAATTAGGATTTTTTTTTTAAGCAAGTGATATCTAGCTGCTATAGGTCTAGGGATTGTTTCTTTGAAGCCTAAGAGTGCTCATTTTTCTTTTCCTCATCAAATTTTCAAACCCATCAAATAAGGGGTGTGGGGTGGTTTGTTTTGAAGGAAGAGTGCGGGATGATGGATGATTGGATATTTGAACTTTCTTTATAACATCACAATAATTATAAATAAGTCAACAAAGAACTAAACTCATTATTAATAACCATACCTCAATTTAAAATTTAAGTAATTTTTTTAGGGCCTAATGGGCATTTAATTTTTTTTTTTTAGGATCTAAATTTCATACTTTTTTTTTCTATGACGGTCGCCCTCCTCGTCCTATCTTTGAGAGACTGAAACGGCCTTATAAACAATGCAACTGTTGGAACCTAAAACCACTTTCTTCTTTTCCTTATATTTGTCTTAAAAATATTTTTAGTAGTTCAAATATTTTCTTAGAGAAAGTGGGTGTAACGGAAGTCATGTAAATGTTTGAGAAAAGTCTATATATTAGACTATGATTCACATACAATGTCATTTTTTGGTTGTCATTAGCCAATAATAATGTTTTTTCTGATTGGGGTTTTGAATTTTCCAAATTACTTTCTTGTGTTCTTTAACTCTTTAATTCATGTGTGTTGTTTTTTCAAACACTTCGGTCACCTTATATGCAGATTTTCACACCAACCTAACTCCTCATTTCAACCAAAAATAGTCAAATACCTTACCTTTCTTTTTTCATCTACACTTTCCCAAAACGAGGACTTACTTCCACAACACCCACACCTCTTGTTCAAATGTGTGAGGTTCAAGTCTTTGACTCTCCCTTGCTGTATCACAACACACACTTAGTGGTCATCGCCCTCTGCCGGTTTGCAGCAACAAAGTTTGCGAGAGTATGTCATGTTTGAAGTTTTTTCTTTTAAAAATATTGGGTATAACCGGCCACCAATATACTTCATTTAGTATGTGTTTGGTTTATTGTTCACACTAAGAACTCACGTTTACACATTTTCCAATGCATTTTTTCAACATAAAATCTAGACTTTTGAAAATGAAGTTTCATGATTTCACAAGTTTGAAGGCTTTGGCCGCATATCCAAATAGACAATTAGTCTCTAAGACCGTCTATTTCAACTAACAATGTCAATAACTCGATATTGTTAGTTTTGCGTCATCACTAAATTCGAATATGAGATCTCACAATTATATGTGTGAATTTAAGTGGTATATATCCATTTTTCTATCGTAAAAAAAAAAAAAACTCTAATCCTTGATGTATTTGATTTATACCAAAGATCAAATACATCAACCTTTTCTAACCCATTTATCCCTTCTAAAAAGTATCTAGGGGAATGGTTAACTACTTTCATGAAAGTCCAAAATAAAGTAACCAATAAACTAGATCACAATATCTTTTAAAAAATAAAAATAAACTACATCACAATAGTAATACTGCACCTAGTTTGATAAAAACAAATACGATTAATCAGAGATTCCATCTGCTCCTTTATTAACTTCATATATTAGCAGGAGCAAGTCAACATAAATCCCAATTATCGGGATCATGATTCTTGGTTTCCCTCACCAAATTAATAAAACAAAACCAACCACAAATTAAAAAACATTAATTAAAATGATCAGGTAACATATGCTAAGCTCACATCACATGGAGCAACTACCTAACCTGCTCATATATATATATATATATATATATATATATATATATATATATATATATAAGTCATTATATTACGTTAAACCACGTTACCAAACACCAAATCCTTTCTCAAAAATAAGTTTAATAATATACGATTGTTGAAATTCAACACCCAAACCGTTCATATTTTGACCAACACAACATGTACAAAAAAAATGTCAAACATTGCATCATCAAATTTTCAACCCATTATGCTATTCCCTGCCAATTACGGTAAAACCATACAAGAGATACCTCATCGATCAATAATAATAATAACAATATACAATCAATGTTTCACACCAACGGCAGTTGACAAAGATGCATGAATTTTGTGGGCTGTTCTTACATTTGAAATTTCACGGTCGACAAGATATATGTAAATCACAAGTAAAAAAAGAAGAAGAAGATATATGTAAAACATGAATGAATTTGGTGACTCCTGTTGACCTTAAATGATGGTGTATCTTTTCTAATCTAAATTTTCTTGCATCATAAAACTTATTGTCTCTCTAAATCACGATCAATAATAATATCTTCACGAGGAGTACTAGAAGGTTGGATTCTTCTGGAAGATCTATCCCTGGTAAGAATTCTACGAAAAGAGTTTAGCCTTGAAATATTTTTGGGGGATCCACTAGCACCACTACCACCCTCAGATGTACCTTCATATGGTGGTTTAAACAGAATGGGACCCTCACGTGGCTCTAGTTCAGGCCGCGGTTCAACCTTGGTTCGACAATTTGGACAAGTGGAATGCGAAGCTAACCACTTATCAATACAACCCACATGGAAACTATGCTTACAATTTGGAAGCAACCTCATCATTTCTTCATCTTCGACAACACTCAAACACACTGCGCATTCAACAATATTCTTGGAAACATTTTTGTTTTCTTCTTGTTTACTTTTGAAGAGGAAAGTGGGAAGCGCCGTGATGATTGTAGGGTCGAGTCCGGTGTTGGCTGGCTCGGCGAATTGAGTGTGAGCTCGAGCAACGGTGAGGCTAAGTTGTTGGATGGCAGCTCTCCGGCGAGCTTGGCGTTTGAGAACATACCTTGCATAGAGGTGAAGAGCTAAGACCAAAATCAATACAAGTGCTAAAGAAACTACGGCAGTAAGCAAGATTTTTTTGTTGAAGTTGCTCTGACTTGATCCACGATTGAAATTTCCGAATGGATAATAATCATGATTATAATGGTTTGGATCATTATTAGGGTTACTCATAGCTATAATAAATAAATATGTTTTGTGTTTGTGAGAGAGGGAGAGTAAAATGAAGAAGAATGAAGATCGAGGTTTGGTTTTTTTCTTTGGTTTATAGGTTTTTGACTTGGGTTGGTGTTTAATATATGCGTGCAATACGTGTGTGGAGTGAAGAATAATATGGCAAACAGAGACTTTAATATAAGGTCATTTTCATTTGTAAAAGTATGTGAACTTACACAAGAAACTGCCCTTTTTTTTTTCAAAAGATTTGACTGTTGAATATTGATGTTTAGTGGGAACAGGGAAGGTAAAGGATACTATTATTTGTTTGATAGATACAACTATTGCTTGGAGATTGGGATGAGAACAAAATATATATATATATATATATATATATATATATATATATATATATATATATATAAAAAGGGGAAAATAAGTAGTTGCGATGAATACATTTTTTTTCTTTTCGTATGACATAGTTATGATGAATTTGAATTATATCATGCACACATAAGGGCTAAGGCGGTGTAAATATGGGTAGGGAGAGAGACTATATCATACTTTCTTGGATTATAGTATATTATTTGAAGGGAGCATTTCATTGTTAAAAAAGAGAGAGAGCATTTCCTTTTACAATAAAAGAGAGCATTTATTTAAAGAGAGCATATATTATTAGACTTTACACTTCTCTAATTGTACCAAAGTTTCGTTTGATTTGTTGAAAAGTAAAAGATTTAAGTTTAATTACACATTTTATTCCTTAATTAATTTTTAGGTTTTGCTTTGGTCCTTTAATCAATAAAAGTTTTGTTTTGGTCTCTTAAATGTTTTTGGTAGTCAATTTAGTCTTTATATGTTAATTTTAACCCAAAATATATAAGTTGTACCAATATTGTAGGTGACCTACTGTATACTTTATTAATTTATTTAATTTTAATCATTTGATTTTTTATTTTTTAAGAAGAAGACCGTTGGATCATACAAGTTTTTGTATCTTAAATTGAACTATCAATACTTAATTTTTTTTCCTTTTCTTCTTCTTCCCCTCTCTACTTCATCATCTTCATAGACCTTCATCGAACATACCCAGAAAACCCAGAAAAAATTGAAATTCAACCTTATAAAAACATAAACTCACAATCAAATTTTCATTAAAACCCTTAAAAGGATCGTTCAACCAATAACTCGCAACAAAGAATTTTTTTTTCTTTTCAAACTATTACGTCAAAGAAGAAATATTAATGACTCCCACCCACCGTGGTCCGTGGGTTTACCCCAAAGAGTATTAAGTGAGACAAAGATTTTGGGGACTAGAATGCTAAATAAACATAGTTAACAAAACTAAAGGTAGATCCCCGTGAGTTTAACTCAATTGATAGGGATATTAGATATTATATGCAGGAGCGGGGGTTCGAACCTCGGACACTCAACTTGTGTGTTCGAACTTCGGACACTTCACTTCTACACAATTAAATTGTGTGAGCTCTAGCCACTAGGCTACTTGACAAAAAAAAAACTAAAGGTAGATAACATAATAAGTTGTTTGATTGAGTGTATATATCTATAATAATGATATTTGTAGATCAAGATATTAGACTCTAATTCCTATTAGTCATGATCGTGGCCAACTAAGAATGTGCCCTAAGTGTCGATACTCAGCTAAATTCGTGTGATCATGTGTAGATCATGATTTGCCATCTCTTTTATCCGAATTCATTTATTTGTATTGTTTTCTTCTCTTAATGGGATGTTTGATTTTTTACCTTGTTGTGATGTTCGGTTGGTTCATATTGTTTTATTAATTTTGATCCATTTGATCCAGTGCACTTTCAATCAATGACTTGAAAATTTATCTAATTTTTTATTTTAACCATTAAAACTCACACACGTGGAAAGGTTGGTGTTCGAATCTCAATCACGATGTCCATCCTAACAATTTCAACATTTTACTAGTTAAGATATGACTTGTGTATAGATATGACTCGTTTAAAGCATAAATACACTTCTTGAAATTTTCAGGTAAAAGGTTTGTCGTTGTAAATAGGAGCGCTGTTTTCTATTTTAACATCTTATAGCTAGCTAATGTTATTAAAATCTTTTAATTATTTAATGCAAGTTGCAATTTTCTATGCATTTAAAAAGAAAAGAAAAAGGAAAGTGGGAGCTCGTTTTTTTCTTTTGGAAGGATAAAGTGGAGTAGGGATGGCAATGGGTACCCAATGGATAAGGTACTAGAGTGTTCATCCTCATACCCGCATTTGTAAAAAATACCCGTACTCGTGTCCATACTCTCGTGGGCAACAACTTTAGTGCCTTTCTCCATACTCTATGGGTACCTAAGTGTCCATACTCGTACCCATTATCCGCACTTTAACTATGAAAAACAATAAAAACGTCACTATTGAAATAAAACTATGGTTCATATTTTTTAAAATTAATTTATAAAATAACACGAATCGTAGTATTTAGTCAAATAAAAAACATATAAAATATCCTTAAAAAATTATACACCAGCAGGATGAAACTGATATTGTATTAAGTAGTTTTTTTAGTTTAGGTTTAGGTTTTGGCTTAAATATCTAAATTAATTAATTAATTATGCACCAAAAATAAATAAATTATTTATGATATTATATAAATATGTATATGCGGGGTTGCGGGACTGGGCACTATAATACCCTTACCCGTGCCTATACCCATTAATATGTGGATATTATCCGGACCCGTGCCCAAACTCATGAAAATAGAGTTTTACTCTATTCATTGTGGGTATTTTTTACGGTACCTATAAGGCTTGAGTCTAATTGTCATCCTTAAGTGGAGCTCATTGTTAGTTGACTTTCGAAGCTTCATAACGTGTGTTACTACTACGTAATAAAGCTAAGTTGCGAATGGATTGAGTTCCACGTTACTACTACGTAACAATATGTTGATAAATTAGTCCCTCAAAAAAAAAATGTTGATAAATTAAGAAGACTTTTACTTGTAACGTGTGGAATTAAAATGTTATCCAAGTCCAAGCAATATAACATTTTATTGTTGTAATAAAAAAAGAAACATTTTGCATCTGTTTGGTGATGCAAATAAGCGTTTATATATTATTCGACGAGTGGAATTAAGATGTTATCTAAGTCCAAGCAATAAAACATTTTGCAAATGTTTGGGGATATGCAAATAAGCTAGCTTTGGCTTATTCGACTATATTATAAGCTTGTTCAAAGAAAGTAGATGTGTTTGATAGTAAGTTTTTTTCACTAACTTATAGATTTTTCTTAAGATGCTATCGTCCCATAGACCGACTTATTTTTATGCTTATAAAAACAATTTATAGAAATAAATAAGTTTTTATGTATTATTTAAGAGCTTGTTAAAGTATTTAGTTTATGAAAAAACATATATCGAAAATATAATTTTTGTTAGTGAGAACTTATGAATTAACATTTACACAAAAACTTATTTATTTACAAAATCTATTTTTTACAAACTCAAAAATAACGGACACAGAAGTTATTTCAAATAGCTTAGAACTTATAGTTTTTATTTTAATTTTATATTTGTTCCATTTTTAACCATAAAACTATCCACTCCCTCTAATTAAAACCCACTCACTCAAATTAAAATCACACTCCCTATGACAATCTCCATCATCACAAAATAAAACTGTCCCTATTGTTTTCTTTTGAACAAGGTTTGCTTTACTTTAATTCACCATTCATTCATATATTGCATTCAAAACGAAGGCTACGAACGATCAAGCTTAAACCGGAGGAGCAACACAAGTACATATACTTGTATGATAAACTATTATATTTTCTTCTTGTTGCAATTCATTGAAGGGATTTCATGGTAGATAATTTGTTTGAATTTTTTATATAATTTTATGTCAATTCTACCAAGAATTTAATTTTCTTTCGCAAATAGGATCATTTCACTAGAAGAGATCCTATGTTCGGCACTAAATATGAAAATCTTATTTGAACATTGGTTTCTCACATTGATAGAGTGTAACTCCTTCAACTATATAAACTTTGATGACTCTCAGTAATTTTTAAAGCCGAGTAATTTTTAGTTTTTGAGTTTGAGATGAGTTTTATATTTAACAAATTTTTAAAATTTTAAATCTTTCATTATTTATTACAAATAGTTCAATATTTCAAAGAGTTATTTGTTTTGTTTTTTGGCACACAACAAAAGACCTTCCAACATCTTAATAATCTTTTGTCAAAAAAAAAAAAAATCTTAATAATCTTACTAAGATCACAAACTTGCATTACCAAGCTCGGCTTCAATATTTCAAGAAATTGATATGTGAAAACCAATTAAATGTGTTACTGAATTGATTCGAATCCAAACTCCAATATCATAATTTTTTGTTACTATTTATATTTCGTTTATACATTTACGATTGAAGAAAAAACAATGATCGATGTTCCTTTAAGTTTTAATCTAAAAAATTTACAATAGAATGATAATTGAAAAATGATTTGTCCAATGTTTAAAAAATTGAAATTTTTGTGATTTGTTAAATCTAAACTTAAGTTTTAATTATCGTTGTCTAATTAGGGGTAAAATGAAATTTTGGGGGGTCTTAGAAATATGGGGGATCAAAAAGAAATTCTCGTTTAAGAGCCATGGAGATTGTATTAAGCCCAACACTCATTCCGATCTTGGACACAGCAGAGTCATTTGGGCCTGAATTTGAGACAAGCAACGTATACAGTACAATTAAGAATAATTCACCTCTTCGACCAAAAAAAAAAAAAAAAAGAAAGAATAATTCACCTCATACCCCCTTAAATTATACCTCTATCCCACATTCAAGTGCTTAAATTACCTTTCTTTCTTATTAATAGAAAATAATTTTCAATTTTTTTTTATGTGTAGTTTGCTGTAATTGAAGTGAATTTCGGTAAACTCAAACTTTGACTTTACTCTGGTTTCGGAAAAATTTAAAGTTTAAAGGGTTAAATAAGTTTTTTCCTCCCTATAAATATAACAGATTTTGATTTTTGTCCTTAAAAAATAAAACGAGGTGTTTTCTTCCTTACAATTTTTTTTGTTTTGTTTTTGGTCCCTAACGAAAATAATATTGACGTGTTTTTAACATTTTTTTAACATAATATGAACATACAAAAGTTGAACATAATAAACGAACGTAATATGAACACATTTTGAAAATAAAAGACACATAATCTTGACATTCATATTAACATAAATTGGTCGTCAGGGACCAAAAACAAAATAAATTTTTTTGTGAGGACAAAAACATTCAGTTTTATTTTTAGGGACGAAAAACTTATTTAACCTAAGTTTAAATTTATCTAGTTAAATTTGTGTGATATGCTTAGGTAGGGGTTAAGTTTAACGGTATATGGAGCAAAATTTAGACTCAAATTACCCTGCTTCAAATTATGAGCACGTTTAGATGGAGGGTTAAGAAGGGAATGATTTACTTTTTTTTTTTTTAGTTATAGACACTAATTATTTTTTAATTAATTAAGTGTGATTGAAATATTGTATCATCATTTCTTATGATATTTTTTTTTTTTTTTTTAAATATCAAATAAGCACAACATTAATCTACCCATATCTTAAGTATAATTAAGCATCAAATGAATTATACTTAAGGGTATGTTTAGATTGATTTATATGAATTCATCTACTGACATAATTTTTGTGAGACTGTTTGGAAGAACTTATAATAATTTTCATAAACTTTTTTCAACTTATTTTCACTAGTTCTCCAATATAGCTTATAAAAATGTTATTTCCAACAAAAGAAAAACAATTTAATGTTATTTTATCTTTTACTATAAAAATGTCTTATGCAAACTAACACATATTGCTATAAGCTACAAATAAACGGTTTATTCAAACACATCCTTACGCTTACTCTAGAGTATGTTTGGGAGTTTGGAGAAGAGGGGAGAACTTTGGAGGGCGTTTTTGTAGATAATTCTTTCAAAAAAATTGAGAGTGTTTTCGTAGAGAATGATAAATTAATACTTATATCTAACGTATTTTTATTTTAAAATTATTATAACAAAATAAATTGAATTTGAAAATTTTACTTTAAACCTTTCAAACTCTTTTCTTCAATACAATTTTTTAGTTTCTCAAATTAAAAGAATTTGTATTAGGAAGAATACTAACCCACGTAGTCCTCCCATTCGAAAGCTCTCAATTCTTACTTCTTTCTTCCTTTTCCTACAAGTCCTCCCCTCGCCTCCCCTTCCATCAAAATTTCGAATCAAATCCTATAGAGACGGATCTTTTGTTGGGAGAGTCATAAGGGAAAGGGAACGTCAGTGCTAATTTCTTAGCCAAGTTCATTTGTGAAGTACCTGAAGCTACTACTAGAACATAGAATAGAATAGCATAATCAATTTTCCACATGCTAATGTTGGTCCCGTACGTTATTCAAACAATTAGGCCAGCAAATCATTTATATCAGCCGTCCTATATTCTTGTTACAATTTCACTCCCTTTGAAATTCTGATACATAGATTGTTCAAGTCGACATATTCAATGTTCTAGCATAGTAGGAAATCAATTACTAGCATTTAAAACTTTAGGCTCTCTGTAAAATTTAGCAAAAACATAGATGTAAGAGCATCATTTTTTAAGGTACATACTTTCATACTCTACTAGAAAATGGTCCCTCAAAGCCAGCCACATCATACATATGCAACTCATCAATTTTGTTCCAATAATGAAAAAATTATCTAATCTAATTTAAGATGTTTCAACAATTTCTATACTACCCTTTTTGCAATATCATAGTTCCTCCGATGAACTGAAAAATTAAGATAAATGTTCATCACCGTACAAAATTGAGCAAGAAAATAATCGAATGTCCTATGTACCATGTCAAACAAATGGTTGAGTGGCATCAATAGACCGAACCACACCATACTCTTAACCAAGTAACATAGTAATTGAACTATGGTTTGGTTCAAAGTTGGCTTTTGTTTCTTTCTTTTATGGTTGAGTTTTGACTACTAAGTTTTACATGACATGTGTGACTTTTTTTTATAATGACGGAATGTATCAGTTTTGTTGTTTTTTTTACGTAAGTCTTGTAACTGGCGTACGTTTGAGCTACTTCAAACACGCAGGTCCTTATTTGTTTTCAAGAATTTTCTTGTGTTGGTCAGACAGTTCTGTTTGTAGCATGGTTTGTTTTAGGACTAATCTGATTACTTTTCCTAGATAATACATGGACTAATTTGTCCCTTAATACGACTGACTAATTTATAGTGTGTGTCGCACTTCAAATGTCTAGTCATGCGCGCGAGGGTATGTGTTAAAAAGTCCTATATTAAAAGTGATATGGTCTGAGTTAGGCCTAACCACAAACTCTAAGATATAGTAGTACTTTTTTTTATGTTTTGTCTACCACGTTGGAGAAAGAATATTCTTACAAAATTAATATCAAAATGGACACACATTGACTCAACAAATACATTTTTTTTAAGAAAATTGAAGCATACACGGAACTACATAGTGAAATGGTTTAAGAAAGCATTTGAGTTTTCAAATGCACCTTTGGATCTACTTGGAATTTGTAAGACATGGAAAAATGAAACTAACATATATTTCTGCTATAGGGGACAAAAATAATTGAGTAAATCAAAACTGCCCTAGATGGATTATGTTTGTCTTGAAATGGTTTAGCAAGAATATGAATGAAACATCTGTTATTACTTTATATTGGACCTATAAACTATGCTTTTCGACCCTGTAAATACACAATAAGGATCAAAACAAAATCCAGCACAAAGCCATGTATTAATTGAGCAAAGTATATCAAGAAATAATACATAATAATACTTAAATATATCTAGCAGCATTGGTTCGAAGGAAGTAGTGAACCTACTTCCAATTGATTAAAAAAACATAAAAAAAACACCGATGTAAATGGTTACAATAAGGAGAGAACATAAATAATACCACAAAAAAGTTTAATCCAACAAGACAAATTTTGTGTATCATCAAAATGTGTCCATCTTAATCTTCCAAATTCTTCATAGCTTGTAGACAATGCCCCTGCATAACAAGATTCAAGATATGAATTTAAAATGGAGTAATCGCTAAGTACAAAAATAACTTAGATGTTTTTATATTATCTGTTTCATTAAAAACTAAACAATACAATTTTGCAAATGTCATGAATTGGTCCCTTTGTTTTCCGAGTTTAAAAAAACGTCTGCGACAACAATCTGGATCATAATATTAAGGTTTTGTGTGTCTCAGTTCTTGCAATGCGACCATGATTTAAGCTTCATTAGCCATATTTGGCCGTAATTTTTCGCAATATCAAAAATATCGTGACACGATTACGAAAGCAATTTAGAATTTTTATAGGAGAAAAAAATGGAAACTGTGGAGTACCTGATAGAAATGGAAGATTGTAGCATTGTGAAGTTCATACTAATGGTCAGTGATGAGAATTAGAAGAAGAGGATGGCCTTTCGGAACCAACTCCATGGCTCTCATCCTCACCTTGAATTCTAGCAGGAATACAGAAACCTGTCAAAGCATCAGACAGAAACCTGCTACCAAAGATAGAAGCTTGGTGAATTTGTTGTTGTGACTTGTGATTATGATGATCCACCGAGGCATCGGCAATTGGAATATCATTCCAAGGACGAAGTGATGGCGAAAAACTGGACTGAAGGGTCCCCCTATGGGCGGAAAAAGCCGAACCTTGGCCTAGAAACGCAGGCGAATTAACCATAAACCCGGTTCTATTCATATCAGCTGTGGTCCAATTCACAATCCTGTTATAATTAGCATCAAATCCAACAGGATTTGATCCAGAGAAAAGTGTTTGATCATTTGAAGCTGAATTGTCTTGGAATGAATGAAGAGAAAGACCAAGATCCTGTGTTGAGTTGTTTGTTCTTGAGATTATATCAGAAGAGTAGCTTTGAAAATTCATAGATTCACCAACAGAAGTTGTTGGAAAAAATGCTATAGCATCATTATCAATAGTTGATTGAATGAAACCTGAATGGTTATGGTGATTGTTCTGCTGCAAATTGTAACCAGAAGATTCTGATTGTTCTGCAGCAATAACCATTTCATTTCTTTCTACTGCATTATTATTATTCTCTTCCTCTTGCAACTCTTCTGTTGCATTTGGAATTGGATTCCATGGAGGAAGTTGATCAAGTTTGTCAATAGCAGACTTAGCCTTTTTGATCAACCAATCAACAGCTTTACTCGGTCTATCGTAGCCGAGACGATCTTGAACATCGTAGAATTGAATTGCTGTATGTGCTGATAAACGAACACGTCGATCGCGAGGACCTTTCGCAGTGTATACCTTACTATGTCTGTCTTTTCTACCTGTTGCCCTTACAATGTGACCTCCTTGAACTTGAACTATTTCTCCTCCTGTGCTCTTCATTCCCATTAATCCTCTTAAATATTTTTTTTGTGCCTTTGAATTTGAAACAATGGTTCTATTGTGTTTCTATTTCTTGCATATGCATATTGATATTTGTGTAGTGTGAAATTTGATGCCACTTGAGTCAATGTATATGCTTCAAAATTTGTTCTTGTTTTGTGATAATTGATGCACTTGCTTGTTGATAATGACAACCACTAAGAGTTTGATTCTTTCTTCTTTTTTTTGTGGCCTTGTTTTTCTACTTTTTTTCTCTTCTAATTGATGTTGGATTTCTTCATGTGGATACTTTTTCTCCAGCTGAAAATAACCCTTAATTCTACCACTTATGTTGATCCTAAAAACAAAACCAAAACTATAACATGTAATAGCAATATAGTACTCTAAAATATCATGTCAAGTGAATGAATATGCATATATAAAATAACAAAAGTTAATTTGTTATGGGATTTGTAACCAACTCATGTGCTAAAAGAGAGTAAAAGGACATAGTAAACAAAATTTAGTAGATTGTTAATTGGTGTTGTTTATTATATGAGAATCCCAAAATTATGTAAAGATAATATAAAGAATTTTTAAGCTTTCAAGTTGAAGATTGTTTGTAATGGGAAGGGTAAAACTCACAACAAACTAGGATAGGACATTGAAATCAGTGATGTATGTCACATGGGGTTCAGAAGGTGTTTACAAGAAAAATATGTGTTGATGATGCAAAGTTAGGGGAGGAAAAAAATGGTACCTTTTGGCCTATGAGATCTCCAAGATGCTTCTGCAAAGAGTGGCAAAGTGTGCTTAGAGAGAAGAGATTAAAGATCTTTTGGTCTATTTTTAGCCCCACAAATGCTAATGTAAGATTACAACAACTTGTCTACAAAACTTCAACTATATTGTGTGAGTCATATCTTTTTGAGTACAACAACAAACTTCCTCAACTCTCAACTATCTAAATATATAAACATAAAGTCTTTTTGTTATAACTTATTGTTTGCAATATCTCATACCATGTACTACTTCGGTCGTAAATAGAAACAAACAAAATCAAACAAATTTGATAATGTTTCGTTAAAAATTTAAATCAAATACATCTATTTTGTTTGAATTTTTTTATATTAAAGATGAGAAGAGCATCTTATTTATAATATTGATTTGTCATATATTATTTGTCTCGTTATATTATCAATGAAATATTAAAAGCTTTTTTTTATTAATATAGTTATATTTATTGTATTTTAATTCATTTAAATATGACAATTTTAATAAATAAAATTTATTTTATCATTAAAATCAATAAAACTAATCAAATGGAATAGTTTTTTTAAGTATTTATTAGTGTAAAGTATTTATCAACTTTGTTGATAATTAATCTTTACAAAACATGATTGATCATCTTTAGTAAAATATTTTTCGTTAAACACATTTTTTATCAATCAACAATATTCAAATCTAGAATATTGTTTAGATATCGAGTTCGGTTTCACTTCGAGCAACAATCCTAGGGTCGGCATTGTAACCCTACTAGTTGCTAGTGACGAGGTATGATTATGGTGGTGGGTGATAGAGAGGTAACTCTGAATTGCCATTGCCATATCTTCTACCCACAACTTTTGAAACCTTTTGATAATGACATCTAACAGCTTTTTTGGTTTCTTTCTTATCTGTACTTTAGTGGTTTTTCACTTTTCACTATTAAGAAATGTGTGATTTCGCTAAAAGGAACAACCATCCACTGTGCATTCTCATTGCACTGCAACACTTTTCTACCAACTAAATAAATAAATAAACTATATCATGTTTCCTCTGAAAACACTGAAAAGAAAAGATATTTTTGCTCAACTAGAAGAAGAGGGTACAGTATGCATTAACAAGCTTGTTGCTTGGGTAGGTTTTAATTAATCAGCAAAGCAATTTAATGCAAGACCCTTCTCTTTTTGGGCTGATTTTAATGCAAAACCTTAGCATGGTGATTCGGGCTACTTGCATATCGTGTTCAATAAAGTATCATATCGTTTTTACTTGTGGGGTAAACGAGAACTTTTTAGCTTTAAAGTACATCATCCTAAAGGTGATTATAATCTAATAGCATTTAATTATCTCTTGGTTCATATTAAGTACTCAAATAAAATAGTTTAACTTAAGTACACAAATAAAAGAGTTTAACTATGATTTTGTCAAGAGTATAAATATAAATACTCGAAACTTTCAAATTATAGAAGATTTCAAATTATAATTGCGATTGTTCTAAGAGTGTTGCTCGAAAGAGCTTTATACTTGCTGCTTTGTTCAAGGGGTTGTTGGTACGTGGATTTTGTTACCGTGTTGATAGTTGATCTATTCGTCAACTTAAAACCATCTTTTATCCTACGGACATTCTCTTGTCATTTTTTTGTAACATGGTTTCAAGTCCGTACGCGGGTTAGCTGGGTTGCGCCCCTAAGGAGAGTTTGTTTTGTTAAATTGATTATAAGGTTGTTTCTTTTTCATGTTGTATCACGATGTATTCCCGCTTGAGTTGATTCTGGGTTAGGTCTAATGTCCACCCAACTCAATACTTTTTCTTTTTGTTAATATATCTTCCGTTTGCCCAAAAAAAGTTATAATAAACCCAACAAAATCATATTTGATCAGTAGAACCATATGTCTCATTGCCACGATACCTATCATGTTTGGAACGGGAAGATGCCATCCTATATTGTTTTTTTTAAGCAACACAAATATATATTAAAAAAGAAAAGAAGTACAAAAGTTGGGGCATAAACCTAACTTAGTAACCACACATCATTTCAAAAAGAGTAATACAACGAGATTAACAAAAAGTGATGAATAATAGCTAATTAGATGAAAATTTAATGATAAATCCAGATGCATTATAGAAAATTACACATCAATACAAGTCAGCAAGCCCAACGCGGACCCGAACCATATTGTAAAATAAAATTGATGTATAAAGAGTTACAATCATAAATGTGTAACACCCTAGTCGCTATTTTGTTATTTTTAGTTGTTGGGCATGTTTTATTTGAATTTATAAATGATTATGTGAATATGTGGTGTGTTTATTTGTTTATAATAATTTATGTGAAATAATTGAGTTATATGATTTATTGATGTATTATCTAAATGCATGTTATTTGTTATTTAATTAATTAGTAGTGGGATATAATATTTGCTTTGTTTTAAGAAAATAGAAGGAATATTATTATTTTGGAGAATTATGAAAATAGGTGGAATAATTATTAATTATTAGAATTATGGGGTTAATGTGAATTAAAGGAGATTAAGGAAGGAGTTAATAGAAAAAGGGGAGTTATACTTTGGTTGGTAAAGGAAATAGAAAAGTCAGTAACAATCATACGTATCAGAGAAAACAAAACATAAGCTTTTTGGGTAGAAGGGAGAAGAACCAAGAACAAGGGGATTAACCTAGAAGATTGATTGCTGTAGCTTGCTTTTGTTCATCTAATCAGGTAAGGGTGGGTTTATGATTCAATTGCTAATGTATATATGTATGCTTTCATGAATTGAATTGAAAAATGGTGGTTTGTTGGATTAGGGTTAAGAATATGGAAATGCCATGATTGATGAATTATATGATGATGATGATGATGCTTATGTGAGTTGTTTCTGTTGTTTTGTTGTGCCATAAATCCATAAACATTGTTTCTAATCATTTTGGGTCATTGGGGGATCAAAGTTGGGATTTTTGAGCCAAAACCATGTTGAAATCGCAACCTTTTTGCTGAAAACTGAGACCGCACGCTCAAGCGCACGCTCAAGCGTGCAGCCAGCGAGCCAGAACCCAACTTTTGTCATTCCGCACGCTCAAGCGTCCACTTGCACGCTTAAGCGTGCTGGTCCTGTACAGCATCCTCTGTTTTGTGTTCTTGTGTCTTTTTCCCCCATTTCTGTTCCGAATTGGCTTTTGACGTAAACATGAAAGTTGTAGATAATTGAGTTAGCTTTCTAATGGCCTTGGTTTGACTTGAAAATGTTTTATGGATTTTGAGTTATGATGAAAATACTCCAAGTGGGTCTTGAGGAAAACTTTAAGAAAACTTAGTATAACTTATTCCAAGTTAGTCCAAAACCTATGGTTAGTTCCCAAACTTCAAACTTAAGTATGAGAGGTTAAATTGAGGTGTTTTATGAGTATTTAGCTTATGTCTTATTGATCAAACTTGGTTTGCTTTTGAAGGATGTTTTGGACTTTGATATGAATGTAATTGAGTAATGTATATGTTGCTATTGTTGTTGATATGTGGGAATATATATGTTTATATATGTACAATTATATACGGTGTATTGTTGAGTTGCCATTGATGGTGTTGAGTGGTTGTTGTCCAAGTTGGGAAGTGTGTCATAAATAAATTAGGCACAGTTGTTGATGTTGAATTGTCGTGGTGTAAGTCATACGTAGATGTATGCATTGTTGGTTGGTGGTTGTTGTCGTTGTTTTGTGTTGTCCAAGTTGGGAAGTGTGTCATAAATAAATTAGGCACAGTTGTTGATGTTGAATTGTCGTGGTGTAAGTCATACGTAGATGTATGCATTGTTGGTTGGTGGTTGTTGTCGGTGTTGTCATGTTGTATGTTGATATACACAGTTGGAGTCTGATGCATTGTCATTCAAAGCGGTGAGAGCTTATGCTCTGGAACGCCTTGTCGTTCAAAGCGGGAGGACTCATGTCCTGGAACACTTTGTTGTTCAAAAGCGGTGAGGACCTCGGTCCTGGAATGCATTGTCATTCAAAGCGGTGAGGGCTTATGCTCTGGAACGCCTTGTCGTTCAAAGCGGGAGGACTTATGTCCTGGAACACTTTGTTGTTCAAAGCGGTGAGGGCTCTGCCCTGTATTTTTGGTACCACATGCATAGTACATGAGTCGTTGTTGTCTTTGTCGGTGGACATTGTCGTCGTTGTTGTTGTCGGTGGTTGTTGCATATGTCGGTGGGCATTGTATATGTCATTGTTGTCGTTGTTGTCGTTGTCGGTGGACGTTGTTGTGTTGTTGTTGTTGGATGAATTGAATATGTTGTTAACCGAAGATGAATCTAAATAATATTGATGATGTTGTTGCTAATACTGATGATGTTGTTGCTTATATTGATGATGTTGCTGCCTATGCTGATGATGGTTGTTATTATTTGTTGTTGTTTTCCAATGCAATTTGATGATTCATATATTTATATATTACCTTTGTGTTGTGAACTCACCCCTTCTGCTGGAATTGCCGCCTCGTGGGCAAGTGCAGGTAGCGAAGGATAGATAGGAGTTGGCTCTTGTGTCGTAGGCTCTGATACATAGTAGGGATGGGGAAACGTTATCTTTCTTGTATTCCTTTATGTATCATTTCTTTTGAAGAACATGTTGTTGGATATTTAATTATTGGATGATGTTTAAATTGTTGAGGCCTTTGAGCCAGGGATTTTGTTGTAGATGATTAGTGATGTTGATTTAAATTAAAGATTTTCCGCTGCAGAATTTTAGTATGATGAAATTGTTGATGCTTTTAAATAGTTTTATATGCTATTTAAATAATTTTGAAAAAGTAGTGTAATACTCCGTTGTTTTGTTGAATAACTCTGATTATGATCATTATTAATATTATTATTACGTCATATTGGGAAACGGGGTGTTACAAAATGTACCAAAGTAACTAAGACATGCCCGATTACAATCAAACCCAAATTTTAAAGGAAAAGTGTATGAATCAACTATCAACACAGAATGATTCACAAACCAATAACCACTGCAATAAAAATACAACAATTTTACCAGCCCTTTCAAGCCCAAGTCCATCTGAATCCTCCAACATATGATGCTCGTTATCCAGAAACTAGCGCCTACACCACCACGAAAAAGGAGGCCATGAGAGTTGCCGAAGGACATACTGAATAATGCCTATTAACAAATTTAAAACAGGTTGACCAAATCAATGAGAATCCAGACCAAACTTGGCAGAATATCCTCTCTCAGTTATAGGCAGAAGAAGCTAGCCCCATGACCATCAACCGAGGCAGAGGTAAATAGAAGGGTTACCTAGATCACACCGTTACTAGAGAGTAACGACTACATCATTATCCAGATGACATTGAATATATATGATGAAAATGTAAGAATTAAAAATTTAAGTGGTAAAATATAAATCCTAAAAAAATGGCAAAATACAAGAATATATATGATAAGCTGAATTCAAGATTTATTTATCAAGGGGATGTAGCTCAAATGGTAGAGCGCTCGCTTTGCATGCGAGCGGTATAGGGTTTGATCCCCTACATCTCCAAGTAAGTTGATGGATAAATATATATACAAACAATTCTTTTTTGTGTTAAATATATTCGACTTTTAGCCCCTATAAAAATTTAAATTTTATTCTTAATTTGTTAAAAAAATCTATTCTTTTGGGAAAGACTATTGTAATATTATAAACTTTTCTTCATAATTTTATTCAAAAAACTGAATTCTACATATTAGTTTACTTAAAAAATGGACCAAAAGTGAAGATGGAATACGTTTGGAGGACAAAAAATCGAAGAGATTTCTTAAAACGATTAAAACGAAAAGTTGGTATATGTATAAGGACGAAAACTATATTTAACCGTTTATTATTCACTACAACAAATACAAGTTGTTGAGTTATGCACTAAAATCACCAAAACTAAAAGTCACTCAAGTAAACATAATTTCTTTTGTAGATTGGACACCTAATGAACTCCTTTACCATGATTACTTACGGTGAAACACGTAAGTATAAAATATTTTAGTTACAGCTGGTAATTATAGGGAGCCTACACCAGACTGAACCAACACGTTGAGCTAAGAGCAACCATACAACTAAGGTTAAACATCATTTCTTCACCCAAAATATTAATATGAATCTTCTCCCTTATATGATGATCAACATATATTCTTTTATTCAATATGAAACTTTTTACTCAAACATACATCACAACAATCTCTCCCTCAATTGTGAGACTATCTGTGTTCTTGATCCAACATCATATACCACTGTCAATCCCCCCACAAGTTGAATAAGACTCTTATACAGTTGTTGGGATTTTTTGAGACTTCAAAGGGAGTGTACTTTGGATTGGATCAACACACTCAACTAAGAGAAATCACACAAGTAAGATTAGACACCACATATTCATCTAAAATTTTAAGACATTAGGTATGTCATATGTTGTCTTTTAAATTATATGTTGCTCAACATCTAGCATACTATCCAGTATAAGACTTTCAACACACATTTGACACATCATAACAACAACTTGTCATGACAAAGACGTATACGAGTATGACACTTTTAAATTGTGTGTAGCGTGACAGCTCGGACTCAGATACATCTAAATTGTTTGATCAAAATAAAACAGTTTAAATTCTATTGCAAATTTTGGTATTTTTTTTTAAATAAAATGCTAAATTTGTCAAATCTAACATTGAGTGTATGTTTCCCTATGCTAAATATAAAATGCTAAATTTACATTGAAATTTAAATTCTAATGCAAATTTAGATGTGTATGAGAGAGTGTGCAGAAAGATCCTAAACTCTGATAGAAATAATCACTGCAATGGAAGAATCAATTTCCACAACTAATTATGCTACATCAGCATCATCCACTCGGGATTGATTTTCTTAGGGCTATGAAAGCTACTCAACAGAAAAATGGAAAAGCTGGAGATTGGTTGGCCTTTGTTTGTTATATACTGCATGCATGCCTGTTAGAGACAAAAGTACAGAACAATGGTGCAGTCCTAGAAAAGGACAATGGCAGTGATAGATAGAGGTTGAGCCTGGCCTGCTACACATTCAATTCAATTCAATCTTGTGTGTGTAAAAATCAATGAAAATCAACATCAACACAAGCGCGTGATCCAAGATAAGATTTAATGGCCCGCTGTTACTGATATTCTACTCTACATGGCAATATGTGTGCCTCTCAGAGTGATAGTGACAAATATTAGTAGTGAGAAAAGGAACATTGTCTCAATGCAATTTATGATGATGCCCTTCTTTATAGCACGGGCCAAGTCACGTTTTTTTGTTATCAATATCTTTTTTCAACTAAAATTTAGGGTTTTGAATTAGAATTAGGTAGTAGTTAACTTTTTGTTAGTTATATTTTTTCTCAAAGGGGTTTGAATTATAATTTTTGGTAAGTAATTATTTTGAGTTTAATAGTGATACTTCGTCATTATGAACCAAAATTCAGCCAGAGTAGATAACATATACAAGTAAAGTATGATTAAAAAATATATGTTTTTTTTTTAAAACTTGGTATCCGGTCCAAGAACCGACTAATCAAAGGGGACCAATCCCACCGCCCACTTGCGGGGGCCCCGTTTAAAGCCAGAGCATAGCTCTGTATGACTTAGCCCAGCGAAATTGGCACCAGAGGGAATCGAACCTGAGACCTTAAGAGGAGCACACTCTAAGATCCCAAGCCAACCACTAGGCCAACCCCAAATGTGTTAAAAAAAATATGTTGATTAAATGTGGTCGACAAGGACATGAGATATTTTATATATAGTGATGGTAGAGAATCAACAAAATAATTGTTAACTATCTAATAAGAAAGTTTAAAGAAACTCCAAATATCTTGTGCTAGTGCTTATTGATAAGTGGACGTCGGATTAGTTGATACTTTGATTGAATACCGAATTTTAAAATAGATAAATAAATGAAAGTTTGATGATAAAAAGAAAAAGAACAATCAAATGTTTTTAAATCCACGTCCCCTTGCATCCCAACACCGATGTGGTGTACCCTATAGTGGATGACTGATTGATTGCGCATGGTTCAAAGGACAATCAAATGTGTCCCACTAGTACAATGAGACATCCTCAAGAACTGTTCTCCTAAGTAAAATGTTCCATTAATTTGTTACATGACACATCTCCACGACAACACATGTAAATTAGTAATTATGAGCCAGATATATAGGGTCCATTTATTTTGGATTTTTTTGAATTTTTTTTTAATGTTTTAGTTAGGATGTGTGTTACTTGTAAGCAAGCTTTTCTTAACATTATTTTGTAAAAATGAATTTTATTTTTAAAATGAAACTTAGTTTTTGAAAGAATCATTCTTAGTGCCTGTTTGAAAAACTGTTATGATTTCAAGAAGCTAGTCATTTTGTTAAGTATAAGTGATTTCAAGAAGTTAGTAATGAAGCTTTTGCATTAACATGGTCTGTTCTCGTGATTTCAAAGAAAATATGGATTGCAAAAGACAAATCCAAACATACGCTTAATAAAAGAGAGAAAAAGCATATATAATTTATTATTTCTATGTTTTTTCAACACATTGAAAAAGATATTTTAACATGCAAAAAATTTATCTTGAAAGTTTTTCAACCATAGTTTATGTTTTTCTTAAAAGTTATTTTAAAAAAAAATCTAAAACACATGGCCCATATACAATATATAAAATCAATCACAATTCAAAATGTTCTCAATCTCAAGATTGCAACTTGACCTTGAGTTTAACCCTAATTAAATTCATATATTCGCCATTTTCAACGTATAGTCTTTGAAAATTGACCAGCTGATTAATTGAAATTGTACAACATGGTCCACCCTTTGCTTTGAAATTAAGATACAAAAATGCTGGTACTATTACCTTTTCCTGAAAAAAAAAAGAACAAAGCAGTTGAGAAATTAAGGTGTACCACATCTGACAAGGTTAAATATGACCGATACAAAGGGTGGTAAAATTGTTCTATATAAACACTGGGAAGAAAACACTGTTCCAAAAATTACACCGTAAAAGGAAAAGAATCCCTAGAGAAAGAAGAAGCTTTTAAATCATGGAAACTAAAAGTGAGAGGAAATAAAGTAATTTTTTTTTTTTAAAGAAAAAATAAAATGAGATAAAGTTACAGTCAATTTTACTTGTATAAGTATTTATTAAATAAATCCTCACATGGTTATTTTCTTCCCTTAAGCCTATCTTTGGTTGAACGGTAGTTTTTCTTTACCTCTCATTTATTTTAGGGTTAAATATGTTTTTGGTCCCTATAAATATACCAACTTTTTGTTTTAGTCCCTCTAAAAGTTTCCTTCAACTTTTAGTCTCTATAAAATTTTCCATCTTCACTTTTGGCCCCTCTTTTAAAATAAACTCATATGTAGAATTCATATTTTTGAATAAAATTTTGCAGAAAAATTGATAATATTATAAGAATCTCTCCCAACAAATTTTAGAATTTTTTAACAAAACATGAATTTAATATGAATTTTTATATTTTTTACTGTTAAAAATTTATATTTAATTTATGTTTTGTTAAAAAATTCTATTTTCTTTTTGGAATGATTTTTACAATATTCTACACATATCTGCACAATTTCATTAAAAAATAAAAAAATTAACTTAAAAATAGGGACCAAAAGTAGTGATTGAAAATTTTATAGGGACTAAAAATTAAAGAAATTTTTTAAAGGAACTAAAACGAAAAATTAATATATTTATAGAGACCAAAAACATATTTAACCTTTTATTCTAATCTTGGACCGATATATAACTTTTTTTTAATCCACATATATAACATGTATGTTGTCACCATCACCAATTTGATTAGCTCTTTTTTAATTATAATATTTATTTAGCTCTTCTTTTAATAATTATTTCGGAGAGACACACACTTTTGACACTTTTATTTTACAAAGTTGCAAAATTTTCATTAAAGGCGCCAAATTAAACCAATGACAATCGAAGAAAAATAATAAGACCCTGAATTTTATATATATATACTAGACCATTGACCCGTGCGTTAACGCACGGGTCATTTTAAGAAGTTAATATTCACCGTTGAAAATAAAACAATGTAGTTCGCTTGAATGTTAAAATTGTCGTAACTCAAATCATAATGTTAATTATAATAGAGGTTGGTATTGTTGCATAATTCTAGTACATCGTTCATGTTACTTTAACAAATGTGTAATACGTGTGAGCAGCGTTTGATGGTTAAAATAAGGAGTATTGCTTATAACGATAATTCCAAAACTGATGCACTTGAAGTGAAATAAAATTAGGAAATGCCCAACATTCTAGGATAAAGATTAATACAAAAAATATGAAATTATTATTTTGTCGAGGGACTTGGTTTGACTTTATAGTTGGCGTGTAAATAGGGAGGGGGCGCAGAATTAATGACTTTCAAAGTCTGACTTAATATTTGAATAAAATAAAGTGGTAATGGCAAAAACAATCTTGAAGAGGCGTATATCACCTGCAACTAATTAGGCAAGAAATGTGGATGAAATCCACTACTTGATTCAATCATAGAGATTAGGTTTTGAATTTTTTTCTGTCATAAATAGGGGAAGCGGAGCACATTGTCTGCAACAACAAAAAATTAGAAGAGGATGAAATCTCTAAGTTGATTGAATCAGAGTAATTACGATTTTTGTTTATAATTACCATAAAAACAGGAAGGGCTTGAAGTGAGCATGAAATAATTATGGTTGTTTAAGATATTCTAAATTATTTACGTCGTGGATTATTCGATATTATAAAAAATTTGGTATATAATTGGTTAAACAATAGGTCTAAAAAGTTAAACATATTGTCAAATGTTTCATAAATTAATTGCTAGCAAGTGACCAATATTAAATTTCATGATATATAAGAGAAAAAGGAAATTGATGCGAAAGGAATAAGACAATTAATTTGTTGAAAATCTACTATCTGATTCATGTTACTAAAAGTCATAGTTTGTTACTAAAAGCAGATAATTGTTGCTAATAATGTTACTAAAAGTCTGTAATTGTTACTAAAAAGTTGAAAATGTGTTTTGAATATTGTTGTCCCCAGAGAAATAATATTTTGGTTCTGATAAGGGAGGAAAGATGAGGGAAACGTGAATCAGTATAAGATTAAGGAGAATATCCCTGGAAGTAAATCGTTTCCATAAAAGCAAGCAAATAAGTTGAACTTAATCACAGAAGCAGGAAAATCAGTTAACTACGTGAGAAAAAATTATGGGAATTAAATAGGATAGTTAATCGCTTCCAAAGAAGTAGGGAAATCAGTTGACTACAGAGCAAGGAAAAATTATGCCAAGAAAAATTTCTGTGAATTAAATAGGATTTAATATATGTGATTAACAGCATCCAATACATTAATTTAGGAAATCACGGTTAGGTTTAGGATGAGGGAAATTTGGCAAAATTTTTAGGTTAAAATTAGGGCAACAGGGTTTGGTTTATGAATAAGAGATAATAGATGCATTAATTTAGGAAATCATGGTTAGGTTTAAGAGGAGGAAAATTTTGCAAAATTTTTAGGTTAAAATTAGGGCGACTGAGTTAGGTTTATGAATAAGAGATGCATTAATTTAGGAAATCACGGTTAGGTTTAGGAGGAGAGAAATTTAGCAAAAATTTTAGATTAAAATTAGGGCAACAGAGTTAGGTTTATGAATAAGTGGTAAGAGATAAGAGATGCATTAATTTAGGAAATCACGGTTAGGTTTAGGAGGAGGGAAATTTGACAAAATTTTTAGGTTAAAATTAGGGCAACAAGGTTAGGTTTATGAATAAGAGATATATATATATATATATATATATATATATATATATATATATATATATATATATATATATATATATATATATATATATACTCCCTTCGGTCCTTATTATTAGAAATAAATTACTTTTTTGGTTTATTATGTAAATGATGTATTTAGTCTCTATTTACAATAAAATACATTGATTATTCTATGAACTTAAAATGTCAACTTTTTCTTATAATAAGGATCAGATGTGACAGAAACTTCAAGATAGAAGAAGGTAAAATTTGTCTCTAAATTCATCGTTAAGTGTTAAAGATAAAAATTTGTTTACTAGTTTTATTTTGTTGTCTCTAATTTCCGTGCTAGTTCAGTTTTATCTAATATAATTATTACGAAGACTTCTTTTTTACCATAAGAAGAAGTTGGATATAGATACTCATAAACTAATATTTAATCAAAATTTAAATTATTAAAAAACAATCTTCTATAACTATATATAAATTAGATACACCTTTCGGTCACTATTATAAGCAAAAATCAAGATGTTAGATTCATTCATTAAATGATGTATGTAATTTATAATAAAGACTACATACAATCATTTAATAAATATATCTAAAATGTTAATTTTTGCTTATAATAATGATCGGAGGGTGTAGATTCTTGCTTCACGACCGCTAATCTTGTGGATGTAGGGGTTTGGTGGAACTTCTCTAATCATGTTTGCACAATTATCAATATAAATGGCAGTTGTAATGATAATTTTGCTTGAGTTGAATTTGGAGGTTGGTCTTGTTTGGTTGTGAACTATGTGAGCTTGAAAAGGAATTTTCACTTTTAACTCCACTTGTTTGGTTGGTTTGACATCGCCGGATGCTACACCGGAACCTACGTCTACGCCGGAAGTTTCGCCGGAAGATTTATTTTTGCCTGGTTTAGGTTCAACGGCATCCTACACCACATTTTCAACCATGTCACTCAATGCCTACTCAATAAAAAAATAACATAGAAATAATAAATAAATAACTTGTGCCGCAAGCAAAGCAAGTTAAAAAAGTGGCACAAAATTCAAATTCTGGACGCACAGTTCAACCGACGCTAGTGTTATCCTTCTACGCAAGTTAACTCACGTTGCTCTTACACCTAGCGTGAGTTAACTCACCCTGAGCCCTATGCCTACTGACAAAAAAAACGTAACAACCACAAAACCAGTAAAAATGGGATGAGTTTTGTGGATACATTACCTGTTCTATGATGCTTGATGAGCGTATAAATTTGTTTCCTGACGATTTGCAATGATTTGGAACGAAGATTTTGAACCAAAAATTCGCATTTTTTGGGTTTTTGGGGTGGAGGGAAAGGAAAAAAATGAAGCTTTGTCGTTGCCTGCTGGGTTTAGAATGAGAATAGTACTCAGCGTGAGTTAACTCACGCAGCGCATGTTAACTCATGCCGTGGCATTTTTGACTTTTACTTTGGGAATGAGCGAAACTGTTTGGGTAAAACAGGTTTCTATTTACATTTTATTTTTGAATAATTATATATTTTTTTAAAGGACAATGTTATGTTTTTGACAATTACAAATTAACATTAACTTTTTATAAAATAACATTTTTTGATAGATATAAGATAATTTCTTCTATCTTTATGTTATACAACTTCAACAAATAACAAATAAATTATAAATCTAGTTTGATATATATTTTTAGTTTAGTTAAATATCTATAAAAAATTAATTTTAAGACCGAATCACCTAACCGAGTTATCCAGTTTAATCTGATTGAGTCATGCGGTTGAACTAGTGACTCGGTGGTTCAACCCAGTACCCCTTTCGAGTCGATGACCGAGCCGAGTTTTAAAACTATGGGTCATGCTAACTTGTACTCTTAGGACAGAAGTTAAAGATTTGAAAAAGGAATTAAAACATAAGTTTTGTATTGAAAGAATAAATTTTTTAACTTTCAAGATATTAAATGCATAATTTCCGAAATTAAGTTTTTACATTTGACTTTTAAACTTATGTCTTAAGGACACAAGTTAACATTTTACTTTTTTTTAATATTTTTTCTGGCCTTAATTTGCGTGTTAGGCTATGAATTCATTGTTTGTAGATACCGTGTGCACATTGGCAACTATCTTAGGTTGTCAAAATATCATAACTCAAAAAATAAAGATATTTTAATAGAAAAAATAATAAATGTTTTGATATACCAAACCCCCTTAAAAAAACTGTAACAAAAAAAAACCTAAGAAATGTTTTGATATTTTAATGTGATAATTATTTTGTAATAGAGAGAAAATGTAAATGTGACATTTGTTTAAGTGAATAAGGTATTACTTGAATGAACAAGGCATTGCCAACTTTGGTCTTACAGGGTATACATACATTTGAAATTAACGTTTTGTCCCATCTTAATTTGTGTGAGGTCACTGCTTAGACCATCAAGGTAACATCTTTAGTCTGATTTTTTTTCGTTGGGATATTGTTGTGATAAATGAAAATGGATCCCCACTCACCTTCCCATCTCTATCCATCAACATCCATGAAGTTGTGTGCATATTAATTATTGATAATAAAATGACACAGACAATATTCTAACTTGAACACATATATATTAGCACGGTATAGTTAAGGTCCATTCATTAAGTCTAACTTTCCATTTATATTTAATTGATGTGAAATGTGATATGGAACTAACTTTGTCATTGGAGATGAAAGAACAGTTTACAACAAGGATCTCAGGAGTATAAACACCTTCATTAAAGTTATTGGGATTATATAAATTTTTGGATGATTTTATTTGAATGTACGATATTAATTATTATTTTGACAAAAAAAATCTTTTACTAAAATTTTTCATTGTTTTTTGTCCTTTTAATTCATTTGCATATGAATTTTAAACTTCAAATTCATTAATTTCTTTTCTTATGGTCCCTCAATCTTCAAATATATGGTTTTTCATCTATATTTTCTTATAAATCTTAGATTTAAAGCTGGAAAATTCATATGCAAATCGGCTGAAATGACAAAATTGTAGTAAAAAATGATAAAATGATATGTCGTAAGAAATTAAATTAAAAGACTAAAAATATAATTTATCATATTATTTTCGTTAGTATAAGAATTGAAACACAAACAAAAACCTTCTTTTTTAGGTTTTGATTTTTCAGTAACCTTCTGTTTAAGGCCCTCAAACTTTACAGGCTAACACCTTCTTATCAAACTTTATGCCACTTCCTCCAAACTACCAAGCGATCACCAAGTCACTCAAAACTCAAAATCATAGAATACAAGAGTGTTTTTTTTTTTTTAAAGATAGAATACAAGAGTTGACATGTTTATTAATATAATATAATATAATATAATAAATACGATGTCTAAATATAATCTATAAAAGAGGTACTACTACTAACCGTAACGATTACATTTATTTAAAAGAGAAACTCAACATATGTTAAAGCAATGTTTTTAGTTCCAGTGGTAGGGGAGGTAATCTTAGTTTAGACATTGTTGAACATTCTTACAATTAAGATTCAAATTTTGATTTCTCATATTATGTAAGTCTATTCTTATCCGTTAGACTCGGTCTCTATTGGTCGAGTTTTTTTTTGAAGATAAAATTTTGTGATCGAATGGAAATACTTCATTAACTAGCTATGTTTTCCGATTAAAATTAATCATAGGTAAAATCAATGAATATTTTGCATCTATAACAAGATTGGCATAAAACTATAAATATAAAATAAAATAAAACGGGGATGTAACAACATACTCGCAGTATTTCCCTAAAAAAAATAAAAAATACTTGGTAATGATCTTGGCAATTTATGAAATTAGATAATTGAGTAATACATTAATTTGTTGGAAAATAAGAGGGTGTAAAACGGGATTTCTACTTGGTAATGATCTTATTTGAGTTATCCTTTGTTATTGAAGGAATAATCTTTAGATTCGACCTGCAAATAGTTGAGAAAGGTGTTGTGTTGTTACATATATGCTTGAAGGACCACGAAAAAGTTAGGCCACCAAAGAACCAATTGAAAAAGTTATGATGCCTCGTTATTTCTTCCTCCAATGTGCATTTTTCCTTGTTTCTAGTTTCTTCTACTTTCTACAAATTAAGAATGTGAATGAGATTATAAAAAATGAGAATAACATTGTTTTGAACAAACTCAAGGTTAGACATTGAAGAGAAAGAATGGAAAGAATACTTCCTCAAATGATCATGTATGGCTGGAATCCATAGCGTTGGTGCCTTGGTGGCACCCCATGGTGGTGAGCAACATAATAATTTTGATGAGTTTGAAATTTGAATGATCGAGAATGAAACATATCTTAAGTGATAATAATTTGAGGTTTATATATACCTGAAGAAAGTCTTGGGACAAAAAAAATTCACTCCAGACTAAATATGATACAAAATGATTTGATTAACAAATTTAAAAACGTTGATTAGAATGAATGGAAAATCTGGTTAATCTTAAATAAAATAAGTCATATTATTTGCTACTTTGTTTTTTATTATTAAATCAGGATAAAATAAAATTAAGAAAGTACACCCTCCGGTTACTAATATAAGCAAAAGTTAATATTTTAGATTCATTCATTAAATGATGTATGTGGTCTATAATAAAGACTATATACATCATTAATCGAACGAATACATAATGTAAATTTTTGCTTATATTAGTGACCGAAGAGTGTATAACTAATCTTTTTGCAATAATAAACTCATGACATTCTATTATAACAACACAATCTTTGAACATGACCAAAACTTGGAGGACAAGCCATAGAAATAATAATAATTTTACAAGTGAGTAGGCCACCATTTGGAGGCAAATCCAGAAGCATCAACCTTGGAGTTGGACTCATAATACTATGAAAATCAACCAAGACAGTAAATTTGAAAGAATTTTGCTATTTCGGTCTCCAAAAAAGTATAGCATTTGGATGACATAATTTTTTGTGACATTGTTGATATTGTTTCTATCTATCTCTTAACCAACCATTCTCTTTTATCTAAATAATTTATTTTTATCATTTATCCATCATTCTCTCTCATCTAAAATGCATTAATGTCACCAATGTCACATTTGAGATGAACAAATTTCCAAAAATAATGTGTTGATATGCTAGCGTGATGGCCCATTGGAGGGTACCTTATAAGCCCAAAGTATCACCCTCATGTACTTTCTACTTTCCACCCACACACCTGTATCCCCACCCTCACCCCCAAATTTGCAAATGATATTTAAAGTAAAAAATTACTTATAATTTTCCAGGTTTTTTTAACTCCGAATTTTAGAAAAATCTGGATATCATCCAATTTTTTGAAAATTAATATTTCAACTTAAAAACTCCAAAAAGTATTAATTTTAATATTTCAGATTTCTATTAAAATAATTTCTAAAAAAAATAAATTGAATACTCTGAATTAAAAGAAAATCCAGAAATTTATTAACATACCATATATCTATTTTTTTACTAACAATTATAGTTTTTTGAAGGAACAATTATTGTTTTTATTAATTGTAAAAATTTAATACTAAATTTAATTTGAGATACCTCATTTTGTTTTTTCAATAAGTGTTGCCATCTTTAATTCTTACCGTGCATTTTTGTTTTAGAAAATATGTATTTGATACTGATTCAAAATGAGGGTGAATATTTAAGCATTGAAGCGTATGTTTTATTCGATTTAAGTACCGGAATGTTATAACTTTTTGAATGTTAAAGTATCACAAATATAGTTTTTCTCACGCAATCCCAACTAAATTCAACTCATTTACGATTAAGTTGGTGTGACTCAGGTTTTAATGTTACAAATGTACGAATTTGTAACACAGTCCAAACTAAAAACAATTAACTGACTAAAATAATGAGTTTGATCAAATTCGATCAAACGCTACCCACAAACACCCTAACAATGTATAACTTCTACTTCCCCTTTCTTTTTAGTGTTTTCCAAACACACAATTGGTCAATTCAATTTTCAAAATAAAAACTTAGTCGATCAATTCATTTATGGCATTCCCATAAGTGATTTTGGAAAAATTTAAAAAAAAAGAAAAATGTACTACTATAAAAAGTACATTCCATTCCATATGTTAATTGAAGCATTGAATATAATAATGAAAAATGCACATGCTCAAGTTTTTGCCAATTACTTTTGGCTCCTTCCATTACCCGCCAATATTTCAGTTTCGGTATTTTGTTTACCTCCAAATATTCAAATTTTCATACCTTGACAGTATTAACAAAAATTTCAATGTTTCCCTCATTGTCCCATTTTTGCATTCAAGCTTTTCCATTTTTGTTGAAAATTCTCAAAAAATTCATTCACTCCCTCCTTCTTTTTCATTCTTCCCTCTCAAACATTTTCACATCAACCATGTTTAAATACCTCATTTCACAACACCCTCTTCCATCTCCGAAAATCTCATCGTGTTGCCGAGACTCTTATCATCTTCTTCAACAATGTCCATTGGAGACAACAAAGAAAACATTCCTCCGGTTTATCCCAACGGGGAAAATAAGAAGAAGAATTCGATTTCTGTGATGTCTTCATCTTTCAAGAAGAAGAATAGTAGTAAAAGAAAGATGAAGAGGGTCCCTCTTGCTGATATCACCAATTTGTTCGAGATCCATTCGAATTTGCGGAGGACATTGAGGATTGGATTTAGATAGTTTGATAGATCCATTTTAACTTTGTTCTATTGTTCTGTTACACCTTTTTATTATCATGTGAACCTGTTACACAGTTTATATAGAAAATGGGAATAATTAAAATGAAATACAGTGTTTGGAAGTTTTATACTGAAATTTAAGATATTGTGTTTTACGGTTTTATTGATTCATGACCTTGTTCCCTTGATGGTGTGGCTCTTTGTTAATTTTGTTGTACTTCCTGTTACAAATTACAATTAATGCTAAGTAAACGTTTGATATCTAATTGATTTTAACACTTCCTCTCAAACTAAAGGGTATATTGGAATGAGAATTCAAAAGACTATTTAGCTAAAAAAAATTCTTGAAGATTTTTCAAGACTTTGTAGGATTGTCATGACTTCTTATAATCATAATTTTGCAGTTTGAATTTTAATAGATTTGAAACACAATTTTTTTTAAGATTTCAAAGTACTTTACTGATTTTTAAAATTGAAAAGGGCTCTGTATTTTTGGCAAAAAAAAAAAAGAGTAAATGAAAAAATTAAATAAATTAATTTTAAGGTTTTAATAAATCAGTTGTCTACAAAACCTAATTCAATTTGCAAAATTATGTCAAAATTATTAGGTCGAACGTCGTGATCTGAGTTTAAACTCTGATTTCACCATTTTTTAAAGCCTTTTGGGTTTGCTGCTTAGCACAAGATAGCAGTAAAGCTCTTTGGAATTCTGGGTTTTGCCGATAAAGCTTCTGGTATGTTAGTTTAGAAATGTTTTCTTTTAGACACCGGCTATTATACTAATTTTTTTCTCACCATAAAGTTCAAGTGCAGGTTACATCATGTGTTCATCAAATATGTTAATATCTTAGGGTCTTGCATGATATATTATACAAATATACTAACATTAAGATATTAGCTTTTTGTAAAAATTTGAACTTATATGTAATTGGCTTCATACACTTGATGCTAAGGTTTCATTTTGTTTCTTCCAACTGTTCATCCTCATTTGTTAAGAGAAAATTGGTATCTTGACTAGTTCTTGGAAAAATGAAATAGACTTCAAGTTAATATATTACGAGGCACAAACACTCTTGGATTAGGCGTGTCCCCTTGTCGGACACGCCTCCTTGTCGACCAACTCACACAAGTACTCCGTTCTTTTTTTCCAAAACAATTAGAACAAAAGAAGCTTTTAAAAGTAATGTGATAGTATTTCAATTAAGCATTTGAAAAATTCTTGCATATGCATGTCTTTTCATATACAAACATTCTACAATTCAAGGATGATAATTGATGACGAAGTTAAAAATCTAAAATTTGATTACGATAAGAACCAAACCGGCAATCTCTTGCATCCAAGAAAACTGACTTCATTGAAGTCAAGGTTTTGTTTTTCATCTTATGCTAATTCTATTCTATGAATCATTCTATCTTCACGCACCTGGTTGTTAGTTATAAATCAATGCGTTGAATGTGAAACCAGGACCGTCCTCCATATGTTCAATGTGCAAATGAATTAACAGGAACCTATCTCTATTGATCTATGCAATTTGTCTGTTATTGTTAGAAAGAATGAAAACTCAAGAGAAGATTCTCAAACAGGGTTATCTCAACTTTGTTGGTCCGTGTTCTTTCTTGTATTTTGCGTCTATATATATCTCAAAGGCTTAAGTATGATATCTCGAAACGTTTTACTAGTACAAGTGTATGTTTTGTGTCCGAGAAATTAAAGCGGTACTAATAGTCATTTTTAGATTGTTCTGGGTAGATTTGAATTTTGAAATCAGGTTGTGGGTACAACTTCTATCACTGTATTAACATTTCATAGACAAATTTTTAGAACATATGAGAAGAAACATTTTGTAATTTTTATTTCATAATGGATACATTCTGTGTTTAGAATCATAACATGTTTAAACCATTTTAATTAATATTAATGAAATACACATTTTTACATTTGATTAACTGTCTGTTTAAATAGTAAACTGACAAAACTGTAAAATGAATTTGGCCTCAATTTGCCGTGGAACTCATTTTATTCGCCCTCCCTTACATTGTTACCTTTTCTATGTTGGTTTTGGTGTCAAAACTTTCTCCATTGGACCCCCCATGGGAGTGAGAGTGTATCAACCTTTAAACTACATGGCTACTCCATATGTGATGAGAAAAGATAAATTAGGCCACAGTGTTCAGATCATCCTTTAGAATGAGTGTGCTCAATAGCCATCACAACAACCTACAATTAGGCCACAAAAGTTGATGAGTATCCTAACTAAACAGCTACAGCTGCAACAAAACCCGAGCGCATAGGAAGCTCTGTCAGGACAGGCTAGGGCAGCGCCGTTTGTGTTGCATTTCAACCAGTTGGAGGAAGGAGATTGCCAGTAAAATTCTTTGATAGTTGGATGCTTTCTTGCATGATCAATGTCAGGGAAAGAATGACATTCAAGTGAAATTTTGTTCCTCGCAGATTAATGTTATAAAATTGATACTACCTATTTAACATATTTAACACTTTGCATTTATGATAGTGATAAATACACTAAAACTTCTTTAAAAAAAAAAAAAAACTAAAACTTGAAGAAAGTAATTTAGTAAAAATTCTATTACCTCTCTTTCATTTATACTAGCGAAAAGACGGGCACGTCTTTCCGCTTTTTTTAGTGTGCTAACGTTTGAAAATTATGAACGGTATTTTTTTTAATGAAATTTTGGTTTTGATTAAAAGTAAAAACATAAATGTTTGTCGCTTTTATTAATGACACGAACAACAATCTTTATTATAGAAAAAGTTTTTTAAGAGTATGATTGGAATAATGAATAAGTAAGTAATAAGTATAATTATACTCATCTAGTTTGTTATACTTTTTAAATGATAAAGGAAAAAAAAAAGATATATATATATATATATATATATATATATATATATATATATATGTTTCTTACATTTGTTTTAATATTTAAATTTATTCTTATCTATTTTCTACATGTGTTACTTGTATTTAAAATTAAGGGTATTTTTGGAAAGAAAAGTCCAACCCAAAAGTGTGCTGAAATGGATAGTTTCCTTTATATATAGTATATATATATTTTTAATCTATGTAAATTAATTAGTTGAATATTGTGCGATGGTGGAGGCTCTTTGATCTTTCGAAAAGGTGGATGTGACTCAGTTTGGGTTATGAGGAATGGATTTTATTTTACAAGGGTGTTTTTATGGGGGCGGGTAGTGACGATGGGTGTTGTAGATGCCGTTTTTCATTGGTCGGTTGTCTAGGAGTCTTTTTTAGGTGGGGATGTTGATTTTGGTGGGTATTGTCCTTAGAGTGTTGATCGTTGGGGTTTTTGTTTTCAGGTGTTCCGCCTATATACGGTGCCTGTTATTTGTACTTTACCGATCTCTGTTCGTCTTGTGCAGGGATCGGGGTATTTAATAAATTTTTACTGATTAATTTTTTTTTTAATATTGTGTGTGAATAATGCTTTAAAAGTGAATAATTTGTTTCTTGTGGAATTTGCTACACTACCGCAACATTTGCTACACTACCACAACATGGTTGACCTAAGTTTGAATTCCAATTTGAATAGGTAACCAAATTTAATGTTGGATATGCTTTGAATATGATTACACCACGCGGAGAACCAATTTAAAAAAAATAGTGTTAAATGCCTTTTCGATCTCTCTCTAAGATAAAATTTAATTAAGTTTTCCTTTACATTAATTTCTTTGCGTGGTATGACATATTTCTTGTCAATTGGTCTATTAATATAAACTAAACTGAAACCAATGTCTCTCATTCTCTAATGACTTCATCACACACACTAGAGTCCACATTTCAAAAATCAGCACAAAATAAGCATTTCGTTTACTTCATCATGGCTCCTAAAATCCTAAGATCCCTTCTGGTATTTTTTTCTTCTCTCTATGATATTCATAGCAAATGCTTCACTTTTCACAATCCTTAGCCTAAAGGGTCTCACCATCAACAACTACGACGAAGAAGCCAAAAATTAGAGCTTCAACTGCTAGAGGAACAAAATGCCATAACAAATTTTTATAGTTGCTGGTGTTTTGTGTAAATTCAACCATCCATATAAGATAATTAAGCTTGTTATATTATATGGTTAGTTGCAAATTCATGTTTTTTCATTAGGATGGAGAATAATATTATAGTTTTGTGTTTTTTATAAGATATTTTTAGTATTAATTATTATATCTTCAAATTACTCCTAGTTATTTCACCATCTTTCCTGCAAGAATTGGAAAAGGATGCGATGTAATGAACTCCAATACAAATTAATGAGATAAATGATTGATGTGGTAGAAAAAGTGAGATGATGTGCCACAATAATTTCAAAAATATAAATAATTACAATTTTTTTTTGTAACATTTAACAAATTTAATCTACTAACTAATGACCAATTTTTTCATTTTCATGATTCATTTTCATTTTACATTGATATTCAATAAACATATTGTATTACGTTAAATATATTTAGAAATTAGTAGTTGTATGACTTGACAAATTAATATAAGTTTTTTTTGTTGATAGACGAAACAACAAGAGCTATTGAAAACATACACACATGCATAGATAAGTTAATTAAGGTTTAAACACCATCCATGACGTTCAACTTAACAATATTAATAAAAAAAAATTCGGTCAAACAAGAACTTATGAAAAAAATATTAAATGTCTTATTAGATCACGTTGTAAAATTATTTTAAATTGTCCGCACTTGTCTATTAAACTCATATATTTAACACTACCTTTCAATTTTTGGATAAGATTCTGTTTTGCGATTTTGATTCCTATTTATATATAATACGTGTTAAAAAAGATTTGAAGAGTCGATAAAGTATATCTCAACTATTAATATCAATACCTTAGGTTTAGATATTCATTCAAAGATATAATTGTGGGTGTAAATTCAGAAGATATTCATTACTTTGTTTACATAAATGTCAACACGTATATCAGTAAAATATGAGATTTTTTTTATAATGGTAAACTACTAATAATTCATCAATGAATAATGTTGACAAAATAGCTAGATACCTTATAATTGTAGATACCGAAGGGGTGCAAATCACGTCAGCAACCCTTTTTGAAGTGGAGTGGACCCCATTCATTCCCGCATACAAAAACAGAACACCACCTCTCAACATTACAACGTTATTTCCCTCTCTTCCTCTTTCTTGTGTTTCTCATTTATGTTTCAATTCAATCGCTGGTAACTATTTTTATTTTATCATTCATATTTCCAACCTTATTTTCATGCCATGCATATGAAAAAGAAGCGTAATATTGTATTAGCACTGTTTTATTTTCAAAGTGATTCAAACTTGAAACCTTTCTTTTATTTTATTTTAGTATTATATTACTACTTGATGATGATTGATCTGTGATTTAAAGTGATGTGCTAATGTTTGATTTTTTGTGACTTTATGCAGTTCAATAATGGCTGCTCATGAAGGTTCTGATACTACAATGTTAGCTAAGAGGTCTTTTGTTGATGATGATAAGGAATTGTACATTTCGTGTAAGAAATCAAAGGTGGCTATAAAAAGCAAACAAGGAGAAGAAGTGGAAGTGGAAGAAGAAGAAGAAGAGTACGAAGAAGTAGAATTTGAGATTTTCAAGCAATTGAACGAGCAAGTTGAGAGAATCCTATAGAATGAGGATGCTCAATAGCCATCACAACAAGTCAACAACCTCCCATTAGGCCACAATAAAACCCAAGCCATTGTCTCGAAAAATTGCATAGGAAGCTCTGTTAGGACGGGCTAGGGCATCTAATATTCTTTGATAGTTGGATGCTTTTTCTAGCATGACCAATGACAAAGAAATAATGGCATTAGAGAGAAATATTTTTCATCACTATTCAATACTATAAAATTTATGTTATTTGTCAACAAAAAAAAAGTCATGAAATGGTAATAGGTAGTTAGGTACATTTAATCAATCCATATTTTCTGGTCTTGCCATGAATTAGAGGCGATGAGTTACTCCAATTAAGTGTACACCACAAATAAAATAGGGTTAACCCTCTGAGAATAGCTCTAGTAGGAATTTGTAGTCACTAGACTATCCAACAAAAAAAATCAAGGTTAGCCAAATATCACAATACGTAAATATCTTAAAGATACTGTTAGAAATTAAATCAAGAAATATCTAGAAGAGTATAGAAGCTTGGAGTTACTTTTTGCCATTAAGATTAAGATGCTAAGTAGAAAAATCTAGAGAGTTGCACCTAGAATAATCTAGAACCTATGTATTTGCTTAGTCATTAAGAAGTAGAAATATCTAAGTACTAGCACCACCTAGAATAGTCTAGCATTGCCACTAGAAAAATCTAGGAATAATCTAACACCATCTATGTACTTACTTACTTAGCTAGAAAAATCTAGTAACTTATTTACTTAGCTTATCTCTTAAGTTTAGAAGCCTATAAAAGGCACATCATGTACCATAGCCTTGAATCAAGTTTGAGTGAATAAAAATTAGTGTGTTAAAAGAAATTCCTCCTTTGATTCTCTTGTTATTCATTTGCGAGTTTGTGTGTTTTATTTCCCACTGATATCACATACATTATGCGCGCAACTGCAGAGATTAATCCCTCGAGCATTGTAGGACTCAAATGAGCGGCAGACTCTCCTAAGAGTTTTAACGTTGCTGTATGCCTAAGGCTGAATTCAAACTCAGACCTTGGTTAAGCTAGAAGAGACCTGTTTCATCTCATCTAAACGTTTTTTTTTTTGGTTGTTTGAAAACACTAAAGTATTCACCAAAGCTTTATTTAAATATTTAAAGGTAAAAAACATTAGAAACCCGCTAAAAATAGATTTGAAAAAGGGTCTTTTATACCGTATGCCTAAGGCTGAATTCGAACCCAGACCTTGGTTAAGCTAGAAGAGACCCGTTTCATCTCATCTAAACATTTTTTTTATGGTTGTTTGAAAACACTAAAGTATTCACCAAAGCTTTATTTAAATATTTAAAGGTAAAAAACATTAGAAACCCGCTAAAAATAGATTTGAAAAAGGGTCTTTTATACCGTATATTGAATTCGGGAGTTGACCGTGGGTGGGGAAGATATTAACACGATATAATTTTGAAAACGTTACCTGCAATTAACGATACAAAATTTATGTTAATTTTAAGATATTAACATTCACTTTTTCAATTGAAAATATATTATTTTTGTTTATTAGTTTTGAATAAAGATTTAGTATTGATTAAAATCATGTAGTTTCTTTAAAAAAAAAAGTGATCAAAATTATGTTATTCTCGAATAAAAATACTTGTTGCATGTGTTGGTTGGTGTGTTTTGAATTTTGAATTAGTTTAATGTTTACGAAAGCTTAGACTAATTAATGTTTAATTTTCCAACTTTTTCTTAAACAAGAATTTTAATCCAATTAACATTCATTTTCAAATGAAAATATATTTTAGAATAATTGTATACATAACATAGATAAAAATATATGAAGATCTATTATTCTATTTGACCGACAAATTGAATATTTTATCAAAAGTTGAAATGACACAGTCATTAATGATATTTTATTAAAAGAAGATTTAGTGAAATCATCATTTTTTAATTGCAAGTTTAATCGCAAGATATGTGTAGTAACCAAACCGAAGTAGATTTGGAGTAACCACTACAAATATGTTTTTAATTGATAATTGATAGAATATAGTGAGTTAGGGGTTCGAACTCCAATCTTTACCTATGTAATATGATTTTCTACTCGTAAAGTTATTTTCACAAAAACCACTACAAATATTTTGGATTTAGAAATTTTAATTTTAATTTTGTGATTGCGAAATCATAAGAGATTTTAGCGGAGTAATGTATTTTAATTTTTGACATTTGCATAGTAAACAAACCAAAAATGAATTTGGAGTAGTCACGACTATTTTTTTTCTTTGGGTTCAGTACTGATATTTTTAAAGATGTATAAAATTATCATGACTAATTATAACATAGATTGCGTGTAATGGCTGATAAAAAAGTAAATTGATTTCCCTTAAATAACTTATTCTAGCACTTCCTCGTAAATGAAATATAAACAAAATGAAAATTGAAAAATCAATGTATTTGATTAAAAATTTAGTTCACATACATTATTATTTTTTTTATTCATATTTTATTTTGAAGAGAATACCATGTCACGTATCAAGCAAAATAATAGATGTGTTTTCAAAATGAGTCAAGAAGTCAAATTACCTAAGCTCAATAGAAAAATGTAGTGCAGGCTAAACCACACATTAAAACCAACATATAGAATAATAGAAAATTATTTCATCCGTTTCAAGATACATGTCCAATCATGCACTATTCACTTCACTTACTTTGACTATACTTTTTAATTAATGTATAAATACAAATATTAGCATGTAAGATGTTGTTTGATTTGTCTTGATAAATATTTTCAAAATATTAAATTTTTATAATTTTTTACTTTAAATAATTAAAGATATTAACGGTTAAAATTATGCATTGACATATGTGAAGTGATTGACTTGGAGATGTAGTTTGAAACGGAGGGAGAATGTATATTATATTTGCAAAGAAAAAAAACATATTTCAAGCATATAGAAAAGAATAACTTCCCAAATAAGAGGAAAAGTTCAAGTTGCCAAATAACTTCCCAAATAAGTTCAGGTTCCCAAAATAATAGTGGTTTTTCTTTTTCCATTTCAAGCTTTGGTCAGCATAGCCTCGGCCCTCAATAACCTCTTCTGATGAGATACTAGTGATGTTATGAACCATCTACAGATGTACTATTGTTTTTATTCAACAAAAAATTAGAAGGTAAATTATGAGCTGGATTCTTATTTATTATTTTTTCAGTAAAATTAAACTTACAGAGGAAAAGAACAATAAATAGACAAAATTAAGATGTAACATTCTTCAATAATAATAATTAAGGTGTAACAATATAATTATTTTTTTAAGGAGGTGTAACATAGTATAATCCAGTAACCATTCGTTATCAAACCAATCAAATGATACAAAATACTCCTCTTTTGTACCAAAAAAAAAAAGATACAAAATACGTGTAAGTACATAATATCAAATGCAAAATAATCCAACAATTAAAAAATAAAAGTTGAGACTGATTTAACTTCAACTTCAAAAATAGAAAATTATAGAAACTAGTAGGATGAAATTATTTGTTCGGGAAAGGCGATTTTTCGAATGAAATTAGCAGTTCCAGAAGGTTTACTACACAAAATATTATTCTTTGCCAAAAAAAGACTACCCCAATTTTTTCTATCATTATATATATAGAAAATTATAGCCTATGGGAAAATGTAATAAGCAAAAAAGGCCAATGAAAACTGATATTCAAATATGAAGCAATATTATGAGAAACTCCTGTGTCAGAATATTTTAGACATAAGATTTGGCTATACTTACAAAAATGAAAAATAAAACAAAGGGTTAGGTAAATAAATGGTGCTTATAAATATCTAAAATTTTGGTTTTAGTGCATACAAATAAAATCGTACTTTTTAGTCTATATAAAATTTTAGGCCAAATCACTCGGATGTGTATCATATGTCTATTAGTGATTTATTGAATGTGGGAGCACATACTTGGGATTCTGCTAAGATTGCCTCTCTCTCTTTGCAGCAGATATGGCAGCAGCTATCCTTGTGACGCCTTTGTTTGATTCAGTCACAAGTGATAGGATTATTTGGAAAGCAGAACAAGATGGCAGATACTCGATGAAGTCGGGATATAGAATGGTTATGACAGAAATTTTGAGGACACAACAGTTCCATGTGGACGAGGAGTGGATTCAACTTTGGAAGGTGAATGCACCTCATAAGGCTCGCAATTTGTTATGACGAATTTGTCAGGGATGCGTTCCTACGCGTGTAAATTTGCAGACTAGGCATGTTAACTCAATACAACATTTTTTACTTTAGACAACACCGCAAAACCGTGGTTATAGGTACTTAAACCGTTGCCTATACGTTTAAGCCGCGGTTTGTTAGACGTGGTATATACAGCCGTTCCCTAAAGGTTTTTGTCCTTGGTGTTTAACAAGTGCAGAAGACGACTGGCACGCGTTTGTTGGCTGTGTTGTGGTTGCGCGAATGCTAGTACTCGGAAGGTCTGTCAACGGTGTTGTTGCAACGCGCTGATGTTGCACACACTTTGGCAGGTTTCGTTTTTGATTTGTGTCGGCATGAAAATAGGAATGTGGCCGGGAGAGTAGCTCTTCTTCTGTGGCATATCTGGGATGCGCGTAATGACGTTATATGGAATGATACGCGTCAATCTTCGATGACTACTGGAAGGTCTGCTCTAGTTGCATGGCAGGATTGGAATAATGTTCAGCAACAAAGATTGAGTCGTCGTGTGCAGGCAGCAAACAATGGTGAACAGCAACGCAATACAGTTTGGGAAAAACCGGAAAATCAATGGATGAAATGTAATGTTGATGCAGCAGTGCACTGATCCATGTCTGTCATTTCTTTTGGCTGTTGTGCCCGCAATTCGGCTAGACAATTCGTGAAGGCGCAAACGGGATGGCAACACTCACATATGACAGTTCTTGAAGGTGAGGCAATGGCTCTTTTAGAAGCCATACAGTTTGCTGAACATCAAGGATGGGATAAGGTTATTTTCGAGTCTCATTCGGCTACGTTGGCCAATGCCTTGTCGACCCATCGTCGTGGCAATTCTGAATTCCATGCTATTGTTACTTGTATTGTTGCTAGTTAGTTTTACATTCCAACTTCAAGGTGAAGTTTATTAGAAAACAAGTGAATATGGTCGCTCATACCTTAGCTAGGTGACTTGTTCTTGGGTTAGTTACAGTATTCTTGAGTCTTATCCTCCATGTATTGAACAATATTTGCTTAATGATATCAATTAATTTTGCTTGGGTAGTTTTTTTTTTCTAGGTCAAATATATCTTATGAATCTTTAAGTTTAATGTTTGTACCAAATTAATCCTTTTAGTTTTTTCAGTTTTGAATTGGTCCTTTATATCAGTAAAAGTAAACAAGTTAATCCTTTAATTACTTTTTTTTTGTAACAAATTGATCCCTTTTTTCATAGAGCTTTGTTAAAAAGTGATTTCATGACCATTTACCATTGAGGCAGAAAGTCCAAAAAGTGTTTAGGACACCAAATATAATTTCTTATATACATTTTCTTCTTCTTGTTTGTCAATTTAATCCTAATTTTAAAAATAAATATTTCATCAACAACATTATAAATCAAGTAATTGAATGATTTTGTTTTAAACTAAGACTAAATAATACATATATGAACCCTAGCTAGTTTTGAGAGAAGTGAATTTAGACTTGTCAACTTAGCAATAAACATTCACATAAACACTTTTTAACCAAGTTTGATGGAAAGAGGGTAATGATGCATATATTTTATGACCTAAAGGACTAAGTGCACACTTTTCCTAACAAAAAAGACCAATTTAAAACTAAACAACCTAAAAGGACTAATATGGTACAAATGTTAAACTTAAAGGATCCCATGATGCATTTGGCCAAAATTTTATGTCAGCATTTTTAGTCCCCGTAGAATTTTTCATTAGTATTTTTAATCCTTGTAAAAATATTCTGTCATCAGTTTTGGTCCTTAAAAAACTAAAAGAAAATGTTACGGACACTAAAAAGTATGATTTTATTTTGTATGGAGTAAAAATAAAGTGTTAGATATTTATAAGGACCATTTACTTAATTAACCCAAAAATAAAAGAGAAAAAAAGTAAATAATATGTATTTTTGCAATAATTAAATTATATGTATTGTTATATGTATGTGTCTAAATCTTGTGATCACACAAATGTTTTCCAATATTTAACACCTACTTCCATAGTTTGAAAAGTCAATCCACAAACTCTTATCAATCTTTATTAGAGAAAGACTTAGGCACATTCATATAAAATAAAATAAAAATTAAAAGACAATAAAATTAAATGATGTAATTAAATTATGTTTGTTTTGTTATCGTGATTTTAGCTTAATTGGTATGCATTGTCGTATGCGGTGGCCAACATTCGAACCCTAACACCTCATTGATTCACATTTAACGGTAGAAATTCTTAACAATAGACTACTTGACCAAAAAATATAAATGTTTGTTTTGATTTTATGCGAGTGTTAATTGATGTGGCTAAACATGTGTTAATTGATTGAAGATAATGAAGAGTGTTTCTTAGGCGCCGTTTGGTTGTTATGATAATATACAAAATATTACAATCATATCTTGTCTGGATCTATTGTTTGATGAGACAACATGATACTTAACTATTTTAATGAGATTTAACTATTTTTTAATTAATAATTTAAATTATAATGTAGCGGTGTTGTTCTTATTTTAAACAGATTAATATTTTTTAATCAATAACTCAAATGATAAAGTATAAGAGATAGAATTATTAATACAATAGTTTAAATGAAGGATATAGCTTCTTTTTTTTTTAGAACAAAATGAAGGATATAATATTGTTTAAATTTTTAATAAAATAATTAGTTAAATCACATTATAATAGTCAAAATATAAGTTAAATCTTTATTTACTTGTGGTGTATTCTAAAAATATATATAACTAAATACCACAAAATAAATATACAATTAAACATAATATAAAAGCAGAAGAGAAACAAATGAATTTGAAGTAGCTCCTACTCATTTTGAGTAAATTTTCATAAAAATTATAACAAAACAAACTCTACCTCTCAAAAAATAAAAAACACTATAAATTACAGAAACCCAACAATGATACTCACTTGCTTCGTAACAAATTGACTTAAAAAGTTAATTGTACTTAGACTAAGAATATTTTACCTTTTGGATTCATTTGCATATATTTTTAAAGAATGAATTATTTGACTACATTTTTTTATCAGGTTGACTAAGTATGAACAATCGACTATGTGAAAATTTATTATTAATTATATATGAATCTTTGACCGAAAATAATGTACCGTTGACAAAGTTATCATAAAAAGTCAAATAGAGAATTGATGTCACTAAGTATGAACAATCGACTCTGTGAAAATTTATTATTAACTACATATGAACTTTGACTGTAAATAATGTATCGTTGACAAAGTTATCGTAGAAAAGTCAAATAGAGAATTGATGTCTACAAATGATTGATTGAAGGTGCAATTTTTTTTAAAGGTACGTTGACCGTATATTTATACATTCGCAAAAAAAGTCAATTCATAAAAATAGCTTAATTTAATATGCAAAATTTAGATATATGAAAGGAAAAATTGAACCAAATTATTATTAAAAAACAACAATAAAAAAGGAAATTATGGAATATTATTTATTAAATAATGAACAACAATTAAAGAGAATAGAATGGAATGTTATATAAGAAATAAACGGCTAGCTCCCACTCACAAATTGTCACTGAAGCTTCTCTTTGAGCACACTGTCATTTCTCCTTCCTCTGATACAAGAAAAGACCATCATCATCATTGTAAGAACCACATTTCTTTTTTAATCTTTTTTTTTTAGACATTTTTTTATAGGTAATTGTTTATTATTAATTGTTAGTTATTTCATCATTTTTGAAACTATGAAACAACCTTATCATCATTAGTATAACTTAACATTGTATGATATGTGTCAGGAAAACATTATAATGCTGTTCATGTTTCATGTTGTTTTCTTTTAGTCATATGTAAATGGTCCTTGCAAATACCAAGTGTTTTGATTTCCCTTTAAAATCAAATAATTATTCTTACTTTTTTTTTTTTGAGGGATAATAATTATTCTTACTTAAAATGCTTCATATTTGCAGGGGCATTTTTATATTTAAGTCTTTCTTTTATTTGTTGGCAATGCATATTCTTATTGATTATTGATCTAGGAATTTTTAAAGGAAGCTTCTTGATTTTGGTTTTGTCTTTGTTTTTTCTTCCCAGGGTTTTATGTGGTGTTCAAAAATGTCTGTTAAGAGTTCTGATAAGTCAAATTTTGATGGTGTTGGTGGTGATAACGGGCGCTTAACTTTTAAATGCTACACATCATCTGAGAAAAATACTTGGCATTCAAATGCGAGGAACGCGGTTTCCTATGATGACGCTGATTATGATGATGATCTCCCTTTGTCAGAAAGGTTATCCCGGATGTCGAATTTGGGAGCATCGAGTAGTAACTGTGATACTACTACAAAGCCAGTTAAGAGACTATTTGATAACAGCAACTCCTTGCAAAGTTCTGTTAAAAAATCAAAGGTCACACCATATGATAATCAAGTTAAATATACAAGAAAAGATGATACTCCTTTGTCGAGGAAAATTGAAATGCCAAGCAAATCTGCTGAAAAATCATTTTCCTCGCTGAAGGAAGAACTTGCATTTGTAGAAAAATCATATGAGGAATGCAAAAAGAAGAGGCAAGTAGAAGAGGATAGATTGCACTCCATACAGAGAGATATTGAGGGGTGCTCCAAAGATCTTGAAACTATGAAAAAGGAAAGTAGTTATATTGAAAGAATTTACGAATCTCACAAGAAAATGCAGGGAAAAACTGAAGAATTTGTCAAGGATTTTCTTGTAAAGCAAGCACAACTCTCTTTGATGGACGACATGATTGGAGAGCGCAAGAAAGAACTGAAGACAAAAGAAATGGAACTTTGTCAAATCATGGATAACATTGATAAGGTCCGTGAAGGGAAGGTGTGGGAACTCAAGGCTTTTTCCCAAAGAACTGCTGAACGTACTTTGGAACTTAAGACCAAAGAGAAACTGATTGAAGCAATGAAAAAGCAAATTGACGAACAGGCAGAAATATTAGAGTCGGAAAGGAAGAAATTTCTGCAGGTAATGCAATTAAGTAAGAATGATCAACGTGCTCAAATGATGGACTATGAGTCCACAAATAAGCAATTTGAAGAGCAGGTTAAGGAGATTAAGTTAAAAGAGAAAAGCTGCAGAGAACAAATGGTGGAGCTCGAGTCAAAGGAGAAGCTCTTTAAAGGTCGTGCAAACAAGCTCAAGTTAAAAGAGAAGCATCTCGAATGCCAAGTGAAGGAGTTCAAATCAAAGGTGGAGAAATTTCTTTGCCAGATAAAGGAACTTGATTCTGAAAAGAAGCATGTTGATAGCCGAATGAAGGAGCTGAAACTAAAAGAGATGCAATTAGAAGGACGAGTGAAGGAGATAGAGTTAAACGAGGAGCAGCTCAAATGCCAATTACAGGAGTTTGATTCAGAAAAGGAGAAATTCAAAAGCCAAGTGAAGGAGCTAGAATCAGAAAAGAAGCAATTAAAAGAAAAGTTGCTCGAAGACCAAATGATGGAGGAGAAATTCAAAGGCCATTTGAAGGAGCTAGAATCAGAAAGGAAGCTATTTGAAGGACAATTGAAGGATCTCTTGTCAAAAGAGAAGGAAATCAAAGGCCAAATGCAGGAGCTGAAGCGTTTTGTAAGCCATATGGAGGATTTTAAATTAAAAGAGAAACAAAATGAAGAACGAGGGAAAGAGCTCGAGTCAAAACACAAAGAGTTCAAAGTACATGCGAAGGAGTCCGAGCCAATAGAGAAGCAGTTTGATGGATGTGTGGAGGATCTTGATTTAAGAGAGAAACAATACAATGCTTTAATAGAATCATCGGATGAAGAAGCAAATTTGGGTAAATGTTCCTTTTAACGGTGTAGATATTTTTAATTATCCGATCTACCTATTTTTATAAAACATCTTTAATTTGGATTACATTTTTTGCTAACTCGAACATTTTTGGAAGCTCTTAATCACAACAAAATTTTTTCGGTTTTGCCATGACAATGTGGTTTATTTACAATATTATGGTAATGCAAAAGAAAGATCTCATTTGTTAAGAGTTAATTGACATAGTGGTTCATGTTTGGAAATGAAATAGACTTCAAATTTGTCTTTCTTATATGTATCTCTTCTATTTTCCAAACGGTCTGACAAATTTCGAACTATTTAGTCCAATCTATTTCTTTTTTTCGTTTACTAGAACTTATTTTATAGCTGCCTTTGTCAGTTTGATGAAGTGAAATTTTCTTAAACCTTGCAGTTTTTGTTGAGAATCTTATCAAGAGACAGCAATATGATGAAGCTGTTAGATTCAGCCGTGCATATAACTTCAGCAACAATAATCAACTAGTTGATCTCTTTGAAGAACATGTGCAAAATCTAAAACTAAAATCTGAGAGCATTTGCAAGGAAACCAACTCTATTGAAATTAAGGTTCTTATTTTTTTCTTATTCAATTTCTATTTTATGAAACATTCCATCTTAATACACCTTCATGATAGTTATAAATACTTTGCACGTTTTCTCAGGACAAGGCCAGAGGTCAGGAAGTGGCTAGTCTCGTAGCTGTTATACAGTGCATTATAGATAACAACCTAAAATTCAAGGTTTTACTTCAGAAGATTTACGCTCGTATTCTTGAGCTAAGGAGACAGAGAGGCAAATAGTGTTTTTACCGGAACCGGTAAGTGTCATCATCCAATATGCAACAAACTAATATGTAAAGATATGTGGTCTGGTAGTGGAAATGTGCTAACATGTTCTCTTGTAAATGAATAATCAAGATTGTTTTTGTTTCTTACTATATGTCTAAAATGTTTAATTGGAAAGAATAAAATTCAAGATCAATTAACAGGACCGTCTATATCTTCTTTGGCTTACTATTCTTTCTTTCTATTGTATATTGTTTGTTTTTAATTTCTCAAAGGCTTAAACGTGATATGCATAAATGTTTTCGTATACAAACTAGCTCTTTAGAGTACATGCCACACTTTTGTTCGCAAATTTTATGTAATTAGCTTCATACCCTTGATACAATAGTTGTCCAAGAGTTATCTCTCATTTATTCAGAGAAAATTAAAATCTTGGCCATTGTTTGGAAAATGAAATAGACTTCAAATTTGTATATACATTGTTCTTTTTTTTTTTTTTAAATGGTTTGAGGTGTTGTTTTATTTTCTTTGCATAGTATTTTTGAGTTATTATTTAGCTCAATCTTAGTTTAAGTTAATCATAACTTTTTATGTCACTATTCCTTGCAGATTTTATTTAGAATCTTATCTGGAAGCTGCAACATATGGAAATTGTTTGATTCATTTGTGCATATAATAACTTGACCTACAAGAATCAACTATTTGATCTCTTGCTAGAACACATGCAGAATGCTAGAAAACCAACTCTAATGAAATCAAGGTTCTTTTCTTTTCCACATTGCAGGAAGGGAGACAATGCTGTAATTATCGATAAGGGCCACATTCTTCTGCTCGAACAACTGATGAGAATCTCACTACGTATTGAACCTCATGTAAGAGAAGAAGCAACGAAGCTAGCTCTTAAATTGAAATCTAGCATAAGTGAAAACACTGAAAATTTGGAGGCGATTCTGGGTTTTCTACTCCTTTCAATTTATGGATTGTCCCCTTCTTTTGATGAAGATGAAGTTTTGAAGGTTTTTTGGATTTGATTCTTAGCACAAGATAGCTTTAGATCTGTTTGGAACTCTTGGTTTTGCAGATAAAGCTTCTAGTAATGTTTTGTTTCAGACACCAGTTATTATACTTATTTTCTTCTCACTTTAAATTTGAAGTGTAGGTTACATTCATGTGTCAATTGTGTTAATATATCCTAGGGACTCTGCGTGATTATACAAATATACTAAGATTAATTTTAGCTGTTTGGTAAAAAAGTGACTGATATGTAATTTGCATCATAATTTCATAAATTTGATGCAAAGGTTTCCTTGTGTTTCTTCCAACATTTCTGTCTCATTTGTTAAGAGAAATTTTGCATCTTGGCTAGTGCTTGGAAAATGCAATAGACTTCAAATTTAATATCTCTCTTTACTATGAACCACCAACACTCTTGAAATTAAGCATGTCGTTGTGTTGAACACGCATCGTTGTTTGACACTTGCACAACACTCGTACGACACGTGTCAAACAACGTAGAAAAGCACCCCAATTTTTTTCTTTGCTTTGACACACCTTACATACATAAGTTTTCCTTTTCAGTTTTAATATTTTATAAATGATTTTCATATTTTATTAATTAACTATATGCAAATGAATTAACAGGCTTATCTCTGTTAAAGGCTAACCTCTATTTGTGCTTCCCAATTAAGTTACTTGACAATGTATATATTTGATAATAATCAGAGCAGATTTTCTGTCAGCAAAAAGCCTTTTACCACTTTAAGCTTTGTTCATCATAAGCATAGCTGAGCCAAACCTAAACATTTCTTCTTGTTTTTTGTTTCAAAACCAAAAACCAAAATTTTGTCTTTTTTGAAGGGAGAATTATTGTTGTGTTGTTTATTATTTTGTCACTCAAATTAAAATTACACATGATGATAAAGAAAGGGAATAAAATTGAGGTATAGTACATTATTTCTTGGTAACCAAACCAACCAAATGATACAAAATATGGTAAAGATCACATGTAAAGTCAAATTAGTAGCGTACATGGATATGATGTGTTGCCTAGCTAGCTAGGTGTAATATTATTTTCGTTTGTAGTTATTTTAAGGATCAAACTGAACTTTATACATAAATTAAGGGGATTAAATTGAAGTTTCAATACAAGTCAATGGTGTTTCATAAAGAAAAAAACATAAGTTAGTGTGTGTTTGATTTAACTTTGAATAAAATTGATTCTGATTGAATTGATTTTGAGAGAATTGATTTATGTTTGGATACAATAATGCAAAATTAATTAAACAAACTGAATGTTGTTTGAATAGTTTTTATCAAAATTGTTTTTGAATGTATAATTACTATAATGGACATAGCTAAATTCAAGTAAATATGCATAGTCGAATGTATATGTAAATCAAATACTAAATGGAGATATATTATTTAATTTAAATAAATTTTCTATGTATTAATTTTAAACATAATAAATACGATCATTAAACTAATTTTTTTTACAAAATATTTGTTCATATATTTTATATTTTTTGATAAAATATATTTAAGTTAAATAATACTAGAGTTAGTTGTCAAAAATGATAAAATTATAGCGTAAACGAAAGGTAAAAGAAAAAATACAGTAAATCTGAATGGGGACATCGTAAAGGAAAATCCAAAATTGGGTAACTCATGACCATAAACGTTTTTTGGGGTAAATTTGGTTCGTTAAGTTTTTTGATTAGACTTGGTTCTTCAAATTAATTACAAAACAAAAAGAAGGAGAATTGATAAAAGACAATAAAGGAAAATAATAGGTTGTAATAATTAAAATATAAAATTTAATGTATAATTGATTCTAAGAAAGCTAAAAGCTAAGAATTGTAGCTTTAAGGAGAATTTCTTTTAAAGGATAGAAACAATTCTTAAAAGTCAAACCAAACACCATTGAAAACTAAATTTTTCCCTTTTGAAGTTTGTAAAAGTGATTATTAACATGCTCTTAATAGTTTGAGAATACACCTCATATGCCACATGTGTAATGTAAGAGGTAACATTAATTTAACATATATATGACCAAACTACGCTAACTTTGATTTTTGGTTACATTAACTTATATTTAGTTAATGTAATTTTAAAATGAAACGTTAAAAGAAAATAGCAGAATAAAAGAGGATAGGATTTACTTTTTAGTATAAAAAACAAGGAATAGCAAGGCAAGGTTGAAACCTCGTAAGAAAGTTTTTGCCAAATGAAGTGTGGGTCCCACACAAACACTGCCTCCGTTCCTTCCTTCCTCCCACACTGCCAGCCACTACGCCATTTCTTCTCTTGACCACATTCAACAAATCAGAACCAAGTCACCAACTTTCTGTTGCATTTCTTTTTCATCATCATATTTTCTAACTGTAAGTAAGAACCACATTTCTTTTCTTTCTTTAATAAATTTTGTTAATGTTTAATGTTTGTTTCAACTATATATCTTCATTTCTGCAACCATCAAACAACATTGTTACTAGGTGTTTTTGTTTTGGTTAATGGTTAATGTTTGTTTCAACTATGTTCATTTTTTAAACAACATGGTCACTAGGTGTTTATTATTTGAAATTTCCTAAACAAAGCTTCTTCTTTTCAACATCATCATCATGTATTCTGACTAAAACAATTTCCTATATATTTTGTTAATGGTAGTAGTAAATGTTTGTTAGTGAGAGGGTTTCAAAACCATTTTATGCTTTGTGTCAACAGAACAGTATTACTGTTTGTTTCTTTTATCTGTTGCCAATGTATATATGTTGTTAGAGTGGTGGATGCTGTTTTCACTTACCTTTGTTTTTCTGATTAGATTTGTAGAAATTTCTTAAAGGAAGCTTATTCATTGTTTTTTGTTTTTTTTTTTTTCACAGGCTTTTCTGTGGTGTAAAGGCTACTGTTGAAAAATGATTTTTAAGGGTTCTGATAACTCAAAGTACTGTGGTGTTGGTGGTGGTGATGATGGCCGTTTCAATTTTAAGCGGCACACATCATCGTCAGAGAAAATTACTCGGCCTTCAGAAGTGAGGAATCTAGTTTCTTATGATGATGAAGATGTCCCTTTGTCACAAAGGTTATCCCAGATGTCGAATTCTGGTACATGGAGTACCAACCGTGATGTTCCTATTAAGAAGAGGCATAATACTGCTCCAATGTCATTGCCAGTTAAGAGACCATTATTTGACAACAGAAGTTCCTTGAACACTTCTGTTAAGAAATCAAAGTCGTCACCGTATGATAATCAACGTAAAGATAAAGACGATACTCCTTTGTCGAGGAGCCTTGCAATGCCAGTTGGTAAATCTGCTGATAAGTCACTTTCTTCGCGGAAGAAAGAATTTGCATTAGTAGAAAAACCATTTGATGAATGCAAAAAGAAAAGACAAAAAGAAGAGGAGAGATTGCAGTCCATAAAGGGGGATATTGAGGAGCGCTCCAAAGAGCATGAAAATATGAAAAAGGAAAGTAGTGATGTTGGAAGAATTAAGGAAGCTCACAAGACAATGCAGGGGAAAATTGAAGAATGTGTCAAGGAATTTGCAGCAAAGCAGGCACAACTTCGTTTGATGGACAACTTGATTGCAGAGCGGAAGGAAGAACTAAGGACAAAAGAAACAAAACTTCGTCCACTCATGGATAACATTGATAATATCTATGAGAGAAAGAAACTGGAACTCAAGGATCTTTCCCAAAATATTGCTCAATGTACTGTGGAACTCAAGAGCAAAGAGAAAGAGCGCGATGCAATGAAAAAATTAATTGACAGACAAGCAGAAATACTAGAGTCCGAAAGGAAGAAGTTACTCAAGGTAACCCAATTGAGTAAGAACGATCCACATGCTCAAGTAAAGGACCTTGAGTCAATGAAGAAGCAATTTGAAGAGCAGGTTAAAGAGCTTGAGTTAAAAGAGAAAAGGTGTGGAGAACAAGCGGTGGAGCTTGAGTCAAAGGAGAAGCTCTTTGAAGGCCGTGTAAATGAGCTGAAGTTAAAAGAGAAGCAACATGAAGACCAAGTGATGGAGTTCAAATCGAAGGTGCAGAAATATCATGGCCAAATGAAGCAGCTTGAATCTGAAAAGAAGCATTTCAGTAGCCAAGTGAAGGGGCTGGAATTAAAAGAGAGGCAATATGAAGGACGAGCGAAGATGCTAGAGTTAAAAGAGGAGCAATTCAATGGCCGAGTGAAGGAGTTTCATTCAAAAGAGGAGCAATTCAAAGGCCAGGTGAAGGGCCTTCAGTCAAAAGAAAACCAACTTGGTGTCCGTGTGAAGGAGCTCGAATCAGAAAAGAAGAAATTCGAAGGACGATTGAAGGAGTTCCAGTCAAAACAAAAGTTGCTTGAAGACCAAGTGAAGGAGATTCAATCAATAGAGAAAGAATTTGAAGACCGAGTAAAGGAACATGAATCCAAAGAGGAGGAATTCAAAACTCGAATGCAGGAGCTCAAGCGTTTTGTAAGCCAGATGGATGATTTCAATTCAGAAGATAAACGAATTGGAGGACGAGGGAAAGAACCAGAGTCAGAAGACAAGAAATTCAAAGTACATTTGAAGGATCTTAAGCCAAAAGATAAGCAGTTTGAGGGATGCATGAAGAGTCTTGAGTCAAAGCCAAGTAAATTTGATGGAAAACCGGAGCGGCATGACTTAAGAGAGAAACAATATGATTCTTTAATAGAACCATTCCATCAAGAAACAGAATTGGGTAAATGTTATTTTTCATTTAGTTTTGGAAACAAATTCATTTCAACCATTTCTTTCAATGTTGTTGACATTTTTAATTACCTGATCTACCTAATTTTTTAAGACTTCTTTAATCATTTTAATGTTGTAGGTCTTAGTCAAGTTGAATTTGGATTATATTTTTTGCTTTCTTGAACATTTTCCGAAGCTTTTAAACACAATGTTTTTCTCCCTTTTAGTGGTTTATTTATTAAAAAAATCACCATAGTTTACCGTTTCTTCAATAAATAACGAGAAAGCTAAAATATGTGCTACCTAATTATGCAGTTACATCGTACACAGGTAATCAATTAAGTCCCACCATGGACGAAAGAAGTTTGATGTTGCTCCCATGTGAGCTAACTGATGAACTTGAGTTGTCTGACGATGACATTCTAGGTAATCTGCAAGGATTATCAGATCCGTCGAAAGTTATTTTGGATATAATACAGAACCCCATTATTAAAAAGTGTAAGATAGGAGATGATGCTGTAATTATTGATGATAGACATATTCTTCTGCTCATAGAACTGAGGAAAATCTCACCAAATATTAGACCTCATGTAAGAGAAGAAGCAATGAAGCTAGCACTTGATTTGAAAGCAAACATAAGTCAAAACACTGAAAATTCAGCGGCAGTTCTTGGTTTTCTACTCATTCTGTCAATTTATGGACTGGTTCCTTCTTTCGATGAAGATGAACTTTTAAAGATATTTGGACTTGTTTCTCAGCACAACATCGCTGTAGAGCTGTTTGGGGCCATGGGTTTTGCAGATAAAATATCTGGCAAGATTTCTATAATTTGCCTTGTTTTTATTTCATATAGTGTTATGGATCACCACATTTATACACATGAAAATAATTAGTTGAAAGTATTTTTCCATCTTCGTTTTCCCATCGAGAAGTTAGGACAACTCTAGTTTAAATGTGATAAAGTCAAATACTTTTACATTATGTGGAAAAACTATGCATGATTTATAATACAAATATATTAAGATTAAGATACTAGTTGTAGGTAGGAAATTTAACTGATATGTTGGCTTCATACACTTGATGCAAAAGTTTCATTTTGTTTTCCCAACAGTTCTCTCTCATCTGTTAAGAGAAAATTGACATGTTAGTTAGTGCTTGGAAAATGAAATAGACTACAAACTTATGTCTTTTTATATGCATGTCTTCTATTTTCTAAGCGGTTTGACGAAGTTTGAAGTTTGAACTCTTTAGTCCAATGTACTTCGTTTTTCGTTTACTAGAGCTTACTTTATAGCTGTTTTGGTCAATTTGATGAAGTTAAATTTTCCTACACCTTGCAGGTTTTATTGAGAATCTTTTCAAGAGACATCAATATGATGAAGCTGTCAGATTCAGTCGTGTATATAACTTCAGCGACAATAATCAACTATTTGGTCTCTTTGAAGAACATGTGCAGATTCTAAAACTAATTTCTGAGAGTATTTGCAAGGAAACTAACTCCATTGAAATTAAGGTTCATTATTTTTTTCTTATTCAATTTTTATTTTATATATGAAACATTCCAATTTTCGTACCCCTTCATGATAGTTATAAATACTTTGAATGTGAACTCAGGACAAGGCCAGAGATCAAGAAGTTGCTAGTCTCATAGCTGTTCTACAATGCATTATCGATAACAACCTAGACTTCAAGGATCTACTTAACAAGATTGACAATCGTATTCTTGAGCTACAGAGAGGCAAATAGTGTTTTTACTGAAAGAATGAAAACTCATGAGCAATTAACAGGATCACCTCAATCTTAGGGTCACTATTCTTTCTTTCCTTTCTATTGTATACTGTTCATTTTTAATTTCTCAAAGGCTTAAATTTGATATGCGGAAACGTTTTCATATGCAAACTAGTTTTTAGAGTACATGCCACAGTTTTGTTTGAAAAGTTTATGTAATTAGCTTCGTATGCTTGATGCAGAAGTTCTCAAAGAGTTATCTCTCATTTGTTCAGAGAAAATTGAAATCTTGGCTATTGCTTGGAAAATGAAATAGACTTCTATTTTATACATCTCTAATTAGTCTTTATTTGTCATTTATTTTTTGTATGATCTGAGGTGTTTTCTTTTCTTCTCCTAGTATTTTATGTTATTATGCAGCCCAATCTCAGTTTTAGTTAAACTAGAACTGATTTTATGGCGAAACTGGATAGGTTTATGAAGTGAAATTATAACGCAGTTTGTAGATTTTGTTCAGAATCATATCAGAAAGTAGCAATATATTGAAGATGTTAGATTCATTTGTGCATATTATAACTTGGCCTACAAGAATCAACTATTTGATCTCTTGCGATAACACGTACATAATGGAACACTGAACTCTGAGAGCAGTTCCATGAAAACAAACTCGTTGAAATCAAGGCTCTTATTGTTTTTCTTATTTAAATTATAGTTTATGAAACATTCCATACTCATACACCTGAATGTTAGTTGTAAATAAGTTGATTGTGAACTTAGGATAAGGTCAGTCTATATTCTGCCCTTAGACGGAAAATTTCAGTCTGAGACATGGTCTGCATTTCAGAATACAATCTAATATATGTGGATCTACTTAACCATAAACTTAAAGGAAAATAGTATTGATATTGGACGCAGGCCATCTCATCCAATGTTCAAATGAATTAGAATTAACAGGATTCTCTCTATTCCTCTTTGTTGAGATATTGTAGTGTTTGTTTAGATGCTATTCCTTTTTTGTTGATCCTTTTTGTGTAGGTTAAGCATCATGTATATAAACTGAATTCTCCTCTCTCTTTTATAGAGAAGATACAATATATATATATATATATATATATATATATATATATATATATATATTTAGGGGAAGAAGATACAATATTATTGATAATATTTTTTATGGTATTTATTATTATCACCATCATCATCATAAAACCCTCTAGGAACAGCCGGATTTTTTATTTTTGATAAATAAATGAAGTAATCGAGCTTTAAACCCCAGTCATGGCGTGCGGCCTAACAATTTCGGCATTGTTGTCAATTAAGTTAGGATTTGTGGACGCTTAATGTTTCTTATTGGTAGGGAGTTGAACAAATGTGTGAACCATCTAACCAAATGTATAATATCTTTAAGTATAATGAAATTTTGGAGTAAAATATCATCAGTCCCCTAAAAAAGATGGCCGTTCCACAAGTAGCCTTTCAAAATTGGCAATTGTTCTATCATAGTACTAATTGACAATTTGTCGATTTATCAACATAACCAAATAAATTTAGATTTTTTCAATTTGGACATATCACAATGCAGTCTAAAATTATAAATATGGAAAATTCATTTGCTTGCTACAATACCCATTCCCGGTCTCTATTGTAAAAAAAAAAAAATTCAATTTTTAAGTTAATTCAATAAATTATATATTTAGTTTTTAATATAGACAAAATAAATAATTTATTGAATGTATTTAACAAGTGAACTTTTTCTTATAATAAAAATCGAAGGGGTAGGTAGCATGTTCATTTCCTGTAAGAACATTTTTATGGTTATTTTACTTGTTTTAATTTCTTATTTAATTTTAAAAGAATGATATTTTCATATCATTTATTAAAATTAAATAACTTTTATTTTTTTTGGTTAAGTAAGTTAGTAGTTGACATTTTAAATAAGTGTGTCCAGGATTTAAATTTAAACCCCTACATATATTATGAAATATTTCTAACTATTGAGATTTTCTAAAAAAAAAAAAAACTATCAATTAAGATAATCTCACGCCACAACTTTTTCCTTTTTCTATTGGACCAAACAAAAAGTATTTTAAGACAAAAATGAAGACGTTGTAATTTAAAGGCAAATTTTATCAATAATGATAATCCTTGTTTATATGTTACTATGATTAAATTTTTGCTAGTATTATACTACTAGTACATAATTACATATTGTTTTGTCTTATGCTTTATTACTTTATGAGGAAGTTATTTGCCATTTTAGAGCCTCTTTTGTAGACCCCACACCTGCACACAACAAACTCATTGCAACCAAAAATAACAAACTTCGCTTTACTCTTCTTTGTATCTGTTTCATTCATTCATTTCATTTTCATTTCACTTTCAAAATACCAACAATTTTCCAACTACCCTTTTTCCATTTTTCTCTTCTAGGGTTTACTCTCTCTTTGAAGAAGAAGAAGATAACACAAAGCTTGTCAAATTTCATTCTTCACAAATGGAACTACTTGGTAAAAATCTCAACTTTTTTCTTCATTTTTTTTTATATTTTTCTTCAATATTTATATATTTTTTATGCTGTTTGTAGAGTAAATCAATATCACGTAATGTCAGAGCAATTAAATGTGTATAATTGAAAAGTTTACATTTTTTTACATGGGTATTGTTTTTTTGAGTATTTTCTACTATAATGTATTATTTGATTAAAGGTTGAAGTTTTTATTTTTTCTTCCCAGGATTTTGAGGTGTTCTTGTAATTACTGAGAGGTTATAGTTACGATAGTTGAATGATGGATGTTGTTGAGGCTTCTGATAAGCCAAAGTTTTGTGTTGGTGATGATGAAGAAGAATACTTCAATTTGAAATGGCTTGCATCATCCGATAAAAATACATCGCAATCAGCTTGTCGTGAAGATGATGATGATGCTTTATCAGCAAGGTTTCATGAGAAGAGGGATACAACTACACTGCCAGTTAAGAGGGTGTTCGATGGCAACAATTCCTTGTGTGGTTCGATGAAGAAATCCAAGGTGTCTCCAACACCATATGATGATTATGATTATGATGATGATGATGATGACATGTCAGCTGATAAATCATTTTCCACACTCAAAGAAGAACTTGTGTTGGTAGAAAAATCATTTGAGGATATCAGAAGCAAGACACAAGTAGAAGAGAGGAGATTGCAGTCCATAAAGAGAGATATTGAGGAGTGCTGTGAAGATCTTGAAAATAAGAAAAAGGAATTTAGTTATGTTGGAAGAATTAACGAAGCTCGCAAGAAAATGCAGGGGAAAATTGACGAATGTGTCAAGGATTTTGTAGCAAAGGAAGGGCAGCTCGGTTTGATGGAGGACCTGATTGGAGAGCACAAGAAAGAACTAAAGGCAAAAGAGTTGGAACTTAGTCAAGTCATGGATAACATTTCAAAACAAAAGGAATTGGAAAGCCAAGTGACGGAGCTGGTGAATGATTTGGTATCAAAACAGAAGCATTTCGAAAGCCATATTAAGGAGCTTGAGGCGAAAGAGAGGCAACTTGAAGGCCGATTGAAGGAGCATGAATCAGAAGAAAAAGAATTTGAAGCCCGGGTGAATGAGCTGGAATCTAAAGACAGGCATTTCAAAAGCGAGGTGGAGGAGATCAGTACAAAATTGATGCCATTGAAAGGACAAATTAAGGAACTTGCCTCTAAAGAGAAGCAACTGAATAGCCAAGTGAAGGAGCTGGAATCTAAAAAGAAGCAGTTTGAGAACCGAATCAAGGAGCTTGAGTCAAAAGAGAAGCAGCATGAAGGCCGGGTGAAGGAGCATGCATCAAAAGAGAGAGAATTTGAAAGCCAAATGATGGAGCAGCAATCTAAAAAGAAGCTGTTTGAAATCCAAGTCAAGGCGTTAGAGTCAAAAGAAAACCAACTTGTAGACCAAATGAAGGAGTTTAAATCAAAAGAGAGGGAATTTGAAGGCCAAATGAAGGAAATGGTATTGAATCAAGAGCATTTTGATAGCCGAATGATGGATCTTGAGTCAAAAGTGAAGGAGCATGAATTGAAAGAGAAGGAATTTGAAGGTCGAGTGAAGGAGTTTGAATCAAAAAAGAAGGAATTTGAAGGCCGACTGAAGGATCTGGTGAATAACCTGGTATCTAAACAAAAGCGTTTGGAAAGCCAAGCGAAAGAGCTTCATTCAAAAGAGAAGCAACATGAAGGCCGGGTGATGGAGCATGAATCAAAAGTGAGAGAATTTGAAGGTAAAATGATGGATCTAGAATCTAAAATGAAGCAGTTTGAAAGCCAAGTGGAGGAGCTTAAATCAAAAGAGATGCAGACTCAAAGACAAGTTAAAGAACTTGCGTCTAAAGAGGAGCAACTTGATGGCCGACTGAAGGAGTTAAAGTTAAAAGAGGATGAACTTGAAGACCGGGCGAAGGAGCTTGAATCTGAAAAGAAGCATTTCGAGAGCCGACAGAAGCAGCTTGAAACACAAGAAAAGCAATATGAAGAACAAATCAAGGAGTTCCGGTCAAAAGAAGAGGAATTCAAAGTTCACGCGAAGGATTTTGAATCAAAGGATGTGGAGTTCGAAGGTCAAGTTAAGGAGCTCAAATCAAAAAAGAAGCAATTCGAAAACCAAGTTGAGGACTTCAAATCAAAAGAGAAGCAACTTGAAAGCCAAGTCGAGGAATACAAATCAAAAGAGAAGCAAATTGAAGAACGGTGGAAAGAACTCGAGTCAAAAGAGAATAAGTTCAAAGTACTGGTCAAAGAGCTCAAGTTAAAAGAAGGACAAATCAAGGATCCTGGTTCAAAGCTGGATAAATTTGATGGACAATTGGAGGAGCCTGAGTTGACAGTGAAACAATTTGAATCATTCATAAACTATTTTGATGAGGAAAAAGAATCAGGTAAAAGTTCTTATTCATCTAGTTTATAGGAGTTTCATTTCAGCTGTTTCTTTTTATGATGTTGATATTTTTAATAACCTGATCTACATATTTTTAAAAAAAATATTTTTAATGATGCTAATGTAGTATATCTCACTCTTAGTCCTGCCAAAAAAATGTAGTGTGTGTGTGTGTGTGTGTGTGTGTGTGTGTGTATCACACCCATACTGACACACTATCAAAAAAATGTAGTATATCTTATCTTACTGTTGGTCAAGTTGAAAAGCTTTGTCCAGTTTTTTTATCACATACGGACACACTGTCAAACTAATTTGGATTATATAAGTGCAACTATTTCTAGTCTTGTTTATAATTATTAATCAATTTAACACTATCTTTGGTGATTCAGTTAAGCTTCTATAATGACTTTGATTATAACAATTAATATAATGATTTCATCTCTCACCCATACATTCCAAAAATCCTATTGTCATCTTCATTTACTGCTGCTTCTAAAAATATGAGGGATCTTAATTCTCTGCTATCCAAATATGCAGTTGCATCTATCATGGATGATCAATTAAGTCCAACCATTGATGGAACAAGTTTGCAGTTGCTCCCAAGTGATGAAACTGACATTCTAGTTAATCTGCAAGAATCATCAGATCCAGCAAAAGTTGTTTTGGATATAATACAGAACCCAATTATTCCACGGTGTAACGAGGGAGACCATGCTGTAATTGATGGTAGCAGCGTCTTTCTGCTAGAACAACTGATGAGAATCTCACCGAAGATTAAACCTGGTGTAAGAAAAAAAGCATTGAAGCTAGCACTTGAGTTGAAAGCTAACATGAAAAATACTGAAAATTCTCTGGTGGTTCTCGGTTTTCTACTGCTTTTGTCCGTTTATGAATTGCTTACTTATTTCGATGAAGATGAAGTCTTGGAGCTTTTCGCATTTGTTGCTCAGCACAAGACAGCTGTGGAACTGTTTCAGACCCTGGGTTTTGCAAATAAACTTTCAGGTATGTTTTAATTTAGATATGGTTTGGTCGGTCACTGGTATCTCTTTTTGTCTCTATGTTTTGGTATTTTACATTATATGTTTATCAAATTCATATTGCATTTTTGGATCTTATCATTTATTGTGTGTTGTTTTGGCTTTTTATTCTTGTTGAAAATCAATGTAAACTGTGAACTTGTAGAAATTGATAGAATGTTGATTACATGTGTAACTCTTGTGAGGTTTGTTATGGATCTTCTATTGAATCCATATTTTTAGTGTTATCTCTTGATGCTTGAGAAAAAACTATATACAACATATTTGTGTGATTATACAAATGTTCTTGATGAGGTTCAAATTTTATATCCCATTTTGAGAATGTAGAATCTTAGAACCGTGTTTCACATCTCTTTTCTTAATTTGGTGTCTGGTTCTTTGGATGAACATGGAACCATTGAGTATGTCTCATTGCTCCTGGAATGTCCACGTAGTGCTGTATTATGGATAATGAATTCTAAGTGGTACATCGAGTTGAACACAAATGGAGCCAAATTGGAAAATATAGCTAATGTATACTGTGAATCTCTTTGAATTTATTTGTGTATAATAGTGTTATTAGATTCCGGTTTTTATCTGCTAGCAGAATGAGGTGGTTATGGCTATTCATGCTGAAAACCTAAAGTTGTTTGAGTATGAGATAGTAAAGGAATGGGTGAAATGAATCCTTTTAAGAAATAGGACGACTCATGTTGAAATTTTATAAATTCAAATACTTTTAGATGATAAGTAAAAACTGTGCATGATATATACAAAGATACTCAGATTGATATATTAGATGTTGGTAACTTGGTACGAAATGGAACTCATGTAGTTGGCTTCATTTTGTTTCCCCTAATAGTTCTATCATTTGTTAAGAGAAAACTCACATCTTGGTGTTAATGCTTGGAAAATGAAATAGACTTCAAATCTATCTCTCTTCATGTATCTCTTCCATGTTATAAATGGTTTGATGGATTTTGAATTATTCAGTCCAATTTTCTTGGTTTTTTGTTAACTAGAACTTATGTTTGTTCTGGTATGTTTTGATGAAGTGAAATTTTCTTGTACCTTACAGAATTTCTTGAGGATCTTATCAGGAAGAAGCAATTTGTTGTGCTTACTGCTTGGCTGAGAAGAATCAAAAAGTTTTTGTGCTTGAAAAAGCTAATGTAAAGAAATGTGGTAATGGAAACCTGCTAACATATAGACTACTATTGTTGGGGGTATATGTGTACTTTGATAGGACTCTGTCTTTCTTTTTAAAATATCTAATTGTAAAGTATGAAAAATCATATGACAAATTTGTTACCTAGAAACGTTTCATATTCACATGTAACTTGAGTATTATTGGTCTTCTCTGGTTTTCAAAAGAAATGAATTTAATCTATAGCTGCAACTTTACCATGGGAGAAAATTTCATTTAGCACTAGCTGCAATTTGAGATATATAACTTCTCTTCTTTTTTCTTTGCCACTCTGTCGCCTCTTTAGAAAACTCTTTATCCTAAATCATTTATTTCATCGCTCACTCTCTGAGCGATTAATTTTGAACTGGTATGCGACTCCAGAATTTCTTTGCTCCTCCTCCAGCGGTGAAGAGGGTAATCAGTATAATAGTAAAGGAACCATCACGGCGAAAAATATCTAGGGAGCTTCATTACCATATTTGCCTAATTCAAACACTATATATATAGTAAAGGTTTCATCATCTTCATTTCTTTTTTTTTTGAACAAACATCATCTTCATTTCTATCTTTGTGTTCAATCGCAAATGCAAAGAGCATTGAGCCCTTGTTTGGAATTTGATTCTTGATGTTGTTCCGAGTCACCGCTCAATCATCTTAGGAATTTTTTGATAAGCTTTCTTTGCCCCCTTCAGCTTCTTTTATTTTGACAGTGGTTCATAGTTTCATTTTCTCTGATTCTTCATTTTTCTGATTTCATTATGTTTTGTTGTCACCATAACTGCAGAGCTCTTCCATGTGTGTGTTACGCTGCTGTTTTGATGTGGCAATACATAGTAGTATGTTTTTTAAGGACTGTGTCTTTATTATTTTAAATAAAATCATAGCATAGTTTCTTATTATTTTTTTGAAAATGCTCACAAAGATATGATTAATTCCTCTTTATTGTTATAAGTTATAAAATCTTTACATTAGCTGAAATATTTACACTTAAATTTTAAAGTCCAAAAAGCGACATTAAAGGTGGGAATAAAGTAGTGTGAACCTGGAGGGGTTAGTATTCAAAATTTGAATATGAAAGTTAATGATGAAGTTGGTGTTCTATTTCTCACATTTATGCTTGTTTATATATGATGACTAAACATTCATGCTCGTGTCAATTGTGATAGTGAAATGGGAAATTTGTGGCACCTCTTTATACCGTGTTTACAGAGGCAACATTTGTGAAATGACATTCATCTTTTTATTTACACTCCTAATTCTTTTAAAGATTTTTTCTTTACTCTCTTAAAAAGCAATGAAATGACATGAGAGACCGTTTTGCTTCAATTTTCTTTTGGAGTATTTGACAAACTCCAAAACTTTCTTTGTGATTGACTCAAATTAAAACCACTTATGTTGTGGAAGGTAGAGCTTATAATGAATATTTAGGATGTACAATTGTGATCACTAGGATTATTTCATTCGAGCTAGAACAATCTAGGTCCTTATTATATTGCTTAACTATTCTTGAACGTGAAGTTACAAGTCTTCTTAAAACTCTTCAATGAATTTGATAATCAAGAAATTGTTAATTGTCATTTCATTGATTATAACCAAAACTCAAAAAATTCAACTTTCATTAAAAAAAACAAATTTCATCAATATTATATGCTGAACTGCCGTTTAAAGTAGTTTTGTGGGCCCCACTAAGAGTCTCTCTCCCATACTGGCCTCTAGACCAGAGTCTTTCCTCTTTCACTTTCATTTCTAGGTTACTCTCTCTGTCTCTCATTTGTTTCATTTTCATCACCTGCTTCACAAAGACCACTACCATCATCTTCATCATATATTGTTACTGTAAGAACCACATTTCTTTTTCAAACTTTTTATTTTTATATATTTTGTTAATGGTAAATGTTTGTTTTAGTGAGAGGGTTTGAAACCATGAAACAACATTTTATGCTTTGTCAAGCAAACAGCTGTCATGGTTTTATGTTTCATGTTTTTTCATTTGTTGTTTGAAATCATCCATCATGCTCATGTTTTTTTATTTGTTGGAATAAATGTATATATATTACTGCAGTGATGGATTCTGTTTTTGTGATTACATGTTTAAGCATCTATTTTCTTGGTGATTATCATTTGAATTTGTTTTTGAAAGTTTAGTTATATAGTATCATTTGATGATTACAACAACAACAACAACCAAGCCTTATCCCACTAAGTGGGGTCGGCTACATGGATCAAATTACGCCATAGTGTTCTATCATAAACCAAATTTGAGTCCAACCAAATTTAAGCATCTATGACATGGACCAAATAGTATCATTTGATGATTGACCTAGAAATTTAATAAAGGAAGTATTTTATTTTTTTTTGGTTTTTTTTTTTTTTCCCACAGGGTTCTATGTGGTGTGAATGCTAGTGTTGAAGAATAGAATGGATTTTAAGGGTTCTGATAACTCAAAGTTTTGTGGCATTGGTGAGAATAGTACATGGCATCCAGTTTCTTATGACGATGCCAATTATGATGTTGATGTTCCTTTATCAGAAAGGTTATCCCAGATGTCGAATTTGGTAACACGGTTTAGTAACCGTGATATTCCTCTTAAGAAGAGGCGTACTACTACAATGCCATTGTCAGTCAAGAGGCCATTTTACAACAGCAGTTCCTTGAATGATTCTGTTGAGAAATCGAAGGGGTCACCTTATGATAATCAAGATAAAGAAAAAGATGATACTACTTTGAGTCGGGACTTTGAGTCATCGAAGACGAAGAAGCAATATGAAGAACAGGTTAGGGAGCTTCAGTTAAAAGAGAAAAGGTGTGCAGAACGAGCGGTGGAACTTGAGTCCAAGGAAAAGCTATTTGAAGGTCGTGTAAAGGAGCTCAGGTTAAAAGAGAGTCAGCTTGAAGGTGAAGTGAAGGAGTTTAAATTGAAGTTGGAGAAATTTCATTGCCAAACAAAGGAGCTTGAATCTGAAAAGAAGAATTTTGATAGCCGGGTGAAGGAGCTGGAATCAAAAGAGAGGCAATTTAAAGGACGGGTGAAGCAGTTAAAGTTAAAAGAGGAACAATTCAAAGGCCAAGTGAAGGAGCTTGAATTAGAAAAGAAGCAACTCGAAGAGCGATTGAAGGATCTCCGAACAAAAGAAAAGTTGGTTGAAGTCCAAGTGAAGGAGTTTGAAGGCCGAGTAAAGGAATTTGAATCAAAAGAGGATGGATTCAATGCTCGAATGCAGAAGCTCAAGGGTTTTGCAAGCCAAATGGAAGATTTGAAATCAGAAGAAAAACATTTTGAAGGACAAGGGAAAGAGCTCGAGTCAAATGATAAGATGTTCAAAGTAGATGCGAAGGTGCTCAATCCAAAAGAGAAGCAGACAAACTCAAATAAATTTGATGAAGAAACAGAATTGGGTAAATGTTCTTTTTCATTACCTGATCTACCTAATTTTTAAAAGAACATATTTAATCATGTTAATGTTGCATGTCTTAGTCAAGTTGAAAATATCCACTAGTTTTCAATATCAGACATTGTCATTATTAATTTCGACTATATTTTTCGCTTTCTCAAACATTTTAGGATGCTCTTAGACACAAAATTCTATTTGTTTTAGCCCATGGCTAAGCGGTTTATTTATAATATTATGTTAATGCAAAATAAAGATCAGCACGTTGATGCATTTTTTATTTTTCAAGTATATTGCAAATAGTCCGATTCAATAAAAAGTATATTGCAAAGAGTGTTAAGTTTATGAGTTGCTGTATTGATTCAAATTACAATATCCTGACAAACTGTTGGTGAAACAATTCATATTCTTGTCTATTTGCCAATCTGCACAATCTCCACTGGTTCAGTCAAGGTAATGACAATAATTTTGATTGTAACTTTCAGCATAATGTTTTCCTATGTCAATTGTGCATTTCGATTTAGGAGAGGTTTTTCACTCATTTTATATAATGTTATATGAGGGGTAACCTTGGCGCAACTGGTAAAGTTGTTGTCATGTGACTGTAAAGTCACGGGTTCAAGTCCTGGAAACAACCTCTTGTGTAAAAACAAGGTAAGGCTGCGTACAATACACCAAATGGTGGGACCCCTTCCCGGACCCTGCGTATGCGGGAGCTTTAGTGCACCGGGTTGCCCTTTTTATATAATGTTATATGAAGTTTATATTGTCACCTTGATTTACTGATCCTTCAATAAATACCGAGGAAGCTTAAATATCTTCTAGCTAATTATGCAGTTACATCATACACAGGTAATCAATTTAGTCCCATCGTTGATGAAAGAAGTTTGATGTTGCTCCCATGTGACCAAACTGATGAACTTGAGTCGCTTTGTGATGACATTCAAGTCAATTTGCAAGGATTATCAGATCCGTCACAAGTTGTTTTGGATATAATACAAAACCCCATTATTCAACAGTGTGAGATGGGAGACAATGTTGTAAGTATTGATGATAGCCACATTCTTCTGCTCATAGAACTGATGAGAATCTCACCTGATATTAGACCTCATGTAAGAGAAGAAGCAATGAAGCTAGCACTTGATTTGAAAGCTAACATTAAAGAAAATAATGGAAATTCTTTGGTGGTTCTTGGTTTTCTACTCCTTCTATCAATTTATGGATTGGTTCCTTCTTTCAATGAAGATGATGTTTTAAAGCTTTTTGGACTTGTTTCTCAGCACTACATAGCCGTAGAGCTGTTTGGGGCCTTAGGTTTTGCAGATAAAATATCCGGTAAGATATCTAATATCTGGTAAACTCTGCACATATATACTATGATTAAGATATTGGTTGTAGGCAGGAAACTCTACTTATCTGTAACGAGTTTCATGCACTTGGTTAATGCTTCGAAGTCGAAGTAGACTTCAAATTTATCTCTTTTTATATGTATTTCTTCTATTTTTCAAATGGTTTGACAACTTTTGAACTATTCAGTCCAATCTGCTAAGCTTTTTGTTAACTAGAACTTATTTTATAGCTGTTTCGGTCAGTTTTGGTGATGTGAGATTTTCTTGCACCTAGCAGATTTTGTACAGAGTCTTATCAAGAGACAGCAATATGATGAAGCTGTTAGATTCAGTTGTGCATATAACTTCAGTAGCAATACTCAGCTAGTTGATATCTTTCAAGAACACGTGCAGAATCTAAATTTAATCTTTGAGAGCAGTTGCAAGGAAGCCAACTCCATTGAAATTAAGGTCTTTTTTTTCTTATTCAATTTTACGAAACATTCCATCTTCATACCATTTCATCATAGTTATAAATACTTTGAACATGAACACAGGATAAAGCCTGAGATCAAGAGATTGCTAGTCTCGGAGCTATTCTACTATGTATAGGTGATAAACAAGCTAGAATGTGAGGATCAACTTAACAAGATTTGTGGTGGCATTAATGCGCTAAAGAGACAGAAGGGAAAAAAGTATTTTTACTGGAACCAGTGAGTGCCATACTACAAATACGCAACAACCTAATGTGTAGATATGTGGTAGCGAAAACCTGCTAACATGTTTCCTTGTAAATGAATAACAGGATTCTTTTAGTTTATTACCCTATGTAGAATGTCTAATTGGAAAGAATGGAAACTCATGATAAATTGACAGGGTCAACTCTATCTTTGATATGTAGAAATGTTTTCATGTAGAAAATGACTATATGGTCTCCATGCCATGACACACTTTTGTTCCGTGTTCATGTAATTAGCTTCATATACTTGATGCAACGCATTTTCATAAGGATCCGGGTGCCACAAGTAGGGGTGTTCATGGGTCCACCCAATCCGATAATCCAAACCAACCTAATCCACGTTATACTCGAATCTGGTAAAGGTTGGGCCGAGTCCAAAGTGGTTTAGTTTTAGTGACGGAATTATGATTTCAACCCTGCAAACTCGTGAATCCAACCTCTTTAAAAAAGTTGTTAAATTTTTTATTTTTGATAATCTAATTTAATATTTTGATGTGCTAATCTTGAGGTGTTTCAAGAATTGTAAATAGTAAAATTTGGTTTAAATTTTGAATTTTAATGATATTTAATTAGATATATTTCTTGAGAATCTATTACCAAATAATGTATAATGGATCCGATGATCCAGTTCAAACTAACCCGATCATTGGTTGATTTGGATTCGACAAAAAAAAACTACGGATTTTTACCCAACCCAAACCAATTAAGCTTATTTGTGCCGGATAATGGATTTTTACAAAACCGACTCAACCCAAGTTGTGAACACCCCTAGCCATAAAGTCTACAACATCTTTAGGGAGCTCCTACCCTTTTAATGTTTTTCAATCTTTATTCTTTTGCTAATAGTACATAGTTGTCCTTTTTGGAGTCTGTTTTGTGGACCCCACTCCTACATATAACCACCCTCACAGGCAACAACTGTCTGCTTATATTCTTACATTTCATTCTCAAAATTCTAAAGTCCCTTTCTCCATTTCCTTTTTCTAAATTCTGAGTTTACTCTTTCTTTCTGTTCACTGCAAGAAGTTAACATCAAGCATGCATTGTAAGCTCCATTTTTTTCCTTCATTCTTTTTACTTTTTATTTTTCTCACATTTATATTTTCATGCCTTTTGTCTATAAAATCAATATTATGAAATGTTAGGGCTACTAAATGTGTATGTAGTTATATGTTGAAACTTCAAAAGTTTACAGTTACACAATAACATTGTTTTTGTGATTAAATGTTTACACTTATACAATATCATGCAATGTTAGACCTACTACATGTCTATTTTCTAGGTATTTATTGTTTGATTTTACTTCTGAAAATGTAATGCATTATTTGATTGATGAATGTCCAAAAAAAATTTCAAACGAAATTTTTCTTTTTCTTTTTCTTCTCAGGATTTTGAGGTTTTCATGTAATTGTCGAGGCTTTCCAGTTTATCATTTGAGTTAGTTTTTGTTTATCATTTGATTTAGTTTTTGTTTTTGGAGGTGTAATTATGTAGTATCCACCGATGATTGACCAAGAAATTTCTTAAAGGAAGCTTGTTTTTTGTTTGTTTTTTCTATTTTCTTCCAGTTTTAATAATCATTTGAGGTGTTTTCTTTTGCTGCATCTTCCATATATTGTTCAGAATCTTTTATCAGGAAGCAGCAACATATTGAGTATGTTAATTCATTTGTGCATATAGTAACTTGGCCTACAAGAATCAACTATTTGATAGCTTGTCATAACACGTGCAGAATACAAAGCTGGTTTCTGAGAGTAGTTAAGAAAACCAAATCAATTGAAATCCATTTTATGCACCTAAATGTTAGTTATAAAAGTCAAGTAGTCAAGTGATTTTTTATGATCATGTTAAAGGAAAGTGCTTCTCCTTTCCCTTTCTTTATAGGCCGTGGCTTTGATGTTTTGTTATTTGCAATTTTTTCAATTTATAGATTTTTTGTTTTTACTTACGGGGCTAGATTTTGGATGAGTCCAACTCAACCTTACAAAATTGGTTTGTAAGGTGATGAATACCCTCACTTATAAAAACATTGTAATATTATATCTCGCACGTTATAGGACTCTTTAACACGTACCTCTCACGCCCAGAATTGAACATATGAGGTGTGACTAAACTGGTCCAATTGCGGAAACCTAATAGTAGGTGGTCAAACAAATCTTGAATAGACTCTAAAATCATGTTAAAAAACGTTCAAATGTATTTCAATAATATGATTAGAATATGATGACTATTCTATTTAAATAGAGAAAAATGTAGATCTAATGAGCTTACTTAACGGACCACATAGTACAAAATAAAAGTATGTTGTATTTTTCTCTCTTAAGATATGCTTAAATTACACTACCCTCTTTTTTTAGATTAAAATATACATTTCCCTCCCGTCTTGTGCAACACTCCCTCTGTCTCAAATTGTAAGCAAAAAAAATTAATTCACGTTATTAAGAAAACTAAAACATAAAAATTTCGAGTATAGTTTTTTTGGAATAAGTTGCATAGAAAAATGTAAAAACAATTTTCATTGGCTATTGGATATGGAGAAAATGAAAGAGAGAGAAAATCGAATGTAATTTGCATTTAATATCATGAGAATAAACAAAAGTTTTTTTAAAAAAGATGGTTTTTAAAATAAAAAAAAGATTAAATAGGATAAAAAATATGAGTCTTTGTATTTTTCTTACATTTTGGGACGGAGGAATATTTATTAGAGAAAATTACGCCATTTGAATTATATTTCTCTCATCCTCTTGTCTCTGATACAATTAAAAATTTAAAGGGATTTTGGTCATCTTGAGTGTACCCGGAATTTATTTAAAAATGGTTAACCACCAATAGATGATTAATATATATAGGTTTTGCTAGAAGATACATTTTATGAAGGTGTCTTTTAACAAGTTATTATATGAGCATTTGCTAAAAGACACCAACTAATTTTTATGAAGGTGTCTTTTAGCAAAGTTATAACTAAAAAGTGAAAATCACACATTGAGGTGTGAGTTGCTAAAAGACACCTTCATGGGTGGCTTCTAGCAAAACCTATATATATATATATATATCAACATTTTATATTTATTTATTAATAAAGATTTTATATATTATTTAATGAATGAATCTAAAATGTTGATTTTTGCTTATAATAGTGACCAGAGAGTATATATATATTATGGATTTTCGAAACACATTAATCATCAACGTTACTTTTTTAATTACAAATTTGGATGTGCTTTACCATAATTTCCATGTGGTCGGTCAACTGCATGTACATCTGAAAAGTGTAGTTCATAATCTCCAAATTTATAGTTAATGAAATTATGTCAATATTTTTCAAATTTTAACATTTGTTATATTTATTAGAGTTAAATATATTTCTGGTCACTATAAAAATATCAACTTTTCGTTTTATTCTTCTTTAATTTTTTTTTTAGATTTTTAGTTCCTCAAGAGTTTTCCATCATACTTTTGAGTCAACTCATGTCCGACCTTCATATTATGACAATCTCTCCAAAAATAAATAAAAAAATTTAACAAAATTAAATACGGATGATCAAACACCAAAAACATAAAAATTCAAATTGACTGCGTGTGAATAATGTTTTGTTTCATGTTACCATGATATTCTTAGTATTGTGTTAAACTTTTCCTTTTATAATAAATGATGTCATTAAAAAAGAAGTTTGTCATAAATGGTGATTTGATTATGATTGTCGGTCGACCTTGTATAGTCATTTGTCATCTGTAATTTTTCCTTTGTATTTGATTTTGATATACTGTGGATTGTTTCATTTTATTTAATCGCAAATGTATGTATAGAGAATAACCGATTTTATGGCATGGCATCAATGGTTAGTTTTGATAAAGTGAAATTTTGTCGCACCTTGTTAAAAAAACTTATAAGGAAGAAGCAACATATTGAAGCTGTTAGATTCATATAAATTATTTTATTTCCTATGATAACATGCGCAAAATGATAAACTATTTCATATTTTGGTAGTTGATTTTTTTCTTCTTCCTTGTTTGTTTTCTATCGCTCTCGTTTGTTGATTTTGAGAAATTGAGTGTTGAAGAAACCCTATGCCCCAATTCACAACATTTATCGTTGTCTAACCAATAAAAAAAATGTTAAAAAATATGTGTTATAATATATGTTGCTAGCTTTTATCTAAAAGCAATTTATGAATTGAGATGAGTAAAATCTTAACTCATTTATTTGTGTTAGTCCATCGTATCAATCCATTCGACAGCACTAATGAACTCAACACATCAAATACTCTAGCAACCATTTAACATTTATGATATGACATAATTTCCATGTCTATTAATTTAATGTTTTTTTTACCATATTAACCTAAATGTTATACTTTATTCTTGCTAGTACATATAGTACCATAATAGTTTTTGTCGTTATCCTGAACGGTCCTTGCTCATACCCCACAGACACGAGACCACTCCCCTTAAACCCTCAACTTTCATTTCCTTCATCTTTACCATTTTCCTATCATCTTTCATTTCACACAGATTTTACCTCAACCATTACCATAACACAACATCAAGGAACAACAAACAACGTATTTGTAAGCATCTTAACATTTTTTTTTTGTATATTTCTCTTTCACATTTATATATTTTTATGCTTTTCTTAAGAACAACTCAAATACCATGCAATGTTAGATTAGAGCTACTAAATGTGTATACTTATATGTTCAAACTTCAAAAGTTTTCATTTTTTTGAGCTAATATATCTTGAAATGTTAACCCCTGTTCTTTATTGTTTCATTTTTATTCTGAAAGTGTTGTGTGTATTTATATATGTTCAAACTTGAAAAAGTTTACATTTTTTTGCATGGGTATTGTTTGATGATTAAAACTTCAAAAATGTCTATTTTCTAGGTTTTTATACTTTCATGTTTTTTCTCAACAAAATCTACATCATGCAATGTTAGAGCTACTAAATGTGTTTTTATATGTTCAAACTTTATAAAGTTTACATTTTTTTTTTACATGGGTATGTATTGTTTTGTGATTAATAGTTGAAATGTCTATTTTCTAGCTATTTTTTGTTTGATTAAGATTTTACTTCTGCAAATGATATGTATTATTTGATGATTCAGTTTAACCTACAAATTATTCAATTGAAGAAGCTGGTTGTTTATTTATTTTATATTTATATTTCTTCCCCGGATTTAATGCGGTGTTTGTAATTTCTGAAGCTTTCAAGTTTCAACTGTTGAATAATGGATGTTGAGGCTTCTGATACGCCGAAAATCAGTGGTGGTGATGACGATGCGAAGAAGGAACCTGTTTCTTGTCAAGACTTTGATTCAAGTTTGAGAACATGTAGTAGTAAATGTGATACTGATGCACTGCCAGTTAAGAGGCTGTTTGATGACAGCAATTCCTTGGATGTTTCTGTTAAGAAATCAAAGGCGTCGCTGTATGATGATCAGGGAAAAGATGGAGATGGTATTCCGCCGACAAGTACAACTAAAAAGCCGACCAAATCAGCTGATGAATCATTTTCCTCGCTGATGAAAGAAATTCAATTGGTGCAGAAGTCATTTAAGAAATGCAAAAGGAAGAGGCAAGTAGAAAAAGGGAGATTGCAGTCCGTCAAGAAAGATATTGAAGATTGCTGCAAAGAGCTTGAAGATAAGAACAAGCTAGTTAGTTGTGTTAATGAAATTCACTACAAAATGCAGGAAAAAGTTGAAATGAAGGAAGAGGAACTCAGGGCTCTTTCCCAAAAAGTTACTGAATGTACTTTGGAACTTAAGACCAAAGAGGAAGATCTTGATGCAGTGAACAAATTAATTAGTGAAGAAGCAGAAAAATTAGAGTCAACAAGGAAGAAGTCGATAAATATAATATCAGAAATGAAGAATAGCTGTGCTCTAATGAAGGAATTTGAGTCAAAGCAGACGCAATTTAAAGGTCGGGTTAAGGAACTCGAGTCAAAAGAGAAGCAGTGTGAAGGACGAGTGGAAGAGCTTCAGTCAAAGGAGAAGGACTTTGAGGAACGGGTGAAGGAGCTGGAGTCAAGAGAGAATCAGCTTGAAGTCCGTGTGAAAGAATTTGAATCAAAGGAAAAGGAACTTGAAGGTCATATGAATGAGCTTGAATCAGAAAATAAACATTTCAAAAATCGGGTGGAGGAGCTTGATGCAAAAGAGAGGCGAATAGAAGGACAAACAATGGAGCTAGAGACAAAAGAGATGCAACATGAAGGTCGGGTGAAGGAGTTTGAATCAAAAGAGAAGCATTTCAAAAACCGAATGAAGGAGCTTGAGTCAAAAGAGAAGAATTCCGAAGGTCAGGTGAAGGAGTTGGAATTTAAAAAGAAACGCATTGAAAGGCAAATGAAGGAGCTTGAGTCAAAAGAGAAGCACTTTGAGGAACGGGTAAAGAAGCTGGAGTCAAGAGAGAGGCAGCTTGAAGTCCGTGTGAAAGAATTTGAATCAAAGGAGAAAGTACTTGAAGGTCATACGAAAGAGCTTGAATCAAAAAATAAGCATTTCAAATATTGGATGAAGGAGCATGATGCAAAAGTAAGGCAAGTTGAAGGACGAGCAATGGAGCTAGAGACAAAAGAGATGCAACATAAAGACCAGGTGAAGGAGCTTGAATCAAAAGAGAAGGATTTTGAGTGCCAAATGAAGGAGCTTCAGTTAAAAGAGAAGCAACTCGAAGGCCGATTGGTGGAGCATGAGTCAAAGGAGAAGGAATTTGAAGGCCGTATGAAGGAGATGGAATCTGAAGAGAAGCATGTTAAAAGCATGGTGGAGGAGCTCAAATCAAAATTGAGGCCACTGAAAGGACAACTTCAAGAACTTGACTCTAAACAGAAGCAACTTGATGTCCAAGCGAAGGAGCTGGAATCTAAAAACAGCCACTTTGAAAGACAAGTGAAGGAGTTTGAATCAGAAAAGAAGCAATTTGAAGGCCAAATGATGGACTTGCTATTAAAAGAGAAGCATGTTGAAAACCAAATGAAGGAGCTTGAGTCAAAAATGGTGAAATTTGAAGAACAAGTTAAATCGAAGGAGAAAGAACTCGAATCAAAAAATAAGCATTTTGAAAGACAAGTTGAGGACTTCAAATCAAAACAGAAACAATTTGAAGGAAAGTGGAATGAACTGGAGTCAAAAGAGCATAAGTTCAAAGTAAAGGTGAAGGAGCTCAACTTAAAAGAAAAGCTGTTTGAAGGACAAGTCAAGGATCCTAAGTCAAAGCTGAATAAATTTGATGGAAACCTAAGGGAGCCTGAGTCAAGGAAAAAATATATTGATGAGGAAAAAGAATCCGGTAAATGTTCTTCTTCATCTAGATTATTGAAAGAATTTTATTATAACTGTTCCTTTTAATGATGATATTTTCTGAATCCTGATCTACTTAATTCTTTAAACATGTTTTTGCTCATGTTAATGGTGCATGTCTTAGTCATTTGAAAAGTATTTCCAGATTTCATTATCACACCCAAAGACTTTCAAACTAATTTGCAGTATATCTTCACCCTTGAACATTTTATGTATCTCTTAAGTGAAAAACCTCATGTGTTTTTTATCCATGGCTAAGGTTTTATATAATATTATGGTACTGCTAATGAAATATTAGTATATTAATGTAGTTTTAATTTTTCAAGTATATTGCAAAAAGTGTATGTTCAATATTCTGACAAACATTGAGGGACACTTAATAGTCCTATTAGTGCAACTATTTATAGTCTTGTTTATTAATCAATGAAATCTAACACTTTCTACCTTGATTCAGTTACGGTGCTATGTTGACATTGATTGTAACTGTTAGCATAATGCTTTCTCTACCATCCATCTATTTCATAATTTGATGAGTTAAGTCTGCATTAACCCAACAGTAGTAAGTATATTTATGAGTTAATGAACAAAAAACTTCTCTAAAATATTTCGGTCGTATGTTGTAAATTTTATGGCTTCTGTTTTTGTCTAGACTCTCAAGTTTCAAGTAACAAGCAAATATAAGCAGTACTTATATTGAACAAACACATAAAAGGGTGTGAAAATTTTGTCATTGTTTTACAAGTGGATGATATAAAGTCTAGATTGCAGTGAAAAAGGATTTTAGAGAAAATGCTATCTAGTTTTGTATAACATGGCAGATTGGTCATATAAAAAATTTCGATGAAGAGCTTATTTAGCAACAACCAGCATCCAACTTTAGAGCTTGTTCCATGACTTTCCCTAGATTATCTGTAACACTCAACACCAGCATCCAACATCTTTCCTTGCCAAGATCTTGTTCATTCCAACATTTAGTATTAATGCAGTCTTAACTCATCAATGTCTTACATTCTTGCATGCTATATTTTTTATTTTATTTTTCTTATTGTCACTATCATTTACTGATGTTTCTATAAATATGAAAAGCTTAAATATTTACTATCAAAATATGCAGTTGCATCTTACATGTATGATCAATCAAGTCGTGCCTTTGGTGGAACAAGTTTGCAGTTGGACACAAGCGAGAAAACGGACGGAGTTCAATCTCTTTACAATGGTATTTTAGTTAATCTGCAAGAATCATCAGATCCATCAAAACTTGTTTTGGATATGATACTGAACCCCATCACTCCACTGTGTCAAAAGGGAGATAATGTTGTGATTATTGCTGATTACCAAATCTATATCCTAGAGCAACTGATGAGAATCTCACCGGTTATTGAACCTTGTGTGAGAAAAAAAGCATTGAAGCTAGCAATTGATTTGAAAGCTAAGATGAAAGAAAATACTGAAAATTCTTTGGCGGTTCTTGGTTTTCTACTGCTCTTGTCAGTTTATAAATTGCTTGATTCTTTTGATAAAGATGAAGTTTTCAAGCTTTTGGCATTTGTTGCTCTGCATAAAATTGCCGTGGAGCTGTTTGGAAGCCTGGGTTTTGCAAACAGAGTTTCTGGTATGTTAATTTAGATAAGCTTTAGATATTTGTGTTTTAAATTCAATTTATATTGAAAATGGCATAGAGAAAGTAAATATTAAGATTGTTGTGAAGTGTAAAGTCTAAGTTTCTGCCCTGTTTTTGTCATACGGTTTTATGGATCACAATTCACCACATTTATACATATCAAAATAATTAGTTAAAACCAAATCACCTATATATTTTTCTTGACATGTCAGTAATAAAGAATAACAACTTAGAGAAAGACAGTTGGCATTTAAGTAATTGGAAAACAGTATGAAATTGAACTGATATGTAATTGGCTTCATTTTGTTTCCCCAACAGATCTCACATTTGTTACGAGAAAATGGACATCTTGGTTTTGATGCTTTGAAAATGAAATGGACTTGAAATTTATCTCTCGCTCTCTTTATGTATAATGGTTTGACAAATTATGAAATGTTCAGTTCAACCTGCTTAGTTTTTTTAATTTTTTTAACTTTGATGTCTGTTCTAGTACGTTTTGATGAAGTGAAATTTCTTGCATCTTGCAGATTTTGTTAAGCATCTTATCAACAGGAATCAAACTGTTGCAGCTGTTAAATTCAGTTTTGCATATGACTTGGATGACAAGGATCATTTAGTTGATATGTTGCGAGAATACGTCAAAAATGCCAAACTGATATGTGAGAGCAGTTGCAAGAAAACAAACTCCATTGAAATCAAGGTTCTACTGTTTTTCTTATTGAAATTTTACTTAATCAAACATTCCATTCCATATTCACAATTACCCTTGCATGATAGTTATAAATAAACTGTTACTATGTACTTGAACTTAGGATAAGGCCAGAGATGAAGAAATTGCTAGTCTTGGGGATGTTCTGCAATGCATTTCTGACAGCAACATTGAATCTACCGGTTTGCTTCATAAGGAGATTGACTATCGCATTCTTGAGCTAAAAGCACATAAAGGCTATTAGTTTTTGGACGGGACAACCTATTTGTAAAGAAACTGTCATAACTACGGTTGTGAAATTGGAGCTCTGTTATAGAGAATGTAAACATAAGCTTTGGGCAGCGTTGTAAATTCATACTGAGGCTATGTCATCATGCCTTGGAAGAGGTTATTTTCAATGGTTAAATATTTTGAGGGAAATTGTTTAATATCGCTTTGATTCAAGTGATGTGTGCCATATAAGCACTTTCACAGAGGTATTTCATGTGTCACATATATGCATGCTTGAAATTATTTTTGTTAGGGAGTTGGGTTTGGAGAGTATGAATGGAAGGAATAGGATTATGTTTTATTTTGATCGAACGCGTTGAAGTAAATTGAGGAATGAACAGAAATATGATTGATAACAATGTATTTTTACAGTTCGGTCTTTTGTTAACATCATATCGATGTAGGTACGCTAGAGTAACTTAGTTTCTTATCCAAAAAGCCTATGGTAACTTTATCAATCGAGACTTGAAAGATAAGAAACACAAACATGGATGGATTATACACCAAAATATTGTGTTTTTTGGTGTCTATAGATCTTTTTTTAAGGAACTCAGACTGCTTTGAGTATTTTGGAGGGATTTCTGAAAATCATTTCTTCCCTTCTGTTAGAAATTTTTCTAAAACATGGTCCACATTGATGATGTCTTTCATCCTTACATAAGTAGTCACTAGTGTTTTCCGCAAATACAATCACATTGATGTTGTTTATAAGTATTCAGCTATTGGTAATTTTTTAAATCAACCGGTTTATTTGGTATTTGTTTGATTGTTTGTGTGCTAATTACCTAATGATTGACTCTTTATATGACATAGTAAGTATATTTACTTAAGAAAAAAAAATAGAGGATCCCTAACCCTTGCTTGGAACACATTTTAATCGAATATGAAGACACATTCAATTCTAGTTTGGATGATTTTGGGGTTATCTTCTCAAACTTTCTCAACAAAGTTTTATATTTTGAGAAATGGGGTTGGCTTGTGGTGATCGTAGTATGTGTTGAATTGATTTTCTAAAATTGAGTTAATTAAATTGAATTTGAAGTGGAAATTGTTCTTGTGTGAAAAAGTTGATATAAAATTTATGGATTTGACTCATTTAACATAACAAAATCATAAGTTTTTTTTTTACCCTACAAAATCAATTACTAATGTTTCAATTCCATTCAATAAAAAAATACTAATGGTCAATTTTTTAATACTTGTTTATTTTATTATCCATGAAGAGAGAAATCCTTGCATTTTTTGTATTCTTCCTGGTATCTCGTGTTCCCTGAAAGTTGATGATATCTCTTGTGTTCTTCCTAGTATATCTTTCGAACATGTTTTACATTTTGGTGGTTATCATTTGTTCCCTGAAAAGAATAATTCCAGTTTATGGTTAATTTTCTTGGCTTGCATTTGAATTATATGAAAAGAGAGAAATTCTTGCATTTTTTTGTCACAAGAAATTAACATTCATGCAATTGTTGCTAGATAAAGGGAAAGTCATCCTTTGGTGGTTGTTAAAAGTTAAAAAAACGGATGTTATTTCTTTTTTGTTTTAGGCAAAAAGAAAAATATTATAAATGACATTAGACATGATACAGGTACAACCCAAATGAAAATACATAAATCAGACCAAAAGTAAATTGTTGAGATAGTTTGTCTTGGTTATCTCATATCCTAATTGTGTTGTTTCGGTTGTCTTGTCCGTTTGGTTCTCATTCTATGTTGTCATTTTGTTTAATTCGTTTTAGACACATCTCGCACTTTCGATGACTATTTAATATAATTATTTTGACTTCTTAAAATAATTGGAATAGACCATTTTTTAATTACTTTTGATCAAATGTAATCAAATAGAATGGAACAATTTTTCTTTTTTTAAACAAAGGGGCTCATAATGCTCACAAAAACTAAACTACTCTAGGGAAGGAAACTCTCCTAAAATCATCAACAAGAAGAACTTGCAACATCTAATCAGTATTTTTTTTTTAAGAAGTTAAAATAAATTATATACCACAAAAGGGCCTTCTGAGTGCAAGGTGCGCCAAAGAAGAAACACCCAAGTCAAAACAAGGTAAAGATAATAATTACAGTAATTACAAGGCTAAAGCCGGTAACCAAAGAACCTCAACAACAGACCCCAACACTTAGTCAATGTCTATAATGGTGAACGGATTAAGCCACCAACCGTGGTAATTAAAAGCAAGAGAGGTAAATTTCACCCTCAACCACCTGTAAGTTACTGACTTAATCTTATCCACAACCTGTAAAATGGAGCATTCTTTTGCATTGAAAATTCTATTGTTTCGTTCTTTCCAAATTTCCCACACAGTTGCGAACTAAGTAACCTGTAAAATCGATTCCCGGGACTTCGCAGCACCACCTAAAAAACTGAATTGATAAAAATGAGTTGCTGCCTCATTAGGTAAAACGGCGACTACACCAAGCTACCGCAAAATGTGATTCCAAACCAAACCAAACCAAAAAAATTACAAAGTAAAAAAAGATGAGATGTTGTTTCAGGCAACCTGCATCCTCCCGCACAAATTTGAGCATCAAAAACTAGAACATTACGAAGATACAAGTTGTCCTTGGTAGGAAGGCGATCTCGAAACAAACGCCAAGCAAACAGCACCACCTTCAAAGGAACATCCATATGCCAAAGAGAAGGTACCAACGTTGCGTCGTTAACAGAAACCTGATCATTTAAAAATTTGTATGCACTACGGACAGAATAAATATTAGTAGGTTCCAAATTCCAATTCCATCTATCCTCCCTAAGAACCTGTAACGTTACGCTTTGGAGTAAATGCGTAAGCTACCCTACATCCTCCTCCTCCCAAGCAAACAACCTACGCCTCCAAACCCACGCCTCCTCGTCTACCCCCCACCCTAAATTACTCATCGCATACACCGACTCCCCCTTCAACATGGACAAATTATACAACCTATTAAATTTATCCCGTAACGACACTTCTCCCACCCAAATGTCCGTCCAAAAAAATGTATTTTTACCATCCCCCAAGGAGCGGCTAACATGACTCTGAAACCACCCAACTTAGCGCAACGCAGAGATGTCTCTCCACCACATAGAGGCATCACGCCCACCATCACAAACTCGGCCACCAACCACTCCATACCTTGCCGCCAACACCCTAACCCACATACTATTCCTATCCTCCAACAACCACTAACACCACTTCCCAAATAAAGCTAAATTAAACTCTTTAATTCTCCTTACCCCCAAACCTCCAACCTCCTGTCTACGACAAATAGAATGTCAATCAACCCAAATTATTTTCCTGTGGTCTACACTCCCCCCCCCCCCCCCCCAAAAAAAATAATAATAATAATAATAATAATAATATTTAAAATAGATTCAATAAAGGAAATGATACCTGACGGAGCCTTGAAAAAGGAAAGAGCATAAACAGGCAGAGATGACAAGACAGACTTCAGCAAAACCAGACGACCACCCAAAGACAAAAACTTCGATCTCCAATTGGACAGTCTAGAGTTGATTCGATTAATGATAGGCTCCCAAAAAGCCAACCGACGAGCACTGCCACCAATAGGCAAACCAAGGTACATAAAAGGAATAACACCCACCTTACAATTTAGAACCAAAGCAACCTCTGACCACCACGACCCATGCACATTCACACCAACCAGAGAACTCTTCGAAAAATTCACCTTTAAGCCAGACAACTCCTCAAATAACAATAAAATTGCTCGCAAAGCTCTTATGTTAGCCCACGATTTTTCACATAAAATTAAGGTATCATCCGCAAATTGTAAATGAGAAACCACCACCGGATCATGGTTGCCCACCTTATAACCAGTAAAAAGATTAGTAACAGTTAAAGCTTCCATCAAAACATTAAACCCCTCTGCTGCCAGAAGGAACAAAAGAGGCGAGAGAGGGTCCCCTTGTCTCAAACCCCTTCCCAACGGAAACTCATTTGTTGGCGACCCATTAACCAAAATCGAAGTTGTCGCCGTCTTAACACATTCTTTTATCCATTTACGCCAAAGAGTCGGAAACCCCATCTTCACCATGACTTCCTCCAAGTACTTCTCATAAGCTTTCTCAAAATCTACCTTGAAAAGTAACAACTCTTTATTGTTTTTGCGAGCTTCATCAACCACCTCATTAGCCACCAAGATCCCATCAAGAATCTGACGACCTTTAATAAAGGCCGACTATGAGTCGGAAATAACAGAACCAATGACCGATCGGAGCCTATTAGCAAGAACTTTCGCCAATATTTTATACATACTTCCCACCAATGAGATGGGTCGAAAATCATTCAACCGTTGAGGATTGTCAACCTTAGGAATAAGAGCAATGAACGTACTATTTATTCCTTTAGCTAACTTTCCATTCCTATGAAATTCCACCAAAAAACGCATCACATCAACCTTCAAAATGTCCCAAAAATCCTTAATGAAGCCAAATGTTATACCATCTGGACCTGGCTCTTGTAATTATCACAATCCCAAACAGCTGCCTTAACCTCCTCCATCGAAAAAGGTTTAGTCAAATTTGTCCCTTCGCGAAAAGATAATTGTCGAAAATGCAGTGCCTCCATACTTGGGCTTCGAACACGACGCGATCGAAAATGGGAGGAAAAATGGTTACACACAGCTGAACGAACACGTTCCACTCCTTCTACCAACACACCATCTACAAGAAAGAACGGAATAGCATTCCTGCGATTCTTGCTTGACATAATGTTGTGAAAGAACTTATAATTGGCATCCCCTTCACTTAACCACTGCATCCGAGACTGTTGCCAAGAAATACTAGAATTTATCCGAGATAATGAAAACAATTCCTCCGACCACCCATGCATTTCCTCGATCTCCTCATCCAACAAAACCACATTTTTGCCCTTTACTTCTAAAACTGAAATTCGGTCCTTCAAAGAAGAAATCCGAGCTGGTAGGTTCCTTGCATGTCTCTGATGCCAACCTTTTAATGCCAATTTAATCAACTTGAATTTTTGTTTCAAACACATAGCCACCCCATCCTTCCAACAGAAAAGAACTCCATTGTTCACGAACGAAAGAATTATAACCTGAGAAATTCTCCCAACATTTTAACAGATGAACTGGTTTAGGACCCCAATTTTCGACATCAATGCAGAGAAGAATGGGGCAATGATCTGACAAGCCTCGCGGAGAAGCCAACTGAAAGCAATTTGGCCAAGTTAAACACCACCTTTCTATCAACAAAAAACGTTCAAGTCGGCTCATAGACCTCCCATCACCCCGGTACCACGTGAAGTTGCGGCCCCGAATAGGTAAATCTATCAAACAATTATCATCAATCAATTTATTGAAAAAAGCGCTTCCTACTTAAGAAACTGCGTTGCTGCCCACACTTTCTCTTTCCTCTAATCAGTATTGTTTAAGATTTCTCCCACATGCAAAACATATGTCCTGTTAGCAAGGTTACCAACACATTTGTTCACCTCCAATAAACATGAACAACTATATTTTACTTATTTTAAGAAAGCATGCATGAACAACTATTACCACCCAATTTAAATCAATCAAGTAGGTCCTCGATTTTTTTTTTCAATAGCCTCTAACCCGTTACACTCCTTTCTTTGTTCATATTTAAGTTTTCTAACTAAAACAAAAGTCATACATATTGTTCCAACTATTAATGTTTTTGTTATTAAATTTTGGTAATAGAGTAATACAGTACATATTTTTGTCTTATGTGAAACGGTTCTTGCTCATCCCCTCAACAACTTAATGAACAAGTCAAGTGCCATTTTGGAGTCAGTTTTGTGGACCCCACACAAAAAGACCACAGTAACAAACTCTCACAGACACAGTCACACCATTCAATTTTTCCCCTCTCTTCTCTCACACTTTCTCATTTTTTCTTTTTTTATTTCTCACTTTACTCTCCAAAATGCAAAACAAATTCCCTTTCATCTTCTTTTCTCTGTCAGATTTTACCATTGACGTGACAGGACAACATTAAGCATCAACAACGATTTTGTAAGCATATCTGGCACATGTTTTTATATATTTCTCTTTCACATTTATATTTTTTTTTGTTTTTTTTTTTTAAGAATAAATCAAATACTATGCAATGTTAGATCAGAGCTAATAATAAATTGCTATGTTGTTTGTGTTTATTGTTTCACTTTGTTTCTGGAAAATAAATGCATTACTTAATCATTCAATATGACCTAGAATTTTTTTCAATTGAAGAATCTTCTTGTTTATTTTATTTTATTTATTTATTTTTTCATGTTTTTCTTCCTAGGATTTTACACAGTGTTTGTAATTGCTGAAGCTTTTCAGTTTTCACAGTTGAATCATGGATTTTGAACCTTCTGATGCTGGGAGGGAATCTGTTCCTTTGTTACCAACGTTTTCCCGGGTTTCAAGTTTGGAAAAATGTAGTAGTAGTAGTAGTGCTGTTAAGAAGAGGGATTTTGAGTTTCATGACAACAACAATTCATTGCATGTTTCTGTTAAGAAAGCAAAGGTGTCACCACATCATGATCAGGACAAAGATGGACACGATATTTCATTGTCGAAGAAATTGACTGACAAATCATTTTCCTCGCTGAAGAAAGACCTTACGCTGTTAGAAAAATTATTTGAGGAATGTAAAAGGAAGCAGAAAGTTGAAGAGAAGAAATTGCAGTCCATAAAGAGAGATACTGAAAAGTGCTGCAAAGAGCTTCAAAATAAGATGAACCAAGTTAGTGTTGTTAGAAGAATTGATGAAGCTCGTGAGAAAGTGCAGGAAAAAATTGATGATTGTATCAAGGAGTTTGTAGTGAATGAAGAGGAGCTCTATTTGATGGAAAACTTGATTAAAGAGCGCAAGCTTGAGCTCAAGGCAAAAGAGATAGAACTTAATCAAGTCAAGGGGAACATTTCTAAAGAAATAGAACTTCATCAAGTTATTGATAACATTGATAAGGACCGTGAAAGGAAGGAAGAGGAACTCAAGGCTCTTTCCCAAAAAGTTGCTGAATTTACTTTGGAACTTGAGGCCAACGAGAAAGAGCTTGATGCAGTGAACAAATTAATTGGTGAACAAGCGGAGAAGTTAGAATCTGGAAGGAAGAAGGCGCTAAATATGATATCAGAAATGAAGAATAGTATTGCTCAAGTGAAGGAATTTGAGTCAAAGCAGAAGCAATTTGATGATCGGGTTAAGGAACTTGAGTCAAAAGAGAAGCAGTGTGAAGAACAAGTAAAGATGTTGGATTCAAGAGAGAAGCAGCTTGAAGGCCGTTTGAAGGAATTTGAATCAAAGGAGAAGGAACTTGAAGGTCATATGAATGAGCTTGAATCAGAAAAGGAGCATTTCAAAAATTGGGCGAAGGAGCTTGATACAAAAAAGAAGCAAGTTGAAGGACGAGCAATGGAGCTAGAGTTAAAAGAGATGCAACATGAAGGCCAGGTGAAGAAGTTTGAATCAAAAGAGAAGGAATTTGAATGCCAAATGATAGACTCGGTATCAAAAGAGGAGCATTTCGTAAACCGGATGAAGGATCTTGAATTAAAAGAGAAGAATTTTGAAAGTCAGGCGAAGGAGTTGGAATTTAAAAAGAAGCACATTGAAAGCCAAATGAAGGAGCTTGAGTCGAAACAGAAGCATTTCGAAAGCCAACTGAAGGAGAATGGGTCAAAAGAGATAGAATTTGAAGGCCAAATGAAGGATTTGGAATCAGAAAAGGAGCTTTTTGAAAGCCAGGTGGACGAGCTCAAATCTAAAGAGAGGCAACTTGAAGGACATGTTAAGGAATTCCAATCAAAGAAGGAGGAATTTGAAGGTCGAATGAAGGAGCATGAATCAAAGGAGAAGGAAGTTGAAGGCCGAGTGAAGGAGCTGGAATCTAAAAGGAAGCATTTCGAAAGCATGAGGAAGGAGCTCAAATCAAAATTGAGGCCATTGATAGAACAAGCTAAGGAACTTGACGCTAAAGAGAAGCAGCTTGATAGCCAACTGAAGGAGATGGAATCTAAAAAGAAGCTATTCGAATGCCAAGTGAAGGAGTTAGAGTCAAAAGATAACCAACTTGCAGGCCAATTGAGGGAGTTTAAATCAAAAAAGAGGGAATTTGAAGGCCAAACGAAGCAGCTGGAATCTAAAAAGAAGCATTTCGAAAGCCAAATGAAGGAGTTTGAGTCAAAAGAGAAGCAACATGAAGTCCAAGTGAAGGAACTGGAATCTAAAAAGAAACATTTTGAAAGTCAAGTGGAGGAGTTCAAATCAAAAGAGAGGCAACTGAAAGGACAAGCTGAGGAACTTGAGTCTAAAGAGAAGCATTTTGATGGCCGAGGGAAGGAGCATGAATCAAAAGAGAGAGAATTTAAAAGCCAGGTGAAGGATCTGCTATCTATAAAGAAGCAGGTTGAAAGCCAAGTTAAAGAATTAGAGTCAAAAGATAACCAACTTGTATGCAAAATAAAGGAGTTTGAATCAAAAGAGAAAGAATTTGAATGTCAAATCATGGACTTGCTAACAAATCAGAAGCATTTGGAAAACCGAACGAAGGAGCTTGAGTCAAAAGAGGAGAAATTTGAAGGCCAGGTGAAGGAGTTTCAACTAAAGGAGGAAGAACTCGAATCAAAAAAGAAGTATTTTGAAAGCCAAGTCGTGGACTTCAAATCAAAAGAGAAGCAATTAGAAGGACGATGGAGTGAACTTGAGTCAAAAGAGAATAAGTTCAAAGCAAAGGTGAAGGAGCTCAACTTAAAAGAAAAACAGTTTGAAGGACTAGTCAAGGATCCTGCGGTAAGGAAAAAGTATATTGATGAGGAAAAAGAATCAGGTAAATGTGTGCAACTATTTCTAGTCTTATTTATTTATTTATTAATCAATGAAATCTAACACTTTCTACGTTGATTCAGTTAAGGTGCTTATTTACATTGATTGTAAAATGTTAGTTTATTAATGCTTTCTCTCTCATTCATACATTTCATAATTTGATGAGTTAAGTCTGCAGTAACCCAACAATGGAAAGTTCATTTATGAGTTAATGAACAAAAAGCTTCTCTAAAATATATTTCGGTTGTATGTTGTCAATTTTATGACTTGTTTATGTCTAGACTCTCAAGTTTCAGGTAATAAGCAAAAAAAGCAGTACTTATAATGCACAAAAACATAAAACGGTATAAAAAATTGACGTTGTTTTACAAGTGGAAGATATAAATGGAAAATATAAAGCCTAGATTGCAGTGAAACAAGATTTTAGATAAAATGATATATAGTTTTGTATAACATGGCAGGTTGGTCATAGAAAATGGTCCAATGAAAAGCTTGTTTAGCAACAACCAGTTAATTCCAACTTCCTCTATACCACTGAACAAAATTTGAACTGGAATAATGATATATGCTAAGCGCCATGACTTTCCCTAGATATCTGCAACACTCAACATCAGCATCAAACATCTTTCCTAGCCAAGATCGACTTCTTTCCAGTATTTAGTATTAATGCAGCCTTAACTCATCAATGTCTTACATTCGTGCATAGTATATTGCTTTGTTTTTTAAAATTCTTATTGTTATTATCATTTATGATGCTTCTATAAATATAAAGAGCTTAAATATCTGCTATCTAAATATGCAGTTGAATCTTACATGGATGCTCAATCAAGTCGTGCCTTTGGTGGAAAAAGTTTGCAGTTGGACACAAGCGAGAAAACTGATGGAGTTGAGTCACTTTTCAATGGTATTTTAGTTAATCTGAAGCAATCATCAGATCCATCAAAACTTGTTTTGGAAATGATACTAAACCCCATCATTCCACTGTGTCAAAAGGGAGATAATGCTGTGATTATTGTTGATTACCAAATCTATCTGCTTGAACAACTGATGAGAATCTCACCAGATATCAAACCTTGTGTGAGAAAAGAAGCATTGAAGCTAGCATTTGATTTGAAAGCTAACATGAATGACAATACTGAAAATTCTTTGGCGGTTCTTGGTTTTCTGCTGCTTTTGTCAATTTATAAATTGCTTGATTCTTTTGATGAAGATGAAGTTTTGGAGCTTTTTGCATTTGTTGCTCTGCACAATATTGCCGTGGAGCTGTTTGGAAGCCTGGGTTTTGCAAACAGAGTTTCTGGTATGATAATTTAGATAAGCTTTAGATATTTTTTTCAAGATTATCGAATCAAATGCGTTTGTGCCTGTTGTTGCTTTCCCTACCATTCCTATTTGCAGTCAGGATGAGGTGGTTAATGCCTATACATGATGAAAAACCTTAAGTTGCTAGTCTCTTAGATAGTGCAGAACTCTAAGGGACTATTTTTACCCAGTTTATCATTTATGGTTGATGTAGTTTGGAGAAATTTGTGTTTTAAATTCAAATTATATTGAAAATGACATAGAAAAAGTAAATATTAAGATTGTTGTGAAGTGTAAAATCTAAGTTTTTGCCCTGTTTTTGTCCTACGGTTTTATGGATCACAATTCACCACATTTATACATATCAATATAATTACTAGAAACCAAATCACCTATATATTTTTCTTGACATGTCTAAAGCATAACACTTTAGTGAAAGACAGTTGGTATTTCGAAGCGTTATTTCTTTGTTGCCAAAATGCTTCCATTTTTTAATTGGAGTAACAAAATAGAAATCATTTAAAGGTAATGGGTGAATTAAATCCTTTTAAGAAATTGGAAAACAGTATGAAATTGAACTGATATGTAATTGGCTTCATTTTTTTCCCCAACAGATCTCACACTTGTTAAGGGAAAATTGACATCTTAGTTTTAATGCTTTGAAAATGAAAGACTTGAAATTTATCGCTCTCTTTTTATGTATCTCTTCTATTTTCTAAATGGTTTGACAAATTGTGAAATGTTCAGTTCAATCTGCTTAGTTTTTTTAATTTTTTTAATTTTGATGTCTTTTCTGGTATGTTTTGATGAAGTGAAATTTCTTGCATCTTGCAGATTTTGTTAAGCATCTTATCAACAGGAAGCAAATTGTTGCAGCTGTTAGATTCAGTTGTGCATATAACTTGGATGACAAGGATCATTTAGTTGATATGTTGCGAGAATACGTCCAGAATGTCAAACTGATTTGTGAAAGCAGTTGCAAGAAAACCAATTCCATTGAAATCAAGGTTCTTCTTTTTTTTCTTATTGAAATTCTATTTTATCAAACATTGTATTCCATTTTCACACATACGCTTGTATGATAGTTATAACTAAATTGTTACTGTGTACTTGAACTCAGGATAATGCCAGAGATCAAGAAATTGCTAGTCTCCGGACCGTTCTACAATGCATTTCAGACAACAGCCTTGAATCTACAGGTCAACTTCATAAGGAGATTGACTATCGCATTCTTGAGCTAAAAGCACATAAAGGCAAATAGTTTTTGGACTGGAACAAGCTAATGTAAAGAAATGGGGGTAATGGAAACGTGCTAACTTAATTTGATTTAATTGACTTTGACTCGACTCTCTCTCTCTTTCTTATTCTGTGTATAAGGTGTAGTTAGAAAGAATGAAAACTCGTGATATAGTTAACAGGGTTACCTTTATTTCTTGGCTTTCTTTCTTGTGTTTTTATTTGTTTAATTTTAGAGGCTTAAATTTGTTATTATGTGGAAATGTTTTCATATACCAGTTACTTGGAATACATGTCACATGTTACTAAAGTTTTGAATGTATAAAAGCTTTAACTATATAACCATTTTTGAAATGTGATCTTTATGCCTTGAACGTCGTTGCAACGAAACTGTCATAACTACGGTTGTAAAATTGGAGTTCTGTTATAGAGAATGTAAACATAAGCTTTGAGCAGTGTCGTAAATTCATAATGAGGATATGTCATCATTCCTTGAAAGAGGTTATTTTCAATGGTTAAATATTTGAGGGAAATTGTTTAATATCACTTTGATTCCATTGATGTGTGCCTTATAAACACTTTCACAGAGGTGAATTCATGTGTCACATATATGCATGCTTGAAATTCTTTTTGTTAGGGGATTGGGTTGGGAGAGTATGAATGGAAGGAATATGATTATGTTTTATTTTGATCGAACACGTTGAAGTAAATTGAGGTTTTGAACAGAAATATGGTTGATAATCTTGAACAAAAAAAAGAAGAAATATGGTTGATACATTTTTACAGTTCTATCTTTTGTTAACATCATTTTAAGTGAATATAATCATTGATACTTAATTTGGAAATATGAAGGTACGCTACAGTAACTTAGTTTCTCATCGTAAAAGCCTATGGTAACTTATCAATCGAGACTAGAAGGATAAGAAACACAAACATGAATGGACCCACACCAAAATATTAGCTTTTAGTTATTTTTTAAGGGATTCAGACTTATTTTCAGTGCCAAAGTCTGCAACTGAGTACCTCAAAGTTGAAGAATAGATGATTTTAAGGTACACAAATGCTTAAATTTGTGTACCCATACACAAATGCTCATTTTACCATGGAATCAAGAGTTTAAAAATTTAATGGCTTAGATTTAAGAATGTCAACTTAGTAGTGAACTAGTGAATCTTCAAGGAAATAAAAGTTGCACTTACATAAAAAAACACCATGAATTAAAAAAAATTAAAATAATTAGCTTATATTTGATTGGTGTTAGTGTCAAACTCTATTTTTTTACAGATTAATAATTAAATAATTTTCTTTATTAAAAAGAATAATTGAATAATTTTCTTTTCAAAAAAATAATAACTATTTTTTTTTTTACGAATTCATTTCTTTTACAAAACTATTGTTAATTTTTTCTTCTTTCTTTTTTACAGAAATTTTTTTCTTCTTAACAAGTGGTACATCTTCCTTATAAATTTTTCTCTAAAAAATAAAAAAGTAAATTTATATGTAACAAAGTTCACCCCAAAATTAATGAATACATATCAAAGTTGGCCAGTGAGGTTTATTATGAATACGCACGTTTACAAAAAAAGAAAAAGAAAAAAGAATACATAACAAAAAATCTATCATTTTTTTTTTTGGTTACAAAAATTTTAGGGTGAGGGGATGGTGCCCCAGTCCAAGGCAGGGCAGACCTTCGGGCTCAAAGAGCACTTACAAAGGTAATTACATTTACCTCCCTCCAAAGGCACTAGCGGGGCTCGAACCCGAGTTCCCTCAGATTCAAGACCTGTCTTTTTACCACTAGACCAAACCTTTGGAGCTACAAAAAATCTATCATTGATTAAGAAGGAAAAATATTATAATTTTTCTGTCCAAAAAATTAATAATTGAAATAATAGTTTAATGTGTATCATTGGAAGGAAAAAAGAGAGGAAAGAATACTGCTATTTACAACTTTAACGGTTCAGATTTAAAAGAATGACATTTAATTTTGAATAAATTTTATAATGGTTTAATGTTTTAATGTTATGTGTGTCCACTAGAAGAAATAAAAAAGGAAAGGAAAGGAGTAAGAAGTACATGGAATTGCTCTAGCAAAATCTGGTTCATTGAATTCTAATACTATCTATGGTCCACCTAGATCTATGGCTAATAATGCATAAGTAGTCAGTAGTCACTAGTGTTTTTTTTCCCAAATATAGTCACATTGATGTTGTTCATCCGAACTTAAGTAGTCAGTAGTCATTTTTAAAAATAACCAATTTATTTGGTATATGCTTGCTTGCTATGTGTGCTAATTACCCGATTATTGGCTCTTTATATGCATAGTATGTATATTTACTTGGGAAAAAAGAAAAAGGAGGATCCCTAACCCTGAACACATTTTATCGGAATATGAGGTTCAATTTTACTTTGGATGATTGTTAGGTATTAAACCCATAAGTAGAACCCGACCTAGAAGACTAGCTCATTAAAGTGGGAGAATCTCATGACTTGCGTACTATGTTGAACACTTTTATTTACTTAACGTGGGACTCCTAACATTATTATGTTATTTAAGAGCCGATGTCTACGACGACTTTCACTCTATTGACACTGGTCCGATGATAGTTCTTTTCTTTTTTGGCAGCTTCACTCGCCTATCAATATTCGGTGTAGCACCTTAATCCAGCATATGGGTAACCATTTGCGTGGTTCAACTCTCAATGAAAGCACCAATTGTTCGGACTTGAGCGCATGAGAAAAACCTATCTTAAAAGACTGGTTCATTAGATGGGAGAGCATCATGGCTTAATTACCTCGTCGAACACTTTTATCAACTCGACGTGGGACTTCTAACAATAATTTTGGGTTATCTTCTCAAACTTTCTCGGTGAAGTTTTATACTGTGATAAATAGGGTTGGTTTGTGGTGATCGTAGTTGTGTGTTGAACTGATTTTACAAAATTGAGTGAATTGAATTTAAAGTTGAAATTATTCATGATTGAAAGAGTTGATATAAAATTTAGGCTTAAATACAACTTTTGTCTCTTAACTTATTTTAAAAGTTAAACACAAGTACACCAAAAAAAAAAAGTTTAGTTTGGTCTTTTAACTTCAAAATTTGTCTTGGTTATTTCATCTCTTAATCGGATTGCTTTTGTTGTCTTGTTCGCTTGGTTCTCTTTATATATTGACATTTTGTTTGATTCATTTTAGACACATCTTATGCTTTAAATGACTATTATATAATTATTTTGGCTTTTTAAAAAAACTGGGATACATAATTTTTATTATTATTACATTTGATGAAATGTAATCAAATAAATGGAACAATTTAAAAAAAGTAGTTCCTTCATTATTTTTTTCCTTTTTTCAAAGCCTCCAACCCGTTACATTACACTCCTTTCTTTGTTCATATTTAAGCTTCTACTTACTACTACAGTAGAAACTTCAATTTTACTTCATCTTTGCTCTGAATTGCTAAAATCGAACCACAAACCACACATGTATATTGTTTCAATTCATAGCATCACCAGATTTACTTGAACAAAGCATTAGAGAAACTTATTAACATGACTCTATAAGTGTTTTTGATATATTTTGCTTAAAATAATGTGTTGATGTGGACACAATAGGCAGTAAATATCTTTTTACAACACAAATGTGAGCAATAAACACAAATCTAAATAAAATTCATTTGAATATACATATATAGATGATAAAATTTAAAAGTAAAATGTTATTAAATGATGTGACTTAATTACTTATCTTTTAAATTTTATCATTATCATTAATGTGAGTACACAAATACTTTTGATTCAAGGAGTGTGTTCAACTAATTTTAAGTATTTCTCCGTAATGGAGTTTTTAGAGTAGTGATATATATACAACTATTTGTGACAACTTTGATGATCACTTTTAATATAGAGAAAAAAAAAAGATAATAAGAATATAATATGAGTATAAGAGATAAAGTTATAAAATAGTTGTTATGAAATGATTGTACAAATATCATTTTTCAAATAAATAATAAATACCATGTCACATATCACATAACAAATTGTATTGTGAATTGTGATCTCGTTCTTTTTCTCCTCAATAGCAACATAGGCTGTGGCTAATTAGTATGCTATATTTAGCTAAGAGCAGTGCATTTAGTAACAAGCCACTCATGATATGACAAGAGAAATGATATTTGAATATCTATTTTGTGACAACTTTCTTTCTTATACTCATATTATTTTTTTACTTTATCTCTCTATTTTTATAGTTTTCGTGTCAATACTACTTTTTCTTTTGTAAATTATGGTTGTCAAATAAATTATCATCAAATTGGTTGTTCAAATAACACTCTTCATTCGTGTTAGCTCTGGAAAAAAAATATAAACATGAGTAGTGTTTCTTTTCTTTTTCAAAAGTGGAGAAGTAGAGTTTTCATTTCTTTTTTTGGTTGAAGTAGAGTTTTCACTCTATTTTGTTTATTAGACGAACTTTAGAGTAAGGGCGGTTTAATGTAAGAGTTTTAAAAAATAATACTTCAACATCTATTTTGTGATAACTTTCTTTTTTATATATCTATATTATATTTTTAATTTTTTTCTATTGTTTTAGTTTTCATGTCAATGCTTACCTTTTATGTAAATTTATGATTGTCCTAAATGATGTCACATAAATGATTGTTTAAATAATACACCTAAAAAAATTCAAGGTTCAGATAAACATATTTATATTAAAAATAAATATATTTACATTAAGCAGGGACACCACACCACCTTGAATAAACCATCACTTTTTCATTTTACAAATAAACCATCACTTTATTAACACCTTGAAAAAAATACTTACCAAAAACAATTTCTTTCCACCAAAATTTTGGGTTCGAATCAAGTATTAGACATAATGTTAAAACTTTTAGAAAAAAAATTCCGTCCATTTTAGTCCCACAAACCTCGAGAAATTAGTCTCTACATTTACATGTAGAGGATGCTAGGTTTACGTAAAAAAAACAATTTTTTTCCATTTTAAAAAAATAAAATAAAATTCTTTCCCTTTGGAATAAATTGTCACTTTATCAACATCTTGAAAAAGAAATAAATAATCTGTAAAAAAAATAAAAAAGAAATAAATAAAGTAATTTATTTGATGTGATGTGTTGGTAATGTGATAAGAAAAACACGTGAAAATAAAATGTTCAAAAATCTGGATGTCTAAATATGTGTGTGTTTGGTTCAGCTTTGGATAGAATTGATTTTGACATAATTAATTTTGAGAGAATTGATTTATGTTTGGATACAATAATGCAGAATTGATTAAACAAACTGAATGTCGTTTGGATAATTTTTATCAAAATTGTTTTTGAATGTATAATTACTAAAATAGACATAGCTAAATTCAAGTAAATGTGCATAGTTGAATGTATATGTAGATCAATACTAAATGTAGATATATTATTTAATTTAAATATATAAATTTTCTATATATTAATTTAAAACATAATAAATACGATCATTAAACTAATTTTTTTTACAAAATATTTGTTCATATGTTTTATATTTTTTGATAAAATATATTTAAGTTAAATAATACTAGAGTTAGTTGCCAAAAATGATAAAATATAGTGTAAAAGAAAAAATACAGTAAATCTGAATGGGGACACCGTAAAGGAAAATCTAAAATTTGGTAACTAATGACCATAAACATTTTTCGGGGGCTAATTTGGTTCGTTAAGTTTTCTGATTAAATTTGGTTCATCAAATTAATTACAAAGCAAAAAGAATGAGAAATGATAAAGGACAATAAAGGAAAATAATAGGTTGTAATAATCAAAATATAAAATTTAATGTAGAATTAATTCTAGAAAAATCAAAAGTTAGGAATTGTAGCTTTAAGGAGAATTGCTTTTGGAGGATAGAATCAATTCTAAAAAGCCAAACCAAACAACATTGAAAACTCAATTTTCACTTTTGAGGTTTGTAGAAGTGTTTCTTGTTGCTAAAAAGCCAAAACAAACATACCCATGTTTTTTATTTCTATTTTATTTTGTAATTTTTTTGAAGACAAAACTCATTCATTTTATCTTTAGATATTTGATAAAGAGTGCTTTTTTTACTAAATATATACGACATGTATTCATTCAAATTAGTAAAGTACATTGTTGCAATATAAATTTATTAAACAAAGAGCGTTCTTAACTTTTATCGTTTGTCATAATTTATTTTTAGAAAATGCCAACAAATACTTTAAATGCACTCTTTAAGCGTCTAAAATAGTAGTTAATGATCTTAAAACTTTAGAACTTGTATATTCATCGGAAAAACAAAGATCAATTTGATTATATTTATTTGTTATTTGATTTTCTCTATTGTGTTAACATTTTTAAGGAGTCTACTCCACAATTTCATTAATATGCTACTTTGATTTAAGAAATCGATAATTTAGTCAACCTTAAATGGATCATCTACATCAGTCACACATTCCGTAAATTAATAGTTGTGTTGACATTTTAGTAAAGATTGAAACCTCTGCCTCCTCAAATTTTACAATCTAGAGTCTAGACTCCTCTGTTGAGTCATTCTTACAACAAGCTTCATTGGAACGTGATTTTGTAAAGTGTAGTTTTTCTTTTTTGTTGTTTTTCTTTCTTAGCCTTGTAAAAAAAAAGTAGGATTCTATTTATTTTATGAAAAATACTAACTTGGGTCCTTAATACATAAATTAATAAGTCAAAAATAAAAATATTTTATTGTAATCAATGCATTTTTATTTAATTTGTTTATTTTTGATTAATTGAATGTATAAAAATTTAAGATAGCAACTTTTATACCTTTGGGTTGTTTAAAATGTACTTTAGTTTTTTTCTTTTTAGCAAAAAATGTACCTTAGTTAGACTTTATTTTATTGTGTAATTTAATCTAATAATCATTGGTAATACTAAAAGTACCTAGTTTAGTCCATATCTTTAACTGCCCATGCCCAGTACTCAGTAGTCAGTCCCACACACGCAAGAGAAGAGACCATACTTTGACTCAAACTCTGAACATTCATTCTTCACTCTCCCAAGCCAAATTAAATTCTAGAAACTTCTTTTTTACTCTCTTCCATTTTTTTCTCAAGATAGCACCAAGCATCAACAACGCATTGTAAGCACCTTTCTCAACACTTCTTCTATTATATATTTTTCTTTCACATTTATATTTGAGTTTTTCTATCTGCAAATTTGCAGATGTTAAGAAGTTTAAAGAAGCAACTTTGCCTTAAAACTTGTATTTTTTATGTTAAATATATAACTTTTAATCAATAATTGTTGATTTTCAATAAAAAGTTACTATTTTTAATTACCTTAACATGTGCAATATTGCACATATATTTTCATGTCTTTCTCAATAACAATTGATTTTGACCTAGAAATTTTTCACCTTATTTTCATAACTTCTCCGACATAGCTTAACAAAACAGCTTATACCATATACAAAACCAATTTAATTTCATCTTTTGCCATAGAAGTTGCTTATCATGATAACCTGTTTATCCAAACATAGGCATTGTTCTCTATATGTTGAAATGTTTACCCCTGTTTATTTACATTGCCATTGTTCTGGTGTTTATGGCTTAAGCTTGCTTCTAGAAAATTAATGTTCTACTTGATGATTGAGTTTGACATAGAAATTTTTCAACCCAAGCTTGTTGTTCATTTTTTTTGTTTTTTTTTTCTTCCCAGGATTTCCAGGTTCTGTTGTTGAATGATGGGTAATGAGGATTTTGATAAGCTAAAATTTTGTTGTATTGATATTCCTTCGTCACAAAGGTTTTCACAGATTTTGTGTTTCAGAACATGTAGTAGTAATAAATGTGATGCTTCCGTTGAGAAGAGGAATACAGTTAAGAGGCAAAACGATTCCTTCCTTAACCAATGCTCCAAAGGTATCGGTTAGGAAGACCCTATTAATTATATCTTTCTTTATTTTACATATTTCTTTGTTGGTCAAAATCGATCTCATATTCAGGGGAGAATTCAATTTAATAAATGAGGTCACGGTCATATCATAAAAAAAAATTGTTATTTTTATTGGTGTAAATAGTTACAACATTCTTTTTATACAAAGTTACTTTCTTTGATTTCTTAATCAATACATTTAGGACATTTATATTATTCTTAATTTTATTGTTTGTTGTAATATTATGAATGGACTAAATTAAGACAATTATATGAGATCATGTTGCATAAATATCTAACCCCATATTAAATGATGTGGGGTTAAGTGACCCTATTTTGATTTGTGTCTACTCATACTCTTTGTAACTTTAATTCAATTAGTTGAAAAAATGCATAATATATCTAAGTAAATATTGCATTGAAAAATAAAATTGATATTAATTTTGAAACAGAGTGAATCACTATTTTGGTTGTCCATCCAAAATTTATTTTCTGACTCCGCCGGTGTTCATGAGAATGATATATGTCAACTTTGAGCAGTCTTTTATAGTGACAAACCCAAATAAAAACATTTGGACACACAAATTAAAAAAAAGTTAAAAAAAAATAATTTAACCACATCATTTAACACAATTTAATTTTTTTCTTTTAAAATTTTGTGAAACATATTTTATTTAAGTTTGTATCCAAAAATAACTACAAGTATTTCTGGTGAACTCTTTGCTGAACTCCATCTAAGCTTTATTTCTGACCGGAATTGTCAAAATCGCAACACAAACAATTCATACACATTGGCTATTTTTACAATTTATTCTGATAAATATGAATGGTAAGTTTTTGTTTTGGATTTTATTTCCTATAAAAAAATTATTGATTCAGACTTGGTCTGTCTATTGTGATCTTCATGAGCTCTTAAAAACTACTCATCTAAACTTTTTTAAAAGAAAAAAATATTTGATATTTTTGACAAAAGGAACTCTCATCTTTTCCTACTAGTAATTGGTTTGGTTATTCAATTTGTCTTATGGCAAGCGTTTGCACAGTTCCTTGTTCATCAACAATTAGTAACATTTTGGTGACTTTGACTTCGATGTCTTTATTTCTATCCTAACCAACAATTCTCTCTCATCAAAATATATTATTTTAATCCTTTAATCATCACTCTTTTTCATCAAAATTACACTAAAGTCACCAAAGTCACCGAAGTCTCTCGGGTCAACAACTTAGCTAACAAGTTATTTGCCATTTTAGAGTAAAAGTGTGGACCCCACAATTTGACTCCCAAAGACCAAACCAAGTAACAAAAACTCGCACCATTCATTTCTTTCCTCTCTTCTCATCACTTTCTCATTTCATTCTCCAAATGCAAAATACTTTACAGAAACTTCTTTTTCTCTCTTCAGTCTTCACCTTTCATCTTCCATTTTCACACAGATTTTACCTCAACCATTACCGTAACAACACAACATCAAGCATCAACAACGTTTTTGTAAGCATCTTAGCATTTTTTTTTTTGTCAGATCTATTTTTGCATTTGTATGCCTTTGTCAAAAACAAATCAAGACCGTGTAATGCTAGATTAGAACTAATAAAAGTTGAAACATTTACTCTTGTTTGCATTGCTATGTTTATTGTTTTAATTTTGACCTAGAATTTTGACCTAGGATTTTACACAGTGTTTGTAATTGCTGAAGCTTTTCAGTTTCCACAGTTGAATCATGGATTTTGAGCCTTCTGATGATGGGAGGGAACTTGTTCCTTTGTTACCAACGTTTTCCCCGGTTTCGAGTTTGGAAAAATGTAGTAGCAGTAGTGCTGTTAAGAAGAGGGGTTCTGAGTTTGATGACAACAATTCATTGCATGTTTCTGTTAAGAAATCAAAGGTGTCACCGTATCATGATCAAGACAAAGATGGACACGATATTTCATTGTCGAAGAAAGTGACTGATAAATCATTTTCCTCGCTCAAGAAAGACCTTACGCTGTTAGAAAAGTTATTTGAGGAATGTAAAAGGAAGCAGACAGTTGAAGAGAAGAAATTGCAGTCCATAAAGAGAGATACTGAAAAGTGCTGCAAAGAGCTTCAAAATAAGATGAACCAAGTTAGTGTTGTTAGAAGAATTGATGAAGCTCGTGAGAAAGTGCAGGAAAAAATCGATGATTGTATCAAGGAGTTTGTAGTAAAGGAAGGGCAGCTCTTTTTGTTGGAAAACTTGATTGGAGAGCGCAAGCTAGAGCTCAAGGCCAAAGAGATAGAACTTAATCAAGTCAAGGGTAACATTTCTAAAGAAATAGAACTTCGTCAAGTTATTGATAACATTGATAAGGACCGTGAAAGGAAGGAAGAGGAACTCAAGGCTCTTTCCCAAAAAATTGCTGAATTTGCTTTGGACTGTAAGGCCAAAGAGAACGAGCTTGATGCAGTGAACAAATTAATTGGTGAACAAGCAGAAAAGTTAGAATCGGAAAGGAAGAAGGCTAGAAATATAATATCAGAAATGAAGAATAGTATTGCTCAAATGAAGGAATTTGAGTCAAAGCAGAAGCGATTTGATGATCGGTTTAAGGAACTTGAGTCAAAAGAGAAGCAGTGTGAAGAATGGGCAACAAAGCTGGATTCAAGAGAGAAGCAGCTTGAAGGCCGTGTGAAAGAATTTGAATCAAAGGAGAAGGAACTTGAAGGTCATATGAATGAGCTTGAACCAGAAAAGGAGCATTTCAAAAGTTGCGTGAAGGAGCTTGATACAAAAGAGAAGCAAGTTCAAGGACGAGCAATGGAGCTAGAGTCAAAAGAGAAGTGGAGTGAAGGACGAGCGGAGGAGCATCAGACAAAGGAAGAGCACTTTGAAGAATGGGTAAAGAAGCTGGAGTCAAGAGAGAAGCAGCTTGATGTCCGTTTGAAAGAATTTGAATTAAACGAGAAGGAACTTGAAGGTCGTATGAATGAGCTTGATAAAAAAGAGAAGCATGTTGAAGGACGAGCAATAGAGCTAGAGTCAAAAGAGGTGCAACATGAAAGCCGGGTGAAGGAGTTTGAATCAAAACAGAAGAATTTTGAAGGTCAATTGAAGGAGCATGAATCAAAGGAGAAGGAATTTGAAGGCCGTGTGGAATCTAAAAAGAAGCATTTTGAAAGCATGATGGAGGAGCTCAAATCAAGAATGAGTTCATTGAAAGGACAAGTTGAGGAACTTGACTCTGACAAGAAGCAGCTTGATGGCCAAGTGAAAGAGCTGGAATCTAAAAAGAACCAGTTTGAAAGACAGGTGAAGGAGTTTGAATCAAAAAAGAAGGAATTAGAGTTGAAAGATAACGAACTTGTAGGCAAAGTAAAGAAGTTTGAATCAAAAGAGAAGGAATTTGAATACCAAATGATGGGTTCGGTATCAAAACAGGAGCATTTCGAAAACCGGATGAAGGATCTTGAATTAAAAGAGAAGAATTTTGAAGGTCAAGTAAAGGAGTTGGAATTTAAAAAGAAGCAAATTGAAAGCCAAATGAAGGAGCTTGAGTTAAAACAAAAGCATTTCGAAAATCAAATGAAAGAGTTGGAGTCAAAAGAGAAGCAACATGAAGGCCGGGTGAAGGAGCGTGGATCAAAAGAGAGAGAATTTGAAGGCCAAATGAAGGATTTGGAATCAGGAAGGAAGCATTTTGAAAGCCAAGTGGACGAGCTCAAGTCCAAAGAGAGGCAATTTGAAGGACAGGTGAAGGAGTTTCAATCAAAAGAGGAGGAATTTAAAGTTCAAATGAAGGAGTTTGAATCAAAGAAGGAGGAATTTGAAGGTCGATTGAAGGAGCGTGAATCAAAGGAGAAGGAATTTGAAGGCCGAGTGAAGGAGCTGGAATCTAAAAGGAAGCATTTCGAAAGCATGAGGAAGGAGCTCAAATCAAAATTGACGCCATTGAAAGAACAAGCTAAGGAACTTGACTCTAAAGAGAAGCAACTTGATAGCCAAGTGAAGGAGCTGGAAGCTAAAAAGAAGCTGTTTGAAAGCCAAGTGAAGGAGTTACAGTCAAAAGATAACCAACTTGTAGGCCAATTGAAGAAGTTTAAATCAAAACAGAGGGAATTTGAAGGCCAAGCGAAGCAGCTGGAATCTAAAACGAAGCGTTTCGAAAGCCAAATGAAGGAGTTTGAGTCTAAAGAGAAGCAACTTGAAGGCCGAGTGAAGGAGCATAAATCAAAAGAGAGAGAATTTGAAGGCCAACTGAAGGAACTGGAATCTAAAAAGAAGCATTTTGATAATCAAGTGGAGGAATTCAAATCAAAAGAGAGGCAATTGAAAGGACAGGTTAAGGAAATTGAGTCTAAAGAGAAGAAATTTGATGGCCGAGTGAAGGAGTTTAAATCTAAAGAGGATGACTTTGAAGGCCGAGTGAAGGAGCATGAATCAAAAGAGAGAGAATTTGAAATTCAAGTGAAGGAGCTGCAATCTAAAAAGAAGCAGGTTGAAAGCCAAGTTATGGAGTTAGAGTCAAAAGATAACCAACTTATATGCAAAATAAAGGAGTTTGAATCAAAAAAGAAGGAATTTGAAGAACAAGTTAAGGACATTAAATCAAAGGAGGAGGAACTCGAATCAAAAAAGAAGTATTTCAAAAGCCAGGCTGAGGACTTTAAATCAAAAGAGAAGCAATTTGAAGAACGATGGAATAAACTTGAGTCAAAAGAGAATAAGTTCAAAGCAAAGGCGAAGGAGCTCAGCTTAAAGGAAAAGTGGTTTGAAGGACAAGTCAAGGATCCTGAGTCAAGGAAAAAATATATTGATGGGGAAAAAGAATCGGGTAATGTTCTTATTCATCTTGTTTATTGAAAAAATTTCTTTACAATTGTTCCTCTTAATGATGATGATGATATTATTTATAACCTGATCTACTTAATTCTTTAAGAATATTTTTAATCATGTTAATGTTGTATGTATTAGACAATTTGAAAAGCTTTTCCAGTTTTCGTATCACATCCACAAACTATCGAACTAATTTGGATTATCTTGCTACTGCTATCAAAATGTTAGTATATTAATGTAGTTTTAATTTTTCATGTACATTGCAAAAAGTGTAGGTTCAATAGTCTGATAAACATTGAGGGCACTTAATAGTCCTATTAGTGCAACTATTTTTAGTCTTGTTTATTTATCAATAAAATCCAACACTTTCTCTGTTGATTCAGTTAAGTTGCTATGTTAATGTTGACATTGATTGTAACTGTTAGTATAATGCTTTCTTTCAGACATATATTTCATAACTTGACGAGTCTGCATTAACCCAACAAAAAGCTTCTCTAAAATATTTTGGTTGTGTGTTGTAAATATTATGACTTCTATTTATGTCTAGACTCTCAAGTCTTGGGGGTAACAAGCAAAACAAGCAGTACTTAAAATGCACAAAAACATAATACTGTGTAAAAAATTGCAATTGCTTTACAAGTGGATGATATAAAGCGTAGATTGCAGTGAAGCAAGCTTTTAGAGAAAATGCTATCTAGTTTTGTATAACATGGCAGATTGGTCATAGAAAATGGTCCAATGAAGAGCTGTTTAGCAACGACCAGTTGATTCCAACTTCCTCTATGCCATTGGATATATATGCCAAGCATGCCTATCCCTAGATTATCTGCAACACTCAACACCAGCGTCCAACATCTTTCCTCACCAAGATCTAGTTCATTCCAATATTTAGTGTTAATGCAGCCTTAACTCATCAATGTCTTATATTCTTGCATACTAATTTTTTTAATTTTTAAAGTCTTATTGTCACTATCATTTATTGATGTTTCTATAAATATGAAGAGCTTAAATATCTACTATCTAAATATGCAGTTGCATCTTACACGGATGATCAATCAAGTTGTGCGTTTGGTGGAATAAGTTTGCAGTTGGGCACAAGCAAGAAAACTGATGGAGTTGAGTCACTTTTCAACGGTGTTTTAGTTAATCTGCAAGAATCATCAGATCGGTCAAAACTTGTTTTGGAAATGATACTGAACCCCATCATTCCACGGTGTCAAACGGGAGATAATGTAATTATTACTGATTACCAAATCTATCTCCTCGAACAACTGATGAGAATCTCACCAGATATTGAACCTTGTGAGAGAGAAAGGGCTTTAAAGCTAGCATATGATTTAAAAGAAAACATGAAAGACAATACTGGAAATTCTTTGGCGGTTCTTGCTTTTCTGCTGCTTTTGTCAATTTATAAATTGCTTGATTTTTTCGATGAAGATGAAGTTCTGGATCTTTTTGCATTTGTTGCTCTGCACAAAATTGCCGTGGAGCTGTTTGGATGCCTGGGTTTTGCAAACAGAGTTTCTGGTATGTTAATTTAATTAGATAAGCTTTAGATATTTTATCATGACTGTCAAATCCAATGAGTTCGTGTCTGTTATTACTTTCCCTACCATTCCTATTTGCACTCAGGATAAGGTGGTTTACCCAGTTTATTACTTACGGTGGGTGTAGTTTGGAGAAATTTGTGTTTTAAATTCAAATTATATTGAAAATGACATAGAAAAAGTAATTATTAAGATTGTTGTGTGAAGTGTAAAATCTATATTTTTGCCCTGTTTTTTGTTCTACGGTTTTATGCATCACAATTCACCACATTTATACATATATCAAAACAATTAGTAGAAACCAATCACCTATATATTTTTCTTAACATGTCAGAAATAAAGACTAACAACTTAGAGAAAGACAGTTTACATTTCAAAGTATGTTTTTTTGTTGCCAAAATGCCTCCATTTTATAGTTGGAGGGGCAAAACAGGAATCATTTAAAGGTTATGGGTGAAATAAATCCTTTTGAGAAATTGGAGAACTCTTGTTTAATAAAATCTATCGAAGATATATGTAAAGATACAAAGATCAAGGTACTGGGTGTTGGTATGAAATTGAACTGATACGTAATTGGCATCATTTTGTTGTCCAACAGATCTCACATTTGTTAAGAGAAAATTGACATCTTGGTTTTAAAGCTTTGAAAATGAAACAGAATTGAAATTTATCTCTCTTTTCATGTATCTATACTATTTTCTAAATGGTTTGACAAACTTTGAAATATTCAGTTCATTCTTCTTTATTTTATAATTTTCATGTCTGTTGTAGTAAGTTTTGATGAGGTGAAATTTCTTGCAGATTTCGTTAAGCGTCTTATCATGAGGAAGCAAATTGTTGCAGCAGTTAGCTTCAGTTTTGCATATAACTTGACTGACAAGGATCAATTAGTTAATATGTTGCGAGAACATGTCCGGAATGCCAAACTGATTTGTGTGAGCAGTTGCAAGGAAACCAACTCTGTTGAAATCAAGGTTCTTCTGTTTTTCTTATTGAAATTCTATTTTATCAAACATTCCATTCTCACACATACCCTTGCATCATAGTTATAAATAAGTTGTTACTGTGTACTTGAACTCAGGATAAAGCCAGAGAACAAGAAATTGCTAGTTTGAGTACTGTTCTGCAATGCATTTCGGACAACAGCCTAGAATCTGCGGGTTTGCTTCAGGAGATTGAATATCGCATTCTTGAGCTTAAAGCACATAAAGGACATTAGTTTTTGTACTGGAACGACCTATTGTATAGAAAATTAGAAATGGGGTAATGGAACCTGCTAACTTGTACACTACTATTGTTGGGGTAGCATAATCGACTTTAACGCGACTCTGTTTCTTATGCTATGTTAAAGATCCAATTGGAAAGAATGAAAACTCGTGATATAGTAGTTAACAGGGTTACCTTTATTTCCTGGCTTTCTTTCTGGTGTTTTTTTTTATTTAACATAAAGGTAACCCTATCACAGGCTTCAATTTAATTTATTCCTCCTCTACAAACACAAATTGAGTTTCAAAAAAGAAATTATTTACTAATTAAATACAACCATAACTCAATTTACCATAATCCTTTAATTGAGTAGTTATTGGGAGATTTATATAAGACGCGAGTGCATGTGTTTGTTAAACAAGAGACAAGTTCCTCAATGGGTTCATGTCAAATTATTTTTATCATTGTCATTTTAAAGTTGAACAGAGAAACTGGTTTCAGTTATAAATGCCTTCCTCAAACAGTAGTTAAGAAGTATAACATGACATATTTACTTCAGAATTAAATTTTACAGCAGTAACTACATAGAATTGAAAAACTTAAAACAATTGAAAGAAAAAAAAAAAAAAAAAAAAGGATAAACTAGGCTCGTATCTAATCTTTTAAAGCACATTTGAATAGCGGAATTCAGCTTTGACATATTTGTTCACTGAGTTTAACATATATATATATATATATATATATATATATATATATATATATATATATTATTTTATTCTACGTACTTAAACTAAGTTTATTAAATCATTGATGGCTTCTTAAAAATTATTCGGAAGAATTCCCAATTTAATTTATAGGTGGAATCATTTTAGTAAACTTTACATACGTCACAAGTAAACTCCAAATTATCACCACTATCTTTCCATAAGATTGAAGAGTTAATAAAAAAAAAGTCTTCTCTTAAAATAAGTTTACATTTTTTTTCCTCACTAATGTGGAAAAAGTTTGGTTTAGTTTGTTTATTTTTCGAAATTATAAATTAAAGAGAGGACAGCAATTTTGTCTTTCTTAAAAGAAAAGTTAGTTTTTTTTAAAAAAAATAAAATACCGTAAGTTATTGCTTTTATATTTTTTTGCTTAGAATTAATGTGTTGATGTATGTGGACACACAGGTACAGTGCAGTAAATACACTCTGTGTTACAGAGTATCGCATCACATCAAATCGTTCTTTCAAGAAAAATTACATCAAATCTTATCCTCATCTCATTTTATTTTATTTTCCATCAGTAACATAGGCTATATAGCTAATTAGAGTATGCTGCTACTAGTACTAGAGTTGCGACTTGGGTAGAGTTTATTTTCTTGGTCAACAAAGAGAGAAGATGAGTTTTAAATCATTAAAATGAGGTTCTAGTTGCATAGTAATTTTATTTTATTTTTTGAATGGAAGTACATTTTTTTAAGGAGTGAAAGGGAGTACATATATTGTTTGTAATTATTTATTTATTCAAGCAAAATGTTACTCCCTTTGTATTAAAATCTTAACAGGGTAAAACTCATTTGGCACAAGGATATCTCACCTTCAAAATCTTTTCTTGCTTTGAAATTAATGCATGACAAATTGCCCATCGTTGAACATCTACCATCTATATGTAACTTGTGTCTAAAGGAAGCTCAAACTAGCACATATATCTTCTACACTTGTCCTTGTGGATTTAAATTTGGTATTTCTACTGCTCCATTGGCAAAAATCTTGGGCACCATGATTGCAATTGAAATTGCTACAATAAGAGGATGTGATTATATTTGGTTGGAGACTTATTGTAAACTAAGAATAGGTGCCTTAATTGTACGATGTTGATCAAGAATATGTCCTTCATGGTTTATCACATATACAGGGAATGCAAACATTGTGCAGGACATCTATTAGTTTAGGCATTCAATCAAATGTTCGGTGGGATGATAATATCATCATGATATTCCTTAGTATGTTATAGAAGATTATGTGTGTAGTAGACAAGAGCTTCCTTAGTTTAGTTTTTGTTCCCCTCTCTTTATATTGTGTTTTTTAATAGGCTAAATTGTATTTTTGGTCCCTTAACTATTTAGGTAGTATCGGTTTGGTCCCCTAACTAAAATTTGATTTATTTTGGTCTTTAACTTCTCTCTGGTACACATTTTGGTCCTTTTCGTTAGTTTTAATTCAAAAACGTTAGGTTTTCTTCATCTTCTTCTCCTCTTTTTCATCTTCATATCATCTCCATCAACATTCAACAACAAGAATCCTAGAAAAATTCCAGAAGAAAATGAAGGAAACCTAACGTTTTTGAATTAAAACTAACGGAAAAGATCAAAATATATAATGGAGAGAAGTTAAATGACCAAAATAAATCAAATTTTAGTTAGGGGATCAAACCGATACTAATTAAATAGTTAAGGAACGAAAAAGATAATTTAGTCTTTTTAATACTCCCTCTAGTCCTTATTATAAGAAACAATTTACTTTTTTTGGTTTATTGTGGAAGTGATGTATCTAGCCTTTATTTACAATAAAATACATTAATTATTCTATGAATTTAAAAAGTCAACCTTTTCTTATAAGAAAGACCGGATAGAGTATAATTTAAGGGCTTTGGTGTTTCATAAAAAAAAAAGACAATTAGGTCGCTGAAAATAATTAAAAAAATAAAATAAAATTTAATCCTCGACGGTACTTTAAAAAGGAACAAATTGGTCCCTCTTCCTAAAATATCTGCTTCAATAAATTGCCTATTTTAGGGCAAAGAGAAATTGATCTTAAAGATAGACTATTTGTAATTTTCAAACAAAAAAACTTTGGTCAATTTATTTATGATATTTCTCTAAGCGGTTTTTTGAAAGCATTAAAATATGAAAAATATACTAAAATAAAGTAAATCAATATGTTAAGGCTAAATACTTTTGGCTCCTTCCATTACCCGCCAAACATTTTCAATTTCAGTGTTTAATTTGCCTCCAAATATTCAAATTTTCCTTTGACTATTGTACCTCGTATTCTTACCTTAATAGTAACAAAAAAGTGAAAAACATTTTCACTTTCATTCTTCCCTCTCAAACAATTTTCCTAAAACTAAAAAACATTTTCACAACAACAATGTTTAAATGCATACCCCATTTCACAACACCCTATTCCATCTCGAATTCCTCTTTCTTTTCTCCAAAAATCTCATTGTGTTCCTGAGACTCTTATCATCAACAATGTCCACTGGAAGCAACAAAGAGAACATTCCTCCGGTTTATACCAATAGGGAAAATAAGAAGAATTCAAATTCTCTCATGGCCAAGCCTTTGAAGAATAATAGTACCGAAAGAAAGATGAAGAGGGTCCCTCTTGCTGATATCACCAATTTGTTCGAGATCCATTCGAATTCTCGGAGGACATTGAGGATTGGATTTAGATAGTTTGATAGATGGGATAGGATTCAATTTAGATTCTGTTCTCTTACGTTTTTTTATAATTTATATAGCAAAAAGGAATAATTACAATAAAATACAGTGTTTGGAAGCTGCATAATGAAATTCAAGAAATTGTGATTTATAGTTTCATTGATGGTGGTGATCTTTTGTTTCTATCTAGTTTGCGACTCATACTAGTTTTATAATTGGTTCTTATTTGTTTTGGAACCAAGACAATTGTTAAGTTAAGTCCAACAATTATATCTAGAATTTTGATACTAACAAAGAGATAAGACAATTGTTCTTAATTAAAGTGCATAATCAAATTGTGTTTATGTGAGTGGATACATTTAATAAAACCCCACTGGATGTAAGAAGAATAATTGCTGACTTGAATAGAAGTGTGTCTGCATGTGGATGGAGATTTTCAGTCTATGTGTGCCCATTCAAGGTCTGTGTGGTCTATCAAAAAAAACTTTATTATAATCCGTTCTATGCTAAACAATTCAAAATAACTCATCATAGGCAATATGTTTTTTAAATATTTTAGGGTTAATAGTGTTTTACAACCCTGTAATATATGTCATTTCCGGTTTTCATCCCTGTAACAATTTCGGTTTGGTTTGTGTCCTTTGTAAAACATTAAAAGGTAGCACTTTGGTGCCATTGACTTTTGGTGGGGCACATCAACATATTTAAGTTGTACTTTTGATTAAATTATAAATTTGTTAACCTTTTTATTAATTTAAGTTTATTAGCTTGTTTAATTTGTTGCATTTTATTATAAACTAAAATTGAAATGTGATATCATATTTAGTCACATTTTTTAAAATGTTATGTTAAATATTAAAATAAAGTGTAATTTCAAATTTATTAATTCGTTAGTACTTAAACATATACCAAATTACTTACGTAAAAGATTCAGATGAAATAAATCTTTAAACTAACAAATTATATTAGTTTTCAAAACGATTAGACTCAAATCTAAAAGTAAGTCTATTATAATTACAAATCAGACTTAGACTTTGAGCTTTTTGACTAGGTTAGACTTATACTAGTAAAGTTTAGCTCGACCCCACATATTATCAACCATTGGATCAAAGACTTGTGCTACTAAGAACATTAATCGTCATTAGTATATATTGTTTCGACCGGCTAGAAGCTCAATAAAGTGAAGCCCATTAAGCCAAAGCTCAAGTCAAACAAGACAAAATGTGACGAAGGAGCACATGATGTCTTGTGCGGACCATCGTCCACGCCATCACCAACGACCTTCTAAGATGGCACCGCACTTCACAAGGACCGTTAGCGTTCTGTGTGCCTATATAAGGGTGATTCAGTGTCACCCTCAATATACACTTCACTTTTACCATATTTCACACATAATCACCTTTTTCAGATACTGACTTGAGCGTTGGAGTGTTAACATGTATGCAGTCACCTTTCTCCTCTACCGTGAAGGCTCAACCCCCGCCACATCAGAACACCGTGAGCAACCGTTCGGATTCCTCGATCGTGACCGGACAAATCATCATTTATATTAAGGTTTTAATCAACATTGTCTCAATTATATTACCACTAAATAGATTTGTTTTTGTTTTTACACATATAGTTGTCTTAAACGCAAACAAAAGGACGCATTGGTTGACTTTCTGATATATTGATTTAAAATCATAATGCTGCTCTATTCATGAAGCAAAATAATTTATTCATAAAAACCATTTGGGTGCTTGGAGCGTCATGTGTGGACACTTCATATTTTCCACTTTAAGATAATGATTTGAAATGGCTTGAACAGATGCATTGACTTCCTGATGAATCTTTCCCCATTTTCTAAAAAATAACATCTATTAGCTATAAGTATTCAGATTTTAGGTTATATGCAAAAGATTTAAGTTGATAGGTGCTGTACATGTGGATATATAAAGTGTTATGCCTGACATCAGATTGCATTTTACCTTAATGCTGCTTATCGCACTAACAAATAATTGCACGAAACCTTGACCAAGTGAAGCTTATACCGAAATTAAGCATCAACATAAAAGTGCAGAGAACAACCATGCGGCAAAATAATAAAATTGTAACCAACTTCATTGATTGTTGTATAAAACAATATGATTACATGCTAAGAATATGTTATGGATTGAGATGCAGATTGTGCTCGATGTGATACTCATAACATTTGTCACATACACATTTGTGTTCATGAGCTATGCATTGGGCTGTTTCTTCGCCTCATCAAGCAAAGTGATCAAAGTATACAATTCACATAATTTCTTATATTTATTTATCACATTATACGGCTAAAGTTTGATTACTTTTGGAATAATGGACCCTTAATATGTTTTTAAAACTGTAAAGTGGATATATATAGTTAAAAATTCCTGTCACAGTACTCCACAGTTAATCATTTTCGCCTCGCCACATCTGGTATATATGAATGTGCTTTTCATTGTGCTGTTTTCTCATGCTTATTGTTCAAGTCCTCCTATACTTAGTAAACGTCACCATTTGTTTTAGACTTTGTCTAACATGCATAAAATAGTGTTACACCATGCATAAGTTTTATTTTCACTATTAGATCAATAAATTTAATTAGATTCATTTAATTTAGAGTTGCAATTCTTTTATCTAAGAGTAAATTACACTCCCCTCCCCTCAAAAATGCTTGAATTACACTCCCCTCCCCTCTTATGTTAAAATATACACTCCCCTCCCTTGAAAAATAAAATTTATACTCCCCTCCCCTATAAGATGCTTGAATTACAAACCCCTCCCTTAATAATTAAATATGCACTACACTTTAATCTATTTTAACATAAATAATTTTTTTATGATATATACTAATTTTGAATCACCATTTTAAAAAGAATAAATTTATTTCTTTATAGTTTAAATGTCAATGATAATTAAATTTAAATATTTTGGTATTAATTTTATAATTTGGAGTATAAAATTAACTTTTAAACAACCATATTTTAGTGTCTTTGGTAATTTTTCACATATTTAAATTTTATTTTGAGTTTTTTAATATTTTATATAAGGTTTAAAACTATATCATAATGAAATTGTGAAAAAATAGCGAAAAAATATGTATTCAAATTTTGGTTATATTAAAATAAACTTGCAATATTATTTGTTTTCGAAGTATGTTAGATTATTATTTTTTTGCTAGATTATTAGAAATAAAAAAAATTATTGAGGGAGTAAAGTGTATATTTTAACATAGGAGGGGAGGGGAATGTAATTTATGCTTCTCTTAAGGGAGGGGATTGAAATGTTTTCTAATATGTTTTGAATAAGAGGGGAGGGGAGTGTATATATTAACATAAGAGGGGAGAGGAGTGTAATTCAAGTATCTTTGAGGGGATGGGAGTATAATTTACTCTTTATCTAATGATAAAAACAAACTTATGCATGATGATGCAACATTTATCTAATTTATGCACCATAACTTGACCTTTGCTTCAAGAGTATTAATATTTGGCACAAAAATTATCATATAGAAAACCGAATTAAATATAGATTTGTATTGTCTTCTTCACTGATTCTCTACGTCCAAAGAAGAGGATTCGACTCACATACATAAACATTGGTTTGATTGGAAAAGAGAGAGAGAAAAACAAATAAAAAGTAAGAACCGTATAATATGATGGTGTCTCTGTCAACTTTGTGTTTCATATGGTATCTTTTGCTTTGTTTTTAGTGAATAAATAAATGTTATGCATACTGGCTGTGTAAACAAAACAACTCATTCTCAAACTCAGCCTGCATTATATTCAAATCGCATATAATTTATTATTTTGCATTTTATTTTTAACTGATATATATCTTACTTTAACGTCCTCTAAAGAACCAAGTTGCTTGGGCTCCAGTGACAAAGAGCTCCTTTCAAGGACGTATTCGAGGAATATCGGGTTCGATTCCTAGGAGAAACAACGTTTGACCAGTGCCCATGCCTCTATGCACGAGCTGGATTAGTCGCTCACCATTGGTGGATCGGAAACCAATGCGAAAGCTAAAAAAAAACGTCCTCTAAAGAAAAAACTTACTTTAACATGTAAAAAAAAGGTTTAATAAAGGCTGAGCGGATCGGGGGACATGGGAGGGTCATGGCATCCCAAAAGTCTCAAAAATTTAATTTTTAATAAGTGTATATATATATATATATATATATATATATATATATATATAGCTAAATGTTATGTTATATATAATATCACTTGTATTATAAATCATGTGTTCACAGCTCAGCGTAGTGGTTAAGCGCTTCACTTCCAAGCTTTTGATGGTTAGCGGAGCAAAATAAAAGCGAATGAACCACTTAATCTATAACTTTAGTTATAATTTATTACAACACAACATATCTATTATCCAAGAAAATGTGACCCCCATGAAAAATTTCTTGGTTCCGCCACTGAACAGAGGTGCATTCTTGGTGTAAAACTGTTTCCGTTGACATTCGACGAGAATTCATCGTATCGCTACATGTGCATTTTAAAAATAATAGTCAAATATTTTATTTTTATTGATCATCAGTATAAAATTAGATTACGAACCTTTTGACTGTAGCGGAGTTAGAAATAATTTTTTAGGTGGGTCAATTATTTTTATGTGTGTAAATTTATATTTTCTTATTAGTAATTTGAGTGGCTTTTAATTTTTTTTTCTATGAAACATGATTTAAACCGGTGTTTTAATGATATTTTATCATTAATAATAAATAATTTTTATTATATTACACATATACTTTTAATTAAAAAAAAATGTGCTTACAAAAAGTTGGTGAGAGATATATCATTAGATATATAATAATTAAAAAATAACTATATTATATATATATATATATATATATATATAGACACACACACATATACCTATTAAAAATGTTTTTTTAGGGTTTGGATGGGCTGCAGTTCATCCTATCCAATGAGTGGCTCTGTCACTGCCCTTCGAAAGAAAAAATATAACTAGTTTACAAGCATATCTCTTTTTTTTTTTTTCTTTTCAAAAGTAGACTTCTTTTAATGACTTAAATGAAACACATAATATTTATGAGTTATCATATATAATTACATCAGTTTTGCGGACGGCCCTTTTGTATAAGTTCATGTAAAAGAAATTGGAAGAACAATACACCATCACCCCCACAAAATAAATAAATTGAATGTGGCCTTTGAAACCCCTCTAAGGAAAAATTTCAATAGTAATATAGCTTTCTAGACATTGAAAGGTTTCCAAGTGAAAGTGGACACCTCAAATATAAATCTATATCCATGTTACATATTATCAAGCTTTTCTAAAAGAAATGGATTAAGAAAATGTGGTAGTACCAGAAGTACTATGCGACAAATTTGAATCCACATGACTTCACTAAGCATCTATTTGTTTGGATGGCAAGGGCTAAGAATCTTAGATTGGAACATGACATCATTTTATTCCCTTGATTTTTTTATTTATTTTTTCTCTCTCGAACGTGTTTGAGCGTCACATATATACTATACACACAACTAACAATTAGAACCAACCATATCTAATATGTTTGAATTATATTATTTGAGTTTATTTGTAGATTGTACATTTGAAGAATGTTTGAGAGAATTGATTTGTAGAAATAATTTATGACATATTTATAAGTTATTTTCAGCTTATTTTTATAAGCTTTTTAAGATAGTTTATAAAAACAACGTATTGCCTATGATAAGTGTTTATGCCATAAGCACTTAAGTAAGATGTTTGGTCAAGTACTTAAATTTTTAATTATGTGATGAATAAAGGGAGTAGTAAATCAAATGTAGAAAACATACCATGATGAACTTTGTTGTTTTCTTTGATGTGTCCATGAATTTTGTTGTTGTTGACATAAGCAAGAAAATGAATAGTATATTTGAACTTTGATTTTAATATAAAGAAATAGAACGGGGAGCATAAGCATATACTATATAAGCACGTCTGAAAATTCATTTGGAATCACTAAACTTATATGTCTTTGTAAGAAAATGGCCAACTTAAACAAAGTATGCATAATATTTATGTTGGTGTTATTATTTACCAAGTTAGAAAGTCGTTCATTTGATGCATTCATGGAGAGTAATAAGAAGATCCCAGTCAAGTCTTGTTGCCAGCAACTTATTCAAAAATCACAGTACTTGAAAGCAAGTTTTGCAAAAGCTGAGCAAAAATTTAGAAATTTCTATGACTCCAAACGACTTAGTCCTCAAGGGCCTGACCCTAGACATCACTGATTTCTCTTAATAACTATGTCTATTTTCACGCTAATTTATAATGCGTACAATGTTATATTGTTTTTTGGTTTTTTTTTTTTCTTTTTTCATTTGTAATTGGTATTTGATATAATTAGAATCTGGACATGTTATATATGATGAATTTCAGCATTTCGTTGTGTTGGATCTTGGGGGTTCAGCACCATCACATTAGACTTTGAACAACCATTTATTTTTTTTGACAAATCTAAAACTCTTCCTCTCATTTAATATACCAACAAGCTCATGCAAAATGTTTAAGAAATTAACTGTTTGGATTGTAGAAAATGGACATATACATTGTTGTTCTAACGTAGTGGATAGCTTTGATCATTCTATCGTTGGCTTATCTTAATTTGGGTCCTTTATTGATGATTTTGAAAGAGTCAAGTGTTCTTTGTGTTCAAAGTTCAAACACTATGTAGAAATTTCTAGAATGAGAGTAGTAGTTAGGGAAATTGGAGAAAAAGAAAGCTTAGATTTGCAGAAATGGGCGCATGCTTAATTTTATTTTTTTTATTGCTTAATCGTTCTTTTGCTCTTAAAGTGACTTTCAAATAAGAAAAACTAGTTTAGTGACCCGTACCAAGCACGAGAAATAATTTTTTTTAAACAAATGTATAGATTTTATATTAAGATATCTTAAAATTATAAGTGTGGTTATAATTTAAATTTGACATGGAAAAAATATCATCTTAATTTTGTATATATTTTGAAATATCTAAACATTGCACATAACGATTAAAGTATTTGGATTTATATTTATACTAAACATTGCACAAATATGACAAAGGTTTTAAGATAGGATAACTACCACTTATAAGACTCAATTTGTGTCATTGAATATTGAAGGTCCCTCTCATTCGTTCATCCGACGTAGGATGAATCAACGTGTATTGAGAGAGTATATATTAGCTTGATTTTTGCACTAACCTTTTGTATGATGACCATGACATGCATTTGATTGTATTGAGATATGATAGGCATCCTCTGCGTGTAATTGTAGAGACTAATTCTTAGAATGAGGTAATACTTCTATAGGCGGTAAATTTCTCTCTCAAAAGATTTAATATCGCTTTATTTTTATGGCTAGATTAAAACTTAAAACCGCTAATTAAGTGGTATACGATAAGATACAATGATTGAATTTTTTATTTATTTCCCATGCCATATGTTTTGTTTATGAATAATGTTATTTACGCAGGGGCGGAGCCACCCCCCAGCTAGCCTGGGCACTAGCCCAGGCTCAGCTCCAACTCTCCTTGTAGAAAGTTCAGCCGTTACTAGAATTTTTAGTTTTTCCTGCGGATTTACCTGCGGATTTTTGGGCAAATTCCGCAGGAAACATATTTCCTGCAGATTTTGCCATGAATTTAGGTTTCCAGGTGAGGTAATACTAGGATTTTAGGATCCGCAGGAAAGATATATCCACAGAAAATATGAAATTATCCGCAGGAAATGTGAAATTATTTGCAGGAAATATGAAATTATTCACAGGAAGGAAGTAACGTTTTGCGATAATTTTTTTGCCCAGGCTCCGTAAAATTCCTGGCTCCGCCACTGTATTTACGTATTACTTCTTTGTGGCTATTCATACACCATTGTATCTATGTATATGGTGGTGTGGATGTTAAGCAGTATAGTCTACATTTGGAATTTGAGCTATAGCTATTTTTTTAGAATTTTGGTATTCATCATTAATTTTAAGGTTATGCTAACAAGTATTCTATAAACATTTGTTAAAAATAAAATTAAATAAAAATAAAAGATAATTTTTATATACAATTTCTAGGCCCAATTCCATAGATACATATGTGTGTGTTAATTAAAGCTTTAATTTTTATATTTATTTATTAATGTTTTATTAAAATATTAAGTAATTCAAAAATTAATTTTAAATAATTAAACTTTAAAATTTATTAATATTTTATATTTAAATTGTTTAAAAAATGTATTTTATAAAACATTGATTTTCAATTCACCTATAATAAAATCACTAGTTCTTGTTTTTTTTTTTTGAAGAAAAAAATCACTAGTTCTATAAGACATTGGTTTTCAATTCACTTATAATAAAATCACTAGTTCATTTTTATTTTTTTTATGAAAACATCACTAGTTCTATAAAACATTAGTTTTCAATTCACTTATAATAATTCGCTATTTTTTTTTTTTTGAAGAAAAAATCACTAGTTCTCATCGAAAATAAAATAAAATCATTAGTTGAATAAGGCGCTGGCTTGTCCTAAAATTCTGATAAACAAGTTTTACAATTCAAAAAGATCATAATTAAATATAATATGAAGATCCTCAATAATTCCTATTATTAATTATTAAATTTCTTCTTTAAAAAAAATATTAAATTTCTCTAATGATTTTGTGTAAGAATTTTAGAATTTGTAGAAATGACGAACCTGTACTGCTGTACACATTTCGTACGTATAGGGATCACTTAGCCCACCATATATGTGGGACAATTCGACTGTTTTATACTATATTCTTTTTTTTTTGGACAAGATCTTATATTATATTCTTTCTTTTTTAAGGAAATCTTATATTATATTCTTAATCTCACAATTTTTAATTCAATGGAAGAATTTATTTCACATGGACCTCACTCAGCATTGCGTGGAGCTACACCCTTTTATAATTGTTTTTTATATCTATTTTTTGTACAGAAATATGTGTTAATTGTTAATTATGTTAAATACCAATAGTTGATCCGTATTCCATATGAATCTAGCAATGGAGGCTCCCCACAGCATGCTTTATAGTAGAGCATAGTATTTTAATTAATAAGGGTTTATACTTTTACATTTTGATGAGCGATTGTGACCCTTAACCCTTGGAAGGGATATTTAAGCTTCCAAACGAGGCCAAAGAGTTATCATTAACTAAAGGCATTGTTATCATTTACTAAAGTTGTAAAGTCTTTACATATTTTACTCAAAACTAAGTGATTAATTTTATTGAGAGGTCAACCTTGTTTCTTATACACTTCTGAAGGCGTCAAAGCATTATGCTAGTTTTCAAGTTTTGATTTGACTCTATCATGTATTGCTCACATTATTCTTGAAATGAAATAAGTTTTTTTAGAGGAAAAATAAGTTTGTTACTGTAAAAAAAAGTATAAGTTTGTTATTGTACAAAAAAGTAAAGTTGTTCCCTAAAAAAAAAAAAGTAAAGTTGCTAAAAAAAGTGAAGTCATGAAAGAAAAAGTAAGTCACGGACATAATTTTGCGTTGATTTGACTATTTTGTTTATTTTACAAAAACAAAATGATATTCATTCAAATCGAGAGATTACATCATTCAACACCGCTAAAAACATAAAGAATGAATCTGCGAATAAACTCACAACATCCAAGTTAATAGCATATAACGGCATAATGCCTACAAAAATATATAATAAAATTAAAGTCACCGGAATATCCATGGCCTCCGGATCTGCAACGTTGACGCTCAAATCTTTGATTGAATAATCAATCTTTCAATATGAATCAAATGAACACCGCAGGAAGACGGAAAAGTCAAACAACGCCGCACAAGACGACGAACAACAAACCACCACACTTAGGTGATGAAATCACAAAGAAAAAACCTAGATCTATGTGGAAAAATCACTTATTTAGATTGAAATAGAGAGAAAAAGATGAAGAGGGGTGATTTCAGGTGAAAAATTGACCCAAAACCACCCCCTTAATGAAAAATCTAGAAGAAAAAACCTAGAGAAAGAAAACTAGTGCCGGCTTCTTGGAGGTGATTGATGCTAATACATTGATTTTGCTTCTAACAACTTATTAAAAAAAGAAAACTAATTTACTCTTTTTTGTTATTGGTAACATAATTTAGCCTTTTTCACGAGCTTAACTCATTTGTTAAGGAATAATGCATAATATATTTGAAAAATAAGTAATAAATGTATATAGAAATTTGTAGATGGTCTTGTATTTGAGGAAAAACAATTTTTTGTAAATGGATCTCACATACTTACATCTAAAGATCAGCACTTTCTGTTCATGATTTTGTTCCATAATATAAATAGTGGTTTTAGTTAGCTTCAAGAGACCACATTAAAATTCTCAAATACCACTATACTATACATTCAAGCTCATCAAGCATAGTAGTTCCCACTTTACAGCACATTGTCCAATTAATTCAAATCAAGCTTATCACATTCACATGGCAAACACACAAATAACTATATTTGTGCTAATAATCTTCTCCACCTTTTTGTTCATGACAATGCAAGCTCGTACTCTCCAAGGCAACCCCTTCACTAGAGAAAGAAACAATGTTGTTAGTCATCATGTACTTTTTCACAAATTAGTTTCTGATCTATCAAAGAATATACATAATATTGGTGGTGTTGCTGATGCCACTCACGAGGATGCAAATCAACATAGATTATCACCAGGGGGACCAGATCCTCATCATCATGCAGGACCACAAAACAAGTAGCTATATATAACTTTCTCTTGTTATATAATAGAAATATTTTCCAAAAAGTTGGGTAGTCAACTTATCAGTTATATGTCTTAGAGACAGAAATAGTATCTTTGTTCCTCTTTTTTCATCTTCTCTCCTTTTTGTTTTGAAATTTTCTTTTCAGTTGGTTTTGTTGAATTTGAGTGAGAAAGAAGATTAAGTGCGAGGATTATGTTTTTGTAATGTAGTTTCCTTTAACTAGATATATCAATTTCATTAGTTTTACAATGTGTTGGAAACACAATGGTGGACTATTCATCCAAAACCTTATGATGTATGTCAGTATGTGTTCTCTAACTTATATAATGTCAAAATCCAATTTTTTATATTTTGTGGAACTTAACTCATACTTTGATACACCAACATCTTCCCTTAAGTGTCAATCCATCCGTTCATCTAAGTATGCTAGTTTCACTTTAAGCGAAAACTTTTTCATCTATGTAATTGCACCATCGTTTGCACATATTAACAAAACACACTGTTTGACCATCATTGTCAAAAAGACTTTTGATACAAAGACTCAATATACTCTTGTCAAATAATCAGTTATGATATCATTGTTAGATCATGAAGGAAGCCCATGAGTTCATCATATTGAACTAAAAGCTACCATGTAAATGGATTAAACATCACATTTTCACATAATATTGAACTTTTAACTCACATTTGATATATCAATATTAAGAAGTTATATAGAGTATTTTGTATTTGGTACTGGACATGGCAACAAAATCCGCCCCCGCACAGACCCGGTTGCCCCCGCCCTAAATTTAACGGGGAAAAGCCGATTTAACTGGGTGCAGGTGTGGGGAAAATGTGAGTTTTTAGTACGGGGGCAGGGGCTGGGGATGCTTACACCCGGCTCGTACCCATCCCCGCCCCGCACCCGCTTTTTAAAATTTACTTTATTAAATTTTATAATCTTATTTCCATAATTAGTACCAACATATTCTAATATATTATTACTCTTTAGAAACATAATTATTATAATTATTTTGCTTTTTTTAAAAAAAGTTTATTAGATCTTTAATTATTAATATAATTATTGTTTTTTATTGCTATGAAAAAAATGAAAAAATATGCATTTTTTAAATATTTTAAAAAAATAGAGTTTTTGCGAGTGGGGGTGGGGAGACCCGTCCCCATTGGAGGGGTGATTTAGGGTCAATTTTGACCCAAAAATCACCCATTCGAGTTGTTTTTCATTATATCCTACTTGAATAAGTGATTTCACATATTTTCTGTTTTCTTTTGTTTGTTTTTGTGATTTCGTCGTCTTTGAACGACTTTGTTTGTTTTGATTTCATGTCTTTGTGCTGTGTGTTTTTGATTTCACATTTTAGTGCGGTGTTTATTTGATTCAGGTTGAAAGATTAGCTTTGAGCAAGTGCAGATCCGATCAATGACAATGACTTTGGCGTCGTCAACGTTGCAGATCCGGAGACATGAATATTCCGGAGACTTTAATATAGTCATATTTGTAGGCATAGGTACTTTGTTGTTTTATGTTATTAACATGGATGTTGTGAGTTTGTTCACAGATTTATCCTTTTTGTTTTTAGCGAATTTGAATTTGTATTGTATCGATGTACTCTATCAATTTGAATGAATGAATATCGTTTATTTTTGTAAAAAAAAAAAATAATAATATTTTTCAGCTATCCATATTATAGTTCATTTTTAATAAATAAATAACTACTTTTACTCTATGGACATTGATCCAATAATAGCAATTTTCTCTTTGACGGTTTTACTCAATCTTTGAGTATTCCATATTCGATTATATGACGTAAAGCCACAAGGAAAGTTCGACCTAAAAGTTTAGGGTCATCATGTGAGAAAGCCTCAGCCACATAGTGTTGAATTTTATTTTCTCGGACTCGTAATTTTTATTTTGTTAATTTCTTACTAGTTATTACGTTAAGAAACAGGAGTAATCCTAAATGACATCAATTATATATTATCTTACTTTATTTAATGTATAAATAAACCATATTTTAACTTTTCATTTGACTCTATCGTCACTTGTCTTTCATTTCTGCCATATTGTTTGAACAAATGTGATAGAGATTTATAAAGAAAATAGCGTCCCTTGTGACTCCTCAAGTAATATGCAAAGATTGTGGGGCTGCTCTGATTAGTAGTTTATGTTGTTGGGGTTGTTTCTGCCCACAAATCCTAAATAATGTACAAAAGTTACGAAGTTGCTTCTTTTGAGAAGTTGAAAGGACAAATAATAGGCACATAGAAATAGAATGAGCTAAAGGAAATGAAGAACAGTTGCTGCGAATTTGTTTTGCTTCTCACTAGTATCATAAGTTTTATACTCTTTCAAACTCCTACTCTTTGTTTGCTTTATAGAGTGTGTTGTTTATTAAAGCCACTCTCTTCAATAACTACTCTTTTGTTCTACAATTGAAATATCTATTTGCACCAATGTTTATTGGATTTAATACTCTTAGTGAAGATGGTTTAAGTTGAATAAAATATGGCAAAGTTAGAAAAATTACTAAATGTTTTTCTGACTTTTGCTCTCTGGTTTGCTTCAAGAGTTAGCAAAGAAAAAAAAAAGTAAATCAGCATTTTAGTCCCTAAATTTTCATTTTAGTCCACTATACAATAAGTCAATCACTATTTCATAGTCTTATTGAAAAACCATTTAGTCCTTTGAATTATAAAATAGTAATTTACATCTTTAAATTGAAGAGTTAATCTCTCGTTCAGCAAAATCTCGCTTTCCTCTAGGACCTTGGCCAATGGCCAGTGGCCATTAGAAATATGAGTCAGGCTCCTCGAAAGACTTATCACTTTTACATACTAGAGAATACACTGACCCTTGCACAACATATCGCTACGAGGGTTGGTACTATTGTGCTTACCACAAGTACATTAACTAAATTGTTTCCCATTCGAAAGTCCTTCCTCCTTTGCATTTTCTTAATATTGCAACGCAAGTTGGAATAGAATACTATTCATTGACATGACATCATGCTTCAATTTCAACTTCAGCATGACCTTCTAATTGTTCTAATGATTTTGTCATAGTTGGTGCAGTCCCAACCTCTATCTTGCTCTTTGTTGCTTTCGCACCGATATTTGGTAAAACCTTTCTTTTATTTTTTGATTGGGTGCTATCCAAATGTGTCATCAATATTAAATTCATCATCATATTCAATAATTTCATGTGCCACATATGCAACAATATTTTTGTTGATAGATTTCAATGGCAAACCCATAGTTGGTGTCCATGCACACCAACTAGATGCCACAATCTCCCCAAATATGAATTCCACTTGGTCGTGAAATTCCAAACATTGAAATCAAAATTTCACATATTTCGCATTCTTCTGTGTAACCAATAACAAGAGATAAAATTTAGACTATGTAAGGAAAGTCAAAAGAGTACTTGCAAGGGACCTGCAGCACTGCAAGGAAAGTCGAGTAAGCAAGAAGGGTGCAGAAATAGGCACGTTTAACTTAGACCATCAATTTTTTGGGTCTAACTTAGACTCCTTCAATATTGACCATTGATTTATTACTAAAATATTGGAACGCACCAGATTTATTGTTGACAACCCTTCAAACAAGTTTACAGCAATTTCAAGCTTACGTAAATCATGCTACATCGAATTATTATTTCTTCTGTCCTGGAATTTTTTGAGCTCTCCTATTTATGGGCATGGGCTTTTGTAGTATTATTATTTTGAAACAAATAAATTTTAATTTGTTTAAAAATTTATTAAAAATTATTTTATATGATTGAACGTGATAAAAGTTTTAAGATAATAATAATATATACTTGTTTTATTTAAATATAACTAGTGTGTTTACACGGCGTTGCCCGGGTTAAAGAAGACCAACATTTTGTATATATAGTATTCGCAAATAAAATTTACCACAGATCAACACGATACAAATATCTTAATAGGTACGCACGAATAAAGTTAAAAAAAAAAAATTAAGTACCCTTGAATTAATAGATACACAAAGATGAAATTAATTGGATTTATTAAACTTATTAACACATAATTTTTTTCACAAATCTTATTTTACTTTCGGTAAAAAGATTTTTCTAAAAAAATAAATTGTTAGTAATTTTGACAAAAATGTACATAGTATTAGAGTTGAAGGTCTTAACTTCAAATTTGACAAATGATTAAATATTAATCTAACTACTACTAATTGCTAATTTCTATCATTCAACAAATAAAAAGTGTATGTAAAAAATACAAATAAAAAAAGAGTGAAGACTCGTTTTGGTTATTCATATTTTTTGTGAGGACCAATTTAGTCCCTAACAAAAATAAAAGGCCAAATTAATCCATAATATTTTCATATTGGAAACTAATTACTTGTGAGAAATATGTGATGGTATTGCAAAATAATTTTTATTTTTTAGCATGCTAACAACCCAAATTGAAGTTGGTATATTGTAGAATGCAACAACTAAGCAAACTCTAATTTTCTGGAAAAGTTGAATATTTGTTAGGTAAAATGACGTTAAAGGATTATTAATTTGGACAACAACAATCCAATTTATCCAGCCTTTAATTATTTTACTTATTTTTGGGAACAAATCGTGGCTTTCATTTTTATTTATTAATTTCTATGGAGCATAAGGGGTTACTAATATGTTTCCAACTACTATTGTGCATGGTATCAGCTAACCGTTTCAAACCTGCAGTACTAGGTAATTTCACTGGTCCAAGTTGGACCTAAACTATAGGTGATCCAAACTAAAAGGACCCGCAGAAATAAAGTATAGTTTTCGCGGCAACACCTTTAATTGCGCTTCTTAAAAAAAAAAAACTTTAATAGGTGAAAAAACGATATATAAATGCTAAAAAGTGTCTTAATAAAACTCGAAGCATGGACCACTGAAAAAAAATTCTGCACAAGTTTTTCAATGAGCACTGCTGGTGCGAAGATTTCTATCGCACATAGCACACGAAATAATAGCTTAACGTGCAAACTCATTATTTAAGGCTACATTTCATTAAAAATAAAATATTTCCATTATGGAATTGGTAGTAAAGACTCATTTTTCCATAACTGCTTCTTTGCACGGCTGCTAGATTGCCACCACTTGTAGCCTTTCTGCAACCTGTTTGTTTTGTCGCCGCCATCGACACCGTCGCCGCCGTTCACAGTCGTCATTGCTTTCATCGAATGGCCTTGTGGATAGGTTGTTGCAACAATCATCCGCCTATTAATCGCGCTATCCGTCATCACCGTGGTTACTACCACTACAACCACCGCAGTGTAGAGACTTTGCAGCCTGTTTTCAGTTAGTGGAGTGAAAAAATTTGAATGGTGTATACTCCCTGCGTTTCAAAATATAAGCAGAATTCATTTTTTAGGTTCATTCATTTAATGATGTATGTGGTTTATAATATAGACCACATACATCATTAAATGAATGAACCTAAAAAGTGATTTTTGCTTATATTTTGAAACAGAGAGAGTAGTAGTGAGGCGGGGCAACAACAGCACAATATAGCACCACGATTTACCGATGACGTGGTTCAAGGATTAGTTTTTGTCATTTTGACTGAAATAATGAATTAGAGAATGGGATATCTGACAGTCATTAATACTACACCTCCTTCGCGTGGATTGTGCGAAAATTATTTTCGCACCCTTAAGTATTATCCTTTTTCAATAGTCCATTTTAACACCTTCTTTGGAAGGCTCATTCTATTCATTTTTCTATCCAAAAGAGAAGCAAATTTTTTTTTCATCCAAGAGCTCTAGTGAAAACATGTTTGGCACACACTGTTTAGGAAGACAAATGAGATGATTAAGGAAAACAAATTAGAGTCTTCAAGACTAAGGGAGAAAAAGTCAATACTTCTTATCTCCTTCCAAATACAGGGTTCCATGACTTTTGCCAAATTTTAATTAATTTTAATGCTATTTTTCTTTTACTAGAAAAATAAAATGATTTTGTAGTTTTCTAATTTGGAAAGTAACATTTAATGAAATAGATAACAAATAAGTAAGTCACATCACTAATTTTCTTTTCAATTTCAAAGGTGGGAAAATGTAATTTTTTCAACATGAGAGCAAAATTATACAATTATAAAATAAGAAACTTAATTCGCTGGTGAGAGACAAAAACAAGTCAAAAACACATCCAAATTTTTTTTGACAAAAAGAACACATCTAAACTTAAATAACATTCTCTACAGCCCTTTATATAAGAAATAAATTGGTCAAAGATAATTAATGTATTTGGTCTACATTATAAACCAAATACATCAACTTTAGTTGACATACCTATCATGTGTTCCAACCCAATTTTTCTTCTCCCACGCTTCTTCCATCAACTTTACCGAGTAGCTTTAATCCCTCCACATGTTTGGCCCGAGTAGACACCACCCTAGGAAAGTTCCTCGTGAAGGGCACATGATGACCCTAACAACACCATAATTGTTTTCTCATAACATGAAACTGACTATACATAATAGCATTCACACAAAAATGGGTGGAAACGAAACGATGAGAGGAACAATAATTAAACCCGGAAGGGGCAAAATCTCAAGAATTTTAATTTAACTGAATATAATTATAACTTTTTTTAATTACAACAATAGTAAACAGATTTCGGAAGAAAAAAGTTTTTGTTTAGTGTGTTGTGGTTTTTTTTCTTCTGAATTTGAATGTGTTTTGTTCAGTTTAAATTTGCAGCATTTGTTTTTGTTGGAAGAGAAAGTATTTGTTGGGTTTTAATTATGGAATACAAATTCTACATAAATCTCTCAAAAAAAAAAAGAATTCTACAGAAAGAAATGGAAGAATGTGAAAGAGGATAAATTGATAAGGTGTAGACGATTGTTCGATGCACTTGTTGTTTATTCACTCGCCTACGATAGATTGTTGTTTATTCACTCGCCTACGATGGATTATATGTCACACTTGTTTATCCTAGAATGCGTTTATTTAAAAAAAGGGTCATGCTAAATTTTACATAATATAGTAAAATTTCCTTTTTAAATTAAATGAGCAGTTGACATTCTATATAATTCATAAATACAATGTCATCGATGAAAACTTATGTGAGAGACCATACTAATGCATTTTTTATCAACTCTAAAACTCTTATGTAATATCATGATCCAAACACATTAAATAACTTTTTACCTCAGACATTTTACTCCACATACTATCTAATATTTAGTGATGCATCTTAATAACAATCTACATAAAATGCTAATATCGTGCCACATCGTACCCTTTAACAACCAAATTAAATATGCAACTATTTTAACTAATGTTACAATATGAAGGACAGATATATCAATTCATTAATGTGACAATTAGTTCAAGAGTTATATACAAGTAATCTTTGATCGGCAGATAATCCATAGTCTCGTTCAAGGTCCATCCCCATTAGGCCCAAATTAATGGAAAAAAAAAAGAGACATAGTTAAACAATACACACTCCAATCGCATAACCGGCGCGTGTAATGGTGTTAGATAATGGTCACGGCAAGTATACTCCACGCGCTAAAGATCAAACTATGAAAACATTTCAAATTTCCACGATCAAAATTCCGCGCCACAAAAACCTCTCTTATCAAGTAGCGCGTCACCAACAACACCCTAACTAAACGTCACTTCATTCGTGCGTTTGTCACACGCTCCAAATAATCGCGTGAGTCCCAGTACCCAAAATTTTGCGCTATTATACTTCTCGTGTTAAATTTTGCGGTACACCCTCAAACGCGTGCCGTTTCACCGCTCCACACAGACCATACACCGTTTGTAGAGAGAGAAACACCGATAATTCTAGAGAGAGAAAGCTCGATTCGATTCTCCAGAAGAGAGAGAGAGAGAGAGAGAGAGCGTGTTCTAGATCTGATACAGAGTGAAGAAGGTAACTCTACTCTGCGTGTTTAATTCTTCGTTTTTTTTTTCGATATTTTTTTTTTTTTTGTAATTGATCAGTTAAAAACCCTAATTTTTTCTGATTCATCTTCACCGGGTTTGATTTGTTCAATTTTGGTTCAATTAAACCCTAGATTTGAATTTCTAGGGTTTGAATTAGCTTTTCGTGAGGGAAAATAAGAATTTAGGGTTTTGAATGAATGGATTCTGGGACTGTAGTTGAAGATAAGGTAATTAGAGAGATACAGAGATACTCGGAGGGGAAAGTATACACGAGAAAAAATTTCAAAGTTTCAGAGGATAAAGTTAATTCCTTGAAAGTTGTTCCGAATACTCATTCTGGTGCTACCACCGCCACCGTCACTGTTGATGGGACTAAGGACAACGGGAATAATGTTTCGGCTCAACAGTTGGATAGTGTTTTGGTTCCGGAGGATGGGAATTCGGCTCCGCCGGTTGTGAATTCTAGGTTGGATGTGGTTTCTGAAGACTCTACGAGTTTGTATCGTAAGCAGGATGAGCATTTTAGTCTTGATGTTGTTCAGCTGGAAGATGGTAATGATTCGTTAGAACCAGCTTTGAGGAGATGTGATGATAAGAAGGGGTTGGAGAATGGTGTTAAGAATGGACTGGCTTCACGGTCGAAGCAAGAGATGCGGGGGATTAAGAGGAAGCTTGAGGGCGACCTTGAAACGGTGAGGTCTTTGGTGATTAGGATTGAAGAGAAACAACGGATGGCTGGGAGGTATGGTGGTGGTTTGAATGTGTCTGTTGATCGTTATAGGGTTGATAATGGGAGTGGAGCTAAGCGCGCTCACTCTGAAGTAGCTTCTGCAGGTGTCCCGAGAGAGTCTAATAGGTTTACACGCCAGTTAAGTGTAATGGTGTTAGAGAATGGTCACGGGGTTAGTGAAAGTGTTGAGAAGGAGAAGAGAACACCTAAGGCGAACCAGTTCTATTCCAATTCGGAATTCTTGCTTGCGAAAGATAAGTTTCCGCCTGCAGAGAGTAACAAGAAGTCAAAATCACATGGAAAGAAGCATGGCGGGGGAGAAATGGGACATGGATTTGGGATAATATCGAAGTATTTGAAGAACTGTAGCTCATTGCTTGAAAAGTTGATGAAACACAAGCACGGTTGGGTGTTTAATACTCCAGTGGATGTTGAACGTCTTGGTTTGCATGATTATTTTATTATTATCTCACATCCGATGGACTTGGGTACTGTGAAGTCGAGGCTGAGCAAGAATTGGTACAAATCACCAAAGGAGTTTGCGGAGGATGTGAGACTTACTTTTCGTAATGCCATGACGTATAATCCTAAAGGGCAAGATGTTCATGTAATGGCGGAGGAGCTATCAGCATTATTTGAGGAAAGATGGGCCATTATAGAGTCAAATTACAATCATGAGATAAGGTATGGCTTAGATTATGGGCCCGCTATTTCTGCACCTTCACCTCAGTCTAGAAAGACTCCTGCTTTCCGGCCACCGCCTCTTGACATGAGAAGGATTCTGGATAGGTCAGAATCAATGCCAAACCCTCCAAATCCCATGAGCTTGACTCGTTCAGCTCGAACTCCTGCTCCAAAAAAGCCGAAGGCAAACGATCCTGATAAAAGAGACATGACATACGAGGAAAAGCAAAAACTTAGCACACATCTTCAGAATCTACCACCTGAAAAACTAGATGCTATTGTACAGATCATTAAGAAACGAAATTCGGCACTTTCCCAACATGATGATGAAATTGAAGTGGACATTGATAGTGTAGATGCAGAGACTCTTTGGGAGCTTGATAGATATGTTACCAACTATAAGAAAAGTTTGAGCAAATACAAGAGGAAGGCAGAACTTGCTCAAGCTAGAGCAGAAGCTGAGCGAATTGCCCAGCAGAAGGTAAAATTTACAGTTTCAACGTTTAATATCCAGTGTCTTCTTTGGCAAATAATTGTTACTAAATGAATTTATTTCATGCTTCCTGTAGAGCCATGAACCACCAGTTATAGTTGATGCCCCGAGAGAAAGACAAGCAGGTATGGCCGCTTGTGGACTATTATTGTTGATCTCTTATCATCATTCATCAATTAAATTAATTGAAATATTTTGTCTGCTTGTTTCTGAGCAGATGAAAGAAATGCTCCCCCATCCTTGCCTGTGCAAGGGGAAATTCGAGTCGATAATAATGGGAGTAGCTCAAGCAGCTCAAGCAGTGACTCTGGCTCTTCATCAAGTGGTATATTAAATAATTATTTAATAGATATTTGTCCCATAATTTATGGTTATACAAGGTCAACCTGGCTTATACTTTTATTCAAATTTAATGTCTGATATTAATGTGCTTTTGCAGATTCTGATAGCGATAGCTCCTCATCGTCTGGGTCTGATTCAGGGTCACAGTGAACCTAAATACCTCCCTCCCGTAAGGTAAAATCACAAACTCCAATTTTTTATCTCGTTATATGCTCTGCTTGTTGTCTTGTATGTTTTCTGCATCAAATTGTCTCTGTTGCTCTCTTTTGATTTCATAGAGGTATATATGTGTTATCTTCAAGATGTGAGTTTGAATGCATTTTTATTTTCCTGGTGCACCAGGCTCGTTATGTGTTATACTGCTTCCTAAGCCAGTTAAGTTTACATCTACGTATTGGAATTTGGATATTTAAGAGGTTCATGTCTTACCAGGTTTAGCAATTGAGATCGACATTTATGCTTTTATGGCTTGTGTGAGAATTAGGAAATATTTGATGCTAGTTCTATTGAATTAGGAAATACTCCACTGAGCAACCCATTATATTTGATTTGGGACTTAGGCACACCATAATACCCAAGTCTATCATAACACCGCCCCTATGAGATGACGTCCTACCCGTTAAACTCTACAATGCTTTATCCGATCTTTCCAGTGATCCCTTCCATACCCTTTTCCGAGATACCAGCAACCTTGATGCCAATTGATAAATATCAAAGCACTTTGAAAACCCTCCCTTAAAAGTTAGCTATCAAGGGTAGAACTAACCCACTTAGATACGTTATGGATCATCCCAATCACATACCTCATAATTCTCTGTTTAGTTTGGCCGCTGGAAGTGAAACTAACTGTTTGCCCAGGGTTTTTTAGGGATGCATAATTTAAGGTTACATCGGTTGTAGCACTACTTTTTTTTTCTTGTTCATTTAGTGTTGGTATTTTCACCACCCTTATTAGCTGTTCTGTTACCTGCTGTCATAATTAGAGTTTGTCATTGATTTTGAAATGCTTGTTTCTTTTTTGTTACAAACTTACTATACATTCTTAATGGTATGTTGTTTGCTTTGCTTATTAAATTTTGTCTAGCTCTTCTATGTGTTCCAATTTTAACTAGATGAACAGAAGTGCATTAGTATAACTATATCGATAGATATTTAATAACATCCATATCTCATAGTAATTTTCCGAGCCTCCAAAAGGTAGTACAAATAGTAGGATTTTTCCCTGTAAATGTGTCTCAGTATTACACTTTTAGATCTGTATACGATACTTCAATTTACATGGATGATACAAGTAGTTTGCTTTCATTGCTCGTCCAATCTTGTTTAAATTGTTAATATCTATGTGATAATTGTCTGAACTACTTACTTTACAATGTATCTTTGTGTTGGAATTGATTCTCTTAATGCATTTTAAAACTGCAAATTGAACATATCAATGGATCATGTTGCTACTCCTAAAAAGTGCCAACTAACTACCAACTTTTCTTTTCCTTTTGATTTCAAATGGCAGATGTCAGATATTTAGATTAGATAGTGTTGCGATGCTTGTCTAGTTGATTCGTTTGAAGCTTCCAGATTATGTATCTGAATTTGGCATTTGGTTTGTAGAGGAAGCTTCTGAAGGCGACTGTGATCTCCTAATGTGCAGTAGAGGATCTTTTTCTCTCATTTCATAAAACTGTTGATCCTTTGCAATTTATGGCCTTATTTGCTAAAGCACGCGCTTGTATAATATTTTGTAGAATGTGAAGATCATTAGATAGTTTTTTGTAGGAGTGTACATCGCTAACTACTGTTACTACTTACTACTCATGAATTTCCATTGATGAATTGTTATTTTGTGCTAGCAGATTCAGGATTCTTTGGTGTTATATCAAAGAAAAATTGTAATTCCAAGTCATTATTGGTTTACATGGAATCTTATCCCATACAGTAGCATGAATGTTGCATCAATTTTGTTGCTAATGAGTAGTGACCTAGGGAGGGACGTTAGGGGGGAGGGGTATTAGACCATCCCCAATGGGGAGGACTCAAATTTGAAGACCTTGGTACTTATAAGTACCCCCATTGGGGTGGAATTTTTTTTGGGTGCTTATATATATATATATATATATATATATATATATATATATATATATATATATATATATATATATATATATATATATGCATGTGTCTCAAAATTATATTATATTTTATTTATATTGTATTGAAAAAAGTATATACATATTCTACAATTTTCCTTTTCATAGGAACGAGTCTATGCCATGAGCAATGAGTGGAAACTTTTTAACTTTAATTAATAATTATAACCTTTGATTCTTATTATAAGAAATTGTTTTGAGACTTTTTTTAGAACACTTATTTAAAACCAATATTATTGCAAGCACCTTATAGCCTCTCAAGAGAAAGTCGGTGCGAAATAAAGTTCAAATCCTCAGCGCTAAGTAAACAACTTTTTAGTACTATTTATAAGAAAATGTCATAATTTTTTAATTTATAGTTATTAATTGTAACACTTTTTCAACTCTCATTTAGTTATTTTTAATATTAGTGAAGGTATTTAATGTTTTACGAGTTTACATGGGAATATTCTTACATCTTATAATAAAGAGCAAAGTGAGTGCATGGGAATATTCTTACATCTATTGAATAAATATAAGAGTAAATTACACTCCCCTCCCCTCAAAGATGCTTGAATTACACTCCCCTCCTCTCTTATGTTAAAATATACATTCCCCTCCCCTCTTATTCAAAACATATCAGAGAAAAATACATTTCCCTCCCCTAAGAAAAGCTTGAATTACATTCCCCTCCCCTCTTATGTTAAAATCTACACTTTACTCCCTCAATATATATTTTTTTATTTTTAATAATCTAGCAAAAAAATAATAATCTAATACACTTCGAAAATAACAGTATTGCAGGTCTATTTTAACATAATAAAAAATTGAATACATATTTTTTTGCTATTTTTTATTCACAATTTCATTAACATGTAGTTTTAAACCCTATTATAAAATATGAAACAAGTCAAAATAAAATTAAAATATGTGAAAAATTACTAACGACAATAAACCATGGTTATTTAAAAGTTAATTTTAAACTCTAAATTATAAAATCAATAGCAAAATATTTAAATTTAATTATCATTAACATTTAAATTATAAAGAAATGAATTAATTTTTCTTAAAGGGTGGTTTAAAATTAATATATATCATAAAAATATTTATTTATGTTAAAATAGATTAAAGTGTAATGTATATTTAATTATCAAGGGAGGGGGTTGTAATTCAAGCATCTTATAAGGGAGGGGAGTGTAAATTTTATTTTTCAAGGGAGGAAATTGTATATTTTAACATAAGAGGGGAGGGGAGTGTATTTCAAGCATCTTTGAGGGGAGGGGAGTGTAATTTACTCTAAATATAATATAGTATAGTATTATATTTTTAGCAAAGTATAATATAGAGAAAGTCTAATATAGTCACAACCTTAAATCAAAAAGATTCATGCACACTCAAATAAGATGAAAAAACTAAAACAAAAATAAATTAGTTATATCAATTAATATCATTTAATTTCATTCTTATTCAAATTTTTCTAAGTTTTTCTGAGTGTATCGAAATCATTTTGATTTGGGATTGTGTCCATCTAAAACTTTCTCGTATAATATAAGGTAGTAACTAACTAAATTAGACATGAAAGAAAAAAACTGATTTAAAAAGGCTATTGGTGTGTTTGAAAGCAGGCGCAACGCAGAATATTGGATTTTGAAATTAAGCAGGTGCATCATTTATTTTTCAGGGGGATCATAGTGCATAAAATATGAAATAGTGCATAAAATATGAAAAAAATAGTGTGCATTTTGAAATCAACGTGCCTCCGCCAATGCATATACCAAGAACACAATGGTAGTGTTCCATGGATATTTAATTGGAAATCACCGTAGTTTAATTTGGCTACATTTACCTGCTTGGCAAATGTTTGTATATTGTGGGATTTGATGGGACTCATTTTAGAGTTTTTGACGGGTAATATTGATATTTAGAAAATGTAGTTGAGTTGGTTAAATAATTGAAATGTGTGGAGTAATATAAAATAGACTAAATTACACCAGGTTTTTTAATTTGAGGTTTGTAACAGATTGATTATTTAAGTTATTTGGTGACACATAAGTCCGTTAAGTTTGAGGTTTATAATGAGATAAAAAAAAGTTTGAAGTTCGTAACAAATTTGTCCTTTAAGATATTTTGGTCATGCGTAATTTTTTAAGTTAATAAACGTTTTTAATTTAGTCCTTCTGTCACATCATCGTTTTTGTAATACTTGATTAATAGAAGGAATACATTGAAAATATTTATAAACTTAAATGATTTATGTGTGACTAAAATAACTTAAAAGATCAACATGCTACAAATCTCAAACTTAAAAAGACTTATGTGTGATAAGTGAGTTTCATTTGAAAATTTTGTATGAGATATTGAGTTAAAGGAATTAATACTTATTAGTTATTATCATTATAAAATTATAAATAAATGATATATATTTAAGAAAGTTCACTTCCGGTTTTGGCCTCTGGGACTTTGGCAGATCTATAGAGCAGTATGGTTCCCACCAGTGTTGTACATCAAGGACGTGTGAAGCCTTCGATTTTGGTTACTTGCGAATTAAAAGTGTGACGTAGCATCTTCTATTATATTCCCACTCAACATGTGGCCTTTTTTTCCCTTAAATCAATTTTTTTTAAAAGTTTTTTCGTCTATTTGTCACGAACTTTAAAAAAAAAAAGATTCTTAAAGAGTAAAAAAAAAATTCTTGAATTAGAAGTTTTTTTTAGGAATATCACTCTTTGAGTTAAGAAGACAACGTATGTAAAACTTAAGTAAAGTTCTCCTTCTACTTAACCGTCTAAAATGCAAAAGCAACTGAATATGATATCGGTTGAGGTGACTCCGACTATCTCAAATAATGTCATTATGTATAAGTTGGTTTTGTAGGTAGAGTCCATGATCAAAACAAACGGGAAATTGTTAAACAACTTAACCGATTGGGGGATGGGCCCAAAATATGTCCTGAATAATATCACTCTCACATTTTATTCTTGTGAAATAAACATATTTGTACTCTTCCAACTTTGACACTAAATATTGCATCTCCGTTTTATCACTTCTAATTACCTTTTTGAATTTACGATGTTCATTGTAAACTTGCTTTATAATTGTCATGCACTCTTGTTTTTTTCCCTTCGAATTCATCAAAATATTATTTGGTTGCACCGAATTCTTTGTCAAGTCATTTGCAATCTTCTTGCCACCCTCCATCAATCTTCTAGCAATAAGGTGCCCTTCTAAATTTGGCAACATCTCATAGTTGTGGATTCATTAAGAATAACCAACTTCCAAACATTTAATTCCTTATTAGTATATCCACGCACAATAACAAACACCTATATTTTCTTGATTTCGTTGCTTCATACTTCAATTTTTTCTTCGCTACTTTGTGATCTCCACTCCTTTCACAAATCCACTCCAACATTGATTTCCTTATTACACTAGTTTTTTTATTAGAACTGTAAATTCAACCCTATTTGTTTTGCGACGTACCCAACCGAGCAACTCATCTTCATCTTTTCTATGTAACTGGCTTGAAAAGAATTAAGTCATGATCACTTCGTTGACACCAAGTTTGAACACACCTGAATTAACATATAAAGCTTAAACTTTCACGGAAGTTTCATTCGTATTTGGTTTCACATCAACCGAAGCTTCAACCTTGGCGATTTGATCTTTACAGAATAATCGACAAAACTAGGTTTTGTCTCAACTAGATCATCATCCACATTCTCAACCATAACTATAAATAATCAACATATAATTGCAAAAACATTTAATTTATATCTAATATAAAACAAAAGAGTAAAAAATGGAACAAAAAAATTGGCAGTCGATGATCAAATTTTGAAAATTTGACAGCCACAGTTGTAGTTAATTACCGTTTTACTAGTGAAAGTTAATTAACACTGAATTATTAATTCCAGCAGCAGTTAACCACCGTTGCGCTGCATGTCAGAAACACAAAAAAAAAGCTAGATAAATAAACAAATGTAAACGAATTAAAAGATGCATTGCCTATCTATTGACGTCAAATATGTGTAGAAGCCTTCTAGTAATCTTTCGAAACAATAGTTAACTACCGCCAGTTTTGTTCCAACGGTTGTTAATTACTGCATAGGAAAAAAAAAGTATTTTCAATTTGTTTTGAAAAAACACATGTTAGAAAAACATTTTTCAAACGGGTATTCCATAGTCCCCTACAAGGTCCATCCACATTAGGCCCAACTAATGCAAAAAAAAAAAAAAGAGACATATAGCTAAAGTATACTCCCTCCATTTTAAAACGAGTGTCGTTTTAACAAAAAAAAAATTGTTTTAAAATGAATGTCACTTTCAGTTTCTAATGCACTATTAATTACTTTTTTTCAATAGTACTCCTTAATTATTACAATGCACACTATTTCCAAAGTACCACATTTTACTTTAATTTACAAGGAAGAAAAATGCACCAATAGTTAACAAGACTATTTTAGTAAAAGTGGCATGTCTATAGACAACATTATTGCATTTCTTAATACACCCACCGGTTACTATTATAGGAATCAAAAGTCAACATTTTAAATTCACTCATTAAATGACATATGTGGTATATAATAAAGAATGTATATATCATTAATTGAATGAATCCAAAATATTAATTTTTGTTTATAATAATGACCAAGGTTGCATGTGTGTAACACCCTGTTTACATTGATTTTTGGTAAACAACCGTTGGTTTAAAAATGTTACTTGCAAGATCAACCAATAAATCTTATGAACATATTGTGTTTGTTATTTTCAGAAATTAATGTTATTTTTGAGAAAACTTGATAAAAAAAATAAAAATAAAGCAATCGAATTTTACCCAATTAAATTTTATCGAAATCAATATATTTAATAATAACTTTAATGATAGCTTTAAAAAATATAGGCTAACACACCTAAAAAGACATTTGTTTTGAAACTGAGGAAATATATGTTTTTCGGGGAACTACTCATCTCCCGTATAGTCCTTCCCGGCAAGTGCACCCTTCAACGCCCTAAAAACCTCTCTCCCATCGAAGTAGCGCGTGACCAACAACACCCTAACAAAACGTCACTTCATTCGTGCGATTGTGACACGCTCGAAACAATCGCGTGAATCCAAATACCCAAAATTTTGTGCTATTATACTTCTCGTGTTAGATTTTGCCGTACACCCTCAAACGCGTTTTCACCGATCCACACGGACGATACACCGTTTGTAGAGAGAGAAACACCGATAATTCTAGAGAGAGAAAGCTCGCTTCGATTCTCGAGAAGAGGGAGAGAGAAAGAGTGTGTTCTAGATCTGATACAGAGTGAAGGTAACTCTACTCTGCGTGTTTAATTCTTCGTTTTTTTTTTTAGATTTTTTTTTTTGAAATTGATCGGTGAAAAACCCTAAAATTTTCTGATTCTTCTTCACGGGGTTTGATTTGTTCAATTTTGGTTCAATTAAACCCTAGATTTGAATTCTAAAATTTTCTAGGGTTTGGAATTGTTTTTTGGTGTGGGAAAAATAAGAATTAGGGTTTGAATGAATGGATTCGGGGACTGTAGTTGAAGATAAGGTAGTTAGAGAGATACAGAGATACTCGGAGGGGAAAGTATACACGAGAAAAAATTTCAAAGTTTCAGAGGATAAAGTTAATTCCTTGAAAGTTGTTCCGAATACTCATTCTGGTGCTACCACCGCCACCGTCACTGTTGATGGGACTAAGGACAACGGGAATAATGTTTCGGCTCAACAGTTGGATAGTGTTTTGGTTCCGGAGGATGGGAATTCGGCTCCGCCGGTTGTGAATTCTAGGTTGGATGTGGTTTCTGAAGATTCAACGAGTTTGTATCATAAGCAGGATGAGCATTTTAGTCTTGATGTTGTTCAGCTGGAAGATGGTAATGATTCATTAGAACCAGCTTTAAGATGTGATGATCAGAAGGGGTTGGAGAATGGTGTTAGGAATGGACTGGCTTCACGGTCGAAGCAAGAGATGCGGGAGATTAAGAGGAAGCTTGAGGGCGACCTTGAAACGGTGAGGTCTTTGGTGATTAGGATTGAAGAGAAACAACGGATGGCTGGGAGGTATGGTGGTGGTTTGAATGTGTCTGTGGATCGTTATAGGGTTGATAATGGGGGTGGAGCTAAGCGCGTTCACTCTGAGGTAGCTTCTCCAGGTGTTCCGAGAGAGTCTAATAGGTTTACACGCCAGTTAAGTGTAATGGTGTTAGAGAATGGTCACGGGGTTAGTGAAAGTGTTGAGAAGGAGAAGAGAACACCTAAGGCGAACCAGTTCTATTCCAATTCGGAATTCTTGCTTGCGAAAGATAAGTTTCCGCCTGCAGAGAGTAACAAGAAGTCAAAATCACATGGAAAGAAGCATGGCGGGGGAGAAATGGGACATGGATTCGGGATAGCATCGAAGTATTTGAAGAACTGTAGCTCATTGCTTGAAAAGTTGATGAAACATAAGCACGGTTGGGTGTTTAATACTCCAGTGGATGTTGAACGTCTTGGTTTGCATGATTATTTTATTATCATCTCACATCCGATGGACTTGGGTACTGTGAAGTCGAGGCTGAGCAAGAATTGGTACAAATCACCAAAGGAGTTTGCGGAGGATGTGAGACTTACTTTTCGTAATGCCATGACGTATAATCCTAAAGGGCAAGATGTTCATGTAATGGCAGAGGAGCTATCAGCATTATTCGAGGAAAGATGGGCCATTATAGAGTCACATTACAATCATGAGATGAGGTATGGCATGGATTATGGGCCCGCTATTTCTGCAGCTTCACCTCTGTCTAGAAAGACTCATGCTTTCCGGCCACCGCCTCTTGACATGAGAAGGATTCCAGATAGATCAGAATCAATAACAAAACCTCCAAATCCCATGAGCTTGACTCGTTCAGCTCGAACTCCTGCTCCAAAAAAGCCGAAGGCAAACGATCCTGATAAAAGAGACATGACATATGACGAAAAGCAAAAACTTAGCACACATCTTCAGAATCTACCACCCGATAAACTAGATGCTATTGTACAGATCATTAAGAAACAAAATTCTGCACTTTCCCAACATGATGACGAAATTGAAGTGGACATTGATAGTGTGGATGCCGAGACTCTTTGGGAGCTTGATAGATATGTTACCAACTATAAGAAAAGTTTGAGCAAATACAAGAGGAAGGCTGAACTTGCTATTCAAGCTAGAGCAGAAGCTGAGCGAATTGCCCAGCAGAAGGTAAAATTGACAATTTGAACGTTTAATATCCAGTGTCTTCTTTGGCAAATACTTGTTACTAATTGAATTTATTTTATGCTTCCTGTAGAGCCAAGAACCACCAGTTATAGTTGATGCCCCGAGAGAAAGACAAGCAGGTATGGCCGCTTGTGGACTATTATTGTTGATCTCTTTTCATCATTCATCAATTAAATTAATTGAAATATTTTGTCTGCTTGTTTCTGGGCAGATGAAAGAAATGATCCCCCATCTTTGCCTGTGCAAGGGGAAATTCGAGTAGATAATGGGAGTAAGACAAGTAGTTCAAGCAGCTCAAGCAGTGATTCTGGCTCTTCATCAAGTGGTATATTAAATAATTATATAATAAATATCTGTCCCATAATTTATGGTTATACAAGGTCAACCTGGCTTATACTTTAATGTGCTTTGGCAGATTCTGATAGTGATAGCTCCTCAGCGTCTGGGTCTGATGCAGGGTCACAATGAACCTAAATACATCCCGTAAGTTAAAATCACAAACTTCAATTTTTTATCTTGTTATATGCTCTTCTTGTTGTCTTGTATGTTTTCTGCATCAAATTGTCTGTGCTTCTTTCTTTTGATTTCATAGAGGTATATATGTCTTTTCTTTAAGATGCAAGGTTGAGTGCATTTCTATTTTTCTGGTGCACCAGGCTCGTTATGTTATACTGGTTACTAAGCCAGTTCAGTTTACATCGTTCATGTGTTATAGGTTTAGCAATTGAGATCAACATTTATGCTTTTATGGCTTGTATCGGAATTAGGAACTATTTGATGCTAGTTCTATTGAATTTGATGCTCATTCATTTTGACTTTCTTTCTCGTGTTAGTTTTTACCATTCTTTTTTACTTTCTTTCTCCTGTGATTTTAGCTGTTAAACAGTGTTGTTATAGTCTCTTGTAGGTGTGTTGTTTTGAAGTATTAAATGTGAAGATCTTATGCTTTTACGTGTCTGCTTTACTGTGTACAAATTTTATGGCATAGCTTGTGCCATTCAAGATGTGATATTGTTTAGGTTTCTTTTATGGATAATTGTCCAAGAAATTGTGATTTTCGCATTCTATACTCTTTCAAATCCCCCATAGCTGAAGTTGTTAAATTGGTATTGTATATACTTGCATGTGTGAATTGTTATTGCGCCATGCTGATGACGTGCACTTCAGTTGTCCAACATAAGTGTAATTAGTGTTTATCTTGTAATAGAGAGATTAGTGGAAGATTGCACTGTTGTTAAAATATCAAACAAATAACATCTGCATAAAAATTCTTGTATAATCTATTGAAAAGCAACTAATGGTACTAGTGTGTGAAATGAGAACCATAATTACCAATCCCAGATGGCGGCATGGAGTGGCCAATCTAAAATACACTGTAGTGGGATAGCAGAGAGTGGGTTTACTGCTATTCTCTCTTCAATGGGAAATAACTCATGTTTCATAACCTATAAACAGTCATAATACTCTAGCAAAACGTACAAGCAGATAACAATTAAAGTCAAGGCAATTAAGAGCTGTTTGTTGTGGAGCTATTTCTGTGTGTTGTTCGGAGGAAGATGCATTGCTACGTCAATGAAGAGGATACCAGATAGTCAGGGAAAAAACAAACAAAATAGAGCTTCTGTGAGGGAGGGAGAGAGGGAGAGAGAGAGCAACAGAGCAGAAAAGCGAGCAGAAGAAAAGAAAAGAAAGAAGTGGGAGAGTGAGTTTCCATCCTGTGCTGAAGTGAGCAGAGAGGAGAAAAGAAAAGAAAGGAGAGCGGGACTCCAACCTTCAGCGAAGTGGGCAGAGAGTGGAGTGTGTTCACTAGGAAGACTATGGCTGCTGACTGGGAAGTTGTCAGAGGCTGGGCTGTGCAACTTGTGTGTTTCAAGGACTGCCTCCATGGAGGAAGGATGCTGCCCTTGTGAGAAAAGGAGTGTTGGTTGATGCTTTTTATTCCTTTCCTTGAAGCCTGAATGCTTCAAAAACCGCAAACTACACCCAGTCACCATCTGCATTCTTAACATTTAAGGGTATTTCAGGGTTTTTTGTATTGGTCAAAAGCCTGCTCCTCAATAATGCTTTGCCGCTAGTGGGCAGTTGATAACTATGATGGGAACATATTCTTGCTCTCATACTGATAGGAGAAGAACCAAGCCACTTAAATACTCCACTTAGCACCCCCATTATATTTGATTTGGGACTTAGGCACACCATAATACCCAAGTCTATCATAGCACCGCCCCTATGAGATGATGTCCTACCCATTAAACTCTACAATGCTTTATCCGATCTTTCCAGTGATCCCTTCCATACCCTTTTCCGAGATACCAGCAACCTTGATGCTAATTGATAAATATCAAAGCACTTTGAAAATCCTCCCTTAAAAGTTAGCTAGCTATCAAGGGTAGAACCAACCCACTTAAATACGCCATGGACTCTGGAGCATCCCGATCACCTACCTCATAATTCCGTTTAGTTTGACCGCTGGAAGTGAAACTAACTATTTGCGCAGGGTTTGTTAGGGATGCATAATTTAAGGTTACATCGGTTGTAGTACTACTTTTTTTTTTCTTGTTCATTTTATGTTGGTATTTTCACTACCCTTATTAGCTCCACACCTACTGTCATTGATTTTGTCATTGATTTTGAAATGCTGGTTTCTTTTATTTGTTACCAACTTACTATACATTCTTAATGGTATGTTGTTTGCTTTGCTTATTAAATTGTGTCTAGGACTTCTATGTGTTCCAATTTTTACTAGACATGAACAGAAATGCATTAGTATTAACTATATCAATGGATATTTAATAACATCCATATCTCATAGTTATTTCCCGAGCCTCCAAAAGGTATTACAAATAGTAGCATTTTTCCCAGTATTACACTTTCAGATCTGTATACAATACTTCAATTTACATGGATGATGCAAGTAATTTGTTTTTATTGCTCATCCAATCTTGTTGGAATTGTTAATATTTATGTGATAATTGTCTGAACTACTTATTTTACAACGTAACTTTGTGTTGGAACTGATCCTCTTAATGCATTTTAAAACTGCAAATTGAACAAATCAATAGATCATGTTGCTACTCCTAAAAAGTGCCAACTAACTACTCCTAACTTTTCTTTTCCTTTTGATTTCAAATGGCAGATGTCAGAGATTTAGATTAGGATAGTGTTGCGATGCTTGTCTAGTTGATTCTTTTGAAGCTTCCAGATTATGGATCTGAATTTGGCATTTGGTTTGTAGAGGAAGCTTCTGAAGGCGACTGTGATCTCCTAATATGCAGTAGAGGATCTTTTTCTCTCATTTCATAAAACTGTGAATCCTTTGCAATTTATGGCCATGTTTGCAAAAGCACGCTCTTGTATAATATTTTGTAGAATGTGAAGATAATTAGATAGTTTTTTGTAGGAGTGTACATCGCTAACTATTGTTAACTACTTACTACTCATGAAGTTTCATTGATGAATTGTTATTTTGTGCTAGCAGATTCAGGATTCTTGGTGTTATATCAAAGAAAAATTGTAATTCCAAGTTAGTCATTATTGGTTTCCATGAAATCTTATTCCGTACAGTAGCATGAATGTTTCATCAAATTTGTTTGTAATGAGTAAGGGTATTAGTTTTCATATATTTAAGGAAGTTCACTTTCATTCTATGGTTTTGGGAGATCTCCATAACAACTCAGCTGCAGCCCTATCATACTTGCTTTACAGTCAACTAGTCAAAGGACGTGTGAAGCTTTCGGTTTATGTTATTTGTGAATTAAAAGTGTGATGTAGTATCTTCTATGTGTATTCCCACTAGATATATTGTTTTTTTTTTCTTTTTTCTTTTTCTGAAAGAAGATATATAACCTCCTTGTTATGGGTTTTTGTTTTAAAAAAAATACAAGGAAATACAGCGTATAAAAATATGTATAGGACACGTACCGCTTGTTATAATAAATAGAAATGTCACGTTTTCCCTTTTCCGTTGCATTTCCTCTATCCATAAATGAAAACATCATTTTATTCAAGTAAAAAAAAGTGATACATAGTGGCATGTAAAAATATTGCTAAATAAAACAGGGAAAATAACTTGACCAAAAAAAAAACAGGGAAAATAAATAAGTGAAATCATTGGGATTTTTTTTTGTGGTCGAGGTTTGAACGCCGGATCTTGTATATATTATAAGTGTCCCTACCAACTAAACTAAGTTCAATCCATAGCAATAGAAAAACTATTAGATATTATAAAAAAAAAAAAAAAAACTTATTTTGACATAATAAATATTATCTTAGTTTGATTGAATTTTAGTGGGAAATCACCATTATTTTGCAAAAACTATATACTACTATCTTGACATATCACCAAATATCACCCCAAGTGTTATCTCCCTTTAAACAAATGTAATAATACATGAAAGAAATCTTATGATACACATATCATCAAGAATCAAATTTGAAGTTCCATTAGAGATGAGTAGTTAAATAATTGTTTGATTATTTATTTATATTATATTAAAAGTGAAATTTTTATGGACACTGAAAATTTGAAAAAATAAAATAAAATCCTACAAACGGGTGAACAATGAAAGCATGAAGGAGTGTGACTAGTAATGGTATTGCAATGCAGCGTCTGAAATTCACAACGTTGCTACTATCACCCTTACATTTCTCTCACACTTCCTTCAAACCTATAAGATGTTTCTCTTCTTCAACCATTTCTCCCTGGTCTGGTCTCCATTCATGGAGAACCAGTCCTCTCAACCAAAATCGCAAGTGGGGTCCACTTTCTCCTCAACCCGAACCTAATCTCCATGATTCCCCATTCGGAGAAGCTTCTTCTTTGGCTGAGTTTGGTTCTATTGTTCTTTCCACCACTGATCCTCTTCAAAAGTCTCGTCTCTCCCATGTTGCTTTCTCCCTCTGGCGCCGCGGTCATCTTCCTCTTGGTCAGTCAGACCCTCCTTCTCGACCCGCTCGACCTCAAAAGCCTCAACTGGTTTGTTCACTCTTTTGCACACCACGTGTTTGTTTTAATTCCTGAATTGGTTTTTTGATGACCCATTTTCGTAATCTCAAACCCCATTGTGGAAATTTTTCTTTTTTTCATTCTTTTTAGTGCTTGTTGATAGTATTGCATTGTAACTTGCTTCTATGCTTCTTCATGGCTTTTCTTTATCTTAATTGTGTGTGCAATGCATTCTGGTTCATCAAAGTTAATTGAGGTTCATCATAATGAATTGAAATCTATGTTGACACTTGATGTTTATATTCAAAATAAATAAATGTAGTGATTTATATATATCGATTTGAATTAGTTTTGTTTTGAATTGAGGCATGGTTTGCTTGTGTCATAAGATATGGAAAATATGGTAAGATGCATAATGAAGTTGTTTTCTTTGATTTCAGGTTTCCACTAAGGAAATTCCTGCGCCTAAAAACTCGGGTTTGCCTTTGAATGCTTATTTGCTTCATAATCTAGCACATGTGGAGCTCAATGCAATTGATTTGGCTTGGGATACTGTTGTTCGGTTTTCTCCCTATAGTGATGTTCTTGGGGAGGGGTTCTTTGCCGATTTTGCTCATGTTGCTGATGATGAGAGTCGCCATTTCTCTTGGTGTTCACAGAGGCTTGCTGAACTGGGTTTCAAGTAAGCGCAATTTAGTTTTTACTTCACTTTTAGGCCAAAACTAGTTTGATTGTGCTGAAATTTTTATTTTTGGTTGTCTTTTCCAACTAGATATGGAGATATGCCAGCTCACAATTTGCTTTGGAAGGAATGTGAGAAGTCATCAGACAATGTTGCTGCTCGTTTGGCAGTGATCCCACTAGTCCAGGTAACTCCCTCCCAAGCATTACTCCAATCTTCCATTTAGGTCTCGAGTAGAAGTTTTCCAGTACATTGTGGTCGGGGTATCATTTGGAGAAAAAATGCATAATAAATTTGTTGATGTTGATGCAGCTATTTTCACGAGTCTGTAATTTATTTTTGTTTGAGTGTGTCAGTTATAAAATATGTGGTGACTGGTGAGTGGAAATACTCATACTGATTCAATAATGAACCATACTTTATGTTTTGTATGCTGTTGATTCATTTAGACATTGTTGGCGATTGTAATAGTATTTTATTTCATGTGTCAGTTAAAAGTGATGTATTAGTACTGAAAAATTTGTCTGGGCAGTGTGTATTTTGGTGAAGGTTTCTAGAGGAAATTTCTGAAAAATTTGTCTGGGCAGTGTGTATTTTGGTGAAGGATTCTAGAGGAAATTTTTATATGCAACATGATCATATCAAGGCTCATTGATTCTTGTTTGAAGTATGATGATTGACTTGAGTCTACACGCATTTCTGCATCAACATTTTTGTTAACTTTGTATCTTACTTTTCCGTTTTCACAAGGACTATTACCTTTCTAGGATTGGGGATTTATTTTTTTATTTTTTGGTGAACCAAGGTATCTTCTGCATTGAACTAATCCCTAGAGGTTACAGGGATCCATTTTAAGGGTTGACTTCTCCCAACAAATGTTTTTCCTACACAACAGTCAGGGATCAAACCCTGGACCAAATGTTTAAGGGACCCAAATATCTGCCACTTGTGCAACACTATGTCTGTTGGGAGAAGTTTTTTAGCAAAATACTACAATGACTTAAGCTGCAGTTTCTCAGTATAGGTGTTACTTGCCGGAGACAGATAAGCTTTGAATTATGTGATCCTGATCTTCTAATTGTACATATTTATTTATTTATTTATTTATTTTGCTTTTTAGGAGGCTAGAGGACTTGATGCTGGGCCACGCTTGGTGCAAAAATTAGTTGGATTTGGAGATAACCGGACATCTAAAATTGTGGCTAAAATTGCTGAAGAGGAAGTTGCACATGTAGCAGTTGGGCTCTACTGGTTTCTTTCTGTCTGTCAAAAAATGGGGCGTGCCCCCGACTCCACTTTTAAAGGTTGGGAAGCCTGTTTAACAGCCAGCTTATCTGCTTACATACCATCATACTGAAGGTTATCAAGCTCAACATGAAACTTTTCTATAACCCTGCAGATTTGCTAAAGGAATACAATGTAGAACTAAAGGGTCCCTTCAATTATGTGGCTCGAGAAGAAGCAGGCATTCCCCGTGATTGGTAAGAAACTCTGTATTGTAGTTGTTCGTTCATGTCATACGACATTATTGAAATTTCCATCCCATTGCTTTCATTTTGATCTTACACTTTTTTAATTGTCTCGTTTCTCTTGTCTAGGTACGATTCACCATCAACTAGCAATCAGGACAAGAAAAACAAAGATGATAATAAAGAAAAGCTCTCTGAAGTAAGTGACAATCATCTTGGCAATTCCTGTAATCAGGGACAGAGCTACGTCGGATTTTCATCCGTAGAAAATTTGGGTTTAAACCAAACAGTCACAAATATTGTCTCAAACAAAAGCATTCTCGTTTTTTTGACAAACATCATCATTAACTACAACATTTGCAACGACGTTATGATCATCACCATAATTGACTTGTTGCCTAAAAACTCTGCCTCCGTTTCGGCCTGTCATTTGTTATTTCAATTCCAAACTGTTCTATCTTTTTGGTTTTACATTGATGCATATCGATTTGGTGTTTCAGGTTTATGAGAGGGTTGCTACCATCATTGCCATGGAAAGGGAGAATTCAAGCTAGACAAGGCCCCCTGAATGATCTAGGCACAGTATTTTCTTTTTTCAACTGAAGATATTGGCTGATGATGGAACATGTCTCCCCAATCGCCGACAAGCCTATGACAAAAGTATAGTAACCAGTTTAGTTATGCAACTATTTCATTCACAACATTGTCAATTTTGACTCCAAGTGCTGATTCAAATTCCAAAATTCATTTGTCCACGCATCCACATTTGATGAGAAGCGAGGCCAAAAGGAAGTGACACAACTAGTATTTACTTTGCGTACATACAAATTACACCAGCTGTTGCCTGTTTACGCTGTCAGTATAGACATTTATGTAAATACATAATTTTTTGAATGTCCAAGAGTATCTCGAATGAAAATTTTAAGAAACTCATTTTAAGTCTTTAATTGTGTCTATTATTACATGCCAACTCAATTTTATGATGCCCTTCGCATCCTGGGTAATTCAATTTTATGATGCTCTAAATTTTCATTCAAATGAGAGTTCATATAACTGGGTTACTTAACTCACAATTCACAAACATCACATCTCTCTTTAGTATTGCGTATTCTCTTATGCTTTTACACTATCAAATGCACAAAAAGATATTATTTTAAAATCCATGGAATTCTCTCAAAGTTCCTTTGATATGACACTAAATTTTTGAAACTCAAACTCACATGTGGCAAACCAAAATCATATTCTATTATTTAGGAACCCCTTGAGAATTTTCATGCTCTAAATTAACAGATGCTTAGATTAACATATCCAAGGAGATTGAAGTCAATGATCATAGAGCTCAGCTTATTTTATAAGAGTGCCTTGTATGACTCACATAACCACATGCCTTCAAATTAAATGCACTATGCACCCTAATTTTTAGTGACCCCAATGTTGATTTGAAACTATACTTACATAATTGTATAGTAAAACATGCCAGGTTGGTAATAATTTCATACATGATGAGACATATTATAAATTTAAACAAAACATTATTGACGAATAGAATCTTTAAAAGTTATTCAACAAATAATTTTTTTTAAAAGCTTAAGTGAGTTAGAGCATCCATAATACAACTCTATATTTTGAGTGTCTTGTATATACACATCACACATTTTATAATTTTTTAATATTACTACCTAATAATCATTCGATCTCTTCATGAAAGTACCTAAACGATTTTACTAAGTGGAACACACAAGTAACTCATTATTACATTTTTTTGAAACCGTCGAAAACTAAAACCGTTAAAAAATTTATACAAAAAATCTGTTTTGATCCTTTTTCTTTTTTTGTAAATCGTTTGTCTTTTATATTTTTTTTTCCAAACCGTTTTAGTCATTTTTTTTTAAAAGGGTGATATTTTAATCTTTATTTCCATTCACTTTGGTAGGTCAAAATGATTGAAACATCTTTTTTTTTTTTTTTTTTTTTTTTTTTAAATAAAAATTAAAACGATTTAGAAAAAAGATAAATAAATGACGAAAACAAATTTTTAGTAAAAGATAAAAAAATAAAGCCATAGACTAGTACGGTGTGAACTACTGAATCCCAAGTCCAACCTTCTTTTTGATGTTCTGCTAGATCCCAACTTTTTTTCGAATCAATTTCGAATTGGAACCAACCACTCTCTCGACTACTTTTTCGGTAAAAAGATTCATCACTTCGACTTCTTCTTCATCAATATGCAATGCATAATTTCTTCTTCATTTTTCACTTGTTTATTATTTTTTCTCATATTAATTTATTGTAGCAATCACATTCACAACATTATTGCATTCTTTTGCCGGAACTACTCAATCGGTAACTTCACATGGTAATTCTAGAATTCTTCTTCTGTCTCGTATAATATGCATTTCATGAATAATTTTTTTATATTTTGTTCGATTGAAGAAGAGTAAATAACTGTACTATTTTTTTAAGTAATATTCATTTTAGTCGCTGAATTTGTAACTAGTAGCGATGATAGTCCTGAATGCATCGAAATTCCAAAATAGTGGCCTGATAGTACACTTCGTTGGTCAAAATAGTCCATCATGTAAAAATGTTTTGTTAATATTGTCACATCATTACCTAAATATACTTAGTTACTGTCATATCAATCCCTGTAATTAAAAGGTTATTGTCAACATTGAGGGACTATATCAATGTCAATGACTATTTTGACTAACGAAGTCATTTTGAAATTTCAATACATTTATGGACTATTGTGGTTACTCATCACACGTTCAGGGACCAAAATGACCATTACCTCGTACTATTTTTCATTTAATGAAGTTACATTAGTTTGAGTTTTTGGGTTGGCCTGATGGGGTTGGCTTGAGATCTTGGAGTGTGCTCCTCTCAAGGTTTCAGTTTTGATTCTCCTCGGTGTCAATTTCGTTGGGCTAGTTAGTTGACCTAGCTATGATTCTTGTATGCATACTTAGATACATATATACACTAACCTAGTTTGTTTTTTGATTCCTGTTTGAATATATCTATCTAAAGGGAAGAAAACGAAGAAAGTCTAGTACCCGAAAAGTAATTGATGCAGAGCCGGATAGAATTAGTTGCTTACCGGGTCATGTAATAGATCAGATTCTGTCTTGCTTGCCAATTAGGGAAGCAGTGAGAACATGTGTTTTGTCCAGCCAATGGAGGTACAAATGGTACACACTACCAAATCTTGTGTTTGATAGACGTTGTGTCTCTGCTAGAGGTTTCCAAGACCCTTTAGATATTGAGAACAAGCTATTGAAAATCGTTGATCATGTACTTTTACTTCACTCTGGACCTATCAACAAGTTCGAGTTCTCTGACTCTGGTCAGGATTTCGTTGAAGGGATTCCTGGGAATGAATTTGATCGGTGGATTGTTTATCTAATCGGAAGGTCTATTAAAGAGCTTGAGCTGCTTGTTTTGGCAGAGGATGAATTCTATAAGATACCTTGGTGCTTATTCTCTTGTCAAAGTTTGCAACGTTTAAAGTTGGGTTGTTGTTGGCTTAAACCTCCAACGACATTTGAAGGCTTCAGGAACTTGAAAAGACTTGAACTACATAACATTTCAATGGCTAATGCTGCTTTTGAAAAAATGATATCCGGCTGCCCTCTACTTGAATATTTGAGTTTGATGGAACCTGATGGTTTAACCCAAGTTAATATTCATGCACCAAATCTGAAGTTTTTTAGCCTCCTTGGTGATTTTGTGGATTTTACCTTTTACAACAGTTTCCAATTAACTCAGCTAAGTTTGTTATTCGACACTCCAGGCAATCAAAGTAGATTGAGGGGATGCTCAAGCAATTTACTCAGTTATTTTGCTCATCTACCTCACTTACAACACCTTGACATTAGTCACCATTTTTTAAAGGTAATCTGAATGTTGAATTTGACCGTTAGTTCCCCCCACCCCCCTACAAATTTAAAATGAATCACAATCTGATTTGGAGCCATTCTTTCGTTGTGCTGTAGTATTTGGCTGCAGGTGATGTGCCTGTTAAGCTTCCTACTCCTTTTGTCAATTTAAGTTTTCTTTTCATATGCATAAGGTTCAATGACATGAAGGAAGTTTTGGCTGCTCTTTGCTTGCTCAGAAGCTCACCTAATCTTCAAAGATTAGAAATAATTGTGAGTACTCATATTTTTTGGCTTCATTTTTCTTTTATTTCTGATTTGTGGTTGCACTTGCACATTTGTTTTTATGTAACCTTATTATCTTTAAGCATTTGTCTAGTGTTTAGTCTTGGAATTAAGAAGTTTATTACATGATTAGTGCAAGAGTCATTCAAATAAGAGACTCTTGTACCCCCATCTTTCGTCTTTTATCAATGTGTACAATGTTAGCTTTGGAGCTTTAATATGTTCTATGTCTCTAATGCATACAATCTTTTCCGCTCTGATCCATGAATTTGTAAAACTTTCATGCAGGCAGATTATAAGGAGGCGGATGTCCTTTTAACACTCGGCTCCTATTGTTGGGAAGATACCTTTTCAGGGCCAGCCATGCCCATCCGAGTTCGACATGTGGGCATAGATGGCATCGCTGGCATCAAATCTGAATTAGATTTTATCAAATTTCTTCTCATGTATTCTCCTATGCTAGAAAAAATGTTTGTGAAGCCTGTTGAATTCGCCAGAGCTGATTTGTTGACCAAACTTGTTCGGTTCAGGAGAGCATCTGTACAAGCCGAAGTTATTTACCAAGGGAAAGACTCTTCATAATGCTCTATATCCTCCTCATATCATCTTATGTATTATAACTCTTTAGGTGGTTATGACTGTCAATCTTTTTTAATGACGTTGCAAATTATGAGTGATTTAACATTGAAATTTCTTTTATATTTATAGTACATTTAAATTAAATAGTTTCTACCTCAAAATTAAATATTTTCTAATTTTTTTAGCTAATAATATATTTTCTAATTTATGCTAAACTAAAACCAATGGGATGCGTCAGTTTGAATAGAAACTGTTACATGTGATTTCACTTGGGTGTCATTTGCCTTTCTTTTTATCTCTCAATTGTTCTTTCTCATCTTAATAGTTTATTTTAATCTTTCATTGATCATTCTCTCTTATCTAAAATATACTAAAGACACCAAAAAACAATGACATCCAAGTGATATAAAACAACAATGGAACACTAGCTTGTCCGTTCTCAAACATTTCAAGTGTTATCTTTTAGTTTATTTAGTACTATTACACGTGTAGTTACCCGTGCATGGGTCATATGTTTGCTCTTAAAAAATCTTGTATAATAATTATTCTAAAATATAAGAGAATTATGTAATGAGAAATTAGTGTTATTACATTTATCACAGAACATAGTTTTAAGTTTAATTAGACAATAATATTATTTAAGACAGCAGCCTCAATGATGCCATATTAGTGAGACAACCAACTTAAAAATAGATCTTTGGATCACCCGAAAAAAGAACCAAAACATTGTGATGGGCATTTTTTTTATTGAAATATTTGTGATGGGCATCATCTAGGTCACGATCCTTAAGAATTCTACCAAATTTTTTTATTAGATATACTTCATTATATATCTGTAAATTTTAAAGGGAAAGATGCAGCAATGTTTAGGGAACAAAAGAAAATAGTTTAGATGTATAATATAAAAAAATGATGCAGAATGAAAAAGAGGAAGTTATGATACTTTATTTGGAGCCTGATAGCTGCTAGCAAAAATAAACTAAGAAAAGGGAAAAATAATACAATAAAAGTTGGCAATCCTACTCAGTATAATTGAGCAAATGACCTCTACTTTATTTTGCTAAAATCAAATGCTCTGAAACCTATGAATGAAAAATCAATTGGTCTCATCATTGAGAGGAGAATGATCATAGAGCTCTTGAAACAAATTTATTTAAAATACACAGAGAACTTACGCATACTTCACAATAATAGCTTAACAAATAAATCAATGAAAACATGCCAGCTCAAAATTTGCTATGGAGGGAATGTGAGAAATCACCAGACAATGTTGCAGCATGTTTGGCAGTGATCCATCTCCCACTAGTCCAGGTAACTCTCTCCCGGGCATGCCTCCAATTTTCCTTTAAGGCCTCAAAGAGAAGTTTTCCAGCACATTGTGATTAGCATCATTTGGAGAAGAAAAAAAAACTAATTTCACGAATCTACGATTCATTTTTGTTCGAGTGTATCAGTATAAAATATTTGGTGAAGTGGAAGTACTCGTACTGATTTAATAATGAAAATGCTTTGTATGCTGCTGATATGTTTAGACATCATTGCCCAATGGAATAGTACTGAAAAATTTGTCAAGGTAGTGTATATTTTGGTGAGGGTTTGTAGAGGACTCTTATATAATAACTTGATTATATAGGGCTCATTGATCAACTTCTTGCGTGCAGTTATGATGATTGACAATTTGACATGAGTCCAAACCATTTTTGCATCAATTTTTCTTGTTGACTTTGTATCTTACTTTTCAGTTCTCACAAGGTATCACCTTTCTAGGGATGGGGAAAAGGTTTTCAGTAAAATACTAAAATGACTAAAATGTTCTCGGTATTGGATACTTGCCTTGGTTATCATTATCTTATGAAAAATGTGAGTCGTATCTCAATTCGACACTAAATTAAACCCAATCGATACAAATCTCTAGTGTGTATCTATTTGAACATGAATCCTGATTTATTTGAATGAATTACTACCTAAACAATGTAGCAACAACTTCGTTTGTTAACTCTGTATAACCAACGACTATTTTTTTGTCATTTTATAGATATGACTTGGATTATTCTAATGAATTATTTTTACCGAAAAATGACATTTTTATTGGTAATGTATCTTAAGATTCATAAGAAGATTTGTTTCGTGATTCGGGAAAAAGATCTTCCGATTCACTATTTGAATCTGGATTTGATAACCATTGCCACAGCCCACAAAGACAGACAGATAGGCTTAGAATTATATGGTGTTACAGGTTTATGAGAGGGTGGCTTCTATCATTGTTATGGAAACAGAGAATTCAAGGCCACCTGAGTGATCTTGGCACGATATATTGAGCAAATTTTGTCTTTCCACTGAAAGATATTAGCCGATATTGGAACTTGTCTCCCTAACAGCCAACAAGCCTAAGAGTATGATATATTTTTTAGAGATAGGTTTGGTGATGCAATTCTTTCATTAGGAACATTGTCAACTTTGACTGCAAATGTTGATGCAAATTTCAAAATCGATTTGGCCTCGTATCCCCTATCAATGAGAAGTGTGACCAAAAGGGAGTGACAAATTATTTTTTACTTTGGAGACATAGCATTTTCCATTTATGAATGCCTTATAGGCTAAGAACCACATTCAATGTGATTCAAGCCAATGATCATAGCTTAGCTTATTTTATGTGAGTGCCTTGTATCACTAACATAATCACATGTCTTCAAATCTTTTTTATATTATTTAAAGTAAAATGCACTTTACACCCTAAATTCTAAGGACCACAAACAATGTTGAGAAGAAGTAATAGAACATGCTAGGCTGTCAACATAAATAAATGGTGAAGCATATTATAAATTTGAGCAAAACATTATTGGCGAATAGAATCTTTAAAAGCTTACAACAAAAGTATTTAAATTAGTATGTGTCAATTGGCATAGCATACTAATTTATCCAAATAATATAGTTTTAATAAATTAATTATAGAGGTTTTCTTGCCGGGTTTTTTCTTTTTCGTCAAATAATAATTTAGTGGCTAGAAATTCATTTTAAACAAATAAGTGAGGTATCCAAAGTTCGAAACCCGACCCATATTAAATTTCATTATTGCATAGTAATTGTGATGTAGGAGAATTTACATAGCATTTCTATCGTATTTTTATTTTAGCCCAATTTTAGCAATTTTTTGTTTTTGTTTCAGTTTGTTATTTTCGGTCAATTAGGTTTTTTTTTTGAAGAACGGTCCATTAGAGTTATGTTATTTCTCTATTTTCATTCAAAAATATTTTAAAGAGTTTTCTCAATTTCTAGTGGACTCCGAAACCCTATTTTCACAAGTTTGTCGCTTACAAACTTGTTTCTTTTGAATCTAGGTTTAACAATCACTAGACTACGCTTCCGACTGCGTCAAATTGTTCACCAATTGTATTTTTTTGTTTTTGTTTTTGTTTTTGAGAAAGGAAAAAAAGTTTTCATAAAAAAGAAAGTTTTTAATATTTTAAATTTTGTTATTTTATTGATTTTATGTATTCAATCTGAAAAAATATAAACTTTCCTTTCCTGGAAAACTTACTGGTGCATGCTAGCTGTGTTTATCTAAGTGAACAGTTACTTGCTTTGGCTTTAAGTTTTCAATTAAACCACAAAACGTGTCACACTTCCCTTCCTAAAACAACAACAAAAGAATCAAAACAAGAATTGTCAAATTACTTCTACTTATTGTTCTTGTTCTGTTTTTTATCACATTTTTCTCATACAAACAAAGAAAAAAACAGAACTAAAAAGAATTCATAGAAATTATGTGTAATTCAAATGGTGATTGCAGGCCTTTCGGCTTTCTCTTGGGTCTCCCCTTTGCCTTTCTTTGCCTCCTTATCTCAATCATTGGTCTTATTGTTTGGATCGTTGGGTAACATATTCATCACTCTTTCTCTCATTTTCTATGATCATTTTTTTTATGGTATCTTTAATATGTAAAATTATCATGTGATTTTTAATTCTGTGATATGGGTTTGGTTTTGATTGAATGAAAATATCAAAAAGACTAAAACTTTACTACATAATATTTGCAGGTTGACATTGACATGTATATGCCCCTGCTGTTTGTGCTTGACAGTAATTGTGGAACTTGCTTTGGCATTGGTAAAGGCTCCTCTTCATGTTATGGAATGGTTCACCTCTAAGATCCCATGTTGATGTTGAGATTCTTTTACTTTACCAATTGTGATTGATGATTGGTTCTTGTTTCAATGCAATTTTGTATTTTGTTTTAGTATTTTTCATGTTTTTGACTTCGGGTTGGTTTGGATTGGTTTATTTGAGTTTATCTGACATAAACACCACTTCTGATATTGTTTACGAGAACTTAATTATAAAAACTGTTTATAACTTGTCAATAAGTTGTTTTCAGCTTATTTCTTAAAATTATTGATTAGTTAATCTTTTACCAATTAGTGGGATAAGACTTGTCATTTGTCAATAAGTTGTATTGTTTTGTTAATCTTTGTGGTTTTTGGGTTTTCTAAAGAAAATTAACAATATTTGGTTCAATAATTTCAACAGCTGAATAGTTCTTCTTGGTATAGTGTTGTTTCTTGTGCATATATATGACATTTAAAAATGGTTCATGACACCCACTTTTCCTATAACATTAGTTAATTGCAGGTAAAATTGTGGTTAATTTAGTTAGATATCTATTTAATTTAGAGTCATCTAAAATTGTGGTTAATCATGTATTTAATTGACCATATTTTTAACCGTACATTGAATTAATCATCTATTTAACTGAGTCAACCATATTTTCTGATGTGATTAGTCAAATGTAGCAGATGTAGATAAAATTGATGTTAGAATATATCATTACTATATTGCTGCCTCCGTCCTAAATACAAGCAACATTCGAAAATGAAAAGTAGTGGTTGGAAAAGGTTGTTTTTCCTTCTTTTCTCTTTATTAAATAAAAGATATTCGTCAACTATATTGTCTCGATGACATCACAATTGAGTTGTGCCTTGGACATGAGGAATACTTGTGTATGAGTTGACTATGAATCTTGAATCTGAAACCGCATAGCAACAACACGAGATTGTCATCGAACTATTCATTGATCCGACGATATTTAAACACCATCCTTGTTGTTGATACGAGAACCAAAACTCATCCGATATGAAGCACGAACACGGACACAAACACAAATATAAATACCGTACACGATACAGACTCTGATACGTCAACATCGCTAATAATTTGATAAAATCACATAATTCAGTGTAATTATGTGTCGGACACAACATTTGTCCAACGCCGAGACGCGTCTAATCCGATGAATGTATGTGCTTCATAACTCGTCCTCCTTTAACACCGTTATTGCGGCCAATCTCTATTTCGATTTTCAGGAATGAATTCACTCCTCCTATGTCAAATTCAATCCTCTAGTCACTATTCAAGTTGATACATGATTTTTCAGCGACTATCAACATCTCACGGTGTCACACCAATTCGACTTCTCCGTTGATTTCAGACTTAGAGTTTGTTTGCGTTTTTTTTTTTTCTGAATGGGAGGAAATATTTTAAATAAAATTTGTTTGAATCAATTTATTTAGGAGGGAGCGGGAAGGAAATATAGAGTAATCTTTGATTCCCCCTAAATTGAGGTTTTTTGGAAGGTAACGAAGGGATCTTAAAATATAAATTGTTATATCGACAAAATTACATTCAATTTCTTTTTAAATCATAAATTATCCCTATGAATTATTAACGGGACTTGAACTATATGGAGGTTAACGGCAGGAAGAATGAACATGGTAATCGATGGATTTGTCAAATAAGAATAAAATAATAGTCATTTTAGCATTTTGATATGTGAAATGATAGTCATTTTAGCATTCAGACATGAAATAATAGTCATTTTAGCATTTAGATATGTGAAATGATAGTTATTTTAGCATTCAGACATGTAACGAGTACAATAGTTCTTCAATAATCGAAATTTTAAAATAGCATCTTTTCTTTTGTGTCGGTTGAGGTTTGAACTTCGAATCTTATATATATTTATTATGCATTGTCTATATTAACTGAGCTAAACTCACAAACACATTTTAAAATAGTATCTGATTGTGTATTTCACTAGTCAAATAGTCCATGATGTTAAAATAATTCTTCAATGGTGACAATAACTTTTTTCAACTTAATTCGTACTTTCAAGGTTAAATCTGTTTGGCAAAATATTTTTAAAAAAGCTTTGAGATTTTATTACCAATTATCGTAAATAAAATAAAAGGCAATTTTTTAAATAAATAAATAAATTTTGTAAAGACCTGATTTTTTTAGTCCATATGAAAATTTATAAATTATTATATAACACATTATCATAAATTAAATTGAAAGAGTTTGGAAATAATCCAATACTAAAAACATGACACATCATAAACTTGAACGATTTTTGTTTTTCAACAACTTAGTGGCTATTTGATTTCTAGCTCTATCCTTGTAGCTCCCATCTTGTACTCTTAAATTATATGAACTTGAATCTTCATTATCGTTTGTTTCTTCTTTTCGTTCGGGCATATATCCCAAGATTTGGTCCCATTTGTTGAATTCCTCATCTTGAACGCCACATATTCAAATAAAGTTATAAAGTGTTGTTGTTGCAACTATGATCTTTTCTTGTTTGATTAGTGGAAATGGTCTCATATCACGTAAAATATGCCACATTTTCTTCCAAACACCAATTGTTCTTTCAATGACATTTCTAAGTGACGAATGTGCATGATTCAATACTTCACGAATGCTTGTGCTCGACTACCATCTCTAAAATCAGGAATGTGATATCTTTCACCTTTGTATGGTGATAGATATCCTTTCATGTTTGGATATCCTGCATCACCCAAGTAATACTTTCCTAGAAATATTTTAAAAAAAATAATAAATCATTGTTAGTTTATGCATAAAGTTATTGTTAGAACTATATAAATCACAAATTTTATTTAAAAAAAAAAAAAGAAAAAGATTAATCATATTTTCAGGAGGATGAGGGAACATATTTTTCATTTCTTCAAGGACTGACGTAAGAATAAGTGTCATGCGCAGTACCAGGCCAACCAACAACAACATAGGTGATTAACATGTCTAAGTTAACATTTTGCGTTGGACATCCTTTTCTACCAATATAATGAATTTGATCTTTAGTAGGAACAATGACAGGAATATGTGTTCCTTCTATAGCGCCGATGCATCCTTCAAAATAAGGCCAATACCTTCTATCATCCTTGATTTTGGACGGAATTTTTGTGAAGTTAAAATCAGGAGGCCTCACAATTTCTTTTGCTAGTAAACATAAACTTTCTAAAACTTCATTAAACTTTCTACTTACTGTCTCTCCTGATTTTCCAAATTTATCTTGAATATTTTTATTAGTCTCACTATGCGCACAACTCCAAAGAAACATAACAAGTGCCTCCAAGGATGGCTATTCGTTTGATGGGTGCAACCATCCTTTACTCACTAATAACTTTTCAAGTTTTAATAGAGCATGAGTTTCCATTCTAAACATATTATAACTTTCATCCGGAGTGTTAAGATTTCTTGAACCCAAGTCCATCCATGAAAATAAAGAAATCTATTACCTTACTTTAGTAAGTTCTTGTATACATTTGACATAATAATAAATAAGTACATCCAAACAATAATATAACAATATTAACGAATCATTTTAAGGTAAGAGATTATTTTGACTAACATAGTACACAGTCAATGACTATTTTGATTTTGATTATTCATTATATATTAGTTAAAATAGGTTTGATTTTTCAGAGCACCTTTTCCTTCACCTTAATTTTCCGCTTGTCCAGCAGATTTGGCTTTCACCCCCTTAGGCAGGGTGGATGCTTCCATAGGGAAGGGGTAACTATGGCTACCGAATTTTTTATTTATTTTGAATCGGTTAGTAAATTTTTTATATTTAGTTAATAAGATATATATTTTTTTGGTAGAACTTAATAAGATATATTTAAATACCCAAGTTTTATTTTAGGTGGAATAATTTTTTTCACATTTTTTTTTCGGTCGAACTTCAAATTATTTGATTTCGTCTTGTAGGAACCGAAGGATTAACAGCAAAAAAAGATAATGACATCATTGCAGCTCCTGATGTGTTTTTATTTTTATAGAAAAATTACCAACCAAGATGAATTTGTTATTTTTAGTTCTGAAGGAACAATATTTCATCAAGTCACTCATATATACCTTTTTTTTAACAAACTAAAATGAGATATATTATTAGCTCACAAGTGAATCACCGCACCGCACACAAGATGTGCAACGAGAGAAACACCACAAAACAGATACAAAGTCATCGGTGTCGAATACTCAAGCACCGCAAAAAAACAACAAAAGAGATGAAATCGTTAAGGAACAACATCCATACATGTCCTCTTTTGCACTTATATGCAAAATGCCCCGTAAACTTGAAAATCTATATTTTTTTTGTCGAGACAAATAAGTCTGAGGCAAAAACAATGTGAGGAGAATAATAATTTATTTATTGAGTCAAGCATAAGAAAAAAAATATAATTTTTCAAGTTTACGGAACATTTTACACATAAGTGTGAAACTTGGGGGAGGGGGGGATTTGCTCATAACCGTAAAGAAAATTCAGATTATTTTTTTTAAAAAAAAAATTGGAATTTTTTTTAACCACCTGTGACATAACAATGCCACATAGACAATCAAATACCACGTACTAACAGAGAAATTTAACGGTAGAAGAAAATTAATCAACATTATGCAATTTCAAGAAAATAATTAAAATTTTATTAATATCTGAAATAATTGACGAAACTTACAATTTCGAAATGATAATTGCCTATTTACTCAAAAACGTCTCTCAATTGCAACTCTTTATTCTTTTGTACTAATTTCTAAGATCACCACCACCGCAATACACATCACCACCAACATAATCCCCACTACTAGATATTGTTGATATAGGATTTAGTGGTGGTCCTTATTATATCTAAAATTATGTAGCCACGTTGCAGCCAACATATGAGTTGGAGAAGTATGTATATTTGTAATTTGTATATTTGTTTTCTTTACTATTAACATTAATTTTTCATGTATGTTTTCATTTTTTTTTTTAAACATGTGAGAAACCTTTCAATGCATCAACAGTGGGAAGAAGATAATCAACTTCGATAAATCGTCACAAGTTTTTTAGTCTTTTTCACCTGACTAATACATCATATTGTTAAATTAATCTAAGCCTATTCACGACATTGATAGAGTAGTGGCATAAAGAGCCCAATAATTTTCATTTGTCCATTTGAGAGACGACCATCACATTGAACGATGTGTCATTTATGTTATACTCCCTCCGTCCCATAATATAAACAAAAAAAACACATTTTCTTTGTCCCAAAATATAAGCAAAAAAGACATACTTTTATCTTTTTCAAGATTTTTTTTGTTTATTTTCATAAAATTAAATGCAAATTACTTTCAATTTTCTCTCTCTTTCATTTTTTCCATAATCAATAGCCAATGAAAATTGTTTTTACATCTTCCTATAAAACTTTTTCCAAAGAAAATACAAAAAACTATACTCCAAATTCTTATGTTTTAGTTTTCTTAATAAGTGTGATTCTTTTTTTTTTCTTATAATTTAGGACGGAGGGATTACTTGCTTATCCATTATAAGTTCTTTGGCCAGTCACCAGTCTAAATAAGAATGCGGTGAGTTTCTTAATTAGTTACTTGAATTAAACTTAGAAGAATCTCAAATCGAGTGCGACAAACTAGAAGGTGCTCATATAACCTCAGCTGCCTTCAACAAGTCTTCTATGATCATCATTCCAAAGCCTTGTAAATTTAAAATAAACCATGTATGGAGGCTAACAGAGACCAATACATGACTAGGTGTGTCAGAACTTAACTCCTTTATCTAATTGGATGTAGTATTTTCAATGACAATAGTCAGTAGTACATAAATGTGATGTACCTAAACTTCTTCCAACATCTCATTATAAATTTATAATTAACCAATTGTTATGGAATGCCAACTCTAGCCTACCTATACTACACACATGTATTAAGCGATAAATCCAATAATAAAGCAGTAGGGTGCATGTTCCCTCAAGCAGTAATTTAAGATATTTTCCTGATTCGTTTGTAACTTTTAAGATATACCATTTAAATAACTTTTAAGATATACCTCAACTGAGGTCAGACTCAGGCCACACAGAACCCGTTCATTCCAAAAAGTATGGTTGTATGTGAGTTGGTTTGTGTTGGATTTGGCCAAACTCAAAAATCGAACTATATAAGGTATTTTAATTTGTGAGGTAAAATAACCACATGTAACACCATTGAGTCGATTTGGATAAATCCGTTAATTTTTGGGTTTGGTTGGATTGGGTAGTGGGTTACCCAAATTATTTTTCTGTTTTTCCTTTTTAAAATTAAATAATTAAAATGACGAGTCCTCGTAATTTTTCATAAAAAACACCCTACTTTAATTTTTTTTGTAAAAAATTACGTAACTTATTTTCACTCTTTTTTAAGCATGATAAAATAATAAATGATAATTTCAAACAATAAACCCACAATAAAATACTTGCAACAAACTAAATCGCACGATATAAAATTTCATTAGCATCAAAATAACTAAAAAGTGCAACTCTTAATTTATAACTCTAGCGTGTTTTGATTTCTTCAACAAAAAAAACTCTAGCATGTTTTGGTTTTCAATATATAGGATGCACTGCGTCAGTTTTTGAAATATGACTTGGTTTATGACCAAAACCTTTGGTATTTTCCCTTCCCTATGAAAATAAAAAAAATGTTGACATTATTGAGTAAGTGAGTTTTTTGGGTATGAGTCTGGTTTTACTTGTAACTAATTTATTTTTATAGGGTTTTTCATTTTTAAAAACCATACCCACCGAATTACCGACCCAACCCATTTTGATTAGGTTTTTTGGATGAGTTTGATCGGGTTTCTGGGTTGACCCAACACATGTACACCCCTACCATAAAGGGCCTACAATCTAGTCTCAATTAAGGTTTACAGAGGATATGCAAGTTGAGCAACACAGTAGTTAGGGTTTTATATACATATTTTGATGATTTGATGTGTTTTCCGTGACATATTTCTTTTTGAGGTGTTCATGCGACATTGTTGTATATTAAACATGTATGGTTTTTTGATTTTGTAGTTTATCATAATGTTTTGTTAATCCACTCAAAGTGTTGGTTTATCAGATTATAATTTGACGTTTTAACGGATTGTCTAGTTATGTCGCTGTCTCCAGGTTCATCTGACTTTTGCTAGAGGTTCCTATACTTATTAAGGGGCGAAGGAAATATAATGGAATATGGAAGAGTGTGAAAGTGAACACACACACACTCTCTCTCTCTCTCTCTCTATATATATATATATATATCTTATGTAAAAAATTACACTTCTGATCATGCATAATCATAAAATCTTTAAAAATGTTTGATTTTAATCCTAACTACGCCTAAAGTAACACATATTTATGGTTGTGATTGATTGGTGGATAGTGTAAAACTTTTTACTATAATGATCTGTCAAAATAGAGTTAGGATCCGTTAACATCAGGTGTAGTCATGACTTCTAGGAATATTTTATTTTGCTCATTTAGGCGCCACAAGGTTTCAAAAATTCATCTCTACAATTGCATGCGGAGGATAACCGATTTACCAAAAAAAATCTGTGTAAAATACAAATTAAATCAAACTATCCTTGAAGAATTAAAATTTCTTCTTATATAGATCAAGCCTATATGATATTTCATCACATAATCTTATTTTTAACATGTATAATAATCCATTTAAAACATATATAAATATTTTTCTGAAAGAAAAATAAAATGTAAGTATCTATTAGTGTTATAACATATACCAACAAATGACTAAATTATTTGAAGTTTTTGCACATATGTTGTTGATATCATCATCAATATAATGTAAAATGATTCAATAGTTGAACTCATTTAATTTACCTTCAACAAAATATTATAAATTAAAAATAGACTTAAATATGATTTTCGTTCTTGTAATTTGGACGTGTTTTGATTTTCGTCCCTGTAAAAAAAAAAGTTTGAATTACATCCCTGTAAAAAAAAATTATTTGAAAAAGGTCTTTGGCCCCACTTTTTTGCTGATATGACATGGTTTTGGCCACGTGGCAGTTGTTGACTATGCATCTTTGGTCACGTGGCGCTGACGTGACAGGTCACGTCATTAAAAATTTAAAAATATTTTTTAAATTCTGAAAATAGTTTTTTAAAATTAAGAAAATTTAATTTTTTTTTTAAATTCGCAAACAAAATTCCAATTTTTTTTTCAATTATATAATTTTTAATTTTTTTTAAAATATGAAGAAAAAAATTGGAAATTACTTTTTTTTTTAAATCTGGAAATAATTGTTTGAAAATTAAAATATGAAAAAAAATTATATAATCTTAAAATTTATAACTCTTGAAAATATAATTTTTCAGTATTTTCGAAAAAAAATTAATATTCAAAATTTTTCCGATTTTTATTTTATTTTTTGGTATTTTTTTATGATTTATAATTTTTTAATTTTTAAAAATAATTTTCAAATTTTTTTAATTTTTTTTCTAAATTACGTTTGCCACATGACCAAAGTTGCACAGTCAACAACTGCCACATGGCGTGCATGTTGCGTACAACATGCCAAATCAGCTGGGATGTGGGGCCAATGACATTTTTCAAATATTTTTTTTTTCAAAGACGTAATTCAAACTTTTTTTATGCAGGAACGAAAATCAAAACTAACCCAAATTACAGAGACGAAAATCATATTTAAACCTTAAAAATATAATTATGTTAATTTTTTCACCTAATATCAAAATATAACATCTGAATGCAAACATTGACGGTGTAGAGAACATGTGACTATCTTAAATTTTTATATTTATGAATTTGGTGGTGTAGAGTTTTTTAAGGGTTTACATAATGATCATAAGCGGCATGAAAACAGTGCGAAAAAAGTTGGAGAATTTTTAGAGATTAGCAAAGTCTATAGTGACGGTTTGAGAATCTTACATATTCAACTTTGTAACGACCTTCAGATATTGTGTGTAGTTTTTTTCTTCTCTCTTTGATTTTTCTAACAACTCGTATGCATTATTTAGTACTATAAAAGAGTTTTACAGGTTTGTATAAACAAACTTTATCTTAATAAAAAAATATAAACAAATTTTATAGGGAAATTCTTTGTTACCCATCTGACTATGGTGGGTATTTGTACCCATGACCTTTTAAGTCGGTTAAAATGTTAACTGACGTCATAAGATTTTTTTAATTTTAATTTTATTTTAATTTTTTTTTTAGGAGAGGTTTGCTCTGATACCAGAGTTTTAGTAGAGTGCGGAAGACTTTTTCTATAGACAAATTTAAATTCTTTTGTCTAGTTTTTCGAGTTGTAGAGACAACTTGAGCTTTGTAATTTATTTATCTCTCTTTGTTCTGAGATTTCAAAATCTCTTTTGGGTGGTGTTACTCTAAGGCTTTAATTCATGATCAATGGTTTTTCTGTTTCTTCGAATAGATATTTCTCAGCTTCTATAAAGGAAAAACTATTTCTTGCTAAATTTCTAAATATAGGTGACTTTAGGGTAACTAAAGGTGTAAATAATTCATCAATATGAATTGTATTTTTTCCTATAAATTCTATGTTATGGTGTGAATTACTCAAAGCATAATTAATTCTATAACATATTGTAAAAGGATGATTACCCTTTTTCATAAAATTTGAGTTTTCCAACTTATAATGAAAAACTATAGATCTATCTAGATCTTTATCTTTTAAGGATAATCTCATTTCTAAATTTATATCAAATTTTATTTTTTTCCATATTTTAAATTACACTTTACTTGTGCAGTTGTTGCTTGTCTTTTGTCTAAAATCCTAGAGTCTTCTAGGGCTATTTCTAGAGGTGAATCAATATCTTTCATAAAGGTACTTTTGATTAAAATTTGAATAGTTGATATATGAATATAACCAATTTTGCTTTTTTCTTTTTCAGAAAATGTTTCAATTCCTTTTTCAATTTGAGTTTTATGTATGGTAGATATGACTATATTTCCTTGAGTATTTTCAATTGAAATTGCTTCTTCTCCTATCATTATTCCAAATTTCAAAATATTTTTTCTTGAGAAAAATTCTTTGAATTTATTAAACTTTCTTTTGAAATTTTTTTCAGCAGTTAAAGATAAATCTGCTTCTTCTATCTTATTTTCTATTATGTCATCAGCATAATAACTAGATGTTCCTTCAAAGTATGAAACATCAGTCATATTCTATGTTGTTTATTATGTCAATACTATGATACTGAAAAGTAAATTTTGAATTTAATAAAGATATATTCATACCTGATTTGATCTTCTTTGAAATTTTGTTGATATTTTTGGTTTCGTTGTAGCTAGATATAATCTTCGAATGATTATATTTTGATTTCGGTGATCCCTCCGGAGTATTACCTCAAGGATCTAGCTCCTCCAGAGTCTTGTCTCAAGATCTACTTCTATAAAAAAAAACAAGTTTTTATAGGAACGAAATACTTAGTAGTATTGAACTTCAATATTCATTGATTACAAATGAGAAACGAGGCTCTTATTTATAGTGAAAAAGGGCTCACAAATTGTTCACATGTCCCTTTCTCGACAGCTAATAAAGATAAACACTGATGAGTTAATAATTAGTTTATTTTATATAATATTTAATCTTGTTTTATTTAGATTTAAGTTTATTTTATATTATTGTTATTTCCTTTTTGAGCTATTTACTTTAAGATTCAATAAATTATATTTTAGGAACGAATATTGGGTGGAGCAGTCTTGAAGCAAAAAAAAGAGGATTAGGAGCTGATTCGGGTTGGAAAAATGCAAGATTCAACACAAAAATATACAGCTCCCAAGTCAGAAGCTTGGCACGGCCCGTGCCATATGTGGCACGGTCGTGCCACCTCTCAGGACCTCTTTTGCTGATTTTTCTTCTCTTGCAAGCTACTCTGTTTTTAGTTTAGGCCCACAGTTTCTTGTGGAACACTCTAGCATTATAGTTGCTTAGATTATAAGTCCATTGTAAGCTATAAATAGAGTAGTCTTCCACCATAAATAATCATCTTCTGTTCTCTGAAATAATAAGTGACAATTGTTTCTTTGAATAAAAGTTCACCTTTATTTTATTTATGTTCTTCTTCTTCTCCTTTATGTCTACAATGAACGTTAGTGAGTAGACACTTCTCTTGTCTTGGGATTGTTGGATAAGTCTAATGACATAATCCTAATCAAACCAAGCTATTAACCCTAATCTTATGTAACCCTAATCTCTAATCTAAATTCACCGTTTTAACATGAATTAACCATTATCAAACTGTGGAAACGAAAGTGGAGGGTTTGATAATTGTTAATCCATCATCTCAAATATCAATTCATAAAACGAAAGTGGAGTTTTGATATTCGAAGAAGTGAATTTAGACAAAGATTGTAAAGGAAGCGAAATAGTCTTTACAATCTTTGAGACATATAGTTTCGAACTTCAAGGATTCTAAGTTGTGATCAAGTCAGCGAAATAGGCTTGGTTGCAACTTAGGACCAAAATCTAATAGTAATCAAGTCAGCGAAATAGGCTTGATTACTAGAGGAACAAAAGAGAAACTGTCTTTAGAAGTTAGGTCTAACATAAGGTCTTAAGATTAAAGCTTCGGTTTGTGAAGGGTTTGTTATTATGATGAACCAATAATCCCAAGGCTCTCTTTTATTATTACTGTCTTTTACTTTTAATTAAATATCCAACCATTATACCTTTAAAACTCTTTTCTAATCATTGTTGGAGGTTAATCAAATTCATAACTCCCTGTCGGAACGATATCTTTTATTACTACATCGGTAGAACCGTGCACTTGCGGTTTTGCTCATCAAACACCTAAAGAAAAAGATACACAATCATGTACATAATTATCTCCAAAGTGGTCCCTAACTGCAATATCATAATTATCTTCTAGTTATTATGTTGCAGAATAATTACAGTGGTACCTTATCATATCTGAGTCAGGTAGGGACCACTTAGGAGATAATTATGTACATTATTGTGTGTCTTTTTCTTTAGGTGTTTATTGTAACGCCCTATTTCTATTAAAGCAATAAAACATGCGAATAATAAAATATTCATGAAATAGACGCTACTTTCACGAATCGAAAATGCAAAGATCGAAAACCAACATGCATGCATATAAAATCTCATCAGTCGCAGCGGATACAAAATCATATACATCAAGCATACATGTCACATGATCTCAAAAATGCATAAGCATAAAAATATCCAAGTCCGACACGTGGACAAAATCTCAAAGTGTAAAATAATCCAACAAAGATCTAGAGCTATCAAACAAAATCCCTAGATCAGAGCCTACTCTACTATAAGACCCGATAGTGGAGAAAGCTCCCACTATCCATGCATCACCGATCAACTCACCGAGCAACTACTCCTACATAACGTCTACTCACCCATACAGGCAAGTAGGCGGTTAAAAGCACTGGGGGTGAGCATTACATCAACATAATCATATAACAGATAAGCAAGAATAATCAATTCAAATATCATGTAATGAATTAAGAATAAGTAACTTTCCAAAAACATACATTCATACCAACAACTATCATTATCCACAATTTCATCACCAAACATAAACAATAACCACCAATGTACATCTATACAATCCACATAGATCACATCATTCAATAAATTCACCAATGTACAAGTTCATCAATCCATGTAGTCAATCATGATACAATCAGTTAATCAACCATTCAATCAATCAATTCATCAATGCATGCAATTTTCTAGACTCCTCTAGATGCATATGGATCCAAGTTCACCAACGTCTAGGCCGTTACCCATGATGCCAAAATGATACATCAATGTAAGAATACACCTCCTCTTACACAATCTCCGAAGTAAAAGAATCATCTCTTTTACAACAACTAAATGAATATATGGACATAGCAAAGACCCAACAATGCAATTACTCAACTTACATACACCAACACAATGTAAAAGTACACCTCCAATTACATTGCACAACTCCAACAACAATTGCATTACCAAGTCATTACATCCACACAAATCAACATAGCAGATATCAATCAAGTGTCATCACAACAACCACAATGATCATCAATATCATTTCAACATCTTCAACATTATGTAATCACATCATTACAATATTTCTCACATACCAAGTAAGAAAACATACAACATCTCGTAATTCATTCATACATCTCCATTTAGTCATACAAAACTAAACAAGAAAGATTCGTAAGGTGATTGGCTTAAAAGGATATTTTCATCAATGTTCGTCTCTCTTGACATTTTCCAAGAATTCCCATTTTCAAAACCCAAACCAATTAAGACTAAAGGAAACCAATCACATCCATTTTCAGTAATCATATTATTTCATTTCCTTGAAGATCCAATTTCCGGAAAATTCAACGTTCTTGGACAATTTTCAAAGTTTGATTCAATTTCACAAAACAAGTCCAAATCTTATTCAAGGAGATGTTCCAGTAGGATTAATTGTACAAACAGTGATTATACAAGTTAAAAAAAAGTGTTTAAAGAAGTTCGGATTGGCCCTAGGAAGCTCGGAACCAAAAATTCAAAGTGCTGGAAAATGAATTGCTCGCTTAAGCGAACGAGTTACAGAAGCTACAGAAATGTACGCTTCCCAGCTCGCTTGCAGCTCGCTTATAGCTCGCTTAAGCGACCACATGGTTCGCTTAAGCGAACGAGTTACAGAAGCTACAAAAATCTACACTTTCCCGCTCGTAGCTCGCTTAAGCGACCAATACCCAGAAAACACTATGAGTGTTCGCTTAGGAGCTCGCTTAAGCGACCATGCATTTTTTCCAGAAAAAGTTACGGGTTCAAACCCATTTTCACCCAAAACTCCCAAAAATTGTTTATAGGTCACATAACTCATAAGAGTACTCAAAAACACATTGAACATGAAAATCAACCTCACTTTTAGCCAATTCACCAAACTCTTCAAAATATACCAAAACACCAACAACAATTCAAATTTTCATCATCAATTCATGAATATGTATACCCAAGCAATGATTCATCAACAACAACATCAATTAACAACAATAACATCAATTGAACATGAATCATATCTCAATTCAACAACAACTTAGCAAAATTCACCAATTGAGCACAATTTTCACAACTTCACATTTTTACATAATTGAACATGCAATATCACCAACAATCATACAATTATCATCAATTCATGCATACAAACATGTCATCATAGTTGGAGCACGAATTTAGCAACAATTATCCAATTATGAAAAATTCATACCACATTTGAAAAATTGCGAAAATGATGATGATGATTATGATGAAGACTAACCCCCTTACCTTAGATTATGATTAACCTTAACTTAGGCTTCACTTTAGCTCCTAAGCTCACTCCAATTCTTGATTCTTCAAGTTTCTCCTTCTCTAACCCTTTTTCTCCTCTTCACCACTTTCTCTCTCGACCTCTCTCTAGAATGATCTTATCAAATGAAATGAATGATATTTTCTAAGACAAACTCATAAGACAAACTCATAGGGACCACTTAGGAGATAATTATGTACATTATTGTGTATCTTTTTCTTTAGGTGTTTATCTTTATTAGCTGTCGAGAAAGGGACATATGAACAATTTGTGAGCCCTTTTTCACTATAAATAAGAGCCTCGTTTCTCATTTGTAATCAATGAATATTGAAGTTCAATACTACTAAGTATTTCGTTCCTATAAAAAACTTGTTTTTTTTATAGAAGTAGATCTTGAGACAAGACTCTGGAGGAGCTAGATCCTTGAGGTAATACTCTGGAGGGATCACCGAAATCAAAATATAATCATTCGAAGATTATATCTAGCTACAACAAAACCAAAAATATCAACAAAATCTCAAAGAAGATCAAATCAGGTATGAATATATCTTTATTAAATTCAAAATTTACTTTTCAGTATCATAGTATTGACATAATAAACATTATAGAATATGACTGAGGTTTGATACTTTGAAGGAACATCTAGTTATTATGTTGATGACATAATAGAAAATAAGATAGAAGAAGCAGATTTATCTTTAAGTGCTGAAGAAAATTTCAAAAGAAAGTTTAATAAATTCAAATAATTTTTCTCAAGAAAAAATATTTTGAAATTTGGAATAATGATAGGAGAAGAAGCAATTTCAATTGAAAATACTCAAGAAAACATAGTCATATCTACCATACATAAAACTCAAATTGAAAAAAGTATTGAAACATTTTATGAAAAAGAAAAAAGCAAAATTGGTTATATTCATATATCAACTATTCAAATTTTAATCAAAAGTACCTTGGTATTGATTCACCTCTAGAAATAGCCCTAGAAGACTCTAGGATTTTAGACAAAAGACAAGCAACAATTGCACAAGTAAAGTGTAATTTCAAATATGGAAAAATAAAATTTGATATAAATTTACAAATGGTATTATCCCTAAAAGATAAAGATTTAGATAGATCTATAGTTTTTCATTATAAGTTGGAAAACTCGAATTTTATGAAAAAGGGTAATAATCCTTTTACAATCTGTTATAGAATTAATTATTCTTTGAGAAATTCACACCATATCATAGAATTTATAGGAAAAAATACCATTCATATTGATGAATTATTTACACCTTTAGTTACCCTAAAGTCACATATATTTAGAAATTTAGCAAGAAATAGCTTTTCCTTGATAGAAGCTGAGAAATATCTATTCGAAGAAACAGAAAAACCATTGATCAAGAATTAGAGCCTTAGAGTAACACCACCCAAAAGAGATTTTGAAATCTCAGAACAAAAAGAGATAAATAAATTACAAAGCTCAAGTTGTCTCTACAACTCGAAAAACTAAACAAAAGAATTTAAATTTGTCTATAGAAAAAGTCTTCCGCACTCTGCTAAAACTATGGTATCAGAGCAAACCTCGTTCCTAAAAAAAATTTTAAAAAAAATAAAAAAATTTAAATAAAAAAATCTTATGATGTCAGTTAACATTTTAACCGACTTAAAAGGTCATGGGTACAAATACCCGCCATAATGAGATGGGTACACAAGTTGTTACCAATTTTATAATATCAATATTTGAATTTTGCTTCTCAAAAGTGGATTGTTAGTAAAGTAAGGAAATTAATCATATATATTGTAACAATCCATATTTTGTTATAGATGTGAATATATTAATGTTGGAATATTTTATTATTTAATTATATTTCGATATTGTGGTCAAATACAGTAATAATAGATATACAAGCAATTTGTTATTTGTGAGAGTTAATTGATTAGTGGTTAAATTAAGTAATGTATGATGGCTCGTTCACAATAATGAGAAATCCTATTGGTCATCTAATATATAAAAGAGGTTATAGTTCCAATATACTGTACATGACACGACAAACATTCTCTTCTCCCCATCTGAGAACTAGAGGCATAAAGATGTCGGTTGAGGAGTCGTTAACCCTTGCTGTGTGTTTCAGATCATCTCCTCTTTATCATTGTTGTTGAGAGGTTTTTGTCATGAAAGCTTCATTCAGGTATTCCTAATACCCTAATTCTCAATATCCTTCATAAATCAAAGTAGATTCGATCATAATGTTCAATGTTTTGTTTACTTCCGCTATTGATTTATAATTGTTGAACATATCTTTTATTTTAGACCTAAATTTCCATCATATATATGACATCAGCCATGATGTTTTATTTATCGGAGCTGTTGATATAATTCATTTTACTAACTTAAATTATGAACTTTAACCTAAATTTTCACTAACTTAAATTATGGACTTAAACCTAAATTTTCATCTAAATTGCAATGTTACCAGTTAAGGCCCTAATACTGCCAAGACCATGTGGTCCTCCCTTACTATGCTGATTTTAACATTTTTCTTCATAATTTAATTCAAAATGATTCTCTTTTGACCGAGTTTAATTCCATTTGTTATAATTCACATTTAACAAAGTTGTGCTCAAACTAAAATAGACTTTTTTTTTTCCATTGAAGGAACTAAAATAGACTTGTAACACTCTATAAATTGCGGTTGCGATTTATGAATAGACCGCACACACATAGGAACATCGTCATTTAATTAAAAAGAAAGAAAATAGGAAGAAAAAGAAATGATTGTTGACTAGTAACGATCAGGATAATGAGGACGATGCAATTATAAGCAAAGAAAATGAAGTAAAAAACTTCTCATTTTGATACGTTCATACCTGACATTGATATTCTTGTAGTTGGTTAAGATAAGACAAATAAATAAATAAATACGTATACGATACTCCTCAAAGAAAATATGTATATGATATGTTAAGGATTTACACATACTTTTTTTTTTAAGGGAGGATTTACACATACGATTGACCAATAATTTATTTGCCAACGATTAAAATTATTTGATTAACATTCTAAATTTGTTCACTTTAGAAAGAAATTGATTCTATATAATAATTATCCTAGCCGTAAAGCGCTAACATCGCATACACAGCCTTTGCTCAAAAAAAAAAAAAAAACATCGCATACACAGTCAAAATCGAAAAGCATTAGTAAAATAAATTTTGGTATTCCTTTTTTCTTATTAATATTCTGAAGACTCTGGTAATAAATATAATCAATATATATATATATATATATATATATATATATATATATATATATATATATATATATACACACACCTTATTTTTATATAAAAACAAAAATTCGAGAGTTTTTTTTATTCAAAAAAAAAATCGAGAGTTTTTTGGGTCCACATATTGAAAAAAAAATTATAAGTTTTTTGATGTATTTATTGTTTAACAACTTTTATTATATCTCATTTTTTTAAGGGTTTTATTCCATTTCATATTGACTATAAATGTTTCAATTACATATTATGAGTGTAAAAACATCTAAGTCATATTACCACAAAAAAATCATCTCAAGTCAATGTTAGTTTAGGAATAAACTTTAAAAAATATCACATTATAGAGTCTATTTAGTCTTGATGATTTTTTTCTTCACACACACACACACACACACACACATATATATATATATATATATATATATATATATATATATATATATATATGGAACAAAAAAAGTGTAGTACTTTTTTATTTCTCTTTGCACGTTAACAAAGCAAATTCATTGGTTTTTTTTTTTTCGGGAGAAGAAAACGATTTCATAATTTTTACTAGGAATATTATAGTGAGTTTTACATTGAACACTTAATTAGCTTGACACAAAGAAATAGTTAATAAGAATGACTATTTTTTCCTTAAAAAAGAAAAGAAAAAAGAATGACATATTTTCCTTCACCTAAAGAATGATGGAAGCACCTAATAATATGGTCCTTAATATTTGAGATTCATCCATGATCCTCTCAAAATTACCTTCAATAGCAGGTTTCAACAAAAAATATTTGGTCCTTAATATTTGAGATTCACCCATGATCCTCTCAAAATTACCTTCAATAGTAGGTTTCAACAAAAAAATATTGTTTCTATATTAAGTATTTACCATAAGGCAATTTAAAAAATTTACATAAAAAACGTGAGGATTTAAAAATATTGTTTCTATATTAAGTATTTACCATAAGGTAATTTAAAAAATTTACATAAAAAAATGTGAGGATTTAAATTTACACATGAACACGGTTGTTTCTAAATTTGAATTAAGCTTATTTGTTTCATTTGCGAGAAAAATGGGAGTATTAATCAAAGTCTAGAGCCAGTTGTTGGTGCACTTGAGTTTGTGTAAGTATTGTAAATTCTAAAGTACAAAATTCCATTTTTACCTATCTAAAGAAAATGTGAGAAAAATGGTAAAACAAGTTTTCTTCTTGAGAGTTGAGACTACTTGTTAGTTATGAATAATGCAATTATCCATGATCACACTTCACCAGCAATATCACAAAGATTTTTTGTGGTAGTCTATGCCTCTATGGTAGATGTATTAGAGTTGATTATTTTGGTTAGGCACATTCGAACGTGCATTCCTTGTGCTATTGTTTATTATAGAAAAATAATATACTTTATATCCTTGCACGTATAATATTAACGGAAGCATCATGATCATGTTGTAATAAGTAATCCAATTTCGAACTACAGATTATCCTAACATTATTAACAGAACTGTATCTGAATGCAAAAATATGATTAAAAAATGGTACTCCAAAATAATTATCAGTTGAACTTTGTCTCTCTTACGTATACATTTTTTTTAATGCTCGCCCATACATGATATACGCGCTTATTTCTAAAACAAATATTACAGGAAACAACACATAGCGTATTTTCTTTATAAAAAAAAAACACTGTGTATTTCTAAAAAAAACATATAGCTTATTAAACTATAAACTTATTATTATTATTATATAACTATTATTTCTTTAAAAAAGAAAATTATGTATGCATACACTTCTTACATACCAAGTATTAACTATAAGGTTTACCTAGATCCTACTGTAATTTAATGTAGTTACCGTCCTATAGCCTATAACTTAACTTGGCCCGATACCTTTTGATGGTAACAACTAACAAATCTTATCCACTAAATGGAATCACCTTACAACACTTTGTCTCATATAACGTCGTAGGTCTTACAATTGTACGATAAATTTTTTTAACTTGAGCGGTATTTTTGTATCATTCTCCGTTCAACCATTCATTTTGAATGTGATGTTTTATATATCCTTCTATTTATCCATCGTTATAAACTATAGACTTAAAATATTTAAATTTTGTGACTTGTGGTATGATATAATATTCAGTTAGAAATGATTTGCCTTTTGCTAAAATTGCATTATATATATATGCCATGTCTTCCTTCTACTAAGCCGAAAACTATATAGCTATATGTCTCTAAGACTTGTCATTAAGTCTCCAATCTTTCATTTAATCTCTCGCTCGACTTTTTAAGAAGGACCATATTATTTGCAAAAAAACAAGCATTTTGGTATTGTCTCTTGGATGTGTTCCGTAAGTACCTCTATAACTAAAGTATGAAGATAAGTACTTAGGTTTTGACCTTGGTGCAAGACGATTGTTATGGAAAATCTTCCATGAAACCCACTCTCTATCCTCACATTAGCTCAAATATATGCAATTTTAACCTCTTTCTTCATAAGGCCTTTTCACAAAATCTCTCTAGCCACTTTATCACATGGCTTCTCCAAATCAATGGAAAGTGAGTGCAAATCCTTTTTGGTCAATAACAACAACCAAGTCTTATCATACTAAGTAGGGTCGGCTATGCAAATCCTTTTTGGTCAAACAAAAATAATTAAAACTATAATCAAGATTTAAAATCAGTCTCATCATTCTGTAAAAAAAAAAGTCTCATCATTATTCTTCCTATATCCATAGCCTCGCTGAAATCAAACTATATTTACGAGAAGAATAATGAGTCATTTGAAGTCTTATGGGTAGTGAGAAATTCATACTATTAATAAAATGGTTACCATAATTTAACTTAGGTAACAAGTTACGCAATTTTCATTTCTGGAAGGTTACTGTAAAAACAGATAGTTTGAGCATATAAAGTATATTCTCCTTAATATAGTATGAGCATAACTGGTACAATGATTTGACTTTGGAATATGGGAATAATTTTAGTATGAATTAAGTAATCATTTTTTTGAAGAATTAACTAATAATTTATAAAACACCATCCTTAGTTATTAAATAATTTTTCATTTCATATTTGATACGGTTAATACATATATATATCAGATGTTTTCACATTATACTCTTAATTCTTCCTTATCATGTAACCTGCATAATGAAATTCTACTATATATCAGCATCATTGTAATATGAAATTATCAACAAATCATACTCAAAGACTATACTATCAAATTCAAAATGGAAGAAGCCAAAGAAATGAAGATAGCAAGGTTTTCAAGTTGCCGCGGTGTTGCATTCGAGATCAATCCTAACAGAAGAAGCCCTTTTGCAATTGAATCACCAACAAAGCCAGAGAGAACTGGAACATGGCTTTGGATTCCTTGGACAAGAAACAATTCTTTCAGAATTCTTCCTCAGAATCAAGGTATTAGTCCAACCCGGAGTCGAGCAAGTAGTCATTTTTGTGACATCAACATTGATGCTGATGATGTTGAGTATGAATTTCTAGCTGAAGTTCAAGACACAGAAAATAACCAAGAAAAAGCTAAGGTACTACCAAAAACAGAACCACCAAAAAGGAAGTCAAGGTTGTCTATTATTCTGTTAGATCAAGGTTTCACAGTTTACAAAGGACTATTCTTGGTTTGCATAACCTTGAATATGTTAGCACTTGCTCTTTCAACTTTAGGGCATTTTCCATATGGTAAATCAAGAGCTACACTTTTCTCCATTGGAAACATTCTAGCTTTAACCCTATGTCGAAGTGAGGCGGTTTTAAGACTTATTTACTGGTTTGTTGTCAAAACTATAGGGAAACCTTGTGTTTCTCTTAGAATCAAAACAGCAATAACTTCATTTCTTCAAAGTGTTGGAGGAATTCATAGTGGCTGCGGCGTTTCTTCGATAGCATGGCTAGTTTATTCTCTCGTACTCGCGATAAAAAACAATGACGAAACCAATTCTTCTCCGGAGATACTTGGTGTTGCATTCGCCATCCTCTCGCTGATTACACTCTCTTCGCTTGCAGCTTTTCCCATTATTCGCCATCTCCACCACAATGTTTTCGAGCGAATCCACCGTTTTTCCGGTTGGTTAGCTCTTATGCTTCTATGGTTATTCATTCTTCTTACTATAAGTTATGAGCCTAGTTCAAAAACCTATCACTTGACCATCTTGAAAATGGTTAAGAAACAAGAGTGCTGGTTCACTTTAGCTATCACAATTCTCATTATGATTCCTTGGTTGAGTATTAAAAAGGTTCAAGTTAGTGTTACAGCACCATCAAATCATGCTTCAATTATTAAATTTGAAGGTGGTGTTAAAGCAGGTTTATTAGGTAGAATTAGTCCATCACCATTATCTGAATGGCATGCATTTGGAATCATATCAGATGGAAAAAAGGATCACATGATGCTAGCTGGTGCAGTTGGTGATTTTACAAAATCATTAGTTTCTTCACCACCTAAACATCTTTGGATTCGTTCAGTTCATTTTGCTGGCTTACCTTATCTAGTGAATTTGTATCAAAAAGTGCTGTTAGTGGCCACAGGTTCTGGGATTTGTGTGTTCCTATCATATCTCTTGCAGAACAGTAAGGCTGATGTGTATTTGATTTGGGTGGCTAAGGATATTGAAATGAACTTTGGAAATGAGATAAAGGAAATGGTAGAGAAATATCCCAAGGACAAGATCATTGTTCATGATACTACTGTTTCTGGTCGTCCTAATGTGGCTGAGATGAGTGTGAATGCTGCTATTAATTGGAATGTTGAAGTTGTTATTGTTACAAGTAATCCTGAAGGTAGTAGAGATGTTGTTAGAGCTTGTAACAAGGCTAAAATTCCTGCATTTGGTCCTATTTGGGACTCTTGAAAGACTCAAAATTACACAAAATTGTAAGGCAAGTAATTTGTTACTACTTCTCTGTTTGCTTGAAACATTGTAAACATTAATGAGTTACTTTTGTTTACCTATAGTAGAAACTTAAAATAGTAGTAGTAGTAATTAGTTTTGTAACACTGGTACATTGAGAGTTCCAAGTGTTGATTAAATAAAGTAGAGAATAATGACTAGTATGAAAACACAATTTTCTTATTGGTAATTTAATAGAATAGATAAATTACAGCTTTTATTCTTTCTCCTATTTTTTTCTTCTTTCCTTTTCCCTCCAAGTTGATTCATTCTCTCTTTAAAATAAGCTATAAATGATGACCATGAAAATTCTTTTGTAAAACATTAGCTGCACGTCTTGTTTATTGGTATGCCACCTGAAAAATCTTTTATTTTTAACCTCTGAAAACGAAGCTATTCTCTTCCATAGGGAGTTCTTCCCTAAGTGCGGTGATGCAATTTTCGATCACCAATTATCTTCAAGAGAGTTTGTTGAGGTTAGAAGAAACAACATAACGATGATCACTGAGAAAGTTCAGACGAGTGCGAGAAATGTGATAATACTCTTGACTATTGTCAAGAGAATCGAAAGGAGCAGATATGTTAGAAATTTCAACCTCCAAGTTATTTGACATGATCTGAGCGGAAACCAGAAGCCCTCGTCAACAGTACAAGTGAAGTCATCAGAAAGATCAATGTTATCCATGCCATTGCTCAGATCATGACTTAATAGGAATTTTAACTTTTCCTGAAGTCCAAAAACTTCCTGAGTCTTTGAGTTTGTTGGAGAAGAGAAGGAAGAAACTTCCAATATATGCGAGATGGTCATAATTATAAACATAGAGAACTCAAAATGAACTATCATTAATAACACATTGCGCAGAGGGAGTAAACCTGGAAGGGGTTTAATCGCTTTGATACGCGCATTGGTGCCATTCGGAGTAGTTACAGAGGATAAACGTAATCATGACATAATCCAAAACGTTTCAAATCTTTACGAAGTTAATGACAACTTCTTGGTTTGCTTGAAAACGTTTCAGTTTCTTATATTTATTCTGATCTTAAAGGTCAATTTCCAAAATCGTTTGAAAAGTAACATTTAGGGGCACCGATACACACAAGTGTTTTCGAGCGAGTTAGGCTCATCTTCCTTAAAGACTAAAAAGAAATAATTTTGCTTCATGTGTCAGAAGTTCATTCCGGCTAAAGTGTCTTTGCGAAGCAAGTGCCACACAAACGAAGACACTTTAGCCGGAATGAACTTGTGCCAAACATCATCTACCAAGCTAATGTGTTGCATTAAAAATGAAAGGGGGCTGTCAAAATAAAGCTTAGAACTAACATTGTATATGTCCACTTTAGCAAGGTTATGAAAAATTATATTAGTCACTCTCTTAGAAAACTCGACATGAGATTTGTTACATAACGATTATAAAGTATTATGGCATATACTTAAAATGTGATCAACCTTACGTCTATCATTGACCGGCAAGTTTTTTTGTTTTTTGTTTAAAGATTATTGACTGACAAGTTAAAAAAGTTTACGGCGTTTTTTGACTTCATAGTAAAGATAACTTTTTTGAACTTTGATTCCCTCGTCCACTCGATAGATGCTAATAAGTTTGAACCCTTGCCCTCCTTGTTAACATTCAAAATAGGTTGCAACCACAAATCCTTTACTTCCATAAACATCTCATACTCCTTGCTTAAGCAAATTTTAATTCTATCTTATTATGCTACTTAGAAATTGACGAGTCAATATTAGACCTAATGAACATGTATGGAGGTCGTTGTCACGTCTAGTCATTCTGAATCACCTTTCACTCTATAAGTAAAACCATAGTCACATAATTCTATTAACAAGTTATGAATCTTGAATTGGTATCTGCGTACCAATTCATGGTACTCATGTGAATTGGTTCACACAAATTTTCATTGAATTCCTAAAGAGGTTGATTATTAGAAAATAAAAGAGAAAGGGGAATCTCTTGCCGGAGGAAATAAATTTTGCAAGTAAAGTCTCTTTGAAATTTAGAGAAAGAGAAAACCTCTTACAAAATAACACTAATAATAAAGAAAAAAGTGAATATAAACAAAGGTTTTGGGAAGTAGACATTAGTTAATTGCATTTGGCTACTGCAATCCTTCTACATTTTTGAACTATCAATCAATTCAATTAATTAAATATTACTCCCTCATCCTAAATTATAAATCGTTTTAGAAAAAATTGTCACAAATTATAAGTTGTTTTACAATAGCAATGAAACATTAATGTTACTTTTTTTGAATTTCTATTATATCTTTTGCTATTTATTACTATATCCTTTTTAAATTCTTTAATTTATATTTTCCATAACATTTACCCTGAACAATTTTGTAAAACAACTCATAATATCTATTTCTCATGCAAAATTAAATACATGTGAAATATTTTTTGAAACGAATAGAGTAAAAGATTTTGCAAGAATGGAGAAAGTGTCACCTCTTGGAAAGACTCAATGTAAATATTTATTTAGAACTAATAAATTTTATGTTTTGTTTAATTCTTTTAACGATTATAGGTAGCTTACTATAGTACAAACCAACACGTACTGTATTTTATATCGATGTATATACCGAATTCTTTGTACAGTGAACCCGTACTCATAACTTTATTATATTGATCGATTTCTCTTTTGACTGAGTCATATATGATATAGCTGCCTAAACGTGTTATTTTGATTCCTAATTGAACATTACACCTTTCGGTCACTAATATAACTAAAAATTTACTTTTTAGATATATTTAATTAATGATATATGTGAAATATAATAAAGACCACATACATTCATTAATTGAATGTATCTAAAAAGTGGATTTTTATTTATATTAGTGACCGGAGGTGTACATTACTTGTTAGTGAATCCTTCTTAACATGTTTTGTCTGTCAATGAGTAAGGCACAATGGTTTGATCATTCCAAAGACAAAGAATGCCATAGATACTGTTCGGTCATCATCTTTTCCTTTCAGTTAATTTCGGCTTGCATGTGTTCGGCTGATCCTCTTTAGAGCACCTCCAGGGTGTCTCATAATCAGGAAATGCAGTTTGCATGCTGTAATCACCGTACCCTCAGCAAGGAACATATTGGAGCATAAAATAACTTTTTAATGTAATCCTAGAAAAATGGGATCAATAATTGTTTCACGCGTAAATCGAGTTCACTCATATTTTTGTTTTTTGATGGATCTTATTAATCGTTTCGATTGTTTTGTTGACATTATTGTTTGTTTTGTTACACTTTTAAATTCGGTTATCATGATTAGGTTTAGGGTATGGTTTGTTATGTATACACCTTTAAATTCTATATACACTTATTTAACACATCACTTTATCTCTACTTTCTCTCTTCTCATCACATCACCGGTATATTACATTGGTCTTTTACTCGTTGTTTTAAGGTGTATACAAAACATTTTCTATAGAATAATTGCTTGTAGTTTCTGATTTTATAATAAATTAAGTGCACTTGAGCATAAAAAAGTTGTTCCACAAACTTTGTTACTTTTAGAGCAGTGTAGTAAGAAGTGACTATTATAGTATTAGTTTTGAATATTGAGTAACTATATTGTATGAGTAAACCGCTCTTTAGTAGTGACTAATTTTCGTGAGAGAACATGTAAGACATATAAGGTGTGTTTGGTAGTGACTAATTTTTGTTAGAGAACATGTAAGACATATATGATGGGTTCTCCCGCTCGACTGAATTTTTTTCATACGCATAAGTCAAGAATTGAACCCTCAACCACTTGCTTAAGTAAGCCAAATCTTTTACCACTTAAATCAATTCATGGTTGGTGTATGAGTCATATTTATTTGTGCTAACATTTCTCTTTAATCGTTTATTTGAGATAATTCTATATTAATTTTTTCCAACAAACAAAACCTTACGTGGAGACAACTTTCACCTTCCAAACCTTTTATTTTATTTAAAATTTGAGTTAAAGTTAAACCCAAATTCAAAAAATATTCATGACAAGAATTGTCATTTAAAGTCTTATCGTCAAAAGAAATTCATTGTACCAAGCACTCATAGTAGCAAGCAAGTTAATGTAATTTTCCATTTCCGACAGGCTATTGTTCAGGGGAGTAACAGACAGGTTCTAAATTGTGAACTGTATAAAGTATATTCCCCTTAATATAGGAATGAATATAACAGATACAATGATTTTACATTGGATTATGCTCCTTATTAAATGATTTTACATTACTAATTTAGTATCTTTTACAGTTAATAGAAATTACGTATGATATAATAACAAAAAAAAAAAATACGTATGATATCTGCTATATATATATAGGCATCATGGATTTCTACTACATATCAGCATCATTATAATCTGAAATCATCTATAAATCATTATAACATTCAAACTCAAAGACTATACTATCAAATTCATAATGGAAGAAACCAAAGAAATGAAGATAGCAAGGTCTTCAAAGTTTTCAAGTTGCCGTGGTGTTTCATTCGAGATAAATCCTAACAGAAGAAGCCCTTTTGCAATTGAATCAACAACAAAGACAGAGAAAACAGGAACGTGGCATTGGATTCCTTGGACAAGAAGCAATTCTCAAGCTATTAGTCCGACTAGGACTCGGAGTCGAGCAAGTAGTCACTTCTGTGACATCAACATTGATGCTGATGATGATGAGTATGAATTTCTAGCTGAAGTTCAAGACATAGAAGATAACCAAGAACAAGTTGAGGTGCTACCAAAGTCTGACCCACCAAAGAAAAACTCGAGGTTGTCGATTATTCTGCTAGATCAAGATTGCACAGTTTACAAAGGACTATTCTTGGTTTGCATAACCTTGAATATGTTAGCACTTTCACTTTCAGCTTTAGGGCATTTTCCATATGGTAAATCAAGAGCTACACTTTTCTCCATTGGAAACATTCTAGCTTTAACACTATGTCGAAGCGAGGTGGTTTTAAGACTTCTTTACTGGTTTGTTGTCCAAACTATAGGGAAGCCTTGTGTTTCTCTTAGAATCAAAACAGCAATAACTTCATTCCTTCAATGTGTTGGAGGAATTCATAGTGGCTGCGGTGTTTCTTCCATAGGATGGCTAGTTTATTCTCTCGTTCTCACGATCAAAAACAACAATCAAAACACTTCTCCAGAGATTCTTGGCGTTGCATTCGCCATTCTCTTGCTCCTTACACTCACTTCGCTAGCAGCTTTTCCTCTTATTCGTCATCTTCACCACAATGTTTTTGAGCGAATCCACCGTTTTGCCGGTTGGTTAGCTCTTATCCTTCTATGGTTTTTCATTCTTTTAACGGTAAGTTATGAGCCTAGTTCAAAAACCTATCACATAACCATTTCAAAGATGATTAAGAAACAAGAGTGTTGGTTCACTTTAGCTATCACAATTCTCATTATGATTCCTTGGTTGAGTATTAAAAAGGTTCAAGTTAGTGTTACAGCACCATCAAATCATGCTTCTATTATTAAATTTGAAGGTGGTGTTAAAGCAGGTTTATTAGGTAGAATTAGTCCATCACCATTATCTGAATGGCATGCATTTGGAATCATATCAGATGGAAAAAAGGATCACATGATGCTAGCTGGTGCAGTTGGTGATTTTACAAAATCATTAGTTTCTTCACCACCTAAACATCTTTGGATTCGTTCAGTTCATTTTGCTGGCCTACCTTATCTAGTGAATTTATATCAAAAAGTGTTATTAGTAGCAACAGGTTCTGGGATTTGTGTGTTCCTATCATATCTCTTGCAGAACAGTAAGGCTGATGTGTATTTGATTTGGGTGGCTAAGGATATTGAAATGAACTTTGGAAATGAGATAAAGGAAATGGTAGAGAAATATCCCAAGGACAAAATCATTGTTCATGATACTACTGTTTCTGGTCGTCCTAACGTGGCTGAGATGAGTGTGAATGCTGCTATTAATTGGAATGTTGAAGTTGTTATTGTTACCAGTAATCCAGAAGGTAGTAGAGATGTTGTTAGAGCTTGTAAGAAGGCTAAGATTCCTGCATTTGGTCCAATTTGGGACTCTTGAATGGTTCTAAACAAAAACTTGCAAGGCAAGTAATTTGTTCCTACTCTGTTTGCATTAAACAGTGTAAAAAACTAATAAGTTACTTTTGTTTACCTATAGTAGTAAACTGGTAGCATTGTAACACTGGTGCATAGAGTTCCAAGTGTTCATTAAATAAAGAAGAGTATATTGCTAGTATCATAACACAGTTCTTATTTGTAATTTAATAGAATGAATAAATTAAAGCTCTTATTCTTTGATTTTTGTCTTTTTTATTGTTTAGTTTTCCTCCAAGTTGATTCATTCTCTCTTTAAAATATGCCATAAATGGTAACCATGATTTTTTTTTTTATATAAAATATTAGTTGCACGTCAATTTTAATGATATGCCACCTTCTTGTAATCAATAAGTTCTTTATAAAAGATTGCTCTTGTGCTGGATAGAAAGATATAACCTGTTTTAAATTGTTTTGAAGAGATTAAAAAATGTTTACATATTATTACTGCATGATTTGGTAGGTAAACTTAAACAGTGAATGATTAAAGACTTCAAATATTTCCCATATAAAACTTTAAAAAAAAAAATCATGCTAACCAAGTACTAGTATATGATTAAATAATTTTATTAATTTTATTAATGTTAAATCAAACAAGGTATCATGCTTATAATTTATAACATTAGAAGCAATACAGTACTAAATATAAGTATATTACACTCAAAATACATGAAATTGCAAGATTATGAAAACTCCACTTGCAATGTTTACATGACATACAACAAACATAAGACATATTTACTACTTTAGACAATCCCAAGAGATTGCAATTTATTCACAATAACTCCACAAAAGAAAACTCAAAACATTAGACTTCCACTTACAGCTAATAAGCTTAACACATTACTAAACATATCCATCAAACAAAACACACTTTCCTCAAACTTCGGATTAAAAAACATTCTTAGATGCTTGATGACCTTCATGTTTGGCACGATCAATTGAGTGAGACTCTGACCCAATATTCTTCCTTGACTCTTCTACTGCTACATCATCCTCACCAACAACAATGACTTTAGTTGTATGTGCAATTTCAGCTATGGTTTCACCAATAGCATCCAAAACACCACCACCTTGTCCCTCTTGAGTAAGATTAACTTTACTAATATCTGTTGCTTTAACCATGTTATTTCCAATATCACTCACAGTTTCAGTCACAGCTCCCAGTACATCACTTCCTCCTAATGGTTTATTCTTCATCATTTCATCACTTCCTTTTCCTTGTACTTGTCCTGAACTTGTCATGTTTTCAAATGGTTTCTTCATTTTATCACCAACATTTGCCATAGTTCCACCAACTTTCTCCCCAACATTTCCCACAGTTTCACCAATGCTTGACATCACATTGCTTCCCCTCCCCTTCTCTTGATAATAATTAGTACCTTGTGCTTGAGTTCTTCCTCCACTTGGCATCACATTTTGTGTATAGCTGCTCACATTTTCGCCTGATGGCCTGTTTTGATAATTAGTACCTTGTGCTTGAGTTCTTCCCCCAGTTGGCATCAATTTTTGAGTATAGTTGCTCACATTTTCGCCGATACCTCCGGATGATGGCATGATCTCTTCACCTTCCTAAAATCAAACCAAAATTTTCAGTCTAATGTTAACAAAACAATTTTCATTGTATAAGTATCATGTCATTTATACCGGTTGAATCAATCTTAATTAAACATAACAAGAAGTTAACAATTTGATTAAAAAAAGTAAACATGATTATAAAAAAGAAATAGTCTAATAAAAGTGATGAATGTATAGAACAGAACCTGAAGTTGACCAGAAGCCCTTTTGGACTCATATTCACGCCATGATTCATCTTTCTTCTTAGCAGTAAACTCCTTAGCAGTCTCACCAGCAGAAGCAGCCAAACCTTTCACAACATCCACCGACTTCGCCGCAAGCTCGGCAGCCTTAGGTACAACATATCCAGCCGCTCCTTCAACAACATTTGCAGCAGCCTTAGTTCCATCCACAGTCAACTTGGTCGAATAATGCGCCGCAGTCCACCCTGCCACGGTAGCCTTATCCTTCAAATCAACCGCCACTTTGCTTGCAACTTCCGCAGCAGTCTTCCCAGTCTCAAGGGTAACATCCTTAGCCTGAACAGCCGCAGACTTGGCTTTCTCAGCCGCAGTGGAAGAGTAATCCGCCGCAGTTTTTGCAGCACTTGAAACAGTGTCTTTGGTTGCTTCATAACCTTGTTGTGTTTTCTCAAGAGTTGCATCTTTGGCTTGTGCTGCTTTCTCCATTGCTTGTGCTGTTTTCTCTCGTGTTGTTTGTGCTGTGTTGCTTAGTGTTTCATTTGTTGCTTGCTTTGCTTTTTCATACCTCTCTTGTGCTGCTGAGATTGCGTCCATTTCATTTTGTTGTGCTTGGTTTCTATATTTCCCTATCTCTTCCAACGAAGACCTTTTCTCTTCTTCTCTTGCTCTCTCTCTTTGTTCAGCAACACTTTTTCCCAACATTGCACCTTCATTTTCAGCACCAACTTTTCTTCCCCTTGTTTCTTCTAATTTCTCTCTAGCTCTCTCTTCTTCCATCTCTCTTGCTCTTCCTTTCTGTTCTTCAGCTGTTCTTCCCCACATTGAATCTACATTTCCAGCACCAACTACTCTTCCTTCCCTTCCAAACTTTCCTTCACCTCTTGTTCCTAAGTCCTCTGTTTTTCTTCCTTTCTCTGCCACAACTTGTCCTGTTCCCATTCCTCTGTTCATTTCCTTCACATGTGGTGTTCCAGAAACCACTTTGGTTCGGCTATCAAGTTTCTCTCTATCATCTGTTAAACCTTTTGATTCCATTTGAAACTTTCCCACATCACGAACACCACCAAAATCTTCTTTTTCACCTACTCTGTTTCCTGTTACATTTGCACGATCACGAACATGTGCACGATCAAGGTAACTTTGATTCTCGTTACGATCAGGGAGAGACTGAAAGTTTGAACCAAGTTCATGGCTCTCTCTTGCTCTTCCCGTTCCACCTCTTCCTTTCATGCCTTCTGCACCTTGTCTGTGTCCAACTACATTTGCAGCAGAAGCATGATGACGATCCCTCTCACTCTGTTTCACATTTTGATCAGAGAGAGACTGAAAATTTGAACCAAGTTCATGAGTCTCTCTTGATCTTCCACTTCCACCAATATCTCCAATGGCTTTTCCTGCATGATCTTTGTTCATTTCACCACCTTGTAATGCTTCAATGCTACCATGTGGTGGTTCCTTGTCCATCACGGTAAGTTGTTCAAAATGGGTTGTCATCTTTGGGACTCTGTCTTTCTCAACATGAATCTCTCTCTCGTTTGTGGTGTTTTCTCTGCGAGACAATTGTTCAGATGCCATATATTGTCGATGAATTTGTGTTTTTCTTTTGTATAAAAAAGTTTTGCTTTTGATGTTTTTTTGTGTAGTTTAAGATGTTTTGTGTTTGAAGTAGTTGTGATGTTTTTGTATGTGCATGGAAATGTTGTGTGATTTAAAAGGAGAAAGGTATTGGCGGTTCGAAGAGGTTTGTGGTGGATATGTTTTGCATGGGGAATGACATGTGGAACAAGAAACAGTGGGTAATGACACGTGTGAATGTTGTGAAATTGGATATTGTGACTCAGCTTATAATCAAAATCAAAATATATAGATTAGGATGATTGGATCATTGAGGCTGGTTTTTCGTGTTTAATGACACGTGGGAGATTCAAGGAGTGCCTCGTATGAGTTTGTGCTTGGTACATTATGGTAGAATACAGATCAATGGAAGACACCTGGTCCCAATGACTAACATGTAATTGGTGATTCAAGAATATTCAATTCGATCTAAGTTTTATAGGTTATTTTGAAGAATTAGTGGATTATTTTTTGAGAAATTCTAATATGGTCATGTGACTAAATAAATAGTGTTTGGTCACACAATTTTTTTAATAATAAATAGAAATTGATTAAAAAATGAATGAATATTTTTGAAAAGAATCTTTTCATGTGTGTGTCTAAACATAATTGATTTACTCTTGTGACCATGAAAGAATTTTTTTTTTTTTTTACTTTGAGAGACTCATCCATACATAACTTTGTTTTGTCTTTAATTGGACTTCGATTTAATCTATCATCAAGTTGGAATTGAGTTTCTAACAATAAAGAAAAATTAGTCACTAATTAATTTAGAAGTTAAATAAAAGTTAGTTTTCCCTTAACAAAAATAAAAATAAATAAAAGTTAGTTTGTAGATATTATTAACAAACATTACTCAATGATTCTTAAACTATACCTTTAAAGAATCAGTGTAACATAACATTTGTTGCTCAATTAAAATATTTATGGAGACAATATTTGAAAGAACATTTGTGTCTTAAAAGGCAATTTTTTAACGAATTTAAATAATAAAAAAACTTTAAAGAGTATTTTATAAGCATTCGTTAACGAGACCATATCTTAAATTAGAGTTGCTTATTTAGAAGAAAGTCTAAATTGGTCACAGACACAAATAAAAATGACTTAGGCAAACACACATAGATAAGAAAAATGTAAAGATAAAAGTAAAAAATGATGTGATTGATTTATTTTTCTTTTAATTCTCTCCATTTATGTATGTGTGTCTAATATTTTTAATTTGGGGTTGTGATTAGGTAAGAATTACTCGCTTATTTAGATGTGTACAATATTCTTTTCTTGTGAAAGGAATGCACCAACAAACAAACAATCAGAGACATTGTGTATCAGATAGTTTCTTATTTTAAAGTTTAATGATGGTGGGTTGACAATTCAAAATAATTTTGCGCACACAACCAATCAAAACATTTTAGATTTTCACATAAATTAAAAACATAATTTGATGTGATGATTATAAATGTTTTAATTGGTTGTGTGTGCAAAATTGTTTTAGACTATCAATCCACTATCATTAAACTCTTATTTTTATTGTGACTAAACCTAGAAAAACTGGTTATTTGGTCAACACGGGTGTTCATCAGTTTGGTAAAACCAAACCAAACCGCGATCCAAACTAACTCAAAGTGTTTGAATGGGGTAACTTTTTCGATCAGAAACAAAACTGAACCAAACTGTTCAAATTTGATCATGTTAGGTTCGAACAACGAATCTATTTTTTTGTTAATATTTTAACTTTTTTTTTTTTAGAAATATTCTAACTATTATATACCTACAATATACCTGCATATATAAAGTCAAGTCAAACTAAAAATGTGTTTAAATTGGGTTTTTTTTGTTCTCAATGTCACAATATGTTGAATACATGATGAAATATGAGTAAAGATGTGTAAAATAGTATAAAGATGTGCCAAATTTCAAAAAACATGAACGGCCTCATTTTATTGTCTTCAAATAAACGCGATATCAGAGTTGTAAAATAAAAACTAAAAATCCGCTATAATCTCTAATAATATCTTCTAACTCACAAATGTCTTGGTTTTTGTTGTGAAATTTGTTCAACACCCTTTAAAATCTAGCTCAAAATCTACATCAGACAATTGCAAATCTTGAACCCACTGTGGTGCGAGTATGTGTTCCAAAGCTTTAGTAATGTCAACATTAAGAATCGCTAAAAACCATTTCGTTTTAGCAAGAAAAAATGGGGCTTATCATCAAAGTCACCCATATATTTTCCCTTGTACTTACTTATCTTCAAATTCACCCTTGCAAAAAGCACAATCACTCAGACAATTCCTCTTTATTATTGAGCCGCAGTCTTGTTGCTAAACAATTTCTACAAGAAAATCACTTCGAGGGTAGTAACTAACTAGCTTTCTTAAATGAGTTGATCACTTTAAAAGGAGTCTAAAATCTTTAATATTTATTTTGGTAACAATTATAATATAAAAAAAACTAAAGACAATAAATATACACACTTTCTCCTAGTGAAAATATGAATCTTCTAGCTGAAATAAAAAGGTTATAAGAAATTAATGATCAACAAAACATTAGGTTAAATGTTTTTCTGAAAATACGAATCTTCTAAGCTTGAGCAGCCAATTTGATAGAGCCTTATTCGATCCTAAAGATGATAAGTGATGCTTAAATTGCACTAGTTTGCAAAGTGGGATAATATTCTGTACTTTTTGATTCATCACCACGTTATATTCCTAAGGAAGGTTCTTTGCATTGCAAGTACTTTTCAATATTCCAAACAGAGGCGGAGGGGCCAAGGTGGGCCATGGCCCACCCCCAAAATAACAATTCAAAGTTGTGTAGTGTGTTGTAGTGGTCAAGAGGCTTTTTTGCAAGCGTATTGTGCATGGTTCAACTCCTACCTAAACCTTTTTTCCTTCTATTTTTTATTAAAAAAAAAAAAAACATTTTCTATCAGTGATCCTGCACGCATGAAATTATCTTTGGTTAATAAAACACAACTCTTTTGTTCAATTTAAAACAATCCTTCCTTCTTTACACTTATTTGGTACAATTATCTCTTTACTCTATTTTTCTTTATACAAGAGAGGACTTCAACTCTCTTTTAAAAGACATACCATATAATATAGACGTTAAAATATCCTTAAATAACATTATATTAAATTACTATATGTCATGAGTTTCATTTTAAATTTTTTCACTCAGTCGTCTTATGCAATTCAATTTAATACATATACATCTGTTTATAGAAGTCGAGTCATTTAATTCAACCATAAGGTTCAATCAGTGACCTAGTTGTTCGATCAATGACTTGTACTTTGTTCGAGTTGGTAATCGGTTCAGATTTAAAAATATTGATTTGAGCAATACAAGTAACAAGTTTATAGTCATTCGAACTAACCAATGATAAATTGTACGAATCACAAAATATATATTTTCATACACCAAACAAATTGACCACCCACAAAAAATTAAGCTCCAACACTATTTATGGCCCACCCAAAGTTTTTTCCTGGCTCCGCCACTGATTCCAAAAAGTGTATTTGGTACAATCAGGGCAGGTTTCTGCCAAAATAATATGAAAATTTACAATATGTAGCAATGTAGCATCAACCATTTTATTATCCAATTACAATAACTCAAAATGCCAAGTTAAATAATTCCTATGGTAGAAAACAATGTGTTTTCCTCTACTAATTAAGAAACATATATAGTTTCAAATTCACTACTTCAACCAAAGAGAGCTGCATGAAGAAGAACATTCCAAGTATCAGGAAGTCCTGGAAGACACCAATGACTACAATCTGTTGGCATAACACCACTATACCCTTCTGGATGTGCATCTTTTCTGTATTGTGACAATGTTGTCACATCTAGAAAATACACTGGTTTCTTTAATCTGCTCAATACTTTATTCACTATTACCCAAGCCATTGGTGTCCCTGCTGGGTACTTCAAACCAAAGAATGGTTGTGTCTCTCTCATGCATGATTTTGCTGGTTGGTTCCAATCTCTCCCCCTAATTTACCAAATATCATACACCATTGTAAATATTTCGTATCACAGTTAATTTACAACTTTAGTAAATATTTCGTATCACAGTGATTTTGCAAAAACGTTCCTTCAAAAGAAAAAAAACTTTTACAAAACCGTGATGGCTCACGTTGATTTTGGCATATTGGATGCGATACCAAACATTCTAATGATTTCTTTTGTAAAACCTTACACCTATTTTGTGCAAGTTTGGAGTCGCACCAAGTGTAACAAAAGTAAAGTGACTATGTGATTCTACTAGAACTTAAAATCATGATAATACCTCGTAATTATGCAAAAATCATTGTGAATTCAAACACGCACTTAATAATAGATTAAATTGAAGTAGATATAACAACTTACTCGTAATGCACAGGAGAAATTCCTAAAAAGAAGACCTTGGTTTGAGCTGGATTTACATTGATGTTAACCCATCTAGCCCAAGTTGTCAAACCTTTGTAGAATGCAATGAAACGGTTCATGTCTTTGTACACCTTGCCACCCTCTTGAATATAATCCCATCTGCATTCAAATGTCAAAAAAACAACAACTAATTAATCAATATTACTAATCACCTCATTAATAACAGAATTGACTATGATCATGATGTTAAATATAGATCCTACGGTTGTGCATTTCCAGTGTGGGTCCACCAATGCCATGTGTTGAAAACCAGTACATCCATCCCTCTCCATGCATTACCACTCTTTATTGAGTCCAACTTTAGAACACGCCCAACGTTCTCACGGTCAATATCTACCAAGTATGGTGTGCGGAATAGAAATAATTGGAGACCATAATCCTGAAAATAATTCAAATAATAATTAGTTTTCATTCTCTACATTGTTGACACTGGCACACCACAAATCACAATCAATAGTGTTTGTCGTTTTAGAAATGATTATGATAAAAGTCAAACTTTTATAATCATCTTATTAAGTGGAGTTGACTACATGAATTTGTCGGCTACATATAATAGTTACACATAATTTTAATTTAATTTCCTATTTTAATATCTTTCTTTAAGTCATCTGCCTACCAAAGTAACTATACTACTTGAGAAAATTTCCTCGCTCAACTCCTTTCAGTGATGTCTATTTTTTGCCTCTGGTTTCAATGAAAATGAAAAGTGTCATGGAATAAATTACCAGAAAAAAGGAAAATTCTTTCTTTTATCACAATGATGTGGCCCAATATTTTGTGACAGTTTTGTAATTTACTGACTTTATGTAGGAAAAGTCATGAAAGCATAGGAGTGCATCTGAATTAGGCCACCAGTGTCATGTGGTCCATTTTGAAGGGATTAACTTTTTTGGTACAAACATTGAAAAACAGCAAATGCAAGAGGTTAAAGAAGAAATTACTAATTTTATGTAGTATTAATATTATTTTCAAAAAGGAATGTCGTCAAGCCTAGAATGAATATATATAGTATACACTACTGTTAATGCTACAATTTAATTTATATGGCCCACTTCAAATTCTATTTTTTGTTCTATTGAGCTCAAGGAACACATTTTTTGCTACTCCAATTTTTTTATGTGAATAGCTTGATTGATGCTTATGTCAAGGGAAAACATAATAAAGCAAGTATTCAATCAGATATTTCTTGAAGTTAGAAAAACTAAATAGTGTATCAAAATCAAATTATTGATCATTACAGTTTAAAAAGGGGACGTGCAAAGAAGAAAAGGTTGGCTGAGTAACGTTGTGTTCATAATTTACTAGTTACTACTAATGATGATTGTTGGAGTGCTAGAAAAACTTGGATGCCAAAACACTAATTATTGCTAATTAAGAAATTTGTTAGTAAAGTTTCTATATAAAGTGAAAAGGTATTGACAATTTGGATCATGAATATAATTTTATTGGAGCATTTCCTATGCAAAGAAAAAGGCACTATATATTAAGATCAATAGTTTTTTTTGTTGTGAAACCGGAATAGAGCTTAATAGCTTGAGGTGACATATAAATGACGAAACTCTCGTTCAAGACTTCTTTTTTTTTTTTTTAGGTAATTCTCGTTCAAGACTTGAACTACTGGTTTGTATTTACACTATGTATTATTCTTTTCCAGTAACATATTATTTATTTATTACATTTTAATTATCTATAATCAATCTACTAATTATAATTAATAAGGCTATTCAGAAAATCCCTCAAAAAACAAAGAGTGTTAAGTAAATGACACATATTTATAATTTAAATCAATACTATTAATCATTTTTTCAATTCAAATTTCACTTTTAGTACATTCTCAATACAAACTTAAATAGAACACCAAATATAAGACGGATACAGCATATGCATCTATTCCATAGTCTTGAGAAACACGTGTTTTCTTTTTCGGTCTAGCTGGATAAAGAAATTGAAATATTTATTAAAAATTACAGTGAAATTAAACTTTTAAAATATTTTATTAAAAAGTGGAGTATGTCGAATATTTGTATAAAAAAAATTTAAAATTTATATACTTTGATAAAAGTTTGAAGAATACTAACAAGCATCTATTAAATAATCAAAACAACCAAAAAAAGATTAAATATGCTAACTTTTAGGCTTGTTTTATTTACTCAAAAAAAAAAAGGATTGTTTTATTTTTCTCATTTTTGATCAGGAAAAGACATAATGACTACGTTCCAAATAAGAAGGAAAGTACAATCATATGAAAATGATATATTATTTATATTTCCCCCAATAAATGTTTTTTTTTAAATTTTTTTTTGTAAGAGGAAAATATATTATTTATATTGTTTTACCATGGCATTTTTTTTTTTATCAAAAAACTATTACCATGACAATGGTAAATGATAGTAATAACCATGAAAGATTCACATTTATTATTCTTTAAAAATGTCCCCGGCAAAAGGAAAAGCCTCCACCAAACCCGTTTCATACTTAATTGCTCACGCTCCATTGTTTCACACCAACATGGAAAATAATAAAAACAAATAATAATTTGAGCACAAAATTCGCCGCTAGTTCCTACAAAATGGATCATAGATTTGAAGAAAAACAAAACATGAGTATTCACACAAGGCAATTACTCAAAAAAGTTAGCACCAATTTAGGTGAAAGACAAAAAGGCAAAGAGAAAAAAAAAACACACACACACATCACTTGCATGGACACAATTACACACCAAAACATAACCAACATAATTTCACTACCATTAAGTTCAAAAGTATCAATAAATAGAAATTAAAGAGAAAAACATAGAAATTCAAATACTAACCTGAAATGTTATTGTGGAGATAGCACTTTGCTTTGAGAAGGAATACCTTGTTTTTGGCACCCAAGAATGAATCATACATGCTAGTGAATTGAACTGATTTAAGCTCAAAGAATCACCAACAAACATAATCTTTTTTCCCCTATACTTTGCTAGAAAATCCAATGCATTGAACCTAAAAAAATACCAAACACATTTTCACTTTAGTCACAACTCAGGACATAAAAGCGAGACTTCTAACTTACATTTATCACACTTAAAACTATTATATATAAAAATTAGTTATGCAATATAACTAGGTAGTATAATGTTTGGTATCAGAATTAATCCATCAGAATCACGGTGACCTACTCCGGCTCACCTTAATTCTGGTGAATTCGTCTTGATACCAAACGTACACTAAATCTAACGGAACTACAATAGAAATGAAGAAGTGACTATACCTTGGTATAGAACAAGTGAAAGGTTGCCATCTATATTTCTGATACTGAGTATCAGGTCTGCCATACTTTTGACAATTGAATTGTGGATCTATGAAGGGACAAGAAGAAGGATCATAGAGAGGATATGAAGGGTCATAGACCCATTTGCCACGAAACCAGTTACATCTTCCAGCGAGTTTTCTCTCATTACTAGTACTGGAAATGGTGGTTGTGTTGGAGTTAAATTCATAAGCTTTTGTTTGGTGTGAAAAAAACAGAAGAAATAAAAACAGAGTCGGTAACAGAAAACCCATTTTCTTGGGTTTTGATCCGAACTCTTCACAGGTCTCTGTTGGAAGAAAAGGACCTAGAGTGCAGAAAAAGTTGTCTGAAACAAATCTTTTTATAATGTTTTGTTTTAGCGTGTCTGTGACTAAGAAAGAGTGAGAGAAAGTGAAAATAGGGCTCCTTCTTTATTTTTCACTTTTTTTAATTTTTTATGATTTATTATTATGCTTGCAGTCAGAAACATGGAAACTTTGTATATGGTATTTCTTTTAACCAGTGGCATGTGGGATCTCATCTTGATCCTTTGCATTAATTCAAAACAAAATTCTTGAGATTAATATTATTTTGACTCAAATCATGTCACATGTCCGAATTCAGATTTCTGTATAAAATTAAGTCTTTTGGACATTTCTGTCTCACTGACTTCAGAAAAGATCAATTCCATCGATCAAATAATTAAGGTTAATTTTTTTATAAAAAAAAAAAAAACATTTAAGATGTGGTATCCCTTTTTCATGGTTAGCAAAGTATTCACCAAAATTACTGGAAAAAAAAAATTATTCTTCAGAGATAGTATTTTAAAATGAAAAATGATATTTGTACAACTATATTTTTATGACAATTTTCTCTTAAATACTCATGTTATGTTTTTATTTTTTCTCTTTATTATTTTGATTTTTGTATCAATATATATTTTTCTTTATAAACCCACAAGTTGTCACACAAATTATCGTTCAAATAACACAAATATTAGGATTTAGATCATCTTTTTCCCCTCGTTCTCTCATTCTCCCTCTTTTACCAAGTTCTAATTATCTCTCTAAATTTTAGCAAGAAGATCAAGAGAGACCAGAGAATGGGGGAGAAGGAGAGAACAAGGAGAAGGAAATGATTCAAGTACAAAATATCACGTGTACATAGAAAAATGATTTGTAGACACACAAATACGTCTCAATATCCTAGTCTATTGAATGTAGCGAAGTGTGAGTTCTCCCATCTTGGATGCATGAAACTCATTTGTGGCGGATTTATAACAACTCTTGAGTTAGAGAAAGTCTTGCTTGGGAACAAACCCAAATGCAAAAAGTTTGGACACACTCACGTAAATGTTTATTTTTTTAAAGATAAATTGATTTGATAATATTGAATTATGTGACTAATTTATTTACCATTTAATTTTCTTCATTGTTGTGTGTGCCTAAACAATTTTATTTATGTTTGTGTCAATGTAAGACTTTCTCCTTGAGTTAATTCCTATGTTCCGTGGGGTGTTTGATCCGCCATGATATTGGTGATTGAAGTGTATCATGGCGGAAATTTGGGCAACTCATGGAGGTGTTCAACTTATTGTTAGAAGAGGTTTTATGAAAGTTTGATTGAATCTAATTTTATTGCACAAGTCAATTTAATTTTGATTGAGTGTGGTTTTATGAAAGTTTGATTGAATCTAACTTATTGTTAATTTAATCAGTCTAGTTATGATATGGTCTAACAAATTAGGGAGTAAGTGTGTGGTCTTTTCTTTAATAGTTTAGATATGTTTGCTTCTATTTTTAGAAGAGATAAAATTAATTTTAAAAGTGTAAAATTAATTTTGATATGTTTTATTGCTCTAAATTAGAATTGTTTTTCTTTTTATAATTGATTTTAACTTAAGCTAGATCGTGAAGCTTTTGAATCTATAATTCTAAATCAATTTTTATCCGCACAAAACAAAATATAATCAAGTTGCATATAGATATGTTTTGCAAAATTTGGTGTATCTTGATTGATGTAGTTTGATTTTTCATGTTTGTCGAGTTTTTTCCTAATGCCTTGTTTGGCCAGATTTGAGATGTTGTTTCTTTCCTAGGAAGATATTGTAGTTTTTCCTTTTCTTTTGGGGCTTGCGGGCTTGCCCCTTGTTTTCCAAAAATAACATCACTCGATATTAAACTCTATATTCTTTATATACTTTCTTAATCATTTAGAATTAATTAGCTCTTGCAGTATTATTACTTCATTTAGGAAAATAATCAATATTCTCGACATTGTCTCCGGAGCTATTAGCAAAAGAATGAAGATACGTACAAAACTGCATTAGTCTAAATATATTAGTAATTTAGTATGTCTAGATAACAATAGCAACAATAATTCATGTGATTATTTTTGTTCTTGTAATCGCAAATGTGTTGATTGAGACGTAATTAGATGGGGATAGTAGAGGGTAGAGCATGCATAGATACGTTAGGAAGATACTTCAGTGACTTTATGTTGGGTGATTTTGGTGATTTTAGTGTAATTTAGATGAAAGAGAGCGATGATTGAATAATTAAAATAATATATCTGAGAGAATTATTGGTTAAGAGAGATAGAGACAAAGGCACCCAAAGTCACCGAAGCCAAAGTCACCGAAGTGTTATCCGATATCTTATATGCATAGGTCTTTTTTTTTTTGGTTACTTAGATATCTATAGGTCTCAAACCAAAATTAATTAAAATTAAAAGGACCATGACGCTTGGCACAATTATATAATTACACATATCTGAACTTCAAGTCACAAGTGTAAATGTCACTTTTATCATTTTCCTAAAAACTACAAGCTTGCTCTATACAAAGATAGATAGATATGGTTGATACGTTCATAAAGTTGAAAAAAAGTTCATAAAATAAAGTTTATTATAAATAAAATGAATCAACTATGTGTTATATATAAAATAAAATATGAAGAGCATATTTGGGAAAAATTCAAGTCTCATATCCGATGGATAAGACTTTTGATGATAGTTTATAAAGATGAGACACTCCTCAACTTATGAACTAGTTTTATAAGGATAAGTTAGACTCCAAATTTCAACAGAGTAATATCAATTATGAAATAAGAAGTCATAGTTTATAAAGAGGGGACACTCCTCAACTTATAAATCAGTTTTGTAAGAATGAGTTAGACTTCAAATTTCAACAGATAAGAGAGGGACACTCCTTAACTTATAAACCGGTATTGTAAAGATGAATTAAACTCCAAATTTCAACATAGCAATATCAATCATGAAATAAGAAATCAAAGGTGAATGACTATCGATAATCATTTATACGAACTAATTTCCCCCAAATTTGATTTTTTTTTCTCTCACTATAACAAAGACACTAAGTCATAATGACGTGTTTGAAAATTCGAAAATTGAAAAGGAAATGTGATAAAAAGAAATTAACAAATTAAGAAGGGGCCTGGTTGTCAATGTCAATACCAAATGAAGCTCTTATCTTGTTAAGCTGAAAGTAGTTCAACACCAAACTGAACTCAAACAAGAACTGATGGTAGCTAGTCATCACACGACAAAAGTTTGCAACCCAAACAATGCGTTGTCAATCACCAATTCACCATGCATGTGCTACATTTTTCAAACTACATTTTTTTCTGATAAAAAGAAGAAAAAATATTCGAATTCAACAGAATGAATAATTGATAGATAAGTTATTCATTAATTTTAGCCTTATACAAGTTATACTCAAATACATGCATTTTCTATAATTTATCCTTAATTAAAATTTATTCGATTACAACAGAATGAATAATTGAAGGATAAATGATATATATTTGCATGAAAATTATATATAATACTTATGCTAATGTGTACATGCGACTAAGTGCTGATCCACTTATGTAGCAATTCCTGTCAATGAATAACAATATAATATTTTTGAGTCAATTAATAATATAAATCAATTATTATAACAACTCGATCCATCATTATATGGATCACTGGTGAGGTCATGGGAGAATTTAATATTTGACGTGTTTAAAAATCATTAGTATAAAATTAGTAGTAGACAGAAGTACGTAGTATACTCGTCTGATCTCACATGCAGAAGAATATAACATAATCGGTAGTGTAGGTGAGGAACCACGAACGATCCAATGATGGTATGATTTAAACTTCAGCATATGATTAATTCATTGAATAGAAATGAGTATGAATCCGACAATATAAGAAAAATGATAGAAGAAGGGCAGGGCTGGCTAAGGCCACCTTAGACTTTTAAAAATGTAAATTTTTTACCTAATAAAAATGTCTTATATTCTACTATTTTTAAACTAAGTGGTTCAAAAGTGTTTAGATGAGATGACACGAGTCTTTTCTAACTTAACCTTAACAAATGTTTTAGATTCAAATTCAGTCTTCAACATGCAACCGCGTTAAAACTCGTAGAGAGAGTTTACCGTTCATTTAGGTCCCAAAAGGCTCGAAAGATTAGTCTTCGTAGTTAAACGCGTGAAGAATACTCGACTTAAAAAAAACAACTAAGTTAACTGCATAATCTCAACAATAGATTAAATGAATTGACTTATTATGTCAAATTAGGAGTATTCGGTTTTTGGCTATGCCAAATAAAGTTTTTGGAACTTGTCCAAGCTTTCTGTTGCTTCGTTTGAATTGTAAATTGTGTATCGAGAAAAACTTACATTTAATTTGATTTGAATGGACAATTTAGAAAGCAGATCTTCCAACGAAAGAAGATTGGTGGTGTCTTAAAACTAATGTTAAGGGTTTCAAGATTAATTTACATCATTGATGACCAAATCCCCTTTCGTGTTTTGAGTCTTTGTTGTGAAAGTTATACTTTAGTTGTTTTATTGCTTGATTGAATATCCCTTAGTGTGAAACCATTTTGTACATGGGTGTAACTTTTTGCTTTGACATACTGTATTATAAATTGTAGTTATACTTCTTTTTATCCTTGACACCTCTTGTGAGTGTCGTCTCAACCATTAGGTCAGTAAAATCTTTGTTTTAGACCCCGATTTTTTTTTTTTTAACTAATATATGTATTTATTATTATCACTAGTAATGAGATGGTAAAAAACAAAAAGTGTATGTATTGAAAAAGTCGTATTGAAAGTGTAAAACCTTCAAGATTGATGGATATTGATGGATTAGATTTATTTTTCTTTAGACTGATCTTAGAATTATCAAGATTGTTTTTGTTAAAAACGAAGGGTTAATTTTTATTTATTTTGTTCACTTTGCATAGCCACTATCCGCCACTACCTTCTTGTAGGTCCTTCTCCTTTTCCACTTACTGTACTCTTCTTTTAAGCAAAGTAGCATACTATATATCCAAAGCAATTTATAAGAGTTGTTGATATGGATGTAATAATCAAAAGAAACAACTACTTAATTTGCACTGCTTATTTGTTCTGTTGCATACCATTAAGGTGGAATCTATCTTGTTCAAGAAAAAGCTACTTAGGTTGAGCAATGTGGGCCGTGTCCAACAAAAGATCCTGGCCCATCATAATGGAATTCTGATACAAGTTGCTTGTTAAATGAGTAAAATTGGAGATACTTTACTTCTTCTTTTTTCCCAACTTATATCTCGTTATCTATAATTGTATAGACTAATGTCTCAAATTAAATAGTATCACAGTAAATAAAAAAATATCTACCTCAAATTATTTAACATTGTTGCATTTTCATGATTGAGGTCGAATTCAAAACCTCTTATTAAAATGAAAGAGATCGAATCATCTCATTTAAACGTTTGAGCTAAAAAATATTTTCATTTTAATGAACATGTTTTTGTTTCTATTTTTTCTTGTCCTTTCAATCAAATTGGTCAATAATGGTAGGCATTATTTTCCCGGAGAAATCAAATGTGCATTGATGAACTTAACTTTGTATTTAAAGAAAACTTGTGTGCTTTATGGCTGGAACGTAGTATTTAAGAACTAATGGTAGGTGGTAAAGTAATCCGCACGTTACATTGGATTTTTATGCAAAGAAGCATATATTGGCTGGCTGATTATAAAACCTCGACTTTCTTTACCTAACTACCACTTGAAGATATTCTCATTACCACTCGAGGGGTTTTTCGATTATTTTACAAGAAATTAAAAGTGATACCATAGTACGATGGCACGAAGTAATACCCCAAAAGGGGTTATCTTTTTATTAGGTATCAATTTTGTAATATTGTTAATGATATTAATAATGAGTTGATATAATTTTCATAAAAACTGTATATTTTAAGAATCTCAATGTAGTTACAGTGTTATTGTGATTTGGTTCAACTCCATGTGATTTCAAGCATGCACAAAACTTACAGTAATTTTAAACATCAAATGATAATTTTGTTTAAATTTTTAAAAGAAAATTTATTTTAATTTATTGGTTTAAGCTTTTACAATGGGTATGACCCCTCTGTCCCTCATACACCATATGAACTGATAGGAGTTGAATTTAAGCACAAAAAAAAGAGAATTTCTCTCTGTTTTTTTCATAAAAAAATGGAGGATTCTTTTTAAAACAAAGTATACTAAAAAGTAATTTTATGAGCTAATTATTTTTGTGTCTTTCTCTTTTGAAATTGAACCCTCTACTTCTTTCAAAAAGTTGAGATGATCATCTAAAAATAAATAAAAATATTATATAAAGTAGACTATGTCTAGATGTTTAAATAAATTATCCTTGCATCATGCACAAGTTAGGAGGGTGAGGAGAATTTTAAAATGCTTTGTATTAAAGAAGGGGGTCAAAAAGATTACTCTACACTAAAATAAGGGTAGAAGTAGACATACATCAAAGAGCACAGTGTACTCCAAAGAGTGAGTAGGCTCCTCATAAACGATCATATTGGTGGTCTCTTAAAAACAACCTAAATTAGCAAGTAAATCAGCTCCCTGTAGGTGTTAGTAATTGTAATCTCCCAATCAAGGCTCAAAAGCCTTTGGATTCTATTCAAAATACTCCTACAAAAAAGGACTGAAATTTAAAATCTCTAAAAATCCCTCACTTTTGAAGAAGCTAAAATTAGGTTTGGAGGAATTTCAAACTCAAACTTAAAATAAATGTTCCCTCCCTTCACAGTCGGTAGCCGTAAGATTAATCTATAAAAATAAAAAATGTAAATCATATGCTGTTTGGTCGCAAAACATATTCGGTTCAATTCCACCCATAATTGTACAATAAATACTGCTTCGTGTGGAAGCTGATTTGGGAGTTAAAGTCGAGCTAGTGAAGAGCAGCTTCATTCATGTCGGAATTATTGTGAACAAACATTTTGATTGGTTTATTTTCTATTTCTAGTAATCAATGAGAGTGGGAAAGAAAAATAAATAAAAGCAAAATAGAAAGAAATAAACTTCTTTTGGGAAGAACTTTTCACACCATATAAGACCACTTCACATATATACATTCAAAAAGTTATATTTCATTCATCCATAATTATAAGATCATTTATAAAAAATAAAAAACTTGTATCTCTAAATATAAGACTCTAAATTTTTAGATGTATTTATTATCCTTTTACTAAATATATCCCAACATCATTTAAGTGAAGATCGACATTGATGGCACGCCGTTTCGCAAGGTTCCCATTCAAACGACCAACAACTCCAAAATCAAGCCTATAAAAGGCTCCCTTCATCGCTTATGCAAGGTACACAAACTTTATCTTAAAACCTCTCATTATTTACTACTCTCTTAGTGCTTGAGTGTTAGAGTGTTTGCATATATCTCAACTGGCTCGTGAAGGTTGCTGCTCGACACAAGTCAACATTATGATCAATCCATATCAACTTTTAAACAAATTATGTAATTTAAAAGTACGCTTTCAAAACTATGTAGGTTTTTTTGGCCTGTAAACCGTAAATCAATTGAGAGTGTCAACATTGTTAAATTAGACACACCTTCACCGGAGTTTGAATTCAAGACCTCACAATCGTGCATTTGAATTTTATGTGACGTACGTCACTTCGTCTTCTAACAAAAAAAAAAGTTGTAACGGATAAATTGTACCAATTGTTTTAATGAATTCAATCATTAGATATATCTTGTGGCCCTTGAACAATAAAACATCCGCATTGGAGCACGTTTGGATTTCATAGCGTAGCCATAATATTAATTACACATTGGCTGCCTAGCCTTGCGGTATTTATTGTTCTTCAATGGCCTTTGCCTAAACCCAAAACCTAACAAAACGAGAGGGGACAGCTTCATCCTAGATTTTAATTTTGTACAAACAATGTGAGCCACAACACAGAATTTTCTGAATCCCCTGGAACTAACTAAACTAATTGAGATAATTGATAACTTCGATCAATTGTACTATACCTTGATTTAAATTCAACATAGAGAATTAGGTGTTTGACTTACAAACATTTTCCTATCTTAGACAAAAGCAGCTACTAGTTAATTTGGCTTTGAAAACGTGGCCTACAAGCTTCCACATCAATAGTTGTCACATACTAATTTGAGCACTAGAGAAACTAAGTAGGGACACAAACTTAGTATTAAATTAAATTACTTTTTTTTAAGGGTTAAATTATTTATTTTCAATAATAAAAAGGCAAAAAGAAATATCGAATCAATGCACTTCTTATCCATGATAGAGCATTTTCAAAGATAAATATAAGACAGTATGTAAACTTAGAAATCAAACAGAAAGTACATTGTCAATTGAGAAAATGTGAGCAAGCCTTATATAAGCTACACTAGCAACTCTATTTAGAGGTTCTAAGTCAAGTGGTTTATATCAAGGCTAATATAAAATCTGTAACGTTGACAGTGTATCTACTCAGCTCATGTGAGGACTAACATGCATGTACAAGTTGTAACGGTGTGTCACTAATTAGAACCCTTGGATATATATTATTTAATGAAATATTTAGATTTTAATACATCGAATGGTCATTATCTGTGGTGCACCGACACTATTTGTGTGCGCTAGTCTCCACCTACAACATGATCACCGTGCTATACAGAGAAGTTCCCACTCGGGTTCGGAGACATCATCCTGCGAAGTTGGACATAAACTCTCCACGCAATCACCATTTCCATTTTCATTGTTCCCATGCAACAATGCAAGCTCTTCGTACTCTTGCTTCCTTGTAGATTTCTTATACAAAGAAAAGGGTTGCAGCCACTTTTTCTTCAAGCAACGAGGAATAAAGAAAAAATCACTTCAAGTTTAACAACGTGCATTAAAAAATAGAAAGGGGAATGAGTGTTTACCTCTCTTTTCTTCGTATTAACCATTGCCTTGGGAACTGACTGAAGTTCGTCTTTGGTAACCATGACACAAACTTCCTCAAGCTTCAAGTCATTGTCTTGTCTCGTGGTTTTATCCTCTTGCTCTATAGAAGCATCAATATTTGCTGTAACATTCCAATCAGGGTTAAAATGAGTATTGTTATCTATATTAAGCCAATTTTAGGGGGCATGAATAAGCTAAAGTTTATATCTGCATATTATACCAAAAACAGTTTAGTTGTTTAAGAAAATAACAGACTCCACTTAGTCTAATCAAGAACACGGCAGTATAGAAAACATTTTCTCCAATTTCTAAGCAAGTAATTTTAAATGGTGAGTAATAATACTTGAGGAAGCACTTCATGTCGATTTGAAAAATGTGACCTAAATTCAATTAGTACTTCAGCATGATTTGAATCAATACCTGGATGAGACACAGTGATTGTACTATGAGAATAATCTTCAGGCTGCATAGCTTTGACCATAGAAAAACCTACAAGAAAAATTATGCAATGATTATCAGAAACAAAAAATTACCAACCATAAACCATGAGGTAATAATGAAACTATATGTCCAAGAGACACAAAAATACAAACCATGTGCATCTTCAAGTATGTCACTTGAGAAAGAACTCATATTTTTCTCTTCAGCTGAATCAACCAATACGGGAACACCGCGGTTTTGTTCAGTACTTGCTTTTTCAGTTTCATTGCAACAATCTGCTACAGCTGCAAAGGTTGTTACTTCTGCAGAAGCAGTCTTTGAAACAGTAGCCTCATGATTTTCATTTACATTGGCGAGTTCACATGATTGAGATGAACCGCATCCATCTGTTTTTGATAGAGCGACTTCACTGGCTGTCTTCGGTGAAGGAATCTTCCCATTTTGTAGATTTTCATCACTACTAATATTCAATTTAATATCTGCACTCCGAACATGCGGCTTTGCACGCCAAATAAAATTATTCTTTTTGAAAGAATTGCCAGAATCATGATTCATACTCGAGTCCTCGGTTGATCGTTTGGTATTAGCCTTTACCATTCTTTTCTTGGAACGTTGAAATGACTTCTTAGGGATAGCAGCAGCATTAGCATATTGACCTATAGGCAATACAGGGGTAGCACATGAAGGTGGAGGAAGTAAATCTTCCACGACTTCTGAGTATAACTTTCTAACACTTTCTCCGACAATCTGCATTTGATTCTCTAGGTATTGAGCAGTTTCCTATCGAAAAAACAAAAGAAAACAGTTATAACAGAATGTTAATGTAAATCGAAAACAAGTATATCAGTTCTAATGAGAGAGTTTTTACACAACTGGTTTCAGAAAGGTCATACTCGTCGTAGGGGGTTGGATAGTTAAACTGATTCAAGCTAAGGCTTAAAGGAGTTAACAGACCAGGGTTCAAACTCTGCTGAATGAGAAAATACCCAAATAAATACCAAGACAAGTACAAGTGAAGAGTTGTATTTATGAATACACTCTCATTGTAATAATACAGGATCAAGCAATGCAAACAAGAGCTATAGATAGGATGCTTAGGACATATATAAGGTAATGATAAATAGTTGCACCTCTACTAGTAGTAGTGAAAGAATTAAAATTGTAATCTTAGGTTTTCTACGACTGTATGACATGTTTGACATCTATAACAACTTGACCAGCATTGGTATGTTCATTATGCAATAAATGCTTAATTAAGTAGTTTAACCTTAAAGTAGTGTTGTCAATCGCAGATTCCAGAAATTAGAGGCTTGATCAAATTCTGCCGCGAGGCAGTGCTATAGCACCGCTATAGTTGCTACTTGACAACACTTTGTACTAAAAAACTTATCGCAGAAAAATAGCGGTTTGTTCAAATTCCACTTTGCTATAGCGCTATATTGCCGCTATTTGAAAACACTGCTTTAAAGAAGCATAGGATAGGATAAGCATATATAACTAATGACAAAGACACACCTCAAACATTGTGTCGTCCACCTCCACGATCATATTCTCAAACTTCTGGTATATATTACCAAGCCAAGGCATCATAACACAGTTGCTAGAGTATTAATTAGAGCAGTCCGGTACCTTTATGTCCGATTCGAAGGTTGGTTCTAGCCGATTATCTGGAAACAAATAATGGGGTGAAAACTCAACCAATATGCATAATTAATGGTTGTTACTTCTATAGGTCTAAAAGTACATTGATCAGGCAGTGCTATAACAAAGACATAAAATAAATTGACCATGGCTGGTAGAATATTTCTACATTTATACAGAACAATCAACTAAATTGGTTTGTACCTAATAATGTCCTACTACCCACGTATAAAAATCAGGAAAAACTACACACTTCAAGTAATTTCTCTACACAATGGACAATCTTATACTTCTAACTCCTAACATATTTTGTACTAAGCCCATGTTTGTATTAAACCCACGTTGCCGCAAAAGCTTGGTTTTGGAGCTTCTGTAAATCGCAGTGAAAGCAGCCATAGACGCACATTCTCTCTCATCATGAAGGAAAATAAAAACAAAAACAAACAGCATGCAAATTCCAAGTTTACTTGATCAAATTACCTAATAAACAGCTGAAAATAAAATATAACCGAGAGAGAACCACAATAACAAAATATAGTCACATATAAATATATGCAAAAACAAAAACAAAACCCATGTAAAACATGAATATGATAATTGAAAGGCTAGAAACAAAACAAATAATTGCAGAACAGAAGAGAGTTAACATGTTACAAGACAAACATGAGATAAGAGAACAGTGAGCAAGTACAAAGTGAGAGGTGATGCTTGCTTACGTTAGACATGTGGGAATCGAAGTACTAAGTTTTACCTTTTGATGTATCAGTGAATGTTGTTCGTTCGTTTACTGTTGTGTAGGTCCCATGATACATGCCATCGATTTTTCACCTGCTGTTGCCTTTTTGGACTCTTCTCTTTATTATATTTACTTGTTACTTTGTTTAACTTTGTTACAAATTAATTGAATTACACCGAAATTCCAGTAACAAATTATTTGGATTAGGCTGAGATTTCTGGTTTCACTTCAACATTTTTCTTTTTTTAATTCATTCTTTTCGTTTTTTAACTAGACTAAATATCACCCGCAACACCAAGTATTAAATGTCAAAACTCGAGTTTAAACTTAGGACATTGGTTAAACTCAAAAAAACTTGTATCATCTTATCTAAATGATCTAAATCGTTTTTATTTTTTTTAATGATCTTGCATTTATTTCTTGAATAATATATTGCTTGTTGTTAATGATTGATTATGTTTTGTTTACCTGATTATGTTTTCAGAAATGTAATTAATTATATTTTTATTAGTGAAAGCTTAAATAATTTTGTATCATAATGTATCTGGAATAATAGTTATTAGTGAAACAAAAATACTTGTACAAAAATATTTCCTCTAAAAAAAATAGTAAAACTATTTAAATATATTATAAGAATTATAAGAAAAATGCTAACATGTTGTGTAGTCAATTTGTTAAAAGAACAACAAATGTTTTTTTTTTTTTTTTTAAAAAAAACTTTTGAATTCTTTAGCATCTGCCTTGACACATGTGAACAAGACCCAGATTATAATTTAATTCAGTTTCAAATTCTTATTGGTCAAAAATATAAAAAAAAGAATGTAAATGTATCACTCATGAATCATATCATTATAAGTTATGACCAATATTGGTGGAGCCAAGTTGTGTAGAAGTGTAGGAAGCACCTAGTGGCATTAGTGCCCATTTGTTGGTATCATGGTATGCCATGAGGTTGACCTTCGGTAGGTATTTTTTGTTTTTTATAATAGGAAGCTACTTTTTTTGTTTGGTGGAATAATTGGAAGTTACTTTACTTCATTCAAAATAAAAAATAAAAAGAGAAAATAATGATAATTCACGACACAAGTCAACTATGAGCTACCCTGTTTTTGTTCACGACACAAGTCAACTATGAGCAACCCTGTTTTTGATCTCCTAAAAAACCTTAAACAAAATTAGGTTATAAAATCTTTTGTTGTTAATCAACTCATTGCCAACTTAGTCTTTCAAAAACAAAACTTATAAATAACCAACTTATACGTTGATCCACTTAATAGGAAATCAATTCAAATACCACTAGGATTTGAGTTTAAATCACATTGTTGATGTGAAGATCTTGTTAGTGGAAAATGCACAAGTGTATATAAAAAATAACTGATATGTTACATATCCACTTCTTTTTGTTAAATCGAGTCTTCAATTTCTTTGTAGCTCAAGGAATTGGTCACTAGAACACTTCCGAGTCACACAATAACAAAATAGAACCAACATTTTGACAGAGAGAAAATGGGAGAACCCAGCTATGAGAAATGAAACCAAAGCATAAAACTAAAATAAAGTGACTCAAGAGAGAGGAAAAGTTCTCTCACACTACTAGCCCGCAACTAAGATAACCACCAACCAATTAACAAACAGATATGTTGATTCTAAATAAAATTTTGTTGGCTATGGACATAATTAAATCTCCAAACTGAACACCAGATGAACAAGGTATCCACAATCATTCATAATAGATGGGTAGTAGCTAACCAGCTGCTTGAAAGTCGCCAAAATCATCATCTACTACATCCTGTGTGCTTTGATTTTCAGGAGATTTTTCATGTTCTGTTTCTTCTTTAACTATTTCAGAGGTCTCAACTTCAGTGCTTTTCTCAAGGCTTAATTTTGTAGGTGAGTCTGTTGGAGACTTCTGCGGGGTAACAGGTGAACCTGGTGATGGGGGAGGTGGTGGCAACTTAATACATGGTACAGATTCTTTTCTCTCACTCTTTTCTTCCGAGGAGTTATTTGCACCCTGCTCAAAAAACTTGGACTTCACATTGCCGCCACTTCTCTGCATACAATAAATAGGATAGTATAGAGATCGTGATGCCGGGAAAAAGAAAAGAAAAAGTTTCATGCACAAGAGAAAATGCAGATTTGCATACATTGTTCTTGATTTGCAGCACAAGAGTCTCCCCTTCTTTCAAACTGTAATCAACTGAGGAGCTTTGCTGGTAATGTTGTTCCATCTCTTCTGCAGTTTTCTTTTTGTCCAGGTATCTTCAAAACAATTTAGGAAAAACATGATTTCCGTTTGGAAAAAAATAAAAAGAAACAGTATAATGAGATAGATAGTAAAGAATTTGTAAATCCAAAATATGCTAGATGGAAGGGTACTTCATATGATCGTGCAAGGCAGCTTGGAAGTCATAGGCCTCTGTTCTTTCTCGGAATCCTATGCCAATAAAAGCATGTCGAAGGCGACCACCTGCATCGTTATCCAGTAACAAAGAGCAAACTTCGTAATTAATAAGAAATAGAGTGCAGAAAAATGGCAAATATTACTATATAATATGGGAGCAAAATTCAACAGTCTTTCCAATGTAAAATGTCCAAACTTCCTCGTGCTAAAAATAGGTAACACTGATGCAGCATGATAGCAAAACTAAAGCCACTCGGCATTAAAGCAACAAAGAATCAATTTACCATGTATCAATGTAGATTACCCTGATATGATATTTGGTTCCATAAAGTGTAAACTCAGTGGTAAGAGGTTGACATTGTAACCTCAAGGGACGAAGTTCAAATCCCCTCGGAGACAGTTGCAAAATGGTATTTTGGGTCATTTTAATTAATTAATTAATAATTATTTCCTCGATTTCTTTTTAAAAATATTGGTATGATCATATTCCATCAGTGTTAATTGCTATTTTGACACAATTTGCTCAAAAACATCTATGATTGTTAAAGATCACAATTTGTCTCAAGTCTCAAACAAAGAATGACTTTGATATTAGATGTGTCCTGAAATTTTTGTTTCCGTTTATTCACACATTCAGAATGACTAAAACACGGATTTCCTATATCGATCTCGAACAAATAATTATTTTGATAATGTGTCCTAGTATTTTTGTTCTCATCTAGTGTTAGTTTTGAAAATTCAAGGATTACTAAAATAACGAAATATCGCATATCTACTACGGATGAAATTCAAGATTACTAAAATAATGACATATCACATAAATCAGATATATGATTAAAAGTGGGATTCTAAAGCATTTACAAACAAATCAAATTATTGATGATGACATAATAAACACTCAACAACTAAAATCTCTATGCTGCGAACCGGCTAAATTCCATTATATGTTCAAGGTGGAACAGAAACTAATTTATGAAAAATGCTCACAGCATTGTGGGAGATTTTTGGAACTAGTTCCCTTACCCTGTATAGATTTTTCAAAATTAGTGGGAACTAGTAAGATGATCAAGGATGTGATAAATTGTTCAAGGGATGTGATAAATTAGTTCCATTAATCAGTGTAAGGGAACTAAACCAAAAATCTCACCTAATTTATCACATCCCTTAACCTGAATAAGTTAGCAGGTTGTAGTTGTTTTATCAGATCCCTTACCCTGCTAACTTATACAGGAGTATTGAGTAATAAGATGATCAAGGAAAAAAGAGAACTAGTATGAATAATGTAGATAAAACTTCTCACCTATGTTTTCTTCTATGCGAAGAACAAAATATCTGCAGAATACAAGTAAAATTATTTAAGCATCCTAAAGTACAAAAAGGAATAATAACAACTAAAATCTATCAACAGTTATGGAAAATAACCTGCTGCTGTCAATAACAGCTTCCACGGGATGTGGCTCTCCATTTCTTAAAAATGCTCGAGCATATAATTCACCTAGTTAAATATATTTCATTTAAGTAATAAAATTTAAAAAAAAAAAACAATTAACTGTATAATCTAATTAAGGTAGATTCATTATGATTTTTACCTGTGTTCTTATCTTCTAGTTTTATGATGCATTCTTCTCCCTTGCTAACAACTTTCAATATCCCTTCCCATGCCCATTTGTTTACATCCCATTCATCAGCCCTGAAATGAACTTCACAGATATAAATGCTGAGCAATTACACACGTAGCAGAAACAGCAAGGAAAAAAAACAAGTTCATAAACTGGAAGAAGTCGAAAATCAACCCTATTACAAAGAACACAGTTCCACAAAGCTTATGAAGGACGCAAAATAATCAAAAGTATAGAAAGTGCATTAAAAGTAAAGAGGACACACACTGTCAGTGTAAACTAGTTTTACACTGAAACCCAATAAGAATTGAGCATTTGGTAGTTATTATAAAGAAATGGTTGTAAAATAGGCATACATGGCAATATGGTGGTTTCTTATTGGATGATGGTGTAAAGCTATTTTACACCGTCAACGCATGTTCATTAAAATCATGCATTGAACAGAACACACTTCCATCATGAACATTAATAACATCAACACCATGCTTAAGATGAACAAACAAGATCATAAGCTATAATTTGCATTTGATCACAAACCTGTAAGAAGCTGCACTCATTCTTGGAGGTATCTGCATAGAACAGTAGAATCACATTAGCTTGACACCAAAAAAAATCAAATTCAAACCCCATCTCATCACTGACATTAAATTCAAATTTTTAATCGTTCGACGCCACAATAATTGTTGGGCAAGATTAAATATTGATTTTGGGAACTGCCATTGTCAATTGAATTAATCAAAATTTGAATTTCCATTTTTCTATCACATACTATTGTCAAGATCAAATTTTGAAACAAACCCATGAACAAAAACACGCAAGACTTACTATGTAGACGTAACACTCGGGAACTTGAAAAAGAACAAGTTCTATGGGTTCAGTATCTTCAATTTCGTTCCCAATTTTCTGAATGTCGGGTTTGTTCTCCTCCTTCTCCATGATCTGAAAATAGAGAAAGATTGCGAATTTGATGGAAGGTTAATGCGATGAAGAAGAAAAGCGATCTGGGTCTTCTGAAGATACGAATTTGGGGAAGAAATTTGACAGTGAGGAATCGAATTTCGGAGATTAGGGTTTGGTAGATTTTGGTTGAAGAGAGAAGGAAGCTGCACCGAAACAATTCTGCATCAAAACAATAACCACCGTCTGATTTGAACACCTTTGGGATCTGACGGTCTGAAAATGAAGAATTGGTTCATAGATTGGGACAGTGGAGTGATTGCTTTGGTTTCAAGTTAGTCAAATACCCCTACCTAAAAAACCAAAACAAAGAAAAATATGATAATCTATAGAAATGGACTTAGAATAAGAGGGAATATGCCCTGTAAATTTTGGAGTTTCATGTTTTTTTTACTAAAGTTTGAAGGTTGGTCAAAATTAGAATCAGAGCAAATTTTAATATTTAACAAACATTAATAGATGTACGTATAAATCCGTATCACTTGTTAAATAGGTCATCATATAGTAAAAGTTGATTACATGATCTTACAAGTGAATTGAACTTTTTATGAATACCTTCGTCGGCATTTGGAGTTCCATGTAATGCAAGTAAACTCTCACCAAACATAAAATGATACAAGTAAACTTGTGCTTGCTAAAAAATATTTTGTTTATTACAATATGCTTTCTATTATTAAGAAGTATTATATGTGAAAATAATTTACATCATACTTTCACTAAAATAAGTTTTTCTAAACACACCAAAAGAATTTAATGGCATGGATTACATTCATTTAAGATTAAAATAAAAGTAATCATGAAATAAAATTATTTTAAAATATATATATTTAATTTGTGTTTTTTTATAATAGCTTCTTATTTTAATTGGAAAAAATAAACTATATTTATTAGGTTTTTCGGTTAATATAAAAAGAATTAGACAAATTTGGACAAAATCATTAAAAATTATCTTCAATTAAAAAACAATTTTCTATCAAATAATTTGCAAAAAATGTCAGGTGACAACTATAGTACCCATGAAAAATGATGGGTAGTTTACCTCAACCAATGAACATTCACCTTTTTAGATGATATTCATGAACTATCTTGACCCCACCAATAAATTGCTCATTTTTATTGGTTGGTGGGTAAATTACCCACCATTTTTCAAAGGTAATTTAGAAAAAACCAAAATGTCATCCATGTAATCCACTTTTTGTTCTCTCATTTCCTTACATATAATATCTGTTTTTTCTTCTATTATATTACACATCACATTCCTCTCTTCCATATAGCTCTCCTACATACCTTTATGAAACATATACCTTCTTAAAGCTTGTTAGATGGTTAGGATAATAGATACATGATATAATAAGCTATTGTATATATGTTTCAATCAAGTGTTTGATAGTTCAGTCGAATATTTATCTGTTATATTCTACTTCTCTAGTTCAAATCTGCTAATAAAAATATACAGTTCCAATGTGTCTATAAAATAAGAAAATATGTCAATTTAAGCTTCAGAATTATACTTGTCACACTCACATGTTCACTAAAGAATAAATTGGGCTATTAATACTCAAAGGAATAGAAGTTATGTCAGCAGAAATTTATCTTCAAACAAAGTAAAGCATCCTAGAATGAGTTCATTCATTGTATGTTTAATCAAAAGATTGAAGCATTCTTTAGATCAGTTATCAACCTAGCTATCTACAAAAGTTCCCAACAAATGTACAACCCAAGATTCACATTACATGTGAATAAACAAAAATAAAAGTGTTTATAAGAAATCACCTAAAGATGAAGAACTGAATATAGAAATCCTCCTTCTCTTTCTAGTTTCTAAGATATCTTGTGAAACAGAAAATCTATCAAGTACAGATCTAAGAGCTTGATGAACTGATCCAGCAAGAAACTGTCGATACTCGGCATCTTCAAAATTCTGTTCTTTGCAGCTAATTATGACAAAGACATTCTTCATTCTACCTCCCAAAGTTGCAATCTCTGCCCTTATTATCATAAGATGAAGTGCATCAAGTGCTTTTCTTATATCAGACAATAAACCAGGTTTGTATTCACAACATAATGATGCTCTAATTGAATAAGGGAAACCATTTAACCCACCTTCTTGTGATTCAACTCTTATCTCATCACTGTCTTTTGGAATAATTAACCCTTCACTTGCTTGTGCTGCATTTGTTTTCAGCTCTTTCAAATGTGTTATCACTTCAGCTAGTAAGGATGCTTTGTCCAACTAAGTTCAAAAAGTACACAAAAAATGTTAGATTCTGAAAGATTAACACATATATCATCATCATGTTTGTATGTTTGTGTAGATATGAATTTCATGATTCCAAGTATAAGCATAACTAAGTTGGACAGTTAATATTAACATATTTTTTTAATACCGTCAAACTCATACCGCTGAGCTCTTGCTACTCCAAAATTAAATTATTCTATTCCCTTCTTTTAGGAAAGAAAATTGAAGTTGGTCCATTGAAAACCAAAAGCTACATTATACAAAAAAGAAGAATCAAGACTTCAAAAGTGAGTAAAATGGCTTTACTGACATACATGGATCCTAAAATTTGGCCATTCACTGTCTGATTTCAACTCCAATTGTTTCAGCATCGAACAAACACTTACTACATTTTGAAATGCATGCATAGCTCAAGACTTATAGTTAAAACTAAAAACTTCAGTATAAATGCACATTTATATATAGTCAAAGCTATTTTTTCATTCAAATGACCATAAAAGAGGGTCATCCCTTGTTCACCAAAAAAAGAAGAAAAAAAGGGCAATCCTTATATTCCCTATTAAAGTGTGTGAGTCTTAACAGGCACGACACTAACACTTTTGTTTATGTACAATTACTTCTATTTTTTTCAAATTATTATTGATGTCTAGTTTTTGTACTTCATAGGTCAATAATAATAACCATAAGTTATTCAACACAAAATACAAATTAAATGTAAATTTTACAATAATTAAACATAAAAAATAATTCATTCCCCTCAAATATTTGAAGATAATTATGACATAACTTGTTCTCAACATGAACAAAACCAGTAATAACTAGTAATACAAAATAAACAACAAAATTATAAATAAATAAGTAAATAAAATTGAGCTAACCTTATTAGCACCTGGGATAACACTACGAAGTGTATCAAGATGTGAATTAATTCTTGCTCTTCTCCTTCTCTCTGCTTCACTATGATTCTTCAAAGCTTCAATACTTCTCTCAGGTGACACACCCTTTCTTTCCAATTTCACAGCTGCTTCCACAAGCTCTCCTTTTTCTCTATCCAAAACCAAAGAAGAAGATAAACCATATCCATTTCCATTTACACCTTGAAAAGAACCATCATTAATTCTACTTGAAGCAAAATCATCCATTTCCAATGAAAAACAACACAGTTCCCAAGAGGGTGTTCAGAATATATGGTTTTGGAGACAAGACACAAAGAAAGACAACGTTGGAAGAAGAAGGATAAGGAGACAAAGGTTGTTTTATTTGTGTATTTGGAATGGAACAAATTAAATAAAATTGAATGATGAAAAGAAAAAGGGTTGTTGCTAATTTGTCATGTTGGGGTTGGAGTGTATTTGGAAAGTGAAGTGTGTGTCAGATATGATGATGATAGTGAGTTTGGTGAGATCCAGAGGCAGAGGCAGAGAGTAGTGCTTTTGCTGTTGATGATGTTGCTGCTGCTTCTTCTGGTAAAGATTACCTCTTATAGTGGGGGACTACATCCACACACTTTCTTATATAGCAGACCTTCTTGTTTCCTTCCTTTTCACATTTATATTAAGTCAAGCACATTTAAGTTACATTGGTTTGAGTGGAACTAGACGAAGATGTCTTAGGTAAGGTCTTGAGTTCGAAGTGGAAAAAGTATAAATTGGAGAAGTGATCACGTTAAAAGATGGTAATGGTTCTTTGATAAAGATTAATCATCGGTTAAATATAATCATACTTCACGAAGATAACATGGTGACCGAAAATAAAATAAAACAAGTTCTATAATATTGTTGTTTAAGGTGCATTAATATTTGAAAATTGCTTCAATATTAATAATATTAATAATGGCCAAAGTTGATCTCTATATGTTGGGGAGTTGGGAGAGCACCTAAAATGATAGTAGATTAAACATTCAAGATCCCTAAGGTTTTGTTTGCGAGTTTAAAAGAGAAAAGAGAGGCGAGTTTTTGAAAGAAGGAAAGAACAGGTGGAAAAGATATAGAACTTCCAGAAACTAGAGTTTAGGGGGATTGTTCTTTTCATAATACAAAATCACCCTCATTTGGGTAACTAAAAAATTGCATTAGATGAAGATTTTGGAGGATTTATATGAATTCTTCAAATTCTATGTTATTATAATATTTTTAAAATTTAAAATATATTAAACATATGCATTAATTTATCATTCTCTAAAATAACAAAAAAAAAATGTGAAAGATTAAAGCATTATTCTCTATATTTCTCACCTCAAAAGTCATCAACTTCCCTTCAAACTCGCAAACAAATCACTCACACCTGATTTCCAACAATTTCTCTCTCAAGTGTGAATCACACAACAGGACCCCGCTCTACCACTGAGCCTAACCATGGCTCTGATACCACTTGTTGGGGGAGTCCGGGGAACGCCAGAAGGGCAATGGGCTAAACGTCGAGGACCACTAAGAGACCTTGACACCACATCTCCACTCAAGTGTGAAGCGGCAACGAGCTAAACGTTAAGGACCATTAAGAGACCTCATCTACACCCAAATGGTGTGAGTTACCCACATCACTAACTTGATCCACACTAAGATCTCTTTCCTGCTCCCCCACTAAGCCTAACCATGACTTTGATACCACTTGTTGGGGAGTTGCGGGAACAGAAATAGGCTAAACATCCAGGACAACTAAAAGATCTTGATACCACTTTTCCATCTAAAACTTTAAGACATCAGTTATATGGATCTCTTCTTTTTAATATCCAACCTTTCCTCGATTTTTAATAGATGTAGGACTTAACCATTCACACTTGATTTTCAACCCTAACTGTATAAGTTTATGATCCTCTTTAATGATATGATTGGGAAAATGATATGATTGGTGTCAGTTTGACAAAAACAAGAAAGAATAAATATAAATTAAATTTTCACTAAATAGTATATCTTTTCTTTTGTTACCAACCATGTCACCGCCTCTCAAACATTACAACAATGAAGATCATAAACTTTAACAATTAACAGAAGTTTTGTACACATTATAACTCAAGTTTTTGTCTGTTAAAAATTCAAAATGAATCTAAATTCTGTTTTAATATAATCTTTCTTTTTCATACTCAACCTCCAGCTTTTCTCTCTTTATTATGTATAGTGCCAACCTTTGATTGATCGAAGAGTCTTTAAAACAAAATAAAATTTTGTTTGTTTGTCAATACAAAATTTATTCTATTTAGTCAAACTTTGATTAATATTTTCATCAGTTTTAATTCATTTTTATACATTATTTTGTTGCTGAAAGTTTTGATACACGTTTTATATCTATGACTTTTTGTAAATGAAATAGTCTAAGGAGAGATTTATTTTCCCATTATTCTAAAGAGTGATTTCATTGTCATCTAATAAGTTCTAAGGAGAGATTTCATTGTCATATAACAAGTATAATGTCAATAAACTTTTTGTTTGTTTGTAGCTGGCCAGTATATATATGATTAATATTAGCCAACTGTTTTTATATCAGATTATTATGTTGGATTAGATTGGTTGATAAAAAAAATGTTGTATCCATATTTTTTTAAACATTATGGTTTAGACAATTTTCATATATTTTCCTGTTATTCCTTCCTTACAAAAAAAGATTCTCACGATTGTAGAAGAAAAAAAAAAGATTCCCATTATTCATGTTATATCATTCCAAGATTTAAATAAAGACATTCAATAGTAATTGAATGAAATGGCTCAAATCTCTTTAGTTTAATAAGAGATTTTCGATTTGAATACAATTATAGTCCTAAGACCGTCCACATTGGTGAAGTCTTCACCATTTAAGACCCAGTATTTAATAGGTATCCCTAATGTGGAGAAATTTTTTTGAGGGTCTTTTAAGACCCAGGGTCTCACTTAAAACTTCATTCTTAAGTGGGCTCCACACTATTTTTTAATAAAATAATCATTGTTGAGTTGCTTTTGTTGAAATGTAAATGATAAAAAGTTATTGGTGAGACTCATTTAGACTTTTTGATAAAGTGTCTCTATTGAAGTGGTTAAGTACCTATTAGGTACTATTATTAAAAATTTATAAAAAAGTGATGTGTTGACGTGAGACCCATTTAAGACTTCAAGATTGAGAATCTCCATTATAAATGTTCTAAACGAGTGAGGGGATTAGTCTTTACATTCTAGGTAAAGATACAAGCTTGTAAAATTTGAGTAGAATGCTGGTTAAAAATTATTGTCACCTACTGTATGATATATTTATGTGTCAATGATAACCATTAGATTTTCTTAAATACTAAATAGTGCAAAATACTAATGTCATTACGTCACTACGACAAAACATTTCAATATCCACTTTTTAATTTTCAATACTCTACATCATTTTATCTCTCTTTCACCCAATAATTCAACATTCATTCAACTTTTATCCTCTCCAATGGTTTTTCATTTAACACTATACCCCACCACTTTTTATTTCATATTCTTATTTAATTTTATATTTTTGTTTTTATAATTACATAAAATTACAATTATCGATTATAATTAAATCAAAATAATAAACACTTAACAATTTGTTTTTTTGTTTTTTTTGTAAAAACAAAATTTATTTAAATAATTTATTTTTATTTTCTTAACTTAAAATGCAATACAATAAACTAAGCACGCGACACATAAATATTATTAAGATAGTGAAAAGCTTGGTTTTTTCTGTGTCCAAATCAAATGAACTAAGTCTTTATTTATAGACAAAAAAAATCATGAATTTTGGTAAAAAAAAATAAAATAAAAATTAATTTGCAATGAAATAATTGAGTTCAAATTATTAAGATGAGATAAATCCAAACAATCAAATCAGGAACTCCCATGTGCCACCCACTTATCCTCTCACATCTTCTCTCTCTGCGTCCTGCTACGCCACTCACGCATGTCGCCACATGTATCACACACGCCATTTTTGTCCAACAGGAACTTGCCGCGTGGCCCCTCGGTGTAGTTCTTTTTGCAAGTTAACATGTTGAATGTATTCAACATCTCTTTCCTCCACGTAATCTCTGAACATATCTCAACTCACTATTGCAAGTGTACCACATGTTGAAAGTCAATTTCAACACCATCATTGTAAGTGGTCTTATATGAAACTGTCTCAAATACACAAAGATACAAGGTAAATAGTTAAAGGAAGTGAAATATTCACAAAATTTAGTAGTAGGTCGTCCATCAGTACTGAAATAGTCCTACTCAATTTAGTGGTCCATGTTTAGATTTGATTTACTTTGTTCCAAAACTTTACCCTTAAGTAAACTAACACATGGTGAAACTATATCAAAAAGAAACTAAAACCATTCTTCAATACATACAAATATCTTGAGTGTAGAGTGCTGAAGATTTACTGTGTAATAATTTTGTCGTAATTAATATCACCAAATCAACCTTTTTGAACTGGACAATATTTGGCCATACACATAGAAAAGAACCCTCACGAGTGGTGATTCATTTATGATGATGAATAATGACAAGTACTTTTTTTTTTGGCACATTTTGAGAGAATCTTATGCATGACTCCAAAATCCAAATTCTTTGAGGGATATAATTAAGTTAACTGTTAATCATTAATAACTCATTGGTTTTAGGTTTGCATTAGCATTTAGAATAACTGAGATTCTTAGTATTTAATTGTGTTTTGATTGACAGTGAGTTTTTTAGAATCACAATAACACCGTAATTTGATTGTAGTTTTAAAATATAAGTTTTCTTATCACAATTTCTGCATTGCATTTCAATGTGATTTCATGAATCGTATCGGCGATTCAAACATACACTAAATGCTGGTTTGGTATTGCATTAAGTGTATAATGATTTAGTCTAATTTAACGTGCTATCAAACATACACTAAGATTATATCAAATGTATCTTTAAATTGACAATGAAATTAACAAAATCACAATGAACTTCTGTAATTATCGACAAAAATCATACATTTTGAGCTATAACAAAATCATTGTGTCAACGTGACTTTGTCAAATTCAAACATATCCAACTATAAACTATTTTTTCAAGCAAATCCAACCAAAACTATTTTTTCTTTATGACTAACTTGGGTTTCCTTCTTACCACAATTTGTGTTGCGTCTATTCCGCGTCTATAACTCATACTAGATTTAGATTTTCTTTTGGATTCATACATAGTGACTTGTGGGGGAATGTGTTTAGGTTTTTCATATCATTTTTAATGACTAATTGTATTATTTAAGTTAGGCAAAAGCCAATTTTGAGTGGCACCCTTTAGGCTAAAGAGTCACCTAATCACTTTTTTAATAAACTAATTACCCCTATACCCAATCATTTTCCTTTGACAATAGAATAGTAATCCATTATCCACGTCAATGATCGTGACACAAAACGCAGTTTTATTTGAATAAAAGCCACTTAGATTCACACAACACAACTTTTATTTTTTACAATAATAGCACGAAGGTATCCTTTTTCTTTCTTATCTTGATCCTTCTAGTGGTGGTCCTCACAACTTTCCACCAACACAAAAAAGAATTTCAATGTCGATAACTTGGTTCATTGTCCACGTTTTGAAAAACAGAAAGACAACCCTATTTCATTTCATACAATTTTGCCGCTGAATTAAATTAAATTATCATGTTAATTATAAAAATATATTTTGTTCTGTCTAAAGTTTAACAAGTCCTTTTTAAATTAAAACAAAAAACAAAACAAAAAACGTATTCCCAAAAGAAGACAAGTATTTTTTTTTTTTTTTCTGTTGATAACAGTAGAACTTAATTTAGCCTATATAATTGTTTGAATGTGCGATTTCTTTTTAATAAAAAAGATAAATATTATATACTCTTGACAATGTACAATTGGGTTTGGATCTACCTAGGGACTAATTCGATCCAAGAAAACAGCTCTTTAGGCACCCTATTTTAGTGTCAACACCTCGAACCGACTATTTTACGTTCAACAACGATTAATTGTCATTCCAAACTTGTCATATATCAGACATGGTTCATTTTTATTGCACTATCCACTCACCATCTTCCTACACTATTCCATCCAAAACAAAAAAAGTTCGGTTTTTTTGTTGTTGCAAAAAGTGTAGTACCAAATCATCAAAAAAAAAAAAATTGCTATAAGGTTTCTACATCAATTGACATTAAGAAATAGGTATTGCATCTTTTAACATGTTTACATTGTTCCATTTTTCTGTCTCTTTTTTTTGTATTCTAACATGACAACTGAACGGTAATAAACTGGTTGTGCAAACAGTAATTAACACACTCTAAGAGATAACATTATAATCTTCAAAACAAACTCACATAAGGGGCATTTTGAAAGTTAATGGTTACTTTGTATCCTTATAGTTTGGTAAAGGAACATAAATGGATACAAGGGTAACTATTGACTTTCTTAAAACATTACCCCTTCGCCCTTATATCGTATCCAATAAACATAAATATTGAATTATACAGGGGTGACACAATTTATTTCTTGTGTTTAATATACATAAAAGGGTAATTAGACATATGATTGTTATCACAGATATGTTTCGTCAGATTACATGACATTCTCGTCACTTAGGGCGGCAACGACATATTGTTAGATGTCGATCATTGTTTATAATATTAATATACATGATTTAATGTTATTATCAATGTCATGAGAACCTACATGTTCACACTCATAGGACATCTATGCGAGAGAAATAAATAAAGAAGTAAGACTTATTTATAAAATAATAATCAAGATTTATTCGTAATTAAATTAATAAATATGATTTATTATTTAATTTATGAACATAGAGAAATGTGATCCACCATAAGCGATGGTGTGTTTAAGTGAAATGTAGCGTATCATAAGATATGATGATACATATTAATGAGTTTATAAATAGATTAATTAGGACGCTAAACAAAATAGACACTTATCAAATGCTCAGTTCAATTTATTTAGCACCGGCCATTTGATAAGTTATGTTTGCGTGGATTAGTAGAGACATTACTAATCTTGCTTTTCTGTTGATCAAAAAATGATTCAACATCAAAGGTTTTGCACTTTGAGTGGTAAAAACCTATCACCGATTCATGATCATTCATATTTATCGAAAGAAGAGAAAAAAAAAATTAAATTTCGTTGCGATTATCCATGTTATCCTCTCCAATCTCTATTATAAGAGAAAATTCATGTATTAGATTCATTCAATAAATGGTGTATCTAGCTCCTAATATATAGTATATCATTTATTGAATAAATATAAGAAGTAGATTTTTTCTTATAATATATAGAGACTTAAGTAGTGTGATTCACATGTTCCCATCAAAATTGTGTTTCTCTTGCAATAGGTTGTGTGCAAAACTCATAAAGCGACAAATGGGGTCGAGGAGGATGGTTGTATGCGAAGGAGCCACATGTTAGAGGAAATGGAAAAAATAATCAAGTGCATAGTGTATGAGTAATGATAACAACACATATTTTAACATACAATTTTCGATATACTTTCTTTGATCGGTGTAATTCATCGTAGTAATATCTCCATAAATGAATCTAATGGGGAGAAGTAACTTGGACCAATACTTCCATGGGTGCAAACTACATGGATCCTTCTAATCAATATTGGAACCTTTGCCTTATTTATGCCCCTACCGACTCATGCCTCAATGGCTGTTCTTCTCTAGCCATGCGGGTATTAGTGGTTCCCCTCCACCATAGTTTTTTTATTCATTTTTCTTACGTAACCTATAAAATTATGGCTAAATATTTTAATGCTCATACCAATTCTTTACAAAACCACTGTAATACCTTCATTATAGATTTTATTACTATTGTTTTTTTTATCAAATAATAACTCCAATTTTCATTTTCTTTATTTTTATTACTTTTTTGGTCATCAAAAATCAAATTGAGATAATTTTATAGTATCTGGGGAAGGAAACAGTTACGTACTACGTAGTGTCGAAATCCAAAAACAGAGAGAGTAGTAGTTTCGTTCTCACCTAACCAAGCGCGCACGTTAGCACACTCACTCACTCATTTCCCAACAGCTACTTTCTTGTTCCAACAATGGCGGCTACGACGTCGTTTTCTCCATCTATCTCCTCCACCCCCGAGATTCTTCAACCCAAAACCTTCGTTACCACAAACAACCTCACACTCCATTCTTCTTCTTCCAAACTTCCCTTCAAAACCCTAACTCTTCACCGTCGCACTGGCATCGTCACCTCATCCCTCGCTGCGCGTATGGTATCTGCGCCGCCGGCGACTAAGCTCCCCGCCTCCCTCGATTTTGACACGTCGCTTTTTAAGAAGGAAAAAGTCAATCTCGCCGGACACGAAGAGGTTCTCTCCCTCTCTCTCTCTCTCGTTCTATTTTGAAGCTTGTTTGCATTTTTTCAGATTGTTAATGTTGAATTTGTTCTGATGATAAAAAATTGCAGTTTATAGTGAGAGGTGGCAGGGATTTGTTCCATTTGTTGCCGGATGCTTTCAAAGGAATTAAGCAGATTGGTGTTATCGGTTGGGGATCACAGGTCAATCACTGTTCTCAATGCTTAATATGTTAAATCAATACTATAAGGCATGTTTAGACTGACTTATTTCAGCTTATACAAAAAAAATAAATTAACTTTACTTTAATATTTTGTTATAGAAATTAAGTTGTTTATCCAAACAGGACATGTTTTAATTTTTAAAATGCTATGACTTATTGTTGATGTTTCTTTTTATTGTTGGTAAAAAACAAAAATCATATTTTGATTTGATTGTTAAGTTGGCATTGTAATTAACAGGGACCTGCTCAAGCTCAAAATCTAAGGGACTCTCTTGCTGAAGCAAACTCTGATGTTGTGGTTAAGGTGTGTTGATTTTGGTTTTAGTTGTGTTGGTTGGTTTAGTGTCACTGTTTTTTATGTAAAAGGATTCCGGAAGTATCTGTGTCACGCGATTTTCAATCTCAATCGTCTGATTTACATCAGCGGTATAATTTGTTTACAACTGATTTTGTTACTGTGTAATCTGAGCTGTCTGATATTAAAATTAACAGTTGAGATTGTCTACCGTGTGTAAATGTGTGTATATGATGTAATTTTGTTTATTAGTGGCATGATGCTAAAACATGTTTGTCATTGTTTAAAAAAAATGAAGGTTGGATTGAGGAAAGGTTCTAGTTCCTTTGCTGAAGCTCGGGATGCTGGGTTTTCTGAAGAAAATGGGACTCTAGGTGACATATGGGAAACTATCTCGGGCAGTGATCTTGTGTTGCTTTTGATTTCTGATTCTGCTCAGGTTAATCAATCATGGAATATCTGAACATATTTTTGTTCTTATCTTGTTCTCTAAGTCTATACTTATATTTTGATTCATCTCTAGTTGTTTATATGTTGCTGGAACCTTCAACCATTGATTTGTGTGATACCAAACAATGCGATGATAATTATATGATCTTTGCATTAATAACAACAACACAATTTTGTGCTTACTAATATACCTATGTGCATGGTAAAATCACAAGTTTTCCCAAATTTATTGTTTGGTGCATATGTGCGAAATGTTCTGGGGTAATTCCAGCAACAATAATAATATGTATCCAGATGTTGTCTGCTCGTGGAATGAAGTGTTTAGTTGTTAATATCAATGTAGCCACAACTGCTTCTACCAACACTATTGCCATCATCCGTCCACGACCATTTCCACAACCCATTGGTATCACATGTAATACTGCCACTTTGTTGTTTCTGCCGCTTCCCCTGTTACCGCAAGATTACAGCTTGCCACAGCCAACATTTTCTCTATATAGCATTTTACCATTTTCAATTTTATTACAGTAATTTCAAGTGCAACATAGAGGTTTCAAATATGTCAATAAATTATGAAAACAATTCCATGCTTTCTATTTTCTCCAGTTTAACTTGATTCTAATCAAAGGCTTTGAGTGTCATTTGACTTTTAAAATGTTGTCAATCTGAAATATGTGTTGGTGTTGCGGTACTCATTTGCTATAACCTTCAAAGATATGCCTTGGACAAATATGATTCAAATCAATTTTTTTCAATACAAGCGACAAAATGTCATGTTGCCGATGGTTTTGCAGCTTTCTAGTGTATTCTGGTCTCACTTCAGTCTCCAATATAGGAGGTTCTAATATTTTTATTTATCATGCAGGCAGATAACTATGAAAAAATATTATCCCACATGAAGCCAAACAGCATACTAGGGCTGTCCCATGGTTTTCTTCTTGGGCATTTACAGTCTTTGGGACTTGATTTTCCAAAGAACATTAGTGTAATTGCTGTGTGCCCAAAAGGTATGGGTCCATCTGTTAGGAGGCTATATGTCCAAGGCAAAGAGATAAATGGGGCAGGAATCAATTCAAGTTTTGCAGTTCACCGAGTAATATATCATTTGCTCCCCCTCGGCCTCTGTTCATACTTTACTTCTTTTGAGGGTCACCAGCCCCTATGTTGATTGATTAACTTATTTTGCTTGGTGTAACTAATTTTGCGTGCAGGATGTGGATGGAAGAGCTACTGATGTTGCTTTGGGGTGGTCTGTTGCTCTGGGTTCTCCATTCACTTTTGCCACCACCTTGGAGCAGGAATACAAGAGTGATATCTTTGGGGAGAGAGGTAAGAACTTTCTGCAATGTTTTGTTTATTGACATTGAAGACTTAATTTGTAATTACTCTTTTGTGATATATAGGGATATTACTTGGTGCTGTTCATGGAATTGTGGAATCCTTATTTAGGAGATATACTGAAAGCGGAATGGCTGAAGATTTAGCTTATAAAAACACCGTTGAGAGTATAACAGGAGTTATATCTAGAATCATCTCTACTAAGGTTGTATTTTCTTGCTCACCTAGCATAAAATTATTTTCTTATGGACCCCCCCTGCAACAAACCCTAAAACGTGTGATGCTTATGTGATATACTTGAGTTCTGACATAATCTCTTGAACTTTTTATTTGGGTAGGGCATGCTAGCTGTATACAATGCTTTATCTGAAGATGGGAAAAAGGAATTTGAGAAAGCTTACAGTGCTTCTTTTTATCCCTGCATGGAAATATTGTATGAGTGCTATGAGGATGTAGCCAGTGGCAGTGAGATTCGTAGTGTTGTTCTGGCTGGGCGACGTTTCTATGTAAGCGCATGTTTATTTTCTGTGTATAGTAAATTATTAACTGGCTTTTACAATGAACTTTAAACTGAACTTGTGTTTTGCAGGAGAAAGAAGGTCTGCCTGCATTTCCCATGGGTAAAATTGACCAGACCCGCATGTGGAAGGTTGGCGAGCGTGTCCGATCTACAAGACCAGCAGGGGATCAAGGCCCATTATATCCTTTCACTGCTGGTGTCTTTGTGGCACTGATGATGGCCCAGGTATCGATATATGATTCTCTTGAAATTAGGGACTTGGCTTTACATTTCTTTTGTTCACTTCCAAATTTCGGACTGAGTAAGCAGCTACTAGTGATGAAGGATGAGATTTAACTTATTTGATAGGGATATACATCATGAAATTGACTTTTTTTTGTTTTAATTTGTGATTACAAAATTTCCAGATTGAGATCCTAAGAAGGAAAGGACACTCCTACTCTGAAATCATTAACGAGAGTCTTATTGAGGCTGTTGATTCTTTGAATCCATTCATGCATGCCCGTGGTGTTTCCTTCATGGTTGACAATTGTTCAACAACTGCTAGGTTGGGTTCGAGGAAATGGGCTCCACGGTTTGATTACAACCTAACCCAGCAGACCTTTGTGGCAGTGGACAATGGTGCACCTATTAACCGGGACCTAATCAGCAACTTCATATCAGATCCAGTGCATGGTGCCATTGAAGTTTGTGCTGAACTGAGACCTACGGTAGACATTTCTGTTCCTGCTGATGCAGACTTTGTTCGCCCCGAGTTGCGGCAATCCAACAATTAGAACTTGAAACAGTTATGGCTTTTACTTGGTCAAATTATTTACAGTTTGCTCTGTAGAATAGTTGTCTTAGTCCTTTTTTCCGGTTTCGATTTTACGATCGAGTGCTAGTGTGTAAGTTGTATTATCGTTTTGTAGTTGTAGTTTGTAACACTATGCTATGCGAACTAGGAGTGTTACTTGATGTCCTATTTGATATGAGTTAATAAAGCATGTCATGCAGATTTAAGGGACAAGGATTCTCTACCTTTAGGGAGGGAAAGTCACCTACCTTTCTGTTTATCTCTCATCTTTTATTTCTGTCTTATATTTTCCCTCCACATTTCTTCACATTTTTCAACATTCTATCTCCTTGTTTAGGCCTAAAGCCACCAAAAGATGGTCAATTGTAGAGAATCTAATTCCAAATTTATGGAGGTTTAAGGTCTATTTACAATCTTAAATTCCTAATTCTGACAGTTATGCAAACCTTTAGTTGTATCTGATCTGATCTGATGTGTGTGGCCCATTTTTGGTTATGAATTTTTGAAGAAGACATTGATTTGATTTTTTTAAAAATAATATAAATTTTGGACTTTCCTATCAATTGCTTGACACATAAATACTGAAAAAAATAATAATAATCAAAACAGTAGATATTTAAATTCAACAATGCACCTGAAACACTATCACATGAATTAAATCCAATAATACCAAATAAAGCTATTATTTGTTGTTTTTATATACCAAACATCTATATAGGCTTTGTACCAAAAAAAAATCTATAAGGTTTGGTAGATTCTCATGGCACTAAATAATTCATATAATTATGATTACTGGCAAACAGCAAAAGCTTCAACAGGGAAAGTCTTGGTGATACCACCGTAGCTCTTGAAATGAATTTTCCCAGTAGGTTGTTCATCAACAATAATCTCATTAATAGGAGGCCGTAACATGAGTTCTTTAGCATTCACACCTTTAAGCATCTTAATATTCTTCTTTGAAATGTAACCTGTTATCTCAATATCATAGCTCACAACCTTGTTTATCATATTGAATTTATGTTCCACTTTCTTCTTCTGCAAAAGCCAGAAGTAACCGGTTGCTTTCACATACCCGTATTCGATAATATCAGCAACAGGGAGAAGCCCTTCTGGAATTTCAAACTCTTTGAGTATAGAAATTGCCATTTTTAGACATTCCTCATGTCCTTTCTTCACAATGGCTCCTTCTTTCTCTGCCATGATAACGTTGTTGATGACTGCTTCTTTGGGATTTGTTGGTTGGTTGCGGAGGTTTTATATTTGTATTGCAAAGATTTGATTTGTGTTTTGTGGCTGATTTGATTTTATTCCTCCTCAATTTCTAAGAAATTTACTGTGTTTATGGGTGAAAACAAATGAGCAGAAGGAGGGTTTCTTAATTTTAAAAGAAAAGAAAAACCAAAATTAGTGATTAAATTTCTAACAGAAAAGAGAGAAGGATATCTCGTTTCCTTGTGTTTCGGATGTCAATTTGTTTACTCAGAGAATGGTCTAAAATAAGGTCTTTTAAAGCGGAGGTAATTATGGATTATGATTGAGTGACTTTGTGGAGGAAAAGTGATGGTGACTTTCTCTTTATCTCTTTTTATATTATTTTTTCTTATCTTTAACTATCATTTCTCTCTCATAAAACACTTAAAAATACGTTAAAGTCACTCAATGCTAATTTATGTAATTATGAAGAGTATAGCGGTTTCGGAGTAGAATAAACCCTTGTTCATAATTATAGGGGGAGGAAGTTTCACGCCGTTAGAGATTTGAGTCTCAAATGATCATTAAAATGAAAAATTATGGCCGTTAGGTTAGATTAAAATCAATGGATGAAAAAAAAAGTGTAACTTATGGTGTAATGTAATTCATCATCATATACATAAAATCAATATTGAGGATCTTACATGTTTGGTCTAGTGGTAAAAAGAAATATTTTAAATCCAAAATTTTTGGATTCAAACCCATATAGTATCTTAGGAGGGAGGGAGGGAGGTAAATATAAATATTTCATTGAACCCTAATGGTTTCTTTGTTTTATATTAGGGCACCTCTCTCACCCTAAGTTTTTGTCATTCAAAAGAAGAAGAAAAAACTCAACCACTACAATATTCCTAAGCAACTCACCAAGAGAAAAATGCTACTTTACGAAGAATTTAAATTGTAGTCACCGACTGCATGCAATTAGACAGTTACCGCTTGTGTGATCGTTCAATTTAGATTAGATGGTTTAGATCTCAAACAAATTTTGATTTTCTAAAATTAAAATGGTTAAGTTTGAGATCTGAATTATCCAATCTCGATTAGACGATTAGTGGTCATTAATTTCGTGAATGGGTACAGTCACTAAGTGCAGCAAATCTCAGTTCATTTTAATTTTTAAGTATCATATAGTGTAGTGTCTTAGTTAAATCACATAATATATACATCCATACCTTTTAACTATGATTATAGTTCTTCAAAAAATAACTATTGTTATAGTTAACCTGCAAAAGTGTGTGGTGTTATGGTGCACAAATAACATTAATAATAAAAGTAAATATTTAAATCCAAATCCCTTTACTATATCATATAAAGCATGAATTAAATCCTTACACCAAATAAAACAGAAAGAAAACTATTATTCTTTTATTCTATACCAAACATATATATAGGCTTGGTAGATTCTCATAACATTGATTAATTCATATAAATATATATATGATATATGATTACTGGCCAGCAGCAAAAGCTTCAACAGGGAAAGTCTTGGTGATACCAGCAAGACTCTTGAAATGAATCTTCCCAGTTGGTTGTTCATCAACAGTAATCTCATTAACAGGAGGCCATAGCATGAGTTCCTTAGCTTTCACACCTTTAAGTTTCTTAATCTTCTTCTTTGAAATATAACCTGTTATCTCAGTATCATAGCTCACAAGCTTGCTTACCAAATTGAATTTATGCTCCACTTTCTTCTTCTGAACAATCCAAATGAAACCAGTTGCTTTCACGTACCCGATTTCGATAACATCAGCAAGAGGTAGAAGCCCTTCTGGTAGTTCAAATTCTTGGAGAAGAGAAAGAGCCGTTTTTAGACTTTCGTCGTGTCCTTTCTTCACAATGGCTCCTTCTTTTTCTGCCATGATAATGTTGTTGATGATATCTTAAAACAGAAACTGTTGTGTCTTTTAGTTGGTTGGAGAGGTTTTCTTTTTGTGTGTATATATAGATTTTAGTTAAGGTGATAGAGGTAATGAGAGACAATGTTTGTGCTTAGTAGAGATCGAAGTAAATTTCTTTGTATGTGCCGTCCAGTTTGGCTTTGCTAGGCATGGACCATGGATCTAGCTATTGTAGATTTGTGACATATGCCCCACTAGTTTGATTTTAATTTTTTTGAAATAAATTTGATTTTAATAATTCAAAGAATAAAAACATATTGAATGACATTGGAATACAATGTTTGTGTCACAGTTTGATGTGTAAAAATGTTTCTTATACTAAATTTGAGTTTTGCCAATAATTACGGTCTTGCTCGGTAGTTCATATAGTTACGTAAAAAAAGATATTGGTTCAAACTAACAAAAACATAGATCTTTTAAAAATATTAGTGGAAATTAGATGAGATTGTTTATAAATGTTTTAGTTAAAAAATTGTCTTCGGTTGCAATATTTGAACAATGAAGAAATCAACGAGGACAACACTTGAGGATTTTAAAGTAATCTTTAGGTTCAATTCATCACTACCAATATATATATATTGGATGCAAGAGGGTACCTGGTAAATCATCTTTAGGATACTTTAGAAACCTTACATGATTTGCACAAACCCACTGAACATATTTTTCAGTGGCCAAATTCGTGTCATTTATGATGATTATAATAGAAGACACACCACTTTACACATGAAAAGTAAACTTTCATCAAGGGTCACTAACAATCATGCATGATCATATTTTTTGAATCAAAAGTTGTGTTTCTTCACTTTTAGTCACGTAGCGACAATAAAACATCTTAATCAAATCTATAAAGAGATATAACCATTGAAACTCATAAATATGAGAAAATTGCAAAAAAAAAAAGTAAAAAAAATACAAGTTTCATATTGCCCAGCCTAGCGACCACAAATATTAGAACTAGGGCGCCTGGCGCCTAACTCACCCTCAAATAGGGATTGAGCGCCCACACTCCGATGCTCAACATTGTATTTTTTTTTCTTTTCATTTTTATACATTTTTCATCATATATTTGATCATGGATCTTCCAATGTGTCTCATATGACTCCATTATTTCAAAAATCACTTACATTTTTTATCTAAATTTCAAAGCATTTTTTATTACTTTTAGGTCTTAAGATATGTTATTAAGACGTAAGACCTTTTGTATAGATATATGTTACACAAAATTTATAGGACGTGGATGTGACTTCCTGAAAATGGTGAGCACACAACGAGATGTTCAAGACGACAAGAAACCGAAGTTAACAACCAACGCAAACTAAGGAGAACACACCAAGGGTGGGGGTGTATCATTATCGAAAAGTTTGTTTCTGTTTGTTTATGTAATTGAATTGAAAATGGAATTGTATTACTACTGGTTACAGAGAGTTTGGCAAAACATAAAGAGTAAATTACACTCCCCTCCCCTCAAAGATGCTTGAATTACACTCCCCTCCCCTCTTAAGTTGAAATATACACTTTACTCCCTCAATATTTTTTTTATGTTAAAATTTATGCTCCCCTCCCTTATAAGATGCTTGAATTACAAACCCCTCCCTTAATAATTAAATATGCACTACACTTTAATCTATTTGAACATAAATAAATATTCTTATAATATATATTAATTTTGAATCACCATTTAAGAAAAAATAATTCATTTCTTTATAGTTTAAATGTCAATGATAATTAAATTTAAATATATTGCTATTGATTTTATAAATTAGAGTATAAAATTAACTTTTAAATAATCATGCTTTAATGGTTTTAGTAATTTTTCATATATTTTAATTTTGTTTTGGGTTGTTTCATATTTTATAATAGGGTTTAAAACTACATGTTAATAAATTTTGAATAAAAAATAGCAAAAAATATGTATTCAATTTTTTATTATATTAAAATAGACCCACAATACTATTTTTTTTAAGTGTGATAAATTATTATTCTTTGCTAGATTATTAGAAATAATAAAAAAGAATATTGAGGGAGTAAAGTGTAGATTTTAACATAAGAGGGGAGGGGGGTGTAATTCAAGCTTCTCTTAGGGGAGGGGAGTGAAATTTATTCTAATATGTTTTGAATAAGAGGGGAGGGGAGTGTATATTTTAACTTAAGAGGGGAGGGGAGTGTAATTCATGCATCTTTGAGGGGAGGGGAGTGTAATTTACTCAAACATAAATAAGTTCTTCTATTTTTTTTAATAAACATAGGTTGGAATTATTCATTAAAGTTTATCAATGACTAATATCCATTAAAGAAAGGAGAATTTGTTAAACATACATAATGAATTTTTTTTCTTTCATTCATATTTTCTCCATACACAACCAACATGTGACCATTTGGTTAAGGTATTTAAAAATAAGTGGTTAATTTGTACCAAACTAAAAAAAAAAGTGGTTGAAATCAAATGATTAATGAGCTTCAACGAGTTCAATACAAATAACATATTAAAAACCTCCTCATTATATTTTCTTTTTCGGCTTTAAGGGTGTACCAAACTAACTATAAGTGATAAATTCTCAAATAAGTGGAAGTATAGTGATTGCAGCAGATTTTCATATGTACTCCACCCTATATGCTAATATGTTTCCACCCAATATGCAAGATGATGAACAACAATTGATTGCAAAATCATCAATTTTTTGGAAATATTTTACTAACTATTGCAGGCATTGCCTAATAAATCATTTCATTGTCATGGACTCATGTATATCTCACTTTATACAATTAATTTCATTTTATTATGAATGAAAGGTGCAAAAAGAAAATCATCATTATTCCATCTTCCTAATTGTAATTAGGCCACTTGATTGTCTCCTCCATGCAAAGCCTTTTCTATCAAAAATTGCTGAATGATGGCAAATCTAGTGAAGCTCTAGCAATTGACTTGTATTCTTCAAGTTTATCCATTTCCATTGACCCAAGTTTCTGTTCATGCAGCTACATTAAGTTAGAGCCACAAAAAAAAAATACTACTACTAATAGGTTTCATTTCCATTGAGTAAGAACTATTTTTCAACCCACAAAACTTATGATCTTATTTCAGGAAAATAAAATTCATTGTTACTAACTTCATTCATGTTTGTTAAATGATTTAGTTCATACATACTGTGAGTGTAAAAATTTTTAACACTATAGATCAATCATAACTGTTAGATCATTAAAAACGTTGACGTTCGACGTAGTTACTTCTAACGTTGACGTTCGACGTAGTTGCAATTTGATGGCAATGTAAAACCTTTTACACGGACATTGTACCAAAATTAAACTCTTTCTGAAAATACTGTCTAATTCATCTTTACATATTTTGATTTTCCTAATCAGATCCTTCCATCAAAATATTGTTTTTCGGTTTTAAGAAAAAGTTTCTTACTTAGACCTTTCCATCTAAATATCACCATTACCTTGTTATCCCATGATCTTATGTAGCCAACAAGACAGATTTGCATCTTGTGCTCAGATGTAAGGTCAGTGTTTGCATCAATAAGCCAAACATCCTGCAAAATGTGTCCCCATAATGTGCATTAATTAGTTAATATTTACAACATTCAAGATTTATTATGTATGCACGCACATATAATCTCCACCATTAATTTGTTAATCACTAGTTGACAATATTCACTTTGCACTACATAGTGAATTGCTAAGAATAGATATTATGCATCATCAAAGAATAAATGAAGGAATTGTTGAGTTATATAATTGACTAGTACTCACTACTTTTTTGTAGGTAACACTGGAGAAGTCCAAATTAATGCTAACCAATATCTTGAACTTTCTATCTGAATCAACTCTGGCCCAACCAAAGTAAAGCCCAACAACTTGATCAGGAATAGCAAATGTTGCATTCTCTAGATTCAGAAATTCAATTTTGTTAGATTGATAGTATCATGTTATTCTTTAAAAAAAATAAAATTTAAAGAGATCAAACAGTGTTTTAAAAACCAAACATGATGGTTCAACCGGTTAAACTAGTTATTTCGATGGTTCTATCGCAGTTTCGTCCAGTTTGAACGGTTTAAGGCAGCTGAACCATCATGACCTAGAGGTCTTGCCGGTTCGATTTTTAAAACATTGATCGAAGGTTGTGTCGGCCACTTTGAATATGTTAAAATTAATCGATAAAGGCTTAAATTGTTTTGTTCATGTTACTAAATTTATGAATGACATGGGAAAGTTGGGAGTTTCAAAAACCTGTGGTTGCAAAGAGAGATCCAGTAGCATACAAACCACTCAGATGAATTGGCTCAATAGGCAATGTGTTATTTACCCCTGCCAATATTAATTTGAAAAAATATTATGATAAGAGAGCACATTATTTATAGAAATTCATCAACATACTGAAGAACTAATAAATAGGTTCATTACAATCATCAAAAGGAGGAAGGCCCCATAGTTCAGGTTGAAACTCTAAAAGTGAATTAAGAGTAATATTTGCCAGTTTACAACAATCCGATTCGCCTCGAGACGGTACAGCGACTACCTTCGTTTTTGCAGCTGTAGCTGCCTTGACACCAACCCTGTTAAAGCACATTACAGTAAATAAGTTATGCGTTACAAATACGATTTACATGAAAGAAATTCAAGTGGCTGCACAATAAGAAATATGGGAGACTTACAAGGAATCTTCAATCACAAGGCAGTTAACTGCTTGCACAGCCAATCTCTTGGCAGCTTCTTGAAATCTGTAACAATTAGACTTAGTTAGAAGCTTGTAATGCTGCAGGCTGATTAGGTCGGAGACACTACCGCAATCGTACTGCGAACGCATCACGTGACACTGTTTGCAATTTAAAACCTGCTTGGAATAGGGGCGACTTTTTCTCTACTGTAAAAAGGTTGGTAAGTTACAGATGCTCATTGCCATAGATCTAAATATTTGTTTCCTAAAAGATAGTATTTGGAAGGTTAAAGTTTAAAGCTCCATTTATAACTGAAATCATCAACATTACTTATAGCAGATAATCTTACAAATCTGGAGCAGGCTTCCCAAATTTAACCTGATCGTTTCCTAGAATTACCGAGAAGCTTTCTTTCCAACCTACAAAAAACAATTTTATTAAGCATGAAATATAAAATTTTAAGTAGGAAACTACATGTCATATAGTTTCAGCTTATTAATCTTAAGCTGAAATTAGCCTAATCAATTAATTGGTTACAAAACATTAACTTGAAAAACAAGTAACTCAAGCTTAGTTAAATTGATATTTGTGCAGCTACAAATAATTTACTTTTCAGTAATGGATTCAGAGGTAATAACTAGAATAAAAAGTTGATATGTCATTCTACTTGAAATAGATAGACATAAAACAGAAACTCATTGATGAAAAACAAATAGGTAGCTAACAGGAAAATACCTTTATGATGAGAAATTTTTGCATATATGTATTCTGTCGAGGAGTTTGAAGCAAGAGCCATTGTCACACCATTTTTCGCGAGATGTTTGATAATTCGATTAGCACCAGGCAATGCTTTGGCATCTCTCCACCTAAACCAATTTTTGAATTGAAAAGGAGAATCTTTAAGTGAAAGTGATAACAATTCGAATAAGATTTCTTGACTTTAGTTTTTTTTGTTGCTGACAGAAACTATGTTCATTTGCTTTAAAAACAGATTCAGAAATCAAAATAAACCACCTTTCTGAGTAACTACAGTTAAGATATTTTATAGCAAACCACCTACACAAAAGCAGTTTTGAACCATGTTCAATCTTCAATTACATAACCTGATATGATCTCATATCAGTTTCACCTCCTAGCTTTATGTTGCAGTTATTATTATGTTGCATTCAAACCATCAACTATATATTTAGGGAAATGCTAAAGAGTGTCCTTAGGGCATTGGTTAAGAAAACAAAATTAGAAACATTATGCTCGAAAGTGGTGTAAAACTACTACTTTTGATTTCCTCAACAAGTTTCTTAAGGACACTTATTAGTACTTATCAATGAGTAAAAAAAGGCAATGGAAAATAATGAGAAAAGAGAATACTATATACAATTGTGTATTATTTTTTAATAAAATTAAAAATGGAATAAAAATGTTATAATTTGTTCACAAGTCCTACCTCAATTGACAAATGTCGAAATTCTTAGGCCAAGGGTTCAAACCGGGGATCTCTCACTTGTGTGTATGGGAGTTTTCAAGTGGTTATTGTTATTCCGTCTACCTACTCAAAAAAAGTTATAATCTATTCCATTTTGTTCACTTTCCAAATAATGGAATGGAAACTTTGGTGTGTTACGTCGTAAATTAATCAAACAATGGAATGAATCTATGTTCTATTTCATTACACTCAGCTTGTTTTAAAATATTCAAACAGGGCCTTAAGGAAAAGAAAAGTACGAAGTGATACCTTTCAATATAGAGAGGGTTAATTTCTTTGATAAATTGGTCAGGTGTTAATGGGAGTTGATAGTCCCTAACAATAAAAGCTGCTGATTCCTTCTGTGTCATTCCTAGCCTCTTCTTTTCTTCCCTTTCTCTATTAAGTTCCTTTCCATACTTCCCCAAAAACTCACTCAATACACCCCTTGTAGCCCTTTCTGCATACAGATGCAATCAATATTCAGAAAATACCAAAGAACAAGATTTCACACATACAATGATTGAAAAAATTAAATGAAATAATGAAATACCAGTATCCAAAAGTGTGCCATCTAAGTCAAAAATAACAGCCACAATATTGGCGTCATTTTTGCAACCTTGAAACTCATAACAACAGCTCATGGTAAGCACCGAAGGTTTTTGATATAGTAAAAGAAATTGTTGCACTCCAATGAAACAATAACAAATAAAATATGATAATTCAGATTGCAATTGATTGGTTAGAAAAATAATGAATGGTTGTTTAAAAATCCTAAGTTTGGTGCGTTATATGTACTCTATGTCCATGTGATCTCTATGACATGACATCAAGCATAAATTCTATGTGATCGTTGGTTTGATATAGCGTTAGCGTCACAAAGCAGCATGTTCTTGTGGATATTCCATCAAAGACAAGAATTTTGAGGCTTTATTCTTCACGGAATTACATGCCACACACACCACAATAATGTCTTGTAAAATTACTCGTGCCTTCATATGTTACCCACCCACTCGTGACTCACATATATAAATAATCATTAAGAATGTTACTAGTAAACTTTTTTTTTTTTTTTAAAGAATTTTAAGTTCGAATCCAAACTCTGTCAACATTATCATTTAATTTTTGTTTATGTAATAATCCATTTGTCCCATTTTTATATGCAAATTGTATATTTCATATATATTAGAAAAGAGTGTATTATCTTCAATGAAATATTAAGAATGGGTCTATTATCTTTTTGTAAAACCATTTTTATACAAGACTATCCTCTATTTATTTATTTTAGAGGAAGAGCACTTTGTCTCCTCTTTATTTATTTATTTTTGAGTGCATGTAATAACAAATCACATGATTAAAATAGTCAAGTTAGAGTTCCTGCTAACTTAACTCAATTCACAAAGATATTACATTATATATGTAAAGACCGAGGTTCAAACTTAAACACTTCACTTATTCAATTTTTGTCACCAGACTATTTGACAAAATAAAAATAGTAAGTTAGAATAATATGTTCCTTTAATAAAAAAATTAGAATGTGTTAATTGCCATATTTTCATTGACATTACAATATTTTAAATTCAAAATGCAAAGTCAATCTCAATAATGCAATTTTAAATCCCATGATAGAAATATTCCTTTTGTATACTCTCCGGTCTCCATAACGGAAAAACAAAAAGAACAAATTCATTTCCGTGATAAAATAATTTCGCAAACAAAGGCATCAATCACGCAACTTTGAACCATTTTTCATTCATCACTTTTATTGAAACTCATCCCGTCACTCTTCGGTCATTGAAAACAAATAGACAACCTCTCTTTCACTTTCAAAAACAGTTGATTCGCATGTATGAATTATAATCATGAAAATCATCTCATTCTAACTATTCCGTTCGTCCCTATATGTATGCACCCTTTCTCTCTAATAAAAGGGTGCTTACATATAGGGACGGAGGGAGTATAAAACTAGTTTGCGGGTTTATTTATTATTCAGACTTCTTTCAAAAGTTCTCACAATTGATTTTTTTTTTAGCAGAGAAAACTACTTTCACAATTATTATTACGTGAAGTACTTGTTGCAGTTTTCTGCTTCGGTCATAATAGAATTGTGGTTGCCTGACATATCTCCAATATAATAGTTTCTCCATATAAAGGTGAAGCATTTCATTGGAAAAGGAAATACACCAAGAACAATCCTCATAAAATCAATCTCCCACAGACAGAAGGAGGTGTGCTTAGGAGTGAAACAGGCCATTTCAAGACACCACACAAATAAAAAACATCAACAAAATATAGCACAAATGGAGTTTTTCTTTTCCTCTATGGGGGGAAGTATGACCAATTAACAAGAAACAGACATAGAGGAAACAATGGAACCCTAATTCTAACTAGTACACAAATAAGAAATCAGCCCTAATGTTTCATGCCCAAACACATACATCAAATCCTAAGGAAGTTCCCGCCAACCATTAGCCTCACTGTCATTAAAAAAAATAATGAAATGAATAAATTAAAGCCATCAGACGAAAATAAATTGCAGCTACCAAGTTTGAAGAACTACTCACCTCTGCATCATCACCTCCACCAAGCTTGGCAGTGCCATTTGCTTTCTGGTTCTCTTCTGTAGCAGGAAGTCAGAAAAATTCAGTTAACATCGATAGAAAAAAGACAACCAAAAAGAATAACTACCACAACTAATGTTCAGCATTAAATCTCACTGTCTAGGTGACTTCATATATAGGTTACGCATCTTACATCTCAGTTTCACAAAAAAATCTTTAGCTAGACACCATCTACCACACTAGCCATTAGTCATTCCAATCATTATTTGTCGTGTAAAAGCATATAAAGATAAAGGTGCATTTCTATTTTGTGCTCAAATCCTTTGCACTTGCACATGTTGGACAATTTGAGGGTTATTATCTAACTGTAAATGACTGCTAGCCCTTACGATATCCTACGGAACTATCCCTTACTCCTGTAAAACATATAGAACTATTGAAATATTTTGTAAGTCTCCTATTAATAATTACCTCCATCTTCTGGGATGTCAGAAGTCCAGAGAGTCAGGTTGTCCCTGAGAAGTTGCATGATCAATGTACTATCTTTGTAGGACTCCTCATTCAAGGTGTCGAGCTCTGAAATAGCTTCATCAAAAGCCTGTTTTGCAAGATGGCAGGCTCTGGAAAAAGGAAAATATGTTCCCCCGTCAAACACACCATCAATTTTAATAAAAAACCGGGTTACAAAATCAAATTCAAATCACAAACCTTTCTGGTGAATTCAAGATCTCGTAATAGAAAACTGAGAAATTCAAAGCCAGACCCAATCGAATGGGATGAGTGGGGGGTAATTCAGCCTCTGCTGCAGTGGTAGCAGACTGCAATATAGAAAACAAGAAGTTTTAAGTAGGAGATAAAAAGATAAAATAAAGTATTCTGAATAGGAAACTCCTATGATTAACAGCTCTTTCAAAATAGACAGAAGATAATGTAATACTAGAAGAAAATTTTGAGTAAAAAAAAATACTAGAACAAAATTAACATGGTATAAAATAGAACATACAGAAGTACATAAAATGAAAATATGGATGAAAGCTAGGAAAGGAACAACCACACGTTATATCTAGCAAGCACAAAAAACTTCATCACATCAGATATGTAACAATAGACGGAAGAATCATCAATACATGGTACAGAAGAATAATAATGAAAGAGCAATATATGCAGCATAAAATGGCTGAGGTAATGCAACAATGTTCTCCAATTCCAGTAATCAATCCTGTTTTTAATAAAAAAAAAACTATAACATGCAAGGGAGCGAACAGGGGATAAAAGGGAAAATCAATGCAGCAGGACTCAATTACCAATGATTTAATTGCAAACTTCATATGCATATGAAAAAAGAGTAAACCCAAAGTCGTCAAATGGACTGCAAGTTCCAAATAACTGTTGTTTTGGCTGCAGACTTCTGAAGATTACCACAAGACGCCTAAACAATTTTATATGGTAGATAATTGTGAATAAACCCATTGTTGGACTCTACGATTAGTGAAGTACAGAAATCACTTGAGCATTTATTTTTCTCAATCAAAGACATGTGAAATTTTCAGGAAAGATGAAAAAAAGAACTCTACAAATTAAAAATGAAGAGCAAAAGAATCCTTTTAGAACAATTGCTGATAGTGATGAAAAATGTTTTTAACAATCTCAGAAAACAAATCAACCATGAGATCTACCCAGGTGGAAATAACATATAAACTGCAAAAACAAGATAAATATATATCTCACCTCATATGCTTTCATTGACTGATCACCAGCCTCCTTCTTCTCATTGCCAGTCTTAAATTCCGCAAGGTAACGATAATAATCTCCTTTCCTGCAAGCATAACATTCAAACATCCCACAATCAACTTGTGCAAAACAACAGAAACATAACACCAAAATCCACAGTAGAGAATAAAACATGACTGCTTACATCTTATAGTAAAACACAGTTGATTCACCGGCTGTAGCCGAAGGTATAAGATGTTCATCAATCACTCTCATAACATCATTACAGATGTTAGTCAGCTCTGTTTCAACCTTGTTCCTATACTCCTTAATCCGTTTCGCATTCACATCATTTCCTTTAGACTCTTCCTTTTGCTCAATGGAAGACAGAATCCTCCAAGAGGCTCTGCGGGCACCAATCACATTCTTATAACCAACAGACAGCAAATTCCTTTCTTCCACAGTCAGCTCAACATCTAGATTCGCAACATTCTTCATCGAATCCACCATCTCTGTCACACACACACAAAAAAAATAAAATTAAACATGAATCAAACTTCAAATCTGATCAGATTTCAAATGAATAACAAAAACACAACTTTGATCAACAAAAATACTTGATCTTAAACATGCAGTAACAAAATTTTGAAATAGCTACATGATCAAACTGAAAAAAAATTCAATTTTATTTTTCTAAGAAAAAAAAATCATAATATGAAGAATCAAATTCCTAACCCTAATTGATACAGTAAACAATAACTACTAATAAAAAAAATTCAAAAAAAAAATTAATTTTGAGACTTTGAAAGTGAAATCGAATAAAGTTGATGAATTTAGTGAAATTAAGTTGAAATTCGAAAATTCATAAGAAAGTATGAAGATAAAATATTTATGATCGAAACTCTAACCTTCGTAACGTTCAGCTTGTTCAGCGAGCTTGGCGATGTAGACGAAGTTTTCACGATCCTTGGAAGAAGCCATCGTTGATCTCAGTGAAATTAGGGTTTACGAATTTGGGAATTGTGAAATCTCTCTCTCTTTCACGAACACTGAACTCTGTCACTATCTTTCACTGCGTTTTTCTTCTTAGTCGAGGTTCTGTATAAAAAGGGCGGGGACTGAAATGACGGATGTGTCCTTGCGATTTCTTTGTTTTTATGTTTTTGGTCTTGTTGACGTAGGGGACTACGTAAGGGCATTGACTGGAATAGATTATTAGCCAATTGTTGGTGTACACGTCTTCCGTCAAATCTTAGGTAACGTCTCTTCTTACCACATTCAAAATGCTCTGCTTTGAAAAAAATTGTAGTACCAAGGATAAAATAAAATAAAATGGAGGGAGAAAAATATACAAAAAATTTTAGATAATTTTTTTCGAAGGGATCAAAATGAAATACATTAATATTCAGATACTAATTTTCCAACATAAGATGTATCAGAGGAAAAAGTCGAAAGAATTGTAAATAACTGTTTAAATTCTTCTAAATAATTCATTTTTTAAACGTAATATTCAGTTTATAATTTTTCAAGCTCCCGTTGAGCTTTATGTTTGAAGAACAAGTTCAAGAGATTTTTTTTTTTGGGGATTGTAATGTTACTGATATATTGTGGTGTAGCTAGAAGAATTTTTACAAGTGCGTTGTATATTAAAAAAAAACATTTTTTAAAATATATTGAATTTAAGTTTTAAATATGTTTTCTTCCTTATAAAAGTGATTATTGTCTCCGTATTGAACTTTGTAAAAAAAAATTGAAGAAATTTTTTGTAGGAATTAAACTTGAAAATATAAAAAATTATAGGATCTAAAACATATTCGATATTAAACTTATTCAATAAAAAAAATCACATTAAATTTTAATTATGCTAACCGTAAATTAAAGCAATTGTAAAATAAAAATAAAAATACATAACTTACAATATTTATGGAGTATTTAGCGACTTGAGCTCGATAACGCTTCAATGAGTTCAATGTATCCGTAATAAATAAACTAACAATATTTTTTTTTGCCATGTTAACTTGTGCCTTTAGGACACAAATTAAGGAGTTTAAAATGAAAATTAAAAATAAATTTTATATTAAAAGTATAATTTTTGCAACTTTTAAGACATTAAATGCAAAAGTTCTAAGAAAAACCTTATACATTTGATTTGTTAACTTATATCCCAAGGGCACAAGTTAACATTTCCCTATTTATTTTTTTTGTAAAAAGTTAAGTTATTTTCAAAATATGAAAAATGTTATAATAAGCGGATAAATCCATCAATCAAATAATTATGTTGTTTCTATCAACTTTTGGTAAAAAACTTGATTGAGGCAGCTAGAAATATTATTTGGGCGGCTAAATATACATATACCATCTTAATGCATTTGTTTTTTTATTTTTTATATGGAATCTTTATAGAACTAATTGCCTATAATCTTGACTTATGTTAATTGTGGTTTAGTCTTAGCAAGATTATGTTAATTGTGGTTTAGTCTTAGTTGTTACACCAAACATGTATCTTGGTTCACATGGCAGTCAAACTCTCGAGTTAGACCATAGAATTATGACGAGTCTTGTTATTTATTAATCATACTTGATTTCTTCCTTTATTTTATTGGCACCATTGGCCTCTATCATGCTGCTTAAATAAAGCATGTGTAATTTCTTACTAGTTAATTTTCTTCTTGTGTTGTGACTTGCAGGAAGAGGAGATAAATCATATGGTTACTGCAACACCATGATCTTGTCTAGTTTATATATAAGTTATGCATCTTACTGGATCGATGGGCTAGTACTTGCTTTTAATTAATTTATGTATGTGGATAAATGTTTGTTCTAGTCAATATAGAAATCTAAGAACTTATTGTTGAATCAATTAATTAGTAAGTCATAAGGCACTGTATTCATTGACAATCTCCCCAATCTTAGTATTTATATTGATCTATGTAATTCTCCAAATTAAACCGTCAAGTTTGTTTATGAAATTATGTGATAGAATCCAAATAATTCATGATATTTATTTACATGCTTCAGCTTTTTCTTTTATTCCATACTACAATTTAAAACATACCAAGTGAAACACAAAATTTGAAGTCTCTAAGTGTTTGCTTGGTTTGGGTATATTGGAGGGGAAAAAAATATTTTAAATTATGTATATTTGATTGATATTTTAGGAGGGAAGGGGAAGGAAGAGGAGGGGATCAAAATCCCTCAAAAACCACCTTTTTGCTTCACCCCTAATTGAGGGGGGTTTGGAGGGAAGGTTAAATTGTCTATTACAATTTTAAGTACGTTGACAAAATTACCTTCATTTATACGTTTAAGTTATTCTTATTAAATTTTACCTTTTTTTATTTTTTTGGTAGACAAAAAAGGATCAAAGCCCATTCTTGTGAATTTCTTCTCCTCCTATTTTTGTTCTTTTTACTGTTTTTTCGAAGTCATTTTTATTCTTCATTGTTTTACTTTTTCTTGTATAATTGTATTCATTCTATAATCCATTGTTTTTTTTGGTACATATATAATCAATTGTTTTATTACTTTGTTTATGCGTTCTGTAACGTTTTTATGCTGTATTGCATAATTAAAATTCTTTCATTATCTTCTACCGAACCAAATATATTGTAATTAAACAATTAAATTGTGTGAGCTCTAGCCACTAGACTATTTGACCAAAAAAAAAAAATTATCATCTCTCGTCCCTACATGCATTATTATATGCAGGAGTCAGAGTTTAAACCCCAGACACCTCACTTATTCACCTTAAAAAAAGTGAATTTTAGCAACTAAACTACTTAAAAAAAATCCTCTCTCCTCCTCTTTATTAAAAGTTCCCTCTCGATTTATCTAACCTTAAATAACTTCGCGTAAGATGAGTTCTACGGGTTGATATCACAACTTATAGAAACCTCACAATGGTCTCGGTAGCATTTCATGGCAAGACATGCAATGGGATATATAACTCATTAGTTTGATTGAGGGCTTTCAAGTTAGTTTGTTAAGTGAGACAATGACTATTTTAAAGTGAACAATTCACTTTAAAGTGTAAAGTGAATAACATCAATTGTTAATTAACAAATTAAAAATAGATATTCTAGATACATGATAATAAAACATGAGTTTGTTAAAATAACAATACTTGATTTTTATGTTTCCAATCAATTAATCCATCTCAATGCTATGTTTTTTTTTTGAGCAAATCTCAATGCTATATTAATATTTATAGTTATACGGTGTTTTTTTATATGATAAAAATGCGATAATTTGCAATTTATTTTTCTCGATTAAACTCCATCATGGGGCTTAATGTTTTCTTCGACAGTTAATCTATTTGTCTGTTTTGAACATGCTTAAATACTTCAACCAGTCATAAACAGTAATTGCTTAGCAAATGTTATATGATGTACCTTTATTTTACCTTTAAAAAAAACTTCATTTCAGTTATAAAAGTCTCGTGAGTGCAACTTAGATGGTAAAAATTAAAGGACTACTTGATATGTTCAAGTAAGGGTTTGAACCCAATTTTTTTTTGAAATATTTGATTTGCGAGGTGTGGGTTGAAAGACGTAATTCTCTGCTTAGTATGCGAGTATCACCTTTGTAAGATCTTTAGAATAAAATAAAATAATGGATCTCTCTAGAGAGAGGGCGCAAATGAGTAAAATAAAGATAAAGATGAAGAGAATGGAGACACTTCTGGCATGGCACAATAAAGTTAGCATTATGACATAGATGCAAGCTGTTCACGTATGTAAACACAATTTTAAGTACAACAGGTGAGCTGCTCTGAAAACGTCCGAGGTGGAGTTCTAGAGCACTCTTTGACTAATGTTACACTGTTTTTAGCTATATCAAAATCTGTCCCATCAACAGCCTATGCGCTCCCTTTTATAGCCATCACTGGGTTGGACTAATGGGCCTACGTCTGATTATCCTAGGCCCATTAATTTGTGATCCAGAGCTTCCCATTGGTCATCTGTCTTCTGTACGGCCGCGCGTGGAGCTAGGGTGCAACTTGTCCGTACCAGGCGCGTGTAGTCGAGACGCGTTGATCATCCACACCACATACGTGGCCTTAAGTGAAGGCGTGCCGAGCTGGCTGGTCCGACTTGAACAATCACACCAGCGTTGACTGAAGACGTGCCGAGCTGGCTGGTCCGACTTGAACAATCACACCAGCGTTGACTGAAGACGTGCCGAGCTGGCTGGTCCGACTTGAACAATCAAAAATGGAATGATCTATCATGCCAGTCCACAGTCCACCAAGCGTCAAGCCTGTTAAGGCGCAGGCGTTTGTTCCCTGTTCGTTTCATATCAGTCCAGATCCGTATCAGTCCACAGTCCACCAAGCGTCAAGCCTGTTAAGGCGCAGGCGTTTGTTCCCTGTTCGTTTCATATCAGTCCAGATCCGTATCAGTCCACAGTCCACCAAGCGTCAAGCCTGTGAAGGCGCAGGCGTTTTAGTCCACCAACCCACTTTGCATTTATTATACCTTACCATCTCATTGCAACCACATTATTAATGCTTCACATTTTTTCATAAAGACAACGGGTCCCGCTCATTTTAACTCCTATAAATATGGGAGTTTTACTTCACAATTTTCACAATCACAATTTTTACTCACTCTTGAGATTCTAGCAACTCCTTTGTAGTTCTCCCAGCTTGGCTCTTGGTGCAGGAGAGTGCTCCTACGCGCCACACTTACGTCTTCTTCGCAGGTAATTCTTACTGTGATACGTAGCTTCCATGACTAGTTAAAGTATTTGTAGTAAGTTTCTTTGTGCTTTCCATATAATGACTTTGTTAGAGTAGGAGAATGCATACCACACCTACCCACTCGGCCTAGGCTATCTGTGCCGCACCTCCCACAGCTCACGAACTCGGCCAAGGCTAGCCGTATCATGGTGAGTCAACTCGGCCAACTCGTCCTTGTATGTCCATGCTATTTTAGCTTTGGCATCTAAGTCCTTTGAAGCATAGCCATAGAAATGTATGTAGCTAGTGTCACTGATTTTTTGTGTGAGGTGGATCTTGTAGGAATATCTTCTTTTTTCTTATACATATGAGGAGGTCGAGTTGGAGAAGGAAAGAGGGAGTGAGATGAGTGGGACCGAAAGAGAGGAGGGGTAGAGTAAATTGTGGCTGCAAAAAAATTTTTTTTTTTTTTTTTTTTTTTCTTGTACCATGTGAATCTTCCATTACTTAGTGGAACACTACTACTGTCATGAAGGCCTCATTGTCATGCCTATAGAAAATGTTTTCAATACAATGTTCTTTGCTTGCATGCACCAAGAGAATTGAATAATCATTAATGGCATAGAACACTTAATGTGGTCAAAGAAAATTGCATAAGCTTTAATGACATAGCACCAACACTTACCAACCCCATAATATTGCACTTGCCTTTATGGTTGGCATAGAAACACAAAAGGACAAGGGAAAGTAATGGGTTGGGAAGAAATGAAATTAATGGGAGGGGTAGGGGGAGTTTGGACGGGTAGGGTAGAGGTGGGGTGGGGTGGGACGGGTAGGGTAGGGGGAGTTTGGACAGGTAGGGTAGAGGTGGGGTGGGGTGGGACGGGTAGGGTAGGGGTGAGGTGGGACGGGTAGGGTAGGGGTGGGGTGGGGTGGGGTAGGTGGGGTTGGGTATGGAAAGGTAGGGGTCGAGTAGGATAGGAGGGTTGGGTAGGGTCGGGTAGGAAGGGGGACGAGTAGGGGAAGGGACGGGTAGGGTAGAGGTGGGGTGGGGTGGGGTAGGACGGGTAGGGTAGAGATGGGGTGGGGTGGGGTAGGAAAGGGAGACGGGACGGGTAGGGGAGAGGGGTAGGGAAGGGAGACGGGTAGGAAGAAGGGGGGGTGGGTAGAGTGTAGGACGGATAGGGGTTAAGTTGGGTGGGACGGGTAGGATTGGGGGGAGGGATAGGAAAGTGGGGGATGGGTAGGATAGGGAATCTTCAAAATTTGTGGTTGTTTCCAAGAATGTATCAATGCTATGCTTATGTTACCTTGTCCAAATGGAACCCATGCACTCCAAACCTTGTGTGGTACTTTGTTGGTTTCCATTCGAAGCTCATAGGAAGCCTTCGCCATTTTTCTTTTTTCGTCGCTTAATGATACTAGTATATCTATCTAGCAACATGTCATATACACATAATAACAACTATATATTTGTTTGTGCCAGGAACTAGTGCATTTGTTCATCATGAGTCATCAATCCACCTCTAGTTCCTCTGAGCCTCCTCCGATTTCAGACACATCCTCCGAAGCCATGTCGGAAGAATGTCAACTTGGTTCAGTGGCCGAGGAAGTTCGTCAATCCTCCGTCTATGTCGATCTCAATAGTACATTTAAACTTTATCCGTATCTGACAAATCCGTCACGGAAAGGTTTTTTTGACATTTTTCCTTGCGAGGAGGGAGAATTTGTTTACCATTCACCGTCTAACCCAAGAACCGAATACTATACCTATATGTATGATTGCTTCTTCACAAAGTTAGGGGTTCGGTTGCCTTTTATTGACTTCCAATGTGATATCCTCCGCATCCTTAACGTAGCTCCTACTCAGCTTCATCCCGGAGCGTGGTCCTTCGTCCGCTCCTTTGAAGTCATTTGTCGTGAGGTCGGTTTTCCACCATCCGCCTACGCCTTTTTTAGCTTTTTCTTGGCTAAGAAAAGCAACAACTCGTGGGTATACATGAGTAACTTCTCTGGCCGTTCACTTGTCCGACCCTACCATTCCTCTTGGAAAGGAATACATAGCTTTAAGGGAAAATTCTTCCGGGTCCGTCCCGGGCCTAACTATCCTCGACTCTTTCATGACGAGTCGGGAGATCCCCTGTTTCCTTTTTACTGGACGGAGAGCCCCAACTCCAAGATTAGACGTCGCAATCTTCCGAAGACGGATGCGGACGAACAACTCATCTCGCTTTTGCGTGAGGCTACCCCCGTCTCTGCAGCAGACGTGCTTGGTAATGAGCGTGACCGCGAGAAGCTAACCTCTTTGTTGAGTAATTATTCTTTCCTTGCCATACTAATAATTTTTTTTTAAATACATATAAGACTTGCTTTTCATTTCCTCCTTTATACTAACATTTTACACCTTTTTTCTCTTGCAGGATCAGCAGGGATGGCATCACTCACGCAAGAAGAGCGCCGTGCGGCCAGGGCGGCACAGAAAGCTGTGGTGCAAGGGATTGGTCCTTCCTCCGTTGTACAAGACAAACACACTCAATCTTCCGCAGTTCGTTCTCAAGGGACATCATCGAAGCGTCCTTCCAAAAGACGCCACCCCCACACCTCCATGGTCGTGGCTGCTGACGCTGCTGAGGGGCATGCTGAGCCTGAGGCTCCCGAGCCCACTCCTACTCCTTTCATCCCTCCCAGTGGGACTTGGCGTTCCGAGTTGACGGCTTGTCGTTCCGGGGTCGGGGACCCCTCATTGTGGGATGTTGAATTTCCCTTCAAAAGCGTCTTGAATCAGGTTTCTACCCCTGAAGACAAAGCTAAGATGAAGGAACTTGGAGTCAGTGAATCTCTACAAGCCATCAGGTCTTATTCTTTTTGGGCGAGTTCACTGGCCAACTCTACTGAGAGAGTTTGTCGCGAGCAGCGACAACAGTACCTGGAAAATCTGCAGTCACTTGAGCAACGCTGTGCAGAGTTGGAAGATTTACTTAGCCGTGCTAATTCCAAGTTGGAGAGGGCTGAGTTGGCCTTGGGCACTTCTAGTGCGAAGTATAAGGCTCTTGAAAAAACCAAATCTGATCTTCAGTCCCTTCTGATTTCCACCCAGGAAGAGCGTGACCAGCAGGTGGCGCGGATTTCCGAGCTGACGAGTCAGGGAGTAGCCGAGTACGATCATGGCTTTCAAGCAGCCCTTGACCGAGTGCAGGAGATGTTCCCGGCTTTGGACCTTGGCGAGATCCATCCTGACTAGCGGATGTTCTTTTCTAGGATTAGTGTTTTCTGCTTGATGATTGACTTGTATGATTTCCGCTTCCCGTGTTGTATTCGAACTATGTCATTTCATTTTCCAAAGAAGGTCACCTCGCTTTGAGGGCCATATTGTGTTGTAATATGTTATCCCCGTACTATTGCGATATCCCTTGCCGTTATTTCATATTTTGAATGTCTTCTTTTACTTGTGCATTAGCGATTTTTTTTTTTTTTATGTTGTTCTTGATGATCAATCCTCACAGCCTGACTTTGCCTAAGGGTCGGGTCTATACCGATACTCGCTTAGGTCTTGAAGGCGTAGCCCTGTTCGGCTACCCTTATGAAGACGTCAAGGATTGTCTCTAACGGATCAATCCCTATAACGTAGATTCGCCTAAGGGTCGGGTCTATACCGATACTCGCTTAGGTCTTGAAGGCGTAGGCTCTGTTCGGCTACCCTTATGAAGACGTCAAGGATTGTCTCTAACGGATCAATCCCTATAACGTAGATTCGCCTAAGGGTCGGGTCTATACCGATACTCGCTTAGGTCTTGAAGGCGTAGCTCTGTTCGGCTACCCTTATGAAGGCGTCAAGGATTGTCTCTAACGGATCAATCCCTATAACGTAGATTCGCCTAAGGGTCGGGTCTATACCGATACTCGCTTAGGTCTTGAAGGCGTAGCTCTGTTCGGCTACCCTTATGAAGACGTCAAGGATTGTCTCTAACGGATCAATCCCTATAACGTAGATTTGCCTAAGGGTCGGGTCTATACCGATACTCGCTTAGGTCTTGAAGGCGTAGCTCTGTTCGGCTACCCTTATGAAGACGTCAAGGATTGTCTCTAACGGATCAATCCCTATAACGTAGATTTGCCTAAGGGTCGGGTCTATACCGATACTCGCTTAGGTCTTGAAGGCGTAGCTCTGTTCGGCTACCCTTATGAAGACGTCAAGGATTGTCTCTAACGGATCAATCCCTATAACGTAGATTTGCCTAAGGGTCGGGTCTATACCGATACTCGCTTAGGTCTTGAAGGCGTAGCTCTGTTCGGCTACCCTTATGAAGACGTCAAGGATTGTCTCTAACGGATCAATCCCTATAACGTAAAAGAGGTTTATCCTGCAGGAAGACGGCCTTGATTAAATATCATAAAAAAGATAGACAAACATTACAGTGATTCACAACTATTGGCATAATGCCTTCATTACATTCTACTAACAGAAACTAAACTAATAAGGATGCTGATAACACAAGACTTGGCCGTTGTTCCCGATCCGCTTCCTTTAGCTGTAGTAATAGCGGAGGCTCGCCGCATTCCAAGTGCGCGGTACCCTCCTTCCATCTAGGCGTTCCAAACAATAAGCTCCCTTTCCCACTTCGTCTTTCACTCTGAAAGGTCTTTCCCAGACGGCATGCAGTTTCCCTGGTTGCTCTACCCCTGGTCGCTTCCTCAGCACCAAATCTCCTTGTTTAAGGCTTCTCCTTCTCACCTTCGAGTCATACCTCCGTGCCGCTCTTCTTTTACAGGCTTCCTCCTTTAATTGAGCTCGCGCCCGAACCTCTTCCTGAAAGTCCAAGTTGTTCAATAAGTTACGGTCGTTCTCTTCTGCTTGTGCAAAAAGTACTCTCGCGCTTGGCTCCATGACTTCAATCGGTATCATTGCATCTGATCCATACACCATCCTGAAGGGGGTTTCCTGCGTGGACGAGTGTGGGGTGGTATGGTATGACCATATGACCATCGGCAACTCCTCTACCCATAACCCTTTGGCCGCCTCCAATCTCTTCTTCAATCCCTGCAAGATCACCTTATTTGCAGACTCGGCTTGCCCATTGGTCTGCGGGTGCTCGACCGAGGTGAAATTGAGTTGTATTCCCCACTCCTTGCAGAAATTCGCCACTGACGAGCTAGCGAATTGAGTTCCATTGTCAGTAACTAAAACCGCGGGCAGGCCGAACCTGCATATAATCTTCTTCCAATAAAACTTCCTGATCCTTTCCGCCGTGATAGTTGCCACCGGCTCCACCTCAATCCACTTCGTAAAATAGTCCACCGCCACAATCAAAAACTTCACTTGACCTTGGGCCAAAGGAAAAGGTCCTAGAATGTCCACTCCCCATTTGAAAAAGGGCCAAGGGGAAATCACCGAGCTCAGGTATTCAGGAGGAGCATGATGAAGATTAGAAAACCGTTGACACTTGTCACACTTCTTGACATACTCGGAGCAATCCTCCTTCATGGTTGGCCAATAGTATCCAGCTCTTAGCACTTTAGCCGCTAAAGCTCGACCCCCAATGTGGGTTCCGCACACCCCTTCATGGACCTCTGTTATTACATACTCGGCTTGCTTAGGAGCTAGACACTTCAGAAGCGGGCTAGAAAAACCTCTCTTGAAGAGCTGGTCTGCGATAACCACGAACTTAGCCGCCCTCTTTTTGACCTTCGACGCTTGTTTTTCTTCCGTTGGCAGCTGACCATCTTTCAAGTATCGGATGATGTCTCCCATCCATGACTCGAAATCTTCTGTGACGAAAAGAATATCCTCCTGCTCTATACTTGGCTGTTTCAGAGTTTCTTGAATTACCGACCTATTATTCCCAAGTCGTTTTGTGCTAGCCAGCTTAGCCAGTAGATCCGCCCTGCTATTTTGCTCCCTTGGTACATGCGCCAATTTAAAACTTTCAAACTTCTGAGTTAAGCATCTTACCCTCTCCAGGTACATCAAAAGTTGAGGGTCCTTTGTTTGAAAACTCCCTGTCACTTGTCCAAAAACCAACTGAGAGTCACTCCTGGCCTCCAGATCCTTAACTCCTACTTCAATTGCCAAGCGCATTCCTGCTAGTAAAGCTTCATACTCAGCTTGATTGTTACTTGCTTTAAACTCAAACCTCAAGGACTGCTCGATTAATACTCCATCTGGTCCTTCTAATGCCACGCCTGCTCCACTTCCTTTGAGGTTAGACGAACCATCGACCGATAACACCCATTTAGCTGCTTCCAAGATTCCTTTTTCCGCAGTCATCTCCACAAGAAAATCTACCAGAACTTGTGCTTTTATCGCCCCCCTTGGTTCGAAAGCGATATCAAACTCGGACAGTTCCACCGTCCAAGCCACCATCCTTCCTGCTAGGTCCGGCTTGTGCAATACTTGCCGAATGGGTTGATCAGTCCGCACTATAATGGTGTGACTCTGAAAGTAAGGCCTCAATTTTCTAGCTGATGACACTAGAGCTAGTGCAACCTTTTCAATCTTCTGGTATCACACTTCCGCCCCGTGTAGTACTTTGCTGGTAAAGTACACTGGCCTTTGCTCCTTACCCTCTTCTTGTACCAACACAGAGCTGCAGGCAGTCTCGGACACCGCTAGGTAGAGTATCAGGGGAGTGCCCAACTTTGGTTTCACAAGGATGGGAGGCGTCGTCAAGAATTCCTTCAGCTTTTGAAAAGCTTCCTCACATCCTTCCGTCCAACAAAACTTCTCGTTTTTTCGGAGTAATTGGAAAAAGGGTAGGTTTTTATCAGCTGAGCATGACAAGAACCTCGCCAGTGAAGCAATTCTCCCCGTGAGTTTTTGTACCTCCTTCGCATTAGCTGGGCTCCTCATGTCCATAATGGCCTTGCACTTTTCCGGGTTGACCTCTATCCCCCTCCTCGTCAACATGAAACCTAAAAACTTCCCTGCCTGCACTCCAAAGGAACACTTCTCTGGGTTCAACCTGATATCGTGCCTCCTAAGCAAGTCAAAAACCTTATTGAGGTTGTTTTGATGATCTTCCTCTTTCGTTGATTTTACCACCATGTCATCTACATACACCTCAATCGTTTTGCCTATTTCACTCTTGAAGACTTTATCCACCAACCTCTGAAAAGTTGCTCCAACATTCCTCAGACCAAACGCCATAACTCTGTAACAGTGGTTAGCCCTGTCTGTCATAAAAGCTGTCTTTTCCTCATCCTCCGGGTGCATACGAATTTGGTTATAACCCGAGTAAGCATCCATGAAGCTGAGAAGGTCATACCCTGATGCATTATCCACCAACTGATCTATGCTCGGCAGCGGATAAGAATCTTTGGGACACACCTTATTTAGATCAGTGTAGTCCGTGCACATTCTCCATTTTCCCGAGGACTTCTTCACCATCACCACATTGGCCAACCAGGTTGGGTACTTTACCTCTCTAATGAATTTTGCTTTTACTAACTTATCTGTCTCCTCTTGCACCGCCTTTTGTTTTTCCAGACTCATCTTACGCTTTTTTTGCTGTACCGCCTTCGCCATTGGATCAATGGCAAGTCGATGACATACGAAATTGGGATCTATTCCCGGCATGTCTTTGGCTGACCATGCGAACACATCCAGATTTCTCCTTAGCGTCTGCTTCAGGTTCTCCTCCATCTCTCTTGACAAGGTTGTTCCCACCTTTACGGTCTGGTTCGGCTCTTCCCCAATCTGTATCTCTTTCAACTCCTCTGCAAGCCTCGGGTGCCACTCCTCCTCATCTTTATTGAAACCTCTTGGGTCAAGGTCCAAGAAGTCACAACGTTGGTCTTCAGAACTACTCTTCCTTTCTACTCCCTTGTTTCTCAAGCTATCCTCATAGCATTTTCGGGCAATGAACTGATCCCCTTTGACCGTTCCCACTCGACCGTCTTCCAGCGGATATTTCATGCACAAGTGTGCGGTTGAAGTAACCGCTCCCAGGCCATTTAATGCTGGCCTCCCCAAAATGATGTTGTAGGAGGATCGCGCATCAACCACAATGTACTTTATAGTCATAGTTTTCACATTTTCCCCTTCTCCAAATGTGGTGCGTAAGTCTACGTATCCTATGATTTCTACTGATTCCCCCGCGAATCCCAGCAGAGATCCTCTATGCGCCCTCAAAACTTCTTTTGGCAGGTCCAACCTCTTGAAAGCGTCCCAAAACAACACATTCGCCGAACTTCCAGTATCCACCAGTGTACGCTTGATTTGGAAACCAGCCGTGAGCACGGATATGACCAAGGGATCGTCATCGTGAGGATACGTCCCTCCAAAGTCATCAAAGGTAAAAGCCAATTGAGGGTGTTCCTTGAAGGCAGAGACTCCCACCGCATTGCAAGAGTGGGTGAAGCGTGAATATCTTCTTCTGGCCGAGCTAGTTGATCCGCCCCCAGAAAATCCGCCGGCTATAGTGTTGACAGTGCCTCGGTTGTTTCTTTCGTGCCCTTCCTCTACTTCTTTGCCTTGCTCTTTCTCCTTTCCGCGACCTCGCTTCGGGGATCGACTGGTGTTCCCGCCGGGAGCTGCTCTTTTGTCCTGGTTGCTTCCACCCCTTCCTTGAACGTAACGCCCCAAGTGACCCTCTTGTATCAACTTTTCAATATGCATTTTAAGGGTACGACAATTGTCTGTATCGTGCCCTTGTGTGCGATGGTACTCACACCACAAGCCTGCTTCGCTCCCCATAGGTCGAGAGTTTGGAGGCGGTCGTTTGATAATCTGAGTGTTCATCACCTCCTTGAGTATTTGAGCTCTTCTTTTGTTGAGAGGAGTGAAACTTTCTTCCCATTGACTTCTTCTGGTTGGGACCTCTCGGTCTGGTCGGCCTCCTCGATCCAATCGAACGCCCCTCAAGAATCCTTCCCCCCCTAGCCTTTTCAATGCTCCTTCCCGACGGTCTTCATTAGCTCGGTCCCTATTTCGTGTTTCCCTGGACCCCTTTTCCTTTGTTATCTCCTCGGCCTCAATATGCTTCTCTGCCCTCATCCGAATCTCATTCATGGAGTGCGCCTTACGCAAAGTTAAAGCTTCACTAAAAGCCCCAGAGTTTAGACCCTTCTCGAAGGCCATAACAAAAATATCTTCATTAGGCTCCGTTACCATGAGGGTGGCACTGTTGAACCGGGCTAGGTAACTCTTCAAGGATTCTGTCGGACGTTGTCGGATATCAAACAAATCTGCCAATAGGAAAGGCTTCTCGGTATTTGCTGCGAATTGGGCAACGAAACGGGTTGCAAGGTCTTCAAAGTTTGTGACGGATCTGACGGGTAGCCCAGCAATCCACCTATGTGCTACTCCCTTCAAGGTCCCAGCAAAGATTTTGCAGCTCAAGGCGTCATCAGCTCCACTTATGAACATCTGTGTTTGGAAGGTCGAGACATGACTGTGTGGGTCACTCGTCCCATCATACGCATCAATGGTGGGTTCCCGAAAATGACGCGGGATTTCCACCGCTTGTATTTCCGTTGAGAAGGGCTGGAAAACCTTAGGCATCAATCTAGTGGTTTCAGCTCCAGTGACGTTATTCCTTAAGAGCTCGAGCTGCTCCCTCAATTCCCTTTCTCTAGCCTCCATCTGCTGTCTGAGCTCGCGCTCTCGCTCTTCCAATTGTTGTTTCAGCTCGACCTCCCGAGCTTGTGCTTCAGCCTGCAAACGTTGATGCTCGTCATTCTGCTTCTGTTGTTCGACATTCTGCTCTTGAAGTGCTCGCACTGCTTCCAGCAGCTCAACTAGCTGGGGGTTGGCGTCGTCTTCGAGTTCGGACCCGGACGAGGTCCGAGGGGGTCTGCGTCCTACCATGATGATAGGTTTGTTGAAAATGGAGCTAGGTCGTTGGAAAGTTTTACCGTTGCCCCACGGTGGGCGCCAATGTTCACGTATGTAAACACAATTTTAAGTACAACAGGTGAGCTGCTCTGAAAACGTCCGAGGTGGAGTTCTAGAGCACTCTTTGACTAATGTTACACTGTTTTTAGCTATATCAAAATCTGTCCCATCAACAGCCTATGCGCTCCCTTTTATAGCCATCACTGGGTTGGACTAATGGGCCTACGTCTGATTATCCTAGGCCCATTAATTTGTGATCCAGAGCTTCCCATTGGTCATCTGTCTTCTGTACGGCCGCGCGTGGAGCTAGGGTGCAACTTGTCCGTACCAGGCGCGTGTAGTCGAGACGCGTTGATCATCCACACCACATACGTGGCCTTAAGTGAAGGCGTGCCGAGCTGGCTGGTCCGACTTGAACAATCACACCAGCGTTGACTGAAGACGTGCCGAGCTGGCTGGTCCGACTTGAACAATCACACCAGCGTTGACTGAAGACGTGCCGAGCTGGCTGGTCCGACTTGAACAATCAAAAATGGAATGATCTATCATGCCAGTCCACAAGCAAACATGGAAAAATACATGTTGAAATCCCACAAAAGTTTCACTAGAAAGTAGCATAGCATATAAATGGAAACTGTACATCTTATGACATCCTCAATCTCCAAATTTTTATCATAAAGAAAATCATTTTAGAGTTGAATAATCGTTCCTCAAACTAGTTGACTTCAAAGGAAGTATCATCAACTCAAATATACACTTCAACGTTAAACTGAGCAAGAAGAATAGAACTCAAGAAAAAAGGTTTATAGTAGTCACTAAACTAAATAACCAAATTGGAAAGAAAAGGCTTGCATTGTTACATACATTTTAAATTAAAGCAATTCATACTTTATAATAAAAAGTGCATAAAGTTTTTATTGGTTTGAGCATGAAATGATCACATAATAGAACAAGCATGAGGATTGTCATCACTAAAAGTAGCACCAGTTTGATGGCCAAAGATTGAAGATTGAGAAGGATAGTGATAATGGCTAGGATCACTACTATCATAACCATGCTTGTAGTAGTTATAAGATGAGGAAGGTTGTGAAGCATAATGAGGGATAGGACCATTGCAAAGGTGTTGTTGATAATATTGACTTTGAGATTCTGTTGTGTGAGGAAGTTGCCATAACTCTGCCCTAAGTCCAGTTTTTCGAACCCTTTTTAGAACCTTCTTCTGATCAGCAAAACCATTCACAGTTACCTTTTGCAACTTCATGTCTATTTCAATGTCATCCACACCTTTATATACATACAAAAAAATAGCTTAATAAGCAAAAAAAAATCATATAATCACTACTAAAGAAATTAAGTTTCGTGACATGGACTTAAGAAAGAAAAAAAAGTGAGATTTATCTCTAATTTGATCAATGAACTTAGTTAATGAGGAAATAATTAGAATTTTTTATTTTATTTTTCATGTCTCTAATTTTAGAGTCATGGATAATATTAATATATTGATCTAGCTATAATTATACAAGTGAGAATTGTATTTTGAAAGTGTCCTAATTAATTTATGAATATTGTACCTTATGCTTGGAAGGGAGATGAAAATGTACAAAATAAGCAAACGAAGATACCTTTCATTTTCTGAAGTGCAGTTTTCACTTTGTTTTCACATCCAGGGCAATCCATGTGCACCCTCATCTCTGTAATCTGAAAGAAATTGAGAGAAAGAAACATTAATTTAGAGCAAAATATTAGATGAAGAATGAAAGAAAGTGGTGTTGCTTACAGTCATTTTGCTTAGTTTTGGAGGTTTTCTCACTTGAACTATGATGTAAAGTGTCAATATGGCAATACTATGGGTTTGCCTTATGCTAGCTAAATGTAAATGAATATATAGAAGGAAGCTTTGATGGTTGAGGCCTCATCTTTAATTGCTTGTCATGAGATGTAGGGATGGGTTTACATTTTTAGGTATGTGAATCATATAAAATATTAATTGGGCAGGCCTATATGCACCGACTTTAAGTTCTTATAGTCTTTTTTAAGGATTTTGAGATTAGAACTTGAAGCAAAGTGGAAGTATTGCTTTATGAATGGATCAACCACTTCAATGTCACACTGTCACATGTATTGATTCTGCTGAAGTTAAGGCATATATATAGATCAGGTCCAATTTAATATATGTGGTTGACTTTGTGTTTGCAAATTGCATCACCGATTTTCTCCTTTTTTTTTTTTATTTTGAAGAAAAAATAACTTTTGTAGTTTCTTTTTACAAGAAAAACTATTGTAGTTATTATAATTTTTTGTATAATACAGTGCAGTAAGATTAAAATTATGTATTTTGCACAATTAAAAATGTAGTGATGAAGCTTGATCTTTTATAAAAAACAGAATAAAATGGAAATATTGATGGTTTTAAAACTCTACTTCTTCTCTTTCACCAAGAACAAGAAAGGAAACTCACTCATGTATTTTTGGCTCAGCCACAGCTCATGTTTCAGAACCCTAGCCTAGAGGGGGGATTATCCTAACTCCTCTAGCATATGATTTATATCATGTGTCTAAGCTAAAAATAGCATACTGATTAACCCATAGCCTATGCTATTATTGTTATTAATGGAAAAAATAGATCACAACACGATTTGTGATGTGATGTAAAACAAAGTATTTACTGCAATGTGCTTGTGTGTCCACATAAGCACATTTTTTAAAGCAAAAATATGTAAATTTATTTACTTCTTTTTTACTAGAGTATTCACATTTTTTTTTGACAGAACACTTGTTTACATGTTTTTCGGTATTATAATTTGTACATGTTTTTTCTTGTAAAATAGTATAATGAGGATCATTTTACTTCATGAAATGAATAGATTGAAAAATTCGAATTTATATCAAAATATATTGCGTATTACAATGTCTCTATCAATTAAGTGATATTATGAAAACATTTTTATCTATTATTATACAAAGCCTTTATTATTTACGTAGAATAAAAAAATTTAGTCTTCCCAAAAAAAATTGATATGAAACATACTACTCTCGGATTCTTTTTTAAAGTTTTGTTTTGTTTCAAAATTGAAGAGTTTTTGTTGATATTATAAATAATGAACTCTAGGTCTCAAACTTTATTTGAAATTTGAAATATAATTTAAGTTCTTCTATTTCTATATCCCATATTTTGATATGGTAGTTTCACACATTGATGATGATTGGAATTTGGTAGTTCAATTAATTTGCGATAAAAATTAAGGAGTTGAAGGTTCATACTTCAAGTGACAAAGAGAAAAGTTAACGTAAGAATTAACATACTAGTTAACATTAGTTATAAAGAAGTGTAATCCTACTAGTTAATACTCACTCCGTTCCTTTTTAAGTGTCTTTTTAGTGTGTATTTTTCGTTTCTATTTAACTGTCCTTTTTGTATTTTTAGGATATGATTTGTCAATTATACCCTTTTTCAATTACTCTTAACTTTTTCGATAAATCTAATTAATGTTATCTATTTGGAAAGCTAAAGTTTGTTTTTTTTAAACAAAGTTTGTTTGTTTTTTTTTAAACAAAGTTTGTTTCTTATTATCTTCAAATTTAAACAAAATTTTGTTACAAACAATGGTTCAAAGAAGAGTTAAAATTCTATAATTAAGATGAATAACAATTCTATAAATTTAAAAATTCTATAAATAAGATGTCGCACAATGCGAATCTAGCATTGGTTGAAGCCATAGTTGAAGTCTTAACTTTGATTAAAAGAGTTGGAAGGAAGTAAAGTTTTTCTTAGTTTTTGATTAATGTGAAGTTGGAATAATTTTTATATTGACTTATAATAATTTAAAAGATGTGCGGAATATTTAAAAAATTGACAATTGTTTATTTTGGGAGAGAGCGCGTAAAAAAATAGGAATTTGTTGGAGAAAAAAATAATAACTAACAACTGTTTGTTACGAGAAAAAGATAACATATTAAATTTATTGGAAAGATAAAGTGTGTGCAAAAAAATATAAATTTATTGTTGAATTAAAATGAGGGTATAATTGGAAGAAAACGTGAAAAAATACACTTTGCTATTTTGATGGAAATTTTCTAAAAATACATTTAAAAAGGAACGGAAGGAGTAATAATTATTGTATTGAAAATTGTATAATTAATTCATAAAAGTAAAAAAAAAAAGTTTTGTAGTAATAATGTCATTTTAGTATCTTTAACCCGTCACTTAAAAAAAGTCTCTCATTCATTGATGTAATTTTTAATTGTAATCCTTTCATCTTCCATTTTCACTCTCTTCCTTCTCTCGCTCGCCTCTACCGTAACAACATACTTGTAAGCATCTCCACTTTCTTCATCCTCCTTATTTTTCATGCTTTTTTACATATATATTTCTTTTTCAGATTTCTATTTTCAACAACAAATCAACACCATGCAAATTTAGAACTCGAACTAATTTTTTGTTTATTCATTTCATCAATGTTAGAACTGATAAATGTGTATTTTACATATGCTTAAATGGTTATTTACATTGTATTGTTTTACTGGATGATTCATTTTGACCTAGAAATTCTTCAATCCAACTAGCTTCTTCATTATTTATTTATTTTTTCGTTTTTTTTCCTTCTCAGTAAGTGTAAATTACTTGGTAGTTGTAATTGCTGTGGCTTTCCAGTTTCTATAGTTGAATCATGGATTTTGAGGCAAAATTTTGTGGTAATGGTGATGACGATGATGAGAGAGAACCTGTTTCTTGTGAAGATTTTGAATCTGAAGATGGTGATGATGATGATGATGATGATGATATTCCTTTGTCACAAATGTTTCCCCAGATTTCGAGTTCGGTAAAATGTGATGGTTCTTTTAAGAAGAGGGGTTCTGAGTATGATAACACCGATTCCTTGCATATTTCTGTTAAGAAATCAAAGCTGTCACCATATCATCATCACGGCCAAGACGAAGATGATCTTCGTCGAGTCATTGATAACATTGATAAGGACCGTGAAAGGAAGGAGGAGGAACTCAAGGCTCTTCCCCAAAAAATTGCTGAATCTACTGTGGAACTTATGGCCAAAGAGATAGAGCTTGATACAATGAACAAATTAATTGACAGACAAGAGGAAAAATTAGAGTCTGAAAAGAAGAAGTTACTACAGGTAATATCAATGAAGAAGCGCTTTGAAGGACGAGTGGAGGAGCTTGAATCAAAGGAGAGGCACTTGGAAGGACGAGTGAAAGAGTTGGAATCAAGAGAGAAGCAGCTTGAAGGACGTATGGAGGAGTTTGAACCAAAGGAGAAGGGAGAGTTGGTGAATGAACTGGAATCAGAAAAGAAGCATATCGAGAGCAGACTACATGAGCTCGAATCAAAAGAAAAGCAATTTGAAGGACAGAAGAAGGAGTTTCAATCAAAAGAGGAGGAGTTTAAAGGTCGAGTGAAGGTGCTTGAATCAAAGGAGGAGGAATTCGAAGGTCGAGTTAAGGAGTTCAAATCAGAAAAGAAGCAATTTGAAAGCCAAGTCGAGAACTTCAAATCGAAAGAAAAGCAATTTGAAGGACGGTGGAAAGAACATGAGTTAAAAGAGAACAAGTTCATAGTACAGGTGAAGGAGTTCAAATTAAAAGAGAAGCAGTTTGGAAGACAAGTCAAGGGTCTTGAGTCAAAGATGAATAAATTGGATGGACAACTAAAGAAGCCTGAGTCGACAAAGAAACAATATGAAGCATTAACAGAACATATTGCTGAGGAAAAACATTTGGGTAAATGTTCTTATTCATCTAGTTTATTGGTTTATATTCATTATAATTTTTCCACTTAATGATGATATCTTTTATAACCTGATCCACATAGTTCTTTAAAAACATTCTTAATCATGTTAATGTTGTATGTCTTGGTCAATTTGAAAACCTTTTCCAATTTACATATCACACCCATACACTGTCAAACTAATTATTTGGATTATAATTTTCACCCTTGGAACATTTTATGAATCTCTCAAGCGCAAAAAACTCTTGTGTTTTTATGCATGCTAAGGTTTAATTATAAGATTATGGTACTGTTAATGAATAATTTCCACATTAATGTAGTTTTAATTTTTCAAGTATTTTGCAAAAAGTTTAGGTTCAATATTTTGCAAAACACTGAGGGGCACTTAATGATCCTATTAGTGCAACTATTTCTAGTCTTGTTCATTAATCAATGAAATCTATCACTGTCAGTGATTCAGTTCAGGTGTTATATTGGCATTGATCATAATTGTTATTATAATGCTTTTTTCTACCACCCATATATTTCAGTCTTGGAGATGGCTTACATTCTTGTATAGTATATGATATTTTCTAAAATTCCTATTCACTATCATTTACTGATGCTTCTATAAATGTGAGGGAGCTTGATTATGTATTATCTAAATATGCAGTTGCTTATATGGATGATCAATTAAGTCGTACTTTTGGTGGAACAAGTTTGCAGTTGTACACAAGTGATAAAACTGATGGAGTTGAGTACGATGGTATTTTAGTTGATCTGCTAGAATCATCAGATCCATCAAGACTTGTTTTGGATATGATACAGAATCCCATTTCTCCATTGTGTAAGAAGGGAGGCAATGTTGTGATTATTGCTGATTACCAAATCCTGCTACTAGAACAACTTATGAAAATCTCACCAAATATTGAACCTTGTGTAAGAGATGAAGCGCTGAAGCTAGCACTTGATATGAAAGCTAAGATGAAAGAAAATAGTAAAAATTCTTTGGTGGTTCTTGGTTTTCTACTTCTTTTGTCAAATTATGGATTGGTTACTTCTTTTGATGAAGATGAAGTTTTGGAGCTTTTTGCATCTGTTGCTCAGCACAAGATTGCTGTGGAGCTGTTTGGATCCCTGGGTTTTGCCAATAAAGCTTCTGGTATGTTAATTTAGATATGCTTTAGATATTTTATCATGATTATCAAATTAAGTTTGTTCACATATCTTTTGTTACTTTCCCTACCATCCTATCTGCAGTCGGGGCGAGCTGGTGGTTATGTTATGGCTATTTATGATGAAAACTTAAAGTTGCTAGTCTCTTGAGTTAATGCAAAACTCTAAGATAGGGCCAATTTTTACACAGTTTATCATTTATCGTGGATTTAGTTTGGAGAAATTTGTGTTTTAAATTCAAAATTCAAATTATATTGAAAGTGACATCGAAAAAGTAAATATTAGGATTGTTGTATGAGATGTGAAATCTAAATTTGCCAATGTTCTTTTTTTTCCAGAGGTTTTATGGAAAATGGTCGGTATATTTTTCTTGACATCTCGGTAGAAAGGAGAAACAACTTAGAGAAAGACAGTTGGCAATTCTAAGAGAAGTTTTTTTTTTTGGTTGTAGCTAAAATGCCATTTTCAATTGATCGAGAAAAAAAGGAACCAGTTAAAGGAAATGGGCGAAATGAATCCTTTAAGAAATTGGACAACTCTTGTTTAAATTCGCAAAGTTGAACTAGATTAGAAGTAATAACTATGGAGGATATATGCCAAGATACTAAGATTAATTTCTCAGTCATTGGTATAAAATTGAACTGATATGTAATTTGGCTTCATTTGTTTCCTCAACAATTTCTCATCTGTTAAGGAAAAAATTGAAATCTTGGTTTTAATGCTTGGAAAGTGAAATAGACTTGAAATTTATCTCTCCTTTTGTATCTCTTCTATTTTATAAATGGTTTGAATTTTTTTGAAATATTCAGTGCAATCTGCTTAGTTTTTTTTTTTCTTTCTTAATTCAAAGTTTAGAACTTATTTTATGCCTGTTCTAGTAAGTTATGGTGAAGTGGAATTTCTTGCACCTTGCAGATTTTGTTGAGAATCTTATCAGGAGGAAGCAATTTATTGAAGCTGTTAGTTTCATTGCTGCGTATAATTTGGCTGATAAGAATAAACTAGTTGATCTCTTGCAAGAACACGTCCTGAATGCCAAACTGATTTGTGAGAGCAGTTGCAAGAAAACCAACTCCATTGAAATCAAGGTTCTTTTGTTTTTCTTATTTAAATTCTATTTTGTGAAACTTTTCATTTTCACAAGTACCCCTGCATGATAATTATAAATAAATTATTACTATATACTTGAACTCAGGATAAGGCCAGAGATCAAGAAATTGCTAGTCTTAGAACTGTTCTACAGTGCATTTTGGATCACAACCTGCAATCTGAATATCTGCTTGATAAGGAGATTCAGTATCGCATTCTTGAGCTTAAAGCACATAAAGGCCATTAGTTTTTGTACTGGAACAGACTAATATGTATAGAAATGGGGTAATGCAAACCTGCTAACTTAGTACACTCCCATTGTACTAAGTTATTTGGAGTACATGACTCTGTTTCTTACTCTATGTAAAAGGTCTAATAGGAAAGAATGAAAACTCATGATATAGTTAAACATGATTATCTTTATTTATCGGCTACCTTTTCTTTCTCGTCTTTTTATTTTATTTATTTATTTCTAAGAGGCTTAAATTTGTTTGTATGTAAGAATGATTTCATATGCAAACTAGTTATTTGGAGTACATGCCACATGTTACTAAATTTTGAATGTATAAAAGCTTAATTATATCATTTTTTTTAAATGTAGATCTTTATTATACACAAAGATATTTGCAACGAAACTTTCTATTTCTTTTGAAGTAAAGGAGGGTCCCTAACCCTTGAACATATTTTACTTGAATATGAGGATACATTCTATTATAGTTTGTTTGGATGATTTTGGGGTAATCTTCTCAAATTGTCTCAAGGTTTTGTATTGTGGGTACTGGGGATGGTTTTGGTTTGTGGCCATCTTGTGTTGAGTTGAATTTGATTATTCATGTTTTGAAAAGTTGAAATAAAATTCGTGGAATTTACTCATTTAATAACGTAACAAAATCCCTTCATATTTATCAAAAATCCCTTATTTTTTCTCTCTCTCTCTCTCTCTCACACACACACACTCATCCATGGATATGTGATTGACACACACACAAGGTCTTTCAATACAAATATTGCATATCATCGATGATTTTTGGCGTTTTGGTTTGTTTTCTTCATCTGCAAATTGTAGGTGAACTTGGTTCATGTACATGTTTAAAATACTAACTTTAGAGTTTACGTGAACTGAAATCATGTAACCTTATATAATCAAAGCTTACGGTTTATGTATGGCTCGAAACTAAGATTTTACAAAACATACATTAACTGAACGTTGGCATATGCGAAACAAGTTGATGTATGCATTGTTTTATAAACCGAGTGTCATGTAAACCGAGTTCACATGACACTCATAAATTTGCAGGAATCGGGTTTGTAATTGAAATGATGTGCTAGAATTTGATTATATAATCGAAACTGGGTCTGAGTGAAGGAGAGAAATGTTTGTGAAAAGAGGGGAGGAGAGAAACTCTTGTTGCAGGGGGGTTTTGGAACACGAAAGAAAGGGTTTTAGTCATTTCGGTGGTGTAACAAAAATTTAAGTGGGCGTTACTTGAAAATTTTACATCCTAACTAAGTAGTGAGGTGAATAAAAAAAAATCAATGTAATTTTTTCAACTTAATTTTAAATATTTTCCTTAAAAAAATATCTTAATTTAAATGTTTATATTTTTTGTCAACAAGGCCTAGCACAATCCATATATTATTCGAACTTGAAACCTCACAGATGTTTGTGAGTTTCAAGTGGTGACTATTGTTTTTAATTAAATCTAAGTTATGAGAAATAAGTTTTGATTCAAAATAATCAAATGTATACATTTTTAAGTCTAGAATTTAGCAACAAATTCACACCTTAAGAGGTATATCGCAGACTCATTTGCTCTCCAACATATCAAATGTTCCTGCAACTTTTTATCATCTTAAATGCACTTATATACAAACATTTAAATATATTTTTTATATTTAAATTATATTTAGAGAACATGAGGTGATTTCCAAGATTCTTGATCACACTTTAAATTTGAAAAATTTGGACCCTATTCTTTTTTTCTTGGTCAAGTAGCCTAAAGACTATATTCTAACACTTTTAAGTGGAAAAAAATCAGATATCTAGGATTCAAAAACCCTTGTAAATAATAATGAGTAAGAGTCTTCCTAGTACCACAAGGGATTAACTAATCATCAAAATATCACCCTGTGGTAGAAACCAAACAAGAGAACAAATCCACAATAGTTGATCCCACTTGGGGAGTGAACCAGCCAATAGTACAGTAGCTTATTTTTGTAGACAGTACAACATAAATGCACAGATTCATTGATCTATGCTGCTTCCCACAATTGCAACTCTACGTTGAGATTGAGATTGTATTGCTATCAATTCTGCTTGATTTCTTCAGATCCCTGCAAAATTTGATTAAAACATAAAGGATCAAGTTTATATGCTCGGTTTAATTTGGATATTTTGAACCACGTTGGCACAACAGCAATCCAACAACCATCTGCAACACCCCAAAAATATTAACCGCATCTGCGTCTTCACTGCAACTGAAAATAAGACAGCAAGTAAGCATGTTGTGACAAGGAAAGAGAGAAAACAAAATTTTGAACAACAATTTGTAACAAACAAGTTATGATAACAATAAAGCCCGAGAGCAAGAGGTAACTGCGTTCTTACCAGCACCGATTTCTGATTTAACATCTCTTGATTCCCATATAGACATGGTGTTGTTGAATAATTTCAAGTCAAGGATCAATAAAGAATACTTGGCGTGGCTGGATGTGTCTAGTAGAAAGGATTCATAAGTTGTTAATCGTGATAGTCAATCGCACGAAATTATGACGTTTAATATCACTGAATCATTACGGATTAACTCAAATACACAATAATCTCCACGTAACAAATTATTGTCCCTTTTGAATATATAAAATTCACGTGACATTTTTTTTGGGTCTATGTTGTTATCATATTTTTTGGCAAAAACTTCTCAATGGTCTCCATAAGAATTTTGGAGCTTTAGGAACATTTTTCTTCAGATGGTCAGCTTTAGCAAATAACGCAATGGATGATAGATTAATGACAACATAAATAACTCAATATTTACTTTAAACAAAAAACAACAAAGTAAACCCTCACCCCAAGATTTCCCTTGGTGATTTTTGCAATGTTAAGAGGTCTTGTTGTGTTAAATACTTCGGCATCCTCCTTTTCTTTTTTCTACATGTTTTTCACATGTTGATTCACATAATAATTAGTACTAATTGGCTGCATTGCAAAAAAAAAGAAATGGAAGAAGAAACAAAAAAAAAGCAAAATAAAAAGTTTTGATGGGAAGAAGCCGAGTCAAGGAACAAAACTAGTGGTAGAAGACACTTAAACAAATGAAGAATGTGAGCAATGAATGTGAGAAGAAGGGAATATGAAATGTGCATTTATTGGTTCTTATTGCTCACATTCTTCATTTGTGTAAGTTTCTCCTACCATTTATGCACAATTTTGTAACTTCACTCTTCTTCCCATCAAAACTTCTTCTTTTGTTTCTTCTTCCTTCTTTTTTTTTTTGGATTGAACCTATCTAGCACCAATTATTATTATTTTAAACAATGTCAGGTGAAAAAACATGTCAAAAAAAAAAGCAAAGGAGGTTGCCGAAGCATATAACACAACAAGACCTCATTTCATTTCAAAAATCACTAAGGGAAAATCTACGGTAGAATAGTTACAAATGATTAAAAAACAATAAATAAATATATGTTAGTGGGAAAAATAAAAAAAAAAATTTGTATTGGTAATATAGAAGAGACAAATAATATGAGAAAATAAGAAATAGGAAAGAAAAATGACTCCACTTATGTACTATTAAGGTGGGAAAGTCACCGACGAACTTATAAACTATAAACTACTTTATGTTTCTAACGAAACAACCTCCAAGGCTCGGCTCAAACTCGTAAGTCAATTTTTTACCAACTAAGCAAATGATGGCAAAATCATTTTTAAGGCAAGACTTTGAATTCAATGATGATGATGACATTCCTTTGTCACAAAGGTTGAGTTTCAGAACATTTAGCAGTAAATGTGATGCTTCTGTTTAAGAACAAACCTACAACTAGAGTGCCAGATAAGAGGCTATTTGATAACAACAATTCCTTGCATGTTCTTGTTAAGAAATCAAAGGTGTCACCATTCGATGATCACAACGAAGACGAAGATGATATTTTGTAGTTGAATATAGTTAAAAGACGGGGAAAATCAACCGATAAACCATTATCCTAGCTGAAGAAAGACGCTGCATTGTTAGAACAGGCAAAATGTAAGGAGAAAATCAACACAAAAACAAACCAACACCTCAAGTGTCTATACCGTTTCTCTTGCAAATGTACAAAACAGGCAAAGGTGGAAAAATGTAATAGTGTATAGGCTCACACCAACAAACAAGGGTTGGTTTACTTCTCAACAATTTTTTATTTTTAGTAAAATGTTTTTTTTGATAAAAGCAAAACCATATTCATTCATTCAAATCGATAGAATACATCAGATACAATAACATCATCAATATCGCTAAAAACGTAAAGGATGAAACTGCAAACAAACTCATAGCATCCAAGTTAATAGCATACAACGGCAAAATGCCTACAAATAATCTGATCAAATCAAAATCACCAGAATACCCATGCTTCGGATTTGCAACGTTGACGTCCAAATCATTGATTGAATCTGTAATTGATTGACTGAAACTGATCTTTCAATAGGAACAAACAAACACCGCAACACGACGCGAAATCAAACAACGCCACACAAGACGACGAACAACACAACGTCGCACTCAAACGACGAAATCACAAAAAAAGGAAAAATTACTTATGTGAAAATCACTTATTTGATTGAAAGAAAGGGAAAAGAATACAGAGGGGTGATTCTAGAGAAAAAATGACCTAAAATCACTCATCCTCGATGAATGAAAGAGAAAAAAAACCTAAAAAGAAGGTGGAGTTTCTTTCACTAAAAACACTATTGACGGTTAGTATTTTTAGTGAAATGTTGAAGAGGTGCCATGAGATGAAAATGACCGAATTTAATAAATACTCCTACTTGAAAACAAAATTACATGTACTAGACTACTAGTACCTCATTTTACAAGGTCGTGCGTTATCAAAAACTAATATTTATTATTAAAAAAAAAAAGTTTCACAAATCACACCAAAAAAAAAGTTTACATAAATATCAGATGAGAAATGGACGACTTTTTTTGGCCTGAAAAATAACAACAAAATGGAAAATATTAATCGTGTTTCAGAATTCCTAGACTAGATGTGGATTATCCGTAACCGTAAGTCCTGACTCTATTATCACATCAACCAAATGGAACTGTCTCTAAGTCTGAGCTAAAAATAGCACACTCTAATTAGCCTATAACCTATACTAATGATGAAAAGATGAAATCACGATATGATTTGATTTCTGATGTGATGGGTAACAAAGTATTTACTCCACTTCACTCCATTGTGCATTTGTGTCCACATCAACACGTTATTTTAAGGAGAAAAAAAAGTAAATTTTGTAATTAGTTTTTTTCACTTTAAATATTGACTAAACAAATTTTAAAATAATTTTAATTTTAATATATTTAGTTTTTGAACGAATGTTTTAAAACACTTGTTTTTATTTATAGATTTTGAGATATATTTTTAACTTAATTTTAAATAACATTTTTTGTCGATATTTTTTTATTTTTCCAATTTTATCATTTATGTTATAATCATATAATACTTTGGTTTTTTATGCTTTTTTTCTTTTTCCGATTAAGTTTTTATATTATAAAATATCAACATTGTTATTATTTTTGTCCCAAATCAATTTTATATAATTAAAATTGTTTTTGACATTTAAAAGTCAAACTAAATACACTTCACTTTACTCCGATTATGCAACCAATTTTTTTTACTTTACACTTCATTCGAGTTAAGATTCTCTTCATTTTTTTATTTCTTTTATTTGGAGAAATGAAAAACAATGAACTATAAAAATAATTAATGACGGTGAAACTTACACGTTGACAGAACTTATAATCTATTTATTTTTTTTCTTTCTTTTTAAATGATAATCTCCATAAAGAGAGGGAAACTTTACTCACTTGATTCTTTCTTTATGGAAGAAAAATACATTTACTTTTTACCACATTCATGCAAGATGGAGAGTGAAACTAAACGAGAGATTTCTCCGTCACTTTTCAAATATGATGTGAGCAGTAGTGAGATTTTTTTTTTCTCTAGTGGTGCACTTAGAGTAATTATCAATTAATCCTTGATTTTGTATGGTACTTTTTAACAGGTTCCTGACCTTATAAATATTTTTAAAAAGTTTCTCATGCTATTAAATTTTAAGTTTAATAACAGTTTTAGCCCTTTAACTTTTTCAAAATTGTGATTTTTGCTCCTTAAGAAAAAAAAAATACAAATCTGTCCCTAAGTTTTGACTCAGTATACGCTGACGTGACACCTTAAGTAAGGTGTCACGTGTTATTTTTTTATTTTTTTGTTTTGGGGCCAAAACCGCTACAGTTGCAAAACTTAGGGAACGGTTTTATAGTTTTTTTTCTTAAAGGGACAAAATCGCAACTTCGTAAAAATTAAAGGGCGAAAACTACTATTAAACGTAAATTTTAGCAACTTATTTGTGAGAGCTATACAAAATTAGTGTCATTAATTTGATGGTTTACTTTGTACTGCTATTCGAAATCAAGAATGATGAACCACGTTTTTGTAAATATGAAATAAGATTATATATATAATGGTTAATACGTCAGCTTCCACTTGTTTTTAACAAAATATCAATTTTTTAAATACTATCTTTAAATTAAATTAATGAGACTCAGAGTTTTTAAATACTATCTACTACTCACCCTTTTATCATTAACAAAAAGTAAAAAAAAAAAAAAAAAAGTTGAAAAAACAAAGTAAAGGCTCAGAGCATACAATTAGTTTAGAATCAATCAAAGCACATAATATATAATATATCAGAATCACAAAATATTCAAAATCATTAATCAAGCAATACAACTACAGAAGCATTTATATCCAAGCAATGTATCAGAGCAATGTATAAGAGTGAATGACAAGGTAGAAGTTCATAAGCATTTAACAAAGTTCAGATGCAAGTGAAAATATAGAAATAAAAGACAAGCTAAGGTGTGTAATCTAGGTTTAGGCTTGTTTTTGTTTCATCATCTCCATCAGCTACTTCACCATCTTGTGAGTTTTTTCAGTTTGTTGCATCATTTCCATTTTGAAATCTTCAGTGCTCTTTATGAACCGTTCCTCTCTTATCCTGGCTTCCTCCCGTTGAGCTTCCATACGAGTCTTCCACTCTAATAGAAAAGTGCGGCTATCATCAAAAATCACAGCATTGTGTCCCTTCTTACACAGTGGATTAATGGGTTTCTGTATTATATCTAAAACAACTTTTGCTCGACTAACTACAATGTTATTGCCGTGTGACTCAACTGCAACAGTTTTCTCACTTGTGTCCAACTGCAAACTTGTTCCACCAATGGTATGACTTATTCGATCATCCATGTAAGATGCAACTGCATATTTAGATAGCAGATATTTAAGCTCCAAAAAACAACAATACTATGCATGAATGTAAGACATCTCCTAGATTGAAATATATGGGTGACGAAAGAAAGCATTATATTAACTGTTACAATCATTGTCAACACAACACCTTAACTGAATCACCAGAGACAGTGTTTGATTTCATTGATTAATAAACTGGATTAGAAATAGTTGCACTAATAGGACTATTAATGCCCCTCAATGTTCGTACACCATTTGCAATATACTTGAAAAATTAAAACTACATTACTATGCTACTCTTTCATTAGCAGTACCATAATATTATAATTAAGCCTTAGCCATGAATAAGAAAACACAAGAGTTTTTTGCACTTGAGAGATTCATAAAATGTTCAAGGGTGAAATTCAAATACAGTGTGTGCGATATGAAAACTGGAGAAACTTTTCAAATTGACTAAGCATACAACATTAGTACGCTTAAAAATATTTTTAAAGAATTATGAATATCAAGTTATTAAAAATATCAACATCGTTAAAAGAAACAACTGAAATGAAATTCTTTCAGTAAACTATATGAATAAGAACATTTACCGGATACTTGCTCCTCGTCAATATATTTTCTTAATGCTTCGTATAGTTTACCTGTCAACTTAGGCTCCTTCATTTGTCCATCCAATTTATTCCCCTTTGAATCAGGATCCTTGGCGTGTCTTTCAAACTGTTTCTCATTTAACCTGAGCTCATTCACCTTTTCTTTCGGACGTTCTTCAAATTTCTTCTTCTTTGATTCAAGCTCCTTAACTTGATCTTCAAGTTCCTCCACCTTTGATTTAATTTCCTTCACTTTGCCTTCAAATTCCTCCTCTTTTAATTCTAAATCCTTTATTTGTCCTTCAAAGTTCTTCTTCTCTGACTCAAGTTTATTAACCTGACCCTCAAGTCGCTCCTTCATTGACTCCAATTCCTTTACTTGAGCACGACCATTCTCCTTTTCAGACTCTAATTTTTCCGCTTGTCTGCCAATTAATTTGTTCATTGTATCAAGCTCTATCTCTTTGGCCTTAAGTTCCAAAGTACATTCAGCAATTTCTTGGGAAAGAGCCTTGAGTTCCTCTTCCTTCCTTTCACGGTCCTTATCAATGTTATCAATGACTTGACGAAGTTCTATTTCTTTTGAAATGTTACCCTTGACTTGATTAAGTTCTATCTCTTTTGCCTTGAGCTCTATCTTGCGCTCTCCAATCAAGTTCTTCATCAAATAGAGCTGCTCTTCGTTCACTACAAACTCCTTGATACATTCATCAATTTTTTCTTGCACTTTGTCACGAACTTCATCAATTCTTCTAACAGCACTAACTTGCTTCTTCTTATTTTGAAGCTCTTTGTAGCACTCTTCAGTATCTCTCTTTATGGACTGTAATCTCTTCTCTTCTACTTTCTGCTTCCATTTGCATTCCTCAAATAATTCTTCCAACAGCATAAGGTCTTTCTTCAGCGAGGAAAACGATTTATCAGTTAACTTCTTCGGAAATGAAAGATCATTTTCATCTTGGCCGTGATGATGATGTGGTGACAGCTTTGATTTCTTAACAGAAACATGCAAGGAATCGGAGTTATCAAACATAGAATCCCTCTTCTTAACAGAAGCATCACATTTAGTACCACTACATGTTCCCAAAGTTAAAATCTGAGGAAAACTTTGTGACAATGGAACATCATCATTATCATGACCACAAAAGTTTGGCTTATCAGAATTGTTAAAATCCATCAATAATCAGCAGCTATAGCAAGAAACTGGAATAAATAAACAAGAAGCTTATTTTGATTGAAAAATAAAAATAAAGAGGGGTAAAGGTCTAAACTTTCAATTTCAACATATATAAATAGTGGTAAAGGTTTCATCTTTGTAGGTGAAAGTGAATGATGAAGTAGTATAGTACTACACACACACACAGAGTTGAGTAGCAGAATGAGAAAATGAATCGATAAACAGTAAAAAGAATTGCAATGGTAAATATATATTAGCTCTAATCCTCTAACATTGCATGCAAATGTAAATGTGAAATAGGATTAAGAATAATAACAATGAAGAAGAAGAAGAAGTGAAGCTTACAAGTAAATAGATGAATGGTTGATGGTATCTTCTTAGTGTATACCCAAAGATTTGAGGTAGCTAACCCTAGATATGAAAGAGAGAGAGTCAAGTTTCCACAATTTCTATGGCTGGCTTTTGCAGAGTAAAGTGAAATGAAATGAGAAAGAAATTAGATAGGAGTGGGAAAACCAATATTGAAAGCTTATTTGTTTCATTACTTCGTTTGGTTTGGGACACAAGGCGTCCTGTGTGTGGCAATGGGGCCCACTAAAATGGCTATATAGGTCCTGCTAAACTAAATTTATGTAGGGTTAACATCTTTTTACCCCTGTAATTTAGGTGAGTTCCGGTTTATCTCCTGTAAAAAAAAAGTTTTAGATTTCAACCTTGTAATTTAAGATTCTTTCGTTTTAGACCCTAACGTCATCTGACTGAACAAAATGCTGACGTGGCATGCTGACTGTGCATATTTGATTGTATAATTAATTTTTTATTTTACTTTTTTTAAAATAAAAAATAATATAAATGAAGTTATATTAATTGAAAAATAAAAAATTATTTTAAAAATCAGAAAATTAATTTTTTAGAATAAAAAAATCGTAAAAAAAATATTTTCGAAAAAAATAAAAAATTCTGGAGTTTAATTTTTAAAATAAAAAAAACCAAAATTTAGGAAAAAAAATTTCAGGAAAATAAAAAAATTCTAAAAATAAGAAGAAAAAAAATCTGGAATTTTGATTTTACGAAAAAATAAAATTTTAAAAAATTCAGGAATTTTTTTTACTACGAAAAATATTTTCCAAAATTTTTATTTTTTGTATAAAAATGAAAATCAAGCTTTTTAATTTCGAAAAAAAATCTAAACTTTTTCGAATTATATTTTCTAATTATTTTCGAAAATTTTGAAATACATTAAGTTCCAAAATTTTTCATTTTCGTAAAAAATTATTATTATTTTTCTAAAATTTTAGTTTTGAAAAAGATTTTATAAAATTTTAGGAAAAAAAATCTTTATTTTTTTATTTTTTGAAAAAAAAATCTGAATTTGTTTCTGGTTTTTTAAATTAAAAAAAAAATCTGATTTTTTTTCCGATTTTTTCAATTTTAGAAAAAATAATCTGATTTTTTTTTCTATTTTTAAATTTAAATGAATATAAAAAATATTTATTTTTTAAAAAAGTCTAATTTATTTTCGTTTTTTTAAAAAAATCGATTTTTTTTCTTATTTTTTAAAATAAATTTTCAATTTTTATTTTTTATCTTTTTAAAAAATAATTTTTTAAACCATTACACACATGTCAGTTTTTAAAAAAATTAAAATAATTACACAGTGGTGTGCCACGTCAGCGTCCATTACACACGTGTCAGGTTTTTAAAAAAATAAAAATAAAAAAAATTACACAATGGCGTGCCACGTCAGCGTCTGGATGGGGTCAGGGGTGTTTTGTGGAGAATCTTTATATTACAGGTGTGTTTTGTGGAGAATCTTCATATTATAGGGTTGGAATCTAAACTTTTTTTTACAGGGGGTAAACCGGAACTCGCCCAAATTACAGGAGGTAAAAGCATATTAACCCATTATTTAAGACCCAAACTCATGTGAATTTTAATTAATAAAAAAATGTTTATTCTATTCATGCCAAATAACTTCCCGAAAAAAGTTGATGAGTGACTCAACAAAAGCCGTTCAACATAATTAATGTTATCAAATTTTTTTAAGAAAGATATTTCTATAATCATTTTAACAATTCTTTATCTAACATTTACATTTTGTTTTTATCTTGTCTTTCTTTTCTTCTCTTTAATTTTTTTATTAATTAAAAAGAAAAACAATAAGGTTGTCTCATAAGTTATTACAAAATGATTGTACAAATATCATTATTCAAAATTTAATTATTATAACATAAATATAAATATTAATTGCTGGAAAAAAAATGAATATATTAATTTAAGAGACACTGTGACAACTTGAAAGGCTTGAGCCTTCAAAACAAACATTGGATTTGAAGGTCACGGATTCGAGTCTCATTAATGTATATATAATATAATCCTTATAAGTCGATTCAAAATAATGTATTTCCTTTATATACGACATATATAAAAATAAAAAAAATGTTACTTTATACTCACTTTTCTACAAAGGCTTGTTTCGCAGTTGATAGTGTTTTGTTGGCTATCTTGAGAACAACGGAAGATATATATACCTCTTAAAGAGATACTGAAATCACACATATTTTAGATCAAAACCATTGTTGTTGGAGCCAATATGATCCTTATTCGTTCAATATGGACATATTCGATAAGTTGCCTTATTTACAATCCTTCGTTGAGATAAGATGAGGAAAATTTATGGATGGAGGAAATTATAGCCAAGTATGGAAACAAAGTTGAAGCTCCTACTGAAGACAACATGTATAAGGAAGAAAATAAATACCTCATGATTCAATACAGTAGAAAAAGAGGATGAAATTCGTATTTATTTGAAGCCAACTCTTTTAACTATTGGTTAGGTGTAATTCAGATCTAGAAGGGGAACATAACTATTTCAGTGAGCCGAAATGCATGTAAGATTTGAACAAGAATTGTTCAAGTAGAATGTAACTTTAAAGTCCGGTAAGAAAGAAGATTTATTAAATGAATTAAACTCTTTAAAAATCCATCTTTTATTTTGTCTAATACTATTGATGATGCTTGATCCTATTAAAAAATATTGTAATTATGCACGATACTAAAATAAAGATAAGTGACGAGGAGAAAGAAAATCTCTCATATTTTAAAACTCATTCACCGCAAGAAAAGATGAAGAACAGCATGAACATTGAGAACTTAAGAAGGTGAAATATTGTAAAAGTTAAATTTGCTCTTCGAGAACCCCTTGATTGATCCACTAGCTCAAGAAGTTAAACAAATAAGGGGAAACATGTTTTCTATCGCTTTCAGTTGTTTCTAATTGTTTTGCTTATGCTTTTGCTGGTGGTATTCATGGTGCTGATTGCTTTTTAAGGGAAGTTCTTTTACTCTCCACTCTTTTCTTTTTATCGTGTTCTTTTGTTTTCAAGCATTGAAAACTATGGTTTTTTTTTTGCTTTCGCACTGGTTTCCGACCCATCAATGATGGACGACTAATCCGGCTCATGTGTAGAGGCATGCGCACTGGCCAAGCGTTGTTCTCTCTGGAAATCGAACCTGGTATTCCCCGGGTACGTCTTTGAAATGAGTTCCTTGTCACTAGAGCCCAAACAACTTATTTATTGAAAACTATGGTTTTACTTGTGGGAAAGAAGATAAACAACCAATATGCTTTTTAAGGCAAGTTCTTCTACTCTCTACACTTTTCTTTTTAAGGGAAGCTCCATTAAATAAGCATGAATTGTTATTTTGATGCTAATGTTGCTTGAAAACTATGGTTTAATGGAGCCGGAGGGAAAAGATCAACAATAATGTACACGATCTAAGACTTAATGATGAATAATTTGGTGAAATAATTTATTATTTTTTGGCTTAAATATGATTTTCGTCCCTGTAATTTGGGTTAGTTTTGATTTTTCGTCCTTGCAAAAAAAAAGTTTAAATTACATCCCTGCAAAAAAAAAATATTTGAAAAAGGTCCCTGGCCCCACATCCCAACTGATTTGGCATGCTGTACGCCACGTGGCAGTAGTGCAACTTTGGCTCTGTGGTGCTGACGTGGCAGGCCATGTAATTTAAAAAATGATTTTTTTTAAATTAAAAAAATCTGAAAAAAAATTAAAAATCATAAAAAAATTCCAAAAAATAAAATAAAAATCAGAAAAATTTCAAAAATTAATTTTTTTAATTTGAAAATTATATATTAAATTTTTTTCGATAATACTAAAAATTATATTTTCAAGAGTTATAAATTTTGAGATTATATAATTTTTTTCATATTTTAATTTTCAAACAATTATTTCCAAATTTAAAAAAAAAAGTAATTTCCAATTTTTGTTTTCTTCATATTTTCAAAAAAAATAAAAATTATATAATTGAAAAAAATTTGGAATTTTGTTTACAATTTTTTTATTTTAAAAAACTATTTTTCAAAATTTTAAAAATATTTTTAAATTTTTAATGATGTGGCCTGTCACGTCAGCGCCATGTGGCCAAAACATGTCATATCAGCAAAAAAGTGAGGCCAAGGACCTTTTTCAAATATATTTTTTTTTGCAGTAATTCAAACTTTTTTTTTTACTGAGACAAAAATCAAAACACGTCCAAATTACAGGACAAAAATCATATTTAAGCCTTTTTTAATACAAAACTAGCTATATTTTTAAATTGTCAAAGCGACATATAGTTTAGAACAAAGGTAGTATCAGTAAGTAACTTTTACATTCCACTTAAAAAATAATACTGAAAGAGTAATTTTGTCATTAAGTAACTTAAATATTCCTTGTCGAAGATTTCAACATAATAATAATCACATATTTTCAAAAAGATATATATCTCAAAAATTATTTTATTTGAGAAACTGTTAAAAATACTTCTCATGTTTATGCATTTTATGGAAGAAAAAAATTATCCTAAAAAAGTCATAGCAAAAAGATAAATACTTAAAATGATTTTTATGAGAATCTATTTAAATCATATTCTCAATCAGAAAGATAAAACACTTTAAAAATCTATTTTTTTTAACTGTAAGAAACACGCATTTAATCAATTTTATAAGAAACACTAGTGACTGCTTATGCAAGGATGAAAGACATCAATGTGGACTTTGTTTTAAGAAAAAATCCAAGTGAAGGAAAGAGGTGATTTTCAGAAAATATTCCACCTAACACCCAAAGAAGTCTGAATGTGAACTGTGTTTTTGGAAGGTGACATGGTTGTAAGATTGTTCTTCAACTTTGAGGTACTAGTTCGAGACTTTTGGCACTGAGAAAGAAGTCTGAATTCCATAAAAAAAAAAGTTCTATAGACACCAAAAACACTATATTTTGTTTGTATATCCCCATCCATGTTTGTTTTTCTTATCCTTCAAAAGTCTCAATTGTTGAAGTTTGCGGAGACTTTTTGGATGAGAAACTAAGTTACTTTAGCGTACCTTAATTGATATTTCCAAATTAAGTATCACTGGATCATATTAAGGTTCACTATAGTACTTAATTAGATGTTATGAACTGGGGATTGTTTATGCAGAATATATACACAAATGATTAAAAAAAAAAAAATGAGCCCCAAAGAATGGAGATCCCAGCACAAAACAGAGAACTCTTTTATAAGAGTAAACAAATTGATCAAATTAGCATTTCAATCTCAGTTACAAAAACACATCAAGTAGAAAACTATTAGAGAATTTTAAACCACATTTACTGCATATCTATGGAGTAGTCTTAATCAACAGAGATGATTCTCACAAGCATTACATAAAGTACGGATTTATACCTGGATCGACTTAGCTTTATTATTTCAAGCTGGCTTCCCTTCTTTATTTCAAAAGAAATACAATTTCCTTACAAAGATGTTTAAGTGTGTATAAAGAATAACATTTTAAAAATGATTATTTAGTCAAAGCTTTTATACACTCAAAACTTCAGTAACATGTGGCATGTACTCCAAATAACTACTTTGTATATGAAACATAATAAATTCAAGCCTCTAAAAGGAAATAAATAGAAACACCAGAAAGAAAAAGGTAGCCAAGAAATAAAGATAACTCGGTTAACTATATCACAAGTTTTCATTCTTTCCGATTACATCTTTTTGCAGAGTAAGAAAGAGAGAGAGAGAGTCACGTGAAAGTCAATCATGCTACCAAAACAATAGTAGTTACAAGTTAGCACGTTTCTATTACCCCGTTTCTTCGCATTAGGTTGTTTTAGCACAAAAACTAATTGCCTTTATGTGCTTTTAGCTCAAGAATGCGATATTCAATCTCCTTAAGAAGCAGATCCTCAAACTCTAGTTTGTAATCCGAAATGCATTGTAGAACAGTCCCCAGACTAGCAATTTCTTGATCTCTGGCCTCGTCCTGAGTTCAAGTACATAGTAACAATTTATTTATAACTATCATGCTAGCGTATGTGTGAAAATGGAATAGAATGTTTGCTAAAATAGAATTTCAATAAGAAAAGCAGAAGAACCTTGATTTCAATGGAGTTGGTTTTCAGACAACTGCTCTCACAAATCAGTCTGGCATTCTGGATGTGTTCTCGCAACAAATCAACAAATCGATTCTTGTCATCCAACTTATATGCACAACTGAATCTAACAGCTTCAACAAACTGCTTCCTCTTGATAAGATGCTTAACAAAATCTGGAAGATGCAAGAAATTTCACTTCATAACTTATTAAAACATACGTAAAAATTGAAGAAAAAAACTAAGCAGATTGAACCTAATATTTCAAAGTTTGTCAAACCATTTAGAAACTAGAAGAGATACACACAAGGAGAGATAAATTTCTTAGTCTATTTCATTTTCAAAGCATTGAAAGCAAGATGTTGATTGTCTATTAACAAATGTGAGATCTGTTGGGGAAACAAAATCAAGCCAATTACAAATCAGTTCAATTTCATACCAACAAGTAGTACCTTGATCTTTGTATCTTTGCATATTTCCTCTAGTTTTTATTAAACAAGAGTTCCCCAATTTCTTAAAAGGATCACTTCACCCATTACCTTTAAATGATTCCTTTTTTGATTTTCGAATTAAAAAATGGCAAGCATTTTGGCAACAAAAGAAGAAAAAAAATGCTTCAAGATGCCAACTGTCTTTCTATAAGTCATTAGTCTTTATTACTGACATGTCAAGAAAAACATATAGGTGATTTGGTTTCGATTAATTATTTTGATATGTAATGTGGTGAATTGTGATCCATAAAACTGTAGGACAAAAACAGGGCAAAAATTTAGATTCAACACTTCACACAACAATCTTAATATTTACTTTTTCTATGTCATTTTCAATATAATTGGAATTTAAAACAAAAATTTCTCCATACTATGTTCACCATAAATGACAAACTCTTGTTCTGTACTATCTAAGAGACTAGCAACTTATGGTTTTTCATAATGAATAGGTATAACCACCTCATCCTGACTGCATATTGGAATGGTAGGGAAAGTAACGATAGACACCAACTCACTTGATTTGATAATCAAGATAAAATATCTAAAGTTTATCTAAATAAACATACCAGAAACTCTGTTTGCAAAACCCAGGCATCCAAACAGCTCCACAGCAATTTTGTGCATAGCAACAAATGCAAAAAGCTCCAAAACTTCATCTTCATCAAAATAATCAAGCAATCCATAAACTGACAAAAGCAGCAGAAAACCAAGAACCGCCAAAGAATTTTCAGTATTTTCTTTCATGCTAGCTTTCAAATCACGGGCTAGCTTCAATGCTTCTTTTTTTACACAAGTTTCAATTTTTGGTGAGGTTCTCATCAGTTGTTCTAGCAAATGGATTTGGTAATCAGCAATAATCACGGCATTGTCACCCTTTTGACACAGTGGAATAACGGGGTTCAATATCATATCCAAAACAAGTTTTGATGGATCTGATGATTCACGCATACTAACTAAAATTCTATTGTAAAGTGATTCAAGTCCGCCAGTTTTCTCACTTGTGTCCAACTGCAAACTTGTTCCACCAATGGTACGACTTAATTGGTCATCCATGTAAGATTCGACTGCATATTTAGAAAGCAGATAATTAAGATCTTCATATTTACAGAAGTATTCAAGTTCAATTTTCTGTCCAGTTGTACAGAGGAAGGTTGAATTAACTGATCGTTACAAAACAAGCTCTTCATTGGACAATTTTATATGACCAATCTGCCATGTTATACAAAACTACATAGCATTTTCTCTGAAATCTTTTTTCACTGCAATCATTCTAGGCTTTAACTTAAGAGTCTAGACATAAATAGAGGTCATAAATTTTACAACATACAGCCAAAATATTTTAGAGAAGCCTTTTGTACATGAACTCATAAATGTACTTTCTATTGTTGGGTTGATGCAGACTTAACTCATCAAGTTATGAAATATATGGATGAGAGAGAACGCATTATACTAACAGTTACAATCAATTTCAACAAGACCTTAACTAGAGACTGTTAGTCTGTTAGAGTTCATTGATTAATAAGCAAGACTAGAAATAGTAGCACTAATAGGACTATTAAGTGCCCCTCAATGTTTGTCAGAATATTGAACCTACACTATTTGCAATATACTTGAAAAATTAAAACTGCATTAATATACTAATCTTTCATTAGCAGTACCATAATATTATAGTAAAACCTTAGCCGTGGATAAAAAACACGAGTTTTTTCACCTAAGAGATACATAAAATGTTCAAGGGTGAAGATATACTGCAAATTAGTTTGAAAGTCTTTGGGTGTGATAATGAAATCTGGAAAAGCATTTCAAATTGACTATGGCATACAACATTAACATGATTAAAAACGTTTCTACAGAATTAAGTAGATCAAGCTATAAAAAAAATATCATCATCATTAAGAGGAACAGTTGTAATAAAATTCTTTCAATAAACTAGATGAATAAGAACATTTACCGGATTCTTTTTCCCCATCAAAATATTTTTTCCTCGACCCAGGCTCCTTTATATGTCCATCAAATTTTTTCAGCTTTGACTCAGGATCGTTGACTTGTCCTTCAAACTGCTTTTCTTTTAAGTTGAACTCCTTCACCTTTACTTTGAACTTATACTCTTTCAACTCCAGTTCATTCCATCGTCTTTTAAATCGCTGCTCTTTTGATTTGAAGTCCTTCACTTGTTCTTCAAATTCCTCCTCTTTTGATTGAAACTCCTTCACTTTTCCTTCAAATTTCTCCTCCTTTGACTCAAGCTCCTTCATTTGGTTTTCGACACGCTTCTGATTTGATAGCAAGTCCATCATTTGGCATTCAAATTCCTTTTCTTTTGTTTCAAACTTCTTTATTTTGCCGATAAGTTCGTTATCTTTTGACTCTAATTGGCCTTCAAATTCCTTCTTTTTTGACTCAAACTCCATCACTTGTCTTTCAAAGTGGTTCTTTTTAGATTCCAACTCCTTCACTTGGCCATCAAGTTGCTTCTCTTTGGAGTCAAATTTCTGAAATTGTCCTTTCAATAGCCTCAATTTTGATTTGAGCTCCTCCATCATGCTTTCGAAATGCTTCTTTTTAGATTCCAGCTCCTTTGCTCGAGTTTCAAATTCCATCTCCTTTGATTCATGCTCCTGCAATCGGTCTTCAAGTTGCTTCCCTTTTGACTCAAGCTCCTTCATTTGGCTTTCACAATGCTTCTGTTTCAATACATGCTCCTTCATTTGGCATTCAAATCCCCTCTCTTTTGATTCAAACTCCTTCATTTTGCCTACAAGTGGGTTATCTTTTGACTCTAACTCCTTAACTTGTATATCAAACAACTTCTTTTTAGATTCCTGTTCCTTCACTTGGCCTTCAAACTTTCTCTCTTTTGAATCAAGCTCCCTCATTCGGTTTTCAAAATCCTTCTGTTTTGATACCAAGTCCATCATTTGGCATTCAAATTCCTTCTCTTTAAACTCAAAATCTTTTACTTTGCCTACAAGTTGGTTATCTTTTGACTCTAACTCCTTAACTTGGCTTTCAACCTGCTTCTTTTTAGATTCCAGTTCCTTCATTTGGCCTTCAAATTGTCTCTCCTTTGATTCATGCTTCTTCACTCGGCTTTCATGTTGCTTCTCTTTTGACTCAAACTCCTTCACACGCCCATCAAATTGCTTCTCTTTAGACTCAAGTTCCTTAACTTGTCCTTTCAATTGCCTCTCTTTTGTTTTGAGCTCCTCCACTTGGCTTTCAACCTGCTTCGTTTTAGATTCCAGTTCCTTCATTTGACCTTCAAATTCTTTCTCTTTCGATTCATGCTCCTTCACTAGGCTTTCATGTTGCTTCTCTTTTGACTCAAACTCCTTCACACGGCCATCAAATTGCTTCTCTTTAGACTCAAGATCCTTAACTTGTCCTTTCAATTGCCTCTCTTTTGTTTTGAGCTCCTCCACTTGGCTTTCAAAATGCTTCTTTTTAGATTCCAGTTCCTTCATTTGACCTTCAAATTCTCTCTCTTTTGATTGATGTTCCTTCACTCGGCTTTCATGTTGCTTCTCTTTTGACTCAAACTCCTTCATCTGGCTTTCGAAATGCTTCTCTTTTGATAGCAAATCCATCATTTGGCATTCAAATTCTTTCTCTTTTGATTCAAACTCCTTTACTTTGCCTACAAGTTTGTTATCTTTTGAGTCAAACTCCTTCAATTCACCTTCAAATTCCTTCTTTTTTGATTCAAATTCCTTCACTCGGTCTTCAAGTTGACTCTCTTTTGATTCAAACTCCTTCACTTGTTTTTCAAAGAGGTTCTTTTTAGATTCCAGCTCTTTCACTTGATCTTCAAGTTGCTTCTCTCTAGAGTCAAGTTCCTCAACTTGTTCTTTCAATGAACTCATTCTTGATTTGAGCTCCTCCATCATGCTTTTGAAATGCTTCTTTTTAGATTCCACACGGCCTTCAAATTCCTTCTCCTTTGATTCATGCTTCTTCAATCGACCTTCAAGTTGCTTCTCTTTCGACTCAAGCTCCTCCTTCATCTGGCATTCAAATTCCTTCTGTTTTGATTCAAACTCCTTCACCCGACTTTCATGTTGCATCTCTTTTGTCTCTAGCTCCATTGCCCGTCCTTCAACTTGCTTCTCTTTTGTATCAAGCTCATTCATATGACCTTCAAGTTCCTTTTCCTTTGATTCAAATTCTTTCACGCGAACTTCAAGCTGTGTCTCTCTTGACTCCAGCTTCTTTACCCTTTCCTCAAAGTCCTTCTCCTTTGACTGAAGCTCCTCCACTAGTCCTTCGCACTGCTTCTCTTTTGACTCAAGTTCCTTAACCCGGCCTTTAAATTGCTTCTGCTTTGACTCAAATTCCTTCATTAGATCACAGCTATTCTTCATTTCTGATATTATATGTATGGATTTCTTCTTTGTAGACTCTAATTTTTCTGCTTCTTCACCAATTAATTTGTTTGTTGCATCAAGATCTTTCTCTTTGGACTGAAGTTCCAAAGTACATTCAGCAATTTTTTGGGAAAGAGCCTTCAGTTCCTCTTCCTTCACTTCAACTTTTCTCTGCAGTTCATCGTGAATTTCATTTACACAACTAACTTGCTTGTTCTTATCTTCAAGCTCTTTGCAGCTCTCTTCAATATCTCTCTTTATCGACTCCAGTCTCTCTTTTTCTACTCGACTCTTCCTTTTGCATTTCTTAAACGACTTCTCTACTAATGTAAGTTCATTCATCAGTGAGGAAAATGATTCATCAGTAGATTTGCCCTGCCTTTTAGACATACTAGACGAAGGAATACCATCTCCATCTTTGCCGTGATCATCATACGGTGGCGCTTTTGATTTCTTAACAGAAATATCGAATGAATCACTGTCATCAAACAGCCTCTTAACTGGAAGTGTAGCAGTCTCATGTTTACTACTACATGTTCTAAAACATGATTCAAAGTCTTGGCAAGAAACAGGTTCCTTCTTCACATCATCATCACCACCACCACAAATTTTTGGCGTATCGGAAGCCTCAACATCCATTATTCAACTGTGGAAATTGGAAATCCTCAATTTACAAACACCAAATAAAACCTGGGAAGAAAAAACAAAAAATAAAAATAAATAAATAAATAAATAAGTGAAAAACCAGCTTCTTCAATTAAAGAATTTATAGGTTAAACTGAATCATCAAATAATAATACATTATACATTTCGAGAAGTAAAATCTTAATCAAACGAAAAAAACCTAAAAAATAGAGATTTCAAGCTTTAATCAGAAAACAATACCCATGTGAAAAAAATGTAAACTTTTTAAAGTTTGAACATAGAAAAATAAATATAGTAGCTCTAACATTGCATGATATAGATTTTGTAAGGAAATAGCATGAAATTATAAAAACCCAGAAAATAGACATTTGAAGTTTTAATCAAAATAAAACAATACCCATGTAATAAAAATGTAAACTTTTAAAGTTTGAACATATAAACACACACAACAGTTTCAGAATAAAAATGAAAGAATATAGAACAGAAAATTAGGAATAGAAACAGGGATTTACATTTCAAGATATATAAATATACATATACATAGAGATGATTTATGAGCTATAATCTAACACTGCATGTTGTTGATTATTGTTAACAAAGGCATGGAAATATAAATGTGAAATAGATAAACAAACAAAAAAAATTAGTTAAAGCTTAAATGATGCTTACAAGTTTAGAATAGAAGGTTGATGATACAAGAGAAGAGAAGAGAAAAATGGAAAATGAAGAAGGTGAAGAGTTTGTAGAATTTGTTTTGTATTATTTATTTTCTGGAGAGTAAAGTGAGAAAATAACGAATGAAGAAGGAAGGAAATGAAAAAGAAAAGAGTGTTGAGTTTTTTTTTTTTTTTATCTTGTCCCGTGAGCTTAGTTCAGTTGGTAGAGACAAATGCATAATATATATATAAAGAGTGTTGAGTTGATAGCTCTGATTTGGGACTCAAGGCGTATCTTAGTGTGGGCTCCACAAATCTCACTCTAAAATGCCAAAATAACTTCCTCATAGTTGTCGAGGACTAACCAAGGGGTTGTTAAGGATAAGGACAATTTTTTTTAGGGTGATAGTCAATATTTATCCTTGCATGTGTACCGTTTGTAAGAAAGAATTAAAGTGTAATTGTCTTAAGGGAGCTAAGAGGATTGTTTAAGTAACCAAAATAAGTAAGTACAACTTTCTATCATTCAATAAATGGTGTATGTGGTTTATTAAATAGATCATATATATTATTTATTGAATGAACCTAAAAAGTGAATTTTTATTTATAATAGTGACGGAGTGTATTTAATAAAAAGTTGTGTAATTATTATTTCTTTCGTCTCATAATAACTGAGTCATTTTTAATAAAAAGGTGTCACAAAATAACTGAGTCATTTCACTTTTCAAAACAATATTAATTACTTTTTTCGCTTTATAACTCTAATTAATATTACTTTCATCACTCCCAATTCAATATATTCCACTTTACATTTATCAGAGTGAAAAATGCACTAATACTTAATGAAAACACTTAAAACCATTTTTCTCTCTCCTTCATTTATACATTTTTCTTAATATATGTGATTTGAGCAATTGGCTCAGTTAATTCCGGTATGGATGGCGTATTTGGTCAATTGTAACAACTTACATTTCTAAAAGACAAAATTTTTACTTATGGATTCCTTAACCATTGCCTTTAGGGCATTTGTAGCAAGATTCTTGTTTTTAACTTAAAGATTAAAACATGGGTCATGTTAACTAGTATCTTCTGTCATTAGTTAAGAAAACTAAAAAAATGAAATTTTAAAGAGAAAATAACACTTTATGCTTTTGAGGAGTTGAGAGAACACATTCCAATATAATATTTAGTACATTCGGTCCTTAACCAATGTCCTGGAGACATCGGTTAACATTTCTCTTAAAATATTTACTGGTCTTGCTAATCAGTACCCTTTGGACAATAGTTAAAAAAATTATAAATAAAAAATTTGTCTTAAAAATATAAATTTTGCCTTTTAACTAATGCCGCACTGTTAGCACTTTCCAATATTTAGTTTTGTAAGTTATATGACTAAAGTGTGACATGAAAAACTTAATAGACCAAATTATCTAATATTTGTAATTTAAGAAACTAAAATTAAATTAAAAAAACCTAAGAGAGCAAAGAGAAAGTTTAAATTAACTAAAGAGTTCAAGAATATAATTTAGCCTAAATTGTAGTACTATCTTTGATCTCTATTATAATAAAAAAAATTATTTTTTGGAACTACTTTTTAGATTAATTGATATATCTAATTTGTAAAATGTTTACTTTTTAAATTAATTGAATAATGGTTGTATTCGATAGTATATATTATTAATCAGATAAAATTCAATAGCTTTTGTATATGATATATAATTCACCCCTGAACTTAGTTAGGATTCTAAAACTCAAAAATTTTAAAGACATTTTTTTTATAAAAAAAAAAAAAGGCACACGAGAAATGAGTAAGGTAAAAAAAGAAAAGTAATAGTCAAATAAATATCATCCTGGTCTAGTGCATGGTGTTTCAATATTGTGAATCTCATAAAAGAAGTGGGCGCTCACATTTTAGTCAACGTTGAGGTTCGATTTGGTTTGAGAAAAAATATTTTAAGGTGAAAATGACAGTTTTTAGGGTTTTGAGAAATTGACCGAAAACTTTTAAGGTACTATTATATTTAAAATGTTTTTAAAATATTGGTTGTTATTTTCCTTAACAAGTGCCTTATTAGTATGACCCTTAAGTTAAATATACATTTTGCTTTAGTCCCTTACTCTTAAGTTTTTTTTCGTTTCATATTGGTCATTGAAATTACAAATAATAGACAATTTGGTCTCTAAGTTTTTTTTTTCTTTCATTTCATTTTGATCACTTAACCTACAAATAGTAGATATTTTGATCTTTAGGTTACAAACTTTAGACACTTTCCTCCTTTCTATTAGGGACCAAAAATGTTTTATTATTTGTTATTTAAAGACCAAAGTGTCTAACATTCATAATTTAAGGGATTAAAATAAACTGAAAAAAAAAACATAAGACTAAATTGATAATGTTTTTAGCTTAACAGACCAAAATGAAACAAAACAAACTTAAAAGACCAAAAGAAAATGTAAAAATAATTCAAAAGACCAAATGTGTAAATTTTTTTTTGGTCAAGACCAAATGTGTAATTTACCCAAAATAAATCGGAAGAATTTAATCCCCACTTAAATCGCCATGGAATTTTGTTTTTTTTTTTCCATCTATGATGACATTATAAAACGTTGAGGTTGATTTGGTTTTAGAAAAATCCACGTAAGGTTTAGTTTTTGAGAAAAAAGAATTGAAAAAATTTAGTCACCATGAAAAATTAATATTTCTTTTATGATGATATTATTTTGATGAACTGATTTAACTATTTTTAATTATTGTCAGGTAGGTATGTAATTGTCAATTTTCTAACACTAGATCAAGTAGGGACTAAAAATTAACTCTCTTTTAATAATTGACATAAACCTTCTTTAAAAAAATAAAGACAAATACCTCCATGAGTCCTTTAAGTTTCATATTTATTTTAAATAGATCCTTCAAGTTTCTAAGTTTCGAGTTTGTTTTAGATAGGTCATTTAAGTTTCTACGGCTTCAGATAGGTCCTTTAAGTTTCGAGTTTGTTTCATATAGGTCTTTTTTGTGATAGAGAAATAGTTGAATACAAAGGACTTATCTGAAACAAACTCGAAACTTAAAGGAACTATCTGAAACCTTAAAACTTAAAGGACCTATCCGAAACAAACTCGAAACTTAAAGGACCTGTCTGAAACCTTAGAAACTTAAACAACCTATCTAAAAAACAAACGTGTAACTTAAAAGACATAGAGAGGTATTTAACCAAAAAATAATAATTGACTAGACCTAATTACTGTCACAGACCCAGTTCATTTTTTATTCTAAAAATTGTTTTTATTTTGTTCAGGACTAAATTTTGTCACCAAGTTTCTCTTGAGAACTAAGCTGAAACTTCACTCTTAATCTTATATCAACTTTTCTAAACCTATATAATTTCCACTTCAAACTCAACTCAGCCCTATCATTTTTACAAAATCAATTCAAATTCCGCAAGCAAATCCCAATCCCCACAATATCAACAATATACTCCCGCCGTATTTTTTTATTAACAAAAAACACTAATTCACACTTATTAAAAAAACTAATACTTAGTGATTTGAGGTATAATTTTTTGTGTTCTCCTTGAAACAAGTTTCATTAAAAGATGTAAAAATAATTCTCATTGGTTAAAAATTCTGGAGAAAATAAAAAAAGGAACAAATTGAATGCAACATGCATTTAATTTTACATTGAAAAATATGATTTGTTGGAAAAAACACAATAAAAGCTTAAAAGTTGGTCTTTTTTGCTTATATTTTGAGACAAAGAAAAAGAGATTTTTTTGCTTATATTTTAGGACGGATAGAGTATATGAGAAGATAATCCCAAAATCATCCAAATTAGAATGGGTTGTTGTTTTCACATTCAAATTAAATGTGTTCAAGGGTTAGGATCCTATAGATAGTTTGGTTGGTTACAATAGTTGAGTGTATAAAAATCTGTTTTTAAAAGTGGTTATGTAATTAAGATTTTATACATCTCAAATTTTAGTATAATGTTCTCCATATTTTTTTTTTTAAATGAAGAGCACAAAGACCCAAGTAACAAGTGGCATAGGCCATAGAGTAAGAAACAAGTAACTATTTTGTATATAAAAACGTTTCTACATAACGAAATTGTATATGGAAATGTTTGAACTTAAAATTGAAAACTTAAAAAGTGCAAGAGAATGAAAGTACAGGGAGCTAAGAAATAAAGATAGCCCTGTTAATTTTTCGTGGGTTTTCATTCTTTTCAATTAGACATTTTACATAGTAGGAAACAAAGAGAATCATAGTCATTTACACGAGAATATGTAGCCAACAAAAGTAGTGTACATGTTAGCAGATTTCCATTACCACATTTCTCTACATTAAACTGTTTAAGTACTAAAAAAAACTATTTCCCTTTATTCGAGTTTAGCTCAAGAATACGATATCGAACCTCCTTGCAAGGCAGATCCTCAGATTCTAGACTGTTGTCTGAAATGCATTGTAGAACAGTTCCCAGAAAATTTATTGATCTCTGGCCTTATCCTGCGTCAAAGTTAATAGTAATTTTTTTATGACTATCATGCAGAAGTATATGTGTGAAAATGGAATGGTTCATAGAGAAGAATTTAAATAATAAAAATAAAAGAACCTTGATATCAATGGAGTTGGTTTCTCGCAGCTTCTCTCACAAATCAGTTTGGAATTCTGGACGTGTTCTTGCAACATATCAATTAATTGATTTTCGTCAGCCAAGTTATATGCACAACTGAATCTAACAGCTACAACAAATTGCTTCCTCTAGATAACATTTTTAACAATATCTGCAAGGTACGGGAAATTTTACTTCATCAAAACTTAACAGAAAAGAACAGATATAAAATAAGTTCTTATTAACAAAAAACTGAGGAGAATGGACTGAATATTCCAAGTTTATTTCATTTTCCATGCATAAACACCGAGATGTCAATTTTATCATGAATAGCAATAGCAACCTTATCCTAACTGCAGATAAACAGCGTGAAAAGTAATAATAGATATTGACATATTTTATAATCATATGATATGATGTAACACACCAAGGCATAAAGATAAAAGGAGTGATACTGGTCACAGACCAGACCATTTCTAAATTAACATACCAGAAACTTTATTTGCAAAACCCAGGGTCTCCAACAGCTCAATAGCTATCTTGTGCTGAGCAACAGATGCAAAAAGCTCCAAAACTTCATCTTCATCGAAAGAAGTAAGCAATCCATAAATTGACAAAAGCAGCAAAAAACCAAGAACCGCCAAAGAATTTTCAGTATTCTCTCTAATGTAAGCTCTCAAATCATGTGCTAGCTTTAGCGCTTCTTCTCTTACACAAGGTTTAATAGTTGGTGAGATTCTCATCAATTCTTCTAGAAGGTAGATGTGGCTATCATCAATAACCACAACATTGTCTCCCTTCTCTCCCTTCTCACACAGTGGAGTAATGGGGATTTGTATTATATCCAGAACAAGTCTTGATGGATCTGATGATTCTAGCAGATAAACATAAATGTCACTGCGAAGTGATTCGACTCCATCAGTTTTATCACTCATGTCCAACTGCAAACTTGTACCATCAATGGTAGGACTTAATTGGTCATTCATGTAGGAGGCAACTGCATAATTAGATAGGAGAGCCAGATAGTTTAGATCCCTCATACTGATAGAAACGTCATTAAATGAAGGTGACAATAGGAATTTAAATATATATATATATATATATATATATATATATATATATATATATACTATGAGAGAAAGGAAAACCTTTCCTAGATTGAAATGTATGAGTGACAGGAAAGAATTATACTAATAGTTGCAAACAATCAATGTCAGTATAGCACCTTAACAGAATCAATGGAGATAGTGTTAGATTGGTTCATAGACAAGACTAGAAATAGTTGCACAAATAGGACTACTAAGTGACCCTCAATGGTTTTTTAGGATAGCAAACTCAAATTTTAACTCAGAGATTACATTATTTGCAAATACTTGAAAAATTTAAAATACATTCAAATACTAATCAATCATTAGCAGTACAGTAGCATATATTATAATAAAACCTAGCCATGGATAAAAACGCAAGAGTTTTTTGCATTTAAGAGATTCATAAAATGTTCAAGGGTGAAAAATATAATCCTCCAAATACAGTTTGACAGTGTATGTGTTTGTGTGTGATATAAAAACAGGAGAAGTGTTTCAGCTTGGCTAAGCATACAATATTAACACGATTAAAAATACTTTTAAAGAATTATAAACATCAATAAATGAAACAATTGAAATGATTTTTTTTCAGTAAACTAGAAGGATAAGAACCTTTACCTGATTCTTTTTCCTCATCGATATATTTTTCTAATGCTTCATATTGACTCCCTGTCAACTCAGGCTCCTTCAGTTGTCCATCAAATTTATTCAGCCTTGACTCAAGTTCCTTGACTTGTCCTTCAACCTGCTTCTCTTTTAACTCAAGCTCCTGCACCTTTACTTCGAACTGATTCTCTTTTGACTCAAGTTCTTTCCACCGTTCTTCAATTTGCTTATCTTTTGATTTGAAATCCTCAACTTGGCTTTCAAAGTGCTTATTTTTTAATTTGAGCTCCTTAATTTGACCTTCGAGTTCTTTTGCTTTCAATTCATGCTCCTTTACTATGGCTTCATGTTGCTTCTCTTTTGAGTCAAGTTTTTTCATTCGGCTTCCAATATGCTTCTGTTTTGATACCAGTTCTTTCTCTTTGAATTCGAACTCCTTCACTCGTCCTACAAGTTGGTTCTCTTTTGACTCTAACTCCTTCAATTGGCTTTCAAAGTGCTGTATTTTAAATTCCAGCTCCTTCACCTGGCCTTCAAATTTCTCCTCTTTTGATTCAAACTCCTTCTTCCAGCCTTCAAGCTGCATCTCTTTTGACTCTAGCTCCATTGCTCGTCCTTCAACTTGCTTCTTTTTTGATTCAAGCTCCTTCACCCAGTTTTTGAAAAGCTTCTTTTTTGATTCCATCTCCTTTACACAATATTCAAGTTCCCCCTTCTTTGATTCGAACTGTTTCACATGTCCTTCCAGCTGCTTCTCTCTTGATTCTGATGCCTTTACCTGTCCTTCTAAGTGCTTCTCCTTTGACTCTAACTCCTTCAATCGGCTTTCAAAATGATTCTGTTTTGATACAAGCTCCTTCTCTTGGCCTTCAAATTTCTCCAGTTTTGATTTAAACTCATTCTCCCGGACTTCAAGTTGCATCTCTTTTGAGTTTAGCTCCAGTGCCCGTCCTTCAACTTGCTTCTGTTTTAACTCAAGTTCCTTAACCTTACCTTCAAAACGCTTCTTCATTGACTCGAAGTCTTCCATTTGAGCACGTGGATCATTCTGCCTGATTGACATTACCCTTAGTAACTTCTTCCTTTCGGACTCTAAAATTTCTGCTTGTCTGCCAACTAATATTTTCATTGCATCAAGCTCTTTCTCTTTGGACTTAAGTTCCATATTACATTCAACAACTTTTTGGGTAAGAGCCTTGAGTTCCTCTTCCTTCCTTTCAACTTTTCTCAGCATATTGTTGTGAATTTCATTAAGTCTTCTAACACAAATAACTTGCTTCTTCTTTTTTCCAAGCTGTTTCCAACAGTCTTCAATATCTCTCTTTATGCACTGCAGTCTCTTCTCTTCTACTTTCCTCTTCCTTTTGCATTTCTTAAACATTTTTTCTACCAATTTAACTTCTTTCTTCAGCGAGGAAAATGATTTATCTGCTGATTTTCCCAACCTTCCAGTTCTATTCGACGACGGATTATCATGTTTGTCTTCGTTTTGATCATAATATGGTGACATCTTCAATTTCTTCGCAGAAATGTGCAAGGAATTGCTGTTATCAAGCAGCCTCTTAACTGGCAGTGTAGTAATACTAATATCCCTTGTCTTAACAGAAAGATCACGTTTACTACTACATGTTCCCAGACTCGAAATCGGAGAAAGCCTTGGTGACACAGGAACATCATCAACATTATGTTCAGATTCAAAGTCCTGACAAGAAACAGGTTCCCTCATCACATCTGAATGGGATGTTTTTTTCTCACATGAATTGATCCATTTATCATTTAAGTTCCCATCATCATCACCAACACAAAAGTTTCGCTTATCAGAAGCCTCAATATCCATTATTAATCAACTAGAGAAACTGGAAGAAAAAAACAAATAAATAAACAAGAAGCTTCTTCAATAGAAAAATTTATAGGTCAAATGAAGCATTAAGTAATACATTACAGTTCCAGAAGCACACATAAAGGATCAACACGAAGAATAATGACAATATAAATAGGGGTAACCGTTTCAACATATAAACATGAACACATTTATTAGCTCTAAGCCTCTAACATTGCATCTTGTTGATTTGTTTTAGACAAAGACGTGAAAATAAAAAAGCGAAAGAGCAATATCTAAAAATGATGAGGCACACAAACACTAGACACGACATGAACACTGACACATTGACACCGATGAATTTTTTATAAAATGACATAATTCAGTGTATTCACATGTGTCGGTGTTGTGCCCTGTCAAACACCAGAACACACGATCGATCAGAAGTGTCGGTGCTAGGCATAAAATTTTCACTTATCAGACGTTTAACATGCAAGTTCCCATCATCATCATCATCACCATTCATTATTAATCAACTGTAGAAACTAGAAGAAATAAATAAATAAGCACAAGAAGCTTGTTGAATTGAAAAATTTCTAGGTCAAATCATGATGAAGTACATACATAACATTTATTATAAACAGAGGTAAATCAATGTTTCAACATAATAATAATAATAATAATAATAATAATAATAATAATAATAATACACACATTGATTAGCTCTAACTAATACTAAATCATCAAGTAATGAATAGATTACAGTTTCAGAATCAGAAACAAAATGTATGACTGAACTATGGAAACGGAATCATGAAGTAATATATCAAAATTATTGTATAAAAAAAGAGAGTGAAGTTTTGAAGCTTACAATACAAGAAATGGTTGATGATGTTATCTTCTTGTTACGGAGATAGAAATGGAGGAAGAAGAAAGAGAGTTGAGTTTGTTACGCTGCTAGTGTTGTACTTGTGTGTGGGGTCCACAACTTGCTTACGAAGTTGTTGACTTGACAGTGAGGAACGTTCAGTTACAGTACATTGTTGTGATTTAACCAAATACAGAAATTTTAGTTTTTCTTCTCTCATTGGCCCCTCAATTAAACTGTATTACAAGGACTAAATTCAATTAAATAGAGTCACAAAGAAAAGTAGGTGCTATAAGTAAATTGATCTAAATGGTATGAGACTGCATTTAAGTAAATAGTTATGGGTTCAGTTGATCCACACACTTGTGTATTGAGGAAATGTGATTCAAGGAAAAGAATCTACTTTATGTGAGTCACACATTTTTTGATGGAGATTGGTCATGACTAAATGACACTGGAAATTTTGTACTTATGACATGGTAAGAAAAAATAAATAAAAATCAAGCGAACTATAATCTTGTTAATCCATCGCAACTTTGTATTCCACCTAGCCACTTTTATTGACTTCCATCTTTTGCAATTGATTTATCGTGAATTCCGCTCAATTTCAATTTTTATTGGTTGGTTTTTAATTATTTATGCTATCGTGATGGTTTTATTCGCTTTATACAACAATGCTAGAAGAAGAAAAAAAAAGTGTTACATTGAAAGGAAATAAAGGTTAGGAAAAGGTAACAAAAAATATAGGGTTTGAGACGATGTGAAAAGACTAGTTGGACACTTGTTGTTCTCACATCCATCGTTTCCTAGAAACATGTGGGAATGACCAAAATACCCAGCGGTAGTTAACTATCACAGGGGCGTTTTTGGTCATTTTCCTGTGTTTCTAGGAAACAATGGATGTGAGAAAAGCAATTGACGACTAGTTGTCACAAAATAGCGATAGTGATGTAGAAGGAATGCTACCAAAAAAATTCAAAAGATAGGAGAGCCAAGTGATTCAACATGTTGCATTGGTGATCGCTCTATATTCTACCTCAGCAAAGGTACATGAGACCACGCTTTATTTGTCAAGACATAAAACCTTGATTAGAAGTGGACTTGAGGTAGCAAAAGAGACGAGTAGCAAGAGCCAAGAGTAATAAATGGTTGACGAGGACCAAGACACTAACATAGCTCGAACCCGTGACCTCTCATATCTAAGTTATGTTTTTATATCACTAGACAAAATCTTTGAAGTTAAAGAGACTATTTTTCTATTGTGACTGACAATGGAATTTTTAGGAACACACTTGATTAACCCTCCATTTTCCTGAAATAGTTAAGGGAAGTTTTAAAATGCTACCCACACCGTCCAAGTCTATTACGGCTTATAAAGAAAAACAAACCGTTAACACCGCTGCATTCGAGCACAAGACTCGAACACGGGACCTCTAATTAAATTGGAAGAGATATATTATCATTTCATATAAATTCAACAAGTCCCATAAAATTCAACAATAAGATTGGGGGAGAGGTATTGGAAGAAGTAGTTGGGGTTGGAGGGGAATAATGCTCGGCAAGAAGCACACCAAGTCCCATAAAATTCAACAATAACTAGTCTATCCTCAGCTTGACTCAAGTCTTTTCTATAGCATTTGATATTCATTTACAAGCGAAGGTGTTATTAGGTTTTCGCTGGCACATATCTATACATTAGGTTGTTACATATTTGGAGGATGGCACTCATATAGTCTTCTCTCTCTTTAGCTCAACAATGCCACATGCGAGAACAAGACTGAGATGTAGCCTCTTTAACAACTTTATGAGTGTCTCTGTTCATTTACCTCTTTATATAAAAACAATGTTGTGTTAAATTAAACAATAGATGCCATTCATCAATTTGTGGACGATTTATACTATATCCATATTACCCTTTGAGAATCAAATTTAAAGATAACATTTTATAATGCTTATTATAAGAAATCGTCTTGGCTTGAATCAAGTTCATGTTCAATTTAGAGAGACACACCTAGACTAGTGCCTACTGCATACCAAGAAAATGGAGCACCAGACACCAGTGTTACATTTGACCCAGCCAACTCTCAGTTTTTCCCTAGATTATTGAATATTCACTTCATCATGCAATTATATTGAAATGTGATTAGTGATATGAGTATTAGCGGCAACTTTGAGGATGTTTAGGGTGTACGGAGTTTTTAGAGGCACACAAAAAAATGGTTTAAAAAGTTATATATTGAACAAATTTATAAGTCAAGGATTCAACTTTTTTCCTAAATTTTAAGCTCAAATTTATAAATTTGCAAATTATTTGCCTTTTAAGAAGGAACTTACAATAATTAAAAATAACATCCTCTAATTATCTAACTCGAAAAAGGCATTTTGTAGGCTTAGTTCTATAACCCATTGGAGAGCTTTAGGGGGACATGTAGTTTCACCTTTAAGAGTAGATACGCAACAAGGGTTTCAAACTGTTAATACTAAAGCTTAATATGCATCAATATTACATTTATAAAAATCCATGGGAGGGGGTTGCCAACCATTCAAATATTCATTATAAGCTCTACCTTCCACAACTTGAGTTTATTGTTTTGCCTTGAGCCAATCACAAAGGAAATTATGTCCTCTTTCCACAATTTGGTAAGAAGACAAGACAATATTTTTCATTTTGAGCTCGCCAAACTCCAAAGGTTTAAAGCAGAAGAGACTCTCATGTCAGGTTCGTTGCTTTCTAAGAAAGTAAAGAAAATATCTTTAAAAGAACTAACGATGTAAATAAGAGATTGAATATCGTCCCACAAACCTTGCATCTGCCAACACTCTTCACTAATTGAACACTTTACAAAGAGAGTGTATAGTCAGTCATCACAAGAATAATGTGAGAAATAGAACATCAACTTCATTAAGTTTCATATTCATATTTTGAATACTAACTCTGAGTTCACACAAATATTTTGACTTTAATGTTTCTCTGGAATTAAATATTCCAGTCCCTATACAAAATCAGAGTAGATATTAGAAAAAATAACCGATAAGTTCGATCTGCTTGCTTCATTTGTGAGATGCTCCTGAAGAGCAGTGTGAGGGTGAGCAACAAGTTGAATGCTGGGAACTCCAAGTCAACTGCATTCTCAGATAATTGTTCAGTATATTAATATAACAAATGAAAAAAATAAAATAAATGTGATGGTATTATAACTTGAAATAAAGAGGAATTAACTATATCTCTATGAACATTTTAAAAAAAAAAAATGTAAAGAAAAGACAAAAAATTCATAAGAGGAATGTTACACTTACGTTTAAGAGCTATGTAGTTATGATGACAACAAAATTAGTGCCATATCAAATTTATATGAAACAACAAAACTAAGAATGAAATCAAAAAAATGAAGAAGAAAAAGAAACTATAAACCTTTATCAAAACAAAGGAAGCTCTGCGGTAATGAACATGAAGACTACGATGGAGTTGATAAAACCTTTACTATAGTGTTTGAATTAGGAGAATGTGGTAATGAAACTCTATATTTTTTTGCAGTGACGATTCATTTGCTAATCGCATAGCTGCCACAACTTTGAACCGATGGTCCTCTTCACCCGTCAAGGCAGAGCAAAGAAATTGTGAGCGATAAAGTAAAAGAAAAGACAAGTTATAATGTTATATACTCAAATTTCGAAGGAGATTGGACATTTAGCAAATCTGTCAAATTCTAGTAGTGACCAAAAAAGTGTAACCTTTTTTCCCAAGAAGAAGACTGATTTTATGTATTTCAAGAAGCTTGGTTTAGATGCATCGTATTAAGGGTAAGTTATGATTTTGGTCATGTAATACGATCACTTTCTAATGGAAAAACAGAGAAGATTAATACTCAAGTTACACGTGAATATGAACATGTTCCTATATAACATATTTAAGCCTATGGAGATTTAAATACATGAGAAAGAAAGACTAGAAAGCCAAGAAACAGAGATGATCCTGTTAACAGAATTTTTCATATCAACAAGTTTTTGTGCTAGAGCAACATATTGTAAAGAAATGTGGTCATGGAAACCTGCTAACATAAAAGACTTTGACAGAATTCTCTCTGTTTCTCACTGTCAATTTTCTTTTAACAAATGACAACTTTTAGGGGAAACAAATGTAGCCAATATGAATTCAATTCCATACCAAGTTACCAAGATATAATATAATATAGTATTAATCTTATTAATCTTAGTATCTTTGTATATGTCCTGCATAGTTTTTACTTATCAGTTATCATCTACTATCTCATAGACTAGCAACATTAGGTTTTCATCATGAAACCTCGTCCTCATAGCAGATAACAATGATAGGGAAAATAACAATAGATATAGATATGAAACAAACAAAATATCAGTAAAATAAAAAAAATAAAAAATTACCATATGAGAAAATGACAGAAACACGAACTAGAATCTTATAACACAGTTATACACAAATAAATTCAAAAATAGATTCACAGAAAACTTGAAATGCATTAGCTATATTTACCAATTTGGCTCCACTTGTGTTCAATTCAATGTACCACTTAATAATTCATTATCCATAATACAACTCTACAAGAACATTCCAAAAGCAATGAGAGATGTTTAATGGTTCCAAGTTCATCCAAAGAATCAGACACCAAATTAAGAAAACAAATGTGAAAAACTTGCAAGCCATAAAGAACCAGACACCAAATAAAGAAAACAAATGTGCAAAACTTGCAAACCATATTTGAAACAAGGTTCTAAGATTCAGCATTCTCAAAGTAGGATATCAAATTCGAACCTATTCAAAAACATCTGTACAATCACACAAATATGTTGTATATAATTTTTTTCTCAAGCACCGATAGCTAACACTTGCAATATGAATTTAAGAGAAGGTACAATCACACTTGGAATATGGATTTGATAATTCTATGGTCTAACATACCATAGAATAGAGAGAAAAAGAGAGAGATTGGTGACTGACCAAAGCATAAATAAAAACGTACCAGAAACTCTATTTGCAAAACCCAGGGTCCCAAACAGCTTCACAGCTATCTTGTGTTGAGCAACAAATGCAAAAAGCTCCAAGACTTCATCTTCATCAAAAAAAGTAACCAACCCACAATCTGACAAAAGAAACAGAAAACTAAGAACCGCCAAAGAGTTTTCGGTATTTTCTTTCATGTTAGCTTTCAAATCAAGTGTTAGCTTCAATGCTTCTTTTACACAAGGTTTGTTATTTGGTGAGTAATTAATTTGATTATTGAATTCATATTCATGAACACACAAATGGTGCATAAGTACTGAATTACAATTTACAAAGATATATAAAATAAGCACATTGTTAGTGTATCAGTACCAAAGTAAGCACATCATTGGTGCATAAGTACATAATTTACAAAGATGACCAAAATAAGCACATTACTAGTGCATTAGTACCAAAATAAGTACATCATTGGTGCATAAGTACTTAACAAACAGACATATCCAAAATAAGCACATTCTTTGGTACATAAGTGTCATAGTACAAGATCATAAAGTCAATCCTTAAAAACAAATGCCCTGAGTGCTGCCATACAAAGTCCAATCTTTGGATTAATTGTTTCTTGCTCACCATCTCTACCATAATTTCCATCACCATTATCTGCCACATTCATCTCACCATCATCAGATTCAGTTTCATACATCTCATCGTCATCATGAATCACAAGAGGTGCTTCTGAGCTGCTACCAGGACCTTTGAAAATAGTTCTCATCTTGCTTGCGCGTAGTCTTCCACTTGTTCTTCTTGGAAGTCCCAAATGCTTCACCTTTGGTTTGTTTGATTTCTTTGCAGCAGGGGCAATAGGAGGTCTTTCTGCAACCTTTACCTTCTTTTTAACATGCCCAGGACTAGTAACAACAGGAGTGCCAACAACAGGAGGTCTTTCTGCCATTTTTGCAAAAAAACTGCAACTGAGTTCTGGTTTGTTGAAGAAAAGAGTTAAGGAGAAGAAGAAGAAGAAGACGAAGCGAACGAGGAAGAAGAGGGTGGAAATCTGTTTTTACGTTTTTTATCATGATGTGTCGTGTCACTGAACCAATGCCAACTCATGGTCTTTTTTTATGACAATGTTAATGAGGGACTAAAATATAAATGGGTTCAAATATCATAGGGGTAAATTGTAAGGATTTTTTTTGTAGGGACTAAAACACAAATTCGCCCATATTATAGGGACCAAATGCACAAATAACCCTAAACAAAACTATAAATAGTTGCACTAATAGGACTACATTTTTTTTGACAAGACTAAGGTTGTCAGAATATTGAACCAACATTTTAACTTACGAGATTTACACTATTTGCAATCTACCTGAAAAACTAAATCTACATTCATATACACATCTATCATTAGCAGAACTATAATTTTATAATTAAAACTTAGCTATGGGGTTTTTTCATTTTAGATTCATTAAATATCAAGGTTGAAAAATATAATCCAACTTTGTTTGACAGAGTGTGTGTGTGATATAAAAACTGGACAAGCTTTTCAACTTGACTAAGATACACTACATTTTTTTTGACAAGACTAAGAGCAAGATATACTTCTTTAACATCATTATTATTATTCTTTTAAGAAAAAGTAGATCAGATTATTAAAAATATCAACATCATTAAACTAGATGAATAAGAGAATAAGAACATTTACCCGATTTGTTTTCCTCATCAAAATCTTTTATTAACGGTTCATATTGTTTTTCTCTCAACTCAGACTCCTTCCACTGTCCATCAAATCTTTCCAGCTTTGACTCGGGATCCTTAACTTGTCCTTCAAACTGTTTCTCGTTTAACTTGAGCTCTTTGACCAGTAGTTTGAACTTGTTCTCATTTGTCTCAAGTTCTTTCCATCTTTCTTCAAATTGCTTCTCTTTTGATTTGAGTTCCTTAACTTGACCTTTGAACTCCTCCTCCTTTGATTCAAACTCCTTCACTTCACCTTTGAATTCCCCCTCTGAGTGGAACTCCTTCATTTGTTCTTTGAATTGATTTTCTTTTGATTCAAGCTCCTTCAGTTGGCTCTCGAAATGCTTCTTTTCTGATTCCAGCTCCTTCATTCGGCCTTCATGTTGCTTCTCTTTTGACTCAAGCTCCTTCATTCGGCTTTCGAAATGATTATGTTTTGATACCAAATCATTCACTTGACCTTTAAGTTCTCTCTCGTTCAATTCATGCTCCTTCAATCGGACTTCATCTTGCTTCGCTTTCGACTCAAGCTCTTTCACTTGGCTTTCTAAATGCTTCTTTTCTGATTCCAGCTCCTTCACTCGGCTTTCATGTTGCTTCTCTTTTGACTCAAGTTCCTTCATTCGGCATTCGAAATGATTATGTTTTGATACCAAATCATTCACTTGACCTTTAAGTTCTCTCTCGTTCAATTCATGCTCCTTCAATCGGACTTCATCTTGCTTCGCTTTCGACTCAAGCTCTTTCACTTGACTTTCTAAATGCTTCTTTTCTGATTCCAGCTCCTTCACTCGGCCTTCATGTTGCTTCTCTTTTGACACAAGCTCCTTCATTCGGCTTTCGAAATGATTATGTTTTGATACCAAATCATTCACTTGACCTTTAAGTTCTCTCTCGTTCAATTCATGCTCCTTCAATCGGACTTCATCTTGCTTCGCTTTCGACTCAAGCTCTTTCACTTGGCTTTCTAAATGCTTCTGTTTCAATACCATCAATACCAGTTCCTTCGCTTCACCTTCAAAGTCCCTGTCTTTTGGTTCAAACTCCTTCACTTGGCCTACACGGTTATATTTTGACTCCAACTCACTCACTTGGCTTTCAAATTCTCTCTCCATTAATTCACGCTCCTTTACTTGACCTTCATGTTGCTTCTCTTTTGAATCAAGCTCCTTCATTCTCCTTTTGAAATGCTTCTGTTTTGATGCCAGTTCCTTCATTTGGCCTTCAAATTCCATCTCTTTTGATTTAAACTCCTTCATTTGGTCTACAAGTTGGTTTTCTTTTGACTCTAACTCCTTGACTTGGATTTCAAACAGCTTCTTTTTAGATTTCAGCTCCTTCACCTGGCCTTCAAATTCTCTCTCTTTTGATGCATGCTCCTTCACCCGGACTTCATGCTGCTTCTCTTTTGAGTCAAGCTCCTTGATTCGGTTTTCAAACTGCTTCTTTTTAGATTCCAGCTCCTTCACTTGGCCATTGATTTGCTTCTCTTTAGAAACAAGTTCCTTAACTTGTCCTTTCAATGGCATCAATTTTGTATTGAGCTCCTCCACCTCGCTTTCGAAATGCCTCTCTTTAGATTCCAGCTCATTCACTCGGCCTTCAAATTCTTTTTTTTCTGATTCATGCTCCTTCAATCGACCTTCAAGTTGCTTCTCTTTTGACTCAAGCTCCTCCATGCGGCTTTTGAAATGCATGTGTTCTGATACCAAATCATTGGCCAGCTCCTTCACTTGGCTTTCAAATTCCTTTTGTTTTGAAATGTTATCCATGATTTGACGAAGTTCCAACTCTTTTGTCTTGAGTTCTTGGTTGCGCTCTCGAATCAATTCCTCCACCAAATAGAGCTGTCCTTCCTTTGCTACAACATCCTTGACACATTCTTCAATTTTTCCCTGCATTTTCTTGTGAGCATCTTCGTTAATTCTTCCAACATAACTAATTTCCTTTTTCTTATTTTCAAGATCTTCACAGCACTCCTCAATATCTCTCTTTATGGACTGCAATCTCCTCTCTTCTACTTGTGTCTTGCTTCTGATATCCTTAAATAATTTTTCTACCAACACAAGTTTTTCTTTGAGTGTGGAAAATGATTTATCATCATCATCATCATCATCATCATCATCATATGGGGTTGGAGACACCTTGAATTTCTTCATCACGCCGCATAAGAAATTGTCATTATCAAATACCCTCTTAATTGGCAGTGTAGTAGTATCCCTCTTCTTAGCAAACCTTGCGGACAAAGGAACATCATCATCATGATCATCTTCAGATTCAAAGTCTTCACGTGAAGCTGAAGGCAACGTTTCTTTATCGAATGATGCAAGCCATTTAAAATTGAAGTGTTCTTCGTGATCATCACCAACACAAAAATTTGGGTTATCAGAAGCCTCATCAACATCCATCATTCAACTACAGAAACTGTAAACTCTTAGCTATTACACGAACACCTCAAAATCCTGGGAAAAAAAGATAAAAGCTTCAACTTTTAGCTTGAAAAATTTCTAGTACATTAATCAAATAATACATTAAATTTCCATTAGTAAAATTTTAACCAAACGAAAAATAGCTAGAAAATAGACATTTAAAGTTTTAATCATAAAACAATGGCCATGTAAAAAAAAATGTAAACTTTATAAAGTTTGAACTTATAAAAACACATTTAGTAGCTCTAACATTGCTAGATATTGATTTTGTTGAGAAATAGCATGAAAACAAAAGTGTTGGAGAAAAATACAGAAAATGCATGAAAAAAAGTTGAGATTTTTACCAGTTAGTTAAATTTGTGATCCACGGCGACGACGGTGAGACACAGAGATCCGAGTTGTTGAACACGGCGGTGAGGAAGAGCACGAGAGATAGACGAAAAGACAATGAATGTTTTCTTTCTCTGTCTATATGATTTAGAACGGAGATAGTACGGTTAAATAAAATAAAAAATCTTCTTTAGCACCGGTTTTCAATCAATTAATAGTGAACGATTAATCTGACTCATGTATAGAGCTATACGCACTGGTCAAGCGTTGTTTTTTTAAAAACCGAACCGTATTTCTCGAATATAATCTTTAGAAGGAGCTCTTTACCAAACAACTTGTTAACAATTTTTATTACCACCGGTAATTCTCTGACTACCCCCAGCTAAATCTCACCAAATTAATGGGTTAAATAAAATATGATTTTGTACACTAGTCAGTATGAGTACATGACACAATTAAGGGATTACATTCCTTTCCCAATGCAGTTTTTCCTTGAGGCAATGTACGGAATATCTTTTCATTTTTCCACTTAAATGAGGAAGATATCCTAGGTAGTAGCAGCTAATTAATATCTCGCTGCATTAATAATGTAGGACAAACTTTGGGTCATGTCATTATTTCAATTCAAGCGCTTACTGTAGTTACTTTCCTCTCCCTTCACCTATGTACATGCTAGTAATGTTTTTTAGGCAATTCTCTGGGTTAAATCATGCCACCATCCTCAATAATGTTTTTGGGTTAATAATGTTTTTTATCCTGAAATATACGTCATTTTTTGTTTTAGCCTTTGTAAAATTTTTGGTTTGATTTACATTCTTGTAAAACTTTTTTTTTTCAGAAAACGCTTCTCCTCCATCCAAATCATCAAATGCGCATATGTGACGCTGACTTTTTTTTTTTTTTAATTGTCCACATCATATTTTATTTTTTAAAATATCTGAAAATTAATTTTAAAAAATAAAAAAATCCCAAAAATATTCAGATTTTTTCTCAAAAAATTTTAAAATTGAAAAAAAAATCCAAATATTAAAATATCAAAAAAAACGATAAGATTTTTTTCGAAATTTTCGGGTTATTTTTCTTCGAAATTCAAATATTAAAAATATCAGAAAAAATATTCGGGTTTTTTTCAAAATTAATTTTATTTTAAAGATTCTAGAGTTTAATTTTCAAAATAAAAAAGTTAAAATTTAAAAAAACAAATTCCAAAATTTTAAAAGAAAGTCAGATTTTTTTTCCGAAAAAATATATTTTTTTAAAAAAATTCTACAAAAAAAAATTCTGGAAAATATTTTATTTTTAAAAATCTGAATACAAATTTTTTTAAAAAATTTAAAAAAGTTCAGATTTTTTTTTTCGAAAATTTATTCCAGATTTTTATAAAATCTTATTTGAAATTAAAATTTTAAAAAAATTCATTTTTTTTACAAAACTTTCGAAATTAAAAAGTTCGTTTTTTAAACAAAAAATATATAATTTGGAAAATATTTTTTGTAATAAAAAAAATTCTGAATTTTTTATTTTCAAAAATTAATTTTCAAATTTTTTAAATTATTTTTATTTCTAAATTAATTAATATTATAATTTTTTTTTAAACAAAATAGGCACAAATGCCATGTGTACCCTTAAAAAATAAAATTAATTATACAGTCAGCACTCCACATAAACATATATGCACAATCATCATGCCACACAGTGTACCACGTCAACAAATATGCACAGTCATATTGGGGAGGGGTGTTTTCCGGAAGAAAAAAAAAAAGTTTTACGAGGATGCAAATCAAACCGAAAATTTTACAGGAGCGAAAACCAAAAATAACATATATTACAGGGGTAAAAAACACTATTAACCTTTGTTTTACGAATGTACTAAGAATGTTTATAAGTGAAATTTCAACATGTGTCCGGACACGTGTTAATATATCAAAAATATACATTATAGTATATTTCAAATAGTGTCAATTTATATTTTATAAAAGTTAAAAATTAAATTATCTTAGTAAATAGTATTTTTTAATTTGTGGAATCATTAATGTGTCATTTATATTAAATTATGTTTGTCTTGTCAGAACTCAAACACGCAAATTCAAAAGTATCGGTCAAATTTTCAACATAGTAGTAAAATATTCCAATAAAATTTGGTAATAATGTAAATTTCTTTTACGCGTACACTAAATTAAATAACATTACGATGCCATCTTTTTAAGTTATTTCCTAAAATACTTTTATAAGTATCTATTTTGTGTGGTTTGGTTGCATGCATGTGAAGAAAAAAAATTACATTGTTGATCGATGTATGAACATTAATTTCTTATTATATGGTATAAATATAGAAAATTGTTTATAATGAGGGGATGGAGTTTGGCCTAAGGTGGGAAATATATTAAGACTCAAAGAATACTCACAAAAGAATTTACATTAATCTCACCCAAAAGCACTAGTTGGGGTTTGAACTCAAACAAGTTTTAGCTGAAAATAATACAATCTAGTAAACTGTAAGCCAAATCAAAGGCAGTCAAATCCAATGTAGTCAAACTAAATGTTACACCAAAATATAGTATATTTTAAGTTAAAATATTGCATCTTAAATACCATGTATTCCCTACATAGTTGAGATTAAAAAGTTTCATAAATGGTATTCAACAAAAAAAAAATGTTTCATAAAAGGTTAAGGAATGTTATACTTAGATTGAAGAACTATGCAGTTAAGATGATAACAAAATTAGTGGTATATCAAAGTTATATTAAACAATAAAATGAAACTATAAACCTTTCTCAAAACAAAGGAAGCTCTGCAGTGATCAATGGAAGATTATAAATAAATAAGTTCCTGGAATGATCAAGCAGTGACAGAACCGCCATTAAGAATCAAATCCAAACAAGGGCTCAATGCTCTTTGCATTTGCGATTGAACATGTAGACAGAGACGAAGATGATGAAACCTTTACTATAGTGTTTGAATTGGGAGAATGATCTTATGTAAATATTTTTTGCAATAACGATTCCATTGCTAATCGCAGAGCCACCAAAACATTGATTGAACCAATGACGGTTTCCATTACCACATTCTTTACATTAGGTTTTTCTAGCACAAATCTTTCTTTATTCTTCTCAACCAAGTGATATGCACAGCTGAATCAAATTGCTTCCTACTGATAAGATTCTCAACAAAATCTGCAAGGTGCAAAAAAAAAAAAATTTCATCAAAACTCAACACTTACTAGAACAAACAAACATTAAATAAGTTATAGTTAACAACAAAAACTAACCAGATTAGACTGAATATTCAAAATTCGTTAAACCATTTAGAAAATGGAAGAGATACGTAAAAAGAGAGATAAATTTCTAGTTTATTTCATTTTACAAGCATTAACACAAAGATGTTAATTTTCTCTTAACAAATGACAGAATTGAAACAAAATCAAGCCAATTACACAAAATGAAGCCAATATCAAGTCTATTTTGTACCAACGGGTGATATCTTAATCATAGCATCTCTGTATCTATCCTGCGTAGTTTTTACTTATCATCTAAAAGTAATTGACCTGAGCAAATTTACACAAGAGTGGTCCTATCTCAGATACTAGCAAGGAACTTAAGGTTTTCATCATGAATAGCTATTAGTTAACCACCTCATCCCGACTGTTATATGAATCGCGGGGAAATAATAAACAGAATATCGCTTGAAATTAAAATAAATAAAAAATCACCACATGAGAAAATGATTTTTTTTTTTGAAATAACTACATGAGAAAATGATAGAAACATGAACTAGAAGCATATAACACCATTACACCAAAATAAATTAAAAGAGAGATTCACAGAAAAACTTGAGATACATTAGTTATATTTTCCATTTTGGCTCCGCTTGTTCAATTCAATGTACCACGTAAGAATTCATAATCGATAATCCAACTCTACAAGGACATTCCAAGATCAACGAGACACATCTAATGATTCAAAGTTAATTCAAAGAACCAGACACCAAATTAAGAAAACAATTGAGAAACATTTGCAAACCATATTTGAAACACGGTTCTAAGATTCAACATTGTCAAATAGGATATAAAACTAACTTACCAGAAACTTTATTTGCAAAACCCAGGGTCTCAAACAACTCAACAGCTATCTTGTGCTGAGCAACAAATGCAAAAAGCTCCAACACTTCATCTTCATTGAAATAAGTAACCAATTGATAAATTGACAAAAGCAGTAGAAAACCGAGAACCAAATCATTTTCAGTATTTTCTTCCATATTAGCTTTCAAATCAAGAGCGAGCTTCAATGCTTCTTCTTTTACACAAGTTTTAACATGTGGTGAGATTTTCATCAGTTGTTCTAGCAGAAAGATGTGGTTCTCTTCAATAATCGCATCATTGTCTCCCTTCTTATACTTTTGAATAATGGGGTTCTGAATTATATCTAAAACAACTTCTGCTGGATCTGATAATCCTTGCAGATTGACTTGAATGTCATCACCAGGGGACTCAAGTTCATCAATCTGCTCACGTGGGAGCAACTGCAAACTTCTTCCATCAATGGCAGGACTAAAATCATCATCCATGTAACATGTATCTGCATATATAGATAGCACATATTTAAGCTCCCTCGTATTATATGTGGATCAAATTATTAAAAATATCAACATCATTAAAAGAAACAGTTGAAATGAAACTCTTTCAATAAATTAGATGAATAAGAACATTTACCAGACTCATTTTCCTCGTCAAAATATTCTTCTATTAATGGTTCATATTGTTTCTCTGTCAACTCAGGCTCCTTCAGTTGTTCATCTAACTTATTTAGCTTTGACTCAGGATCCTTGACTTGTGCTCCAAATCGCTTGTCTTTTAATTTGAGCTCTTTCACTAGTACTTTGAACTTATTCTCTTTTGACTTGAGTTCTTTCCATTGTTCTTCAAATTTCTTCTCGTTTGAATTGAAGTCCGTGACCTGACCTTTGAATTCCTCCTCCCTTGATTTAAACTCCTTCACTTTACCGTTAAATTCCTCCTCTTTTGACCGGAACTCCTTCATTTGTCCATCGAATTTCTTTTCTTTTGATTTGACTTCCTTCAGTCGGCTCTCAAAATGCTTCTTTTCTGATTCCAGCTTCTTCACTCGGCCTTGGAATTCATCCTCTTTTGATTCAAACTCCTTATCCCGGCCATCAAGTTCCTTCATTCGGCTTTCAAATTGCTTCTGTTTTGATACCAAATCATTCACCAGCTCGGGCAATTGGCATTCCAATTCCTTCTGTTTTGAAATGTTATCCATGACTTTACGAAGTTCCAGCTTTTTTGTGTTGAGTTCTTGCTTGCGCTCTTCAATCAAGTTTTCCATCAAAGAGAGTTGTGCTTCCTTTGCTACGAAATCCTTGACACATTCTTCAATTTTCCCCTGCATTTTCTTGTATGCTTCCTCAATTCTTCCAACATCACTAATTTCCTTTTTCTTATTTTCTAGCTCTTTGCAGCACTTCTCAATATCTCTCTTTATGGATTGCAATTTCTTCTCTTCTACTTGTCTCTTCCCTTCACATTCCTCAAATGATTTTTCTACAAATGCAAGTTCTTTTTTGAGTGAGGAAAATGATTTATCAATTGACATGGTATGCATCTTCATTCTCGAGGAAATAGGAACATCGCCGTCGCTATCGTCATTATCATCATATGGTTTTAGTGACACCTTGGATTTCTTCATCAAACCACATAAGAAATTGTTGTTATCAAATGCCCTCTTAACTGGCACTGTAGTAGTATCCCTCTTCTTAGGAAACCTTGCTGACAAAGGAACATCATCATCTTCAGATTCATAGTCTTCAAGAGAATCTGAATGCGATGTTTTTTTATTGAATGATGCAAGCCATTTAAAATTGATGTGTTCTTCATTATCATCACCAACACAAAACTTTGGCATATCAGAAGCCTCAACAACATCCATCATTCAACTACAGAAAACTTTAAACTCTCAGCTATTACACAAACACCTCGAAATCCTGGGAAGATAAGATAAAAACTTCAACTTTTAGTTTTGAAAATTTTCTAGGTCATTAATCAAATAATACCCATGAAAATATTCAAAATAGACATTTAAAGTTTTAATCATAAAACAATGACCATGTAAAAAAAATGTAAATTTTAAATTTTCAATATATAAATACACATTTAGTAGCTCTAATCTAAACATTGCATGATTTTGATTTTTCTAGACAAAAGGCATGAAAATATAAATAAATGTAGAAGAAAAATATACTAACAGACATGAAAAATAAAAAAGAATGAAGAAAAAGAAGTGAAGGATTTTACCAATTAGTTCAATCTGTGGAGCTCCCAATGGCGAAAGATAAAGTAAACCCTAAAAGAAGAGGAAAAAAAAATGAAATTTGGAGAGTGAAATGAATGAGACAGACACAAGAAGATGAGAATCTTGTGTTGTTATTTTTGGTTGCCCATGAGCTTGGTTCGGTATGTTGAAGTAGGCCCCACAAAACAGACTTCTTAATGGCAAATAACTTGTTTATTAAGTCGTTGAGGGAATATTAGGAAGGACAGTTCAGCATAGAAACAAATTTATGTACTGAAAAGTTAAATTTGAATCCATAATACTCCCACTGTCCCAAATTATATGACGTTTTAGGCATTTCACATATATTAAGAAATGTAATTAATATTGTATAGAAAAGAGATATTATGAGTTGTTTTACAAAATTGTCTTTAATAAATAATATGGGAAAGATAAATGAAAGAATTGAAAGAAGATAAAGTGATAAATAATTAAGGTTATAATAGGAAAAGTAACATTAATGTTGCATTGGTATTGTAAAGCGACATATAATTTGAGACAATTTTTTTTCCTAAAGCGACATACAATTTGGGACGGAGGGAGTACTATCAAAAATTTTAGTAGATGAAAAGTTAAATTGAATATATTTGTAAGTTAAGGGTAATTTAATAATAGTTACTAATTTTTACTACTAACGAAGTCCTTAATTATAGGGCCTTTTTAGAAAAATAACAGGAATTAAGAATTAAAAATGATAATAAATTTGTTTGTAAATACTATTGTTTTTACAATTTTATCTTTTAAGAAAGAGGGTTAGTGTATGTTTTCAACATAATATTTAATGCTGATTGAAGAAAAAGATATAAAATAAATAGGGTATGTTGGTAAATAAATAATTAATGTACTTAGAAATATCAAAGAGGTCTTATAGAGACAAAAAAAATTATCAAAAAGATCTTATAATTAGGGATGGAGATAGTAATATATAGGTATAAAATATGTCATAGAGTTTTATAAATTTGGGACGGTAGGAAATGTTTATATGTTCTCCAAACCGCGGATGTTTGGTTCCATTTTTGAAAAGTCAAAATTGATTCTAAAAATGAATTTTGAAATGTTTTGTTGCTTATGATAGAACTAATTTTCAACTGAAGCTTAGATATTGGAGTTTTTTATTCTTACATTCAATTTTTTCTAACTCACTTTTATATAAATCTATAACCAAACATAAATCATTTTAGCTTCGTTTTACTTTTAACCATAATCAACTTTTATTTTTAACTCACTTTATTAAAACATTTATTCTTTTATCCTTGTTGTTTTATTTCAGTAATAAAATTTGATAATGTTGGAATTGATCCTATAGTATGTATGTATTTCTGAAAGACTACGTGTCCAAGAATATTTTGGATATTAAATTTTGATTGATGACAAACCTGTTAACTTTTTCTGTATAAAAGAGAGGAGAATTCAGTTTATACTTTATATGCATGATTAGGGAAAAGAATCAACAAATAAGGAATAGTATCATGTTAATTCATTTGCACATTGAACATTTAGATGATGACCAACTCTCAGACTCACATTTTATTGTCTCTGGACAGAAAATAAACTGGTCATGTCCTATGTTCACAATCATCTTATTTATAACTAACATGCAAGTGCCTTAATAGAGATACAAATCAGTAGTAGCAGTACAATTTACAAGAATTAGCAAGAGTTTGAAGCTAATTACATGAACACTGTCAATTCATTTACAACAGAATGTGTTAGCAAGTTGTCTACCACTCACTGATTCCAGTAAAACACTATCTGCTGTTCTGTTTCTTCAGCTCGATAATATGATCATCAATGTTTTTAAGTAGATCCTCCGATTCTAGGTTGTTATCTCTAATACACTGTACTACAGCTTCGAGACTAGCAATTTCTTCATCTATGGCTTTTTCCTGCGTTCAAGTTCAAAGTATTTATAACTATTATGAAAGGGTGTGAAGATGGAATGTTTCATAAAATAAAAATTGAATATGAAAAAAAGAACCTTAATTTCAATGGAGTTGGTTTTCATGCAAGTACTCTCAGAAATCAGTTTTGCATTCTGCACGTGTTCTCGCAAGAGATCAACTAATTGATTATTGTTGCTCAAGTTAAATGCACAACTGAATCTAACAGCTTCAACATATTGTTCTCTCTTTCTCAGATTATAAACAAAATCTGCAAGGTGCAAGAAAATTACAAATTATCAAAACTGACCAGAACAGTTATAAGTTCTAGTTAACAAAAAACATAGCAGATGCAACTGAATAGTTCAAAAGTTGTCAAACCACTTAAAAAGAGTATATGAGTTCAAAAGTCTCTCATTTTCCATACATTGACCAACATGTCAATTCTCTCTTGACAGATGAGAGAGAACAGCTGGGAAAACAAAATGAAACTTTTGAATCAAGTACATGAAGACAACTACATATCAGTTCAATTTCCTACCTACAGCTAATATCGTAACGTATTTGTATTACTATATATCATGCATAGTTTTTCCTCATAATGTAAAAGCATTTGCCTTTATCACATTTAAACAAGGGTGGTCATAACTTCTCTGTGATGGGAGGAACACAGATGGAAAAATATTTTCGATTAATTAGTTTCATGTGTATAAATGTGGTGTTCTGTAGCACCGTATGAAAGAAAAACAAGGCAAATTTAAGATATCTTGCCTGATATTTTATCTGCAAATCCCATGGCCCCAAACAGCTCTACAGCTATGTTGTGCTGAGACACAAGTCCAAAAAGCGTCAAAACTTCTTCTTCATCGAAAGAAGGAACCAGTCCATAAATTGACAGAAGGAGTAGAAAACCAAGAACCGTCACTGAATTTTCAGTGTTTTGACTTATGTTAGCTTTCAAATCAAGTGCTAACTTCATAGCTTCTTCTTTTACTTGAGGTCTAATATCCGGTGAGATTTTCCTCAGTTCATTGAGCAGAAGAATGTGGCTATCCTCAATAATAACAGCATCATCTCCCATCTTACAGTTTCTAATAATAGGGTTCTGTATTATTTCCAAAACAACTTCTGATGGATCTGAAGAGCCTTGCAGATTACCTAGAATGTCATCGTCAGACAACTCAAGTTCCTCAGTTTGTTCACCTGGGAGCAACATCAAACTTTTTTCATCAACGGTTGGATTTAATTGATTACCTGTGTACGATGTAACTGCATAATTAGCTAGCACATATTTAATCTTCCTCAGTATTTATTTGAAGGATTGGTAAATCAAGGTGACAATATATACTTTATATAATATTGTATAACATACCTAAAAAAAAATTATATTATATAACATGAAATAGTGAAAAACCTCTCCCACATAGTTTGTAAGGATGGTAAAATTTGAACCTGTACTGTACTCATAAGCTTAACACTATTTGCAATAAACTTGAAAAATTTAAACTGCACCGATATATTGATCTTTATATTGATCCATCAATCATCATAAATATTATAAATAAACAACTAAGCCATGGCTAAAATGAGAAGAAAAAGAATTGCATTTAAAGCAAAAAATATATTCCAAATTAGTAATGATAATGTCTGATATGAAAACTAGTGAAGATTTTCAAGTTGACTACGACATACAAGATTGACATGATTAAACATGTTTTTAATAAACTAGGCAGATCAGGTAATTAAAGATGTCAACAACATTCGAAAGACACGGTGGAAATGAAATTGTTCTAAAATTAAATGAAAAAAACACTTACCCAATTCTGTTTCTTCATCGAATGGTTCTATTAAAGTATCATATTGTTTCTCTCTTAACTCAGGCCGCTTCAGTTGTCCATCAAATTCACTTGGCTTTGACTCAAGACCCTTCATGCGTTCCTCAAACTGCTTCTCTTTTGGCTTGAGCTCCTTCATGTGTACTTTGAACTTCTTGTCTTCTGATTCAGTCTCTTTCCCCTGTCCTTCAAATTGTTTTTCTTCTGAATAAAAATCCTCCATTTGGCTTGCAAAACGCTTGAGCTCCTGCATTCGAGCTTTGAATTTCTCCTCTCTGGACTTAAGTTCCTTTCCTCGGTCATCATATTCCTCCTTTATTGATTGAATCTCCTTCATTTGGTCCTCAAGTAACTTTTCTTTTGACTGGAACTCCTTCAATTGTCCTTCAAATTGCTTCTTTTCTGATTCGAGCTCCTTCACCCGGAAATCAAGTTGGTTTTCTTTTGACTGAAGGTCCTTCACTTGGCCTTTGAATTGCTCCTCTTTTGAACGAAACTCATTCATTCGACTTTTAAGTTGCTCCTCTTTTAACTCTAGCTGCTTCGACCGTCCTTCAAATTGCCTCTCTCTTGATTCCATCTCCTTCACCTGGCTATCGAAATGCTTCTTTTCAGATTCAAGCTCCCTCGTTTGGTAATAAAGTTTCTCTAACTTCAATGTAAACTCCTTCCTTTCGCCTTTGAGCTGATTCTCTTTTAACTTGATCTCATTTACACGGCCTTCAAAGTGCTTCTCCTTTGACTCAAGCTCCACCGTTCTTTCTTCGCACCTTTTCTCTTTTAACTCAAGCATCTTAACCTTCTCTTCAAATTGCTTCTTCGTTGACTCAAAGTCCATCATTTGAATTCGTGGATCATTCTTATTTAATTGAATTACCTTCAGTAACTTCTTCCTTTCTGACTCTAATCTTTCTGCTTGTTCGTCAATTAGTTTTTTCATCGCATCACGCTCTTTCTCTTTAGTCTTAAGTTCCACAGTACATTCAGCAATTTTTCGGGAAAGAGTGTCAAATTTCTTTTCCTTATCAATGTTATCCATGACTTGACGAAGTTCTGTTTCTTTTGTTCTGAGTTCATGCTTGCGCTCTCCAATCAAGTCATCCATCAAACTGAGTTGTGCTTTCTTTGCCTCAAAATCCTTGACACATTCTTCAATTTTTCCCTGCAATTTCTTGTGAGACTCACTAGCACTACTAATTTCCTTTTTCATCTTTCCAAGCTCTTTGGAGCACTCCTCGTAATCTCTCTTTATGGAAATCAATCTCTCCTCTTCTTTTTGTCTCTTCTTTTTACATTCCTCAAATGACTTTTCTACCAATTCAAGTTTTTTCTTCAACGAAGAAAATGATTTGTCCGGAATTTCAACTCTCCTTGACAAAGGACCTTTATTGAGATTATCATATGGTGACACCTTTAATTTCTTAACAGAAGTTTGCAATGAACTGTTGCTATCAAAACCCCTCTTAACTGCTATTGTAGTAGTACTACCCCTCTTCTTAACAGGAACATCGCGGTCGCGGTTGCTACTACATGTTCTCGAATCGGACATCCGAGATAACCTTGTTGACAAAGGTACATCATCATCATAATCAGCATCGTCGTAAGAAACTGGATTGCTCACATTTGAGTTATCAGAACCCTTAAAAGCCATATTTCAAAAGTAGCACACACACCTGTGAAAAACAAAACAAAACAAAACAAAACAAACAAGAAGCTTTCAAGATCAATACATGATCAAGGTTAAATGAAAACAAAACAGCATCTATCATCACTGGAGTAAAGTAACATATATACATTGGCAAGAAATAAAACAAAAACACGTCAGACATAATTATTAACCATAAAAAAGGAACCTTTTTCAAAATCAAACTCAAACAATGAACATTAAGAAAATAGAATTCATCACAAAAACAATATTTGTTGAACAAAGCACGAAACGTTGTTTCAAACAAACCCTCACAGTAACAAAACAAGAACTGATAATAAAACAAACATTAACCATAAAAAAAAAAATAAAGATTTTGAAGAAATAAAAGAAAAGAAGATGAAACAATGTGGTTACAAAAAAAACATAGTTGTTGATTTAAAATCTAGTGATATTATGAGTAACAAAAAAAAAGTGAGATATGGTTGAGTTGTTTCTTACAGTTGCAATAAATGAAGATGGTGAAAAACGAAAAGAAGATCTGTTGAGTGTGGTTTGAGACAAAATCTCAATGAGAGTGAAGAGCAATGATTGTGTGGGGTTCACATGAAACACACACTTCAAACACCCAAAAGGCCAAAACAACAACTTGCTCGGGAAGTTTAGTAGATAGAGCCTTGTTGGCCGTTGATTCAACATTTATTATACATTTAAATGTTTTTTTTTCATAGGGGCATTTAAATGATGTTGTTCTAGTTAGTAAATGATTTTTTTTTAAAGATTGTTGGTAAATTCTTATATACTTCCTGGTCCGTCTCATAATATTAGTCGTTTAAGGTTTGTGCACGATTATTAAAAAAATGATTAATTGTGTTGATTTCAATAGTAAAATTAGTAACATTTACTAAAACATTCTTATTAATTGTAGTTAGTGAAGTAGTTAAGTTGGATGAAATTTAATAAATAAGGGTATAATAGTAAGGAAAAAAAACAATAAATGTTGTATTAGTATTGTAAAGTAACAATTATTTTAAGAAGAAAAAAAATGCTAATGAGACAATAATTGTGAGGCGAAGGGGTAGTTAATTAAGTAAAAGATTTCAATCCTTAAAAAAAAAGTAAAAGATTCTAAAATGTGTTTTTAATCTCTAAAATAAATCATATTTTTTTGGTCGTGTAAAATTTTTGGTCGATATTTTCAGTCTTGTAAAGTTTTTTTTATCAATATTTGTAGTTCCTGTTAAAATTTTCGATTAACGTTTTGGGTCTTTAAAATGATAAAGCAAAATCTTACAAAAGAAAAAAAAATGATTTATTTATGAAGTATAAACAAAATTCCGGATATTTATAAAGATCATTTATTTAACTGAACAATGTTTATATTTTATGACCGACGAATTAGATTCAAGTGGTTAACAAGTTTTTCGTAAAATGAATCGTTCGTGAAAACTATACTTATCGGCCCAACTTCAAATTATTAGAGCTCATTTTCTTAAAAAATCGTAGAGTTAACACAAACAAAAATAAAATATTCCATATTTATGAAGAAGAAAGAAAGAATATATCCCTGATTACTATAGCCCATTTCTTTTATTTGTTTCTTTTTGTGTTTTATTTTTTAAATTAACTTATTATATTTGAATACCTTGTATTATGTTATATTTACTCAACATCTCAATTTTTTTTTGTGAAATAAAAGAGCTCAACGGTCCCAGACAAACTAGAAACCACAGGGAAAAGTTACACTTGAAGTATCACCAACAACCAGAAATAAACAAAAAATTGAAAAAACTTAATTAATGTTTAATTGTATATTTTGTCTCTTAACTTAATTAATGTTTTCATACTGATCCCTTAATTAATTATTGTTACATTTTGGTCCCATAATTATACTTTCGCCTGTAAAATTAATCTATCCCATTAAATCGTGTGAAAAAACTGTTAATCCTTGTCCCTTTCATCACTAAAATCCACAATTCTAACAAAAACCATCACTTTCATCTAGGGGTGGAGAACAAACGTGTCTGATCCCAAATCCCCAATCCGTCGTGAATTGCAGGTGACACTACAAGCTTTGACTTCGTCCGTTTCAGGTTCGCTTAACCGTGATTTCGGTTTTGGCGGTTGTATGGTCGGATTTCGACAATTTAATAGGGTGAAAAATAAAACTGAAAGAACTCAATATCGAAGAAGAGAAGCGTAAACACATTCTCAAAAGAGAAGAAATCCAACAAAAATTCAACAACCTGAATAGATTCATCATAAAAATTAAAACTTTTAAAAACTAAATAATTTAAAGTGTGTTATTTGTGCAAATTTAAATATCTGAGAGTCTACAAGTGTACACCCTGGTGACACTGTAGATCCACCTTTAATTGTTACTAGATCGCCGACCCGTGCGACGCACGGGTCTAATGTAGAATTTTTATATTTAGGTATATGTAACTCAACCAATATTAATTAAAAACATAGACACAAAAATTATACAAACCATATAGAGATAAAATTAATTAATGATTTATAATAGTATAAAAATTCTTCCAAATACTCGGTATCAATATTATCTATCATATATTGTCCCTTTTTAAATTAACCCGTGCACAATCTTGCTTATGCCAAAATAATATAAAGTGTGTAAAGTTTCACTCGATAAAACTAATCAAAACATGTATCAGGTAGTTTAATCAAGATTTAAGGACCAAAAATACTATAATGTGTAATATATTACAAATCCAATTTGGCCAAATCAATTTCAGCACTTTTTTTAGCCCTTTAGGTCTCAAAAAATCTAAATTAAACCCTGCTAAAGTGTTTGAGTTACTAAATAGAAAACTAAAACTCATTGTAATAAAGTATATCATGTCACATAACGCCAGCAAAGTAACAAAGCCTTTCCAAAATTACATACATTGTTAGCAAATAACAAACTAAAATTAAAATTTTGAAAGTAAACTTGGTGGTGAACTTAACACTGCTTCAATGTGTGCCTGCAACCCCTTTTATCATAATTATCATTTGCAAAACTAAGATTGCTACTGAATTATCGCTGGGAAAAAAAATACCCAATACGAAAATCCCTAAATTGATAAACAAACTAAACCCAAGGCGTTAATACTTTTATTTGGGCTCTCAGCTCTGCTCCTTTTATGTAGAATGGTAGCGCTGGAACAATAAATAAGAGGAGTCAATTAAAATCAGTTTCAATATTTTCCAGTCTTTGTATTATTGCTATTTGAAAGATAAAGAAAAATAATCAAAAACCAATTAGAATTTCTTCTTAAGAATAAAAATACATGAGAAATAGGTCTAATTTAAAATAATTGATCAAAAAACAATTAGAATGTTCTTCTTAACAATAAAAAGATTCATGTTAAAAAGAACAATTAACGTTGAAACAGAAAAAACAGAACATAAAACAATGTAGAACCAAACTTTTTTTTTTTACAGGAAGCTCTCATTTGCTATTGGATTTGTAAGTATTCTACAAAGAACCGGCTTCAGCTCCTCAATATATGTCCAATCAGCCATGATTGTAATAGATATGTGTGAAGTGTGAAGGGTAAAGGCAAATGAAGTTCTTTGAACAACACACGTATATATAGAGAACATGTAGTGCAATGCATATATTCATGGGAAATAGGGTGGATATTAATTTACATGGAAGATATAAGAGATATGTTGGGAATAGATAGTGGAGTGGGAATGGTGGTAAACGCCATACATGTACATGCATCGACCTTGATTAATAAAGTTGGAGTGTAAATTTAACAAAACACGTGGAAAAGAGAGTGGATTAAAAGCTGCATAGAGAACACAAATTTGCAGCTTGGAAACAGAGAAATGAGTGTAGTAGCTATTAAATGCCATTTTCCTTATGACTTGGGTACATGCATCGGCAGACTAAAAGTGGTGTGAGAGGGAAATTTGGATTTTGAACCTAGAGTGATGATTAGGAAAAACACTAAGGAGAATTTAATGCTTTGATATGGAGGGAAAATATTAGGTTAAAATTAGGGTATGATATTGCTTGACCAGACAAGCTTTAGTAAGAAAGATTGTGTAATTTTTGTATGATCGTTAATTTTGAGTCATACACGATAATTTAATGGAGATGTCTTGGTATTCATGACATGGAGTCGTGACTTAGAGCCATGTGTGTGCTTTAATGTCATTGGATTATTATTTTTTTAAATAAAAATTTAGGTGAGTTGGGTTTTAGAAACTCACCAAAGTTAGGACAGACTTTAAACTTATAAAACATCAACATAGAAACTTTAGTTTAAATTACCCTCCAACGAAGTTCTAAATTGATTGTGGAAGTTAACCACATTCCTTGTAGGATGTGAATCAACTCGTAACCTATTGTATCAACCTATGTTGGCACATATGTACAATTGGTATTAGGTTTAGTATTGAATGCAAGATATGGGAAAATGGAGATGTACACTAATGTGTAATTTTTCAATGGGTGTCAATCTTGAGTCCCGCCTAACAATTTAATGTAAATTTCTTTGCGTTAATGACATAGAGTTACGTGCATGCATTAATGATATATAATTTTTTATAGTAGCTAGCAGATGAAATGACAATAATATTGGAAACTCAAATATATAAATGGAAGAATCAAAATTTAAACATTAATCATAATGTTAGGTTTAACCATCTTAACATTTTTATTGATTGAATTGTTATAACATTAATGACATAGAATTTCGTAGATGCATTAATTACCCATTTACATGTGATGTTTTTGCGGGTTTAAGTTGAGAGTGGGAGTTTGCTGATAATGGTTTGGAGACTTGATAAGCTTTAGATATCTTAAGACTAGACACTTGCCTATATTTTGTATTAGGGTCTTGTTAACTTATGTTTTAAGGACACAAGATAAAAAATTAAATGTAAAAATTTAATTTTGGAAATTATGCATTCATAATTTTAAAAACTTTAAAACTTATATTTTTAATGTAATGTTTATTTTTAAATTATATTTTAAGGTCTTATCTTATACCCTAAAAGCACAAATTAGTATTTTCCTTTGTATTATTTGATTGGTTTGGTCACGAAGGCTACTGCATACCTCAATTTTGTCAACTTTATGTATCTTTTCCTCTGTATTTTTAATCTGCCTTACAGATCCATTTGTATTTTCCTTAAAAAAAAGAAAAAGTCCATTTGTATTTCATGTCGCCAGTAAAAAAGAATAGTACAACACTTTTTTCTTCTTTTTTGAGAGAAGTACAACACTGTTTACAATAAGTAAGTTGCTTTTTTGACGTCATGTTCATTTCTGATCGGCTTTTAGTATTGTTTACCACTTTCTTCCCACAGGCTATACAAACTTTACTAGGGATAGTCTTTTCTAATTAGAATATTTTTTTCGTGCAGTAAACCTTCTGGAAGTGCTCATATATTTTTTTAATATCCGAAAGATGATCTTCATTCTTCCCCTTCCCAGTACAAATAATCTCATCTCATCTCATTCTTGTTAATTTCTATAATTTTCTATTTTTTGAAGTTATATCAGTCCAACTATTTTTTTAAATTCTTTAGCATGTATTGTCTTTTGGAGCACATGTTAGAATTTCTATTTTTTAGTTGTTTATGAGTATCTTGTAATTGACCCCAAGCACTTGCTCTAATTATAATATCATTTTGAGCTTTTTTATTTACAAAACTCTTTTTAAATTTTAAAATACTTTAATTACTTTTTTATTAATATACTCAAATTTATGTTACATATTTTTTTTTGCAGTATATAATAAATAATGTATATAAACAATAATTAAATCTCTCCCTTAAAGAATTTAATACACCAAACAACTTTTTTAATTTCTGTATTTTTCCCAAAAATGTCACATACACACACATGTATAATATAAGATTTGCTATAACACATTCACCGATTTTTATGTGAGAGTATTTTGGCAAATTACACCTTAGAATACATTTAACTATTTTTTAGTTATTACTTGTTAAAATACTCATTCTAAAAAATAAGTATGTGTATTATAGCAAATGTCTATAAAAATTGTTAATATACACCCACTTATTTTTTATAAGGTGTGTTATATCAACATATACCTCAAGGTGTATTTATCAACTTTTTAGTTATAACTTACTAAAATACTTCCACATAAGAATTAGTGGGTATGTTCTAACAGTATCATCTTGTTGGTTAGATAACAAATGGTTCCCAATTATGTATTGTCATCGTGCCTTAATTGTGTCCACTTTATTTTTCCTTTCTTATGTAAATTAAATGTCAAATACCATTTTTGGTCCTTTTAGTCCTTTAAGTTTCGAAAATTTCAATTAAGTCCTTTTAGTTTGACAGAATTACCAAGTTAGCCTTTAAGTTTCAAATAGATCATTTAGTTGATAAACCATTTCACTGTTGCCCCTACTGTCAGCATCCATTTAACTGATGTTGATTTAGCCGTTAAGTTGTTGACTTGGATCAAAATGCTAAATTTTAAAAGCTCCAGGGCGACAAAACACTACCTTTAATGGTCTCAAATGGTCATTTATATAGAAAGACAACTATTTACAACAACAAATGTCTTTCTAGCACCATTAAACGACATTTATAGTGCTATAATGATATTTGTGAACATTAAACGTAATGTTTTGACACCCTAGAACTTTTAAAAGACAATGTTTTGATCCAACTCAACAACTTAACGGCTACATCAGCATGAATTAATTATTATCTGACAGCAAGGGCAACGGTGAAATTTATCAACTAAAAAGACATATTTGAAACTTTTAAAACTTAAAGAACTAACTTGGGAATTCCGTCAAACTAAAAGGATCTATTTGAAACTTTTAAAACTTAAATGACTAATTTGAAAATTATGTTAAACTAAAAGGACCAAACGTTGTCTTTGACCTAAATTAAATTAAATTTGATTGACAAAATGATAAATCTACTATGTACCATAAATAATACTTTTGGGTTGGATGACAAGTCCATTCTTATTTTTTATTTTTTTTAAAGCACAAGTCCATTCTTATTAAAATGGACATTTGATAAGAATGGACATTTGATTGTCAAAAAAAAAGAAGTCCATTCTTATTAAAATGTCGCCAATAAAAACAATATACAATGTTAAGAGATGTTTTATGACATTTGATAAAAAATTTAAAGTAAATTTTTTTCACTTTAGATTTGTATATTCAATGTAATGAAATATCAAAATACATTTTCTTTTTTTAATATAATAGTTATCAATTATTCCCACTTTTAAATTCTTAGCAAATGCCTTACTAGCAGGCACTTACCAACCATGAACTAGCTTATAAATCATCCTCTATAAATCTATCAGTTATTTTATTTTTTACCAACAAAACCTTAGTCGTTACTCGTTAGCTTAGTTGATTTTATTCGTCTGAATTAAGTACCTCGAGGCTCCAATAACTCAATCCTTAACTCAAATGAGTTGAATTACTCAATCACGATACATCATGGTTTATATCCTACAAAAATAAATTAACGGATAGTAGAGGACATTAACTAATGGAAGAAGACAAATTTCGGTTTTATTTCACAATTTTGCACCGGCTTGGCAATGCCACCGTACCCATGCACATTCACGAGAAGAGGTTACTCACTCAGGCTATGCTTGACCAAAGCTTGAAATGGAAAAAAAAAAAAAAACTGCTCTGCATATTATCAAATACATGACAAAAGCACACGTTTGGGAGAAAACAAATATCAATAATATTAGACAGAGCAATTGAAAGTTAAAACACAAATGAGTGAAAATATTAGGGTTGCAACGTGTGACTTAGCAAACAAATCAAAATTTAATATTCTAAACCGAATTAATTATTTTTATAGTATTCCTAACGAGTGTCCCTCAAACAGTTTTTAACCAAATTGTTATTATTATTAGTATCGTTTAAATAAATATATAAAAAATTAAACCAAATTAAATATTAGAACTTTTTAAAAACCAAAATTTATATGAACTAAAGCAAATTGAATTGAATTGATATGCTTCAGTTCAGTTCCACAAATATTAGTAACGATTCAAATTTTTAGGTTTAGTTTGATTCGGTTCAATAATTTAGTTCAATTTTTTGTTTTTTTTTTTCCCACCCCTACCTATATATAGCAATCTTTATTAGTTTATTAGGTTTTCACGGTTCATTTTGAAAACAAGAAGAGACAAAAAATAAAAAAGACCTATTATTTTGTTTTTGTTAGATATAGTGCTTACCTGCTCGTGGTGGGTTTGCAAAAAAACACATTCACCTGGGATTTTGTTAGTTCACCAAGTTGTCAAGATCAATTATAGTCAAAACCAACCAATCATGTCAAAATCTTTTTTTTTTTTTTTTGTCAAGATCTAGAACAAATTTTTACTAGAATTTTTTTTCTGACCCTATTGTAAAAAAAATGAAATTTTTGACCCCTTTAAAAATAATTTACGGAAATGATCCACTTTAGAGATTTTTTTTTGTCTTTTTTCCCATTACCGCCGTTTGGTTTGGCGGTAATGGGCTGCTTTTTCTGCCACCACCGCAGGCCATCACGTCATGTCTTTTTTTTATTTATTTTTTATTCATTACGGTCATTTTGTTTGGCCGTAATGGATTTTAATTTTTTTTCGTTTTTCTTTTTTTTTTGCACTATATATATATTTTAAATTAAATACAAAAAATAATAAATAAATATTAATGAAAATTATAATAAATAAAAATATTATTCATAGTGTTAGAAATAAAAATAAAAACACATAATACATAACGGTATTAACTAGTGATTTGGATTGGTCGGACAATTTCTCCTAATATGACCGGGATGCCGACACAACCCACACAGTCTCGGTGTCGGTATCCTTTCTTCCACCTCCTCGTCCATTTCAGTCCTAATGCGAGTACTATTGAGTCGACCTTTCTTTAGTCTTTGCATGTTTGGATTATGGAAAAGCTCAGGACCTTCGTATGAGGCCCAATAACTCTTGTCCTAGACTACTTTGAATGATTTGTTGTAGATCGCATAAACATTCTCGTTTTTAAACACGTCTGGAATAAGGTATGTGTAGTCATAGTGAAAAGAAGAACTTGCGGCTATGACATGGGAACAAGGCAAATGTAAGGCTTGATATTTCCCACAGTCACACCATCTCGCTTGTAGATCAACCTTGAAAGTTCTCATTGGCTTTCCCTCCCTGTAGTTGACGGTCTCACGAACAGAGAAGGTATACATCTGTCGGTCAAAATGTTCGACATAGTGGGTGTTGGACTTTACAATGTCATCCTTAAGCATGTTCTGGCAATATACACTGAACACGTCTCCAGAACCTACCCTTGCAAACGCACCTTGAGCCCTTTCGGCAAAAAGACATGCCAACCTATAGTAGGTTGATTGGACTATAGGTGTAACAGGTAGGTTGCGTGTTCCCTTAAACACAAAGTTCCACGACTCAACGATGTTGCTTGTCATTTGGCCCCATCGACGACCCTCGTCATATGCTTGAGTCCATTTTTCCTTCGGTATATTGTCCACCCAATCTAATGCACACTGATTTGCTTCCTGAATTATACCACGGTAGTAGTCGAACAAGGGTATGTTTATAACATATCATGTATGTTAAGGAAAAAATTGTTAAATATTATAGTTAATAATTACTCGAATTAAAACAGCTATAAGATAGTATTTTTACCCATATTATTGACGATGTCCTTAAGATCTCCATCCTTGATTGCCCTCATGAAATTTTGCTTAATGTGCCGGATGCAGTACACATGAGTTGAACCAGTTTGTTATCAACCATTCCGTGGGTCATTGAATGCACTTTTAATTGATTCATGTCTGTCGGAGACCATGCAGACGAGAAGTCCTTGTGTGACGTGCTTCCTAAGATTTTTCAGAAAAAAACTCCATCCTTCCTTGGTCTCACCTTCGACTAGCGCAAAGGCAACTGGAATCGTTTTGTTGTTCCCATCTTGTGCTACCGCAAGCAATAAGGTCCCTTTGTACTTGCCATACAACCAAGTCCCATCAACATGGACAACTGGTTTACAGTACTTGAACCCATGGATGCATGGATAAAAGGCCCAAAATAGACGATGAAATTGTGTCTCTCCCTTCTCGCCAATTCGCGTCTTCAAATCGAATATGGTTCCTAGCATTGCCTCCTTCATCACATTCAACCATTGCGGAAGTACATTATAAGATTCCTCCCAATTCCCGTAAATAGATTTGATTGCCGCGTTCTTTGCCATCCACGCCTTTCTATAAGTGGTTGTGTAGTTAAAATTTTCCTGTATATGAGCAATGATCAACTTTGGCTTAACCGAGGCATCTGCATGCACAAGTGTTTTGATGCTATCCCTTATAAGTGTGTAGTTGAGCTTGCGATGATCTTGTGAAAATAAAGTCGATGTGCAGTTGTGTGGACCGAACATTGTCCCAATCATCCATTTGCCACTCCTTTTTCTGTACGACGCTCTCAACTTGAATCCACATGTCTCGCGTGTACATTGAATGACATATATTCTTGGATCCGAGTGTATAACATCGTAATCAATTGATTTTCGGATGTGTAAAGACTTGATGGCATGCAAACAATCTTCTTTGCTATGAAATGTCATTCCTTCTGCAATAGCTCCATCGAGTGGAACAATCGTATTCCAATGATCGTCTGTGGGTAGAGCATCAAATGCAGCAACGTCAAGGTTACGCATATGCAGTGGGGGACAATAAGCTGCTCTAATCGGTACTGCCTATTGTGTTTGTTATGGTTGTGTACTAGACAAAATGTTTCCCCAAATGTCTTCGTCTTCGTTTCTGTTGTGGTGTTCGTCTTCTTCATCAGCATCAGGTTGAAGTGACTCGTCTTCGTCACTTTCACTACTATCTTCTTCTTCTTGAATGTTTTCTGGAAAGTCTTCAAATTGATGAACGAAAAGATCCGTCAACTGAGTTTGTGTTTGTGGATGTGTTTGTGGCGGTGCTTGTGGAAACGAGGGTTCATTTTCACGGTGTGTTTGTGAGAATGGTTGTGTGTATGGTAAGGGTTGTGATGAAGATGGTTCGTATTCATTTTGTGTTTGTGAGAATGGTAAGTTGTATGGCAGTTGTTGTGATGAAGATGGTTCATATTCATATTGTGGTTGTGACAAAGGGTGGGTATACGGTAAATTTTGTGGTATTTGACGAGGTTGTGGAACCTCTCTGTTTTCAACTGTAACCATTAACTCAATCGAACCTATCTTTTCATAATATTTATGATTGGCGAACATATCAGCAACCTCATTGTTATCGCATATGTGTACATCATTGTATTGAATGTGATTTGCAGCATAGTTTTATGGTGCACGATAAACAATTTTAGATATCACCTGAGAATCACTTAAATATAACTTCTCTGCAATTCTTTTTTTTCAAGTGAGCAAAGGTGCTTTTAACACTACAATTAAAACGCTTTCTTTGTTCACTTTCAAAAAATTAACTAAACTGATTCCTTGAAACTATTCCATTGTAATGAACAATCAAAAATACATTCTCTGGTGTGGGTGCCATTTATGTTTTAACTGGTTTATGTGTGTTGAAATTATGTGCATTATAAGATATGTTAAAAGTACCGTTTTATAGGCAATTTTTTTTTACAAGATGTGCATTCGTATTTGCCACGTGTCGTACGCGGATTGGCAGGTTCATTACGGCCATTTGAAATGGTGGTAATGGTACAGTGTCCCTGCACGTGTCAGTTCTGTGATTCTGACGCGTGAATAGTTGAGATTCCTGATTTTTCTTACACATATAACGCGTGACAGCATGTCATTGGTTGGCAGGTTCATTACAACCATTTGAAATGGCGGTAATGGAGGCAGCTTTCCAGAAAAAAAAAACGTGGATAAGACACTTGCATGCTAAAATTAATAGTAGTGAGAAGACAATACTTGCATGCAAAATAATTTTACTACAACCTGACACACATTCAAAATTTTCAAGGTACTATAAACTAGTAGTGTTGTGGTTCAATTTCAAACGCACATCAAAATTTTCTCACTATACTTTCAACATATAAGCATAATACCAAGCTTTATTTCCTCATATTTTGTTCGTAGTTGAATCTTTTAAAGATGGAAAACTTCTTTCATTTCGGTAACAAACATAGATCCTGTCATATATCAGAAACTATCAATGTAAGTTGATATTATTCATTTAATTTTTGCATCATATTTTTCATTGTATTTTTTTATTGTATTTTTCATTTTTTTCTTGTAGGACGAAACAAAAAATTACATTAGAAATCGTTATCATCAAAAAGTTGTATCTGCGCCCGTAAACATTGAAGATTACTTAAAGGTAGCCGAATTATGGGAGTTTACTAAACTAAATAGACACAACATAGATAATCGTTTAATAACCGCATTATGTGAAAGATGGAGACCGGAGACACACACGTTTCTTTTCCCATCAGGCGAGTGTACGATAACGTTGGAAGACGTTCATATGCTACTTGGGTTAAAAATTAACGATGAACCAGTTACCGGTAGAACAAAAATATCATGGGAGACTATTGAATCTGTTTTAGGAAGTGCCCCAACAAAACCGGGGCGGGACGACCTGAGTATAAAATTATCTTGGCTCCAAAAATATATCACAGGTAATGGTATGGTAGGCCCCCCCCATAGATCTACATTTGTTTAGAACCTACGTATTTTACTTGATAGACACTCGTTTAATGCCTAATTATGCTGGCAACCTTGTACATTTGAAATGGTTGCCATTGTTAAATAAATTACCTCAGGAGGTTGGGCAATGCAGTTGGGGTTCGGCTTGTTTGGCGGTGGTTTATAGATCTCTGTGTGAAGCCGCAGAATTTGGTGTTAATAAATTCGAAGGGTGCACAATACTTTTACAGGCATGGGTGTATTCAAGAATGATATGCATAGCTCCTGTGCCTAGGAATCCACCACCGGCTGAAACACTTCCTCCGTTGGCAAATATGTAAGTTAAATAAATATATAATTTGTTATTAAATTTTAAATACAATTATCAAATATATTAATTATAACATTTTAAAAATACTTAGATGGCTAAAACGTGGGAGTCGCTATATCGAAAATCCTCGGCATAATCTCATTTCGACACGTTTGAAAATCGACAATATGACATATGATCAGGTATTACTATTTTTACTTTCATTAATGATTTTCATTCAACATTAATTGACTAACATTTCTCCTTATAAACAGTTTTTCTGGAGGCCTTACCTTGACTTCCACTACACCAACGAAGAAGAAAGCCAGATATGGTCTGCAAACACATATCTCATCTGTTTCGAGGTCGTCGAAAGACATAAGACAAATAGAGTAATGCTTCAATTTGGCTTACCTCAATTTCCACCTGCCATGCCAGATGATTTGAGAAATCTCCATGATATTTGTTGCCATAAGAACAAAATAAAAGGCTCTTGGGGAGATCACCATCAATATTATGTCCTTAAGTGGAACCAACGCCATCAGTTTGCACTACACGGAGTCCGATATACCTATGTGGTTTATCCGAATCGTATATACTTTCTATGGTATTGGAACTTTTTTGGGGAACGTCTGTATCTTTCTAGAGAAGCACTATTGGCAAACCCAATGACACGTAGTGGAATAACTTTAGAAGGCTTGCTAGCAAACTATCCTGCAGCACCAGAAACCAATATGATGTCAGATGAAGATATGTGGTCAGATACACATCCACCTAACAGCCAGTTCATTACACCTTCACTCCCTTACTTTGACCAAAGCTTTAACTCATCCACCAACTACAACTACAACCAAACTTACCAATCACCACCACAACCCACAAACGAATTCTTACAAGACTCTCCAATTCCATATCCAACCTACTCGCAACATAGTCATCATGGAGAAAGCTCCCAAATATCAAATTATTCATTTGATGACTTTAATCCAACTCAAAACACCCCACAAACCAGTTTCCCACACCAATCACAATACTCCCCTTTCAACCTACCAACTCCTCCAAACAATGTACACTATCCCCAAATAAACTACGCACCCCAATGGCCAGAACTACATATCAGTACAATAGAAAATCTGGCTGTAGGGTTTAACGAAGATGATTTCATTAATGAAATTTGGACAAACTCTGTTCAACAAGTGCAAAATGAGGTCACTATGGAAACTAATGATGCTGAAATTCAAAATGTGGCGGTGGAAGAGGAACAACAAGAGGAAGAGGAAGAGGAAGAGCAAGACCAACGACCCGTACGAAGAAAAAAAAGATAAATTATGTGCTACGGGAAACCATAATTTAAATTTAGGTTGGTGTAAATGGTTACCACGAAGAAAGTAGTTTTTATTTTTATTTCTAACACTATCGATGATATAATTAGCATTTTTAAAATAATAAATCAATATTTATCACAATTTTCATTAATATTTATTTATTATTGATTCTTCAAAAAATAAGATTTATTTATTATTTTTTGCATTTAATTTAAAATAAATATATAGTGCAAAAAAAAAAGAAAAACGAAAAATAAAATAAAAATCCATTACGGCTAAACAGAATGACCGTAATAAATAAAAAAAATGACGGTAATGGAAAAAAGGACAACAAAAAAAATCCCCAAAGTGGATCTTTTTAAAGGGGTCAAAAATTTCATTTTTTTTTACAATAGGGTCAGAAAAAAAAATTCTTTTTACTAACCAAAACGGCAAAACATACACTAAATCATTTTTTATTTAAGGGTGTGTCAAGTAAGTATACTCCAACGGCTCCAACAAAAAAAACTTACTATTTGCCATTTTTGGGTCTTTTACGTGGCCCCACTCAACACAGGACCACTCTTTGACGCTAAATCGAGTAAGTAAGAAACTCTATCAACTCTCATTTCTCATCACTTTACTCTCCAAATGCAAATGCAAAAGAAACTCTAGAAATTTCTTCTTCTTCTTCTTCCATTTTTTCTCTTCTGGTTTCACCGTAACAAGATAACATCAACGATCAACAACGTATCTGTAAGCATCATCTTAATTTCATTTTTCTTTATATTTTCATGCTATTTCTATACAAATTAAACAACATGCAATATGCCATGTTAGATCTACTAGATGTGTGTATTTATTTATATGTTGAAACTTGATGATTCAGAATTTTTCAATTCAACAACCTTGTTTATGTTTATTTTTTTTCGTTTTTTTTTACAGTTGAATGATGGATTTTGAGGCTTCTCATAACCCTCAATTTTATGTTGGTGACGGGAGGGAACTTGTTTCTTCTGAAAACTTTAAATCTCAAGATTATGATGTTGATCATGTTCCTTTGTTACCAAGATTTTCCCGGGTTTCGAGTTTGGAAAAATGTAGTAGTAGTAGTAGTGCTGTTAAGAAGAGGGATTTTGAGTTTCATGACAACAACAATTCCTTGCATATTTCTGTTAAGAAATCAAAGGTGTCACCGTATCATGATCAAGACAAAGATGGACATGATATTTCAGTGTCAAAGAAATTGACTGATAAATCATTTTCCTCGCTAAAGAAAGACCTTACGTTGTTGGAAAAATTATTTGAGGAATGTAAAAGAAAGCAGAAAATAGAAGAGAAGAGATTGCAGTCCATAAAGAGAGATACCGAAGAGTGCTGCAAAGAGCTTCAAAATAAGATGAAGCAAGTTAGTGTTGTTAGAAGAATTGATGAAGTTCGTGAGAAAGTGCAGGAAAAAATTGATGATTGTATCAAGGAGTTTGTAGTGAATGAAGAGAAGCTCTTTTTGATGGAAAACTTGATTGGAGAGCGCAAGCTAGAGCTTAAGGCCAAAGAGATAGAACTTAATCAAGTCAAGGGGAACATTTCAAAAGAAATTGAACTTCGTCATGTCATTGATAACATTGATAAGAACCGTGAAAGGAAGGAAGAGGAACTCAAGGCTCTTTCCCAAAGAATTGCTGAATTTACTTTGGAACTTGAGGCCAAAGAGAAAGAGCTTGATGCAGTGAACAAATTAATTGGTGAACAAGTGGAAAAGTTAGGATCTGAAAAGAAGAAGGCGATAAACATAATATCAGAAATGAAGAATAATATTGCTCAAATGAAGGAATTTGAGTCAAAGCAGAAGCAATTCAGTGATGGGGTTAAGGAACTTGAGTCAAAAGAGAGGCAGTGTGAAGAACGGGTAACAAAGCTGGATTCAAGAGAGAAGCAGCTTGAAGAGCGGGTGAAGGAATTTGAATCAAAGGAGAAGGAACTTGAAGGTCGTATGAATGAGCTTGAATCAGAAAAGGAGCATTTCAAAAATTGGGTGAAGGAGCTTGATACGAAAGAGAAGTATGTTGAAGGACGAGCAATCGAGCTAGAGTCAAAAGAGAAGCATTGTGAAGGACGAGTGGAGGAGCTTCAGTCAAAGGAGAAGCATTTTGAAGTACGGGTAAAGGAGTTGATGTCAAGAAAGAAGCATCTTGAAGGATATATAAAGGAGTTTGAATCAAAGATGGAGGAACTTGAAAGTCGTTCGAAGGATCTTGAATCAAAAGAGAAGCTAGTTGAAGGACGGGCAATGGAGCTAGAGTCAAAAAAGATGCAACTTGAAGGTCGGGAGAAGGAGTTCAAATCCAAAGAGGAGAAAGTTGAAGGCCAAATCAAGGAGTTGGAATTTAAAAAGGAGCACTTTGAAAGCCAATTGAAGGTGTTAGAGTCAATAGATAACCAACTTGTAGGCCAAGTGAAGAAGTTTGAAACAAAAGAAAAAGAGTTTGAATGTCAAATGAAGGAGTTGGAATTAAAACAGAAACATTATGAAAGCCGAATGGAGGACCTTGACTCAAATGAGAAGCAACTTGAAAGTCGGTTGAAGGAACATGAATCAAAAGAAAGAGAGTTTGAAGGCCAAGTGAATGATATGGAATATAAAAAATATGACTTTGAAAGACAAGTGAAGGAGTTTGAGACAAAAGAGAGTCAACTAGTAGGCCGAGTAAAGGAGTTTGAATCAAAAAAGAAGGAGATTGAAGGCCAACTGAAGGACCTAGTATCTACACAGAAGCATTTTGAAAGCCGAATGGAGGAGCTTCAGTCAAAAGAGAAGCAACATGAAGGCCGGGTGATGGAGCATGAATCAAAAGTGAGAGAATTTGAAGGCAAAGTGAAGGATCTGGAATCTAAAAAGAAGCATTTTGAAAGCCAAGTGGAGGAGCTCAAATCAAAAGAGAGGCAAACTCAAGGACAAGCTAAAATACCATTTTTCAATTGGTGGATCAGAAAAGGGAACAATTAAAGAAAACGGGTGAAATAATTCCTTTTAAGAAGATAGTAAAACTCTTCTTTAAATTTGCTGAAGGAAAATACTCTTAGATGATAAGTAAAAACTATGCAGGAAATTGAATTGTTTTGTAATTCGATCCATTTTGTTTCCCCCAACTGTTGTCTCATTTGTTAGGGGGAAATTGACATCTTAGTGTTAATGCTTGGAAAATGAAATTGACTTGAATCGTATCTCTCTTTTTATGTGTCTCTTCCATTTTCTAAACGGTTTAGACAGATTTTCAATTATCATGTCGAATCTGCTTAGTATTTTGTTAACTAGAACTAGAACTTATTAATGTCTGTTTGCGACCTGGGTTTTGCAATAAAGTTTCTGGTATGTTAATTTAGATATGATTTAGATATTTTATCATATGATTATCAAATCAAATGTGTTCATATCTATTGTTACTGGGCTTTTCATGATAAAAACCTTAAGTTGCTAGTCTTTAAGATGGTTCCATTTAGGTTTGAATGTTGATTACAGGTGTAACTCTTACTCAGTGCAAAGTCAAACTATTAACTTATAGAAATTAATTGAATGTTGATTTCAGGTGTAACTCTTACTAGGTTTGTTATGGATCTTCTCTTAAATCAATATTGCAACTGTTAACTATTGATGCTTGGGAAAAAATTATATTCATCATATTTGTGTGACTGTACAAATGTTCTACAAGCATTAAATAAGTTTCTGGCTGCGTCCCCTTTCCCTGGTAGTAGTGTGTTTTGTTATGTGAATCCAATCTTGTTGTTATACAAGTATTATCACTGTTTGTTTTGTTAATTGGTGGCTGTTAAGTGAATGTTGCCGGTTGATAGAGACTTCTATGTGTTTTGGATTTGATGTCTAAAATGTCTGTTTGTTTTTGTGCATCATTTTGTAGTTTCTTGCATATGATGTTATGATGACGTTTTGGTCAACTATCTGGCCATTGTATTGCTTCTGTTTGTTTGTGTATACTGATAATGAAGCTGTAGCAAGGTTATAGTTTATTTGTATACCAGAACAAGTGTAATTGACTAGAGAGAACCAAGTAAGAAAGAAACAATAGTTAATAGATTAAATTTGATCTTAGAAATAGTTGATTCTTTTCTTTTTCACCATCTTGAATCAATGATGTAAATTGCGAACACTTACTTTTCCAAACTATCAGGCAAGTCTTGATGTATGCTATTTGCCAAAGGTATGTCTGAATGGGGGGGCCAGCTATTGTATCAGCAGATGCAGAATTGAATAGGTTCATATTACAAAATGATGGAAAATTGTTTGAGTGTAGCTATCCAAGAAGCATTGGTGAAATACTTGGGAAATGGTCAATGTTGGTTTTAGTATGTGACATGCATAGGAACATGAGGAATATATCACTCAACTTTATGAGCTATGCTAGGCTTAAAACACATTTTTTGAAAGATTTGGAGAAGCATAGGGGTTTAGGAGGGGAGGGCTTACTCTTAATGATATGGGCACTCAAGGAAATTGAACCACAATATTCAAATGGTTTTGATTTATACACTGATACATACACAACATCTTCAAAGAGCATAAAATCAGAAGATATAAAATCATCTGCTAGGTTGAACCATGATATAGGAGTGAAGTTGAATTTATTAGAAGAAAGCAAGGGAGAAACATGATGAGTAGGTTCAAATTTTTATATCCTTTTTTGAGAATGTGTAATAGTAGATTTGTGTTTCAATTCAAATATGGTTTGCAAGTGTTTCTCATCTGTTTTCTTAATTTGGTGTCTGCTTCTTTGGTGTAACTTGGAACCGTTAAATGTGTCTCATTGCTCCTGGAATGTCCTTCTAGAGTTGTATTATGGATAATGAATTCTTAAGTGGTACATTGAATTGATCACAAGTATTTTCAACACAAAACTTTTAGTATTTTCAGCATGACCCTATTTTAGCCCTTGTAACCAATCTGTGCAGATTATTATTCCTAGATAAAAATCCTTCATTTACAAAGCTCCTATCTTTTTATCACTAGTTGATACTCTTACCACTCCTGCATAGCTTTGTTCTTCTTGTTTAATATTCCGAGAAATGTTAGGTTATGACTATGGATAAAGTCTTTTAGACTTATCACACCGGTCAATTTAATTAATTATGAATATTTTTTTTAAAGTATTAATAATATATATTTTTTGTTTGTTAATATTATTATTACTTCATCCGTTTTAAAATACATGTCGCAATTTTACAATATATACTATTCACATGGATTACTTTGACCATATTTTTAACTAATATATAAATACAAGTGTTAACATGTAAGATGTTGTTTGATTTGTCTCGATGCATATTTTCAAAATATCAAATTTTTATAATTTTTTATTATATATAATTAAGGATATTAATGGCATGTGTGCAGTGATTGACTGCGATATGTATTTTGAAACGGATGAAGTATATTAAATTGTGTTCTTAGATCAAATTATAGATTTGTTAAATTTTTTTAGTATTTTAAACTTATTAGTCTACATTAATTTTTTCACAAATTTAAATGTATTATTATAATCTATAATAAAAATGTGATATAATAAGTGTTTTTTTGGTGTTAACTTTTAAGTATTTAAGGAATGACCTTCATAATCTGAAGTTCGGTCGGGAGACAAGTAAAATCTGTCTAAGAATTATTCCATTCAAGTGTTGAAACAAAATGAGTTTGTACAATATCTTTGAAGTTTTGATGATAACAAATGTATTAAAAGAACAATTTGATATGGTAATATATGATCAAGTGTGCATGAACATAGACTAAAAATCAATGTGTTAAATCAAATTTTGGTTCTAAAAGAACGTTTACAAGTGCAATTGAAATTCATAGAGAAGTTGAAGTTCTGAACCAAAATCTAAAGAACACCCGACTCTGGAGTAGTGTCGCTTCTGAAGGATCAAACTTTAAACTCTAAATAAGTAACTTTATCAGTTAATTAAACCACTAATTTTATTAAATATTTTAATTAATCTATCAACTATAAATCATAAGTTACAAATTAGTATCAGTTAACTTATCAACTATTCGTTCTCTATACCAAAAAGGGCCTTAGAGGTTCTCTTATGTGAACTTGGTGAGCAAGTAAAGTAAAGTTATCGAGGATTGAGTTTTGTCGTGGACCCAAGTGAGTCCCACACAACACAAAGTAAGCACCGCTACACTACAGTGCAACGAACTCTCATTTTTGTTTCACTCTTGACTATCCAAATTCCAAATGAAACTCTAGAAACTTCATCTTCTTCTTCACTCTTCATCTTCCTCGGTAACAAGATAACATCAACCATTTTATTGTAAGCTTCTCAACTTCATTCTCTTTATTTTTCATACTTTTTTTTTATGCCTTTCTCAACAACATGCAATGTTCAAAGTTTAAACCTTTAGCCCTGTACTCTTCATTTTTACATTTATTGTTTGGTTTTGATTCTGGAACTGTAATGTAGTATTACTTCATGTTCATGATTCAGTTTCATCTACAAAGTTGAAACCTTTACCCCCTGTACTGCTTATTTACATTGCTATTGTTCTTGTCTAGTGTTTATAGATTCATTTTTTTTATGGAACTGTAACTGTACTGTAGTATTCATGATTCACTTTGACCCACAAACTTGAAACCTAATTTACCCCTTTTTATTTATATTTTTTAATTCAATAAGCTTCATTTATTTATGTAGTTTCTGTAGTTGAATGATGGATTCTGAGGCTTTTCACAAGCTAAAGTTTTGTGGTGATGATGATGGGAACTTGCATGTTAAATGGCTCACTTCTTGTGACAAAAAAACACCCCATTCAGATACGACAGAACCTGTTTCTTGTCAAGATTTTGAATCTGAAGATTATGTTGATGATGTTCATTTGTCACCAAGGTTTTCCCCGATTTCGAGTTTGGAAACATATAGTTGTAAATGTGACGATTCCAGGGATGTTACTACACTGCCAGTTAAGAGGCTATTGAATCAACCCAGTTCATTCGACATTTCTGTTAAGAAATCTAAGGTGTCACCATATCATGATCACAATGAAGACGATGATGATATTCTGTTGTCGGATATAATTGAAAAGCCAGGAAAATCAGCTGATAAATCATTTTCCTTGTTGAAGAAAGAACTTAAATTGGTAGAAAAATTGTATAAGGAATGCAAAAGGAAGAGGCATGTAGAAGAGATGAGATTGCAGTGCATGAAGAGAGAGATCGAAGAGTGTTGGAAAGAGCTTGTAAATAAGAAGAAGCAAGTTGGTTGTGTGAGAAGAATTAACGAAATTCACGACAAAATGCTGGGAAAAGTTGAAAGTAAGGAAGAGGAACTCAAGGCTCTTACTCAAAAAGTTGCTGAATGTAGTATGGAACTTGAGTCCAAAGAGAAAGAGCTTGATTCAATGAAAGTACTGGTTAGCGGACAAGCAGAAATATTAGAGTCCGAAAGGAAGAAGTTACTAAAGGTAATGTCAATCAGACAGAATGATCCACGTGCTCAAATGGAAGACTTCGAGTCAATGAAGAAGCGTTTTGAAGGTCAGGTTAAGGAACTTGAGTCAAAACAGAAGCAAGTTGAAGGACGGGTAATGGAGCTAAACTCAAAAGAGATGCAACTTGAAGGCCAAGAGAAGGAGCTTGTATCAAAACAGAAGCATTTTGAAAGCCGATTGAAGGAGTTAGAGTCAAATGAGAAGTACTTAGAAGGACGAGTAAAGGCATCAGAATCAAGAGAGAAGCAACTGGAAGGACATGTGAAACAGTTCCAATCAAAGAAGGGGGAACTTGAATATTGTATAAAGGAGATTGGATCAAAAAAGAAGCTTTTCAAAAACTGGGTGAAGGAGCTTGAATCAAAAAAGAAGCAAGTTGAAGGGCGAGCAGTGGAGCTAGAGTCAAAAGAGATGCGGCTTGATGGCCGGAAGAAGGAGATTGAATCAAAAGAGGAGAAATTTGAAGGCCAAGTGAAGGAGCTGGAATTTAAAAAACAGCACATTCAAAGCCAATTGAAGGAGTTGGAGTCAAAAGAGAACCAACTTGCAGGACGAGTGAAGGAGTTTGAGTGCAAAGAGAGGGAACTGGTATCAAAACAGAAGCATATCGGAAGCCGAATGAAAAAACTTGATTCAAAAGAGAAGCAACATGAAGCCCGAGTGAAGAAGCATGAGTTAAAAGCAAAGGAACTCGAAGGTCGAGCTAAGGAGCTCGAATCAGAAAAGAAACATTTTGAAAGTCAAGTTGAAGATTTCAAATCAAAAGAGAAGGAAATTGATGAACGGTGTAAAGAGTTGAAGTCAAAAGAGAATCGGTTCAAAGTAAAGGTGAAGGAGCTCAATGTAAAAGAGAAGCAGATTGAAGGACAAGTCAAGGAACTTCAGTCAAATCTGATTGAGTTTGACGGACAAGTGAAGGAGTCTGAGTTGAAAGGGAAACAATATGAATCTGGTAAATGTTCTTATTCATCTAGTTTATTGAAAAAAAAATCATTTCAATTGTTTCTTTTATTTACGTTAATAATTCTATAAAAAAAAATTATTCGTGTTAATACTGTATGCTTAGCCAAGCTGAAAAGCTTCTGGATTTTTTATATGACACTCACTGTCAGACTGTATTTGGATTATATTTTTCACCATTGAACATTTTATGACTCTTAAATCCAAAAAAAACGCTTGTGTTTTTATCCATGGCTAAGGTTTAATTATAATACATGGTACTGTACTGCTAATGATAGATTAGTATATTAATTTAGTTTTAATTTTTCAAGTATATGCAAATAGTAGAGTTAAAATGTAGTGTCAATATGCTAACAAACATTAAGAGCATTTAATAATCCTATTCGTGCAACTATTTCTAGTCTTGTTTATGAACCAATCCAACACTATCTCCATTCATTCAGTTAATTAAGGTGCTATCACCACCAAAAAAAAAGTTAATTAAGGTGCTATATTGACAATGATTGTAACTATTAGTATAAGTCTTTTCTGTCACCCATGCATTTCAATCTAGGAAAAGTTGTACATTCTCTCACAGTATACATATTTTTTTAAAATTCATTGTGACCTTCATTCTTTTATAGATGTTTTGATCAGTTTGATGAAGCGAAATTTTCGTAGACATTGCAGGTTTTGTTGAGAATCTTATCAAGAGACAAGAATATGATGAAGCTGTTAGATTCAGTCGTGCGTATAACTTCAACGACAGTAATCAACTAGTTAATCTATTTGAAGAACATGTGCAGAATCTAAAATTAATTTCAGAGAAAAGTTGCAAGGAAACCAACTCTATTGATATTAAGGTTCTTTTTTTTTTCTTTCCTTATTCAATTTCTATTTTATGAAACATTCCAATCTTCATACTCCTCCATAATAGTTATAAGTACTTTGAATGTGAACTCAGGACAAGGCTAAAGATCAAGAAGTTGCTAGTCTCATTGCTGTTCTACAATGCATTGTAGATAACAACCTAGGATCCCAGGATCTACTTAACAAGATTGACGATCGTATTATTGAGCTGCAGTGACAGAATGGTAAATAGTGTTTTTACTGGAATCAGTGAGTGCCATCCTCCAAATAGGCAACAAATGTAAATATATGTGGTAGAGATAACCTTCTCTACACGTTCCTTTTTAAAATGAATGAACATGATGCTTTCTGTTCCTTACTTTTGTAGAATGTCTCTATTTGGAAAGAATGAAAACTCATAATCAATCAAAAGGGTCGTCTCTTTATTTTGGCTCACTATTCTTTCTACTGTATATTGCTGTTTTAAAAAATTCCGTGAGTTTTAAATTTGATAGCTAGAATCGTTTTCATATACAAATTAGCTATTTGGAGTACTTGCCACGCTTTCATATACACTTAATGCAAAAGTTCCCGAAGAGTTATTTGCTAATGCTTAGAAAATGAAATAGACTTCAAATTATGTAGCTCTTTAATCTTAATTTGTACACAATTTTGTTTTTTTAAATGGTTTGAGGTGTTCTCTTTTCTTCCCTAGTATTTTTGAGTTATTATTCAGCTCAATTTCTTAGTTTTAGTTAACTGTAACTGATTTAACGGCTTAACTAGTTAGTTTTGATAAAGTGAAATTTTATTGCAGCCTGTAGATTTTGTTCAGATCTTATCGGAAAGTAGCAATATACTGAAACTGTTAAGACTCATTTGTGCATACAATAACTTGGCCTACAAAAATAACTGTTTAATCTCTTAATACAATAACATGCACATAATACAAAACTGGATTCTGAGAGCAGTTGCAATAAAACCTACTCAATTGAAGTCAAGGCACTTGCATGTTAGTTACAACAAATAAGTTGATTGTGAACTTAGTACTGCATTTCAGATGACAATATAATATCTGTGGATCTACTTAACCAGAAAGATTGGAAGCATGTCATCTTCCAAATGTTCAATGTGCAAATGAATTAACATCTCTACTATCCAATAGAAGAATAAATATAAGCAATGGATTGAAAAACAATTTTTTTTTTTTTTACAGATTGTAAAAAGGTTTATTAATGAGAACACATTTTTATTTTATTTATAAAAACGAGGAAACTCTTCCCTGTCTTCGGATCAGACCACTATTATCCTCGTTTATTAAATTTTATAAGCAAAAGACATCATATATAGACAACATGCATTATTGAAAGACAGTTTCTTTTCCCACTTTCCAACTCTACTTCGGATTATATACTCCGAAAAAATGTAGGGAGTTGGAGGAATTTTATACGTGTTATACACATATCAAATGAATTATTTAATCCGGAATGTTGCAGGGTGTGTGAGAAAACAAAAGAGGGAGACAAGAAACCATCTTATTTTAAGCTTCACAAATGGAACTAATTGTAAACACCTCCACTTTTTTGTTCGTGCTTTTTGTGTATTTTACTTGAACATTTATATTTTCATTTATAGCTTCACACAAAAATGAGAGAGTAACCTAGAAATGAAGGGTAAAGGGAAAGACTGGTCAAGTTAAGGAGTGAAAAATGTTCAAGAAGTTGGAGTATATAATTGAAATATGCTTTCTCCCTCTGTCACTTTACATTAAGTTTTTTCTAGCACAAAAACTTTTTGATTCTTCTCAGCCAAGTAACTAGCACAACAAATTGCTTCTTCCTAATAAGATTCTCAACAAAATCTGCAAGGTGCAAGTAAAATTCACTTCATCAAAACATACCAGAACAAACATTAAATAAATTCTAGGTAACAAAAAACCAAAGCAGATTGGACTGAATAATTCAAAATCCTTCAAACCATTTAGAAAATGCAAGAGATACATACAAGAGAGGTAAAATTCATGTCTATTTCATTTTCCAATCATTAACACCAAGATTTCAATTTTCTCTTAACAAATGATAGAACTGTTGGCGGAAACAAAATAAGCCAATTACACGAGTTCAATTTCATACCAAGTTACAAACATCTACTATATTAATCTGAGTATATTAGTGTATATCCTGCATAGTTTGTACTTATCATCTAAACGTATTTGAATTTTTAAAATTTCAAAAAGAGTTGTCCTAGTTCTTAAAAGGGTTCATTTTACACATTTCCTTTACTATCTCATGGACTAGCAACTTTAGTTTTTCATCATGAATAGCCATAACCACCTCATCCTGATAGCAGATAACAATGGCAGGAAAATTACAATAGATAGATATAGATAGAAACATGAGAAAATGGCAGAAACATGAACCAGAACCTTATAACACTATTATACACAAATAAATTCAAAAAGAGAATCACATCACAGAAAACTTGAAATACATTAGCTATATTTTCCAATTTGGCTCCACTTGTGTTCAAATCAATGTATCACTTAAGAATTCAATATCCATAATACAACACTACAAGGACATTCCAGGAGAACTGAGTCATATTTAACGGTTCCATTTTCATCCAAAGAACCAGACATCAATTAAGAAAACAGATGTTAAACACTTGCAGACCATATTTCAAACACGGTTCTAAGATTCCACATTCTCAAACTAGGATATTAAAATTCGAACATATTCAAGAACAATTGTACAATGACACAAATACGTTGTATATAATTTTTTCTCAAGCATCAGCAGCTAACACTTGCGATCTGGATTTTAGAGAATATCCATAACAAACCTCATAAGAGTTACACATGTAATTCCTTCCTTCAAAAAAGAGATACACATGTAATCAACATTCTATCGATTTAGATAAGTTCACAGTTTGCACACACAAGACATAATAAGATCCAAAAATGCAATATGGATTTGATTATCATACATGTAACATACCTGTTGAAAATTGCCTTAAAATTTGTGATTGAAGAAACAGAGGAATCGTGACACGATTTCATCTTGTCACGATTTCCTTGGCAGTGAGCATGTTTATCAGGGTGCTCAATCGTGACACGATTTTGGGAAAACGTGACACGATTTTCGGCTTGCTGGACACGTTTTGAGGATAAGGTTGGTTGTACCTTGGGTCGTACGCATCAACTGTGTCACGATTTGGCAAATCGTGACACGATTTTGACTATGTCTGTGTACTATTTAAGTGTTTCTTTGCAGATTTTGAAGGTGGGGCTTTGAGAGAGAAACTTGATAATACAAAGGAGGTAACTTTAGGGTTGAGTGTCTTTGTAGGGAGGTTCTCTTGGGTTGGGAAACATTGTAAACACCTTGGAGAGTGAAAATCATTGAGTGTCTTGTTCATTTGGTGAGATTGGAAAAAAATGGGTAGAAATTAAGTTTTGTTCATTGTGAGCTCTTGTGCTAATTTCTTGTAACCTATTTGTAATCTCTTTGTAAGATCTCTTTGATAGTGGATTGGAGAGCTGCTCTCTCCCCCAGATTAGGTCATATTGGACCGAACTGGGTCAACAATCTTTCGCGTGTTTGTTCCTTTCTTTCATTGCTTATCCTTATTGCTTTGATTATGCTTGTGATGTTGTTCTACACTAAGTTTTAGGGTTGTTTGTTGTTGTGGTTGCTTGAGGCTTTTTATCCATTGATTATCACTACCTTTGCTCCACACATCTTTGTATTTCATTGGTGTGATTTTGTCCGAATTCACAACAATACCAAAAAGAGAGATACACGTGACCGACCAAACCATATCTAAATTAAAATACCTGAAAGTTTATTTGCAAAACCCAAGGTCCGAAACAGTTCCACAGCTATCTTGTGCTGAGCAGCAAATGCGAAGAGCTCCAAGACTTCATCTTCGTCAAAAGAAGTAAGCAATTCATAAATTGACAAAAGCAGTAGAAAACCAAGAACTACCAAAGAATTTTCAGTATTTTCTTTCATGTTAACTTTCAAATCAAGTGCTAGCTTCAATGCGTCTTTTTTTACACAAGGGTTAATCTTCGGTGACGGTGAGATTTTCATTAGTTGTTCCAACAGAAAGATGTCTCTACCATCAATAATCACAATATGTTCTCCCTTCTTACACCGTGGAATAACTGGGTTCAGTATTCTATCCAGAACAACTTTTGCTGGATCTGATGATTCTTGCAGATCAACTAGAATGTCAATATCATCACTTGGGAGCAACTGCATACTTATCAGTGGTTGGACTTAATTGATCATCCATGTAAGATGTAGCTGCATATTTAGACAGTAGATATTTAAGCTCCCTCATATATGTAGATCAGGTTATAAAAAATATCAACATTATTAAAAGAAATGGTTGAATGAAATTTTCAATATACTAGATGAATAAGAACATTTACCCGATTCTATTTCCTCATCAAAATATTTTATTAATGGTTCATATTGTTTCTCTGTGAACTCAGGCTCCTTCGGCTGTCCATCATGTTTATATAGCTTTGACTCGGGATCCTCGACTTCTCCTTCAACCTGCTCCTCTTTAAACTTGAGTGACTTCACTAGTACTTTGAACTTATTCTCTTTTGACTCGAGTTCTTTCCATCGTTCTTCAAATTGCTTCGCTATTGATTTGAAGTCCTCAACCTTGATTTTAAATTGCTTCTTTTTTGATTTAAGCTCCTTAGCCCGACCTTTGAATTCCTCCTTCTTCGTTTTAAACTCCTTCACTTGACTACTAAATTCCTCCTCTTTTGACTGGAACTCCTTCACTTGTCCATTAAATTTCTTTTGATTCGAGCTCCTTCAGTTGGCTCTCGAAATGCTTCTTTTCTGATTCCAGCTTCTTCACCCAGCCTTCAAATTCACCTTCTTTTGGTTCTAACCCCTTCACTTGGACATCAAGTTGCTTCTTTTCAGACTCAAGTTCCTTAACTTGTTCTTTCAATTGCCTTTCTTGTGATTTGAGATCCTCCACTTGCATTTCTAAATTCTTCTTTTTAGATTCTAGCCCCTTCACCTGGCTTTCAAATTCTCTCTGTTTTGATTCATGCTCCTCCACTCGGCCATCAAGCTGCTTCTCTTTTGACTTAAGCTCCTCCACGCGGCGTTCAAAATGCTTCTGTTTTGATACCAAATCATTCACTAGCTCCTTCATTTGGCTTTCAAATTCCTTCTGTTTTGAAATGTTATCCATGACTTGACGAAGTTCCATATCTTTTGTGTTGAGTTCTTGGTTGCGCTCTCGAATCAATTCCTCCACCAAATAGAGCTGTCCATCCTTTGCTACAAAATCCTTGACACATTCTTCAATTTTTCCCTGCATTTTCTTGTGAGCTTCGTTCATTCTTCCAACATGACTAATTTTCTTATTTTCAAGCTCTTTGGAGCACTCCTCAATATCTCTCTTTATGGAATGCAATCTTTCCTTTTCTATTTGTGTCGTCCTTTGGCAATCCTCAAATGATTTTTCTACAAATTCAAGTTCTTTCTTGAGTGAGGAAAATGATTTATCAGTTGACATGGCAGGAACATCATCATCATTGTCGTTATCGATATCGTCGTTATCATCATATGATGTTGGGGACACCTTGGATTTCTTCATCAAACCGCACAAGGAATTGTTGTTATCAGATACCCTCTTAACAGGCAGTGTGATAGTATCCCTCTTCTCTGGAAACCACGATGACAAAGGAACATCAACATCGTCTTCATATTCAAAGTCTTGACGAAAAGGTGAATGCACTGTATTTTTATCGAATGATGTGAGCCATTTAAAATTTAAATGTTTTTCATCAACTCCAACACAAACATTTGGCTTATCAGAAGCCTCAATATCCATTATTGAACTATAGAAACCGTAAACTCTCGGCTCTTAATGAACACGTCAAAATCCTGGGAAGAAAAAAATAAAAACGTCAACTTTAAGCTTTGAAAAATTTCCAGGACATTAATGAAATAATACATATCATTTCCAGAAGTAAAATCTTAATCAAACAACAAACACCTAGAAAATAGACATTTCAAGCTTTAATCAGAAAACAATACCCATGTGAAAAAAATTAAAACTTTTTAAAGTTTGAACATATAAAAAGACATTTAGTAGGTCTAACATTGGATTTTGCTGAGAAATAGCATAAAAACCTAGAAAATAGACATTTGAAGTTTTAATCATAAGACAATACCCATGTAAAAAAAATGTAAACTTTTCAAGTTTCAAGTTCAAGTTCAAGATATATAAATACACATAACATTTGGAGAATGAAAATAAAACAGTAAAGTACAGAACAATGGCAATAGAAACAGGGGTTAAAATTTCAAGATATATAAATATAGACATTCATTGATTTGTTCTTGACAAAGCATGAAAATGTTAAAGAGAAAAATACAAAAAAAAAAAAAATGATAAGATGCTTACAGAAACGTTGTTGAACCTTGATGTTGTGTTGTTACGGTAATGGTTGAGCTAAAACCAGAAGGGGAAAAATGGAGGCAGAAAGGTGAAATGAGATATAAAAACAAAAAATGAATATTGAGATAATTTGTTTGTTTGTTTGGTTTAGGCGTCAAAATGAGTGGGTTTTGTGGGGTCCATAAAATAGTCTCTTAATGGCAAATACCTTCCTGACTATATTGTTGAGGGATTGAGCAAGGACCGTTTGGCCTAAGCCTTGTGATTTTCAAAATATGTAAAAAGTTTTCAAAATACAAGATTACTTTCATAAACTATACAATATTAGGAAGAATTAAAACTACTATTAAAATTTTATTGGGACCTAAATTTAAAAATATGTGATTTTATAGGGATTAAAAATATATTTAAATAAAAAAAGAAAAGCTAAATATTTCCAACAAATAGTGCATGGGTTAATATAACTAATCGTGTAGCAAATATCTTTAAAAAAAAAACTAAATTTTGTAAACATGTAATAATTTTAAAATTTAGTTTTTTGATTTTTTTTTTTGTGTGGAAGTGATCCTAAAATGATATTATCATATCAATTTATTTGGAGATCAAGTTGCATTAACTTACGTAAGTTAAAGATCAAATTGTGTTAATTTAAAGAAGTTAAGTGATCAAATTGACTGATTTAAAAGATCAAACTGAACTTTTAAAACAAATTAAAGGACTAAATTGAATTTAAGCACCAACATAATGTGACACAAGTGATAACTATTTGAACTCCTTTCCTTCAAAAAAAAAAAACTATTTGAACTCCTTAACCATTTAGTACATGGTTCGGTTCCTTGTCGACGCATATGAAAAAACATTTGTAAAGAGAGGTCCAACCCAAAATGGTATTCAAGCCATGTTTTAAATTTAATTTGTTACTTTCATTTTTATAATATCAATATTAGCTGCATTTTAGTTTCATTTTATTAAAAAGTTTTTTGGTTGTGATAATATTTGATGTGTTTAGTCACGAATTTGAAGCCATAATATTATCAATTTTTCTTTGAAGATGAAATGTCAAATTAAATATATCTATAAATAAATGATTCACCTTTTTTTTAATAGTAATCCCTCGGTCAACATATGTTTTATTTGAATTTTACACGGTTATTAAAGAAATGATTAATAATATTGATTTTAAGAGCAAAATATGTATCGTTTACTAAAACATTCTATGGTCAGTAGAATAGTTATAAATAATTTTTTTTTTTGACAAATAGAATAGTTATAGATAATTGAAATGCAATAAATAAGAATATGTTACTGAAAAAAAATAAATAAATATTGGATTGATATTATAAAATAGACAAATAATTTGAGACAATTTGTTTTTTATATGAAAGACGACATCTTTTATGAGATGGAGAGTGTAATTACTTATCCTTTATCCCTTAGCTTAATATTCAGTCATTGCTTTGAACCAAAACCTCAGACTTCTTATCGATGATTTCAAAACAGTTGAGTTATCAAACCTCTTAGAGTCTTATAAATTGAGTCTGAGAAAATAGTAGGAATATAAGGAGTGATAAACTACATGAAGTCCAAACCATTGTGTAAACCTTAACCAAACGATAAAAGCTTCAATTTTTAGCTTTGGAAAATTTTCTAGGACATTAATCAAATAAGTACATCACATTTCCAAAAGTAAAATCTGGACCAAACGATAAAAACCTAGAAAATAGACATTTCAAGTTTTAATCACAAAACAATGCTAATGTAAAAAAATGTAAACTTTTCAAGTTTCAACATATAAAACACATTTAGTAGCTCTAACCTAACATTGCATGATATTGATTTTCTTGACCAATATAGAAACTATAACACTAGTTTAATTTAATACTATTTTAGATTATATTCATGGTCACAAGGATTTTGTCAACAACTTAAGTTCTGAAACACAGATACAACTGATAGACAACATTTCAAAACATGATAGAAATTATAATCCTTCCTAACAATATCATCATCATTGGTTAATATAAAACACAGATTGAAGTACAAGTACCACACATACTATTGAGAATCCTCCATGAAAGGAACATCAATGTGATGGAACCCGTAAAATCAAGAACCGAAACTGTATTTTGTTGAATGATAATGATGAGTTCAAAGAGCAATCTAATGATGGAGTACCGGACAAGAAAGAGATAAACCGAAATCTGAACACCCCTACCAGAGTACAGTGCTCCTAACCGGAGAGAAACTCTTCTAACCAACTCTAACAATATTTCTCAATGACCTACTCACTACCCTTCCCTCCCTTTTATAACAGAATGTTCTTCTATCACAGTGTGCCCTCAAAAAATAAAGAGTCTGTCAGGAAAGAGCTTCATCACCTCTAATTGTTGACCTGATCATCAAAATTGAAGATTTCGGATTTCATATCGTCCAGCCACCAGCTTGGACAAGGAAAAGTAATACCAGCACGCTTCCCAGTTTCGAACACATTAAGACCATCATTTTTTCTTCATTAGGGGTCTCCAAAAGAACTTTCCGTACACCAAAAACAGAAAACTTGATTTTTCCCTTATCCTTCCCAGATTCCCTTTCATTTGTAGTTCCTATCAGAATCCTTTGCAAAATCCATAAAGTCGTCGCCATCCTCAAACCCAGCCATATCAAAAAACACTTGAGACTCATCGTCGACATCAACAATGGCCTGATTAAACACGCAATGAGTAACATCAATATCAAAAGAGGGAAGTGACGATTCTTCCAACGGAGTGTGAAAAACGTCTTGGGGGACGCGCTGGATAGCGGGAGGAGTGACGAAGATGTTAGTGGAGGACGCTAGGGGGATGATGTTGGCAGTGTCAAACTGTGATAGAACATCATCGTGGCAGTGGTTGTTGCAGGGTGAGGTGAGAGTGTCTCCGACGAAGTGAGTGCACTTCAAAAGCTGTTCTTGTGAAGAGGATACACGACATAATCCAAACTCGAGTTCTTCCCATCGTTCTTCAAATTGCTTCTTTTTGGATTTGAAGTCCTCAACATCGATTTCAAATTGCTTCTTCTTTGTTTTAAACTCCTTCACGTGTCCTTTGAATTCCTCCTCTTTTGACTGGAACTCCTTCATTTGTTCTTCGTATTGCTTTTCTTGAGTTTCAAGCTCCTTCTTTCGGCTCTCAGAATGCTTCTTTTCAGATTCGAGCTCCTTCACCCGGCCTTCAAATTCATCCTCTTTTAACTTTAACTCCTTCATTCGGCCATCAAGTTGCTTCTCTCTTGACTCAAGCTCCTTCGTTCGGCTTTCAAAATGCTTATGTCTAGATACCAAATCATTCACCAACTCCTTCATCAGGCTTTCAAACTTCTTCTGTTTTGAAATGTTATCCATGACTTCACAACGATCCATCTCTTTTGTATTGAGTTCTTGCTTGCGCTCTCCAATCAAGTCCTCCATCGAATATAGCTGTCCTTCCCTTGCTACAAAATCTTTGTCACATTCTTCAATTTCCCCCTCCATTATCTTGTGAACTTCATTAATTCTTCCAACATAACTAATTTCCTTTTTCTTATTTTCAAGCTCTTTAGAGCACTCCTCAACGTCTCTCTTTATGGACTGCAATCTCTCCTCTTCTACTTGCCTTTTCCTTTTGCATTCCTCAAATGAGTTTTCTACCAATGCAAGTTCTTTCTTCAGCAAGGAAAATGATTTATCAGTTGACATGTCATGCATTTTAATTCTCCAGGAAATAGGAACATCATCATCATCATCTTCAGATTCATAGTCTTCACGAGAAGCTGAATGCGATGTTTTTTTATCAAATGATGCGAGCCATTTAAAATTTAAGTGTTCTTCATCATCACCACCACAAAATTTTGGCTTATCAGAAGCTTCAAAATCCATCATTCAACTAATAGAAACTGGAAAGTCTCACCAATTACAAGAACACCTCAAAATCCTGAGTTAAAAAAAAAATAAAAACTTAAACTTTTAACTTTGAAGGATTTCAAAGAATTTCTAGGACAATTATTAATCAAATATATTATACATTTCCAGAAGTGATATCAAACGAAAAAACCTAAAAAATAAACGTTTAAACTTTTAATCATAACAAAACATTACCAATGTAAAAAAAAATGTAAACTTTTAAAGTTTGAACATATAATAACACATTCAGTAGCTCTAACATTGCATGATATTTGATTTTCTCAACAAAAGACAAGAAAATAGAATAAAAAGAAGTGGAGGTTTTTACCAATTAGTTCCATCTGTGAAGGTTATGCATGCTTTGTGTTATCTTCTTGTAGTGAACAGAAAGATAGAGTAACCCAAGAAGACAAAAATGGAAAATGGGTATTTAGAAATTGGTTGGGGTTTTGAAAGTGAAATGAAAATGAAAATGAGACAGACACAAAGAATATGAAAAGGTTTTGTCTTTGGTTGACTATGAGCTTAGTTGTATGTTGGAGTGGGGTCCACAAAACTGAGCTGAGGCCGTTCATCATAAGACAAAACTCTCTCCACTAGCAAAAATTAAATTAGACAAATAACATATTTTTGGTAGAAATTACTACTAGAACATTAACATTAGTAGGATGAAAAGTCACATAAATAAATACTCTCTTTTTAATGTCTTCAACCCTCGTTCTTTTATCAGATGAAATTTACATAGCTATCATACTTTAAAAATTGTCCCATGCTTACTCCATAAAAAGATGAATATTAGAAAGAGAATATTTTTAACATTTCTCGTAGTAGAATTATTACTCTTAATAAAAAAAGGCATTAATAGGATTACTAGGGATGCAAATAATAGAGTAGCTAGATGCTTGGATTAGATGTTCTACAAGAAAAGATGTTTAGGTAGAATTGAATATAGGGTTAAATATGTTTTTGGTCATATAAATATATCAATTTTTCGTTTTAATCCTTCTAAAAATTTTCTTCAACTTTTAGTCCCTATAAAATTTTTCATCTCCACTTTTGGTCCCTCTTTTAAATTAAACTCATATGTATAATTCATATTTTTGAATAAAATTTTGCAGAAAAATTCATAATATTATAAGAATCTCTCCTAAAAAAATTTAGAATTTTTTAACAAAACATGAATATAATATGATTTTTTATATTTTTTACTGTTAAAAATTTATATTTAATTTATGTTTTGTTAAAAAGTTCTAATTTTTTTTAGGAATGATTTTTACAATATTATACACATATCTGCACAATTTCATTAAAAAAGAATACTAAAATTAACTTAAAAATAGAGACCAAAAGTAGTGATTGAAAAATTTATAGGGACTAAAAGTTGAAGAAATTTTTTAGAGGGACTAAAACAAAAAATTGATATATTTATAAGGACCAAAAACATATTTAACCTTTGAATATATATGTTTTTTTTAAGAAACCAAAACGGAATATAACTTAAAAAAAAGTGATTCATCTTGCACAAGGTGTGCAAAAAAGAACCACCTAAAAAGGATACAAAGTCAAGAATCTAATGCCAATAAACACAATCAAAAAAGAGGAAGAAAAGAACTAATCCCCAACACCCATATATAACAAAGGGTGCCGCCACCGGTCAGTATAACTGAAAGCAGAAGTGAAAAGGTTAGCCTTTAACCAATAGATGACAAAGATTTGACAGTTTCTAATAAATATTAAAGATTCTGTTGTTTCTTTCCTTCCAAATGACCCAAGCAGTTGCGTGCCAAATCACTTTGAGAAAAGTATGAGTAATGTGCGGTACACCCGCTAACTGACTGAATTGATGAAGATGATCCAACACCGACTCTAGAGGAATAAAAGAAATAATTGCCCACTGTTAAATGAGGAGCCACAATCTACCAAAGACGTTACATTCGAGAAAGCCGTTGTCTCCTGAATGCCACACCCACCAACGCAAGCAGTATCATCATGATGGAGAACTCGCCTACGCACCATATTATCTTTTGTGGGAAGTCTGTTGCGTAGGAGCCGCCAAACAAATACTGAAACCTTCAACGGAGCTTGCTTCAGCCACACCGCTTCAGATAAAGCATACTCCACATGGGTAACCGACCTCGTGAGATACTGATAAGTTCCTCTGACAGAGTAACCAGTGATAGGATCGTGAACCCACCGCCACCTGTCAACAATAGAATTTGTGGGGGCCTTGAAGAAGGAAAGAAAATAAACCGGTAGGGATGACATGACAGATTTCAGAAGAATTAGGCGGCCGCCAAACGAGAGAAATTTGCTTTTCCAATTGACAATCTAGAGTGAATACAATTCAAAACCGGCTTCCAAAAGTCCAACTTACGCGGATCCCCTCCTACAGGCAAACCCAAGTACACAAACGGGATAGCTCCCACATGACAGTTAAGTGCCAAAGCGGCTTCATACAACCAAGAAACAGAGACGTTCACTCCTGTAAGTAAACTTTTGTTGAAATTAACCTTTAAACCAAACATCTGCTCAAAAATCAACAATACGGCCCGCATAGAACGCACGTTCAACCAACTTTTTTCGCCGATTATCAAAGTATCATCAGCGAATTGAAGATGCGACAAACCCAAGGCATTTTCACGCCCCAGTCTATACCCATTAAATAGGCCGACCTCCACTACAGACTGCATAAGCACGTTGAACCCTTCAACAGCTAACAAAAAGAGAAACGGTGAAAGTGGATCACCCTGACGTAACCCACGTTCCAAAAGAAATTCGTCTGTGGGGCTCCCATTAACCAGAACCGAAGCCGTAGCCGTTCCAACACATTCGGACATCCACTTCCTCCAAAGCGTTGGGAAATTCATTTGTTTCATAACCTCCTCCAAATAAATAAAATCCATCGAGTCATAGGCCTTCTCGAAATCCACCTTAAAAAGCAACATTTCCTTTTTAAGACGACGCGCGTCATCGACCACCTCATTTGCCACCAAAATACTATCCAAAATCTGCTTGCCTTTAACAAAAGCTGACTGACAATCTGACACTACACTTCCGATAACTGCGCTCAAACGGTTTGCCAGAATTTTAGCTAGCACCTTATACATGCAATTCACCAAAGAAATTGGGTGAAAATCGTTTAGACGTTGAGGACTAGCACCTTTTGAATATATATGTTAAAAAAGAAAAGATCAAAATACATTTTGAGCAAATGATTAGAGAATCAAATATATCCTTAACGACATTACACTTCCAATAAAAAGAAATAAACTCCTATGTAACTTCTACGCATTGCAAATCTAATAAATTTTTTATCAACTGACTCGTGTTGTTTGAGTGATAATGTCGGTAAAGTGTTGGGTTTGGACTAAGTCAAAGTGAGTTTAGTAAGTTTATCAGTTCGATTCATCGGTTTATTGAATTTTAAAATTGAAAACCAAAAACCAAACCAATCCTGTTTGGTTTCCTTCGTTTTGGTTTTTGATCCAAACCAAAAAGATCATGTAATTTCAGATTGGTTTGATTATCGCATTCATCGGTTTTGTCCAAATCGCTTACCCGATCAAAAGACATCTTCCACTAGTTGTTCTTCCTACAAATTGCTCTGAGAGCAGTCACCAATTTTAAAAGACTATTTGTGGGGCGCCATATCTTTTTTCTAGGAGACTAAAGTGATTTTTTACTCCAAAATTTGATTATGCTTAAAATTTATTAGACATTTGGCTAGATGGTTGGCATTTTTGTTCAACTTCCTAGAGTGATTTATAATAAGGAGAATTCAGTTTATATACATGATGCTTAACCTACTCAATCTCTAAATTAGGGAAAAGAATCAACTAAAGAGGAATAACATCTAAACAAATACTACACTATCTCAACAAAGAGGAATAGAGAGAACCCTGTTAGTACATGATGCTTCCTATGCCAATACTATTTGCCTTTCAGCCGTGTTATTATATGGACAAATCAATCTAACAGCATCAAATATTGCTACTTTCTGATAAGATTCTGAACAAAATCTACAAGCTGCAACAAAATTTCACTTTATCAAAACTGACCAGTTCTGCGATACATCTGTTAACTCGTTTACAAGGGAACGTGTTAGCAGGTTTTCTCTACCACATATCTTTACATTATGTTGTTGCCTATTAGGAGGATGACACTCACTGGTTCCAGTAAAAACACTCTTTGCCTCTCTGTAGCTCACGAAGACGATTGTCAATCTTGTTAAGTAGATCCTTGAATTCTAGGTTGTTATCTATAATGCACTGTAGAACAGCTTTGAGACTAGTAACTTCTTGATCTCTGGCCTTGTCCTGAGTTCATATTCAAATTATTTATAACTATCATGATTCATGAAGGGGTACGAAGATGGAAGTTTCATAAAATAGAAACTGAATAAGAAAACAAAACCTTAATTTCAATGGAGTTGGTTTCCTTGCAAATGCTCTCAGAAATTAGTTTTAGATTCTGCACATGTTCTTCAAAGAGATCAACTAGTTGATTATTGTCGCTGAAGTTATATACACGGCTGAATCTGACAGCTTCATCATATTGCCGTTGCTTGATAAAATTCTTGACAAAACCTGCAAGGTGTAAGAAAATTCCACTTCATTAAACTGACCAAAACAGCTATAAAATAAAGGAAACAAAAAACTAAGTATATTAGAATAAATAGTTCAAAATTTGTCTATTTCATTTTCCAAGAATTAACCAACATGTCAATTTTCTCTTAACAGATGAGAGAGAACTGTTGGGAAAACAAAATGAAACTTTTGCATCAAGTGTATGAAGCCAACATATCAGTTCAATTTCCTACCTAGAACTAGTATCTAAATCTTAATATATTCGTATTATAAATCATGCATAGTTTTTCCACATAATGTAAAAGTATTTGACTAATTATTTTCATGTGTATAAATGTAGTGATCCATAACACCATATGAAAGAAAAACAAGGCAAATTATAGATATCTTGCCAGATATTTTATCTGCAAAACCCATGGCCCCAAACAGCTCCACCGTGATGTTGTGCTGAGAAACAAGTCCAAATAGCTTTAACACCTCATCCTCATTGAAAGATGGAACCAGTCCATAAATCGACAGAAGGAGTAGATGTTGTAAATTTTGAGTATATTTCAAAAGTTTCATATATTTTGTGTCCCATATTTTTAATTGAGAAATATCGAAAAATATTTTAATAGAAAATTATTATCACATTGTTATTAATACTATTGTTTGACTTGGTTTTATAACATATTATTAATTCCAAATTTTGTAACTATTTTTCATTGATATCTCTTGAAGTGGCTATTATTAAGGTTTTCTTCTTGATTTACTAAACAACCATGTTTTCATGGTAGATACACGTACAGAAGGAAAAAAGGCTACACTTCTTCATTTTGCTTTCCCTCAATGTAAAAGAAAACAAAACCATTTTTGTACCCTATCAAACCAGAAAAAATATCTTCCTCTCCTTCCAATACCATTGAGTTACATCATTCCAGTGTTTAACAGATTCGAGCTGTTCTGTCACCTCTGATATGATTCATATCAGAGTGTTGTATCCTGGAGGATATGCGCTTATGAGACGGATAAATCCTTAAGGACAGTGACTTCGTCACATCTCAGGTTATTTAACGGTTTACTATTCTGCTGCTCATCGCAGTTCATGGTTTCTTGCTTATTTACTTTACCGTTACCGACTTCAAATCACCGCAATTTTAAGGAAGATAAGTTTACTTGTTGACCCTCTTGTTTATTCTCTTTAATATTTAATTGATGTTTTTATTTATATGATGATTTATTTATAGAGAGAATTTATTCCTACTTTTTACAACAGTAGAAAACCCAGAACCGCCGCTGAATTTTCTGTGTTTTGACTTATGTAAGTTTTCAAATCAAGTGCTAGCTTCATTGCTTCTTCTTTTACATGAGGCCTAATATCTGGTGAGATTTTCCTCAGTTCTTCAAGCAGAAGAATGTGGCTATCATGAATAATTGCAGCATCGTCTCCTATCTTACACTTTTTAATAATGAGGTTTGTATTATATCCAAAACAACTTTTGATGGATCTGATGATCCTTGCATATTACTAAGAATGTCATCATCAAACAACTCAAGCTCATCAGTTTGCTCACATGAGAGAAACATCAAACTTCTTTCACCAATGATGGGACTTAATTGATTACCTGTGTGTATGATGTAACTGCATAATTAGTTGCACATATTTTAGCCTTCTCAATATTTTATTGAAGAATCGGTAAATCAAGTTGACAACATGAACTTCATAAAACATTATATAAAATGAAAGAGTGAAAAACCTCTTCCTCATGTAAGGATATTGAAATTTGAACCAGCACTGAAACTCAAAAGCTTAACAATATTTGCAATATACTTTACATTGACATTGACATAATATTATAAATAAATCACTAAAACGATTGTTTAAAAGCTTCTAAACATGTTCAAGACAGATGTCTTTAAAAAGTCAGATAGATCAAGTAATTAAAAATATCAACAACAATGAAAGAAACGGTTGCAATGAAAAAGAACATTTACCCAATTTTGGTTCTATTAAAGCATCATATTTTTTCTCTCTTAACTCAGGCAGCTTCAGTTTTCCATCAAATTTACTTGGCATTGACACAAAACCCTTCATGCGTCCGTCAAACTGCTTCTCTTTTGGCTTGAGCTCCTTCACATGTACTTTGATTGATAGTGTGTGGGTTGTAGGTGTAACGTGTGTAGCTTGCACCACTATTTTTCTATTGATTGATAGTGCTTACTTGCTGATTCTAAAATAAAAGATGTAATCCGTGTGGTTAAATGTTTTGGTTTATGTAAATATTAATCATGTTTTTTTTTAAAGAGTAGATTTTTTTTTTTGGAGAGATTTAAAGAGTAGATATTCATCATGTTAATAGTTGATTAAGTTTTTTTATTTTTATCAAATAGTCGAGTGACTAGATTCACATGCTAAATGCGGAGAAATTGTGAATCTGAAATTTGGCATATCATAATTAATGGAGGATCGACTCTTTGTCTAGTGAGTCAATCACAAGTAGAGGTGTAACGGTTCGGCTTGGATCAATTTTCAGTAAAAAAAAAAAAAGTCTGAACCCATGAAATCTTCATTTGTTCAGTTTGGTTTTCAAACATTTTCAAAAAATTAACCAAACTAAACTAATTGGTTTGGTTTGGTCTAGTTCGTTTAGGTTGATTGGTTTATTTGAAAATACAAGTTAAAAAAATTCATATTCTCACAATTTGTATTTTATGTATATGAAACATACGTCATATTGAAATATTTCATGAAATTTGTATTTTATATTTTGTTTTTTCATGTTCTCTATTTTTCAAACAACATTTTACAACTAACCTTACCCAATATTTTAAAGGCATAGAAAATGAGCATAGAAAACGATATATTTTCAAAAGTTTGAAGACATAAACATGATAAAACTAACCAACAGATGAACGATCTCAACGGTGATGAGGAATGTTGGGTTAGGTCATAGGTGTGGTTGATGGCTAGTTTTTTTTAATATAAATGAAATAGAGTCTGAGTGATGAGATGAGATGATGATGAGAGAAAATAAATGGATCAAGTAGTATTTTATGTTGGGCTTTAATTTTGGGCATGATCATAAGTTTGTGGACAGATAATATTAGTAAAATGGGGAGTGAAGTTAGCATCAACTCGGTTCATCGGTTTCGTGGATCTCAAAACGAAAAACCGAGAACCGAACCAAAGGAAGTTTGTTTAGATTGATTTCGTTCAGATTATAATAAAAAAAAACCTAAATATAAATTAAAAATAAATAAATATGTTAGTAGTGATTACTTCAAATGTTACTACACTTATCTTTCATAGTTCGGTAAACAAAATATTTCAGTATAAAAAATAATCTAAAAGTAGCATTGCTTGAAATCATTGTACACAAATTTCAAATCATGATAACATAAATTTTATTGTATTCCTTTAAAAAAACATAGATTTTATAACTATTAATTAGTGAGGAAAAACATTTCTCTCCAATGTCATTATTTCTGTCAATTGGTCATGGTAGAAAGCATCCAGCTATGAAAGAGTATTATTGGCAAGCTCCTGCTCCAACCGGTTGAAATGCAACACAAACGGTGATGCCCTAGCCTGTCCTAACAATTTAGGATCCTCGACAATTTCTGCATAAAATTTTTTGAAAACAAGAAATGATGTAATTAATTCCAGCAGGTCCGTTGAATTGATCGAAGAGCCGTTGTGGTCGAAGTTATGGATAATCAAAACAATACCTCGTCATATTCGGTTGATGTGGAGAATTCTTCATGGAAAACTTCCGGTCAAGATAGCTCTATTTAAACGAGTTTATGCCTGCACCTATTTCCTTTGTGAAATGGATTAAAAATATTATTATGCAGGGTGATAATGAAACAAATAAGCTGATTATGACAATTTGCAATGAGATTTGGTTTGTTAGAAATAAAAGATATTTCGAAAGAATTAATGTGCAATATCCGGTTGTGAGCTTCAGACATACAATGCAAGCGGTCCAGCAGTACAATAATTCTAATGAGATATTGATGCAAGTACAGAATCAAGGTTGTCCCATACCTACTTCAAATGTGTGATGGACTTTCCCTCCACCCGGCTGGTATAAACTCAACACCGATGCAGCTGGACAAAACGAGGATGGAACATGGTTACATGGGGACTGTCGGCGATTGTTAGGGACTCAGAGGGTGTTCTTGTTGCTGCAGCATGTTGGAAAACAACGATTCTGCAAAATTCAGATATGGTTGAAGCAATGGCGATGAAAAATGGTGTGGAATTCGCAAATGATATGTTATTTTTGAACTTGATTGTTGAACCTGATTCGCAAAATGTGATATCTGCTGTCACGGATGCCTAATCGCCTCTTTCATGCATGGGTAGTGAGTACCATTGTTGATGATTGTAGACTTTTAGCTTGTCATTTTCAAAATTTACAATTTGCGCACATTAGGCGTGAAGCCAATCAAACTATGCATTATTTAGCAAAATACACATCATCTCATAATGAAAATGTGTGGATCGAAGATGCTCCCAATTGTATTGATGTTGTATTCACGTTTGATTTATTGCCAACACCTTATAATGAATTTTTTTTCCATGTAAAAAAAAAAGAGCTCATTCTCTAAACTTGTGGTCCTAACACATACCTCCCCCGCTTCTATTCACTAGAAACTTTAAATTGTTCTTCAATTGCTTGAAAATATCAAATTCTAGATTGTTTAAAATTTCTCACAATAGGAAACACTTGAAATGGTTTTCTCTTTGCACACTTGAAATATGAAAGAGTACTAACAAGATTTAGCTTTGAAAATTTGATTTTTCTCATCACATAAAAAGATTATATTTCTTATTGCTAAAGGAGGTAGAGTGGCCATGTAGTTTAAAAGAATATACACTCCCATGTTGGAGAAAGTTTTGACACCAAATCCAACTTAGAAAAGGGAGGGAGAACAAAATGAGTTCCACAGCAAATTGAGACCAAACTCCAGAGGGTTTTGTCAGTTTTACTATTCATAATTTAAAATGGTTTAACACGATTTAATTTCTGAAACACATTTATTCATTCTGAAATGAAATTTCAAAATCCTTCTACTTATGTTCTAAAGTCAAATGAAGGGAGCTGTAACCTCAAACCTCAACAGACATTTCAAATCTCCCCGGAACAGTTGAAAAATGACTACATGTAAAACATTTCTACATATCATACTCAAGCCTTTGCTAAATTTATAGACAAAAAAAAAAGGGCAAAATACAAGAAAGAAAGAACAGGAACCAACAAAATTGAGATAACACTGTTTGAGAATCTTCTCTTGAGAGAATCCTGTTACTTCATTTGCACGTTGAACATCTGGAGGATGGTCCTGATTTCACATTTAACACATCAATTGATAACCAACATGCCGCAGGTGCATGAACATGGAATGATCATAAAATATAATAAGCATAAGATGAAAAAACAACCTCGATTTCAATGGAGTCTGTTTTCTTGAATGCAAGAGATTGGCGGTTTGATTTTTGTTGGGATTAAATAAGCTCGAATGAATCTAGCAGCTTCAGTCTTTTGTTCCTTCATGATAAGTTTCTGAACAAAATCTGCAAGGTACAACAAAATTTCACCCTTTATATCAATTTTATTTTAATAATCATTTTCTCTTCGGTTCACTTTTAGCAACAAACAATTTTACTAGGCGAGTATATTTGTTTTCTCGTTGAGCACAACACACGTCAATAGTGAAGCTACGATTGAAGTTTCTGCAATAATTGTGGTAAAAATGATATCTGGATGTGAAAATTAGGGGAAAAAAGTGTAAAATAAATTAATTCATTTAAAATCAATTTTGATATAATGTCACAGTAACTTAATCAAATGCTTATAAGTTATGAAAATAAATAACTTGTTTTCTCTTCAACTATTTTGGAGAGATTAAGAAAATAAGCCGAAGATAATTTATGATCATGAGAAATATCATGTAATTCAAAATGAAAGGGAAGAGAGGGTTAAAATGGAACAACCAAATCAACAATACATTATGTCACAAGAGCAAGATATGTCATGACATAACTTCTTCAAAACCAACTATATGCAACACTATAGCATATATAATACTGCTATCAATTATCAAATTAATCATAAATCTATGATACTTGTGAACTTTCCCAGGAAAATATTATCCTCAATCACAATGTGTTTATAAATCACTGGAAACTATGTATCAATCAAGATCAACTCAGAGAATCATATGAATGCCAAATAGGTGAGTAATGGCATCATTGAAAAAAGAATCAAGCATCCACATGTTCTTATACATGGTGTTATGTCTTCAGCATACAAATGCTACAACCAAAGGACAACCGAAACACAACTAAGCTATGACAGAAAATTATTGACTAATGTAATGGACAAAGCATCAAATACTTCCAAAGGAGTCTTCTTGAGTTCAGTCACAAGCCTCTTGAAGGTTTCTTCAATATCTGACTCAGTTATGGCAAAAATCCCATCAGCAAAATCACCCTTCTTCAATAACTTAATCCTTCTTTATGCAATTTGAACTTCCTCAGCCAAGTTTGCCAAATTAAGCATGTGAGAAAATGATTTTGCTATAATAGAATCTCCGGCATCAAAATTTATTTCATGAAATAAAACTAACATTGAGCTAAATAATAACTCAAAAATACTACGCGAACAAATGAGATTTAACTCTCGGGGAATTTCTGCATCAAGCGTATGAAGCTAATTACAGAAACTTTACGAACAAAAAGTTTGGAATGTATCGTAAATAACTGGTTTTTATATGAAAACGCTTCCTCATATCAAATTTAAGTCTTTGAGAAATTAAAAATAAATAGTTAGACATTAGTCAATATCAAGAGATCATGTTAGCAGGTTTCCACTACCATGTACTTGAGGATCACACTCACCGGTTCATTAGATCCTTAGCTCAAAAATACGATCCTCAATCTCACTAATACGATCCACAATCTTGTTCATTAGATTTTTGAATTCTAGGTTGTTATCTTTAATGTTTTGCATAACAGCCATGAGACTCGCAACTTCTTGATCTCTAGCCTTGTCCTGAGTTCACGATCAAAGTATTTATAATTATCATGATTCATGAAGGGGAATGAAGATGCAATGTTTCATAAGATAGAAATTGAATAAGAAAAAAAAAAAGAACCTTAATTTCAATGGAGTTGGTTTCCTTGCAACTGCTCTCAGAAATTAGTTTTAGATTTTGCACATATTTTGTAAGAAAATTTCACTTCATCAAACTGACCAAAACAGCTATATAATAAGTTCTAGTAAACGAAAAAAAACGAATTAGATTGGACCGAATAATTCAAAATTAGTCAAACCGTTTAGAAAATAGAAGAGATACATATATAAAGACATAAATTTGAAGTCTATTTCATATAAAATAATATGCGGGGTGTCAGAAACAAAACATTTCTCAAACCAACATACCATAAGCTTTACTTTTGAAACCAAGAATTCCAAACAGCCCTACAACTATCTCGTGCTGAGCAGCAAAACCAAAAAGCTTAAAAACTTCATCGAAAGAAGGAGCCAATCGATAAATAGACAGAAAGAGTAGAAAACCCAGAATCGTCGCTGAATTTTCAGTGTTTTGACTTATGTAAGCTTTCACATCCAGAGCTAGCTTCATTGCTTCTTTTACACGAGGTCTTATATCTGTTGAAATTTTCTTCAGTTCTTAGAGCAGAAGAATGTCGCCATCATCAATAATTACAGCATTGTCTCCCATCTTATGCTGCAGGTTCTGTATAATATCCAGGACTCTGATACTGCTTTAACACCAAGAAGAATGTCATCATCATCCGACTCAAATTCATCATTTTGCTCACTTGAGGGACTTGATATATTACTTGTGTAAGATGTAATTGAATAATTATCTAGCAGATATTTAAGCTTCCTAAGTATTTATTGAAGGATAGATAAATCAAGATGATAATATGAATTTATATGATGTGATATAAATTGAAAGAGTGAAAAACCTCTCTTAGATCTTTATACTGATCTTTCTTTTGCATTACCATAACAGTGTAAATAAACCATAGTCATGGCAAAATCGAAATGATTTGCTGTGATTAAGAGCTTCCGAAAATGTTCAAGAAAGCGAAAATATAATCCAAATTAGTAATAACATTGTCTAATATTGAAAACTAATGAAGATTTCAACTTGACTAAGACCTACAACACAAACATGATTAAATATGTTATTATAAAATAAAGGTAGATCGGGTTATTAAAAATATCAACACCATTACAAGAAACGGTTGAAATTAAATTGTTTCAAAAACTAAATGAAAAAGAACATTTACCCAATTCTGGTGCGTCATCAAACAATTCTATTAAAGCATCATGTTGTTTCTCTCTTAACTCAAAATCCTCCGTGCATCCTTCATGTTGATTCTCTCTTGACTCGACCTCTTTCCCTCGTCCTTCAAACTGTTTCTCTTTTGATTTGGAATCCTCAATTAGTCTTACAAAACGCTTGAGCTGCTGCATTTGAGCATTGTATTCCCCCTTTCTGATTCAAATGCCTTTTTTCGGCCTTCAAACTCCTTCACTTGGTCTTTGAATTGCTTCTTTTTTGATTGAGCTCCCTTACTTGGCCCTTGAATTCCTCCTCTCTTGAATCAAACTTCTTCACTTGGTCTTCAAACAACTTTTCTTTTAACTAGAGATCCTCCAATTTCCCTTCAAATTGCTTTTTTTTTTTTTCTAATTCGAGCTCATTTGTTTGACTTTTCAATTTCGCCTCCTTAGAGTCAAGCTCCTTTGCTCGGCCTTTGAGTTTCTCTTCTTTTAAATCTAGCTCCTTCACCCGTCCTTCTAATTTATTTTTCTTTGCATCAATTTTTCGGGAAAGATCCTTGAGTTCCTGCTCTTTTTCTTCAAGGACCTTATCAATGTTATAAATTTCTATTTCCTTTATCATGACTTCATGCTTGCACTCTCCTAGCAAGTCCTCCGTCAAAGAGAGATTTTGACTTCCCTTGTTTCTAGAACCATGTCATAATCTTCGATTTCTTTTTTATGGATTGCAGTCTCTCCTCTTCTTGTTTTTTCTTTCTGCACTCCTCAAACAATTTTTCCACCGTGGAAAGTTCAATCTTCAACAAAGAAAATGATTCTTCAACATTTGATGTGGTGTTTATTTTTAATGCTTTTTTCTTTAATTTGTTGGTAATGTATGTTATTATTGGCAATGGACATGTTTGAGTATGTCTTTGGAAGTCTAGCTTTTGGTTTTGATTTTGTTTTCTCTCCCCAGGTTATCCCAGATGTTGAACTACAGAACATGGAGGAGTAGCGGTAATGCTCCTATTAAGAAGAAGCGTACTACTATTACAAGGCCAGTTAAGAAGCCATTTGATAACGACAGTTCTTTGCTGGATTCTGCTACAAGGTCAGTTAAGCGTACTACTACTACTACCGGTAATGCTCCTACTGCTGAAGAATCATTTTCTTTGTGGAAGAATGAACTTTCCTTGGTGGAAAAATCGTTTGAGGACTTCATAAAGAAAAAACAAGATGAAGAGGAGAGACTGCAGTCCATAAAGACATAAATCGAAGAATATGACAAGGTTCTAGAAACAAGGGAAGCCGATCTCTCTTTGACGGAGGACTTGGTAGGACAGTGCAAGCATGAACTCGTGATAAAACAAATAGAAATTCAAAACATTGATAAGGCCCGTGGAGAGAAAGAGCGGGAACTCAAGGATCTTTACGGAAAAATTGATGTAAAGAAAAAACAATTAGAGTGAAGGAGCTAGATTTAAAAGAAGAGCAACTCAAAGGCCGAGCAAAGGAGCTTGATTCAAAGGAGGACAAATTGAAAAGCCATACGAATGAGCTCAAATCAGAAAAAGATCAATTTGAAGGGTGATTGGCGGATCTCCGATCAAAAGAAAAGTTGTTTGAAGACCAAGTGAAGAAGTTTGATTCAAGAGAGGGGGAATTCAAGGGCCAAGTAAGGGACCTTGAATCATAAAAGAAGCAAATCAAAGACCAAGTGAAGGAATTTGAAAGCGGAGAAAAGGCATTTGAATCAGAAAGGGAGGAATACAAAGCTCAAATGCAGCAGCTCAAGCGTTTTGTAAGACGAATGGAGGATTCCAAATAAGAAGAGAAACAATTTGAAGGACGAGGGAAAGAGGTGGAGTCAAGAGAGAAGCAACTTGAAGGATGCAAGGAGGATTTTGAGTTAAGAGAAAAACAACATGATGCTTTAATAGAACCGTTTGATGAAGCAACAAAATTGGGTAAATGTTCCTTTTCATGAAGTTTTTGAAACAATTTCATTTCAACTGTTTCTTGTAATGTTGTTGATAATTTAAATACCCGATCTACCTATTTTTAATAAAACATATTTAATCATGTTCATGTTGTAGGTCTTAGTGAAGTTGAAATCTTCACTAGTTTTCAATATCAGACAATGTTATTACTAATTTGGATTATATTTTCGCTTTCTTGAACATTTTCGGAAGCTCTTAATCACAACAAATCATTTTGTTTTTGCCATGACTAAGGTTTATTTACACTGTTATGGTCATGCAAAAGAAAGATCGGTATATCGATCTAAGAGAGGTTTTTCACTCTTTCATTTTATATAACATCATATAAATTTATATTGTCATCTTGATTTATCTATCCTTCAATAAATACTGATGAAGCTTAAATATATGCTAGTTATTTTTTCAGTTACATTCTTACTCATGTAATCAATCAAGTCTCTCAAATGAGTAACATGATGAACATGAGTAAGTTGACGATGACATTCTTGTTCGTCTTAAAGCAGTACCAGATCCAGCAAAAGTTGTCCTGGAAATTCTATAGAACCCCATTATTTTTAAATGGAGCATATGATGGGAGACAATGTTGTAATTGTTGATGATGGCGACATTTTTCTGCCCAAAGAACTGAGGAAAATCTCACCAGATATTAGACCTCATGTAAGAGAAGAAGCAATGAAGCTAGCTCTGGATTTAAAAGCTTACATAAGTCAAAACATTGAAAATTCAGTGGCGAATTTGGGTTTTCTACTCCTTCTGTCTATTTATGGATTGACTCCTTTCAATTAAGATGTAGTTTTTAAGCTTTTTGATTTTGCTGCTCGGCACGAGATAGCTGTAGAGCTGTTTGGAACTCTTGGTTTTGCAGATTAAGCTTCTGGTATGTTAGTGTGAGAAATGTTTTGTGTCAGACACCCCACATATTATTTTATATGAAATAGACTTCAAATTTATGTCTTTTTATATGTACTCTTCTATTTTCTAAACGGTTTGAATAATTTTGAACTATTCAGTCCAATCTACTTTTTTTTTCGTTTACTATAACTAATTAGGCTAAACTGCAGTTTTGGCACCTTAAGTTTGCCAATGTTGCGATTTTGACCCCTATTAAAAAAAATAAAAATTTGACCCCCTATAAATTAGCCCCTTTGCAATATTAGTCCCTTTGATCAATTTTGACCCAATCAACATCTATGTGGCACCTAGTAGGATGCCACATGTGTAATTGCTGAATTAAAAAAAATAAAAATTGCCACATAATCATTTACTAAATTAAATAAATAAGTAAAATTAAAAAACTAAGGTAATTCATAGTGTTCTTCAACTTCATCACACCTTCATCCCTTCCCTATCACATTCATCCCCTTCAACATCATCTTCATCTTGAAAACTCATAAAAACTTCAATTAAAGAAAAAGTCTTTTGTCTCTCCCAACCCATTATCCGAAATCATTCTAGGTACACCATCATCTTCCTTCTTCGTTTATCTTCCTAATACAATCATATGAGAACCTTTCATCACTAAATAATTAAAATAAAAAACAATTATCTCATCACCTTCTTGTTTGTTCAGAATTTCTATCAAAAAATAAAATAAAAAACAATTAAAATTTCACAATCCAAAATCAATGAATCGGTAGAAATTCAACATCAATCTTCTTGTTTGATTCCCATATTTTATTTGCATTAGTTAGTGCATGATTCACTACAATGGCTTCAGCGCCTCCATCAACAACAAAATTGGAATGTCACCTGAAACTTTCTTCCCATAAATCCTAAACCTAACTTCTAGTTCTGTCTTCAAGATCCCATCACCATGAAAATGAAGAAAGTCAGCAAAATGCAAATAGAAGCACCGCAGGTAAAACAAACCCAGCAAAATGAAAAAAGCCCCTGAACAAAACAACCATAACCGAAAAAGCCAAAACAGACACAGCTGCACAGGCGCAACACATATCAAGAACCAAAAAACTGCTAGGCCTCGATTGCGCTTAAGGCACTCTCTAAGATTCCAATTTGTATTGTTTTGGGTTTTATGAAAGTGATAGGTTTGAAGATTTAAGTGATGGCTTCTAAAATTGTACTTAAGATTCGAATTTGTTGATGAAAATGAATATTTGTTTTAAGAAAAAAAATTGATGATGATAATTTGTTTTCTAGATCTAGATTTCGGAGAAGACACATAAAAGAGAAGTTTTTTTTTGGGAAGAACTCACGCGCCACTTTTTCTTTTCTTTTCCTTATTTTATTTCTTTAATTCCATTTATAAATATGTGGCAATTTTTATTTTTTTTAATTCAGCAATTACACATGTGGCATTCTACTAGGTGCCACATAGGCGTTGATTGGGTCAAAATTGACCAAAGGGACTAATATTGCAAAGGGGCTAATTCATAGGGGGTCAAATTTTCATTTTTTTTAATAGGGGGCCAAAATCGCAACATTGATAAACTTAGGGGACCAAAACTGTAGTTTAGCCAACTAATTATATAGCTGTTTTGGTCAGTTTGATGAAGTGAAATTTTCTTACACCTTGCAGATTTTGTTGAGAATCTTATCGAGACAGCAATAAGATGAAGCTGTTAGATTCAGTTGTGCATATAACTTTAGTCACAATAATCAACTAGTTGGTCTCTTTTAAGAACATGTGTAGAATCTATAACTTATTTCTGAGAGCAGGTGCAAGGAAACTAACTTCAGTGACAAAAAAAAAACGAGAGATCCAAGTCTTTGTGCAAGTTTCGTGACAGCGCCAAACAACATGTGTTGTGCAATGTTCTACTCAGTTTTTTTTCCTTCCTTTCTTCCAATTTATCCCTTCTCCGATAAGCAGAAATCATCTACTACCCATTGAACAGAACTCACCGTTCAGATTCTGAGCTTAAAAAATACTTGATTCATATTAGTTTGTATACCATACAAAATTAAGAAGAAATTTGACTCTAAATGCCGTCATTTAAATTTAGAGATTTGACAAGTGTACAGGGGGCTTGCTTGCACTAAAGTGATTTCTTCAAAAGTGGCAGCAATAAACTCTCAGACGGCAGTGTGCACCTCTCAAAGGAATTAGTAGTGCGGGTATAGAGAAATAGTGTGTGAAAGTTAATAGGGCCTGTCACATGAGTCTAATAATGATATTATTGACTCTATGATTAATTAGATCCAACGGCACATATTTGGTGTAAGCCTGAAGAATAACGGATCCTAATTCAATTTGACAAGAATAAAACGACAGAGAGTTTGAATTTAATAGCTTCCTAAACTGTTAAATATGGAAGGAAAAGGTATAACCAAAATTAGTTTGACAGAGTGATATCAAACTAGTGAAAATTTTCAACTTGTTTACAGGTCTACAATTTTACCATGATAAAAGATATTTTTAATAAATTGGGAAGATCAATTTAAAGATATTAAAAGATAAAGTTGAAATGAAATTGTATTAATAAACCAGATGATGAAGATCATTTACCTGAATTAATATCCTCTTCAAATGATTTTAGTAATGCTTCATATTGATTCTCTCTTAACTCATTCTCCTTTGCTTCTCCATCAAATTCATCCGAGATTGACTCAAGAAGCTTCACTTCTCCTTCAAATTGATTCTCTTTCGACATTAGCTCCTTTAGTTGCACTTCAAACTCCCTCACTCGGTCATTAAATTCCGCCTTTTGTGATTCAAGCTATCTCACTCAGCCTTCAGATGCCACCTCTTTTGACTGTAGCTCCTTGAGTTGCCATGTAACTTGGGACCATATAAAAGGAAAAATACAAGAAAGAAAGAAAGAACAGAGACCAACAAAATTGACATAACACTGTTTGAGAATATTCTCTTGAGTTTTCATTCTTTCCAACCATAACAGACCTTTTTGCATAGATCAAATAGAAGGAGAATCCTGTTACTTCATTTGCACATTGAACATCTGGATTATGGTCCTGATTTCACATTAAACACATTAATTTCTAACCAACATGCAGCAGGTGCATGAACATGGAATAATTCATAAAATAGAATTAGCATAAGATGAAAAATGAACCTTGAGTCTGTTCTCTTGAATGCAAGAGATTGGTGGTTTGATTTTTGTTGGCACTAAATAAGCTTGAATGAATCTAGCAACTTCAATCTTTTGTTTCTTCTTGATAAGTTTCTGAACAAAATCTGCAAACCACACCAAAATTTAACTTAATCAAAACTAATGAGTTATTATGCATTGTTTTCCATTTTATGCTTTTGAATGGATCTCTCTATTATATTCAAGACAGATTTCCATGGATCTGAAAATATCGCTTGAAGATTACCAAAAATGTTATTGTCAACCGACTCAAGTTCATCATTTTTCTCACTGGAGGGACTTGATTGATTACCTGTGTAACATGTAACTGCATAATTAGCTAACGTTAAGCTCCCATATTTATAGAAACATCAGTAAATCAAGGTGACTATAGAAATATATATAGATGTTTGAGTTGGGATCTGTTGACACGTAAGTCAAAATACTTACACCAAATCTCAATCATTAAATCTAATTAATCCAATGGTTTACAATATTCCATCAGTAAAATTAGAAAAATTCCGAACTAAGGTATGTGACTTCTCTTAGTTCTCCTTTCTATTTGTTTTTTCCAAACTGCAAACTCAAGCGCCGTTTGTGCAACAACGACAACGAAAAGTGTTGCAACCTGGTTGACACTTCTAATAACATACAAAACACCAACGGTCAATGGCAAGGTGACAACCCAAAATAAAAAACGAGGGATCATCATGGACGGATTCATTTGAGGGCTATGTGGGGATAAAGCCCCACATCCAACTTTCATATATTTTTTTTATTATAAATAAAGTAATAATTATTTTGGTCCTGAATGCGTAACGAGTAGTCACAATAGTCTTTTAACGTATTAAAATTTTAAAATAGTCTCTTATTTTGCACGCTGTTAGTCAAAATAGTTCTGAAGTGACAATAAGTAAGTATATTAAAAGACTAATATGACTATTAACAAATTATTTTAATGTTAGAGACTATTTTGAATAGCAAAGTGCACAATCAAGGGCTATTTTAAAATTTTGATACATTCAGGGGCTATTATGGTTACTCCTTACATATTCAGGGACCAAAATAATTATCACCCCTTATAAATAAAACACAGTATGTTAAGAATAAGACCGACAAGTCAACAACCTTGTGCAAATCTTGTGGAAACAAATAAATTTATAAGTTTTTGAAGTTGACTTTGCTTTTGTCTGTAGCAAGTGCAAGTGTTAGCAACTTAGCGAGATTTTAGCCCCACATGCACCAAATGTCTAGATCCGCCCCTGGGGATCATAGTCTTTGTTCAAGTTTCGTGACAACGCCAAAGAACATGTGTTGTGCAATGTTTTACTCAGTTTCCTCCCATCCCCCCCCCCCCTTTCTTCCATTCTATCCCTTTTCCTTCCGATAAGCAGCAACTATCTACTTCCCATTAAACAGAACTCACTGTTCAGACGGCGGCGTGCGCCTCTCAATGGAATTAGTAGTGTGGATATAGAGAAATAGTGTGTGCAAGTTAACAGGGCCTGTCACATGAGTCTAATAATAACGATATTATTGTCTGTATCATTAATTAGATCCAACGGCACATATTTGGTATAAGTCTAAAGAATAACGGATCCCAACTCAATTCGACAAGAATAAAACGACAGAGATTTTGCATTTAATAGCTTCGTAAACTGTTTAAGAAGGACGGAAAAGGTATAATCAAAATTAGTTTGATACAGTGTGATATCAAACTAGTGAAAATTTTCAACTTGTTTACAGGTCTACAGCTTTATCATGATGAAAGATATTTTTAATAAATTGGAAAGATCAATTTAAAGATATTAAAAGATAAAGTTGAAATGAAGTTGTATTAATAAACAAGATGATGAAGATCATTTACCTGATTTAATTTCCTCTTCCTATGATTTTAATAATGCTTCATATTGATTCTCTCTTAACTCATTCTCCTTCGGTTCTCCATCAAATTCATCCGAGATTGACTCAAGAAGCTTCACTTCTCCTCCTTCAAGTTGATTCTCTTTTGATATTAGCTCCTTTAGTTGCACTTCAAACTCCCTCACTCGGTCATGAAATTCAGGTTTGTGATTCAAGCTCTCTCATTCGGCCTTCAAATTCCGGCTCTTTTGGCTGCAGCTCCTTGAGTTGCACTTTCAAAGTTTCAACTGGTTCACTTCAAACTCCCTCACTTTTTCGAACTCTCTCACTCGGCCTATTAATTCCCCCTCCTTTGACTCGAGTTGTCTCACCCGGCCGTTAAATTCCTCCTCCTTTGTATTGAACTCCTTCACTCGTTCTTCAAACTCTGTCACTTGGCTTTTTGAATGCTCTTCCTCATCTTTTTCTTCTTCTCCTTCTTCCATTTCTCCTTCTCTTCCTCGTCCTTCTATTTCTTCTACTACTTCCAATTCCCCCTCTCCTTCTACTACCATTTCTTCTGCCCCTTCTTTCACCTCCACTTCCTCTTCCACTTCAACCTCCTCCTCCTCCTCTTCTTCTTCTTCCACTTCAACTTCTTCCTCTTCCTCTTCCATTTCTTCTTCCACTTCCACTTCTGCTACTTCCACTTCTTCTTCCTCTTCTTCTGCACCGTCCACTTGTCCTTGTTTGCCATCTTCTACAGTCACCTTTGATTTCTTAAACGAAACGTGCAATTCTTTATTGTCATCAAAAGCCCTCTTAACTGACAGTGTAGTAGTCTCCCTCTTCTGAACAGACTCTTCAAAGGTACTGCTACATTTTCTCATCACATTCAAATTCGAAGATGATAACCTTGCAGAAAAAGGGACATTATCATCCATTTTGGAGTCTTCAGAAAACCCTAACTTGTTATCAGAAGCCTTATGAGCAGCTATTATTGAACTACATAGATAAAATCACGAAATAGCAAACATTAGCACATGATCACTTCGAATCATAGATCAATCCTCATCAACATCAAGCAGTAATAATATACATATACATGAAGACCAAGAAATAAAACAAAGGGTTTCAAGTTTGAATTAATCAGAAAGCAATTGAAAAACGAAAACCTAGATAGCATCATGCATCAAGTTTGAATTAATCAGATAGCATCATACATTTTTGTTTCCGCCGTTTTCACATGGCATGAAAAAGACATATGGGAATGTTTTCTTTGATGAGAGAGAGAGATACTGGGAATGTTTTGTCCGATTTGAGAAGCTTAGCGGTGGCCGGTGAGTGAAGTGAGAAAGGAGAACACGATTGAAAGAAACATTGAGGCGGAAATAACGTTGTTCAGACTTGAGAGGCTGTCTTGTTTGTATGTCCTAACTAATGGGTCCACTCAGCCAAATAACTTAATTTAATTAAGTTTATAGAATTCCGCTCTTTATTCGAATGGTTTTGCTCATTCTTAAATAAACTGACAAAAATACTCTTATGTATGTTAACTCACGCTAGTGTTAAATAAGTGTGAGTTAACTCACACAGAGATTTACACAGGATTTTACACTAGCGTGAGTTAACTCATGCTGAGATTTGCACTAGCGTGAGATAACTCATGCGAAGACATTTTAGTCTTTTCACTTGAGAATGAGCAAACTCATCTGAATAAAGAGCAGAATTCAAGCTTATAAAACACAATAAAAAGAGGCCCTAAAAAAAGGCCCGAAGAAGAAGAAGAAGCATTGAAATATAAGTCCTATAAGTTACAAGTACATGTAGAGCCATAAGACTAGTGCCACTAATAATCAATATAGGCATTCATTCATAGGAGTTAAGGAACATAGAGAGTCTTTGGGAATATAGGTCCTATTAAAAATATTAACAACATTACGACAAACAGTTGAAATGAAATTGTTTCAAAAACTAAATGAAAAAGAACATTTATCCTATTAAGGCATCATGTTGTTTCTCTTTTAACTCAGCATCCTCTGGGCATATCCTTCAAGCTGATTCTCTCTTGACTCAACCTCTTTCCCTCGTCCTTCAAATTGTTTCTCTTATGATTTGGAATTCTCCATTCGTCTTACAAAACTCTTGAGTTGCTGCATTTGAGCTTTGTATTCCTCCCTTTCTGATTCAAATGCCTTTTGTCGGCCTTCAAACTCCTTCACTTGGTCTTCGAGTTGTTTCTTTTTTGATTCGAGCTCCCTTACTTGGCCCTTGAATTCCTCCTCCGTTGAATCAAACTTCTTCACTTGGTCTTCAAACAACTTTTCTTTTGACTGGAGATCCTCTAATCGCCCTTCAAATTGCATTTTTTCTATTTCAAGCTCATTTGTCCGTCTTTTCAATTTATCCTCCTTTGAATCAAGCTCCTTTGCTTGGTCTTTGAGTTGCTCCTCTTTTAGATCTAGCTCCTTCCCTTGTCCTTCTAATTGTTTTTTCTTTGCGTCAATTATTCCGCAAAGATCCTTAAGTTCCTGCTCTTTCTCATCACGGGCCTTATCAATTTTTTGAATTTCTATTTGTTTTATCACAAGTTCATGCTTGCATCCTCTTACCAAGTCCTCTGTCAAAGATAGATAGGCTTCCCTTGTTTCTAGAACCTTGTCATATTCTTCGATTTCTGTCTTTATGGACTGCAGTCTCTCCTCTTCTTCTTCTTTTTTCTTTCTGCAGTCCTCAAATGATTTTTCCAACAGGGAAATTTCATTCTTTAACAAAGAAAATGATTCTTCAGCAGTAGGAGCATTACCGCTAGTAGTAATAGTACACTTAACCGGCCTTGTAACAAAATCTTGTAAAGAACTGTTGTTATCAAGTGGCCTCTTAACTGGCCTTGTAACAGTGGTACGCTTCTTCTTAATAGGACCATTACCGTTACTCCTCCATGTTCCGAAGTTCAACATCTTGGATAACCTGGGGAGAGAAAACAAAATCAAAATCAAAAAGCTATACTTCCGAAGACATACTCAAACACGTGCATTATAACAACATGCATTACCAACCAATAAAAGAGAAAAGCATTTAAAATAAACACCACTTAACTCAAATGCCCTGCCGATAGTTAACAAAACTATTTTAATAAAAGTGTTATGTCTTTAGACAATATTATTACATTTTTGTGAACAAATCTTAAACAACACTCACTTTTTTAATGTGTAAAAACCTTAAAACATAGACAATATTATTGTATTTTCATAAAAAAAAAAACAAAAAAAACCTAACAAGTAGTATTAGTATTAAGCTAGTTCCAAACCAATAAGTAGCATTAATAAAACTAAAAACCAACGAATAATAAATTAATGCAATATAACATATTAATATTAACATAAATATTAAAATATATTTACGCGGTTTAGTTAAATGTTGGAAAATACGAGCAGTTTATTTTTTTTAAAGAATATCTAAACACAACAAATATATAATATTTGATTTTGTACAGTTTTTCCGATTTTTTTTAATCAATTTATGCCTTTATTTTGATTTGAACACCCCTTCATCAATAATACTATACATCAATAATTAGGGATTTATTACAAAAAAAATAGGGATGTTCAAATTCAAACAGATTTAAAATAAAACTGCAAACTAATCCAAAAAAATCGAAAAGCACCTAAAACCTAAATATGATTTGATATCATTTGGTAAAAACTGCTTGGATCAGATTTTGGATCACCTTTTTAAAATCAAAACCGATACCAAGCAGTTTCAAAATATATAATTATCATTTGTCAAGTGATAAGGTGGTTTTGTGGTTTCAAAATTGGACAATAGACTCGTGATTTCAAACAAACAAATACCATTAAGAAAATATATGAATAAAAATAAAGAATAAAAAGACAATGTGGTTCTTACAGTTACAAAGATGACGATGTTGTTGTTGATAATGATGATGATGACGACAACGTTCTTCTTACCACAAACGATGAAAAGTAAGAGTGAAAAGGCGATAAATGAAGAAAAAAATGAGAAATTAGAGAGAAGTTGCGATTGTAACTTCTTTAAGGTGGAGACCGAGGAGTGTGAGTGGAGAAGACATGTGAGAATTTCTTATATAGAACTATTTTGGATGGTGATATTCCAAAAATACCCTTTCCATATTAACTAAGTTTTATTTTTTCATTTTGTGTTAACCTTCCGGTTCTAAGGGGAAGAGGGTCCTGGTAATCCGGAGTTCAGCTGTGAGTTAAGTATAATCTGATCAAGAATTGTTCTACTTAGGAATTGAACTCGAGTTCTTTTGAACGATTCATTCTTTGGTGGAACTCATTAACCACTTGAGCTCGACTGTTTGCTTTCTAGTATCTATATAAATTATTAGTATTAGTAAGGGTATATTTGGGGAAAAATAATAAATACACCTAGTAAATTATATAGAATCTTATATTTAGGGACAATGATTCTTGAAAATGACTTACAATTAGAGGGAGATGGAGTATTATCAATTTCAAAATTTACACGGTCAATCTTTCACAACTGTCATATCATTAAATTATTCGTACTTATAACATGGTAAAAGAAGAAAGAGAAAGAGAAACAATCTCTACGATAAAATAAAGTCAAAGAATAACGACAAAACAAAAAAGTTAGTCAACGAATCCCTACATTAAAAAACATACGCAAATGAATCCAAATAGTCAAATAATTTTGTCTAAATACATTTGACGTTCAAAATTCATTTTGTTACGAAAAAGTAAATATAATTATTGTGATTGTATAATTCAATGTCTCACAAAACTATAGGAACCACACTTGCAAACCGATCCAAATTAAAACCCTAAATCGATTAAAAACATAAAATATTACAAACCAATTTTTTTAATTTGTTTGGATGTACTTGTTTGAAAACCGCTCGGATCTGATTTTGGATTGATTTTTCAACATCGAACCAAACCAAACCAAATCACATATATGCATTTTAATACTTAATCATTTTTTATAAGTGAGTATTAATGGAGAGAGAATTTAGCTGAGGTTTGTAGGAATGTCGTCAACTGTGATTCCCTTTGCTTCAAGTGATTAGTACTAAGGTAGGAATTATGTCTCTCAGTTGTGGGTTCCATAACTTCTCCGATAGAGCATTAAGTACGATTGTTTTTGGATTGTTTAAGTTACACTAAGTGAAATAGTCTTGTTTGATTGATTGGATGAATCAAATACAATGTATGAAGTGAGTATTTATAGGAAAAAAATAACTTTGCCAATTAGCCATACTACGTGACCTATAATGACGAGTCTTTGCTCGATTAATTTCGCGGGCGAGCGTGAAAAATCCCTATTTCATGGGATCGTAGTGCCCCGTGTTCAACCTTGGTCTCCCTTTTTACAATGTGATCTGTTGACATCATCCTTAGAGCGAAGCTCCCTGAAGATAGTGTCATTCCTCTCATCTTTGTGTTTGGTGTCGTTAAAAGCATGTAGTGTGGAATTTGTGCATCATTGTTTAGTCCCACTATGTTTTGACTAATTCAAGGCTTCTGCAACCCATATATTGAGTAAGTGACCATGAGAGAGAATCGGCTCCCGTCACTCGGTTGCTTTATCATTTCCTATCCTTCCATCTGCCAGGAGGCTTCCTCACCAATAGTCTAATTGCATATATGACGAGATTGGCTAACAAGATAATTATTTTAGGTGTAAACAAGTGCCACCTGCATTGTATTATCGGATGATCCTAGAGAGATGAGAGGATGTGACGTAAGTATTAGAGCCATGTGTGAACAATGTCATCAATGCGTCATAAATTAAGACTGAAACAAAGTAAAATAATAACTTAGTCAACGACAAAACAAAAAAATTAGTCAAAGAACCTTCGCATAAAAAAATATACGCAAATGAATCTAAATAGATAAATATTTTTCTTGTCTAAATACATTTGACATTCTAAATCCATTTAGTTATGAAAAATTAAATATCATTGTTGTGTAATTCAATGTCTCACAAAACTTTAAGAATCACTCTTGTAAACCGATGTAAATCAAAATCGTAAATCGCTTGGAAAGACTGGAAAAGAAAAACACAAAACCCAATATATTTTTTAATTTGTTTGGATGTCCTTGTTTGAAAACTGCTCGGGTCTGATTTTGGATTGATTTTTCAACATTGAACCACACCGAACCAAATCACAAACATACATGTTAATGGTTAATTATATTTGGCTTATTAGATCCATTGGTCCCTTAATTAATTTCCATTTTTCATTTTGGTCCCATAATTAGTAAAAAGTACCTTTTGGTCCCTTAGTTTTCTCTCCATTTGCCAACAAAATCCCATCCGTCAAAAATATTGTTTTCCCGCTAGTTAGAGCCACGTGGCGTGACCTACGTGGCTAGTATAAAAGGTTAAGGTTTAGTTTAGAGAGAGAATCAGAAGAGTTTTTCAGAAATAGAAAGAGAAAGTGAGAGAGAGAGCGATTGAAGGAAGCAAAATTGGTGAACTGAAGGAAGAAGACGAAGTGGAAAACGAAGCAAAATCCTTCCATGGCTGGCTCCGATGAAGAGTTTGATTTGAACGACGAGGTTAGTTTTCGTGTTTCTTCTCCATTTCGAATTTAGGGTTTATGTTTTGTTGCAAAATCAGTTTAGGGTTTTGGTAAAAGTGAATGGTTTCTGGTTTAGGGTTAGGGTTTTGATTAAAAAACCCTTTCTTAAACAAAAACATCATTCACTGTTTGAAAATTTTGTATCTCGTTTTTCATATTCATGTTATGGTTTATTGTTTGTATGAAAAGTTATGTGTAAAAGCTGATGTTGTTTCGAATTGTAACAGTTTGAAGGTCGTTTTGTGCTGGTACTTCATCATGGGGGGTTTTTTAATGAGTTTCACCATGCTGCTTACAATGGGGTTGAGACTGTACTGGAGTGTGAACCAGACTATTGGAGTTACTTCTCCATTTTATCAACTATAAAACGTCTGGGGTACCCAATGGTTAGGTCACTTTGGTACCATGACCCAAATTTAGTGGATGACTTAATTAGGTTAAGGAATGACAATGGCTGTAGGAGGATGATGGAAATAGGAGAGATGTATGAGAGGGTACATCTGTTTGTAGAGCATACAGTAGGAGAGCAACCACAAATGAGAGAGCTAAACCCTTTGATATAGCATCCTATTCAATATCCTGTACACAATGAAGGAATTCATGTGGAAGAAATATTTGAGGAGATGGAAAATGAGGGAGTAGTTGTGGATCTGGAGAATGATGGAGTAGATGTGGATCTGGAGAATGAAGGAGTTGCTGTGGAGATGGAAAATGAGGGAGATGATGGAAATGAGGGGTTTGAGAATGCATAAGGAGTAAATGTGGGAGATGATGAGTTGGACTATGGTGGAAATTTTGAAAAAGAAGTAGTGACTGATGAGGGTCCCACTGTGGGGGTGGAAAGTGTTAATGTGGGTCCTACTGTGGGGGTGGAAAGTAATGATGTGGGGCCTACTGAGGTGGAGGAAAGTGTTAATTTGGGCCCTACTGTTTTGGAAGAGGAACTAAATAATGGCCCAACTGTTTTAAATATGGGAGTTAATGAAAGTGGGCCTTCTGGTGTAGTAAATGGGTCAAAAGGGGATGGGAATGAAAGTGAAGATAGTGCACTAGGTGTTGGATTTGGAGACCCAGAAGAAGAAGAGCTTTGTGGGGATGATGGTTTTGGTGATGCAGTAGGTGAAGAAACACAACAAGAAGATGACTTATTTGATGACTGGATCAATGAACCTTTTGAGAATATTAGGAATGTAGAGGAGGTAAATGAAACAGTTCTAGTAGGAGGTAATGAAGTTGTAGTTGAAACAGAAAGAGTGACAGACAAAGATAGTGCAGAAGCAGGACATTCAAAAGAGAAGGGGAAAGAAGCAAGTGGAAGTAAGCCTAAGAAGAAAAGGGGTAGACCACCAAAGCAACTACAACAACAAAAAGTTAGTGAACCTGTGTTTGATGAAGATTTGATTGCTGAGAGAGTTAACAACACTGAGCAGGGTGGACCATCTGGTGTAGTTAGAGATTGGGGTTTGAGTGAGGATGAGGAGTATGACAGTGAAGATTTAGATAATGGGTGTGATACTGAAGATGAAGATGAGGGTCCTGGTGTTAAATTTCCTACCTTTAAGATGCTTGATAACATGAGAGACTACCATTGAGAGTTGGGTACATACTTTGTGTCTAAGAAAGCATTTCAGGATGCAATAAGAACATATGCAGTTCATTCTGGAAGGGATCTAAAGTTTAGGAAAAATTATAAGAGAAGGGTAAGAGTAACCTGTAATGGAGCTAAGGGAATGGTAATTGCTTATTTGACGCTTATTGTGCTAAGATTCCAAATGAAGAGACTTGGCAACTGAGGAAGATTCAAAGGCTCCACAAATGCAGCAGAGGTTTTAAGTTGAATATGCTGAATTCTGATTGGTTGGGAAGTAAACTTCATATTAGAGTTAGGGAAAATCAAAATTTGAAATTGACTACTATCATGAATAGAACAGTTGAGAAATGGGGTTTGGAAATCAATTTGAACAAAGCTTATAGAGCTAGAGGTAAGGCAATAGATGTGATTGATGGATCTTTTAGGGAGCAGTATACCAGGATATATGATTACACTCATGAGCTTATGAGGTCAAATATGGGGTCTACTGTGAGAGTTAGTACTATGCCTTTTCAAGGTAATGAGGAAGATGTTGAGAGCCCTGGAGCAGTGTTATGTCCTCATTTTCAGAGGATGTATATTTGTTTCAAAGCTTGCAAAGATAGTTTTTTTCAATGTAGGACTATGATTGGACTGGATGGATGCTTTTTGAAGGGTTATTATGGTGGGCAATTGCTAGCTGCAGTTGGTAGAGATCCAAATGATCAGATGCTACCAATTGCATTTGCTGTGGTAGAAGGTGAAACAAAGGAATCATGGAAATGGTTTTTGGAACTTCTAATTGATGACTTAGGTGGAACCAGACTGTGCAAGACATACACCTTTATCAGTGATCAACAGAAGGTAATTTTGTGTTAAAAAATGTCTACTATTTATAACTTTTATTGTTTCTCTAAAACTAATACCCTGTTGTAAACTATATTTCTAGGGTTTTTTGCCTGCTATGGATGAACTACTACCAGATGTAGAGCAGAGATTTTGTGTCAGACATCTCTATAATAACTTCAGAAAGAAGTATCCTAGGAAGAAATTGAAGGAGTTAATGTGGAGGGCAGCTAAAGCAACTTATGAAAATGCATTTGATGATGCAATGAAAAAGATAAGAGATATAAGTCAGGGGGCATATGATTACCTCAAATTAATACCTGCTAAGCATTGGAGTAAGTTCAAGTTTTCAGGTATGTCTATTGTTTCCCTATAACTAATATTATGTTGTAAACTCTATTTGTAGGGTCTTTAACCACTGTAATAATTTGTGATTATTTTTAGGTAATTCACATTGTGACACTCTATTGAACAATACGCCAGAAGCATTCAACTTAACCATTGTCATTCCTAGACAAAAGCCAATTGTGACAATGTGTGAAGATATCAGGGTGTATTTGATGGAAAAATGGGATGCAAATAGGACCAAAATTGCAAGTTATGAGGATGATGTGCTTCCCAACATCAAGAAGAGGATTGCTAGAGAATCTGCCTACACTAGTAACTGGTTGGTTAGGTATGTGGCTTTGTATCTCTTTTTTTGTTGAATTATCTGGATGTTTTGTGATTACTGGATGTGAGCAAATCATGATATTTTATGTGATTATATTTGAATAGGCGTAGCACAGAGTTTGATTATGAGGTGAGGCATGTATCTGGTACAGGCTACAGGTACCATGTTAATCTGCAAAGGTGGGTGTGTGACTGTAGGAAATGGTTATTGACAGCTTTGCCTTGCTGTCATGCCATTTCATGCATGAGGAACCAAGACTTGAATGTGTATGACTTTGTTCCAGACATTTACAAAAAGGAGAAATATGTTGCTTGCTATAGCAGTGTCATCTACCCTGCTAATGGACAAAGCCTGTGGGAAAGAACTGAATACATCGATCTTCAGCCACCACCAATAAGGAAGCAACCTGGAAGACCTAAGAAGAAAAGGAACAAAGAGGCTCATGAACTTGTGAAGGATGATACACAGATGAGAAGAGCTAGGTGGGGAATGAAGTGTAGCAGATGCAAGCAAAGTGGATATAATAAGTCCACTTGCAAGCTGCCACCACCTCCTACAACTGAAGGCTCTTCAAACCCTACATCAGGTGAAGGGTCATCAACACAAACTGTTCAAGTGAGTTCTCAACCTCAACCAAGTTCTCAAGGTGCACAAACTACTCAAGTGACTGGTACAACACATCCACCAACACAAAGAGTTGCAAGAAGACAGCCAACTACTCAAAGAACACAACCAACTGATCAGGGAAATGCTGCTACTCAGCCTGCACAAGGTGCTGCAACTGAAGGTGCTCACATTCACATGAATGTTGCTACTCACACTCAGAGAAATTTTGCTACTCAACCTTCTCAAAGACCTGTTACTTCTCAAAGACCTGCCACTGCCACTACTCAAAGGAATGCTAATAATCAAAAAACTCAAGGTGCACAAGCTGATGGTGGACCAAAACGGAAAAGGAAGGAAAAACAACAAGTGTTTGCAACACAACCTGAAGGTTCAAATGCAAAGAAGAAAAAAATTTCTGCTAGAGTTGAGGGTTCTGTTTCAACCCAGCAGTAGTAACTGTTGCAATGACTATTGTTATGTGATGTAATGATGAAACTTGTTTATGATTTTCTTTATGTTTATTGCTTATATGTTAGTAATGCCTATGTGCAAGGTACTTCTGGTTTTTTGAATGGTATGCCTGTAATGGTTATGTAATGCCTAAGTGCAAGCAAGCTACAATTTGCAACTTCTGGTTTTTTGAATGGTATGTCTGTAATGGTTATGTAATGCCTAAGTGCAAGCAAGCTACAATTTGCAACTTCTGGTTTTTTTTAGATGTAATGTAATGCCTAAGTGCAAGCTACTTATCACAGTTAATGTTTAATGAATATGAGTATGTTTATGTTCAATTACAACTACTTCTTGTGTTACACATTAGTGAATACATCTGGTTTTTTTCATCACAGTCATTATAAACATAATTCAAATAAATCCCTCTCATTCAAATAAACATACTACTTTTGATTTTTTGCAGATGAACAATTACAATATAGTTTTTTCCAAGACTAGACATTAACATTCATTCATTCAAAATAACCATTCCAATTTCGTTCATCTCAAAACAGCCATTACAATTTCATTCATGTCAATGACCCATTACAACCATCAATTACTTCATTAGACAACATCTACTCTATTACAATCAAACTATTTCAAATACATATGACTCCATGACACACTAATTTTGCAGATAAGAATTGTACCTAAGACCAGGCAAACTGCAAAACATGCTAATCCAAAAATCAATGCCTTTATCAACCATAACCTTGTTTTCTCCAATTCATGCTTCAATTTCGAGTTTTTCTTCTGCAGCTTTGCAATCAACAAATCCCTCTCATCACTAACATCTTCATCCAGTAACTTAAAAAAACTACAACCTTTATCAATGTGATTCTTGTAATTTTTGCATCCCCAAAATATTTTCCCACAGTTTGGATTCGTGTTATCAGTAACAGTACGAATCACTGTTTCTTCACCACACCTACATTCGGTCACTGCTCTTCTTCTCATACTCGAACCAACAGATCCATAAGATTGGCCCATTTGCTTTGACATGTTTTTCGATTTCCAAAGGAATGGTGAGTTATTGCAGAGAGGGGGAGAATATGATGAAGAATGAAAAAGAAATTAAGGGTTAGAGATTTTGGAAGAGGATATTCGAAGAGGAGAGAAGAGATTTTGGGGTAGAGGAGAACAATTTCGAAGAACCCTAATTCTGGCTGCAAATTTTTTTTTGGCCGCTTTTATACTAGCCACGTAGGTCACGCCACGTGGCTCTAACTAACGGGAAAACAATTTTTTTGACGGATGGAATTTGTTTGGCAAACGGAGAGAAAACTAAGGGACCAAAAGGTACTTTTTATTAATTATGGGACCAAAATGAAAAATGGAAATTAATTAAGGGACCAATAGATCTAATAAGCCATTATATTTTTATTAGTAAATGTTAATGGAGCAAGAATTTTGCTGAGGTTCAGCCGAATGTCCTCAAGTGTAATTCCCTTTGCTTGAAGTGACTTGTTCTAAGTGAGGAAATTTGTCTCTCATATGTGGGTTCCATAACTTCTCTAGTAGAACATTAAGTACAACTATTTTTGGATTATTTAAGCTAAACTAAGAAATGCATAAAAAATAAAGATAAAGGCGAAAAGATAAAAATGTGGAATAACCTTGTTTGTTAATTGGATTTCTCAAATATAGTGTATGAAGTGAGTATTTATATATTTTTTTTGACAATTATGTAAGTTCAAAGTGCATCCTGGGAGGGGGTTAATTAGGTTTTGTGATGTTTTTGGTTATTTTAGAGAGATTAGGCTTCTTATTCTTTTTCTGGAAAGTTATGATGAAGGTATGAAGGAAATGCAAAATAAAATTAAAGAGTGCAGGGATGATAAAATGGACCCAAGAACTTATAGTGGTTCCCCTTCTAACCTAATGGTATATCCACACCTTGTGAAGAAATTCACTATGATAGAATCTTAAAAGCAACTTTACCCCAAGACCCCCTAACAATCTTTCTATACAAACCAAGATAGCACCCCACTATCTTTACAACAAGAATCTTCACCAAACCCTAGGATGAAATTCTCGCAAACAAACAAGATAGCACCCAACTATCTTTAACAATAATTCTCACCAAACAATGATAAGAATTTTACAAAGAAGTAATGAAGAAATAGATCAATATCACTTTCAAATGAATATATCTTAATTCTTAGAAACCTTTTTGGATATGAAAATATAGTCAAGGTTTCACAAAATTGAAGTTTAAAAGTTTTTGTCATATAGTGATATTTGATCTTTGATTTCTTGAATATGAAAGTTGCTTGATCTTGCATTGATATGAAAATATATGTATAGAGGCTTTAGAAAATGTCCATGAAGCAAGGCTAGCACACACGATTCTTAGAACCTAACCACATACCTTAAGGATCCCTAGTAAATGAAACACACAGGATAAAATTCATATGTAACGATTCTGATTAAAGCAAGATACCAATCTTCGACCTTAATCTAAGTTTAACCACTGGTTAGGTATGTCACCCCCTAGTGCAAGAAAGCATTAAGCATAAAACATATGAAAATTAAATATAACCCATATCATAATTGAATAAACGACTTGCACTAATAAAATCCAACAAATAAATAGAGGTTCATCCTAAAACCCGAATCAACGTGTTTAGTTACTCATGTTAGAAAAATACATAATCAGAGAGAAATAAAACATAATCAAGAAAAAAAAAGTGGACGAGGTGTGAGACTGCTCATTGATGCTCCAAATGTTTGCCTTCCTCTTGAACCACCAATTTTTGAATGAATATTTTTGTGTGGAAGAAGCTTTATTCATAGGCTATTTCCAACTAGGTTTAAGTTGAAAGTATGGGCTTTCTCCACCAACCCGTAGGAAAAAATAATCAAAAAGATGATTTTTCACATAATAGCATGCGCGGAGCGTGTGGCCTCGGGTGCGGAAAATGCCTTTTTTCATTGTTCTGCTAGTGTTTTCCTTCTACTTGTTCTTAGGACTTGAGACATAATTTCTCCAACTTCTAATGTCTTCAAAGCCTTCTAAAACCTTGATAATCTTTGTTCCTTATCGTCCAAAACTACCATGAGATGTCTTGTTTTCCGAATTACATGATTTATCTATGAAAAGACTCAAAACACTTATAAAATTGTTTGGTTTATGGGAAAAAATATAATTACATGACTCAATTGAAAACAATACAAAACGTCCACTAAACCATGAGAAACTTTTCTAAAACTCCTCATTAATGACTTCAAATGTCTACAAAACTGATTCTAAAACACAATAGAAATAATGTAAGATGAAGTAGGGATTACTCCAAAATTCACTTTGGTTTGGTTACTACACATATCTTAGCAATTAAAAAATGAATTATGCTAAACCCTTTTTTAACTTGGTCAACACAATGCTTTAATGTAAAAAAAATAAAAATTAATAAATACAAATAGTAACCACACCTAATCTTTTTCAATCCAATCACTACATGATGGAACATTGGTGTGAAGATGGAAGAAAATTAGAAGGTTGAAAGATTAAATACCAAGTCATAAGACTTTGAAGCAATGTTATATGAATCGAAAAAATAAAGTGTAGATGTTCCATATAGAATAGTACACACATTAATAGTGTTTATAATGTGGTATTTAATTTGTATGTATCTGACAATGATTAAAAATAATAGTAATCATTTTGTAGATTTAGGCATATCACTCCCCATTGTTTTAGCTCATGTTTGTTGTGATACAATTGAGAATCGAAATGAGTTTTCTATCGTTGCTCCATTCATATTGAATTATTTTGTTTCCTCCACTTTTATAGGTTAGTTTTTTTTTTTTTATATTATCCATAAGAGTTGTTGAACTGATCAAATTGCTCCAGCAATTTTAGCTAAATTCAATTATGAAATCTCTATATAAATAGAGGACCCTATTCAATTTTAAAAATACATCAAAAATTTCTATTGATTTATCGGGAACTCTTTCTCTCTTCTTCCTCTTTCTGCTTGATGCATTTCCAAACCACTTCCCCCCTTTCTTTTTTATCTCTTTAAAATTAAGAGTGTTATTAAGATCATAGTCCCTTTTAAGATATAATTTCCCTTCAGAATTAAATTATGAATGGTCTTAAGAGCATAGTCCCTTTAATAATATTTGTCCATTTGGAATAATGATTACTTTTAAGACCACAATCCTTACGAGGAATAATTATGTCCTTTCATAATAAAGAATGATCTTAAGAGTATATATATCATTTTCAATATTTTCTTCAATTAAAGAAATTAGAGGTTAGAATGGTGGTAGCGTCACAAAAGAATGCTCACAATACCATAATAAAGTGGCCACAATACCATTATAGATTGGTTTCAATATTTAAATTTGAGTAACCATAATTTGAGTAACCACAAAAATATATCAACAAACAACAACAAATTGAAATCACCTACACCATTCAAGATATTATTTTTGGATCTATTTTTAAATTGGTTTAATTAGTTATCACTTCTTTATCTTGAAGTAGATAAAATAGTCACAAGGAAGGAAGGGGGGTTTGAATTGTGACCCTTTAAAAATTATCCTGAAACTTAAAAGTGATTCTCAAGTTGTTTACTTGGAATGGTTAAGTTAACTCTATGACTTCATAACGTTATGAAGTTCATACACAAAAACTAATTAACAAAGTAAATGTGATGGTGTGTGTTATGTAATGTATACTGAAATTAAAGAGTATAGAGAAGAGAGAAAGAACACACATAATTTTATAGTGGTTCACCCAATGTGGGCTAGTCCACTCCTCAGAATCTTGTGAGAGTTTCCACTATGATGCTTGACATAACCTCTCAAATCATGCACCTTACAACTTTGTTCACCTGAACAATTACAATCTTGTATTCTCTAAGCCTCAACAGACTTGCACCTTCTTGTTAAGTTAACCACTTAGACTTTTACAACCTTTGTTCAAACTAACACTTTAGTACCCCTAAAGCTAGTTGAGACTTTGTTAGAATTTGTATGAGATTTGAATGTTTGAGAATCAAACAGAAGAGGGGGAAGAAGAAGAAGTTATCTACGAAAGAGATAACAAAGAGTATTGATTTACACTACAAGAAGGTAAGAAGAGCCTTCAGTGATGATCAATTTCAATTGCAAGAGCTTCAAACAAAATCAAGTTGTTTTCTTGTATCCTTTGCAATGGTGCAAGTAATGCTGAGCCTTTAATCTCTATTTATAGAGTCTTTGGACTCATATAACTGTTGTAGGGTATCCAATGGTGTTATGCCATGTGTCCTGGGTCCCACAAGCTTTTACTTGAAAATTTGGGTGAACATTCTGATCAAAAGATGAACTTCATAATGTTGTTGTGTTCTTGATGATCTTCATCTGGGTTCATCATGATCTTCATCTGGGTTCATCATGTATGAATGAACACATGAAATTTTGGGCATGTCATATGCTTTTCATATGAATTTCTGGGCAATAACCAAATTACAGGCTTTTCCTCATACATTAGAAATTTATTTTCCCAAATTTGCCTAGGGACTGGTGCAAGAGAGATAAAGTGGATTCTGCATCTTCATGCCCATGCTTTAAGGGATTGTGTGGTCCTTGTACTGTACCAACTCCCATGCGTGTCTATCTATAATTGAGCAGGACATATTTGCTTTTCACCTACTGTACTGTTCATAAAGTAAGCATGTGCAGAGCTGAACATTCTGATCATCAGAATGTTGATCATCAGAATGTTCCTTTTGTTTCACTTATGATGATTTGTAAGACTACCATTTGATGTAATCAAATCCTAATAGTGAAACAATAATGAAGAACAGTGAATATAACTTCTATGATGATATTCTCCTTTGAAATATTCCTAGTACTTCAATGTTCATAGTCTTAAATGAACATTAAGTATCCTTTTTGACATAATCCTTGTGTATGCCTTTATTGCTTGATTGATCCATGCAGAAGTACCTTCCTTGACATTTATGCATGTCACATGTGCCTTGCATGACCTTGATTAATGTTCTTGAGATTCTGGGCTTGTATAAAAGCAACCTTCTGATCTCTGTGCGAATATCCTGATCTCTGAGCAACATTCTGATCTAACTTTCTGTCCTCAGTGTTAGATCATGAATTTAAATGTCATTTGATTCTTTGAATCTTAGTATGATTTAAACCTTGTTCCTGTCTTAGTAAAACACTCAATAGCACAAGTTAAATACCAAAGAATTAATCAAAGTCCATTAATTCTTTAATCATAATGGTTTATTATCTTTAAAATTAATTAGGGATTTTGCCTCAACATAGCTTTTAGTCTTTTAGTTAAATTTAAACTATAAAATAGGAGTAATTTGATGCAATAAATTATAAATTAATTATTTTTAAAATATTATTTTATTTTAGGAAAATGATAACTTGTGCCCTTGGGGCATAAGTTAAAAAGCTAAATGTAGAATATTTTTTTTTGAAAATAGTGCATTTAATGCATTAAAACTTTCAAAAATTGTATTTTCAATATAAAAATTATTTTGAATTTTCATTATAAGCTCCTTAACTTGTGTCCTAAGAGCACAAGTTAACCTAACCCTTTATGTATTTAGTTTTTTATGCACATGTGGTACAAACACATTTGTTTTAATTAAAAAAATTGGTTTTTTTATGTAGTATAAATAGTTCAACAAAGTACATATCTAAATTATCGTTACAAACTCTGAGTACTGAGATCATTTCTTCCAAGTTTGTATACATTAATTAAGATATTTAAACAAAAAAAATTGAAGCATCCAAACTAACCCGCCTAAATTGAACCGAACATGAGACTTAAGAGTGTAAACTCTAAAATCTTAAACCAACACCACTAAACTAGCCCTTTAACCTAAATGAATTTTGATAATTCTTAAAATATTTATGCATTTTATCTGCACGTAGTAGTTAATCTATCCACTTTATATGTTGTAACGAGTTTTACCATGCATATCATGCTTATATTTTTTTGACATCTTTAATAACTACGGCTATTATACTAGCATTCAAACGGGTACCTTGTGTTCGTTTGCCCGCTCTTTTTACTACGTTAATGCGTATAAATTACGAACAATAGTTCTTATTAAATTTTAATTTTAATAGGGATGACATTGTAATTTTGTTTTTAATTAAAATTATAGGTATAGATACTTTACACTTTCATGTTGTAACAAATATACTTATCTTTATTTATGATACCAACAATATAGCAAATATAATATAAAAATGATTATCTTTCAAAAAAAAAATATAAAAAGGATTATCTTCCAATATATTATAGTTATTATTACTACTACTACTACTATTATTATTATTATTATTACTATTATTATTATTATTATTATTATTATTATTATTATTATTATTATTATTATTTGTTGACAAAAATAAACGATATTCATTCATTCAAATTAGTAAAGAACATCGATACAATATATATACAAAATTTTGGTCCTTTTTAAATATGATCTTACATTTTAATTTTAATTATTTATTTGTTTCTTGGTTTTATCCTTCATTAAACTTTAGTTAAACTCAACATATAGTTTTTATCAAATTAGTATAGATAATTAAAAATGAAAGTTGACTTAGGAGTTCACTCACGTGTAAGATCGTAGGTTCAATTTATGTTGTCGATGTAAAAATATATTTGATAGATGATCTGTAAATAAATATGAAAATGCTCTTTGAGCGTGAGGTAAGTAGATATGAAAATGCTTTTTAAGCGTGAAATCTGTATTGACCATGGTTTGCACTTAAAGCTCTTCTAAACTTTTTGCAACATGTTTATTTTATAGATAATTCATTATATACGTAACTCAAACAACGCTGAAAAAATACAATAGTGTGTATGTGTGTATATATCAAAGATGAGAATGAAGTCAAGCCCATGAGAAGTAGAGAAAGATGTAGTTTTTTTAGGGAAATGTTAACTCGTGCCCTTAATACACATGTTAAGAAACCTAAAGTGTAAACTTTACCTAAGAAATTGTGCCAATTTATTTTTCTAATAATTGAAAATTAATGTTTTGAAATAAATATTTACTATTAAAAGAATTTTTAACATTTGTCATAAAGACATAAGTTAGCGTGACACTCTTTTTATTATTATGAAAGGGGAAGAAAGAAACAAGATTGAGTTTACATAATTCTTTCAAAAGAAAAAAAGAATTTGAGTCCCCGTAACGAAATTATCGGGCAAAAACAAAAATACAATTAAACTTGTATGCGGAAAATTTATTGTACGTTACGTTATTTCTTCATATGTCAAGCCTTACCTTCTAAGAAAGAGCCAAACAACTTTTGTCAAACAAAGAATGAGCCAAACAACTACTTCCCCAGTCTTTATTACAAGAAAAAAAACATCAAAATGAATGCAATAATTAATTAGTGTAACTTTTTGAATATTTTCATAAATATATCTTTATAAAAAGTTGTGAAACATTAAATATATTTATTAATATTAAAAACAAAAATATTAAATAAGGGATAGAAAAGTCTTTTAAACAATAACTAAACCTTAAATTATTAAAAAAATATAACTTAACCTTAAAAGTTGTGATATTTTCTTATAATTATGACCAAAAAAAATGAAAATTTTCTTATATATAGAACTAGAGATAAAAAGAGCCAAATAATTTTTTGTTTGTTTACATGATAAAAGGAAAAAGAAAAACAGAGATGAAGATGAAAAATGGAAAGAGGGTTGTTAGCCCATGTCCAAACAAGAAAAAGGCTAAGCCAGGATACACCAGCCATGATAACTGAAAACGAAATTAACGTATTTTGCCTTTAATCACCTGTAAAACAATAACTTGACTTTATCTAATGGATGATAAATATAGTCTTCATTTTGGCTAAATATTCTATTATTCCGCTATTTCCAAATTACTCAAACACAATAAAAGCAAATAACATACATAAAAGATCATCGATTTTTTGAACCGTCTGATTTAAGAACAAACTACATAAAATGGTCTAAAATATTTGAAGAATCAACAAAAGAGAAATGGATCCAATGATGAACATGTTGCCAAAAATTGTTAAAGAAATTACAATCAAAGAACAAATGATTAGCAAATTCTGTAGCACCACACCCACTCACATAAAGTTGAGAGTATCGATTTAGGATGCCTCACCTAAATAAGTTGTCTTTGGTAGGAAACTGATTTTAATTAAGAAGACACCAAACAAACACAGATACCTTCAGAGAAATGTCCTTATGCCAAGTAAGATCTGAAACGAGTGAATGAAAATGGGAAATAAAATTAACTAGCAATTGATAAGTTTTAATGACAAAGTAACCAACAATCAGATCTAGTTTTCATTGCTAATGATCACCATGTTAACCTGTAAAATAACATTGTTAAGTAAAGCCCCGCACTCCTCTACCAACTTCTCATCCCACACAAACAATCGACACCTCCAATTACAAGCCTATCCTCCCTCTTTCCACCCCAAAGAAAACATATATGTCACTGACACCCACTGATTCATAGACAATTTAAACAACCTCCTAAACTGTTCCTTAAGATGAATACCCCCCAACAAACCAAAAGTAATATTAACATCATCACCCACCACCCTCCTTAATTTCTCTTCAAACCAACTTCCCTCCCCGAACCCAGTATCAACTGATCCACACCACCTTCTTTCACCAAACAAAACTATCCCTACCCCCTCCTTCAAGTGCCCCCCTTCTAACCATATTTAACCCTCAATACCTTATACCACAACCTTCTTTTATCCACCAACATCACTTCCAAAAAGAGCAATATTAAACTCCCTCATTCTCCTAACCCTCAAACAACAAAACTCCTTATCCAAACAAATAGTATCATAATCAATCCCAAAAAAATTCCTAGAATCCTCCCCCCCCCCCCCCCCCCCCCCCCCCCCTTTAGAAAAAAACTAGCCGACCATCGAAAGATAAGTTTCTGCTTTTCTAGTCCGACAATCTATTCGTTATGTGATTTAACAATTGTTCCAAAAAATTCAGCCGCCACACATCACCCCCTATAGGCTGGGCAAACTATACAAAAAGCAAACAACCAATTCTACAATTCAAAACAACTGCGGCCTCTGCCAACCACGAATCATTAACATTGACTCCCACCATCAAGCTTTTATTAAAATTAACTTTTAAGTCAGTAATCGATTCAAAAAAGAAACAAAACAACCCACTTAGCCCTCACATAGACCCAACACTTTTTTCCAAAATAAGAGTATCATCGAAAAACTGAAGATGAGAAATCGATTTAATGTTTAATTGCATCACGTCAACATATTTTCCTATCATTTTACTCCCTTGTTTCCATTTTCTTATGAATAGAGGAAACAAACTCCGCACATAAATTTATAATAATCACACACATTAAACATCAAACACTTCACTAGACCCTTGTGATATTCCCTTGGCCCCTTGATATTGCAAGACTCGTTTAACTAGCTAGTACTACTCTTCATGAAAATTTAAAATTGGTTAATTTAGTTTGTAATTTAACTTGTTCATGATTTATTTTTTAACATTATTTCAAAATTAATATGGCAAATCATCTCACTTTTTCTACCAATTTAATCATTCATCTAATGATTTGGATTATAATTCCTTTCATCACATCTTTTATTCCAATTCATGCCAGAAAGATGGTGAAATAACCGAGAGTAATTTGAAGACAGAATATTTAATACTAAGAAAAACTTATAAAAATATAAAATAAAATAAAAATAACTCAAAATAGTCTTATACAAATGAGGAATAGAGTATTACTCCTCCATCCTAATAAAAAACATGAGTTGATAACTAACTAAAATATAACCTTAATCATATAATAGGAACGGCTGAATTTACACAAAGCATCAACAACTATAGTGATTTGAATTGGTCCCCTTGTCATTCAAGAGCATGGTCTGGTCTAAGATCTTCAATGTAATCAATTTTGAGCGACGTTTTCGCGGGTTGAAGGGCCGGACGGTGGAACTCGTTGCCCTTTGGGAAGAACCTGGAACACTAAGCTTGGATTCTTCTTGTTGTTGACAGTATATCCTGTAGTAGTTGGAGCTCTAATTTTGGCTTCTTCATCATAGTTATTGATGGTGAGGCTCTTTTGGCTAAGGATTGGGAAAAGTGAAGCATTTGCTATGAATATGTTGGATAAAAGAAACCATAGAAGAAGAGGTCTTAGGATTTTTGGAGCCATGATGAGTTGAAACAAATGCTTATTTTGTGATGATTTTTGCAATATGGATTGTGGTGTGTGATGAAGTCATTAGTGAAGGAGGACACTCGTTTCAGTTTATATTTATAGGCCAATCGACACGGAAATATGTCATACTCTGCAAAGAAATCAATGTAAAGGATCACTTAATTAAATGTGATCATAGAGAAAGAACCAAAAGACATTTTATTGCTATTTATTTCATAGGTTATTGCTTGATGTGATCCTACTATAAGCGTGTTAAACAGTAAATGTGTCTATTTCTTAAAACTAGAATCTAAACTTTTATTCGGCACGTTGTGAGAATCTAGTCATTTTTTATAAAGAAAAAAGAGTTATCCACTTTTAAAACATTAGTACTCCCTTTGTCAAACAATAATATGTATATTTAATCAATTCACACGAATTTTAAAAATGTAAATGAAAGATAAATACTATTATTGTTGTGAATTTGAAAAATAAAATCACACCAATATACTTAGAGTGGAGCAAAAAGAATGAGTAATCAAGAACAAAATAGTTTCAATCAACAACAACAAATAGACCTAAATGTAAGTGTGAAGCAACATCACAGACATAACTCAAGCAACAAAGATAAGAAAGAAAAGAGGAAACAACACACCAATATTTATTTACTAGATAAATTTATCATATAATTCTTCCAACTGCTTCTTCAGCTTGCCCAATTTCGACGCGGACATCCAATATCATGGTAACGTAAAAAAACATTAATATATCACCTTAAAAATTAAATATTTAATTAAATTATCGAAATTAAGAAATTTGATATTAGAATTAAATTTTTTAGTAATTAAAACCAATTAATTAGAAAGACATTAGTATATCTTTTCAAATCATTTAATTTTTTGTCGTTGTATTAATTAATGACAATTTTTTGTAGTAATAAAAAAAATTGTATACTTAAATTTTTAAATGAAATGTCATACTCCTTCTGTTTCAAAATGAGTGTCATTTTAGTTTAAAAAAATTATTTTAAAATAAATGTCCCTTTTAGTTTTCAATGCAATAATAACTTTTTCTTTCCAATTATACCCTTCAATTAATATTATATACACTACTTCCAAAGTATTACTTTTTTCTTTAATGAAAAACAAACCAATAGTTGATTAGAATAATTTGGTAAAACAACATCTTTCTTTCTTTTAATTAATGCATTTATTAATATGTATGTAAATACCTAAAACAACATTTATTTTGAAACAGATGGAATAACTTATTAAATGAAATGTCATAAAAAAATGAAGAATAATTTTACATTAATTAATCTATTATAATTATACATGACTCTCTACAACTATAATATTATAATATATTTTTTAAGAACCCATAGTATATATGACAATGACATGCATCATTCTTATATGCTACATTGGAAGATTATTAATATATTTTTTTTACTTAAAGATTAACACCACGTAATTACTTTGATCTAATGTTGTGTAAATTGAAAAAATAGAGTGTGGGGATCTCATATAAAAATAGAATACATATATTAGTAGTGTTTAAATTGCGGTATTTAATTTTAAATACTTGATGATGATAAAATAATAGTAATTATTATTTTCTTAGTAAAAAAAAAATAGTAATTATGATTTTTATTCGTGAATATCACTTCCCATAAATTTAGCTTATGGTAGTTATGATAAGAATAAGAATTCAACTGAATTTCTTATATTTCTTTCATTCAAATCAATTGGATTTGTTTCCTCCACTTTTGTGGATTTGTTTCTTTTTTATCTTATCCCCAAGTGTTGTTAAGTGATTAGGATAAGTTTCATTTTGATCTTATATCCATTAGAGTGATTGTTGCCACAATTTTTGCTAAAACAGTTATAAAATGTCTATATAAACAAAGGAATTCACTAAGTTCAAAAATCACATCAAAAAGTTTCTATTGAGTTGTCTATAACTTTTTCTCTCTTCTCCTTCATCTTGTGTTGACGAGTTATTCTTCTTCTCATATCCTTTTTTGTCCCTTCGGAAAGAAAAGTGTTTTTAAGACCTTAGTTCATATTTGGTATAATGTTCTTTCAGAATTAAGAAAAGTCTTAAAAACATAGTCCATTCAATAATGTATGTCCTTGAATAGAGTATTTTTAAGATTATAGTCTCTTTTGGAACAATAATGTTTTTGTCCCTTCAGAAAGAAGAGTGTTTTTAAGACCTTAGTTCATATTTGGTATAATGTCCTTTCGAAACTAAGAAAAGTCTTAAAAACATAGTTCATTCAATAATGTATGTCCCTTTAGAATAAAGTATTTTTAAGATTATAGTCTCTTTTGGAACAATAATGTCCCGTCGAAATTAAGAATGATCTTAATAGTATATAAATATTCTTTCAATATTTTTCTTCGAAATGGTAGTATCACCATATTTGAGTGGTTGTAGTGTCATATTGATATTTTTGAGAACTTAGAGAGATAACAATAACATAGTGATAACAATATCATATTAAGATGATTTCAGTATTAAAGAGTGGTCTTAGTATCATATCTGAGGGTGTAAATCTCGAACGGTTGTCTACAATGCAGTAGTTAACCGCACAGTTGTAGCTGAACTTGTTTTATCCTATAAATGGTGTGGTTAATAGTTTGTCTATAATGACAACTTCGATAGATATTCCTTTTAAAAAAAAGAAAAGAAATTAAAAATTCAAATACAACAATTTAAAAATCCTAAAACAACAGTCCTCCAATTTAATTTTTTCTTGAGATTTGGTCCCACCCATTTTAGAGTCAATTTTGTAGATGTGACGGTCACTAATGTCTTGGCAATGCCTAGGTGAACAATTTCATTGTACACGTCTTTCTCAATAAAAAAAATCATTTGTACCAAAAAAAAATCATTATACATGTCATTATTAATTTCTGTAAATCAATAATAAACATTTTAAAACTAAATACAATTCATTTTATCTTTAAAAAATAATAAACATTTAATTAACACATAAGTTTCACTTCTCCATTTCTCTTTGTTGATCATCAACTTCATCCATAAACCCAAAAATTTCAAAATCATTTTCGTCAAAATCAATAAATTCAAACAAATCAAAATCATCTTCACTAAACTCAAACCTAAACCATCTTCAAATGTTAAAATCCACAAATTCTCAATATACCTAGTGTTTTTCTAAAACAAAATTGATGGATAAAATTCACAAACAAGAAAATTCAAAATATATAGTATAACTAAATTATTTGTTCACCTCGTTGGAGTCGGATTCAACTCAATTAGCGAGCACCTAGGTCACTGAAAGAACACATTTTGACAAGAGTCTACCCCGGCATATAAGGGTAACCTTTTTATTGTGAGACTAGTGTCATGTAAGGGTAAACTTTTGTCATCTCTTATAATACTTTTCAAAATTTTAATTATGTAAAATTCCCTCGCACTTTGGGAAGGACAATATTTACCTCACACTTGATCAACTATTTCTTCTTAGGGAGTAAATTAAGTTTCTTTGGCTGCCTTGGGGATGGGATTCATCTGCAGATTGCTAAACAGTTCAAAGTTGCACTTTCTTTTTTATGTGTATGTAAGTTGTACTTCTTTTGAATTTCATTTTCATAGAACTAAAAATTATTCATTATGTACTTCAATATTATTTATTATAAATGCTACAATCAAAAAACCTAGACCACTTCAAACTTAGTAAATGACAAAGTGAAAATTAAAAATAAAATAAAAAATCAAGAATGCCTTCACAAATAAACACTTTGATTAAACATTTATAGGATAAATACTTGTTTTTTAGGGGTGGATAAATACATTTTACTTATAGAAACACCTTGTCCAAAACCAAATTCTTTACTATATAATATATAGTCATAGTTATTTAATGCCAGTCCAAATCTCTGGTAGGCATAATGCCTTACAATGTCTATGTAGCCAAATTATACAGATACATGATGCCTTAATCAACCAGTGTTTTGCATGCCAGCAGCTATACCCTTCATTGTCAAAATAAGGGTATCCTCAAGACCAGGAGCATACTCACTTTTTGGATTAAGTTTAACAAGTTCTGCTGCTGGCTTGCTTGATTCCATATACTCCTTTGACAAATGTGGCCTCATCTTCACATGGTAATCTGGATCGCGAATTTGCTTCAATGTGTAGGCTTGTAAGACATTAAGGGTTGTGATATATGAGTCTCTAAGGCGTAGTCTTTGCTTTAAGTAGGGGTCTCCTTCAAGAATATCCTTGTGACCAGCAACCTAGGAATAAAAAGAGCACATTAGAATCAACTTCATTTTCTATTTCAGAATTCTCAAATCATAGCCACTTCTAGCAATAGGTTATACTGCAATTTGGTTAAAATATATTTTAACTTCTTTCCTAAGAGAATTTTGTCCTTCATCAATTTAATATCAAGGATCGCATTCAGTGTTTTTAGAATGGGACCAGACCGGCTGGTTCAAACAGTTGTATAGGGAACTGACCAGTCTACCAATTGGTTCAACTGTGGTCGGTTCTCAATCTCGTTCTTTCAAATAAGTAATTTATAATTTACTTTTTTATTAGTCAAATTAGAATTTACCTTGAGGAGAAAGCTCTTGGTTTCTTCATATTTAGATCTCAAACGCTCACCAAATGGACACAGCTCTGGTGTAACTAAGAGCTTGTCGTATAAGGAAGCGATTCCGGGGTCTCCCTTGGCGAAAACCATCTCAACCAAGTCAATGGTAACCCTAAAGAAAGGCCATAGATTGTACATATCCTGAAGCATTTGAAGATTCTTCGGATCTTTCTCAATTGCATGCTTGAATGCTTCTCCAAAACCAAGCCAAACTGGTAAATGAAACCTTGTTTGTGTCCAAGCGAAAATCCAAGGAATAGCTCGGAGCGATTCGATTCCTCCACTTGGCTTTCGTTTTGATGGACGACTGCCAATGTTCATTCGTCCATATTCTAACTCCGGTGTTGCCTGCAGTTCATAATAATTATTAATAAACAAGAGCAAAAACAAAAGACAAATAAATTGCAATGTCATAACTCAAGTATTTTCATTAATACTTACACATCGGAAGTATTCAACAAAACGAGGTTCTTGGAAAACAATTGAGCGATATTCCTTTGTTGCAATGACAGCCATCCCATCCAAAAGGGCACGCCATTCAGGTTTTGGAGACACAGGAGGATGCATTCCGTGCTCGAGCGTAGCAGCAGTGAAACGCTGAAGTGTTCTAAAGCATAGGTGCTCCTCTCCAAACGATTGTTCAATAACTTCACCTTGAACTGTTACCCGAAGTGAGCCGTGAATAGTATCCGGTGGCTGAGATAATATAGCAAGATGAGTAGGACCACCTCCTCTTCCAACTGTCCCACCTCGGCCATGGAACATCGTTAGCTTAACGCCAAACTCCTTCGCCACGTTTATGAGTTCCTCTTGAGCCTTGTATAGTGCCCAAGCTGCAGATAGGCGACCTGCATCTTTTCCTGAGTCCGAGTATCCTATCATAACTTCTTGCTTTCCATTGATTCGGTTTCTGTACCAATCTATAGAGAAAAGTCGCGCCACAGCAGCAGGAGCAGACTCAAGATCAGCGAGCTTTTCAAACAGTGGGACAACTCTTAACGGCTGTTTGACGTGACATTCACGTTGTAAAAGCTCAACAGCAAGCACATCAGACGGGGATGTTGCCATTGAAATGATATAGGCACCGAAGCTGTCTGAGGGAAGTTCTGAAATGACATGGAAAGTTTCCAAAACATCGGAAATTTCTTCTGTCTTAGGGAGATCATGGCCGAAGAGAGGACGCTTTCCCCTAAGCTCAGATAAGAGCCATTCCTGCCTGCGTTCCTCTGACCATTCTCGGTAAGATCCAATCTGCAAGTGTTTTGTAATTGCGTCCATAACGTCTGTGTGCCTCTCTGACTCTTGACGGATGTCGAGCCTTACGAGTGAAAGTCCAAATGTAGAAACTTGCCGCAAGAAATCGAGTAAGCTTCCATCTGCTATTGGTCTGTCGCCACATGCACAGAGTGATCTATAACACAGTTCAAGAGGCTCCAAAAACTACAAGGAAATAAATCAAAGTTAGAGTGTGTAACGATTCAGGTGCAATGATTCCATTGTGTGTATTGGACTATCACTGAGGATAATACATACCTGCTCAACATTTGTGAAGGTTGTCTCTTCAGGAATGTCAGAGTTCTCATTAGCTAATAACTGGCGAGCACGCTCACGAGTATTATACAGTTTGTCCCTCACACCTCCAAGAATGACACGATAAGGTTCGTTTGGAGGAATTTGTTTCCAAAATTCTGCAACATTTTAAAGTTTGTTACAGCAATATTCTAGACCAACTGGAACTATTAATTGAACTCTAAAAAATTCCACAGATACAAATAGTACAGTATCGTAAATTTCAATAATGATGTAAAAATAGTGCAAATTGGAAGAGAATAATGCATACCGATATAATGTTTTGCATCTCTCTTTGAGGATTCATGGAGCTCATCGGCTCTAACACGAAGCTCGTCGTTGCAGCGCCACATAGACAACTGCCAAAGCAGACAAAGCAAATATTTAAGAATTAAGAGTATGTACTAGATGCTTGATGAAAATTTATAATCACGGTAGAGACCGGCAGATTCAATTACCTCGAACATGAGATCCTCTATTTGGGAGAAGTACAAATTAGCAGCCATCATTCGAGCTAGTAAACACACATCCCTTGTAACTTCAGGGGTCACCCTAGGATTTCCTGCAATGCACATTAGACATATTGTAAGGAATTTTTTTGAAATTCATACCACATGAATACATGCGAAAATATTACGGTTTTTTATTAAATATAATAGGTGTGCTCATTTGTTAATTTCTCAGAAGAAAAAAATATACCATCACGATCTCCTCCCATCCAAGAAGAGAATTGGATAACAGGAGCATTATATGGGACACGTTCGTTTACTCCAATGTTCTTCAGAGCTGTGTCAACCCGACGCAAAAACTTCGGTACCCCTTTCCAAATTGTCTCATGAAAGTAGCTCATTCCTGCTCTCATTTCATCTTGTGGTGTAGGAGCAGTCCTTCGAATTTCATCAGTGCGAAATGCAGCTTGAATCTGTGTATGTACAAATGGTGTTAGAACTGTAGGTTTTCTCTAAAAGAATTCATATATAAATCTAACTACAACACTATACTCAGATTAATTAAGCCTAGGCATACAACATAAGGCTATCAATTATGAAATTAATCATTTGTTCATTGTCTCTAAAATCCAAAATCCTAGCGAGTTTTTCCAGGAAATATTATCCTCAATCAAAATGTTTATAAATCACTAAAATTTATATACCAATCAACTCAGAGAGTCATCTAACATCGTATATTGAGTAAGGAAACAAGCATGTACCTCTCTTTGTAAAGCCTCATCAAGTTCTTGCTTATCATCTGGTGTTATGTCTTTAGCGTACAACTGTGTTAAGTTATTCCTTATCCTGCACATGAAGACAATGATTACTAACACAAAGACTAATCCTTAGTGCAGAAATTTACCACAATTCCATAAATTGTACTGTATAAACTGTAATGAGCTGTAATTACAGGACATTTATTGATTAAGCATCTAGGTCCTGTTTGGATAAACATCTTATTCTTAATTAAGCACTTATGCTTATAAGCATTCATCATATAAGTGCTTATTATAAACTACTTTTATAACTGTTTTCATATAAACTATAAATTGTTTTCATAAGCTATAGACATGTCATAAGTTGTTTCTATAAATTCTCCCAAATAGTCTCACAAATGTTTATGCTAGTAGATAACCTCAAATAAGTCGATCCAAACATGCCTCTAGACAATAAATGCTACAACCAATGGACCATCATAACACAACTAAGTTACGACAGAAAATTATTAACGAATATAATGGACAAACCTTCCATGCTTTTGCAGCAAAGATCGACGAATCGACTGAGTAGGATGAGCAGTTAGGACCAAATCAACAGTTTGATTCTTCAAAGCATCAAATACTTCGAGAGGAGTCTTCTTGAGTTCAGTCACAAGCCTCTTGAATGTCTCTTCAATATCTGACTCAGTTATGGCAGAATTTTCATCAGCAAAATCACCTTTCTTCAGTAACTTAATCCTTCTTCTATATGCAATTTGAACTTCTTCAGCCAAATTTGCCAAATTAAGCATGTGGGAAAATGATTTAGCTATAACAATAGAATCTCCAGCATCAAGACCAGTCAGCATATTCCCAAGTTCCTCCAATTTCTCTGGCCTATGCTCCCCTTCATACTCTGCTGATAGCTCATAACAATCTTGAACCTATCAATCATCAAATTCCCAAAACTCTTAGCCACAAGTTCATACATCAAATATCAACTATTTTCAAGGCCAATTTTGAAAATTATATTATCAAATATCAACTATTTTTTCTTCCAAGCACAAAAGCAGATTCTTTTCAATAAAAATTTAAGTGGGGTTCCAGAAATATGTTAATATTATGCTAAAAAAGTAATATTTTTTCATAAGCATAAGGAATTGAAAATACAGATTTATTTACTTAAAATCAATATTTTGTATTTCACAAAAAATAAAACCATTAGCACAAAAAGGCTCAATATAAGAAATAGGAAAAGACATAGATAGAACACATACTCAAGTCCAATTTAGAAAATTATAATATAAACTACTAATTCCATATCCAAGACCAAAAACAGTTTCTTTTTAATAAAAATTGAAGTGGAGTTTCAAAAATATGTTAATATTAAACTAAAAAACTAACATTTTTTCATAAGCATAAGAAAAAAAGTAAGAAAGGAATTGAAGAAAATACAGTTTGTCTGATATCTTCGCCATGCAAATCTTGAAGAATGTCAAGAAACCTATCCAACAACAAAGCATCATACTCCACAAGTTTATCATCATCAGAAACTTTTTTTGGTGCCAATAGTCTCAACTGAGCATCAATTGAAGCCATCTTTTCAATGTTACGAGTAGCCATATTTTCTCTCTGAATTGAACCACGTTGATGAATAAAATTTGTGTTACTAACTAACTAGTAGAAAGTTCAATTATATATATTATTATGAAAATAAAATAAAAAACTGTAGAGACGAAAATCTCGTGACAACCTAGGTGGAAAATCTAGTTGGTTCCAAGTTAATAGGATTGTACTGCACGGGAAAGTACAAGAAAGATAAAGTAACAAAACAAACAAACTAATTGTGTAACTAACTAACGCCTTTGATCACGGAACTAGAGAGAGAATGTCATGTGACACAAAAAAAGAACACTCTCTCACATTCAATTTATAGAGAGAGAGAGAGGACTTTTTTTTGCTGATATTTTTTTCACTTACTAGATTAAAAGAAAATAGAATGTTCTAGATGTGAAAAACAATAAAATTGTGAATCTTAATTAAATTTGATGAATTACAAGATATTATAAAATCACTTTGGGGCGTTCGCGGTGTGGTTTGGTTCGATTTTGAGGTTAAAAGTCATTCGAACTGCAAGATAAAAACATACGGTTTGATTCGGTTCGATTAACTTTTAAAATAAAATCCAAACCAAACCAAAACGGTTTGGGTTGGTGCATTTTTTTTAAAACAATACAATTTTATGTTTCCAACATTAAAATAAAGTTCAAAAACTAAAACACGACATATTTTCAACAATGTTTTAAATGTTATCCAACATTACATTTTCATTTCCTTCCAACAATGATCACAAAAATATATATCAAATTAAAAACGTGAACAAAAAGCAATCATATTCGGTAAGAAATGCAAAATATTAAGATTTTATCATTCTTTAAAAGTTCAAACAGTATATAAAGACATTTTTTTTAACAAAAAACAAAGAAGAAATTACTTAGCAAGAGAAAAAATATGTTATTTTATAAAAGGTTTCATTGTGTTTTTATGAATATTGGTTTAAGTGAAATATGTTTGATTATTGTTTCTCTTATGTTGCGGTTTGGTTTGGTTCGGTTGGTAAAACAAAAACCGCGAACCAAACCAAACCATGTGGTTGAGTAAGGAAATGATTCAAATACTTCCAAACTAAATGTGGTTTTTAGTGGTTTCAATTTGAATTGGTTCGATTTACAATTTTCTATTTGGTTGGTTCGGTTTTGAACACCCTTAAAATCACTCACACACATGATAGCCAAATGAGTTAAAAAGTTATGCATATGTTTTTTTTTGGATACCCTAAATTTTCAAATTGAATAAAATGATTTGCCACATGTTCAAAGTACACATCACTGAAATCAAGCCAATTAAAGATATGCCAAAAAATTTCAAAAAAATTCCTAATATACGAGTAAATGATCAATATCCTCCATTATGTCACACCCATCCGTACAAAGTTGAGCTTAGGATGAAGAACGTGCCTCCTAATTAAATTATCTGTTGTGTTTTATTTGGATTGAAATTTTAAAATATGATTAATTTAGCTATCACCTTTTATCTTTTTAAATATGATTTAATTAGTTATCATTTTTTTATCTTTTATCATTATATTTGGAATCAAATTTTGACTATATAAGACCCTTTTGAGAACCGTAGAAAAATTACCACCAATAGTTTTTTTTTTTGAGAGGTACCACTGACAGATTGAATAATTGAATCAAAACCGATGACTTAATAAATTGTAATTAGTTAAAATAAAAATGTGAGCTTGATTGGTTGTTTGAATAAATGGATATTTTAATACTTTTAAAAATTGTCAACACTTTTTTCTATTATTTTGTTTTCTCTATCTTAAGCTAAAGAATACCTAAAATCTATTCTATTTCCTTTTTTTTTTTTTGTTACTATATACTCTCAATATCTTTCTTTCACAAACTTTCTGTGCGAATGAAATATTTTTTGTTGATTGACTAGCTAAGCAAGGTTCTAGCTTACAGTATGGAAGGAAGACTTAGAACATGTGTCCTCCAACGTAGCACCATCTCGGTTTTGTCTTATTATCATTATTAGCGTTGAGACGAGCATTAACATGTTTGTATGTTTCCTTTTCTCAACCATCAATCCTGTCATCTTCCTTAGATCTGAAAAGATCAAATAATTTAGATAATATTATAAAAAAAAAATAAAAAAAAATAGTTTAAAAAAGAATGATTAATTTGGAATTAAAAACTCGACCCAAAATGTTGATTCTCTTTATATATTGGTATAGATTAGGATATTTCAATTTAATTCCTTAATTTTTTTTTTGTTTACAGGTTCTCCACCTCTTTTAAATTTATATCATGTCAAAAAAAACCTCTTAAATTTATAATGTGAACTCCTACCATTGAATTGATTTACATGTGCTCGGTTAATAGTATGAGTTTAACCTTGCAATTTCAAAATGTCATCAAATGCTATATGCTTTCGAAAAATATATCAAATTAAGACATTGTTACGTTTTTTTTTGGACAGATGACTTTGTTACGTATAGAACAAGTTAAACGTCAATAATCAATACTATGAAACTTATGGCTCTATATAGGTCTAAGTGTCTCATTAGGGACATATATATTTCTATTTCCAGTATATACAATCACGTTTTTATTAAGCAAATGCTAATAAATGCTTTACATGCTTATGTCTCAAACTGGTGTAATCGATGACTACCTGAGATCACACATATAAAAGAAAAATTGGTTAACAAAAGTCGATTTTTCTGATCTAAAATTTGAACAAAATTATCAACTTATATTGATTCGACTTTCTCAAATATAAAAAAATTCAATACAACGTTTATATATTTTTATTTGAATAAGTATTTATAAGGAGACACTTGTTAGTTAGACTCTTTTTATTGAAGGGTTTGAATATTTAGTCATAAAATTTATGAAGAAAAAAAATCAGATTTATATGACACATAAAACACGATAAATTGACGAGACTGGAGGGCAAAAAATACTTTGACGAAGAAAACACAATGTATTGTGTCAAAATCTCAAAACATTTATGTTCATTCTATTATATGAAATTTATGTCCTTTTCATAATTTACTACGCAAGACTTAAACATCACCTCCCACTTTTCATGCATTTTGGTTCTTCATTTCCCACAATCAAACTTTCTTTTCTCTACTTAAGAGTACATGGGATATAGCACATAATCAAATTTTAGGTTAAAGAAAATCACAGACATTATCCTGGGACCAAAAACAAGTGTCACTTAATTATCGTCCTTAGAGCATGTCAAGGGTCAAATTTTGTTAACGAGTTTGTCCCTTTTATTGGCTACATGTACACGACTTTTAAACTTTTGAAGAGACAAATATGATGAACATTAACATGTGTTGTTGCATTTGGTATATTGATGAATGATGCTCATACATTATGCATTAATTCTGTCTTGTAGCACCATGAGGTGCCTTTTTAGCTACCACAACTTCTGCTAAAAAGAAATTGTGAATTGCTTTTTCTTTTTTTTTTGCTAAAAAGAAATTGTGAATTGCTTAGCTATGTATGCCAATTATATATTGGGAAATTTGATTGAGGAGCCTTGGAACTTTATGATATATTTCTGAGATAGTTATACATTTTTTTTCATAATGACAAATAATTAATCCCGATTCAATTGCAATTTTGGTTTCATATTTTCACCCGTTTAAGAAATTAGAAATACCTTCTTTTTTTTTGACAAATTAATTAGAAGTACCTTTTAAAAATTCAAGTTGTTGGTCTCACTTAGATTTTTTTTATCGGGAAATAGTGATATGACACACTATTATTGACGTGGTGACATAAAATTAGTTGATGTGAAATCATTCAGATAAGAAAAGTGGAGTCAGTGAAGAGAGAATGAGAGGATATGTAACTACACGAAGATTATTTTTTAAAAATTTATCACATGAACACTTATAGATTTAAAATATAATTGAAAGATAAAAAATCACACTTCATTCGATCTTAAATATAAAAAAAAATTAGTTAATAAAAATTGATGTATTTGATTTAAATTTTTGTTGGTTCAACTATATTTAGTATATAATTAGGATCGAATGAAATGATTTAAAACAGGGATCAATTATTTTTTTTAAGAAAAACTAGGATCAATTATGTGAATGAGTTGAAAAATGATCATTTAAATTGAAATCAAACCTTTAAATTTTTTAAAAAGTTACAAGAACATTTTTTTTCCTTTTTCTTTTGACAAATATAAAACATTTTGTTTTTTTAGGAGATGAAAAAAAATCTTTATAAAAGCATTTTGTTGACTGGTCGTACGTAGACATGAGGTGTATGAAACGAGCACGTACGTTTCCAAATTCTACATCATCAGTGATCTGTTGACTAACTTTTATGATACACATATATTGAGTAAGAAAATGTACCCTCGAATATGCCAATACGACTCATAGTCCACAACAGTTTCCAAATATCAAGAATAAATCTATATTTATCATGCCAATGAGGTCTCCGATGATGATGTGAATGAACATGGATTAGCACTCACGTCAACACTTAAAAATGCGAAACCTAGCTAGTTCAATCCATGAGTAAATCTTCTATGATCTTCTATGGTCACAAGAATTTCGACAAGTAATTTGAACACACAAAAATAAAATCGCTTATTAAGTTTATAAAATATGTTATTTAATTATTTTCTTCGTTAAATTATCTTTTTTTTTTGTCTAAATTCATGTAACCTTACGAGAATCACTCTCATTCTTTGGGTGCATAGATTATTTTTATTGATACTAGCATGGAGACAGAAGGCCGTAGTTGATGACCCCATCAACAGGGGAGATTGGCTTCATAATCAATGGTACCCCAAAAGACGAAGAAAAACTTGAATAATTGGTATGGTTTATATGTAGCTACCTTATTAATATATTATTTGACTATTCTAAACAATTTTATTGGTTTTAAGGGAGATGATATTGCATAAATATTAATAATATATTTAGTTTAGTGTTAAATATGGATAAATTTAAGTTCTTACAACTTCATGAAGTTTAAATTTTATAAAAATTATGAAGTGTGAAATGACCTATTAGATGTAAATCTTGGTCACATTTGTTTGCCAGGCTAACTAGGTTGGTTAAACTAATTAGTTTTATTGGCTATATAAATCCTATTGTAGTATTGTACTCATCTCTGTATATAATTTTGTTTTGTCTCATATGAGTTATGAGTTATACCTAAAACTGTAATATGACCCCAAAGGCCAAGTACCCCTGGTTTCATTTGTTCCTTGCTCACTGCAGCCATAAAATACAAGTAATGTTCAGTATGGATCGCATATGCAAATTAGTAGTGGCAGACATGAAATAGAAAAGGTGGTAGAGAAAGTGAAACGAGAGCAAATGAAAATGTACAAAATAAAGAAGGGAATCAACAATATTCCATCTAATTAACACGAGTTGGATCAATTTTGAAAAGAATATAAGTTGTACATTGTTGATACGTACGAATTATATATCATCTTGGAAATAATATCCATGGCATCTTCTATGAGAAGATATTCCGATAATATACTTGCTATCTTTCTTGATCAATATTCCATTCCATTTCTGATTTATAAACGATTTTCTTGCTGGCACAAACAAATTATGCTCGAAAAGATGTGGCATTATAGTACAAATTTGGTTTGTTTGTTAAGTTGATAATATAAATAGAGTTCAAGAAACATAGGATCTGTGTAGATTGGCTTATTTTTGAGTTTATGAAAAATAGTTTATGCAAATAAATAAGCTTTAATGTTGATTCATAAGTTCTCGCTAATGAAAATTGTATCTTCATAAGTTGTTTTTTCATAAACTTCTTTGACAAGCTTATGAATAGTTTATAAAAGCTTATTTATTTTCATAAGCTGTTTTGTATAAGCTCAAAAATAAGTCAATCCAAACGGGTCCATACACAATCAGAATATATTCATGATGTCGTTTTGCTATAACACTACTTAAACTAGCTGCTCACAAATGATTTATGCTAGACATCAGATAATTTATGGATGATATCAACGGCATGTTCCTATGTTATAACATCAGCAGCGATATTTGAATATTTATTTGAAACAACTTTTATTATGATTTTTATTTTCTCTCTTTTTATTGATAAAAATAATAGAGAGACAAAAATGAAAAAAAAAAAATAAGAACATAATGTAAGTATGAGAGAGTTGTCAAAAAATTATAACAAAATAGTTTTGTATAAATATCAATTCTCTATAATATTAAGTGTAAATTTTAGAAAAAGACAAATAAAGTGAGATATGGTATTGGAGAAAAAACTAAAAACACCCTAAATGATAGTGTAAGACTGGGAATGTAGCGAGGGCAGAAGAATTGAGAATCTCATTCCGATTTATAGTATGCGGTAGATAAACTAGTTGATAAATTATTTATAAAAATAAAATAAAAAATTCAAGTAGGATAATTTAGCTATAATTAATAAACTAAGTACTTAACTATTAGTTGTTTTTAAATATACTTAACTATTAGTCAATGAGCTAACAAATATCTTCGTGAGTTTAACTCAGTTGGTAGTAGAGACAGTGTTAATATATGTAAGGTTTGAGGTTCTAACCTCAACCACAACAAAAAAAAAATCAAATTTGAAGTTTTTGATGTAATTAGCATGAAATTAACAAATAAATATAAAATAACGTGAAAAATATTTTTAGTTAATACTTTAATCAAAATATTAATTATGCCATTTTGGCCCGAATTTTCTAAATATAATCTTTTCCAATTAAAATAATAAGGATAAAAATGCTAGATAAAAAAACATATGTTATACACTCAAATACTACTTAGCGCTAAAAAAAGACTAAATTTAAAAAAAAAATGATATTTATATAACTATTTTGTAATAATTTTTGAACAACTTTCTTTTATACTCACATTGTGTTTTAACTCTCACTTTTTTTCTCTATTATTTTTTACCAATAAAAAGATAGAAAAAAGAAGGTTGTCACAAAATAAAATTGATATAAACTAGTGTGATAAGTCCGAAACAACTATACTCTACTTTTACTCCTTAATAAAAAAAAAAAAAAAAAAACTCTACTCTACTTTACACCTATAAACGTATCTTCAATAAATTAGTAATTTGGTGTTATTAAACAGGCTCTTGATGGAATGAGTGTGGAAACAAATCTTACAATACTTCTTAAACTCAACACAAATTAAGCCAAAGGTGAAAGTGAAAACAAATTTGGTTGAAGGTGAAAACCGGCCAAAAACACAGTCAAACAACACACCCTGGGATGTAAAACAAGACTAGCACAACAAACTAACAATAGGGTTGAAACAAAAGATCATGAAAGTTGCTGAATAGACATTTCAATCTTCCTCCGGATCAGATCGTAACTCTCGAGTAAAATTCGATCAAGCCGTAACTTATAACCAACTCTTTTCAACCAAGTGAGCAATTTTGAGCAACCATCAAAGATCAGAGCAAGCAACGTCTTCCAAGTTAGAAGAAGCCCGCGGTCAAGGTTGGGCAATGAGCTCTGCAAATCAAACCTAAACCCACAAAGGGTTTTACTTTTTCCATCCTATGTGTTTCTCGCACGCTCTATTTTTTTATATTTAAAATACCATTTGATCGGATTTTATAATTTGAGGACAGTTCGAATTATATAATATGAAATATGCTTATTTTTTAGCGGTTGCAAATTTTTCTTTTTAAAAAAAGTATAAAATGATAACACCTATCAAACAAAATTAAAAAAAAAACTACCTTAAAGTTCTAAAAATCAAATAAATCTAATAAGAAAAATTTAGTTATTTCTAAGAGCAGAAAAAGTGAGTCTAAACGAAAGAATTTTAGATTGTGAGGGGCGAAATCACATATGATGTCCCTTCTACGGGAGTCTTGATCCTTGATTTTCAACTGAGACACGACGGAAACAACTAACAATCACCTTAAACAATAGAATAAGGGTTATGATGATTCTTAAAATATTATTGTTACAAACATGCTCAATCTTTGTGATGTTACATTTTAGATTATATAATTTAAACTGGTTTTCTCTTGAATTCGTGTCACAAGAGAGAGTATATGAGGTGTTCGGATTTTATAATCCGAAAAAAAAACAAGGAACGTGCCCTGCAATCTAAACTACTTATTGTGTTCAGATTGTATAATCCAAATAGGTGAATTTTCCACCCAAAAATAGGGGGAAAACTCATTTCGAATTCTATAATCCGAAAATCCTAAAAGAATTTTTGGAAAAAAAAAAACGCATAGGGTGGAAAAAACAAATCTATCCACAAATAGCGTGGGCCAAAATTTGGGCAATACGGGGTTCCTTTAACGTGGATCTATGCATGTTGGTCCTCTTACTATGGGAGGCTCCTTTTCAAACCCCTTAAATTTGTAAAAAATTGCATATACAATTTATCTAGAAGTACACCCACTTGGACTTGTGATGTTGATTTGTAACCTTAAAGTATGTTTTTCGATATCAATTTTGATGGATTAGTTTGACTTAAAAAAATATACTTTTAGACGGTGTAAAATTTAAATTTTGTTTTCAGGTGCACATCCAAATCAATTAAATTGGTGGAAGAAACTTCTCCTTAATATCATGTTAGTACAGATCATATGGTTGCTATTGTGACATTTGATATTATAGGGTGCAAATTCAAATTCACTATTCTCTACTTCGTATACGATTTCCAAAACTAACTCAATTATCCCAAAAAGTTACATATTTTTATATTAAATAAATGTAAAACATACTTAAAAAACTTTAAACATCTATTCAAGTTGTGGATTAATAAAAAAAAAAACATTATATTTCAATAGTTAGATTGAAGTTTTATTAACATTTTACATCATACAACAGTTATTTTTGAATGTACAACAGTTAATGTAATCACATCTAGAGGTGTCAATAGAGCCCCAAATTTCAAAAACCACTTAAAAAAGCTTCAACCAAGCCCACTAAATTAAAGTCTCTAATTGAACAAAATTAGAATTCTGTTCTTCACCCTGCAAAATTTGCTCGCGCCCTGCAGCCATGCCAATTTTACCCCTGCACTAGTTAACTGGCGCAGCGCACCTTAAGTGACGTTGTGCACCTTAACTAGCGCGACGCAAGTTAAGTAACGCAGGGTTACTGTTTTCGTACAAAACCCATCAGTCCGAACTCCAAGCACCATTTTCTTTCCCTCCACCCTCAAAAACCCAAAAAGTGCGATTTTTTGGGTCAAAATCCTCATCCCAAATCATTGCAAATCGTCAGGAAGCAAGTTTCTACGCTCATCAAGCACCAAATATCAGGTATTGTATCATCAAAACTCATATCATTTTGCTGGTTTTTGTGGTAGGTTCGTCTGGTTTTCGTAGGCACTAGGCTAGGCACGCAAGTTAAGTGGCGTAGGTAGTAAGTGAGCGCCACTTAACTGGCGCAGGGGTTAATGGGTTGCGCCAGTTAAGTGGCGCCCCGGTGCACAATCCCTTTTTTCGAATTTTTTGCCACTTTTGTTCTTGGTTAGCTTGTTCCACAAGTATTTTTTTTTTCCTTTGTTTTTTTTTTATTCAATAGATATATAGGGAGATGGTTGACAATGTCGCGGATGATGACGTTGAACCGAAACCGGCCAAAAATGAAGGTTTCGGTGAAGGTTCTGGCGATGTCAAACCAACTGTTAATTTGAAACCGTTTAAAGTCCAAATTCCAATGCAAGCTCGAATTGGTAAAATTGTAGAACCTAAACCAGTACCTATCAGTGTTATTTGTAAAGCTCGCAACACCGCCTCATTTTTTACAACAAATGCAAGATGGAGAGAGCGAGAAGAGTTACTTACTTGGGTTCGTGGACAAGGGGTAAAGGCCGAATTTGGTGTTTGTATAGATAAATCCGTTTTAAAAAGGCCGTACTTGACGATGCAATGTGAAAGGAGTGGGATATACAAGCCACCTAAGACAAGGAAGAAACCGAACCTTGAAAGCATCGGCTCAAGGAAATGTAATTGTCCGTTTAGGTTGAAAGGTTTCTTTGATAAAGATACAAATGATTGGTGGCTTGGAATGCTTTGTGGAATGCACAACCATGACTTGGAGGAGGAGGAGGGAAAGTTACAAGGACACCTAATTGCGGGTAGACTTAGTGCGGAGGAGAAGAAAAAAGTTATTGAAATGACAAAGAGCTTGGCGGTGCCTCGGAATATTCTCACCAATTTGAAGGAAAATAACAACGAAAGTGTGACAACAATCAAGCAAGTGTACAATGTGCGAACAAGACGGCGCAAGGGGGAAAGAGGTGACATGACGGAGTTGCAATTCTTGATTTCGAAGTTGGTGGAGCATAAATACGTCTATTACACAAGATGCAATAGTGAGGAAACCACTCTTGAAGACATCTTTTTTGCTCATCCGAATTCAATTAAATTGCTCAACACCTTTCCGACCGTTTTGGTCATGGACTCCACATACAAAACCAACAACCAGCGAATGCCGTTGTTTGAGATAGTTGGTTGCACCTCTACAAAAATGACGTATTCCGTTGGTTTCGCGTTTCTTCACTTTGAACTAGAGGATAACTTTTCTTGGGCACTCACTATGGTGAAAGGTCTATTGTCCTCAAAAGACAACATGCCTAAGGTGATTGTCACCGATAGGGATGGTGCTTTGATGAATGTCGTTGGCACAGTTTTCCCTGAAACATACACTATGCTTTGTTATTTTCATATTGGGAAGAATGTAAGGGCTAAGTGCATCATGGATTGTAGAGTTCACCCAAAGCCTCCTAAGGGTGCAAAAGTTGACAAGGAAGAATTGAAGAAGAACAAGGTGAATAATAGAGAAGTTGCTGAGAAAGTCGTGATTTCTTAGAGAGAGTTGGTCGAATCCCCTACGGAGGAATCATATGCAAGTAATTTATTGAAATTCAAAGAGGTATGCATGCCATTTCCGGAATTCATTAAATATGTCGAAGAAACAGTTTTGAACCTTAAGGGAAAATTTGTGAGGGCATGGACGAATAAAGTCTTGCATCTAGGGTGTAGAACCACCAACATTGTTGAATCAGCTCGTGGAGTTTTGAAAAAATATTTGAGGAGTAGCGTGGGTGATTTGACATCTTGTTGGGATGAAATTCACAAGATGTTGGTCGTGCAATTTGGTGAGATACAAGGAAGTTTTGGGAGGAACAAAACGGTCTTTGAACACAAATACGCAAAAATCAAGATGATGAAAGAGTTGGAGGGTTATGTTTCTAAAAAAGCATTGAGATTTATCTATGATGAATTGAAACGCTCCAAGACATTCGGCTTTCGTGAGGAAGATTGTGGTTATGTGCAAAAGACTTCGTACGGGCTACCTTGTGCGTGTATTATTTCCATGAAGATCAAGCAAAAATTGCCTCTTGTCTTGGATGATATATACCCTCATTGGAAAAGGTTGTGTGCACAAGGAGAAAAGATTGATGATGATTTTTCCGTGGTGGAGGAGTGGAATGGCATTCAAGAACTTCTCAAGAAAAGCCCTTACAATATGAAACTCCACATCAAAGAGATGATGTGTCAAATAGCATTTCCGGAAACCACAATTTTGTCTCCACCTTCAACAAAGGCGGTTACCAAGGGAGCACCTAAAAGGAAGAGGACTACACCCAAAGTGTCATCATCGGGACGAATCCCCTCTAGGTGGGAGACCATTGATTCTCAAAATCCAGATAGTCAACCTTCACAACCAAAGAGGTCACTTCCAAAGAGGAAAGATGCACGCCTTGGCACTTACTCCCGCTCACAAGCTTCATCGTCTACTTCAAAACCGCTTCGGAATATCCCATACATTTCACAAATTCCAAACTTCATGAGACCTTTTATTGAAGACATTGTGAATGTTAAAGGGGATGGTCATTGTGGATTCCGGGTGATAGCTAGGCACTTGGGGAAGGATGAAGAAGATCATGTTTTGGTTCGGCATGCACTTATTAATGAGTTGAAAAATCACAAGAGTGACTACATGCCGATATATGACACGGAGGAGCGTTATAACAAAATCTTGAATGGTTTACACCCTCCAAAACGTACAATTGGTGTTGCGCCGGTAGATAAGTGGATGACCACTTCGGATATGGGTCACATTGTTGCTTCTTGCTACAAAAGACCCGTTGTTCTATTGACTTTGCCCGAAACAACGGGTGGTGTATGTGAGACATATTTCCTAATCCGAAGTGCTCCTCCACTTAATCCACATTCCAACATCATGTGTCTTTGTTTAATTCCCAACCACTATCTTCATGTGATCTTGAAGGAAGGTTGTCTGTTACCACCGAGTTGCACGGAGTGGATGAACAACAAGATTTGTGAGGCGGAGAATTGGCATTTTGCGTTTTTGGATAGACAAAACGCTTACAATGAACTCATGTCCAAGGAGCCAAAGCCGCCAAAGAAACCAACAAATGAGCACAATCCAATTGTTTGTGATGATACTCCCACCCCGCAAAAAAAGGAACAAGAAGTTGAATGGACGGAAGACATGGAAGAAGACGATAATTTAGGAATGTCACTAGACCTCTTAGATAGGTTATTATAGGTTAGGACAGTTATAGGTCGGTTAGTGTTCGTCCTATTTTTTGGTGGTATTACACCCCGACGTATTTTTTGGTGGCCGGTTATGTAATTTGGATATTTGTGGCCAATATGTAACTAATATTATATATATATATATATATATATATATATATATATATATATTAAATGAAATGAAATGAAATATTTTTTTGGTGGCCGGTTATGTCACACCAATTATTGCTCGCATTACTTACTTTGTCAACTACTTATTTTATATCATTTCTCTCATATTTGTTTTTCATTATATTTTTGTGAAGTTTGTGAGGTGAAACATGTCTGAAGATGCACAAACTCCGGTTAAACTTGAAATCCGTTATGTAGATGTGAAAAAGAGGGCTTGGTTCACTGTAAACCCCACCGACAAGTTGGATGAGTTGAAGACAAAGCTTGACGATAGTAACACGTGATGTTGGTTCAAATCATAGAACACGTGATGTGATAGTAAATGTGCCAGGCCTGGACTTGGGGGAGGATAAGGAAGAGGACTTCTGGAAGACAGTGTATCATCCACAACTCCTCAAAGACGATAGCGACGTTGATTTCATGTTTAACGTAATGGTTGAGAATAATACTTTGTATCTTTTTGTCCGATCCATTGAAGTGTAATCCTTATTTAAGTGTAATACTGTAATGTTTGACCGTTTATGTGAGATTATGTAATTTTATAAATTTATGGACAAATTTGTGTTATTTGAATGAATGTTCGAATGAATGTTATTTCAATGAATGTATGAAAGAAGGATTGAAAAATCAGGGAAAATAGAGGTTAGCACATGACTGTGCCGTAAGCACATACTGTGCGCCACTTAACTGGCGCATGTGCTAAAAGGCTGCGCCAGTTAACGTGCGCAGTGTCAGTTAACGCGCGTAGTGTTTTACACATGCGCTAGTTAAGTGGCGCAGCGTGCGTTAACTAGCGCAGTATTTTTCACTTGCGCCAGTTAACTAACGCATGGGTATTTTCGACATGGCTGCAGGGCGCGAGCAATTTTTGCAGGGTGGAGAGCAGAATTCACAAAATTATTTGGGGTCAAGCCCACTATAAAATCTATTTATTTGTGGGCCTAAAAAAGCCCCATATTAATTATTTCAAAAAAAAGTTTTTTTTTCAAAAAATAATTTTTCTTGGTAAAAAAAATAAATTTGGTGGTAAATTTTTTAAAATAAAAAATAAAAAAGTTTAGGTAAAAAAAAAGTTTTTTTTTGGTTGTAAAAAAACAATTTTTAGGTCAATTTTTTTTTTGGTTGGTAATTTTGTTTTTGGTAAAATAAAATTTTGTTTTTAGGTAATAAAAAAAAATTATAAAATTTTTGAGGCTTTTTGATTTTTTTATTTGTGAGTTTACATTAATGTGGGCCTTTTAATCTTGTGAATTTTCAAGTCTCGTTACTACGTGGACAGGGGCCAAAAATTGAAGGCCCATAATATTGACACCTTTAATCACATCACAAGTGCCGCTTGTTGCAAGGCACAACAAATCTTTCAATTTAATTTCTCAAATAATTAAGCTTACATGATACACAACTTTACCTGTCAAAAATAAATGATAAACAAACTTTAAAATTGTCCCTAGCTAGCTAGTGCAATAAACAGAAGAAAAAAGAGGCTAGGTGCAATGTTGACATGTTCTTACGCATCTGAGAGAGAAACATGGCATGTCATCACAACCTCAATAGGTCCAATTGTGTTTATAAAAAATCAAAAAGGGTGAATGTCTGTATTTGTAAGGTGGGGAGGGGTCCAAATATTGTTGTTTTCACTGTCAATATAAAGGGAAAAAGATTTGTGGGGTTAACTTGATGAGTGTCTCAAATCGGCTTACGCACTTGAAGCCAAGAGAAAATAATCTCAAAAAGGCAGTGCAAATTATGGGCGTTCAAATTCAAATTGATAAAAAATAACCGTAAATCGATTTAAAATGATCAAAAACCGCTTAAAATCAATTTATTTTGAATGTGTTTGTGTCACATTGAACAATAACTGATTGGTTTGGTTTTTGGACCACAACTCAACCGATGTCCCTTAACGTTGTAAGGCTTCGATCATTTCATTCCGTCTTCCTTTAAAATTACTACTTTTTTTATGCCAAAATTGATCTTTATTGTTGAGGATCACGGAATCATAGGGAGAAAAGTCATAGATGTATGCAAGATAGCAAGCAAAAGAGTACTCATGTAGGAGATATTCATAGAAACTCATTGTAAAAATGAATAGATTGATAAAAGATGATAAATAAGTACAATAGTGTTCCTATATATAGAGATTAGTTTGAGTAACTAACTCTAACTAACTTCAAACCAAGCTACTAACTCTAGTTTATTTATCAACTAGCTATAGTTGATTACTAACTATAGTCTAACTACCTTAACTAACTTCACATAACTTCTAACTATCTTAACATTTATTTTTCATATTATGAAAGTAAACAATTTCCACCAAGATCACCTAGAACATATTTACATAGAAGTCTTTGAAAAGGTAGACATGAAAGGAGTAAAAAATTCAATGTTGAACCGATTCAAATGATTTTATTTTTTTTACTTACGCCTATTACTTCATCTTCTTTCTTTTGAAAGTTCTTTCTCTATATGTTCTTTTATGTATTCTATCTCTCTTATCCTCTTTTACCTGTTCTTCAAAGTGAGATAAAAGGAAATATGAAAAGGTAATGAACTTTAGATCCTGAGAGCGTTGGTTGGGATGACTTTTTTTGCTCAAGTAAACCGGTATGGGTCGCACCGAGATTAACCGATTCACCAGTCCGACCATAGGCCTGACCGGGTCACACTGGGTTTTGACAGGTTGATTGCATGTCCGGTCCTGCTAGCTAACTGACCCACTTATCCATTCGGCTCGCGGTTTGACTGTCCGACCGGCCGATTCAGCCCGGGTTTTAAAACACTAATCTATTGAGAATAAAAGATTCTATCACCGTCATTATTCTGAATCAATTTATTTTGAATGATAAATGTTAGTATTTACTACTTATAGTTTTTTTTGAGAGAATTTACTATTTACGGTTGTTAAATTAATATTTATTCTTCTATCCGGATTTGGATACAAGAACTTCAACTTTTTTTTTTTTTTAGTTCAAATCAATTGAGCTACCATCATAGCTCTGTTCGGTTCTAGTTGCTAAAATTTGGAATTAGTTTAAGTCCAAAAGATGCTGGTTATTTGCTACAAGCTTTCAGACAGTTCTTCCTAGTTTTAGGGGCTTTTAGGCTTTGATTGTACCATGTCTTGAAGCATACAGCAAAAGAAGTACTCAACAAGTTTATCACTGTTGTACCCAACAAGTTTAATGGACCAGAAGAATCGATAGAAATTAATAGTATTTTCCTGTTTGCATGAAATGAAGTTTTGTTTGTTTTTGCATGAGACAAGTTGTATTGTATCTCTTTATACCAGGTGGTTTTTAGTTGCGGTTTTTGTAGGCCTTCGGCTTAGTCCTCTTTTTCATTTTCATAATAATTGGGAGAGTCTAACACTCATTGGTTAAATTTACTATTATATTATAACATAAATTTTGCGTTTATAATTGGTTTTATCTCTCTTTTTGTTTGAATAATAATCATCGTGAATTGAATTAACCATTTATTCAACTAAATTAACAATATTTTTCAACATGATTAATTAAGTGTTACGAATGTAGAAAAAAATGGATGTGATAATATCAATAATAATTGGTTTCTAATTTTCTAGGGTTTATACATCATGTGATATTCCGACACTCATTTTGACAATGATATACATGACACCAACCATACTAGCGAGCTTAAATGTCAAGATCAGTATCACTTTTACATGATATAAGACTAGCCTTTCTACCCAAAAATATATATATATAATACTAGCATGTGATATGAGTTATTCACATTTTATCATGTCTATATGAAAGAATCGTTCCTTCATGAAGCTACATTGTAAATATATTATATTATGCACCGGATGATATTTTTTGGATTAGATACAGTTTTGATCTCTCTGATTTTTCTCATTCACAATTTTGAACAGGGACAGATCGAAGGGAGGGTGGATATGGACCCTGCTCCCTTTTAATCAAATACCATAGTATAATACAAAGATTACATACTTAAAGGATAAAATGAAGGCAAAGTTGTTGACAGCAGGAAGCTGAAGCAAACTGAACCAAAACATGATTAATGCTTTCAACCATGAGCATATAAAGATCTCATTTGTTGTAACCTAATTAAGCAAATGGAATGAGCCTGTAATGGAATGAATGATCCGAAAAGATGGTTCATGCGTCTCTTTTTATTTTGACTTAAATATATTTTGTTCTCTATAAATATATCAAATTTTCGCTTTAGTCGATCTAAAAAATTTGTTTAGTCCCCAAAATTTGTATCCCAATACCATTAATGCATGTGACCGTTACTCTTTTATATCTTTCTCATAAAGTATAACGATTCAGCCGACCGAAATGTATGTTTTTTCTTTTTTGAGGTAAAATGTATATGTTATTTCTTATACTCACTTGTTATCATTTCCCGATATAAAAAAATAACATACATTTCGAATCGATAGACACCACATATTCGAGGTAAAATTGTACTCATTTATTATCATCTTCGGATCGATAGACACCACCACACATATATTCAAATTGTATTTTATACAAACTTTTTAAATCAAGTGCCACATTTTACCTCGAATATGTGACACTTGATTTAAAAAGTTTGTATAAAATACAATTCGAATATATGTGGTGTCTATCGATCCTGAGATGAAAAAAGGACAATATAAATTTCAAAATTTGTTTACATATATGGTGTAGTCAATGTCGAATTTTGTGTTTGAGAAAACATTAGCGTAAAATAATACAACAGTTCTCAATTTTTTTAACAAACCAAAATGAAATATATTAACATCAAACAAACGTTCTCCCTAGCGCAAGATGTGCCGGAACAAAACACCATAGTCTACAACAAAATAATCCAGAAGAAATAAAAATAGCAACAAGGAAAATCAACCAAGGCCCATACAAATAAAAGGGCACATCCACCGACTATGATAACATACAACAAAGTTTGCAAATTTTGACTTCAGCCAAAAAAAAAAAAAAGCTTAACTTTGTCGAGAAAACGAAGAATTAAATTTTCTTTGTTATTAAATATTCTATCATTTCTTGTTTTCCAAAGACACAAAAATCAAATTAAATGTATTAGAGATCTATGATTCGAGAACCATTTACTAATTGAGCAAACTAAAGAAAATGATTTAAAATATCAAGGGGATCAACCAATAACAAACCTAACTCACAAGATACTAAAGAGCACTAAAAATATTACATGTTAATTTTTAAATATGCTAAACTGCAAAATGTCATATCAATGCTAGACTAGACCCCCTTTAATTCACTAATACCAAAAAATAGACACTTGATATATATACACAACACATCCCCTAGCCCTGTCTCCCCCGGCCCCCGGCCAAATAGAAGTTCGCAACCCCTTTTGAAAGTGGTAGTTTTTTTTTTTTTTTTGAAGGATTTGAAAGTGGTAGTTAGAAGCTAGACCTAGCTATCTTTTGGATTATTGATTTGGTTAGGGCAATAATAGTAAATAGGCATCACAATAAGGTGATAAGTTAATGTGTATGTTGACAAATAAAGCGATCAATAATTGTACCATTATAGGGGAAAATATAGTTAAATGTTAATATATCACTACCGAAAAAATATAATAAAAAAGTCAGGAATATGCTGTAAATACGAGGACAAAACTTATCTAAAAGGACAATTATTAAGATGAGAAAGTTTAGTCACATGTGATTTACGAATTTCGCCATGATTTAAGTTACGACTTTTAACTTAAATAGAAGTTCAAGTTCATTTTGATTAAAAAAAAAAAAAAGTTCAAGATCATTTACATTCTTACCGTAAAGATAGTGATTAGATTGGTGTTAATTCAACGTAAATAAAAGAAAATTGACAGAAGTTTAATATTAAGCGAGCCACTAATATTCTTTTACCATCTCAATTGTGAAGACAAGTAAGACAATAAACTTCAATTTACAGAGCGCGACACAGTCATTACTAGAGTTTTGAACAATTTTTATCTATTTGGTCATGGATAGCACTTGGGTGACATAAAGTTGGGTGACATTGGTGACATTGACCAATCACAATGTCACAATCCATATGAAGGAGAGAGAAAAAAGCCACATGTGACATTATGGTTGGCCAATGTCACCAATGTCACCAACTCTATGTCACCCAAGAGCTATCCATTTGGTCATCATAATTTATAGAAAAATAATATTTTTACAACTACTTTTTAACAATTTTTGAAACATTTCTCCTAACTAGCAGACACAATCTAGAAGTGTTGCAACTTGCATGTGTAATATTGTTCAGATAAAAGTTTCATAACTATCATAATTTGCCTTAATTTTCTATATTCATATTCTTTTTTTTTTTTGGCAAATAACAAGTAAAAAGCAACTATGATATGTCTCAACCAGCACCATACACGGTATGTAAAGAGAGAAGAAGAGTTATAATCAGAAGATTCAGATTCAAACTTTAAAAACTAACATAGTTTATTGGTAAGAAAAATTATTTTGACAATCTAAAAGTTGTCTGACATCGTATTTTTATACAGTTGTCAATTTAATAATAATTCTCTCTCTCGCTCCCTCTCTCTCATTTTAAATGTATTTTTATTTGATATCTCTTAATTAGTTGTCACATTTTGGTGGAAATGGATTCTCTCAATTTCTTCTCTCATTTCATATCTCCACCATTAAAACTTTTTTTTTCTTTCTAAATTCTCTTTCTCTCTCTTTTCAATGGATGGTGGAGATTTCAGTGGACTCTCATGTCACATGAGAGGATCTATCTCCGTTTTGATTGTTCAAACATCGCTCCTCTTTAATGATATAATAAAGAAAAAAATGAAGAAAAAGCACCATGATGGCCCATAAAATTAATGTCTACTCATTAGCCCAATGACATGATCTCCATCTATGCCTCCACTTCACTCCACACTCCTCTATTCGTTTCACCTTTCACCTCCCTTTTTTTCTTCTACCTTTACCTACAAAAAGCCAATTAAACATCTCTCTCAATCTTCATTATTCATCATAAACCAAATATGTCTTCAAGTGGAAAGGATTTAGCTGAAGGAGGATCATCGACCTCGCAAGGAATCACACTTAGCCGCTATGAATCTCAAAAGAGAAGAGATTGGAACACTTTTGGTCAATACTTAAACAACCTTAGACCACCTGTTCCACTTTCTCACTGCAATTCCAACCATGTTTTGGAATTTCTTAGGTATTTAGATCAATTTGGAAAAACCAAAGTTCACTTACAAGGTTGTATGTTTTATGGTCAGCCAGAGCCACCAGCACCTTGTACATGTCCACTTAGACAAGCTTGGGGAAGCCTTGATGCTCTAATTGGGAGGTTAAGGGCTGCTTATGAGGAAAACGGCGGAACTCCAGAGACTAATCCTTTCGCGAGCAGTGCTATTCGCGTTTATCTTAGAGAGGTTAGGGAGTGTCAAGCTAAGGCTAGGGGTATCCCTTACAAGAAGAAAAAGAAGAGCACAAATAAGGGAAATGATGAATCAAGCTCATCAACCATGCACTTTTCTTGAATTTCCATTCCAAGTAATATGGTAATTGATTAATTTAATCTCTCTAGTTAACACTCATTATATACTATGCTTTGCTTACTATGATGATATTATTAACTCAAGTGAGGTGTTAGCTAGCTAGGATCGAGTTGCTTGTGTATTACTTATATATCACAACCTAAAAATTATTACTATGAATCCCTAATACGATCCTGGTCCAACGGTGGATCTCATAAACTGACCTATTACAACATGTTATTGGCTTGTTACTTTTTTAATAGCAAAATATACACTAAAAAATAGAGTAAAAGGATTACTCCCAACTTAATTAAATACAACCAACTATATATTTATATTTAGCAAATTATACACACTAAATACTCGACCCAAATTAGAAAAACTGCTCCCTACATATATACTCCAAATGAAGAATATACCACTTATAGTACAAGCAAGACCTCACATTTGATATTGCAAAAATCACTTTTACAATACTACCTCCATATGATGATCAACCATCAATACATCAGAAGATGAGTTAGAAAATACGATTAACCCACTTTGAAGCTTCACATAGTCAAAAGTCAAAACTACAGAATGCCAAATAAGAATAGACATGAATTAAATTGCAATAATAATTAAGCTGATTTTCTCCATAACTATAAAAACATATACAAAAATAAAATACACCGATTAGCTATATCAAGTTAAGTAGTTAGCCTCAAGAGTCTACTTTTAGATCCATTTTAATAGCTGGATAGGTCCATAAGGTTTATTTGTATTGACTTATTTGAACTTATCGACTCTCATAAGTACTTGTGAGACTGTTTAAAAAACTTATGGAAAAAGCCTATGGGAAGTTGGTTTCAACTTCTTTCGATAAACTCCAAGATTGCTAATGAAAATAGTTAATAGATTATAGAAAAATAGTTTGACTTTATTTTATCATTTATTATAAAAATAGCTTATGAACCCACTTGAGTTGGTCTGATGATGTTGACTTGTGATCTTGAAGTGTGTTCTTTCTCAAGGTCTCAAGTTCGATTCTTTTCGATGCCAATGTGGATGTACTTGTTCAAGTTCTTAAAAAAAAACACTTATGTACAAGCGCTTATACAATAAGTGTTTCTATATTATAAATTGTTAAATAAGTTGTTTGTCCAAACAAGTCCTGGCTAGAACCACCCTCTATGGCTTTACTTGCAAAAGTTTTAGTAAAGAGAAGCGCTATTGAGTATGAATGAACTCCAACATGATTTATACGAGTAAGGCAATGCAATTTATTAATTTTTTAAATGAATAAAAGTAATAATTAATATAAAATTATATTAGTAAATTCAGCAGACCAAATTCTATTGTGAATTTTCGTGGATAAAACATTTGTATCACATGAATTTAAAGAGTTTTTTATTTAAGTAAAGAGTTTTTTTTTTTTGAGTAATGTGTAAAGAGTTTTTAAACGGTACATCATTAAAAGTGTTTGGCTTTGTCATAACCACTTCTAACATAATATTTGTTGCAATGTAAAACTTTATACACCTACAATGCATGAAAATAAAACATTTTTTAACATTTAATCAGCTGTTCCAAATTAAATTAAAATGTGTAACATTGGGAAGATTGAGTTGCTTAATTAGTCGTGCATATATACTAAACTAAACCATAATCACAGACATAGGACTAACTAACCATGCAACAAAAACATTATTTTGTATTACTTTAATAAATATTTGTTATTTGCATGATAGCTTTCCCCTAATTTAGCCTTTTTAAGATTCTGCAGATTTTGTGTCCCATGCATGATTGTTCGAGAGATATGACATATATGATAAATGATCGCAATCATTTTATTACGTTAACATTTAAAACTACAGATGATAAATGCTTTTTTGATAATTCAAAGTTTAAAACTAACAGATTCATGATTGCATGGAATCTCTTTGGAGTAAATGTTGGACAAATTATTAACAACCTTATGCTGCAGATGAAATATTAAATATAATTTGTTAACCTTATACAACAAATTCCCACCATCCTGACCTCTATTATGCCCCACTATATATATATAATAAAAAGAGAAGATCCATGCAAAGGGTGATTGAGATGTAGCATTTTGTTTTCTACCATCATGACATGTACACTTTGATTAGATCATGTGTCTGGCATCAGATTCTGTGGCTCACACACACAGTATAACTTTTGTCAATGCTTCTTCTGCACACAGTATATAATATTTTCTATAGACCATAAAATACGAATATACAGAAACAAGCCATGCATGCAGGGCAAATTATTGTCTGCACAATTGAGTTCTTGTGTCAGTTAGGGTTTTCTTGTTTGTAATGATTTGGTCTAGAATCTTTAGATGCAGAATCTGGAATCATATATATTAATCCCAATAATTCAATTTGAGTAAAACTTTACACCCATTGTGTTTGGTGAATTTATTGACAAAGAGTAAGTCAACATAGAGCATCTTCAATGCTTTGTCCTTTATTATCAAAAACTTCTAAGAACGTGTTGCATTTGAGTGAAGTAAGAGTTTATTTTTACTCATTGGTTCTATAGCAGCAAATGCATGCAAAAGAAGAGATTGTTTTCTATATAGCGTCAAAATTTTCGCACATGCATCCAATCAAAATATGCTATAAATAGATATTGTTAGCTATATGTTAGGAACAGACTTAAACAAGTGACATTGTTGAATGATTTAATGAATGATTTTTGTAAAAAAGTTTTACTTTGTTGATGTAGACAAATTAAATCAGTTGAAGAAATATGTAATTGAGTGAGGGAGTTCTTAAAGTGGTTTGTCGTAGCAAAAATTGAGATACTTCTTTTTAATATAGGACTTTCCTCTAGTTGGTTAGTTTTTTGCCATCTCTCCTATTTCATTCTTGACTTGAACTCAAGAGGATAATTTCTTCCCCACAAACACGTTTCTAAAAACACACGATTACATAATTCAAATGTGTAAAAAAGTCTGTTTCTTACAAGCTTGAAAAGTGTAATCCAAACAAATCGCGTGTTTTATAAAATGTTGGTGATGAGAAATCTTCAATATCTTATTAGATGTTTAGAGTATTATGCACATTAGCTCAATTTATGTTGGAGAGTGATGAGTTAATGGAGTGGGTATATTGAAATGCCTAACAAACAACTGATATTGCCATGATCATATCTTCTTTTGCAGGATAATTAATGTAACATGTATAATCAAAGTGGAGTTCTTTCTTTACAAGAGGCACTCTAATGGAGGTTTGGCTTTCTATATTGGATGGGTAAAGTGTTGGCATGCCACTCTTCAATGTTATTTTCTGTTATATATATATTTTACTCAGCAATTTGTAAGATCCTAGTCTAAACTCATTATATAACCGTTGGTTATGCCTTGGTCTATGTTGCATTCGAATACAAGTGATATATAGTTTACTTGCATGCATATTTTTGGGATTGGTTCCATGTAAGTGTTTTTTTACCCAATTCCATTTAACTGTTGTCTGGGTTCATATATTCGAGATATTGTGAGCATATTTAGTTTTATTTCCCTTCTCATGCATATATTTTAGAAAGAGAATGCTAGAAGCAATGCAACTTAGACATATCTTGGAGAAAATCCGCACACACAAAGATCTTAGATAGGAACATATTACATACACCACAAAGAAAGAAATAAGATCATCACACAAAAAATACTCTCACTCAAATACAAAAATAAATACTCTCACTCAAAAGATACAAGAAATGATGACATACTCACTCACAAGAGACTCACACTCTTTTGTTCTTTGATTAAGATGCTACAATACCTCACAAGACCCTCATTTACAAGAAGCTTCACTTTCTAAGAGTTGATCTTCAAGATTCTAGATACCACCTCTCATCACTTTTTTCAAATGTATCTCTGGATTTCAAACCACTTGCATTCATAATAATTATTGTTTGAAAATTCTAATTGATTTCTCAACAAATTCTCCGTCAATATTAAAATTTCCAACTGTTACCTAGTAGTATTGGCTTGGGACCTGGGAGTGTGCTCCTTTTCGAGTTCTCATCTCAGGTTTGATTTCCTTCAATGCCAATTTGAATTGGCTAATTTAACTTCTTCAAAAAAAATTCCAAATATTGACCCAATAAAAAGAATTAATATATTTTGAGCAAGTGCTTTTCTCATATTGCGCTTCCAAGTACTACTTAGTTTAATAAATTATAACCAACAAACATGTACCATTCTGTCAGTCTGTCTAAAAAAAATGTACCCTTATGTTATCTCCTCCAAATAATTATACTAGACTTTATTTCTCTCAAAAAAAAATTATACTAGACTTTATCCAGCGCGTGGATGTCTTGTATTTTGTTTCAAAGAAAATAATGAGGAGAAAATTGTTGTATATACATTTGTTTAGGCTGAAAAACACATATAATTTACTTAAATGTTCGGTAGTTAACTGCCAAATTATGGAACCGGCTGCGGTTAACTATCGAAGAAAACTTCGGCAGTTATCTACCGAAGTTTCTTCAAACCTGTTTTTTATTTTTATTTTTTTAACAAAAATCTTAAATTGCCATTATTAATATTTATTGATTTTTATTGTTTCAATCATTATTTTGGTACATTTCAAACAATTGCAGTATTATACTTATGCGTATATATCTTAATAAGAATATCATTTAAATCAATGTAAAAATTAAGCATTTGAATATTGTTTTGCACATTAATTAAATAAAAATAATAATAAAAAATTCGTTAAAATAATTGTGCACAACGATTTTTTTTAAGGTATAATATGTTGTTATATTTTCTACATTAAAATAATTGTGCACAAAGATTTTTTTCATTTTAGTAATTTGCAAAACAATATACAAATGCTTAATTTTTACACTTATTGAAATGTTTTTTTAGGACTTAAATGCTCTTTATTTTTTTTGTCAAGATTTAAATGATATTCTTATTAAGATATATATATAAGTATAATAGTGCAATTGTTTGAAACGTACAAAATAATGATTGAAACATTCAAAATCAATAAATATTATTAATGACAATTTATGGTTTTTGTCAACAAAAAAAAAGGTTTGAGGTTTCATCGGCAGTTAACTGCCGAAGTTTTCAGTTTTCCTCGATAGTTTACTGCCAAAGTTTTCCTCAGTAGTTAACTGCAGCCGGTTTCATAATTGGGCAGTTAACTGTCGAGGGACATTTTTATCTTTTACATGTGTTTCTCAGCCAAACCAAATATATCAACAACAATTTTCTAATGAGGATGTATCTCTTCAATTAAAAAATTTATGGTGCATGTGAAATTTGTTTGTGATATTCAAAATATGCATTACTTGTAGTCTTTAAGAGATCATTGTGTTTCATGAATAACTATGATCTTATCCATACTTTTATTAATTATGAATAACGATTGAAAAAGTGAAATTGGACCCTATATTTTCATCTTAAATTTTAAAGATATCTTTATCTTTATATAATATAAAAGAGTACTTCTATGGGCAAAGTACACTTGGCATCATGATTCTCTTCTATCATTTATTGATTTTCACATTGGCATCACATTGTTCTTCTAGCATTTATTGTTCTTTACAATAATTTTCAATGCATTTTACATTTTATTAAGAAAGTATAAATTAAGAAAGGAGAGATCAAATGCTAAAATATAAGGCTATTATTATTATTAAAAGCTGAATAATAATTTCCTGACATTTGTGCAAAATATACACACGTTTCATGCATATACTATTTTATTATAAGGTTATTATTATTATTAAAAGCTGAATAATAATATGTTCATTGTTTACCGAATTACTATTTTTTTTCTTTATCATCATTTTAGAAATATCGACTCTAATTGACTGTAAAGTTCATTTTTTTCCACTTTAATATTTTTTCGCTAAATTGTTCCCCTTCTGAAATTCATGTACGCATTAGCTTTGACAAGAAAAAATCACTTGAACTATAAGTTTCTCTAATAAATCCCTACAATGGTTTTAATAGTTTTAATACCATATAAATTCCTCGATCATAATTTGGTCAAATACCCAATATAATAAATTCATTTTAATGGTTTTTTAATATAATTTGTGGTACCTATGATATAAAAGGCTACCATATTTCTTAAATTGAAACAATTAGTTAATTGCTACACGAGTAAGAGGAAATATATAATTTGTATTTGATTTGCAATAAGTGCTATAAAGAAGGGATTGTTTCCCTAAAAGAAAAAAAAAATTCCACGTTCAATGCACGAAGATCAATTTTTATTTTTTTTATGTAATATTTGTCGTTCCACGTTCAACGCACAAAAGTCAAATTTTTTTTTTTTTTTTTTTACGTATTATTTGTTGGTCGATCCAATGGATTTATGACAAGTGTGTATTTTTATTTGACGGCCAATCAGGTTGCAGTGTGTGCATTTTATTATTACTAATTTTTTATTTTTTATTTACTATTTGCTATACGAAATAATTAATTTCTTAATTACTTCCTGTAAAAAGTACATGGTACGTTTGGTTATTTCCCCTGTCATTCTATTACTTTTTCACATATTGTTGTTGGTATTAACATAAAGAAGTGTTGCAATGGCTCCAAGATCAGTTGATAACATATCTGAGATTAGCCCGGTGAAAGAATCATGGACCATTGTCGTTCGAATTGTCCGTGCTTGGTTGGTTCGTGATGTCAATCGTGACACTCACCCCTTTTCACTTGACATGGTATTGATGGATGCATCAGTGAGTCTCTTTTTTTTCATAAATTTTTTATATAATTCTTTTTTTTTGTTTTTAATTGTTTTTTCTGTTATCAGGGCGACATAATTCATGCTACTCTGCGGAGGACCCTTATCTACAAATTTGAAAAGGACTTGCAAGAGGGAAAAGTCTACAATATGAGCAAAAGGTTACAAAAGGTTACATCTATGAGCAATAGTACACATGTCATGTTAAAATACTAAGGACCATTTAATGTTCTTTTGATTTAAAAAAAAAAAACACACACACACACATCTATCTTTTCTCACTTTAATGGTCTTTTGTGAATTCTTAATTGGCAAGTGTACCACGAGTTTTAATTGGTACGGGATCATGTATAATTATTATAAAGATACCATTAACGTTATTAATAATGACTTTGTTATGAAATACGTAATTTTTTTTTATTATCAAATGATGATCAAATATTGTGAAGTTTTTTATTGTCAAATGAAGATTAAATAATATGAATATTTTTTGTTTTTTTTACATTATATGATAATTTTGTTAAAAATTCTTAAAGATGAATTTTGTATGTTTTTTTGCTTAAAAATTCATAAAATATGAAGACTAAATTTGAGTTGACTAAAAAATAGACTCTAAGAATGGTGATGAAAACTTTTGGAAGACTATAAAGCTAACAAAATTTTTAGTGAAACTAAAACGAAATATATTTTTTTTGAAAGAAAAACTAAAACGAAATATTGATATAATGAAAAATTAAGAATATCGTTCTTTATTTTTTTGACAAAGAATACCATTATTTTGTTACTTTAAATATGTCAAAAAAAATTACATATTCATCATCATCTCTAAAATAAGAAGTATTTTGTAATCATTGATCCACATCACCTCATATATCACAAATACATATTTGACTTTGCCACTAATTATAATTTATTTCTATTAATTTTTTATTTATCATTTCAAATTTCGGTTTCTAAGCAAATGAATCATGGAAGAGTGTCAATTTTACATCACATTTTTTATTTGTTCAAAATGTAATTTAGTTTCTATTTCTATTATATTATTTTCCTATATAGTCTTTTTTTCATCCTTTTTACCTGCATATTTCTTCCATATGGTGCTGTCAAACTCAAAAAAATTGTTATGGAACCAAGATCCGATAACGTTTATGAGATCAACCCAGTCAAAGAATCATGGAACATAATCATTCAAATCATTTGGGTTTAGTTTGTTCATGACGTCAACCGTGACACACACCGGTTCTCTATATATCTTTCTCATGGATGCATCATTATGTATGTTATGAATATAATTTTTTTTCACTTTTTAAATTTATCTAATTTTTTTTATCTTTGTTTGTTTGTATTTTCAGGGTAACAAAATTCATGTCACTGTGTGAAGATTTTGAATTTGATAAGATTGATAAGACATAAGAAGATGTGGAAAAAAATAGGTCATAAGCTTTTCTTTCACGTGAGAATGATGAGTCTAAATATGGTTTGGATATATATTGAATATGCAAAGATCACAATCGAAAGAGAAATGAGTCAAAGAAAAATAATCCAAATTTTGTTCATGGTCCTTTGATCTACAAATGTAGAAACAATAATTACGAGATCATGAGATCTATATTGGTGAATAGGAATATATATATATATATATATATATATATATATATATATATAGACACACACACACACACAGAGTATATTTTGCATTGTGTTTATGAAATAAAAATTAATTTTAAACGTGTTACAAACCTGAATGTATTGTTTTTTTGTCATGTTTACATGGAACGTGTTAAAATGAGATAGAAGAGTGAATCTAATATTTTCGTTTACTATAGTTTTGTTAATATTATTGTTTGAAATATGGTTTATTCTATGAGATCTATTTTATGTGCTAAATTATTTAGCCTCCTTTTGTCAATTCCTATCCTAAAAATTTTATGTGGAACAAAATGGTACCTTTGAAGTTTGGTTTGGTATTTATCCATCTTCTAATTGATTAATGTCATGTCATATTTTGGTATTAATTTATTACAAAATGAAATGAAATTTTGAATGAGTTTTGTTTACATGTTATCGATATCCAACAAAACTTCATGGTACTTCAGAATTGATAAATTTTTTGAATAAAAAAATATTAAATACCACAACATATCTGAAAACAAAATTCTAATTTAAAATTAACATATAACCTTGCAGCTAAAAGAACGTGATGCAAATAGCCAAAGAAGGTTGGTTCAGTTGGTAAGAAATTAAGTCACTTATTATAAGACCGTGGGTTCAATTTTCCGTTGTCGATGTGAGGACCTCTTTGATAGATACTCTATAAGTATCTTTGTAAGGAGTGCGGTTATGGTGCATAAGAAAATCACCCTGCATAAATTCAGAAATGGTTTCTGTGAGTTGTACTAAAAAACCATTAGATGTACTTAATGGTTTCCAGCAGGTGAAAAAAACTAAGGACCTGTTTCTGTGAGTTGTACTCCAAAACCATTAGATGTACTTAATGGTTTCTGTGAATTGTACTCTAAAACCATTTCTAGATTTATGCAGGGTGCATAAGGATTTCCTTATGCACCATAACTGTTGCCCTTTGTAAGTGTTGTTTTAGTCTTAAAGTTCAAATTGATCCTGGTTAAGTTTCCGAAGTCCAAATAGCTTAAAGTTGTTTTATAAAAAGAATGAAATGTGATGCAACTAAACTTGCAGCTATTTTTATTCCAAAAAAAAAAAAAAACTTGCTACTACTTTTTTCATTCTTCAAGGTATCTGTAATATCTTCCCTAAAAAAAAAGTATCTATAATGTCAAAAAAAATCTCCGACATTAAAACTTCAAAATCCTTGCAACAATTTTTTTTTTTTTATAACCAAAGTAACATTTAAAAGTATATATTTGACAAGTTTTAAAAAGAAAAATTATACCATCTCATTTTCTTAATCTTAAATGAGATTACTTATTATTGTAAAAAAAAAAAAAAGTTAAAGCATCACTTAAAAGAAAAGGTTTAAAGCAATTTCCTTTTAATTGAGATTCAAAACAACAAGTTATAAATGCATTGAATGTCAAATAGATAAATTAGTTAAATCAATCAATATTAATCTGATTTCGTTTCTTTCTTAAGGGAGTAATTTTGGTTAACACATTTCGTCACTTTTTTTTTTAAGCACAAAAGAAAATAAAAGAATTTATTTTGAATTCACACAAAGAATAAATTAACCCTCATATTAACTTTGAATTTTGAAATTGAAACATTAAAAAAGTAATATGATAATGGTAATATTACCCAAAAAAAATTGATAATGGTAAAACTTCGTTCAACTAATTCTTATAATATCAGTTTTTTTTTCAAAGAATTTTTATATTATCAACTGTCAACTAAAATCTCTATCTCTATTCTATTATTATAAACATTTGACTGCATTTTTTTATAGTACACGTGTCCTTCTCTCTTTGCTAATTGTCATTAATTGTTATGATTTGGGCATATGTTATGGTAGTATTATTAGTTTGACTGGCGTGATCATTGATTTTATTAAGAAAGGATATTAATTTGTGAACTTTTAAAATGGTAGGAGCGTGATCATTGTTTTTTTTAAGAAATAAATTTAATTTTGAATTCTTAAAAAGGCGTGCAAAGGATACAAAAACGGTACAATAATGTTTTTTTTAGAAAACAACGGTAGAATAATGTTGACTTATAACATTAATTAAAAATCGTCTTATTTGGTATCATGATTTCACGATCTTTAGAGTTTTGCTCAATTATTAATTTAATCAAATTGTAATCGAAACTCATTTATTCTACGAAAATTCTTAATCATGTCATTAAAAAATTATCATCCAATGACATTTTAACGTGTGTCATAATTGTGTTGTTGAACCAATCAAATTGTATCGTTTTGTCTTTTTTGCATCATATTTTTTATTTTTATATTGCTTTGCATAATATTTCATTTATACTGTTAACCTATATATACCCTGTTTTTATTCAATTGTCTCATTCATATATTCCTCCTCCCCCTTCAATCTAAAAACATTCTGAATCGCCACATCAATTTATATTTTTAATTTAGGTGGCAATTTAGAATGTTTTCATTTGGTTGCGTGTGCAAAGTTGTTTTGGACTCATGAGATTGGCACCACATCTTCACCTGATACTTTAAGACATCATGTATATTATCATCTCACTTATGTTTCTCAATATATACTCTTGCATCTAATGTAAAATTTAACTCACATATGACACATTAACTTTTCTCCCTTATAAACGAGATTGTTGGTGTTTGTAATCCGTTGAGATAGAAAAATAAGGCCAGAGACGCAACATGATTAAAAAAAAATACGAGTTAGTAGAGGTTTCATAGATGGGTGTCTTTGTTCCCTTTTATTAGAAAAGAGAAAGTAAATTAGAAAGAAAAAAAAAAGAGATTAAAAAGCAACTTCAAAATGAGAGAAATGATAAGGGAAACGACTAAGTAGTGTGCATTTAATATGTAAAAGTATAGAAAATATAGTTAGCTGTTGGTAATTTTATGGGTTTATTGAAGAAGTTTGAGATTAATTGCTGGATAATCATGCTGCCAAAATATTAGACTAAACAAAAGTCACATTAATTTACATTGTCTAATAACCACATATTTTGTGAACTCAGTAGAACACATCTACATTATTCCATTATCAGATCCGGCCAAATACCAAAAGTGAAGGAATTTGAAATAATAGAGGTTGATAATTTTTTTTGCATAAAAGCGAATGATATCCTAAGACTAAAATTTAAGATAAAATATTAAACAAATGACATTCATAAATTAACAAAATAAATCATGATGTTGTTGGGACTTTCTTGGGTGTCTACGTTGAGTTGTATCGTTATATTAGACTAAGATGAACCACACAAATGTGGTTGACTTCACATGTTGATCCAAAGTCTGAAGACATGATGTATATATGTTATCTCACTTTTATGTTGTTTAACATTTACTCTTGCATACAATGTAAAATTTTAACCCACACTTGACACTCCCGCTCCCCCATACATTGAACCGAGATATGATACCATCATTGGGCCTTCTGGAGTAGGCAACACATGTGTGGATCAACTTGGATAAATAGAAACTACACAAGTGAGAATGATATCACATATTTATCTAAAATTTTAAGGTTTAAGTATATAAGTGTTTTCACTTATTTGTTGTTCAACATCCACTCATTTATCCAATGTTTGACTTTAAGCCTGTAACTGACACTTGATACATAACAATATCTCTCCCTCAAGTATGATGAAATTTTAGTCAGTACTTGGCATGAGTGTCCATATTTTTCATGTATAGTTTTTTTTTTTTTGTTTTTTTTATGTTATATTGGGTTGTGATGTTGTTGTTAGTTTAACGTCATAAACCTAACATAACTATTAGTAGTGTTGGTGATATAATAATAAATTGACAAAAAAATAGTGGATATATATATATATATATATATATATATATATATAGTTTACTAAGTTTAAGTGATTTTAACTCAATTGATAGAGACAATTTATTATATATATATAGGGACCGGGTTCAAAATCAGACACCTGAGTTATTAAAAAAGTTATTAATAATCATTTCCCTGCACAAGACAAAATGAAAAGAGACCAATGAGAAAAAAAACAAGCAAACGACATTGTATATAGACAGGACACAAAAAAACTCCATAATTAATTTTGTTTTGTTTTTGGATTAATGCATTTATTATCGATAAACATATTGAAAATATTTTCTTAACTTTAGTCAGCCGTGTAAAATATTTCAACGTTAGATTAATATTTCAGTGTTACATTCGTTAAATTACGGTTGTTTAATGTTATAAAAATCCAAATAAATATATACACGTTAATATTGATATATAATATTTAATTAAAAATACAATAATGATAAGTGCTATTGATATATTGACTATAAAATAAAGAATTTTCCATTTAATAATATTTATTTATATAATAAAAAAAGTCGAAAATCTAGCCCGTGCTTGGCACGGGTCTACATACTAGTATAATATAAAAGAATACATCTATGAGACAAAGTACACTTGGCATCACATTTTTCTTCTATCATTTAATGCTCTTCACACAAATGTTTCAATGCATTTCTTCACACAAAAATGTTTCAATGCATTTAATGCTCATCATCAACCAATCAAAATTGATCATGACATGATTTTTTCCTATATATAAACAATTTGTTTTTCATTATTTTCACCTACCTCTTCCTCCCAAAAAAAAAACAATGCTTTCAACCACATTCTCTCTTCTTTTATTTATTTATTTATTTATGTTTTTTTATCGTTTTATTGTTTATTTAACATTTCTTATTCTGATGTTACTATTTATTGTGATTTCTTATGTTATTGTTTTCTTATTCATATTCTCATTTAAATTTTCTCTTGTGTTTAAAGGTTCTTTGTTTTTGAGTGGATCTTTATTTTAGACATGGAAGTCAATCAAGAGAAAAGATATATGAAGGATTTATATTACCACGTTTGAATATAACCACATTCATCCCCTTTTTGTTTTATTTTTAATCCCTCAATGTTCGCAACTTTTTCTATCTATCTATTTATTCGTCCGTGTTTAACTTTTTTTTATGTTTTTTATGTTGTTATTTTACTTTTAATATTTTGTTCTTCATATTTTATTTTGGTAATTATATTTGATCTTTCTTTATGTTTCCTACTTTAACCTTGAGATGGAAACCAGATAGACAAGAAGAAATTCACCTCATTTTCACAAAATTGGTTGAATCAATAACTTTGGAGTGAAAATGATAAGAAATAATACATGATAGACTTTCTATTATATTTGATATACCATTCATGTGGTAAATCATTCTTTTTCTACCATGTATGTTTTAAATTTGATTACATTATTTTTTTGGGTAAAAAGTTTATTTTTCCTTAACTAAAAGGGAGCAAGGTACATCACTAAAAACAAAAGGGAGCAAGATGTCACCCTAATTAAATATTTAAATGAATTCATACTGTTATTAAAATTAACATCCTAATTAAAGATTATTAAAATTAATATCCTAATTCAACGTCATATTTTCGTATTCAATGCATTCATTCTATTATAAAAACTAATATTGACAAACGCTTTAAAACTGACTTCATATTTAACTCTTTTCACAATTTTGCTTCATCTTTCACTTCTACCAAAAAATAATTATTTCACAACACTTCTACAAACTTAAAAAATTTAAATTGATTGATTTTGAAGAAAAATGAAAACCAGGTATTTTGGCTCAAGTTGTTTATGAACTCCATCAAAAAAAATAAAATTGGGAGAACCTAAATTTTAGTTACTTCACGGTTGAACTCTAAATTATTAAAATTCATTTCTCCTAGAAACCGTAGGGTTAAAAAAAAAAAATAAACCCAGACACATAAATACTCATTATCCTTTTTCCTAAAATCAATCAAACAATATAATTTTCACTAAACACATATTATTACTTTTCTAAGAATAATCCGATTAAACATTTCATCATATTTTTACACCTATTCCTTTTTAAAAAAAATGATATTTGCATAGGTTTGTACTAAAAATTTGTTTTTTTGTTTGTGTTGGATTGCAACCTAATATCTCACTTCCTCAGTTAAATATTTTTTTATCATGTAGTATTTTGGTTTTTTCCTAAAGAAATTTTGTGACAGACCACGAGAAGACATCTCTATTATTTACAATTGTCTTTCTGAAAATCAAAAGTACAGTAAATATCTTCACATTCTAAAATTCATTAAAGTCTATTTTACCTCATAAAAAAGTTTGCATGTCTTATCTATTTGACAAGGCAATGTGTCTATGCAAACATGCATTAATATTTTTATTAATTGCCTTATTTATAAGTGGAAAGTTGCAAAAGTCTTGCAAAAGTCTTCAATTACTTATTAATCACATTTCAATGGTAGCCATCAAATTATCATCACTGTTTGATTTCTCAACCAATCAAATGGAGTCGTGCACCCTTTGTCTTATTTTTCTACCAATTATAGTTAATTAAATCATCATAGATTTCAATCATACACGTATCTGTTAACAAGTAAGTCAAATATATTTTTTTTGGTACAACAAATATACCTCTTTAACAAAGAAAATATTAAATTCTTTTTCGTTGAGCTTTAATTTTTATTTCTTTCTTTTCTAAAATATTAAATGTACCATTGATTTAATTGCAAGGACCATTGAATTGCTTCTAAAATGCAAGGACCATTGATTATGACTATATGATATAACATATTGAGTATGAGTATATATCATTGCAAGGACCATTTAATTTCTTCTAATATTGAATTAATTCAAATTATTTCTGGTCAATTTGTTTTGATAAAAAAAATAAAGTCTTAAAAATATGTCAGATTATCCAGTTGATTTAATTATAATGTTATGAGTAGTCTCATTTCATTTTTCTACAAAAGATGCAAAATCATTTTAGCATTTAATGTAATATCAATTGTCTAATTTAATGTATTTATTCATTTAGTTTGATTGTGTTGTTTCCATTATGTTTGAGGTTCCTGGTACAAACTAGGACGAAGAAGAAAAGAAAAAAAATTGTTTTGAGAAAGAAAAATATTAATCTAACAACTAATTACTAACATTGGCCATTAAAAAATACATTGTTTTATAGGATATTTTTTTCTTAATTAAATATATGTTAAACATATAACTTTTAACATGTGATAATCTATAAAATATTATGTTTTTCATTTTAAATAGTATTCAAGACATTTTATGATTAAAAATAGAAAATAATTGATATTTTAAGGATAAAAAAACTAGGGAACATAAACCTAACCTGATAAAAAATTAGGGACATAAATCGAATCCAAGAAAAGAATCAACATGATCATTTCCATTTATTTTAGTGTTTGTCTTTGTCCTAATTATTGTTTTTAACATCTTAATTTTAATTGATATGCAAAAATTAATTTATGATGAAAATGGAAAGAAGATGCTATTATATATTTCAATATACAAAAATAAAATTTACACACCTTCCAATACACTTTTAATTTATCTCCCTTTCTCTATTATATCCTTTATTAATCATTATGTTGAAATTTCACGGCTTTCATTATTTCTCTTTATCACTTTGACATGAGTTTTTTTTTTTTTTTGCTTTCATGTTTGGATGTTCCTTGCATTTTTTATTTTTGTTATAATTTCTTGAATTTTTTATGATTGTTGTTTTTGTTTTGTTTTAAAAAAGATGGAAAGAGCATCAATTCATTAGAAGAAACAAAAAATAAGTACAAGATAGAAAAAGAGGACTATATCAAAACCTTTTTTAAGGGATAGGCATTCCCATCCTATTCTTAATGTACTCCCCCTAATGAAATCAAGGATGACATCATATCAAAACAAATTAGTAGAATTTAGGAAAAGACCATGTTAGCAAGGCCATCAACACAAATATTCCCTTCCCTTTAAATATGGAAAACATATAACCTCATACCTCTAATTCTACCAAGACAGTTGTGCCACCTGTTTCTTAAGCACCAAGGAACCACTAGATTAGATTTGAAAGCCAAAATTACCAGTTGTGGGTCAGATTCAAGCCAAATATTGTGAAAACCTCTAGATGAAGCTATCTCTATAGAAGCAGCAAGTTCATCATAAAGAGCATTTTCTTTAGTATATTAGTTTTGTATTTTATTGTGTTTTTTTTAGTTGTACTATTTGGACGTCTATTTTTTATGGATAACTATCGATAAAAAAAACTTATGAATATTTTTTTTGGTAGACAGACAAAATGACAAAGCCTATATAAACTCACACACACAAGTGGAGGTACTGGGGTTCGAACCCCAATCATGGCATCTGGCCTAACAATTTCGGCATTTTGCCAGTTGAGCTAGGACTTGTGATAAACTTATGAATATTATTTGCCACATTCTTGATAGAAATTAAGCTTCCATGTCGGGAAAAGAAATTCGGAGTTGGTACATGACATGACAATTCGGAGTGTTAAATATTATAATCAGAAAACTTAAATGCTACTTTTTTTATATTAAGGAATACATGATTGCTATTTGTTTTCATAGAGTAATAGATAATAAAATGTACATTTTTTGCTCATCAACATCCTTTAATGACTTCTTTACATTTTTTTTAGCATATATGGTGTGCTATTATCTTTAAAAAAGACAATTTTGTGTTGGATATATGTCTATTACTAAATCTAAAATAAGTCGATGTTCAACCCTAGCATTTAGAAATTGTTTGTTTCGAGTTATATTTGTTGATTCCTGAGAATAAAATGATAGAAATGTATATGCCTTTGTTTGTTACAAGTTTACTAAATGTTATTCCGGAGTATATAATGTTCCTCGGAATAGAAAAAATTTCCCAAAGAAAATGGTCGAAATAAAGTTCCCATGGAGATGAGAATAAATTCATATATAGTTTCATATTATAATCCCTATTTTTATGGTTCATAGAAATATTATAATGTTAACCAAACATATTTTTTCTAAATACCTTGGTAAACATCTTTATATTCCAATGAATGTTATTCCTAGGAATAAATTTGGTAAACTTGAAATAAACACACCCTTAAAAATTTCAGTTGGTAAGAGTTGGTCAAATTTCAAATGGACACACAACATGTTCAAAAGTGTGGGTTGATGGTGGTTTCATGAATGAAGTTTTACATTCCTTTTTTTCACGAGAAGATAGAAAATAATAAAGAAGAAAAACAAACACCAAAAAGGAATTTGAACATAAGATAAATGATAAGAAGAAAAAAAAAGTAGTGCATGTTTTGATCGTCAGGGTATATGAAATGCAATGACTTATAAGTAATTTTATGGGTTTGTTGAAGTAGTTCAAGATTTTTGGGTGGTTATTTTTCCAAAAAAATTAGACTTCATTAAAAAGATGTCACAAAATTTTAAAGAGAAATGATAAACTAACACACAAAAAATAGACACGAATACAACACCATATTTCACTGTTCACTTATACCTTATGTTTTATTTTATTTTTTTCCTCCTCTCACACCAAGACATCTCTCTTAGACTGTCATCATACATTGTTCTCTCATCGATGACCATTTTTCACCGACATCGCTCTCCTGATCTTATCGACGACCACTCTCTAATTGTGTTCTCGCGATTGAGCCACCCACAGGCGGCGACATCGCAAGATATTGACTTCCCACCGAGTGGGTTTGCGAATTTGTTTTGGAACGGAGGATTTGTGGGTTTCGATAGGCGCTGATCTATTTTGGCGCGGCGGATCTGTGAGTTCAGGTGGTGGTCATATAAGAGAATGGTAGTTGTAAGCGGACCAGACGAGATCTGAACGGCGTCAGAGAAGACTGATGGTTTGGCGACGATGATGACGGCATGGACTGAGGATGATGGTGGTAAGAAGATGGTGGGAGGGTGGTAGATGTTCAGAGGTGGGAGAAAAAATGTGGTGCAATTGACCGCAATACCCTTAATCTTCAATTAAAATTTAAATTGTGTCATTGTATTTTGAAGGAAATTACAAATTTAACCTTGATGTCTTATTTGTGTCAACATTTTTGTGTTCAGTTATTAGTACTCAATTTTAAAATGTCTAATAAGCATGTATTTTGTCAACTGAACATAACACATGTGTATTTTTTCCATTGTCACATCTCACCAATGATCAAAAGTTAGAAATTTTATAGAGGTTGAATATAAAAAAAAACTTGAATGCGAATGACATTACTAGCGATCCTTATCCTCTTTTATTTTACGAACAATATTAGAACTATGAGACAAATGCCACTCCCTCATACCGCCTTTCATTATTTTCATACACTGAGTTTGATCATCAAATTTGACTACGAGAAACCAGACAAGTGAGGTTGATTCCAAATCTTCAAGCAAAATCTTAGGTCATTAGGTATATAGATCATCTCACTTATATTTTATTCAAAATATACTCTTTCATCCAATATATTACTTTAAATAACACTTGACACATTGATAGATCTTAATCAAGTGTTTAAATCTTTGTGTCTGTAATTACGTGACATAATCAAATAAGGTCAAGAGGAGTCACAACATGTTCAAAAAGGTTGGTTAGTGGTGGTTTTATAAGGGGGGATTTATGTTCCTTCATTTCATGAGAGATACAGTAAATTAGAAGGAAAAAAAAAAGGCATGTGAAAAAGGAATTTGAACATGAGAGAATATAAGGGAAAACAATAAGTATGGTTTGTTTTGTCCGTGAGAGTATATAAAATAGTTTAAGTTAGTAGTAATTTTATGGGTTTTTTTGAAGGAGTTGAAATTTTTCGAATAATCATTTTACCAAAAATTAGAGTAAATTAAAAAAATGTCATACTTTAAATTGTCTAATAAGCATGTATTTTGTCAATTCAACATAATGCATCTACACTTTTTCATTATCACTTGCAATCAAAGACCAAAAGTGAAGGAATTTAAAATAACACAGGTTGAACGAAAAAATTCTCATGAAACATAATGACATTCAAAAACTAAATATTAAGATCCAAAAATTAAACAAATGACATCAAAAAACTATAAAAAAAAAAAATTTCATCATAATGTTCTCATTAATGGGTGCTCCTACATTGAGTTTGATCATCACTTTAGACTAAAAGAAACCACATTAGTGATATTGACACCACGTCTTCACCCTAAATCTTAAGGATTAGGTACATGGGTCAGATCTCTATTATGTTGCTCAACATATACTGTTGCTTTCAATGTCAAACCTTTACTTTCATTTCATACATTAACATCTCTCCCACTCGCGTTTCCGCCACAAAGTTGAACCAGGTTATGCTACGACCATTGGGATTTGTGGGGAGCTAACAGTGTTGTAGATCGATCTATTAGACCAAGAGCAACCATCCAAATGACAATGATACCATATTTTGACCGAATATTTAAGGCATTAAGTATACGAGTCTTCCAATTTAGATGTTGTCCAACCTTCACTCTTCTATTCAATGTTGAAATGTAACTGACATTTGATACGTCACAATATTTTCTCTCTAAAGTATGATTGAATTCTAGCCCGTGCTTGGCACGGGTGTCCATACTAGTTAAGTTTATAAATCAACTCGCTTATCTGATGTTTAACCTCGACTCTTAAATTTAATGTGGAATTTTAATTCACACTTTACATTTTAAAATATATTAGTTATAAATCAATAAATATGATTAACATTCGGTTAATGGACAGGCTAATTATCACTCTATTACGAGAGAGTAAAATGAATTAGTAGTATCTAGTGGTGGGAATAGGTCAGGTTTTGATAGGCCTGGGTCTAGCCTACGAAAAAATTTACAAGTTTGAGCTTGAGCTTGACCTATGGTTTATCATATGTCACTTTTTTTTGTCTGACCTATTTAAAAACCTGGACTGACCTGAAAGTCTACTTTCAAGCCTACTTTACATTAAGACCATCAAATAGTTCATTTGAACTACTAAATAAGCTAAACATGCTTTAAAACCTATTTAAAAGTCTATTTCACTACAAACAAATTTTAACAACATTAAAGCCTACTTAAAAGCCTATTATGGGACTGATAGGTAGAGAAAAATATGTTTCTATTTTTAATGTATGCAATTAGTTTAATATAAAAAAATATATTTTTTAATAGATAGGTATTAATAGGCCTGTCTATCAGGCTTAACAGACTTTTCTCGAAGCCTAAATATGGCCTATTAACTAAACAGACTTTTTAAAAAGTCTAGGTCTCTCTACTAAACAGGTCAGATCGTAGACCCTGTAGATCGGTCTGACATATTCTCAACCTTAGTAGCACTCTCACTAATAACGATAAATGCCAACAAAAATAAATTCATTTTATATTTGATAAAGACAAAAATAATATAAGAATCAATCATAATAAGTAGGGTACATATCTCACATTTGGAAATAAATGCATTCTATTTTTTGACAAAAAATGCATTCTATATTTGTTAGGGTACATATCTCACATAATGAAAAAAAATATAATATGTACCAATCAACATTCAACAAAAATAAGTAGTGAATGTACATAGCAAATTTTGAAACAAGCTGAGATAACCACTCGAACTTTCAAGTTCAAAGGTAAATTTCATTCTGAAGCTTGATCTATAACAAAAGCAAAACTATAATACTTGAAAATGTAAATATAGTTTTATAGATTTTGTCATTATTAATTTTATTTTTTTTGAACAGTTGTTGTTATTAATTAAAGTGACATTTTACAACAATTTTCTAGGGATTTAAGTTTAGCCTCTGAAGTGACAAGATAAAGTGTAGTTTTATAAATTATATAATCCGAAATTTTACGGACATTTTTGTAAAAGAAATAGGCGCACGAAAAATAGATAAGTTGGAAAAAATAAGTAGTCTTTCATTTAATGTACAGCAAGTGAGGCTGAAATTTTTTAATACTCAAAAGAAAAACGAATAAACGTCAAAACCAATACAATCATTAATTGTTGTACTTTTTCAATTATTTTTACAAATATATCCTTATAGATAGTTGTGAAACACTAAAACGGACACTAATATTAAAAAAAACAATAAAAGGTAGAAAAAGTATTTTAAACAATAATTATACCTTAAAAGTTGTGACATTTATAAAATTAAAAAAAAATTATATTAAAATTTGCATTTAATTTCATGAGAATAAAGAAAAATAATTCTTGAAAAAGATAGTTTTTTAAAAAAAAAAAGATTAAACAGGATAAAAGTTTGTCTTTTTTACTTACATTTAGGGACAAAGAAATTGAGTTATTTTTCTTACATTTTTGGCACGTAAGGCTCAATGAATGGAAATATATTCATTTGTTTTATGGTAAAATAAATTACCTATAGCAACAGATGTATAGATAATCCACATATTCTCCTTCAATAAAAAAACTCTTTTCTTTTTTCAAAAAAGTTAAACTAACTCACTTAAATTAACATCGAAAATAATCGAACTCGAGATCTTGAGGACGAGCACGCAAATAAAAAACTCTTGCCAAGTTAATTTTGGTTCAAACTAAATAATCGCTAAATTTGTTTCTTCTAAAGTAAACAATTCAATCCGGTGCAAAGATGTACTTCACTAAATTCATCGAATACTACAAGAATGTTATTCTCACTCAAAGAAGAGAGACGAGATGAATAATTATACAAAATAACTTCACAATTATGCTTAATTGAAATTGAATCAATACAAGGGTTGTTAACATGGACACGATACACAAGTAAATGAGTTATCGAATAAGAGCTGTTACTTTGACGTCAAAATCCGACACCGTTTAAAATACACAACCCCGATAGAACTAGTAACATTATTCAATCTTGAACACAATGTCTATTTTAAAGTGCATTCTTTTTCAGAAAAAGAAAAGAAACCAGCCTACAGAATTATGAATTTATGACAGCATATTGCTCTTGATTGTATAATGAAAGTGATGCCAAAGGTCTTTTCTTGTTCTAAATGTTCCCTGTGTTTTACTTAATTTTTCCATGGTACCAGTTTTTTTATTTTTCCTTTAATGGAAAACACCGTTTATTACCAGATCAGTGAAGTGTATCCTTCAAATGGCCCTAAATCCATCAGATGGAATGTAAATCTGTCTTTCGAGTATCGCCATACACATCTCAAAAACAGTATTACTAATACTGCATTACAGCAAAATTTGTTGTGTATCAATTGGCAGATGTCAACAACAGTACTATCAAGAGTCAAAACAATAGGTTAAAATATAGTTTAGAAACAACAAAAGAAAAAGGAAAAAAGAAATGTTCAATAAGATGCTGAGGAGTCACAGGCAGAGAGAAAAGGTTTTAACAAAAGCATACTCCATTGTTGGTTAACAGAATAGAGAGGAGATATAATATCAAACATTTTTAGTTCCTTGAATAAATTCAAGAATCAAACTTGCACAACGTTGTCGGACGTTTATAAGCTCATCCTCATCGAATGGCTCAGGATTTCCAAATATCTGAATGAATTTTGAAGAAGATAAGATTAGCACATCAACATTAAAAAAACAATTAAGTAACATAACTTGTTAAAAAATTATATTACCTTCTTCCATGAATCAATAGTCCCATCAGATACAATTTTCAACATATGTATCATAATATAGTAGCCGCACTCATAACTCTCAGGCTGTCTTTGACACTAAATTTGAATACCAAAGGTGAATTTAGTAATTAAAAATTATATATAATAAAGCAGCTTTTATAAATTATAGCTGAATTTAAAACAACTTACGACAGGGACAATCCATGTTGGCTTCTTCTTTTGAACACCTTGTAGCTTATGATATCCATCCAAAGCTCTATGATAGTATTAATTTAACGATAAGTTATATATTTGTGTCATAAAACATATCACAAAGTCCATGTATAATAAATAAACTAAACACTTACGAATCAACAGTTTGAATAATATATTTATCTGGCTTTCTTTCCAACGAACATAGGAATACTACAATATTATTCTTAGGACAAATAATGAGCAATTGCCAATGACGACTACATCGAAGAACAACCAGTTAGATAGGTATTGAATACAATTGTATACATTATAAGCGATGAACTACAGTGAACATGTACTTACTTATTGTAATAAGGTGCTAGGTAACACTCTTTTTTATCATCGCATAACTTATTTTGTATGTAGGCTTCAGCATTACTTGGATCATGTTGACTTTGAATGAAACATGGATCAATAAATCCATATAACTCACTCTTACCCACATTAATTGAGAGGCGATTCAAATACCTAAAATATTGAAATTGAAGTAAATATTAAGTATAAATGATAATTAATTAGTAAGCTAAGTTTATAAAAAAAGGAACTTACGTTAACCACAATCGTAGAATAGTTATGGATAACTCTTGTTTACCCATACACAACTCCATAATATCTCTCTGTGAGAGCCAAAGAGACTTCATTCTATCGTGTTCCAACTCAAGCTTTATAGATTCTGACATACACATCGCCTTTAAAACCAATTGTTGAACAGAATCTAGTTGAGGGTCCGACCTTTTGGGTGAAACATCGTCTTTTTCATATCCATCAACATCCTAAACAATTGAGATTGAACATTAATTAACATATTCAAGAGGTTTCAAGTGAAAATAGTGAGAGACAAATGTAATGAATACCTTATCAGAAACAATCTCCACAAGTCTTTTTGGCCATTGAATGAAATGGTTGAGGGCCTGCCCAACCGTTTCCACCTCATCAGTGGGCATAGGCACTTGAGCGTTAGCATCTAACACCTCACTAACAACCACCCTCACCATATCATTTTCTAGTATCTGATTATGTATGGTAGGCCCCAACTTGTAAATATTGCCATAGGCCACTGCATGAAGAAAATCATCAACGTACAATTCACATCGTTCTGGGATTTCATCCTCCTCTGGTATAGGAGGCACAACAGAAGAACTACCCTTTGTGCTCGCAGGTACAACAGTATTAGGAGAGTGAGTTGGGAAATTCGAGGGTTTTTTAGAGAAACCCATAGCTTCCAGATCCTGCATCAATTCCTCTTTAATTTGCTGAGTAAGCTCCACTTTTATGGTCTTTAATTGTTCACTACTAAAAACAGGTGGGGTGGAGTCACGTGAAAGTGGTCCAAAGTATTGCCGAATACCCACACCTCGACCAACACCACGAACAAAACCAGAGTGCTCAGGTTTGCCAATGGCTTCTGCCAAAATATCTTTACGTCCTTGTGGAACAAAAGTTCCTTGAGCTGTTTTTTCGACCAGAGAATCCTAAAACATATAATTTAAAAAATATTTTAGAAAATTGTGAGTTGGTTGTAGAATTACAAAATTAGAGTTGCGTATTTACTTACAATTTTCTCGGCAATAATGCGTGAGTCCTCTGATGTGTAATCTCCTGATGGCTTTTGTCGGGCTCTCTTCCATTGCTCATGGCGTGCTGGTGGAGATGGAGGTGCAGCTACCGAATCACCCAATGAATCTTGCTTTTGTTTTAACTTCTCTTGCATTATCTTCTCTTGGAGCAACTCATATCCCCCACGAGACAATCTGTGAGGGGTCGTATGATGAGCCGAACTCATTTGAGCTTTCTTTCTTATCTCCTATTATGCATACACGCGAATTAAATTTAGTACTAAAAATAAATTTGGTTGACCAACTAAATTATAAGTTCAAGTAACCTGAAAGGCAGGGTCCAGTCGCATCTGAACAAACGCTTGCCATGTTTCCTCATCAAGAAAATTATAGGCCTCGAGAGGAGATTGTCCCCTAAGATCCCCATGTATATATCTAGAAGTCAAATTAGTCTTAAATGCCCTCCAACGCTCACCCACATATGCAATCCATTTCTTTCGTAAGAAGCCAGAATTAGGAATGTCCCATATTTTCTATATTACACAACAAGATGGAGGAGTTAGTGATTGACAATAATATAGTTAAGTACAACATTTACAAAAATAATTACAATTACCAGGATCTCTGTCCAAATTTCATCCTTCACGTTCGCATCTACGGAATCCCAATCTTCTATCAAAATACTGATTTTGCTTCGACCAAGGAAACCCAAATAACTCTTGAACTTTGTCTTGTTTTCCCCTATCGATTTCCCAGTTGATTGATCAAATTCAATCGGTATCCTTTGTCCATCAGTACTGAGTGCTAACTTCTTCATCAGTGTGGGACCTCTAACTTTCTTTTTGGTAGACTGAGAATCTAACCTGCTTCGGGAAGGAGCTGATACATCATCCATGTGTCTATTTAAACAATAATAATAGTCATAAGTCAATAGCTCTTTTAAATGATGGACAAATAACACGAGACAAAAACTATCATATACGGATAAAATCTACTGTAAGCAATCAAAGTATATATTATTGGTAAAGTAAAAATTATTGAGATATACTCATGGATAAAAACCATTGTAAGCAGACAGTAAAAATTATTGAAATAAAACTATCATATGTGGATTTTTTTGTCAGACTAAAAAAGTAAAAATTACGGTTTAATTTTCTAAGATGGTAAAGTATGAATATTCTCTCATATCTCCTTTTTATGATCATCACGAGTGGCATATTGAAATAACCACAGGAATACCCATCAAACACATTCTTCAATCAAGAGACTTAGAAAAATACCTGAGTAATTTCTTGGCTGCCTTAGCCCCGAAATCATCATATATAATATTATGAATTTGTGCTTCGTGCAAATTTAAGTAGGTAGGTTGTAGATAACTAGGAGAACAAGGCATGAACTATAGTTACTACTAAGTTACCATATGAATTAATTATATCCGGCAGAATAAAGAGGAATGAAAGTATATAAGATTCACAAGAGCAAACTCAATTAGATAAGAGAAATGTTATTTGAACAAGGAGAACAAAATTGTTGTTCAACATGTTTTGACTTTTTTATTGCTTTTTTTTTTCTCTTTTTTCTTTCAGTCATTGGTGTCGGAGTACAGAGTTGGATTTTGTATGTTCAAAATAACATCACTTATTATATAATAGAGGGAAATAATGGAAGCAACACATTAAGGAAATAGTAATTTGGAGAGAATGGAAGAAGCGGGTAAAAGTAAAAACTTTTGTGAAGTGTTTCTTTCCTAAATGCATTTGAGATTTGTTTGTTTCAATCATTCAATGAAGTTGTTCTTTCCAACCCCCTGTTTTTCATAAGTTTAGGTAGTTATAGTTATTCTTTGCAGTGAGTTCTTAACATAAGCTAACCATATTCCATAACTTGAATCAACACTCTTGTTTTTCCATAACCTGAATCACACACTCTTGTTTCTAAAACATATCTTATACACCTAATAGAACCATGATCCGATATCAAAGTTATGTTTCATATAGTTCAAATGAATTAAAGTATAGCAAAGAACCTACAAGTTAAATGGTCATCACAGGTAATGTTATGCGGAGTTCAATAATTCATTTTTATCTACGACATATACAAAACAACATCCCACATCAAGCAAGAACTACTAATGTTCTCTACTCTATCTAAACAACCTACAATTCTACATCAACCCAAAAGTAACAACAAGGCCCAGTACGGATAAACAGTTTAATTCACAGCTTATTGCATAAATGCTTATCATGATACGCACTTGTGTATAAGATATTTCTATAACAAAGGATAAAATGAAGTTAAATTGTTTCAAGATAAGCTATAAGCTGTTTTCATAAGTTTTGCCAAACAGTCTCACGAGTCACAAGTGTTTATGCTAGTAGATAAGCTCAAATAAGGCAAAACAAACAAGCCCTAACAAGACAGTGAACAAAACAAACACTAAATAATGCAGTCACTAATTCATTCACTAATGTACTCACTAATGCAGTCACTAACGCAGTCACTAATTCACTCACAATAAGCTGAAAACTCCTAAGACGCACAAATTTGTATGGTTAAAAAGAAAACAAAGAAAGAAAAAGAAGAGACTCACTTTAAGTTGTTGGTTTTTTGCAGCTGAATTCTCTGAGAATCCTTTGAAAATTGCATCCTCTGAGAATCCTCCGGAAATTGCATCCTCTGAGTCTGAGAATCCTTTGAAAATTGCATTCTCTGAGAATCCTTTGAAAATTGCATTCTCTGAGAATCCTCTGGAAATTGCATCCTCTGAGAATCCTCTGGAAATTGCATCCTCTGAGTCCGAGAATCCTCTGGAAATTGCATCCTCTGAGTCTGAGAATCCTTTGAAAATTGCATTCTCTGAGAATCCTCTGGATATTGCACCCTCTGAGTCTGAGAATCCCTTGAAAATTGCATCCTCTGAGCATCCTCTAAAAATTGCATCCACCGAGTCTGAGAATCCTTTAAAAAATCCATTCTCTGAGTACCTTCTGAAAATTGCACCCTCTGAGAATCCTTTGAAAATTGCATCTTCTGTTTCTGCATTTTATGTTTCTCCAAATCCACATTTTTTCGCTGCTTCGACGATTCCACTCTTTCGTGTACTTCGCCAAACTTCTCCATAGCATTTGTAACCTCTCTATACCCTAATTCCCTATCCTTTCTTCCTGCAACATCTCTGTGCCCTAACTCCACATCCCTTCTTCCTCTCTTCCTCTTCTTACTCTCATTGCTCACCTCCGAATCATATGGTTCGTAATTGAAATCCGAATCATCCGAATTATCGACCTCTACTTCAGCTGCTGCAGCAGCAGCTGCAGCAAAAGCAGATAAATTTCTCCGAAAACGTAAGTCCCCCGTGCTCTCCAGATACGATGTTGTCATCACCGGCGCCGGTCGTTTCTGAGCAGATAAACTCCGGCGAAAACGTGATTCCTCCACACTCTCCGGAGACGATGTCACTGTCCTCGGCGCCGGTTGTTTCTGAGATGATACATTCCGGCGAAAACGTGACTCCTCCTCCTCACTCTCCGACGACATTCTCACCTCCGCAGGTTGTTTCTGAGTGTTCTGAGTGCTCTGAGCACCGGATCGACGACCTACCGGTGCCAGCGCCCATGCCGGAACATCCACCGTAGGTTCAACCGGCGGCGAGACCTTCTTCGCCGGTAAACCATCTCCAAGTATGGAATCAAGTTTCTCGAAAAACAACCATTCATCATCGTAAAATTCGTTTTCCGAAACCCTAGCTTTTTCAATCGCGTACTTCTTCTTAAGCGCTTCGAATCGGTTTTTGCAATGAACGTAAGTGCGTCGCTCTTTTCTAGAGTAACCGTGATGGTCATTGATGGTTTTCGCTATCTCTTTCCAGTGATACTGACGCAAATATTTGCGGTTATGCGTTTTGGAAAGTTTGCCCCATGCGTCGATGAGTGTGAATGTGGCTTCGTTGGACCAACCGTCTTCAAGTACGGCGGATGAAGACGGAGATGGTTGAGCTTCGGTGACGAACTTCATGATTTGTGGTGGTGTTGTTTGTTTTTGTTGGGGTTTGTGCTTTTCAAATCGGGTAGCGGTGTGAAATCGTTTCATTTGGGAAATTATGCTATTGTTCTATGACGTTAGGGTTTAGGCGATCTAAAAGTTTGGAAACGTTAGTTTTTTTGCTTTTTTTAAAACAAACAATATTCATTTATTTAAGGAAAATGTTACAAGAGGTTTAAAATGAAAATTTTATCTTGCAATTTGTATATTCAACATATTAAAACATCAAAAGTAACATTTTATACATAAAAGTTATCAATTGTTTTTATTTTTCAATGTTTAACAAGTGTCTTAAAAGCAAAGCACTTGTTAACAAGACCCTTTACTTAAAATAATTAAATATATAATATAAAATTAAAATTAATAAAAACAAAACAATCAATCAGACTCACAATATTTGTGTTAATAGTATAAAACGACAGAATATATGTGTATAAATATTCTAGTGTCTTCAATACTCATGATATCAAAGTCATTTATTGAATCTGCTACTCAAAGGTAAACTTTTAGAGCCGCAAAAACGACGAAATCACAAGAACAAACAAATAAAAATAAAATTATATAGACATCGCTTATTCAACTACAAAAGAAACTACAACGGAAAGAAAAACAATTCAGATATGTAATTTTGACTCAAAATTAACTATAAATCACTCATCTTAAGTAAATCAAGAAAAAATGGTGACAGTTAAGGTTTGACAATGAGATGAAGAAATCTTTGAATTTAATTAGTATACTATCTTAATTTTTGTAAGAAATTAAATTAATATACAATCATCATACGATTATTTTATACATGCATATTTTTAATGATGTATTATCACGTCCCTTTGACTTAACAATGTGTCATCGACAAAAATAGAAATGTGAATAATAGCACCAACATACAAACAAGAAATGGGTAAGCCCAATACAATTCTTTTAAGAACTTATAAAAAAAGATTAATAATAGCGGAAAGATGTTGCGCTAAAGTTTGAAAATTATGAACGATGTTTTTTTAGTTTTAATAAAAAATTTATTAAAAAAACACTGTTTATAATTTTCAAACGTTAGCGCAATAAAAATAGCGGAAAGACAGACATGGTTTTCGCTAGTGTACAATAGTATTAGCAATATTCTTTGAAATATCTATTTTATTTATTTAGTTTTGAGATGATAATAGATATGTTCAAATATATCTGATCTAGTTTTCTGAACTTTATCTATTTAGGGATTTGCTTGAACCTCATTGCCTTAGCAACTCTAAGAGATTTAGGGACGGCGTTTCAGTGACTTTATGTTGGGTGATTTTGGTGACTTTAGTGTAATTCAAAAAAAAAATGATGATTGAATCATTAAAATAATATATTTTGATGAGAGAAAATTATTGGTTAGGAGAGAGATAGAGACAAAAGACACCCAAGTGCTACCCGAGATTTAGAGTTCATTTGAGACCGAATGGAGTGGCTGCATGTGGACTGTGGAATGGTTTGAAAGAGACGGACAACTTGAGACCAAGTTTTTCTCAATTTTGACCTCAATAAGTAGGATGAAAAATGTTATCCTAGTCTGATTGTTGATGAATAGAGGTTATTGTGGGAGTGGGGAGTGAGAATGGATGCCAATGCAACAAAAAATACAACGAATTTTAATATATTTCTCCTAGGATAGGGATGTATAACTGTCTCCAATGACAGGGTAAGAGGATTGCTCCGATGGGAAGACATTCATATACAGATGGAAGGGTATTGTACAGAGAAATTAAAACCAACTAGGATTGAATTCAACCTTTAGCATTCTTGCTTGATATTCTAGGCAAATTGATTTGGACCTAAGAGAGGCTATGCTTAAAAGGAATCGAGATTCTAAGTCTGGATGAACTTGATTATTGGCCACCACATGACGAAGACGTGAACTATATCAGAATCTCACTTCTTACGCAAATCTATGCAGGAACATTTTTATTCGTGGAATAACTACAAGATTTTCATGGGTTTTTGCTCGATGAAATGCCAAATCTAAGGGGCAATTGCGGTTGGATTATTATCCAATGCCAGAGGGCGGCATGAGTACAGCAATTGGGGTCAGTTCGTGTTAGTTTCTTTGAAGATGCTTTAAATAGGCGTGAAACAAATGACTGATGTGTGATACTCTCATTCACGAAACATGGAAGCAAAATAAATGTGCATAAAAAATAAAATAAAAAAAGTATGTCTGGGCGTAGAACTTGATACCAACATCATGCTAGACCCCATGATACTAACCTGATACCTACTTTTCTATCTGTATACAAGATCGTATCCAATTTTGGAGTTGAGCATAAATCATGCTACTTTCGATCAGAAATATATTATAGTTCTTTTCATTCCTCAGCAAATATGCAAGGTGTATTGGATTCATCCTTATCTCATTGCCTCGAATAGTGAAAAATTTGCAACACGGATAAGACAACAAGAACATCATTAATTTATTATATTTTGGAATGTTCTGAGAACAAAATTTACAGTAGTCCACAATTTCAGCCGATAGATTACACAATGTAACAACTCTACCCGAAGTTTTCTATGTACAAAAGATATAAGATTGTGTCAACACAATGAATACTCCATGTCCACCAAACGAGAGAGAATCTCATCACAACTTGGCCGTTCATGTGCGTCTGCCCAACAATCTGTAAACAGAAATGAAAAAATAAATGACAAAGTTGAACCGGATGGGTCTAAGTTGTCATCAAAATATGATAACAGAAATGTAGTGTGTACCTGAAATCAGCCTTCCTAGTGGGCCTTCAGGAATCTCCATTCTGGAACCCTCATGAGCAACAGAATAAACCACCTGATCAGAAGAAATAATTATAGTTTATTCAATGAAACACAAAATACAAACAGAAAACACTGGAAAATGAATAGATTAACAGTTGAATATACCCTCTCAGGTGGTACGCCTTCCCATGGTCTGTTCAAGGTGCACAGCTCCCACATTATCACCCCAAGGCTAAAGATATCACATTTTTCATCGAATGGTTCATTTCGGATGAGTTCAGGAGCCATCCATTCTGGAGTCCCAGCCGACGAAGCATCTCTTATTGGAGGATCTAACATTATTCTTGAAAGCCCAAAATCACAGATTTTCACAGTCCAATGCTTGTTCACTAGACAATTTGCACTTTTCAAATCACGGTGAACAATCTTCATACGGTGTATGCACATCAAACCCCTACACATAACCAAGGTGTTCGCGTCAATGTTGACATAAATGTAAACAATTGAGTGATTAAAATTTGAAATGGGGCAACACCTCAACCAAATTCTGATTAAAAAGAGGTAATTGATTAAATTAGTTGACACCAGTCGTCTAGGAAAACATAAATTCAATTAAACAAATATTGGCTTGATTAAAATGGTGGATCATCTGGCATTCAATTACACATGCTGATGTATAAGTAAATCCCAAAGCTTCTTATTGTCAGTAAATCCAAGCAATTTGGAAAGGGAAAAAAAAACATACGAGCATCTTAATCCAATTGAAATCATAGTTATAATTATTCTATTCACAATTTGATTATCATGATAGGCTACGATTCGACAAGAACAGTGCTTCCAAATTCCAATAATGTGATATGACAAAATACACTGATATTATGTGATGAATTGTACTGTCTTAAGATTTGGGTTAGGCCTGCCTAACACAATCCTTATAAAACTGGCTTGTAAGATGAGGACTAGCCACCACTTATACACACATTTCCGGACCATATTTTATCAAATGTGAGACTCTTAACACACAACCCTCATGTCCAGGACAAGACATCTGGAGCGTGACCCGAGTGCCGAATAGAGGGTAGCCCAATGGATCTTGGATAGGCTCTAATACCAACTTCAAATGAACAGAGCCCATACTAATGTTGTTGCATATACAAATGCAAATTGGATAGGCTCTAATACCAACTTCAAATGAACAGAGCCCATACTAATGTTGTTGCATATACAAATGCAAATTGGGCTAAATGTCCTGGTGTTTGGCATTCAACTTCAGGTTACTGTGTCCTAATTGGAGAGAATATTGTTTCTAAAAAACATGAAACAAGGTGCTGTTGCTAGATCTAGTGTAGAAGTTGAATATCGAGTTATGGCCATTAGTGCTTGTGAACTCATCCAATGTGGGACTCTTAACACGATGTATGCATGAATCAATATGTATACTGATTAAGTAGCACAATGCAATTAATTTTTAAATTATTCTTCTAAACATTCTCATACAGGACACTAAAAAGTCGTATATAAGTTGAAATTGTTAAATTAAAATAAACTTCATGATTGCTACTGAATACACCTTAATTATTCCGTTGCTCTATTTTCAATTTTCTAAAACAGAAGATTCCGCATTGATGTAATCACAAACTCTTTAAGCATGTGGAAGGAGTCTTATAAAAAAATGTGCACTTCAAAATAATACCAGTTCCACACTTGTATTTGATTTTGAGCCATCAAGGATTGATATTTACAACTAATTTCCTATGACACCTAAAAGGCCCGGGGATTTAGTTTGGTACTACTAATTGAACTGATCTTGTAATTTGCTAGGCATTTATTGAAGTCAAGAAATCCATGCCTACTAGCCCATGAAATCATGCATTGATATTGCCATCGTTCCCATTTTCAAGTCAATAAATTTTGATGGAGGAGCTTGCAATTGATTTGGAAATATGTGAGCTATTTTAGGTATAGGATTAGTAATTAAAATTTGGAAGCTCATGGTCCTTATAGGTATCTAGCATTGATTTCTAGTTATTTTTAGTAATTACAATGCCCATTTATTTCTTTTAGTTTTAAATTTCAATTTGAATTACTGAGGGTTTATTGAGTCAAATAGAGCTAGAGCTCTATAATATATATTGTAATTTGCTATTATGAAATGAATGTTGAATTTTATTGAGTTAAAAATAGAGAGCTTATCGGGCATTGTCATGGCGCTCATGCCGGCTTATCAACCGGGGCATTCATAGCCGGTTGTGGCGTCCTCCCAACATATCAATCGGAAACCCACCTTGATTGTATTTGTGGCGCCTTCACCCCCTTCCACCATCAACGACACCTTATTCGGTTCCGACAGCTTGAAGGATCACATCACACATAAAGGCAGCACATAGTTACTTGTTTACGCACCATACACATTATTTAGCTATACGTTGCTCTATCTGTGTAACTTATATGACATAAAACTCGAGGTTTCATTTTAAGCCTTATGGTAAAGTGTTTTGTTAACTACTACTATGAAGTAATTAACTTGAGCATTTCATCATTTCTCTGATAGATTTCAAGCTATGTTGCATTGTGTCACTAATCCTTACGTGTTACATTTGTTGCAATTTACAGTTCACAATTTGAACCAGGATATGTTTTTAAAATTATTCGGAAAAGGAAGAAAGTAGGTCATGGAACGCTGACAATAATGGCTGTTTCTCATGTGAAATTGAATGGAGATGGAACTTATGAGATTGATTGGAAGGCAACGAAGCAGTAAAATATGTGCAACAACTGTTTAGCATAAATGCCAATGAAGAGATAGGATTATGAAAAGGTATGCATAATTGTAATAATTACCTGCATATGTCACGCAACATCTTTAGTCGTCTCCGCCAACTGAGCCTTTTCTTCTGACCGCTCAAATGTATCAAGTAATACAATGATCCCATCTCCATATATTCTGTGACCATAGATAAACGTGGAGGCTTTGTGCATGCACCAAGAAATAAGATGACTGCATAAAATTTCATCACTATATAAATAACACATAAACTGAAAGGAAATATGCTGCATGATATATTTATCTAACCAAGCTTACATAATCTTGTTTTTTTATACTTATCAGTAAAGAAGATTTTACTAAAGACAACAATTCAGAGGCCATTATATTAATTACTACATGCATAAAACATACATGCAAGATCAAAGTGAAATCCGAAACTATAGAAGTAAATAGTTAAGATGTTGGAGAATACCATTAGGATGTCGGAGTCGGCTGGATGAAAACAAGAACACAAATTCAAAAAGAAAAGAGTGTCAGAACATGTTGAACACAACAGAAAAAGGTTAACAAACTGCATACTAACAACCAAATACCTCAGAATAGATATTTCATTGCAGAAATCTTCCATGTTTTCAGCGGTTAAATCTTGCTCTAGAAAAACCTTGATTGCAACATCTGTGCCATTCCATATACCACGGAAGACTTCTCCAAAGAAGCCTGAAAATGGTCAAGCAATGGTTAACTATCGCATTACTACATCATCCCTCAAGAAAAAAACCTTGAATTAGCAATTGGCCATTTACCATAAACCCGCCACAATGATAAAATATATTTTTTAAAAGCTGAATAGCAGTTCTGCTTAAAATTGCATATGGCACAAATATATACTCCAACTAATAACTCAACCACTTTCTAACAATGCAAATCACCTGAAGATATTCCCCTTTTGTATCTTTTGAAACGTAACTTGAATATGAATATTTCTTACTCACGATGATAAGGTTTGTAGAAGTATTTTATACATGAAAGATGTAATCTAAATAGGAATGAGATCCTGTCATGAACCTAAAGGATACTAACAAATCTTATTAGAATCAATATCAACATCTCAACAATGTAAAATAACAGTTTAAAGCTAACTTTAAGGGTCTGTTTGGTTGAAGGTTTTTGAAGGGGAGGGGAGGGAATATTTTTAATTTGATATGTTTTGTTCAATTTTTAGAAGGGGAGGGAAGGGAAGGGGAGGGGAGAAAAACCCCTCATAGGCTCATTTACTGCCTTCCTCGAAATTGGAGTTTTTTGGAGGGGAGGGAAGGTGTGCAATTAACATCCCTATTACATTGTCAGACCTGACACATAAATGTATATAGGTTTGTCTCAATCTAGCATGCAAATGTTGAAATTCACCCCAATCCAAATGTTGGTGTCATGTGATTTCACCTGAAACTGTGATTCAAGATTATCTCTACAATTCAACAGCAAATGCTAAACTACCAAAAATTTAGCGACACATGCTATGAACATTATATCTAGTCACACTACGTGCAAATTACTTTTCATTATGATAACTGTGAGAATTAAAACTTACCGATCCCCACACGAGTTCCAACAGTTAATTCTGAGAAGTCAATATTCCATGCATCATATGCCAATAAAGGTTTGCCATTGAACATTTGAGATTCAAGTACTTTATTCCAGGTCGACTCCATTTCATCATTAACTCCATATCTTGATAGCTCGCTTCTCTCAGAAGCTTGACTTCTATAGTCATGTGGTGAAGATGGTAATGACATTGCCTTTTGTGATGTTACTTGGTCACGCTGAAAAGAATATAAGGTGGACCTTTCATCATGACCATCAAGATGGAAATTTGACGCCTGCCATTGCAGAATAAGAATCACATGTAGAACGTGAAAGATATTTAAATTAACTGCAAAAAGGAAATCACCCTATTCTGAAACAAAAAGGCAAAAACTTCATGTTTTAAAAGAGTATCTAATTCAATTTTTCATTGACCACAATAATAATCAATAATGATTGACAAACATAATTCACAAGACACCAACTTCAATACAACCATGAATTATAAACGAGCTGGGTTTGGAAAACCACATACCAACCTCATGCACGGCACAATAGCACACAAAAAATGCAAGTTTAAAATTAATTTGTCTCAACTTCTGAATTATACCAAAACTATTTAAATTCCTAGAGTTAGTAAGTGTTGCGAGAAAAGAGAAACAAAAGGCATATGATGAAACCCATCTCCAATTACAAAACAATGGATATTCTATATTTACTGTTAAAATCAAGAATCTTTAGATATTCCTTTAATTGTACAACTTCCTAGATTGAATGTTATTATTCCTAGTGCATTCAACTTCCTAGGCTAGTGCTTACTAAATAAGCATTCGATGTATTTATTGTAAAGCCATTATAAATAAAAGATGTGTGATCTCATTATAGACACAGAGTTTACACAGACTTCACATTATTTTACATATACCAAGACACAAAAACCCAAAGATTACTGTTACCCTATTACATAATAATATACAACACACAATAAACCCATAATTACCCTAAACACCTTGAGCATATTGGGACTATGTCAGAATTTAAATCCGTTTTACTCTCCTATAGATCCCAATGTAGTTCTCTCTGGTCACGGGGGGCCATTTACGGATCAAGGGTGCTGTTAAAAACTAGTCGGTAGGTTATAATATCATATTATCGCTCATACAGATACTGTTTTTGATTCAGCAGTGATTCAATTTCATTCCTGTGGTAGTCATTGGGATGCAAATGTTTGTAATTTAAGATATGTTAAAGGATATCCTGGTCAAGGTTTATATGAAAATGGAGGTCTTCCCCAAGTGATTGGTTACTCAGTTGTTGATCTCCCTCTGATGAACAATCTACCTCAGGGTACCATATTTTTTATCTAGTGTTGAGGATGAGTAGCGTGTGGTGGCCTTGGTGGTATCTGGATCAAGCAACTAATTCATGAGTTGAAATTTATAGAGGTCGCTTAAATGAAATTGTTTTCAGACTAATATTGAAGAAAAAGGTATTCAAGACTAATACTGCTTCTGACCTGATTTTCATGAGAGGACCACAAATATTGAAGAAAAAGGTATTTAAGACTAATACTAAACACAGAATCAAATCATAAATACCAATTTACACTATTTCTAAAGGTAAGTGTTACTTCATTTGAATTATAGTTACTGTTGGAAAATACATTAATTGTTTATTTTCCTATGATATTGTTCCCTATGTTATTATTTTCTAGTCAAGTCTAGAGAATTCCATTGTTATTTTTCCAATGTAACAAGTTTCTAGGCTAGTCTAGGAGAGCATTAATTGTATTCTCTCTATAAAAACCAGTCTTTGGCTGAGGAATAAATCATAAAAGCATTCACCCATTATATTTCTTTTCAATAGTTACAAGGTGTGATTTATCGTTTGTTATGTTTCTTAGGTTAGGTTTTACTAATTTTGCTTTAACTACAAGAATTTGGGTTGGGGTTAATTCAATCTTACAAAACTAACTTGTAAGGTGGGGACTGCCCTCACTTACAAACTTATGTTCAAGCATTATCTTATCCAATGTGAGACTCAACTCTTAACACACACATCTCATCCAATGTTCAAGCATTATCTCATCCAACGTTTTTCTTACGATCTGTGTTACATCCCCCGATTCATGATCATGTGACCCCTCTCCGATCTTGCCTAGGATCTCGACTCTGACTACCTTGCTCTAATGCATTCTTTTCCAAAATAGAAAAGAAAAACAGCCTCAAGAGTTATGACAGTATATTGCTCTTTCTTGATTCTGTGTGATGAAATCAACCCCTAAGAGTGATGCCTAAGGTCTTCTTTTGTTCTAAATTTTTCCAATGTTTTACTTAATGTTTCCATGGTACCAAATCTTCTTTACTTTTTTGTATGGCATCAGTAATCACCAAATCAATGCCATAAATCCTTCAAATGGCTCTGAAATCAATCAGATTGAAATTTGTCTTTCTAGTACTGTTCACAACTCAATTAAAAAGAATTACTGTATTACACTGAAATTTGTAACTTATCGATTGGCAAATGTCATCAGGAGATTCAGGACTATCACGAATCCAAACAATAGGTCAAAGGTATAGTTTATGTTGGAAATCGTGCCTTCATTGCGGTCCGTCCCTAATTGCAGTATTTAGGTTTCCTTCATTGCAGCCTCAAACACCTTAGGAATGGATTTAGTCACACATTGCCTATAGATATGGCCTGTGTAGTGCTTACAAAGTTTGGGCAGCCCTCAGCCCCTCACCTAACAAGCCAGATTTGTAGGGATGAGTTAGGCCCAATATAAAACCTAAGATGGCATCAGTGCCAATCCTAGATCCTTTGTTGAGCTTCCCGCATCATCCAAGCTTCAGGGTCATTGGGCCCGAGCATGAGGGTGTGTGTTGGAAATTCCACATTCATTGTATCCCGTCTCTAACCGCCTAATTGCGGCATTTGGGTTGCCTAACCTTCATTGCAGTCTCCAACACTTCCATTGTGTTCGGTGTGAAGAGGTGGATTTAGTCCCTTGTTGCCTAGAGAAATGGCCTGCTTAGTGCCTCTAAAGTTTGGGCAGCCCTCACCTTACAAGCCGGTTTTGTAGGGTTGAGATAGGCCAAACCCAAATTCTAAGAGTTTAGAGACAAGATAAAAGAAATGGTCGATAAGATGATGAAGATTCACAGGCAGAGAAAAAAGGCTTCAATAAAAGCATATGCTTCACTGTTAGCAAAATAGAGAAGACATACATTTTTATGAAGATCTGCATCACTACTTCTATTGCTCGGAGAATGGGAGAATGAGTTATCATCCCCTCGTCCTCTCATAAGACGGTTTTGCTTTAGTGTTTCATTCATTGCACGTACAGCCCTACAATAAATAGATCAAGAGTTACGGCATTTGAAATATTTAAATTCAATTACACAGATATACAATACATAACTAATACAACAAATAACCATGCACGTTAATGCACCTGACATAAGTATGTATTATAATTTACAATCATGCATTCTCTGCATTAGATATTTAGCATAAAGCAATATAAAATAGCAGCCTCTAGTCATGATAACCTATCAAATTAGTTCATTTGAAAGTTGAGCTGAACTACAGTCTAAGGTTAACTGATCATGCAATCATGACCCAAAGCATTTTGATTTTGCATATAAGTATTAATAGAAAATGTGGAAGGGTGCATGGCACAAGATTAAGGAATGGTACATGGCACAAGGATAAGGAATCTTCTAAAAACAGAGATGAAATAAAGAAAAACAAATAAAAACATTCTTTTCATATCAGGTAAAGAAAACTCTTGCAATGAGCTTTTAGCTTAATTAACACTGACCTACCTGGGTGTGACCCTAATATTAAATACTTGATACTCTACTGGGTCACCTATCTCCCTCCCCTATGACCTACCCAAGAGGTGCTTGCATATCCAATGTACTAAAACAAGTCTGTTCCGTATAAATCGGGAGATAAATATTTGTGGCTAAAATTTCTTGTATTGCATTCAAGCCAAATGCACCGCACACATCACAAAAAGCAAGCACCAAAGTGCCATAGTTGAAACAGAGTGAGCAAGGGCAGCTCAGTTCAATAAGGACCGTATCCCCCCGACACAAAAACTGGAAGGGTCTATGGAGGGTCATATGTACTATGCAACCATACCCCAAAAGTAGAGAGACAGTTCAGTGAACAAAACCTGTCTGTCACAAGCAAGCAGCAGCATCATTGCACAAGGCTCAACTTTTAACAGGACAAGTTTAAACATTTGGATTTACAAGGAACTTCATTTACCAAAGAACAGAAAGAAAAACTAAAAAAAACCACAAATGAACAACAGAGGAGTGCTAGGAACACTCACTTTAACAATCTCTTTTCAACACAAAAATTGGGTGAAATTCATGTGGGTACCACAATTTTGGGAATAGGGCCAATTTAAAGTGGTGGGACCCGCATGATTTCATCCGATGATAGTGAGTCTTGGAAATTGAGTTTTAAATTGAGTGTTCCAAGCACTACTCATGAATGATGCCTAACTTCAAATGTCATAACACATTATGTTTGCTCATATGATATGTTTGATCCAGCCTCCAAGTGGCCAGAATCTTATAAACCTACTTGATAAATACAAATAAATAGTCCTAAGTCTCCCGACCTAAGCATCTGCATGAGAGCCAACAGAATCTTTTTTTTTATACTGATCAGTAAGATTCAGCGGGTAACAGGCTGAAATTACTAACAGAATATGTTGTTAACCCAACAAAAAACTCAATTGACTAAAAGAGAAAAGGAAAACAAAACTCTTAAGCTTGAAGGTAAGTTTTTGATGAATCAAAAGTTGATCAACTAGATATACACAAGAGCACATTTAGTTAACAGAATGATCCAGGGAAATTATCACCTTTGAACACATCAAGGAACTGGCATGAGCATGCAAATGTCCAAATAAAAAATAATGGGGAATACAACTAGCTAAAAAAATGAAAAAGCAGCGATTTACTAACATTCCAAAGACCACACAATGCAAACCAAGTACAACACACTCCACAAAGAAGCAAGTACAGACCCAGAAGCATTAAGGAACAACAAACAACCTTACGATATCATCCCCAATCTCTGGCGTAATGCTGATGCTTCTTCGTCGTATCCTACGAGCTTCTGATGAGGATGCACCATCTGATCTATAGCTGGATCTGAGAAATGGATGAACACCTCATAAATCATCTAATTAAATAATGAGATATTAAGGAAAAAGGACAAAAATATGGTGTATATAATTCCACAAATGCCTATAGCAAACAATATTTATATTCCTTAAAATCCCGTCCAATTTAACAAATATATTTGAAGAGAAAAGGCACACTCACATCAAGGAACATAAATATGAAAACATCGTCTCAAAGCAACAACTTGAACAACAAATCTCTATGAGCAGAGAAAAATAAGTCTAGAGTGATGATAATTAAGATGATTACAATTTACATCTATCTTTTTTATCCTTTTGTTCACTTCTTTAGCTTTAGGCCTTGTCAGCTTTGATAGCAGCGCTTAGAGTTGAGCTGATACTGATAAACACTAAATGTGACGATATTAAAGATTAATACACAAGTTTTTAAGCAAGATTCTTTCAACTTTACAATATTTTGTGGCATCTAGAAAAAATGCATATGATGCGGACAAAAACATGCAAGGCTTTATAAACTATATAGACATAATAGGGTATAAGAAAATACTAAGGGACCCTTAAAGTAAAAACCTTGATGTAGCCTGGTCATCAGCAAAATCTCTAAATTCTGTCCTATCACCACTAAGCATGGACCGTGCACGTGCTCGAAATGATGGGTGTTCTGGACTGCAAAACCAGAAATATTTCAAACATAAGAAGACAGACCATGAATATTTCAATTGTTAAGTTTATGCATACAATTCAGTGATTGTTTAAATACACTTGCCTCCATATGCAACAAGACAACATGTACATGGACAAATTAGGAAGACGATTGCCATGTGGTAACTAGAAATATTTGGGGGCAAAGCTACACTGAAGAGAGAAAGTAAGGGTATTATCAACCCTTTAGTGAGTCACGATTACGATGGCCAATTAAATCAAATTAATGGTGTATACACCTTTACTTGCTTAGTTTAAGATAAATTTAAAATCGTTATCTATGACTTGGAGATCGTTTAGATATCATTGCCACTGAGTTCAAAAAATGATAACAGAAATCAGAGTTCATAAAACGATAACATAAACAGCAATCAGTTAAAAAGAAAAAAGTGGCTGTGTCCTAGCATCAATTTAAGTGTCAATATCTACAGCTATGCCTTGTAGTGTCATACACCCTAGGCTCAACCCATCAACAGTATAAAACTTCACGTACGAGAGAGAGAGGGGAGGGGAGAGGAAAAAAAGAAGAAAAAGGAATTATGAAAACAAAAATATGCCTACTCATCATTCCAAAACATGACTGAACCTAAACCGGACATATGCCTATTCATCATTCCAAAACTAAAAATAAAAGGAATTATGAATAACCTTGAACTAGCAGTCCTCTGTTCGGCAATGGCCTTTCTCCGACTACGGCGACCAAATGCAGTTGCAATATTGGGTTCACTATGAGACAAACTGAGATAATTGACAGAATCAGTTAACAAGAAATAGCTGGTACAGTGCATGTCTTAGATATTCTAGTCAAACAAAGTTTCACAATTAAATAAAAAAATTGACACTAACAAAAATGAAACTAGAAGTGAATACATGTTCTAATGAGATGAAAACAAAGGGGAAAGGAACATGAAACATATCAGGATATGCAATGGAAAGTATTACCTGAAACTGCTATTTGATCGTAACATCATATTTCTCAGGGAAAGGCCTGTTACATTTGAAGACATTTCAAATCTTCTACTGAACTGAAGGTTCTCCTCCTTCTCAGCACTGTAAGAGGGGACAAAGTAAACCAATATCAATCAATTGACAACTCCAGTAGCTGCAATAACAGCTATAATGATAGAAGCCTAATGGCTTTGTACCAATAATCTCACAATTCACTTCCTATCGAGAATACAGGAAGGTTATTTTTTATCTGATGTTCAGTGTAAGATCAACTTGACAATTGCATGGTAAATGTGTCATTAGAAATTGAAATCAAAAGTAGAAAGCAAAAGGATTTATTTATGCATTTGAGTTTCATTAAATTCCGACTTTGCTCCACATTCTCATTTGCAACTGTGTTAACCTCAGTTATTAAACTCATATTTGATCAAATTCAAGTCCCCCAACAGTTTGATTTAGAAGTTGTCATACCATTCTGCTTCACATATTCTTTTGTAATTGGATTTGATGGCTAGGAGACTATGTAGCACAATATCACAACAACAACCAAGCCTTTTCCCACTTAAGGCCCGTTTGGATTGACTTATTTTTGAGCTTATGCAAATAAATAAGCTTGTCAAGGTAGTTTATGAAAATAAAGCTTAAGAAGATATAATTTTTCGTTAGTGATAACTTATGAATAAACATAAAAGCTTATTTATTTGCATAAGCTATTTTTCATAAGCTCAAAAATAAGACAATCCAAACGGGCTCTAAGTGGGGTCGGCTACATGGATCAAATTATTCCATAACGTTCTATCATAAACCATATTACGGTCCAACTCATTAATTTGTAGCAGTGTCACATGCATCTACAATAATCAACAAGAGAGCTTAACTGCGGCAATAGAATAACTATGTTTTTTAGGAGGAATACTATGTTTTTTTAGAGAATTTGAGGGTAACAGAAATTGTATTAATTGTTTCAATGAGTTACACTGTAAGGGACTGTAATATCTATACCTGAGTTAGTTAGTTACAACCCTCTAACTAACTCAGCGCATGTTTAGGAAAATGGAACTAACAGTCTAACTAACTCTGAAGCTTCCAGAGGAAGCTAATGCAATGAACTTAAAGCTAGTTGTTAGAAGAAGCTCTGATACCATGTTGAAACTAGAGAATTTGAGAGAAACAAGTTGTATTAATTGTTAAAATGAGTTACACTGTAAGGGACTGTAGTTTTTAATACCTGAGTCAGTTAGTCAGTTACAACCCTCTATCTAACTCATGCATATTTAGGGAAATAGAACTAACAGTCTAACTAACTCTGAAGTTCCTAGAGGAATCTAACTAACTCTGAAGCTTCTAGAGGAAGCTATTACAATGAACTTAAAGGTATCTGTTTTAAGACAACTCTAACAAACTACAACAGTATTGTACAATTGAACTTAGGGGGCCAAAAATCGAACTGAAGAGGAACATAACTATAGTAAGCCCAAGCAACAATGGCGACAGTTTTCAAACCTGTTAGGAACTAACCTCTCTGAAACTCCAAATAGAGGACTGTTTGGTTCTAATGGCGAATCACAAGAATCATTTTCTGCTGAATCACTTTCTCCTGCTGCGGATATATGACTCATAAAAACTGCCTTGGTTGATTTTGGTAACAATTGACCCGGAAATCTCATAAGGTCAACCAGCATTTCCACAGAATTTAATTCAACTATCACAGACATATGCTTGTATGAATCTACACATTCGACAGCCCCGTCATTGGGCAGGCCCTGTTAAAGAGAATCACATTACAACTTACAAGACATACTCTTGGAAAGTTACATAATAATAATGATGAACAAAATTAAACAACAAATAGTTCCTTATCTGCCTAGGTGAAAAGAGAGAAGTAAACTAGTAAACAAGATTAAAAAATTTCTAATAAATCTTTTGACAAACGCATAGTAAATATGTAACTATATTGAAAGAATAGCAAATAAGCAGGCAAATACTCAGTATTGCACAGAAATTAAGTCTACCAACAGAAATCAGAGCTTACCACCATGAGCCTGCTTTCAAGACCCACAGTATCAGCTAATACTTTAAATAAGATAGCTCGAGGACGACATGAACCGTGCTTTATTTGGCCCAGCATCTGGACACCACGATTCTCAAGAATGTGAGAAGTTTCATCAAATGCGGCTTTTGCTGGACTTTCCACACTGGGTCGCTTATAAAAATCAGAAACCTGTCCAAAAATAGAGGTCAATGTCAATGCAAATCATTTTTAAATTAGTTTAGAAAATAAACTATATAATAGATGGAGGCAATTAAAAGGTTATCATATGAATGATCTACCCCCTGTAATGCCCACCAACAGACTTGGCACTAATAATTACAATGAAATGATTTCTACAAATCAAAGTTGTAGCTCGCTAAACTCCGAAAGCAAAGCAATAACACAGCCCAGTCAAAAAATCTAAAATAAAAATGTTCTGGAAAATTCTATGGCAATGACTATCTGGGAAATTATTTGACAGCATAGTTACTTAAATGCAATATTAACAACAATCAGTTGGATTACTTGAACAAGAAACATGAGCAGCACAATAAAATATAGTAAATACATACCAATCCAGCTATCTTCTTAATTATTGCAGCTGGATTTGAGTTTAATCCTTTAACTAATGCCACAATCAGTTGCTTCAACATGGATAGCTTTTTATCTTTCTCTACATCCACGAGAATGATATCAGCCCTATAACCCTCTCCACCCAAAGCATGAAGTTCATCCAAGCTTGGAATACTATCAAAAAGCTCCTTGAGTCTTGTCTCCTACACATTATCAGAGATTAATTAGTGACGATACAACAAGATGGAATAATCATTATACACATCAAGAGCCAGAACACTAGTCACCACCAACAAACTCAAACAACACATGCTATGATCTATGAATGAGTTAGAGGTTATTGAACAGCATTGTAAAACTCTAGTAAAAATGGCTGGACAGCTGAAAAGGCACTTTACAAGCTAGATAAACTTAACAAAGCATGCTGAAATATGATCAACTTCCATCAAGAACCTTCATCTGATTGACAATGTCATTGTTATTGTGGTCCATATTCTCGAAAATTGCAGAATGATGCTTCCACAAAAAATATACTTTGTGACAAGAGCCAAATTCCAGAATATACCTAATTTCTTGTTTGTTGGAAATTATGTTATCCTTAACAAACCAAGCCCAAGACTAATTTTTAACAAGTCAAGCCTGAGCTTTTAGTTAAACTCATTTAAATAAATGAGACAAGTCCAAGTCATTCATTTTTTACCATTTAAGTATTCAGCTGGACTCGTTTACACTTTACACCCCCTATCTACATTCACAAAACCACTGTTCTTATTAGACTTATACACAGATGGGGAAAAATAACTTTGGTTCACAAAGGGGTCTTCTTAATTTGGTAAAAGATTTGTGGAGTCTCGTATTTACTATCAATATGGCCTAAGTGGTGCGTATAAAGTTTGGACAATCCCCGCCTTTCAAATCAGTTTTATGAGGATGACTTAAGCTTAAAGCCCAATTCTAAGTTGTTGACAGAGTTCATCTTAATTATGCTATTAAATCAAGATTTCTATTGAGCGTGGATGTCTAATCAAATGTTTCCAATTGATTAGAGATATGACACAGACAGTGGTTATAAGGTTTGAGCAATCCTTACCTTACAAGCTGGTTTCGTGGGGATGAGCTAGGCCTAAAGCCTAAATTCTAAGACGAATTGTTAGATAAAATAACTTCCAATTGGACCTAAGAACCATCTAATAGCTTAAGAGGTGAGATGGCCCTTGACAAGAATTATTAAGAGAGGACAAAGAAGATCCCTTAATGGTTTTGCCATTTTAACATTATAGCTAGTTTTTAAATAGTTGCCGGTGAGGCTGTGAGGGGTTTATGAACCCTCTCAGTTGTAGAAAAAAATATAAGTTATGTTAGAGCATATTTAGATTAGCTTTAGATTGTTTCGGTATATATTGTGAAATCAATTGATCATCTAATTGAGAAAGAAATCTAAGGAGGTGTTTCTTAACTTCGTTATAATTAGTGAGTTTGGGCTTTGTAATAGTAATACTAAACTAATACTTGGACCATCAGGTCAATATTTGACACCAAATCGTAATGCACGGCACAATATTAATTTAAATAGACATTTGCACTGCACTAAGAAGGTAATGTATAAATCAATCCTCACCGGAATGAGTGAATAAAAACCATTTGGTATTGGTTCTGAAAGCATTCCAGTTCGCCAGAGAATTTGTGATGCTTTCAGAGGTGACAAAACATCTTTGTCAGAGTGTCTAGGAGATTCGTTATTATTTACTGTCTGGTCTTGAGAATCTAAAGCGACAGATCCAAATTTTTCAACAAAATCCGAAGGCCACCATGATATGTTAGCATTTGATGGCCCTTGCTCTGTCGACCCTGCATCTTCTCGTGTCTCCTCCATGTTCTTATATATTTGGAATGACAAACCATTTCGCCACGCTTGTCAACCCATAAGAAACATATTCAAACTAAAGGAAGTTCTTAAAGTACAAATTATTGTAAAATATATACTTTACTAGATCCAACTGTTTCAGGCTGCAGGCCATGTAACCTGCATAACAAAACAATAAGGTATTATGGCATATTGGAATGAAAAAACAAAACCAGCAATGTAAAGGGATGAAAATATTCAAAAAACATTAAGTAATGTGAAACTGATGCCTTCACTACCTCCCAGTAAAACCACTCAAAAAAATGCAAATATGTTAAAATTGTCCAAATCATTTGTACCACAAGTGTGAGTCCCTCTGTGCATTGTGCAAGTTGTTTCATTTCCAACATATCATATTCATTGGTATGCCACCTAATAACTTAGGATACTAAACCTGTATAGATGTGTTGAAATTTACGGCCTAACTTATCCTCAGAAAACCGGCTTGCAAGGTGAGGAGTGCCTCCTCTTTGTAAACTCTTATCAAGAGTCCTATCTAACCGATGTGGGACTATATCCACCCCCTCGAAGCCAACATGAGGCAACTAGGGGCAGATTGCAATAAAGGCGGGATTACCAACGCACCTCCTCACGCTCGGGGCGGGATTTCCAACAAGATATATTTAATCATCAGTCTCAAATGAAAATAGAGCTTTGTATGAAATTAAAGCTAACTATCGAGACCTTCTATAGACCATTTCCGCTCAACACTTTCCCATTAATAACAAATGCACACAAAGGAATCATGGGAAAGAACCCCACATCAACGATGTGGCTATTGTGCTGCATACATTATACACACATATGAGGAAACTAGAATGCCAAGGTTAATGAACAGAAACTTTTCTTTAATATTGGAGACGAGATGCGCAGAGTTATAATGTGTAACTACGAAATGCTCAAATGAAAAAACTATTATTGTGAATGACAAATAACTGACATTGACATCTTTGTGTGTAGTGTATTAATCCCTTATTCGTCTTCTTTCAAGTAACTTCATTTTGACTTGTAGTATATATTCGTCTTCTTTCAAGTAACTTCATTTTGACTTGTAGTGTATTAATGCAATTGCCGATCATCAATTATCCTTACTCAAGGTCATGCTTACACTCTTCCAGTGAATAACTTTTCGTTCCGTTTTTTCAAATATTATCTCCCATTTACAGTTTTTACCAGTGTCGTTAAATAGCGGAATTTGTATACATTGCTATTGTTCCGTGATACGCTATTCATTACAAAATATTGTGAAATAGCACTAATTTGAATAAATCACTATTGTTCCACAATACACTATTTAGGACAAAATATTGTTAAATAGCCGCTATAACGGCACTGTAGCACTATTGCGTAGCGGAATTTTCACAATCCACTATTCAATTAGTGTTGCCGCGAATGTCAAAAACAGAAACTGCCTGATATAGAAGTATCCTCTAATAAATTATAACCTCTTCAGTTAGAAAGTAAAAATAATCATAACCTCTTTAGAATCTTACAGTGCAAAATTGAATTCAAAAACCTAAAACTGAAAAAAATCATAGTTCAACCACTTCAACAATCGTAATTTGAATTCCATAACCGATAATTACATTACAAATTTGAATCAAACAAGAAAAGACATATTCATATCACACACGGATTCAACTCAATTTAACTCCGTTTCACTCGAAATCACAAAAATGCGAATCAAAGAATCAATGTCGATGGATATAGAACAATGCTTGAAGTGAAAATGCAAGAAAGAAGAAAAACGAAAATAGAATGATCGGAGAAGTGAATTCACCGTGGTGCGATTGTAGATCGAAGCATTTGAGTCGGAATCTGAGTTCGCGTCAAAAACCGTTTGAATCTGAAAAGAATTAGAAACCGCCGTGGAAGAGAGAGAGAGAGAGAGAGAGTATTTGTTTGTATGTTGGGTTTTGTGGAATGAAAGAAAAGAATGAAGAAAGAAAGCGATGTGTGTTTTAAGGGGAGTGAGTGAGTGAGTGGGTTAGGTCACGTGCGCAGTGGGATCTTGATCTAGGGACCTCTCCCCGACAGCCAGCTAGCAAAAGGGTTGGCTCACCAACATCCACAACTTCTTACGCGGAAAATACTTACTTATTACACTATTCTTCCTACCCTTTTTCGGTTTTTCCCTTCTTTAAAGGTCTGTTTGTCGTGTTAAATAAGATTTTTAGATATAAGTTTTTACTATGAGGTGAATATAATCTGATTAATTAAGGGTTATTTTATTTGAGAGTCAAACTCGAATTCATCTAAACAATTTGTAAAATTGTTAGTCACTAAAATATAATCATTTAGTTGTAGGGTGTGGATTTTTATTGTTGATTTTATTTGATTTTATGTGTATAATTACGTGTTGTATCATTATGCATGCGATGACTATAAAAATCAAGACAAAAATCAATTGTAGACAATGGAATAAAAAATGATCATTTCCAACAAAAGAGATAGTTGATTTCAAATTGCAAGATAACATGTACCATTTTAATTACACAACCAAAATACCTTATGAAATTAATAATTTATGTATTTTTTGTATTGGTCATACCTAAACTCCTAACAAACAAAAACTCAAATATGAAGAGAGAGAGAGATTGTCGGCGATTGTGGGATGCTAATATTACATGTTTGAGTTGATAGATACGTGTATATTCATTCTTGTTATAATTCTGTTGTAATTTTGATTTGATGTGAACTTTTCAATATTGATTTAATTAATACTAGACTTCTATTGTGCGACGCACGGGCAATTATTGTTAATAATAAATATACTTTTTTTTAAAAATTTCAAAAAAATATATATACTTTTAACATATAGTTTTTAATATATTGTTATGAATGTCTATGATGTTAGTTGTGATTTCAATTTAGAAAATGTGTGATGGACTGCTACGTTTTTTTTTATTCTTGGTAATCATAATTTTTTAAAAGAATTGTTGATAATTATTATAATCTAACGACTTTGTTTGTTTTTAATTTAATGATAATTTCTAAGATTATGTGACCAACAAAAGAGTTTTTGTTCATAAGCTCAAAAAAGTTTAATATACCACTTTAAATTTATAAAATGAAAAGTAATTGAAGTTTGAAAGAGGTAAAATACTAAAATAAAAATAGAACAAAAATAACATTTCCTCGATTCATTCAAAAGAAAAAACACTTCCTCCATTGTAAAAGTTTAAAGATAAAATGTATAGCACTCCAATTTAACGTATATATGTGTGATGCACATGTAAGTTTTAATTAATTATTAATAATATTTGTAATTTAAAGTAATGATATAGAATATTTTTCTATGAATATTCTTTTATATTTGTAATAAGAAATTAGCAACAATTAATATTGAATCTTAACGTAAAAAAAATAAATAAAAAAATATATCTTGAAATTTAATCTATACTCCCTTACAAATTATTTAAAATTATTTAGTATGAAAGCATGTATACAACGTGTACAGTTGCAAACTTTAATTCTTTTTATATTAAGTCCCAAAACATGAAATATATATGTAAAATTTGTCTTTATGCACTAAATAAAATCAGTAAAATTCACCAAAAAACATTCAAATTATAAGAGAAAGTAATTAAGAATAATAAAAGCAACAATAAATATGAATTATCTGTATGAGACCAACAAATCCATTGAAGAGAACAAAGCTTTTAACCAATGTGAACATCGAACCAGTATGATTCATGCTCTAGAAGTTGTCCTTCGTCATTATACTTCAACAATCCATCTTTGTCATTTGTTGCAACAATATCATCACATTTTGTAGAGCATATTGGTTTAAAGTACCGAGAGGGAGTGCCATCAATATGTCTAATAGTTAGTGTGTTTTTGTAATTTGTTCCATCATCTATATACAATTTAATATTATTTCATTTGTAAAATAATAATAATAATATTATTTCATACTTTTTATGAAATTATAAATTAAATGTTTATTTTTTAACAAACCAAAATAGAGTTAATCATTAAATAAATTAATACCAGATAATCTAGAAAAAATCAATGTTATAATTGAATTGCAACTAGAATCATCAATTAGCATATTCGTGCAACAAGTGGAGTAAGATATATACCTTTAGAGTCAGGTAGAACACGGGGATCTCTGTTACCATTTTGTCTACCTCCAGTTTTGTGATCGGTTGATATACATCGTTCAATTTCAAATCATAAACCTTCGCAATTTTTTCAGCGAATGGGTTGACTTGGTGGAACCCACAATCAATATTAATTAATTAGAATGATAGATGGCATGCATGTATATAGTGTTTAGGGTTATAATTTGGCCGGTATGCATGCAACACCAACGGATCAATATGTTTATATATTTATTTTTTATTTCTTTGTTACAATATATGTGTGTTGCACATGTAAGTTTTAATTAATTATTAATAATATTTGTAATTTAAAGTAATGGTATATAATATTCTTCAATGAATATTCTTTTATATTTGTAATAAGAAATTAACAACAATTAATATTGAATCTTAACGTAAAAAAAATCAAAAAAAGTATATCTTGAAATTTAATTTGTATTCCCTTACAAATTATCTAACATGAAAGCATGTATACAACACGCGTACAGTTGCAAATGTGTGTGTGTGCGTGAAATTTGTCTCTCTGCACTAAATAAAATCAGTAAAATTCACCAAAAAGAATTCAAATTATAAGAGAAAGTAATTAAGAATAATAAAAGCAACAATGAACATGAATTATCTTTATGAGACCAACAAATTCATTGAAGAGAGCAAAACTTTTAACCAATGTGAACATGAAGGTGAGAGGTGTAACACCCCGTTTTCCCAACGTAAAAATTTCGTAAATTAATCATTATCAACAACATCAAATCATCACATTAACTTTACAAGTATATCACATTATGCACTCATCATTCATAATTCATAAGCAATAACATTCTTCAAAAGTAATCAAGTATGATTAAATAAGACATAAGCCAAATACTCATAAAACACCTCAACTAAATCCCTAATACCTAAGTTTGAAGTTTGGAAACCAACTCTAAGTCTTTGGACTAACTTGGGATTAGTTATGCTAAGTTTTCTTAAAGTTTTCTCAAGACCTACTTGGACTATTTTCATCATAACTCAAAATCTACAAATAATTTTCTAGTCACTCTAGAGCCATTAGAAAGCTAACTCAATTACCTACAACTTTCGTGTTTACACCAGGACCCATTTCGGAACAGAAATGTATGAAAAAGACACAAGAACGTGAAACAGAAAATGCTGTTTTTTCCAAGACCTACTTGGAGTGTTTTTATCATAACTCAAGATTCACAAAACATTTTTGAGTCACTCTGAAGCCATTAAAAAGCTAACTCAATTATCTACAACTTTCATGAAGACATAAAAAGCTAATTATGAACATAAAAGTCCCAGTTTTTATTTTAGTTTTTCGGTTACAAAAAATCGAAAAGAGAACGAGCCTGTTGACCCCTTTGTAGTATTTTAATCATATCTAGAGTTCTAAAAGCTTAAATTGAGTCACTCCAAAGGCTAGTGAAAGCTAACATCTATATCTACACCAAATAACACATATATTTTTATAACAAATAACATAGTATTTCTACACTACATAACAAATATATTTTTACACCAAATAACATAATATCTCTACACCAAATAACATTTATATTATAATATAATATGCTACTAAAACACCAACATATAACACAAAAATAACACACATCACCATAAATCAAATAAATTATTTAAAAAGACTCTAGACTCAATCAAATAATTAAATAAATAAAATAGTTCAAAACGGGCGTTACAAGAGGTGACCGCCAAATATATACAAATAATACATTATACATCTTCATTTAATCTTCTTCCTTCAAAAAAAGAAAAACATATTGATTTTATGTTATAACCTTCCTTCCTCACAAACTAAGTTTCTTCAACTTTTCTGGTGGTCTCATGTCATTGTTAGCGTTGGAACACGTTTTTTGGTTATTTTCTAACACACACATTTGAATTGAAATGGTTCTCTATGATATTCATGGCCAATATCTCACAACCTCTGACTAAACTATGGAAAACACTTATTTGGTTCTTAATTGTTTTTATAGCAGCTGATAGTGTAATAAAATACATAAGATAAGATAGGAAATAATTAAATAAAAGAAAAAATCACACATGTGGGGGGTCGACGAGTAACAATTAAGATAAACACTTATTTTGCATCTTATTTTGAATGTTGTTTCTATCCGATTTTCTTCTTTAAAAAAGTTATATTCTTTCATTAAGAGTTTTTTATCAAAATTGTGTGTTACCCAACTTCTTAAAAGTATAAGAGAAATTGAAGATAAGCTGAGTTAAACGTTAAGAATATTTCTTCTTAATTTTCTTATTTCTCTTCTATATAAAACTCCATAAGTCTAACAATATTTATATGTTATAGTTTTGATATCAAAACATTTTCATTTATAATCTGGTCTGAACATTGACTTGACTATATTTTACGTATCTTTACAGCTCCGATTTTTTTTTATTGATTAAAAGTATACAAGTATTTAGAATGTAATGTTGTAGTTTAGAGTTTAAAAATTGTTTGATTTTAAGTTGATTGAAAATTGGACTCTAGGTGTTTGATAAAATGTCTCAATGAATTTTGTTTGTTTTTTGGATTGTTAATGACGAAATAAGTTAGAAATTGGTTTGTAAATGTTGAGTATAGTTAATTTGACTGCAATGTGGTAGTTTATGGACTGAAATGACATTGCCGAAATTTAATTCTTGTTGTTGAATAGTTAGAAATAACACAATGTCCGTATGGAAAAAAAAAACATTGATCTTTTGCTTTTCGAAGCGTGGGTTAACTCACGCTGGTGTAACACATCCGTGACATAACTTACATTGGTGACATTTCGAAAGTTTGGTTGGAAGGGAACAAAACTTGTTGTGAGAATAACATTTTTCTCAAACAATATGTGAATACTTTTCTATAGTTCATAACTGGTGTCCGTTACTTTTAATTTTTTTTGTTCAAAGTGATGCGGGGTAATTTAAAATGCTTGTGAAAAAGCTTAGTATGGAATCAATAGTGCAACTAATATAGTGATTTGGAGTATATAATAATGTCAAATTGGATTCAAATGTTTGCAATGTCAAATTGCAGAACTATGCTGCGAATAATCAACACTTACTGTTTAGGATTTTTCATTAATGTAGATGTAGTTTTATAATCTTCCAATGACATTTTTACTATTATTTAATTAATATTGTTATGTTTTTTTCTTCATTGATTAAAGAGTTGTGCTGCGAATAGTCATTCATAATTTTTTGTTATTTTCAAAACGTGGGACATGTGTTGTAATAATGTTTTATTTTTAAAATGTATTTACAGATTGCAGGCATCGAATATGATCCATATTCTATTAATGTGGATTTTTGGTATATGTTATCAGAGCAGCCATGAAAGATTATAGATGATTAGTCGGAGGCTTTGAATACGATGAAACTTTTGATAATTATCTTGAAGTGAGTATAATTTCTTTTGTGCATTGTTGTTTAATAGTATTGTCTAAGTTAATTTTTTTCTTATAATCAACATTAACTCACACCTCTCTTCCACCATATACAATATTGGACATCGTTACTCATATTTTTTGTTCTTTATAGTTGTGTTTTTATTTATTTATTGTGTCCTTTAACCATCTTTTCCTTTCCTACGTTGATGTTTCCTATCCATTATTATTGCAATTTTGTTGGGTAGGTTATTGAGATGGTAATATATATATATATATATATATATATATATATTATTCTGAAAAATATCGCCTCTTTAATAATGTTAAAATTGTATTCAGACACTTGAATCTCTTTCTTTCTATTTTCTTTCAAATGTGTTAATCCAATCAAAACATTCACATGTTTCTTCGTTATCGTATAAACTTTGTTTGCAGTGGAGAACTCTCATATGAATTTGTAAAAATATGAATAAGTTATGACATTGGTTACATCACATGAATTGATAAAGTCTATGTGATATGTTCTTTATCTTCAAATATCATAGTATCATTTTGCATAACACCAATAAATATAAAAACTTACAAAAATCAATCACAACTGATGGGCTAGATTTTTTTGTGATGATTATGTCCAACAAAAGAAATAACTAATTTCTAATTGTAAAATGGTATATACCATTATGATTACACAACTAAAATACTTTATGAAATTAATACACGATGTATTTTTTTACCCCTCATACCCAGCCCAGACTCTCAACAAACAAAAAACCATATATATAAGTGTGTGAATAGATTATTAGTGAGTGTGGAATACTGCTAATACATATTTTAGTCGATAGATACATGTATGCATACTTTTCTTATAAATTGGTTGTTGTTTTTATCAAGTGTGAACTATTACAATGATCTTTAACCTATCTTTCATAATATTTAATTTCACTTGAAGTTTATTAAAATAACTAATCAACACACACTCGCACGCACGCTCGCAAACACATCGCACAAAATACATGACAATATATGTTAATCCTCTGTGGTCGTTGTGGGAATGAAAATGAGAATTTTGTTTCACATGCATGCAGTGTTTGGGATACTTCATAAACTAATAGTAAACATCATTGTGTTCTGGTGTCTGTTGATAAATTTTAATTCTTATTTTTTGTAACGATTTCTCCGAAGTTGTTGTTACCTACTCACTCCAGTCTCAAATGCAAGCAACCGAGCAAAAAATAAATCGTGGTCTCAAATGTAAGCAAAAATGTACTTAAATACTAATTTATTTTTTCAAATTCCTGTCATATATTGTCAAATGTTACCTAGTGAAATAAAACGCCTTCTTTTTGAAAAAAGAAAGTGTTGCACACCTAGTTATGCGGATTCCAAACACAATATGAGTAGTACTAATCATTTGGAATAAATGTTTCATCATCTCTTTTCATTGGCATACACCATTCTCCCTCTCTTGGATTCACTCACTCAAACCATAGTTGCACCATATCATTGGATTAATGAACTACCTTAATTTGATTTAGGCATTGAAGGAAGATAATTTAGATCGATGGAAGGTTCTATGTTTTCTATCATTTTAAAATCAACATAAGAAGCGTTTAGATTAATATTTGAATCAACAGAAGCAGCGTTTCAATTAATATTTAGAGGCATCTTTATAAATTTGTACAAGAAGTAAAGTATGAACTCGTGTATTTATAGGAGTCCTAATTGTTGTACTTAATCCAAATAGACGGTCATTTTTAGAGGCATTAGTTAAATTTCAAATAAATTTAATCATCGAGGCAATTTTGATGTTAAATACTGACGATAGTTGAATGGAGTTTTAGCATGTTATAACATTGTAGTTTAGTATTAACATGTTAAATGTTGCCGAAGGTGAAGAGTTGCACATGGAACAATAAGTGGAGTACAATTAATTTGATTAAAAACAAGAGTTAACGGTAAAACTGAAAATAACTTTTTTTTCTCATTTATTAATGCACCCAACCCTTTTCTTGAAGAGTGTTTTTTTTTTCTTCTTACAGATAAGACTAGAGAAAATACTTACCAACTATTGATTTCACATTATCTTAGCAACTTATCCATGGAAGTTGGATAAAAAAAATGACCATTGTTTTACTTAAGAAAAATGTTAAGAAGTGTCCTTGAAACATTGTTTAAGCATACGAAAGTAGTAATTTTTACATTGAAAATTATGTAGTTATGACTTTAACATGCGTTTGACTTGTATTTTTAAAACAAGATTTATTTTTGTGAGTTCTTTAAACAATATCATTAGAATATCATTAGAACTCTTGTTAACAATGACATTTTCTCAATTGTAGCAAACTGGTTAAAAAGAACATTACATTCATTGTTTTGTACACATATGCGCAATTACAACTTACTCCAAATTATGACTTTTAATTTCAATATCAATTAATGGCCAAGATTGAATAATAGTGATTATTAGAGTGAGGTTTAATTCTTTTCATCACTCGAAACCGCAAAACGCTTATTGCTGAAAACGGCAGAAAACATACATTCATGGTCATCGTAGATATAAATCAATTTTCAAATCACAATAATCTTTAGTGTGTCTCAAATTTTTATTCTATTTAAGTGTTTTTTAATTTTGGTTTAGATTCCAATAGCTTCATTCTTTTTCTCCTTGGATGAGCGCATAATCCTTAGGTAATCCCTAAGAGCATCTACAACGGAGATATTCAATCTCGAGGTCTTAAACGGGTCCTACATGGACACATCACTTTTTTATAATTTTTTAATAATAATACCTAATAGGTACTCAATCACTTCAATAGAGACCTTCTAACAAAAAGTTTAAATGGGTTCCACCAATAATTATTTATCATTTATATTTCAACAAAAGTAACAAAAACAATTCAACAATGATTATTTTATCAAAAAGTAGTGTGAGACCCACTTAAGAATAAGGGTCTTAAGTTAGACCCTGGGGAGACCCCTAATTTTTTTTTTCCACAATGGGGTACCAATTAGGTACTGGGTCTTAAATGGTTAAGACCTCACCATTGTGGATGGTCTAAGTACCAATTTAAGAGGTGATATGCTCGAGGATAATTATTGTAGCCAATGGAATTAATAATTTGAATGACTCGTGTATATATTATGTGATAAAAAGATCTATATATTATGTGATAAAAAGATCTGGAAACTCTTTCTGATAAAAAGTTGAAACAATTCAAGGATTGAAATACTGTGATTTGTTTTTGGAGTAAATTTAGAGACTTACTTTTAGAGTTAGTATATCCCTTCCCATATATATATATATATATATATATATATATATATATATATATATATATATATGCATACACACAAATGCACACAAGTTAAGACTTAAGAGAATACTTACTTATAACATTTTCGATTAAGAGTTATAAATATATTTGTCATTTTCTAAAAAGTAAATCTTACAACTTCTATTATTTTTACTATTAAAAAATAAATTAACTATATAAACGTTGTCCTTTCAAAAAGAATTTAATAAAAACAAAAAGAATTTAATAAAAACAAAAAGACATATATATCAGTGTGTATTAAAGCTAATATTGTAATAGATAAAGAATATACAATAGAGAAGTGACGAGTATGAAGTTCAAACTCCAACACCTTCGTAATATTCTCTATACAACTATCAATTGAGCTGTGCTTACGAGACAACATACTTTTTTGTTAAATACATTAAAATTTTAATATTTGTATCATTATCATATAAAAAAGTTGCATATATATCTTCATATACATGTAAAATAATTTTGTTTTATAAGAGAATCATAACTTTGTTATCATCCAGAAAACATTTTGCAAGTTAGGGACTAGGGAGTATACAGGAGAAAAGCAATTAAAGTTCAATTGTACCACCCCATTTTCTAGTCACGTGTTTAGTTTGATGGCCCATGTGGCCCACATTAAAAAGGTTTCGTTAGTTTACATCTATTTTATTTTAAAAGATAATATAGTCACCTCGGTCATATTTACATGCTAATACAGTTTTTTAGATACACTGAATAATGTCTTATGAGTCCTAGCTTGACTTGCAAAAATGTCAAAATTGTTAGGCTAAACGTCATGATCAGGATTCGAACCTCGATACCTCCACTTTGTGTGTGAGAATTTATGATGACTTTGCCATCTCTTCTATCTACAAAAAAAATACATTGAATAATTAATGTATCTGACCTATAAATACGACCTGATACATCGATTATTCTATGAATCTAAAAAGTAGTTTTTTTCTCATAAATATGATTGAAGGGGAAATGTTATAATTTTTTTTAAGGGAGTGCTACAAAAATAACATTTGAAATATAAGGTACAAATTAATAAAATAAATGAAAGTTTGTATAATATGTGTAATATTGCCACATGTTATTTTTTAATAGCGTGTGATATTGCACATGTTAAAACAACTAAACACTTTAAAAAAAATAAAGCAACTAAACATAACAATTTTTTTATTAAAAACAATAATTATTTATTGGAAAAGGCTAACATGTACCCTAATTAAGGCACAAGATAAGTCCTAAAAAATAGAATTAAAAAATAAATGTTGCATCAATTATTATTATTATTACTACATTCGTCCTTAATTATAGGGCCCTTTTGAAAAAAATAACAGGAATTAAGAAAATTGATAATGGTAATAAATTTGTCTGTAATTAGTATTGTTTTTACAATTTTATTCTTTAAGAGAGAGATTTGATTTATGTTTCCAACATAGGATTTAATGTTGATTGAAGAAAAAAATATAAATAAACAGGGGTATGTTAGTAAAAAATTAATTAATGTACTTGAAAATATCAAAAGGGTCTTATAATAAGAGACAATTTTTTTTCTCAAAATGGTCTTATGTTTAGGGACGGAGGTAGTATTTTTTTTATTTTTTTTTAATTTTTATGATCATGAATACACAATTTTCAATATTAAATTTTTACATTTAGTTTTCTTAGAGCACAAGTCAACAAGATTTTTATTTATTAAAAAATTATATACATCTAATATAAAATATATAAATTTAACAAAAAAAAGTCCAGTTAACAAGTGCCCTCAAAAAGTTTTTGAAAATTCTAAAAGGGGAAATTATTTTATACAAAATTTAAATATTTTGATTTTCAATGCATTTGTTATAAATATTTTTATAAAAATTACTATTTAAAAACAAGATGTTCGTTAACATTTAAAAAAAAAAAACTTTTTAGAGTCTAATTTGTGGACCTCTTACACAACCCAATAACAAAATCTCACATTAATTTTTTCTTATTCATTCTTCTCATGTTTTTTTGTTTTTATTTTCTCACGACTTTACTCTCCAAATGTAAATGCCAAAGATACTCTCTCTCTCTCTCTCTCTCTCTACCTTTCAATTTCATCTTCCCTTTTTGTCTCTTTTAGCGTTGTTACAGCATCAAGCTTGGATTGTAACCTGTAAGCATTTCAACTGTAACTAATTTTTTTTTTCTTCACATTTTTACTGTCATGTCTGTCAACAACATGCAATGTTAGATACTTAGAGCTAATTAATCGAATGCCTATATTATTTTATATATATGTTGAAATGCTTACCTTCCTGTTTATTTACACCGTCAGTGTACTTGTTTATTGTTTCATTTTGCTTCTGGAACCGTAATGTAGCATTACTTCATAATTCATTTTGACCTAGAATTTTTTCAATTGAACAAGATCCTTGTTTTTTTTTTATTTAATTTCACAGGAAGTGTAAATTACTTGAATGATGAATTTTGAGGCTTCTGATAAGCCAAAGTTTTGTGGTAATGGTGATGATGATGGGAGGGAACTTGTTTCTTGTGAACATTTTGAATCTGAAGATGATGATGTTCCTTTGTTACCGAGGTTTGCCCGGATTTCGAGTTTGGTACAATGTGATGGTTCTGTTAAGAAGAGGAATTTTGAGTTTGATAACACCAATTCCTTGCTTAAGAGATCAAAGGTGTCAACATATCATGATCACGGCAAAGATGAAGATGATATTCCTTTGTTAGATTTAATTAAAAGGCCGAGTGAATCATTTTCCTCGCTGAAGAAAGGTCTTGCATTGTTAGACAGCTCATTTCAGGAAGGCAATAAGGAGAGGGAATTAGAAGAGAATAGATTACAGTCCATAAAGAGAGATATTGAAGAGTGCCGCAAAGAGCTTGAAAATAAGCAAAAGGAAATTAGTTGTTTTAGAGGAATTGAGGAAGTTCATGAGAAACTGCAGGGGAAAATTGAAGAATGTATCAAGGATTTTGTAGTGAAGGAAGGGCAGCTCTATTTGATGGATGACTTGATTGGAGAGCGCAAGCAAGAGCTCAAGACAAAAGAGATAGAACTTAATCAAGTCAAGGGTAACATTTCAAAAGAAATAGAACTTCGTCAAGTCATTGATAACATTGATAAGGACCGTGAAAGGAAGGAAGAGGAACTCAAGGCTCTTTCCCAAAAAATTGCTGAATTTACTTTGGAACTTAAGGCCAAAGAGAGAGAGCTTGATGCAATGAACAGATTAATTGGTGGGCAAGCAGAAAAATTAGAGTCCAAAAGGAAGAAGTTGCTAAAGCTAACATCAGAAAAGGAGAATGGTCGTGCTCAAATAAAGGAATTCGAGTCAATAAAGAAGCATCTTGAAGGTCAGGTCAAGGAACTTGAGTCAAAAGAGAAGCAATGTAATGAACGGGTGGAGGTGTTGATGTTAAGAGAGAAGCAACTTGAAGGACACACGAAGGAATTTGAATCTAAGATGCAGGAACTTGAAGGTCGTACGAAGCAGCTTGAATCAAAAGAGAAGCAAGTCGAAGGACGGGCGATAGAGCTAAAGTTAAAAGAAATGCAACTTAAAGTCCCGGAGAAGGAGTTTAATTCAAAAGAGAAGTTTGAAGGCCTAATGAAGGAGATGGAATTTAAAAAGGAGCACTTTGAAAACCAATTGAATGTGTTAGAGTCAATAGATAACCAACTTGTATGCCAAATAAAGGAGTTTGAATCAAAACAGAAGGAATTTGAATGCCAAAAGAAGGAGTTGATATTAAAACAAAGAAAGTTCGAAAGCCGGATGAAGAAGCTCGAGTCAGAAGAGAAGAAACATGAAAGTCGGTTGAAGGAGCATGAATCAAAAGAAAGAGAGTTTGAAGGCCAAGTAAAGGAGCTGGAATCTAAAAAGAAGCATTTTGAAAGCCAAGTGGAGGAGCTCACATCAAATCTGTGGCAATTGAAAGGACAGGTTAAGGAACTTGAGTCCAAACAGAAGCAGTTTGATAGCCGGGTGAAAGCATTTGAATCAAAAGAGGACGAATTTGAAGGCCGAGCGAAGGAGCATGAATCAAAAGAGAGAGAATTTGAAATTCAAGCGAAGGAGCTGGAATCTAAAAAGAAGCATTTTGAAAGCCAAGCGGAGGAGCTCACGTCAAAATTGTGGCAATTGAAAGGACAAGTTAAGGAACTCGAGTACAAAGAGAAGCAATTTGATAGCCGGATGAAAGCGTTAGAAGCAAAAGAGGTTGAATTTAATGATCGAGTGAGGGAGTTTGAAGTGCAACCGAAGGAGCTAAAGTCAAAGGAGAATCAATTTGAAGGAGAAGTGAAGGATGCTGAGTCAATGCAGAATGAATTTGATGGAGAACTGAAGGAGCTTGAGTTAAGAGAGAATCAATATGAAGGATTACTAAAATCATTTGACGAGGAAATTGAATCAGGTAAATGATCTTCATCATCTGGTTTATCAAGACAATTTCATTTCAACTTTATCTTTTAATATCTTAGGTTTTATTCTTGTCGAATTGGTTTGTTGATAATACTATACAACATAAGATTGATTAGTAGATTAATGTAGTTTAAACTTTCAATTATATTTTAAACACTGTTAATAAGCATATGATATGACTGAGTTTCAAGTTTTTGTTTTGTTTTTGAGAGGACTATGAGTTTCAAGGTTCAATACCCTGACAAACTATGGAGGCATTTAATAGTCCTTTTGTGCAACCATTTCTGTTATGCTCTATTCTTTGATCTTATGCAACTTCTGGTGATTCAGTTGCGGTGCTATGACTGTTAGTATCAACTAATTTCTGTCACCCAAGCATTTAAATATGTGTGTGTGTCTATTTATATATATATATATATAATCTTTTTTTTCCTTTCTATAGTCACCTTGATTTACTGATGTTTCGATAAATATGGGAGCTTAAAATTTAAATATCTGTCAGCTAAATATGCAGTTACATGTTACACAGATGATCAATCAACTCCTACCATTGATGGAAGAAGTTTGCAGTTGCTCCCAAGTGACGAAACTGAAATTCTAGATAATCTGCAAGGATTATCAGATCCATCAAAAGTTGTTTTGGATATAATACAGAATCCCATTGTTCAAAAGTATAAGATGGGAGACAATGCTGTAATTATTGATGATAGAGACGTTCTTCTGCTCAAACAACTGATGAGAATCAAACCACATATTAAACCTTGTGTAAGAGAAGAAGCAATGAAGCTAGCACTTAATTTGAAATCCAACATAAGTGAAAATACCGAAAATTCGGTGGCAGTTCTGGGTTTTCTACTCCTTATGTCAATTTATGGATTGGCTCCTTCTTTCGATGAAGATGAAGTTTTAAAGCTTTTCGGGTTTGTTGCTCAGGACAAGATAGCTGTAGAGCTGTTTGGAACTCTGGGTTTTGCCAATCAAGCTTCTGGTATGTTAGTTTATAAATGTTTTGTTTCAGATACCAGCTATTATACTTATTTTTTTCTCACTTTAAATTTCAAGTGCAGGCTACATGTGTTCATCAAACGTGTAAATATCCTAGAGACTCTGCATGTATATAATACAAATTACTAAGATTAAGATATTATCTGTTGGTAGGAAGCTGAACTGATATGTAATTGGCTTCTTACGCTTGATGCTTGGAAAATGAAATAGACTTCAATTAATATCTCTCTTTATTTATGAAGCACCAAATAGATTTGGTGTCCGTGTAGAGTCTCGGGTAAGGCGTGTCCCCATGTCGGACATGCGTCAATGTCCGTGTAGAGTCTTGGCTTCATAGCTCTTTAGTCTCTATATGTATCTTCTATTTCTTAAAATGTTTGAGGTGTTCTCTTTTCTTATTAATTCTGAGATATTATTATTCAGCCCAATCTGCTTAGTTTTGGTTAATTGGAACCGACTTGATGGCATAACTAGTTAGTTTTTTTGAAGTGAAATTTTGGTGTACCTTGCAGATTTTGTTCAGAAACTTATCATGAAGAAACAAAATATTGAAGCTGCTAGATTCATTCGTGCTTATATAATGCCAACAAGAATCAAACCAACGATCTCTTGCATCCAAGAAAATCGTCTCCATTGAAATCAAGGTTATTTTATCTTATTCTAATTCTATTTTATGAAATATCTCATCTTCTTGCACCTGCATGTTGGTTATAAGTTAATACGTGGACTGTGAAATCAGGACCATCCTCCAAATGTTCTATGTGAAAATGAATTAGCAGGAATCTCCCTCTTTCTTGATCCATGCAAAATGTCCGTTATTGTTAGAAAGAATGAGAACTGAAGAGAAGATTCTCAAACAGGGTTATCTCAATTTTGTTGGTCCATGTCCTTTCTTTCTCTTGTATTTTGCATTTTTTGTATGCATGTATATTTCTCGAAGGCTCAGGTATGATATGCAGTAAAGTCTTACTATAGTATACAACTGAATTAACTAACTTTTAGAACACATAAGCAGAAACATTTTGAAACTGTTACTTCAGAATGGATAAATTCTGTGCTTTGGAAATTAAATCAGAATAGAATCAAAACATATGTTTAAACTATTTTAACTAATTAATATTATTAATGAAATATGCATTTTTTGTTTGATTACCGGTAGGGAGCCCCTAACTGTCTGTTTAAAAAGTAAAACTAACAAACCCTCTTGAATTTTAAGTTGAGTCGAACTGTAAAATGAACTTGGCCTCAATTTGCTGTGAAACTCGTTTTGTACGCTCCACCTCCATTAATTTTGGACACAATTTGTTCTCAACCAAAGCTGTAAGATGATGTGTGTAATTTTAGTGGTGTTTTCTTTTACCAGACATTTGCAAAAAGAAATAGGATCTTTTATGCGATGGAAAAGACAAATTTTCAAATTTAAATGAATCTTCTTATTAGTACTTTCTTGAATTGCAAGTATGCAAAGAGAACACCATTATATGTGTTTGGAAATCCTATACATTCTGCACCAGAAATTGGATGTAATAAGAGAATCTTATGAAGTTATTAAAATTTAAGTCTAATTTTACATGTTAATTTTAGTCCATAAGTGTATGTTTGGGTTCATAGACTGCAGTGAGTTTGATAAAATTAACGTGAGCCATGATGATTTTTTAAAAGCTACACTTTGGGGGTTAGTGACTTTCGTCAAATCCGCTGTAATTCTAGACATCTATTTGTTTTTTATTTGAAGAAGGCAAAGATTTTAAACTTCTATTAAATGTTTTTGTAGGTAGTGAATTCCCTTTTGTTTTAAGTTTAAGTGTGTGTGTGTATATATGACATAAAAAAAAAAAAATGAAGTTACATACATATGTTGTCTTCTTTGGGATATCGTGTAAAAAATAAATAATATAACACACATTTTTTAGGATATAGTGTAACCAACCTTTTTAAATTGTTGATGTATGGTCTAAAAACTCAATTGTGTATTTGTGCTTCTAAATTTAACATTTGACATCATAAATTATCAAATCAATAACAAACAATGGCAAAACAATTGAACACTTGGTGTGGAAGCTATCAAAATTGAAGAAGGTTACTTGATAATACGTGAATGGATGGAAGAAATGAGATTCAGGTTTTCGTGTTTCCCATAAACAGAGAATAAAGGTTAATTGCGTGTTTTGTATTACCATGACATTATGATTTTGTCATACTCATTGCGATGTCAACAAACACTAAGTCTGTGGTTGAGGACGAGTTTTGAGGTTGCATGGTTTGGTGGTTTAAGTTGTAGGGTAGATAAATCCACCCATGAAAGGAGAGGGGTTAGCGAACACAAGCAAAAATTGACATGTCTTCATTGAAAAAAGAAGCCATATTGACATGGAAAGAAGAATGGGGAAAAATGTTATAAGAAGAAATGGTTTCCAATTTTTTGGATGCGAAATGCTTAAATGCACGACTTACCTTCTCGTGGGATATGCACAACCGTGTATTCCATTAAACACTATTCAGATTTTTTTAATTTGTTTTAATTAAAATTTAATTCAAAAAAAGGAAGTGATGCCACATCACCTGTCGTGCTGGTCGCGTATTTGTCATGCGATTTAGCACTGCTCTTTTTGGATTGCTAATTTGTGCTTTAAATTCTGGTATTATTTTCAATTTTTTTAAACAACCAAGTTGTATGTTAATTTCTTAGTGTTTGCTTGAGGTGAGAATCAAACTCGAGACCACCTTTATCACTTATCTCCTAACTCTCCTGCTTCAGCCAATAAATCAACCTTATAACTCTTGGTATTATTTTTTTTAATGAAACTCTCGATATCATATTCATGAAGCTATAAATTTAAAATAACATGAAAAGTTATCTAGCGATATGGGTATTACAGTATATTCAAAAATATTCTTTTTTTTTTGGTCAAGAATTCAAAAATATTCTTATTTGTACTAAAAATAAACATTCACACATCAACAACGGGGTGTTTATTTGTAATAATGAAAAAAAAAACGGTTTGTTTATGAATGAGAGGCGGGGAACAAATACTGACACTTGGAAAGTAAAGAAAATAATTTTTTAATTTAAAAATGTGAGGATTAAAATCATGAAATAATAAAAGTAAGTGCCTAAAATGCATTTAAGTCTAAAATATAACATCAAAAGTGCATATAACTAAGATTTCTTTGATGCTTTATGACAGATACATTTTAACGTATTTTAACTTTTAATTAGAGAGTCTGAAGTGCGAACATCAATTTTTACATATTTCAATGTATTTTTTGAGGGGGTGTATTTCAATGTATTGTCTTTAGCTCTCAGGTAGACCAAATAATCCTAATTTAAGCATTTGTTAATTGCTTTGTGCGTCGCTTTCTTCTCCTTTCATATCGATGTTTTTTTATTAGCAAGAGACCTTAAGGTTAACTACAAGTTATCTACTAGATATTGATTTAGTATATTCCTAATTTTACCAGCAAGAAATTAAACAGAATACTAATCTAACAAATTAAAGAGACCTTTAAAAAAAAACAAATTAAAGAGAGATGGAAATAAATAAAAAGACAGGATATAATGGACAAAAGCTCACTCTCGATGATGGATAATGGAGATGTTTATTCATTCTTTTTTTAAATAAAAGAAATGGAGATACTTTTAAATAGAAATGACCGCATAAACATCATTGACCGTTTTGTCATTTTCAACTCTTTTCATTCATGGTGATTGTGTACTTGTATCATTTACCTGTATACATGTGTACTTTTTTTTTATAAGTTGCTCAATGTAGATATTAATTACCCGAGGTAATAATATCTATTCGAGATGTGTCAAAAGCTAAAAATAATTGAACATTAGTTTTGGAGATTGTGCGAGTCTCGCCTCTTACGTTAAATTCAATTTCGTTTGTACATATTAATTTTAGTTTAGTGGGTAATATTATTTTGTAAGAAAAGAAAGAAACTCTATCTTTTTTTTAGTTTCACGAAGACACTTTTTTTTTGTAAAAGGAGAAGAAATTCCTTTTCTAGAAAAGCATAAAGATATTACATGTTCGATAGATAATAATGTTGTTGTCAAACAAATAGGAAGAAATTTACATAATTTAATAATAATTTTTTACATAAATCCATCTTTTAAATTTTTTTAAAATATTAACGCAAATACTCGCGAATATTAAAACACTAACTAAATACACACATAGTAAATATATATATGTAAATATGATTCCCGTGAGATTAGCTCAGTTGATAAGGACATTGCATAATTTATGCATGCAGAGGTTTGAAATCCCTGGTACCTTACTTCTCCGAGCTCCAGCCACCTAGTTATCTAACAAAAAAATAAAAAAATATGAATAGGATGCAAATATCATTTTTATCAAACGGAAGTAACAGTACTATCCGTGTCCATGAATATCCATCCACCTGACGAGATGTACTCATGGATGGTCACCACCTTCAACGGGTAACGGTATCATGGCTTTCTCCATTTTCTTCACCATCACATGATAGCACAGAAATGTCCTCAATCACCGAATGAAGCGGTTAAATATAAATGCTAAACTAAAATATTTCTAAAAAATAAAAAATCAGAATGTAACGTAACGTAGTAGTAGTACACATTTTATTTTCCATTTTTCCATACAAAATTCAATGCTACAATAAATAAAGAAGAGTCCAAATATTAAACTCACCTCTGCATCCAAGCAAGCAATAAACACAAACGTATTAAATAGTTTATTCTCAAAACTAATTCCTTTCTTTCTTTCTTTGTCTTCTTTCTTTCTTTCATTTTCTTGTGCAAGAAAATTAATTGCTTCTATATACTCCTTTCTCAGGGTGCTCTAGATAAACAAAGCTAGTTGATTCCTGGTTCAACTCATTTTCTGAAGGTTCTTTTTCCTCAACTCTTTCTTTCTATGAATTCTATCATATCCTAATATCATGATCATAACTTTCTTGGTCTCTTTTCCTGTTAAATGAAATGCTTTAGATGAATGAATGTAACTTCTTGTTTCATTTTATTCTCATGCATGCATGGCTAAACTAGAATACTGTAAGTGTAGATTAATAATCTTGAAATATTTTGCATTTTTCTTGGAACATTTTTTTATTTATTTTTGACTTTTTGATTGGTTATTATCATTGTTATATTTGATTCATTATAGGTGTAAGATTAAAAAATGCATGATGATAAATTTGTATCATATCAATCAATTTTCTAATGTGGATTGTGATCAGGCAGATTATTTGGCCTCTGCTGGTTTTCTTTTGATTTTCATGTTTGGATATTCACTTTTATTTATGAGAAATAAAAGTGATTCTTGGAACATAAAATTGATTTTTACATGTTTTTGTTTTGTTGAGTAGAATTGATTTTGGTTTCAAAATTAAGTGTATTTTTGGAATCATGAGGAGTTTGATGAAATCACGGTGACACCGATTTTGTTGAAACTTTAAAGTGTAACTTTTGCCAAAATAATGGCGGCTCACCATCATTCCGTCAAATTCATTGTCTATCCAAGCATGCACTAACTTTAACTTGAAATTGTTATTTGGAATTTTTAAATCCAAACATGATTTATAGTCTCGATTTTATTGTTCAATTCACTTTTATGTAAATGTATCCAAACATAGATCACTTTATAGTCAATTTAATTGTTCGTTTCACATTTTAATTTATTGTAGAACCAAATAGATTCTGTTTCACTGTAATATGTTTAGAACTAGCATATGCAATAATGTTGGTTAATTTTTCTTGAACATTTTATTGAAAATGCTAAGTTTGAGTTTCAATTTATTGTTTTACAGAAACTAATTTCATGTTAGTCAGAGATTTAATGGAAAAAAAGCAGCTAAACCTTAACCGGCCACTTTTATCAGTAAGGAGAGTCACATCAAAAATAGCTTCTGAATCAGACAACAAAAGGAAAAGTACTGATAATCCTCTTCCTTATTACAAATCAGAGTTAAACTCAGGTCCAGTGAGAAATGCCGGCGCTATTCCTTTTCAATGGGAGAAAACACCGGGAAAACCGAAAGATATATCAGTTATTGAGAAGGAAATTGGAAGCACTCTTTCCAATCCTCAAAATGTTACATGTTTGGTTAAGAAAGTAATAAAACATGAGAGTGAAGAAGATGGAATCGTGGAGAAGGTAAATTCTGATTCTGATTCGGATGACGGAGATGAGAGTTTTCAAGATGCTCGTGACACACTTTCAAGGACTGAATCATTCGTCACACGCTGTAGTATGAGTATATATGATGATCCTGAGGCACAAGTCAAACCCTATGGAAGTTTCTCAAGCGATGAAAAGGCTCGCGATTTCATGATTGATCGGTTTTTGCCTGCTGCAAAGGCAATTATATCTGAAAATTCTCGACGTGCGTCCAAGAAGCTGGTACTTACTGGACAAGGACAACAAAAACAGCCTTGGAAAATTGGAAGTGCAGAAAAGTCATATCCTCTTAATCAGCATAGACCAAAATCGTTGCGGCATAAGGAAGGAGGAATATTAGAAAGTGATGGTTCACAAAACTTTCCTACTAATACTACAGCTTGTGGACTATTTCCTCACTTTTGCCTTTCGAATCCAATGCCAGGAGTAAGAACGGAGAATAAGGTTCAAAACAATGCAGGTTGTAATTCTATTGGTTCTCCAATTGAAACTAAAAAAGAGGTACTAATTTGCCTTTATGTAATTTTCTTTCACTTTTGGTTTTGGTTACAATTTCAATTCATAAGCCTTTATGTTTATTTCATCTCTCTTGTTCAGCAGCATGCTAGACCTCAACTTGAAGGGGAATGTGGCGAGCCGTTAGCCCGTGATAGCACTCAACTTGAAACTAGCTATGAAAGCCCTATAGTTGAGAAAATTCTATATGTTGATTCTATACATAAGACAAAGTTCCAAACCAATCACAAAGGAGATTCTTCGCTTGATAATAGCCAACGGTTGGATGTTGTAAATGTGAAGGCAGCATTAGAAGCTAAAATTTCGCAATCTCTTGATTTAGAACATGCAGTGGAAGATCATGATGGGAAGATTGACTTAGAAAGCGAATGTGGTGTGAATTTAGGCTATCAGGAGCTATCTGATGCAACAAACTTTTTTGAGATTCCTCTTGTCCTTCCTCCACTGAAAGCTCCATCCGAATCTTGGCTTAAGCGCACTTTACCTACTATTTCGACAAGGAACACATCTTCAAAGTCTATACCTTGCTGCAAGTATTTATTCAAGACAGCATCACTGTGTCCCAAGCGGGAAACAATTGTTAATTCTTCTAATGTGCAACATGGTGTCATGCATCTCCGTGGGGTAATTCAGTACTATCTCGTTATCATATTAAATGTCATCTTTGCAATATTTACGCGTCAAATTTCTTGTCACTTTAGAATATCGATAGATTAATTACTCTTTTATGATATATTAACTAGTCCTTCTACTTAACTTTAGTTACACACTAAGAACGTTTTAATCAGCGACAATTGTTTTAACTTGAAAATGACTATAATTAACAATTTTCGTATGACGTATGTGTTACCGCAAATGACACTTTATATGGTGTGGAGGGAGTACCATTTTATTCTGTGCATTGTTTTGTGTAATAATTACATGCCTTGAGTCTTCCAATTTTTCCAGGAACGGCTAAAACCGATTGCAGAAGATTGAATTTTTCAGAGTGAAGGGTTTTACAAGTTGACTACTTGCTCAAATGTTCGACATTTTTGGTAGTGTAAGATTTGGATCACTTTGTGTTGCCATGCTTTTGGTAACTTCATAATTGTAAATCAGTGTTCATTTTTTTGTATCTTTGTAAATGTGATCAGTAGTTTCTGTGACAAGGTTGTCTTTTCTTTTGGATGTAAAACAAAAACATTTGTGTGAAGCAAATTTTTGCTGATTTGGCTAGAGTTGCAACTCTTGTGGCGGTTGTTTTTTCTTTTGTCTAGACCCCTTTTTATTTTATTTTTAAACAGCTTTCATTTTTAGCCTTTTATTTTTTTTCAATAAAAATAAATAAAATTTATTGACAAAAACGAATATATGCATTACTGCAACCGAAATAAAGTCATTCTATGTTTCTCCTTCCAACTTAATAAGGAATTTTATTATGTTTGAATTAAAATTTTGGGAAGTTTGGTCACTTTTATAGTATTTTCTAATTCTAATGTTTAATCCCAGCCTTTTTCGGGTGTAAATTAATCCATATAATCACCATACGTGAAACATGTTTTTTTTTTTTTAACCTTCGTGTTTTTGGAGGAAAGAGTCTAATAATTTAGAGTTATGTTAGAAACAAGTAAAGTTTAACCGAAAATTATTTATAAATTGAACTTATGTTATTCCGAACTTTTTATTTATGGAACTCATTAACAGTTCAATTGATTAAATGATCACGTCACAACATATTTTCTTATTTTAGAAAACAACTTTGAATTCAATTTTAAATAAGTCAACTTATTTTTTTCTTGACAAATACTCGATGTAAAATATTTTAAAATTTTATTGCGACAGCTTGCTATGTGACAGCTTCATCAATGTAAAATATTCAACCGAAAAAAGAACAATAACTAATTTTGGACACGTTGCATATTATGCTGCATTGTCAACCAAGTCGACATAATTCTTGTTTTTTTTTTTTTTTACTAATTTTCCATATATGAAAACCCTGGAAGTTTTTGACCAAGTTTATATGCGGTAGCAAACATTGAGAGATAATCAAGGAGTCAAGTGGACCCCGATCTGAATTTGTTTTTGTACCCACATATTACGTATAGCAAAGTGTGAATGTATTCAGAAAGATAAGCTCACATTATTCTGAGTGATGGCAAGAGAATTTCTTGCTATTCTTGGTGGTGGCAAAGGAGATTATAATTCAGGAATTTTATATTTATTGGGAATTATCTTTCTGTCTCTTTCAGTTTTAGCCATCATCATATTTTCTTGTGGTGATGATAACAATCACAAGCATCGAAAAAGAAGAAGTGGACGTGGTGGTATGAGTGGAATTGGTGGTGACGGTGGAGGCCACGGTGGTGGTGGTGGATTAGACGGCGGTGGAGGTGGTGGCTAGATCAATTACCTTGTGTACACAAATATACATTGGTATGACATGTATAAATGAAAATTAAATTAGTTCATAGAGTTCTTTAATTTCTGAGGTAATTGAAATTCTTGACATGTTAGTTTTTTTTTCTTTTTTCTTTTCTGTTTTCTTGTAAACATGGATTGGAGTAATTGCTATTCAAAATTCAAGATAAAGCATTCTTGATTTCTTTTTTCTTTTTTTTTGTTTTTCTTCATGTTAAGAATGTCTGTAATTATTTATATCTGGAATTTTATGTTTCTTTGTAATCTTATTGCAATTATTTAATGTAGAAATGCTAGTTGGGTTTGGGATGAGAAGCCCAGATACTAGATCCGTGTGGAATATGCTTTAGCTAATATAAAATGTTAAATAAAAACACATAAAAGTTTGAAGGAGTATATTTTGTTTTCCTTTTGTATAGAGATGGAGTGCTATGACCTCTAGTAGGTTTCTTTAGATAAGTAATCTCATTTGTCTTCATATGGGTTGCTTCCCTTTTACTTACTATAAAGTTCTCTTATTGAAGAAAACAATGAGTTCCCTTTATTCAGAGGTAAGCTTAAAAGTTAAAACTATTTATCTTCAACCTATTGCTAACGTATCATACCTAAAATTATTGTTGGGAGAGTTTTACTTTTATCATCTATCATGGGAGGGATTCAGTTAGTAAAGTCCATTGTTTATGGTATACTTTTGTACATTTTCCATGTGGAGGTAGGCATGTCTCATTTTCTTACTCATGTTGGGAAACTTTATTTGGTCATGTGATACTAATACAAAGATGAAAGTTATAATGACTAGAGTTAAGTTTGTTCTCCCATCTTAAAAAGAATTTGGATTTGTTGCAGTAACCAACCAATCATGTGCATTCATGAGGTCACCATGTCAGATGATCATGATTTTAATGCATATTTTAATTCTTTTAAGAAAAATTAAAATGTGTGCATGAATGTGTAGATTGTTGACTGCAACAAATCCGAATCATTTTGAAAAAGGGTCTTTCCTTCTTCTTTTTTTATCTATTCATGTCTTTAATGATATTGTTATGATTAATAGTTCGATTTGGTTCTTCTCAAAATCGGTAAGCCTGTTTTATAATACGAGGAACAAAACTGTCACATTATGCCAAATCTTCTATTTGGTCTTCTTTAAAAGTTCATCGAGGTTCAGTTATGGACAACGTAACTTGGCTTCTTGGTGATAGTTCCATAATCTCATTCTGGCAAATAAATGGCTTGATGAACCAGTTACTGATTTATTCCATATTTCCATGCATCTTCATCGGTTGTTAAAAATTAAAATCTACAGCTCAAGACTTCATCCTGTGTGTAATGGTGAAGATTTCAGGAACTTAACTTGAAAAGTTGTTATGATTTTCTTAAATACCCTTATCAACCTTCTTATTGGGGGTAAGGCCATTTTGACTACTTGCATTTCACTTAGCAAACAAGTGCTTATGATACACAGTATGCTCTTCCACTTAAAACCCTTAGTGGTCGAGAAAAGTTCCATTTGCGTCTCACAGGATCTAGTGTCGAGTAAATCATCAAATTAGTTATAATTTTATAGAGCGCTCTTAAATAGATTTTATGAGATTATGAGTATTTCAGAAAAGTTATTAACTTTATTAAACTGTCAAATTGATTTGTATATTTAACTACTTATAATCAATTAGATCTTTATATTTTAATAATCTACTATCAATTTGGTTATTATATTTCACCATTTATTATCAATTTAGTTTCCAACACACTCTTAAATGAACTAATGTGAGTAAAATTTAACACAATCAAATAACTTTTTGAATCATAATGTCAATAACTTATTTGAGCGTGAAGTTAGAGAAGAATTCAGTGGTGTGTGCGACAACGAGTCACCTATGTGTGTAGTGATGTGTGTGACACTACACACATAACGACACATAAAGTGATAGAGAGTGACATAAAATTAACTTTAGTTGATCAATTTTCTGTACTTTCAAAGACCAATTCACAATATCTACGAAGCAAGTAACAAATCCAGTTACAAAATTTGATTACAACATTCAACAACATCATACATATATACTAAAGTTATTCAGGGACTCTACAAAATTACGAAAGAAAATAAAACAGAGAAGAGCCATGGAAGAACCTAAGTGAACATATAGCTGACAAGCTTAACGGTGTTAACTGTTAAGCTTCTGAGCTATATATCCACTTTTAATTGTGGAGCTATATACCTTTTCCACGGCCTGAACAAGAAAACGCTGCCGCTATTATTTTGATTATTCTGATCTTGATTTGCCCTCTCCTTGGTGGGAACATTTGAGTGGATATACTCCTCTGTTTGGCTTCTTCAAACTCTGCTAAAGCTGAAGAACAAACTGGGGTGTGAAAACGCATAATTAGAATACAATATTGAAGAACTATAGTTTTTGTTAATGCAAGTAATTGGCACTGATAAGGATTAGAAATGAAGAAGAATTGAAGGGAAAGTTTAGAATTGCAGTGAAAATGGGATGGGAGTGAGGGTGCTATAAAGAGACAAAGGCAGAGAGTGTGGGAACTAGACAACTGTAGCAGGCGTGTCCTCCAAGATTCCTATTTCTTTTTCTGCTTTTCTTTTTCATGTTTGATTACAGGTTTTCTTAAAAATCATTAGGACTCTTTAGTTTGTCATTGTCATCAGTTTGGGCTACTCTTGTAAAAAAATCCAATCAAATTTAATAAGGTTTAATTTGATTATTTTTTAGATATGCAAATTACAATTGTATTTTGCATATCTAATATGAGAAATGCTAACAATATATCTTCTAACACACATTTTTTAACAGACTCTCTTTGATTGGTTAAAACTCACATGAGACCCACCAAATTTATATGGGACCCACGTAATTTGGTGGGACCCATGTGAATTTTAACCAATCAAAAAGTGTGTGTTGGAAAGTGTGTGTTAAAAGGTGTGTTGCTATCATTTCTCTATGTAATATTACATGAATTATATGAATTATATTGTGTGAGTTTCAATTATTATTTGTCATTTCGTCTATGTATATACAAAAAAAACTATTGATTATTTTAAACACATGAAGTTGTAAAATGTAAATTAAATTAAACTAATCGGTTTTGAAAAAGTGATTTGGTATTTGATCCGAGCGATTTTTATAAAAGGACATTCAAACACATCAAATAATATTCAGTTTTTGATCGGTTTACGAATTTTATTTTAGATCAGTTTAAATTTGAACGCTACTAATTATGAATTTTTTTACATAAAAATGTAGTGGTTATTTTTTGGCTCTTGCTCTCGTGTTTTCTGATAGAGCGAGCTTAGATATTCTAAAGATGAGTCTAAATGTAACTAAATTTTGATCAATGATCAATGTAACTAAAACTTACTTAATGTTGATATTGTTATTGTTGTTGCCATCTTATCTATTTCTTCATATTTAAGTACAACAATAGGATTGGTATAAAGTTGAGTCTTTGATAGAGACTTAAAGCATCTACAACGTAGTAACGCTGTGAATGGTTTCTTCTAAGTTCTAACTATCCTCACCGATTTTTCAACGCTGTACTATGTTCCTAAACCTCTTTCACACTAGTAGTAAGCAAAAGTGTGGGTTCCAAGCATTCTTGAAGAAATTTTGTAAAAAAAAAAAAAAAAAAAGCATTCTTGAAGAAATGCTTCGTCAAACCATCACTTTCTTCAATGTTCAACACATTATGGTCTTAGGTCAGTTCAATTACCGTAGTTTGTTCAATATCATATTGGACACTGTTGAGTTTATCATTATTGTTGGGAAATTTATAATTCATTTGTAATTTAAATTAAATTTAAAAGACCAAGTATTTCTATATTTAATATGAATGCTCTTTGATGTCACTTTTTAAAAATATTATTCATAATGGTTCTTTATCTATTTTTCATTTCAATGTTGACAAAATTTCCCAATTCTTCACGCTTTTATGTGATAGTACATGAAATTACACATGATGTAAGTACTTAGTTGATAGTTGCAAGTATAATATTATAGAGTGATTAAGTTCAAACCTCGAACACCTCAGTTTTAGAAAAATCGATTGTCTATATTTAAAATGTTGTAGAACTTTTATTCATGAGTTCGGATCCTAAGTAAAATGGTGTAGTTGTCTATGTTTAATGTAATGCAGTGTCTTGAATAAAACAATCTCTAATTAAATGAATCTGTAGAAAAATCACACCCAATATCCATGTCGACAAAAAACGTGACTAATAAACACTGTCAAGTCATAAATGAATCTTTCACATCATAAATAATGACCCTAAAAAATGAGATGAAAAGCCAATTTTTTTTAAAAAAGGGAATGTTAACGAGTGCCTCCGGGCACTCTTTAAGCACTTTAAATGGTAAGTTTTTAATGAAAAGTTGTATATTGAATGCATTGGAAATTATAAATGTTGACTTTTCAAAAAAATAATTGCTAAATTTAGGATGCTTAAAGAGTACCTTGGAGGCACTCGTTAACAAAACCCTTAAAAAATTAATAGGGAGACAAAAAAGTCGATTTTTAAAATAAAAGGGCAAAAACTTTAATTTTTTAAAATAGGGCGACAAAAAGTGCATTAATATATCTATATCATGTCATCATTTTTTTTTCTTGTTGAGTAAAAGTTTATGTAGGTTAAACTCATACACGAATCTAGATACTATAAATTAGGGGCAATTGCCCCCACTACTCTTTTTGTTATATTTGTTAATTTTTTTATATTTCAATGATTGTTTCCTCTTAAAATAATATATTGCCTTCATTAAATGAAAATTTATACCATAAAAAAGAGTTTCGCTCGTTAATTTTATAAAATTAAATGTGTAAATGCATTTGAGATTAAATTTTGAATGATTTCTACCATATTTTTTTAAATATAAAGACACGTAAAAAACAATTTTAATTTGTAGATGTTGATGAGTCTTTAATTTTCTAATATATAATAGGATAATATTTATAATCTTGAGTATTTTGTACAATGATAAAGATGTTATTATTATATCACTTATAAATTGCTAATTTTTTTTTATAAATATATACTATATACTCTCTCCGTCCCAAATTATATGTTGTTTTAGGGAAAAATGATTTGTCCCAAATTATATGTCGCTTTACAATACCAGCAATATTAATGTTACTTTTTCTATTATAACCTTAACTATTTATTACTATCTATTCTTTCATTTATCTTTCTCATATTATTTATTAAATATAATTTTGTAAAACAACTCATAATATTTTTTTTCCACACACTATTAATTATATGAAATGCTCAAAACGTCATACGATTTGGGACGAAGAGAGTAAAATCTTGCTCCGAGAAGCCCCCATAAATCATGGATTAATGGTTGAACTCGTGAAATGATCGGACCAAATTTCAAGGCTTAACGAAGGAAATTTAACAAACTTTTTTTAAGCGTTTAACAAAAGTACCTATAGGTCACCGGTTAAATAGGTCATCACCTGGGGTTTTTTAAAGTGTTCATCATTTTTGCACCAAAAAGAAAGCTTGTGTGGTTTTGGCGGGAAAGAAAATAGTTGGCTCAGAAACGCAAGATGGCGAACAAACTCATCAACCAATTAGGTTTACCCAAATCCATCGCTAACATCTTCACCGCTCGCAACATCATCACCGCCAAGGTACCCTCGCTATTTCCTTTTCCCCTTTCTTCAATTTTCCATGACCTAATTAGCAACCATTTTTTTGAAAAATTGCAGGATGCCTTATCTCTAACTGAATTTGAATTGATGGAGTTGTTAGATGTTGGTATGGCAGAAGTAACATCTGCAATGGCGCACATTAGTGAACTCGTCTGTCCACCTTGTCAAACTGTATGCACTTCTGATCAAAGACGTCGACATATGTGATTACATTTAATTATGTGATTTATTTAAATTTAAATTACTACCGAAGTCAACATGTTTGACTTTCATTTTAGGTTTTCATACATTAGTTTTTTGCTGAGTTACTGAATCTTGTGATAATAATGTGATAGGCGTTGCTTTTGATGGAGCAACGAGTACGGAACGAGAGCTTGGCAGGTCATCTTCCCACTCGATTGAAAGGGTTGGATGAAGCCTTATGCGGTGGTATACCGTTTGGTGTTGTGACAGAATTGGTTGGTCCACCAGGAATTGGCAAAACACAGGTGAGTGAATTATTGGTTTGGTAACATTTAACACTTGAAAGATTCTTATCTGGATGCTTTTCTGATGGTCTTGTTTGGATAAACAATTTATTTTGCAGCTTACGAATAAGCTATTTCTATAAGACAGGATAAAATAAAGTCAAACTGTTTTTGTATAATCTATAAGCTGTTTTCATAAGTTATCCGGACAAGCTTAAGGAAATAAGCTGAAAACCATTTATGAATTTGTCATAAGTTGTTTTCATAAGTTCTCTCATACAGTGTCGGAAGTGCTTATACAAATAGATAAGTTCAAATAAGTAAATCCAAACAGGCCCTTGGATTATGGTAATGTTTGAGAATGTTATCATGACTGGTGGTTATTATATTGCAGTTTTGCTTGAAGCTCTCATTGCTCGCTTCGTTGCCGGTAAACTACGGAGGCTTAGATGGTCGAGTGATATATATTGACGTTGAATCCAAATTTAGTTCAAAAAGGTAGTTAAAGCACGCATGCATTGCATTATTGCTTTGAGCGAATTCAATCATAATAATACTATTTGTTTACTATCTAATATTTTGATTTCTTTTAAAAGACATTGTAGTATCTTCTATTAGTGATTTTACTTTTTCCTAGATTGATAGAGATTGGAACAAAAAGCTTTCCTGAAATATTTCACAAGAAAGGAATGGCACAGGAGGTGTGTACATTGCTTCTCCTTTTCTTTTTCAGTGTCTTTCATTGTATAGGTTTTCTGGCTCATCTGAACTTGATAATATCTGAGAATTAAGAACTTGACAAGGATTGTTTTTACTTGACATGTCACAGATGGCTGGTAGAATCCTAATCTTACGTCCTACATCACTTTCTGAATTTGCTGAGAGGTGAGAATCTTCATATGACTTAATTGTAGCTATTCTTAGCAACATAAACCATGGTACACAAAATCAATATAACAATATGTGAGACCTACATGAGAATTAGGTACCATATTAATGGGTTAAAAGACGAGAACTTACTGATGCTTGTTCATGTACAATGAAGTTATGTATAATTGTAGAGGAACTAAGTGCTATTTGGTTATTCCGCTACGCACCACCGTGCTCGCGCCGCTATTTGCCACGATTCACTACCTAGCGGGCACTAGAAGATGGGCATGAAAAATATCAAAGCTTTATTTCAGAAGAAAAGAACAAAAGTAATGCAAAACACAAAATGATAAATTAATATTTCTGCTATTTAGAAAATAAGGAAAAGATAGAAAACAAGTTGTTTCGATGTTGTACAGGATTCAATGGTTATTAACTATTGTAGTCATGTGGTGATGTGTTGAGATAGTTGCCTTTAGCCTAAATCTCATTCAGACTGATATGGTATGTCATATTTCACTTTCATAACAGAATGGAATTGTTGAGATTCCAGATCGACTATAAATATGATTGAATTAGTCCTTACAGTATAAGGTTTGGGAAATCCTCGGTAATTTACCTTGCTTTCAGGGCTGAGTTAGGCATGGTCTTAATTCTAAGATTGTATCGGAGCTTATCTTGGACATTGTTATTGGACCACTAATATTTTGTCTACGCTCCAGATGTCCAGTTCTAGGTGTGAGAAGGTGTATTAAGACCCTCTAATGCTCTAGATACCCAGTTCTGGGCATGAGGGTGTGTTTTGAGATCTCAACATGCTACATGACACGTACTCTATCAAGACCATCTTGTCCCTAGTCTGAAAGAATACAAACGTTGATCAGTAGTTAAGAAGTGGACTTGACCAAAGTTTTAAATGATTTGGCTGATGTAGCCTCAACCGTGGTTGCGAAGACACAAAGCATCTTGATATTGTGGTCTAAATTGCGGTCACAAACATTTGTTTTAAAACCTTAGACTGGATATGCCCATTGTGTTTCTTTTAGTTTTGAAGTCTGTTTCTGATACACGACACTCTTAAACCGGTCTGCGTGTAACATGCTGCTGATTATGCATATAGAATCTGTCACAACTCCTATTTTGCTCTACTTTCTCATTCTAAGTTTATATAAGATAATTGTATGACATAATGTGTTAACACTGCCAGTTTGCAACGGATCAAAGTATCACTCCTCCAGCAACAAGTGAAGTTGCTCATCATTGATAGCATGGCTGCTCTTGTTTTAGGGTGAGCTAAACTTTTTGGCAATGTTTGTGAAGAATGTAGTCAAAGACGCTCCCTTCAAAGTTATAATTATTCTTTGAAAAGGAGCTGCATCCAATTAGGATGGTGTATGTGATGAGAAATAGGAGAGCAGAGGATTCCAGTTTCTGAGTTAAAGAAAACAGTTACAGTATAACAGAACAACTAACCAAAAGTGCTGGCCGCAGGTTCTCAACCAGTCTCCCTATCTGGTGAATGAAGCCATTTGATCAACACCTCGAATTCACCTGCAGAATTTTTCTTCATGTCAACCACTTCTATGAGTTGTACCTTCAACTCCTGTTTTATTTGATAGCATTGGGGGCAGACGGCAGAGGTTGGGCCCTCTGATCTGGACCCAAGGCTTTCTTCAACAAGGAGAGTTGAAAAGCTGAGTGGGTTCTGCTGTGATGAGGTAATTTTATAACCTGTATAAAACCTGTCCAACCCTCTCTGATAAGGCCCGTAACAATGGGAACTTTCATCGGGGTTTTTAGATGTAAAGCTGCGGCTTCGGAAATACTCAATACTTGGTCTCACTCCTTTCCTATGGTTGTTTTCTTGTCTCTCAAGTCTCAACTGGTCTTGTGCCTTGAGAAAGTTTCTTCTCAATTCAACCAACAACTCATCTTTGCTGCGTCCATGTCTGCTGATTTACTTCCTCAACCTTAAAAGGAAACGTAGTCCCTTCAAGAGTAAAGGAATAACATTTTCTTCAATGCTCATCCGGTTACAAACTATCCTTTTCTGCTTCCAACATAATGTGCATCTTTACCATGACTGAATTTCATTATTTCAATGCCTTCCTCCCTGCATGGTTCTTCATGGCATCATCAGTTGGGTGAGGTTCTTCGTCATCTCTTCCAATTAGGTTAGTGCAGAAGTACTATGAACAGTAGAACCCTTGGTATTCAATAGACCTGGACTCTCTGCAATAATGATTACACTCGTCTTCTTTTCCCTGCTCGGCTAATCATCTCAACTAATAGTTGGTTAATTGTTTTGAAACACTGTAATTGTTGTAACTAATTCAAAAATTGGGACCCTCCCTCCTAATTGGATGTTGCGGCTTATCATTCTTGTGCTATACTCCTACTCATAATGTCTCATTATGCATATAAATTGGTCACTTTTTCTATTCAGTGAACATGATTGTGGGGCTTCCAGGCAACAAGCATTGGGTTGGCACGTCTCTTTCATCAAGTAAGAACCACTTGTGAGATTTTATGAAGTGAAATTACATGTTCTTGAAGGAAGTTCTGATTTTGAACCAGTTCAGGTCACTTGCTGAATTTTCACGCATTCCAATTGTATTGACAAATCAAGTAAGATCTCATGTTGGTGATGAATCTCTCATGTATTCCTTTCAAGGTATGATGAACAAATTATTTTCAGATAGCTTTAACTAGGGTTTAACATATCATTGGGCATGTTAAGCAGCACAAAGCCGCTCTACAAAAGAAGACATTCCTGTGACGTTTGATTCTCATCTTGTTGCTGCTTTGGGAATTAACTGGGCTCATGCCGTGACCATCCGTCTTGTACTTGAATCCAAATCAGGTTGATTAATTTGCAGCTGCCTTCTTGATTTTAAATGCATTCTTCTGTAACAAGTTTCTGTACATGCCACTTGACTCAAATAGTTGGAGTGGGTGGTGATTTGGGTTTAGGTCGTAAAGTGAACTCATGATACTGACTTCATAGATAAATGTTATATATTTACTTAATAACATGTTCTAGGGTGGTTTGAGTCTTCCACCTTGTTATTTTTTTAAAAAAAATTGTTTGAACACAAAAAGAATGAGACCAGAAATTCATATCAGTTGTTAAATAATCGAACATTCTTTTAAAATAAGAATTTAATGTGGAAGGGTTTTAACAAATATCTCCCTTCTTGGTTAAAACTCTTATCAATTTTGGCTAAAAACGTGCTAGTGTTTGAAGTTTGAAAATTTAGCAATTAGATGTAAAGGATAAAAGAGACAGGAATGTAGCACATGATATTATAATTTACAAATGAAAGTCTGAATAATGACCTTATACCAAGATTTTTATGACATCTCTTGATCATTTAGCCCATCCTATCTAATGAAAAAAAAAAAACTTTTTTTTTGTTATTTTGTTGGTTTTTTCGGGTATATTTGGATTCGCTCATTTTGGGTACCAAACTTGTAATTTCAATCTTACCAAACTTGGGGAGGACAAAGCGATTTTTCCTAAATGTCAACCAAAACCAAATACACATTAGGGGCTTGGGTCAAGAACAAGTGTGGTATAATATGTAAAAAGCCAACCTGAAAACACTCAGGTGTAACTAACACAACTAAGTATATAACTTAGCTCAATTATATAATATTTAACATGGGATTCCTAGTATTCTGCAAAATGCCAATGTGTCAATCACTATATAATTATTGCGATAAATGATTGTGTTTGCATAACACATTTGAATTTCGGATGATCAATTTCTTGCAGGTAAAAGGTTTATTAAGTTGGCAAAATCTCCAATGTCACCCCCTTTGGCTTTCCCTTTTCACATTACTTCATCAGGGATTGTTTTACTTGACAATGATGGGATAGAGATGAAAGGGCCAGAAATAAGCACTATACACTGCCAAGGTTTGTCACTGAGCTTTTTTGCTGTTAGGAGCATTTAAGTGTGTACAAAAATTATTTGGAAAGATAAAGCCGTAGCGTATGTAGTGGGTGGACATTCACAACTAGTTGTTCTGTATAGATTATAAGCATGAATTCACGGAGAAAAAGTACTTATTCTGGTTGACTGTTAAATGTGACAACTATGGGTTTTAGATGTTCTTTTTGCATACATGAGTAAACACTTTAATAACTTTGTGTGAGTGTTAAGTTTTATTAAATCAACCATGGGATTGAAAGTTCCAAGAAGTATATCCGGTCTGAAATTTCATAAATTCAAAATTTAGTTGTTATTACGTAATCGAACCATTTAACACAATGTAAGTAAATATTTATGATTGTATTATATACATAGAATGTACTAAATTATCTGAAAATAGGCATGCAACATGCATGATTAAGATAATCACATGATTCAACAGTTGAACTGGTTAATAGTTTGTTCTGTAAAAAAATATTAGATGGTATAAGTGAATACTTACACCTAGTGTTAAGGGCACACCCTCCTGTAATTTAGTCATTGTTCAAAGCATTGCAGAGAAATGTGCAATTTCTATTTACGCTATTTTTATGGTTTTCTTTGATTGTCTAAGTATATTAAAGCTCAAATCTTGACTTACCAATTTTGAAAATTTTATGAAATACATGCAGGCCAAAATGCTCTGTTTAATTTGGAATTGGTAGGGCACTGATTTTCAGTCGATAGTACGCCTTTTCCAATTGTATGGGATATGACCATGAATTTTTGCTCATCTTCTAGTGAAAGCAGACAAGTTGGTACAACTGGTTCCCTTCAACAATCTGTTTTCTTTCAGATATTCTGAGGTTAGTTAGTAATTGTCATTGGGATATATATTATATATATTATTGTTCTAGGCTTTTATACATGAGCCAGAGCTTCCATATATATATTTTTTTGTTTCAAGTGGTATAACTTATAAAATTGGTTGTTATGTTCATACAATATGGAAAAATGTCCATATTTATTTTCTTTTTGTTATCATGAGATTACTTATGGTTGTTTAGTCGAAAGTATTTTCCTGTGTCTTACAGCTACAACCTACTGTTATATGAAGATGAACTGTGATTAGATTTTATCAAATGATTTAGATCTTATATTTAGTTGCGGACTATAGCTTGTATCTTGCCCTGCTATTGTCGCCACTGACAACTATGTTTCTCGTCTATGTATGGCATGTGATATCTGTCTTCATTATGAATTATGAAACAGACATCTACCTAGAAACTTTTGCTAGGGATGTATTGAACAGTATGTAGTTTTGAAATGTTGGCGATAATCTAGCATTTGCCTTGATATAATGCTTAACAACATGAAAAGGCCTAAATGTCTTCACTCTATTGTAATAAATAAAACTTCATGTAGAAGTGGCGCAAAAGTCTATCTGTGTGTTTGTTTTTTGCTTGCATTTCTGGAAAGTATTAAACTACTGAAATAAGTGAAATATTATTATCTTATAGCATTGTGACCATACTTGGAGCTAGGCTTGTTGATGATTTTGAAGGAATACGTAAATTTAATGACTACAGGTATCAATTTTGATTCTTTGAATTTTGATATGCTCGCAAAAACTTGAGTATCAGTAAATTTTTAGACAAACTGTAATATTTATATGCATCTATTTGTTACCATCAAAATAAATAATTGTCCTTAGGTCGAAATGCCCTGAATCAAAGATGGTTAATTTCTCATCGCCTATATCAATGAAGACATTTATGAGGCGCTGAATCAAAGTTGATTTTCTTTTGGATAGACATTGATAGTTAGTAATTTTTGTTATGGAAGTTTTTTCTATTTTTGTTTGTCCATTTGGGTTACAGAAGTGCAACTTTTATACGAAGCTTTCTTAGCTTAACAAATATATACATTTAAATAATGAAACTTTGATAGGCTATTATAATTTTCATCTCTATGCGGGTAATCGAAAGGAAAAAAATATTACTTGTAGTTGTGTCCTCATGGATAGCAACTTTAATACCCATACACATATCTATTGGGTAACTAAGTACACGAACTTGTTACGCAAACTTTAACTAAAACTAATTGATTAATAATAATAAAATGTAATTGTTTCAATTGTGACTCAATCAAAAAAGTCATTGAAATATCATATATTTTTTTGGTATCGTTGAAATATCTTTAAATTCAGATCATAATCATAAAATCGTTATATTTTACCAACTCAAATATTGTAGACGATGCTATGTTTTATGTGCGTGATTTCTGTTTTGAACTGGATGTTAGATGACATTGAAAACTGGAAGAGCGAGTGAATAAAATGATAAGGGAGGTGTAGCTAGAATATCTTCGAAACGGTGTGCAGTATTAAAAGTGAAGTGCTCTTTTGACCCCCCAAAAATACTAAAATTCTTCGGTTTGTAATTATTGAATGACGTATCTTTTTGTTTTTAAAAGTTTTGGTATATAAAGACCTAAAGGTCGAGCATATGATATTGACTCTTACAACGAAGATAATCGGTGACTTGATAGTAACAAATATAAAATTTTATATTTGCACACCATTTTTATGGTTTTGTGATTACTAAACTATGTTAAAGTGAATTGTTTATGTATTGTTTATAAACAAAGCACAATTTGTTCACATACGGGTACTCTTCAAAAGAATAAGGGTACGAGAGAAACCACCATGTGACATGATTCGAGACTGTTACCTTAATTCCATTTTAATATAGTACTAACATGTGCATAATTGGTTATGGAGACTAATGAATGCCATCTAATTTGAGGCTGTTAAAGATGAGTTTCACATACCTAAACATAGAAGAGAACGACATTATTATTGTACATTTTATACTAAAAGGTGCTGCACTGCACGTGCTTCTCAATTAGATCAAAGTCTCATATCTACCACATCTTTTTAAAATATCTTCGAAATTGCATATGCATCACGAGGATGACAATAATAATATATTGTCATGTACTACTCCATCCAGATTCACTTCACAAGTCATTTTTCATTGCTTAAAGATTCGAGGAAATGAAGCTTTTAAATCCTAATAACGAAATACTAAGTACTAGGAACTTGGTTGCATAGGACATAAATTAATGGCTAAATTAATTAAACTTTCTTTGGTTTCATAATTGAAATAAAGTACTGGAGACTACAAGCCAAAGATTCCACTTGATTTTTAGTCTATCTCTTTCTCTCTCTAATTAACCTTATACTTATAATATTACAAGTATGTCACATGATTTCAGTTGGACAAATTGGCTGCTATAGTTTATTTGTTCCTATGACTGCCACCAGATATGAATGATGATACCACGCAAATCCATCTGACTTATTCAGAATTAAAAAGGGTGCAAAAGATTTCCAAAACCTTGACAATATATGCCTTTGAAACTTGTTTAACTCATAACTTATGGTATGTACAACTAATCTTAATACTATAATTGATTAAATACTGATGGCTGATCATCTTTTGTTTATTGATTAAACGTGGCATCTTAATCTCCCCGAAATGTTAAAGCTCATTCAACAAATTGTTATTTTTTTTAATATTTCTAGTGGCATAATATTCTGTGGGCATGATCAACAAAGTCATCACATAAATAATGTCATTACAATTCGTAAACAAAAAAAAAACTATGAATTTGTATTCAAGTGAAATATTAATCTATTTTAGGCAATTATACCTAACTTTTTTTTGTTTAGTAAACCGTAATTGTTAGTGTATTTTGATAGTTGACACTTAAATAAAATAAAGAGTTTTTTTTTTGTCAAATAGCCTAGTGTCTAGAACTCACACAATTTAATTGTGAAAAAGTGAAGTATTGAGATTCAAATCCGGCTCCAGCATATAATATACAATATCTCTGCCAACTGATCTAAGCTCCCGGGATTAAAATAGAGAGCTTTAACATATTTCTTTTCGCTAATAAAAGCTTAACATATTTAATTTAATTTACTTGATTATGTAGGTCCTAAATCCTATCCATATTTTGAGAAAACAAAGCCAGGTGTCCTTTCCTTTTATTGGTAGGGTAATACTGACTTGGCTTTATCTTCACCTCACTGCACGGCAAAAGGCACGTCCTTATGGAAAACAATGGATCAATAATATAACTTTGTTCATATTATTATATTTAGGAATAGTACAAACACATAAACAATATGATTCTTAAACCAATAATTGGAATCGAGGGAAGTTAAAATATTGTTCAAATAATAAGGTTGCAACCCTACCTATCTCAAAGTGGAAATAAACGAGGATAAAATAATAGCAATAATTTCGATTAAAATAATAAATAATTAAAAAGTTTGACAAACCGACGGGATTAAGTTATTAAAGATGGCATATTTCCACGAATGGAGAAGAAGCAACCACGTCTCCTTAACCTTAAACCTCGTACATCTTGCCGACAACGTACCCATCCATCCAAAAGAAAACCTAATCTTTTTTATTAGGAAAAATAATTATTCAAACCTAAAACGTAGTGATTATTGTATTTTTTTTTTCAAGTAATTTGGTATTTAAAAATTCACATTTAAGGTGAATAAGTAAGGTGTCTGAGGTTCGAACTTCAACTCTTACATATACTATCTTATTCCTTTTTAATTGTCACATTTTGACTTTTTACACAAACCAAGATAATAATTACTCTTACTACTTTTTATACAACAATGTTTCTTTTTCCTATATTAACCTTAATAATTTAATATCTTATTTCATGTATTTCTCTCTATGTAATAAATATCTAAGGGTAATACAGGTAAAACAACATTTAATAATGTATTAGACTTTGAAAACGATAGTTAATTAGAAACATAATTTTTATGCAAAAGTGACAATTATAAAGGAACAGAGGGAGTATTAGATTGTCCATATCAATTGAGTTAAGGATCATATTGATTATGTAAAAAAAGTTGTTTTTTAATATTCCAATAAGTTGATTACACAATTTTTAAGATACTCCCTCCGTTTCAGAATGAGTGTTGCTTTAGTCAAAAAAAATTGTTTCAAAATGAATGTCACTTTACATTTCCAATACAACTTTAATTTTTTTCTCCCAACTTTACCTTCAATAAATGCTTTAACTTTTCTCTCGCACAATTCTCAATGCAACTTTATTTTTGTCTTTTTCTTGGGATTTTAATAAAAGTGTTATGTCTAATGATTATTTCATTTAATTCCTTAATTTGTGTGCAATTGGCTAAAGCGACACTCATTTTGAAACGGAGGAAGTAAAATTTTTACTTTAAACTTCTTAACAAATGTCATAAAGACACTTATTAACTTTTCTCTTGTATTTATTACCTTGATAATGGTACTCATACACGTTTATACACCTAACACGAGACTTACTTTGACCTAAATGTGATTCTTTGTTTCTAAAAAAAAAGTGTTTTCTTGCCAAAACTAAGTGTGTTAGTACAATAGTACTCCATTAAATATTTATAGTTTAATTAATGAGTTTATTAATCATCCTCTTAAAAAAAACACGAAAAATAAATCAGTTTTACACCTACAATGTGCCATAATATATCTTTTAAATCATTTATCTAATTTTATTAATTGATTTGAATTTAACATTAGATTTGAGATTATATATGGCTCCATAGTGTAGTGGTTGTACACAAAAAATCCCTATTATTTAATATAAAAAAATCCCTGTAAACACTAACTTATGTAAAGACACTTATGTATAGTGTAATAAAAAAAAGGACACTTATGTATTCACCTAAAAAATTGCTTGAAACTAATTTAAACAACAAAAAGTAACGAGTAGTTACAATAATATGATGATGTTTTTTTTCAACGACATATTTTTTTTGAAGTATGGTGAAAAACACAATTATAAACAAGTAACCATAGAATTTATTTAATGTATATTCACCACCTAGATCATAACAACAACACTTTATAGTAAACATTACGTTGAGTTATTTTTTTTTTTTTGAGGGTATTACGTTGAGTTATAACCATAGCAAATAACATTATGTTGATTGACGGAAGTATATTCTTATAGGACCAAACTAAAAATGGTAAATAAGTTAAAAAATCAAATATCTAATTTAACCTAAAAAATACCACAAATAGGTGAGTTGATCAACAAATAAATGGCGCGTGAGGCATCATTTACAGTTACCGGCAGAATATATATGAAGGGAGACACCGAGGTTTCCTGTCTACGAAGAAGAGGGACCACTATTTTCCAAAACCAATAGTAACTAACTCGTGTTCTTTGTACTATTATACACTTTGGTCCTTCCAATAGCAACTTGCCCAATTGGCCAACTGTGCCTATTTTTTTTATAGTGATGTTACATTCTATTCATATGAAATTTATCTACTAAACAAAATAAATTAATTGCAAAGTATTTATTTTGCAAAGTTGAACTTATGTAGTTGATGAACATAGGTTGAAGATGAATTATTATTTTAAGGGTCAAACGAAGAGCATAATTTAAGGATTAAAAAGAAATTTAAACATAAATTTTATATGAAGAAAAATAAATTTTTAAGACATTGTATGTCTTAAAAGATACACCCTCCGGTCACTAATATAAGCAAAAATTCATTTTTTAGATACATTCAATTAATGATGTATGTGGTCTTTATTATATGTCACATGCATCATTTATTGAATGTATCTAAAAAGTGGATTTTTGCTTATATTAATGACCAAAGGGTGTATAACTATGACTTTTAAGTTCGTTAACACGCTCTTTTAGATGCAAGTTTACAAAACCTTTTAAAAATATTTGAGTTTGAATTATCGGTCAGACTTTATTTATCTTTATATGTTAATAAAACTTGATGGACAAAAACTCGTTTTTCCTTTAATTTGAAAAATTAAGAGGAAAATGTTTTTTATATATCACGATTCACTAGTCTCCACTCTTGTGCACCAAACGAGTCAATAATTTACTTATTAAATAACCACCCACTTTTCCTTTCACATTCAACTCCATTAGCATCATTTACTTTAAAAAAACTCCATTAGCATCATCATCATTTCGTATATTAGATATTACTGTAATTAGTGGCTATATGTGTGATACTAATATTATAAGTATCTCTTGGATGGATGATCTACAATAAGCCTTGTTAATTTTCTACCGACATCAAAAGCCGCATCATTGTACACCTGAAAGATTCATCAACCACTCTTTCAACATAAGCTTAAAAGAATTTAACTTAAACCGCAAGTCTCAATTTATAAGTAATGAAATTACTTATTTGTTTGTTAGTTTGTTTTTACACCTTTTTTTTATATATATATAATTGCAAAAAATCAAGATAAAACTCTACTTTCACATTGATCAATGTCCATTATAGATGTTCAAACTTCAATTTAGTCATACTTTCTCCGGTTTCTATTATAAAAAAAAATCAACTTTTTAGATTATTTAAATAACTAATGTATCTGACACTACTAAAAAAACAAAAATTAGTGAGGGAAATTTAGTGAGGGAAAACATGAAATCCCTCTCTAATTCCGTCACTAAATTTTGCGACCAAGGAATTTGTGAGGAATTTTATGTTTTCCGTCACAAATTTCCCTCCCTAATTTTGCTTTTCCTAGTAGTGTGATATATATTACAGATAAAATACATAAGTTATTCAATGAACATAAAAAGTAAGTTTCTTATAATAAAGACAAGGGGCGTAGTAATTAACTTGCTCTATCACTATGCTGACATTTCATAAAAACAAATCAGCTAATCAAAATCTAGTAGAAATTTCTCTTTAGACACCTATGTTGAGCGGTAGTCAATTGTCGTTTAGTGGATGTGAGTGAGCAATCATTAAGTGTCTAAAGAGCAATCATCAAATATGTATCTTGACTGGTCGTCTAAAGAGCAATTATCAAATACGAATGGAAATTTCTCTTTGGTTAAGGACAAGTCGTTTGAAAGAACTCAAATATGAATCTTGACTGGAATAATTCGTCGTTTGAAAGAATCCAAATACGAATCCATACTATAGTATATTCTTAATGAGATATGACTTTTTTTTTGTTGAAAGATTAATGAGATATGACTTACTTCTTAATCAAACTCCATGTTATAACAACCCTTTTCTCCCAATTAGCAATGGGCTTAAGAAAAGAAAGTATTTTTGGTGGAATAAAATATTTAAATTTGAATATGTTAGAAGATTAGTTTTTTTTTATCTTCTTAGTAAGTATTGTTTTGTTACATATTAGCGCAGCTCAAGCATACACTTGAAATTTCATTTAATGCATGTTTGAATGAAAAGCAAAGTTGACAAAATCACAATTGCAAAAACTTTATTTTGTAATATTACAAACTTATACTGACTTATAGTAGTTGATCAATCTCATCGTTCATCCAAACAATCACTTCATTGTCATTGTAGTATGAAAAGGAAAAAACCCTAATCATTTTATCATTTGCTTCTCTGCCGTTGACAACTTTCTGGGTGCAACATAAACATACAATGTTTTCATAACTCACATGGTAGTTATGTGAAACCTAGATCGATAAGAACAACTGTATACCAATTTTGACCTTAAAACTAGAAAGTGGAGTCCTAGTTAGTGGGTGAGGAATGTGTGTAGAAAATGAGAACACGTATCTATTCCTAATTGGTTGAGAGAATAGTGGAAAAAGACATATATTTTGTTTTTCTCTAAACCGGCCATAGCCGGTGTGAATGTCAAATCATAGTGGTGGGGTTGGGTCTAAATCTTATAATAGTCAAGTTACCCGATTTAGAAAGCAATGTTCACCAAAAAGATTTTTAAGGTTAGAAAATTACCCTAACAAGAAATCCTTAATTATGTGACTAACAAAAGATTATAAGATTATTTAGTATTTAGTATTTACCATGGATTATTCTCTCACGTGGGTCCACCTCTTATTCTTGCCACTATTTTTATGGTCACTGGCAAAGGGCAAAGTGCCAAGTTGCTGTTTGTTAGGTGTCCCTTTTATGTGTTTGGCTATATATTACGTTACGTCCTTATTCTTTGAGAGGAAAGTTCATGAAACAAAAGTGGGGACAATTATGGACCTACACACAGCTTTCAACATTATTTTGTTTTAATGATTAGATAAGACACCTAACCTCAACAAAAAAAATTAAATGATTAGATAAGACACCTTATATTACTTTATTTTATATCGTATTATATGATAGGTCATGCCTGACCTTGATATTTTTCTTAAAAAATCACACTAAAGCTATTATAAGAAGTGCATTTGTCTAATGGTTGAACCGGTAATACCAAATTAATTGATTATTGATCTCATTAGTAAAACTTATATGTATGATGAAGAAATATAAAGATGTGAGTTTGAAGCCACAATTATTCATTTTTCAACTCATAATGTGTGAGCTTTAGCTGATAGTCATATTTTTGGGATAAAATTATCAAATTTTTTTGTCAAGTAGTTTAGTGATTATAAATTTATACTTTAAAATTGAATAAATTATGTGTTTAAGGTTTGAATCTTGATCCATGTATGCATATAATATATGTACAATTGAGATAAACTCACGTAGACAATCAATTGATTATCAATGATAAAACCTAACCTAGACATTTATTAAGGGTAATTTTAAGGTCTTAGGTCTCATTATATATAAACTTGGAGGGACATATATAAACCTAACTACTAACAAAACAAAACAAAAATAGGGTGAATCCTAATTCTAGTCTCACAATATATATAAACTTGGAGGGACATATATAAACCTAACTACCAACAAAACAAAACAGAAAATAGAGTGAATACTAACTCTAGTCTCACAAAAAATATCAGATACAATTGATCCCTCAGGATAAAAAATAAAAAGAGTAATTCGGGATACTTTAGCCCTTATTTGAACGTCCATAAAATTTTCTTTTTTTGCCAGATTGCCCACATGTTAAATGATTGAAATAAAGACTATATAGTCTTTGACGATAATTGAAAAGAGACAATTTAGTCATTATATCTAAATCTCTAAATTGCAACTTCGTAAAAAACACACAAACCTCCATTAAAATATCTTTAATCCAGTATATTATGCGAAACTTGACAGTTGAGATTTTTTTTTTAAGGAAAAGCGACAATTGAGATTAAAATTATCAAGTGAGTATTTCTCTGAAATGCGAAACTTGATCAAACCAAAATCAACAACTTTAGAATTGAAATTTCATGAAGCTTTTAATATCATAAGGTCTTATTTTTCTTTCATTATACAAATATCTATCAAATGATCCACTCTCCCTGTATTCATGAACAAGTGTTATTAAGCTTCTTTCAAGTCAAAATTCGGATTAGCCTCACAAGATTGAACTGGTGGAAGTGCTTCAATTGAGGTTCATGTGTTCAAAGAAGAAGATATAATTTGGACATTTAAATATGAAGCTTAGTTCACCACATTGGTGAAGGAAGTTAACCTCTAATTTTGTTGCATCCAAACTCTATTGATTTGTTCATTTTTATTAATTTATACATAAAATAATATTTATTTTTGGCTTAATAACAGTTTTAGCCCTCTAACTTTCCCAAAGTTACGATTTTGGCCCCCTAAAAAAACTACACAACCACCCCTTAAGTTTTGCACATGTGACAGTTTTGGCCCCCAAGACCAATTTTGACTCGGCCTACACTGACGTGGCACCGTAAGTGAGGTGCCACATGTTATTTTTTTAATTTTTTTTGTCTTGGGGGGCCAAAACTGCTACAGTTGCAAAACTTAGGGGGCGGTTTTGTAGTTTTTTTTCTTAGGGGGCTAAAACTGCTATTAAGCCTATATTTTTACGAGTGAATACTTAACTTGTGTTTGGCACGAGCTAATTGCACAAATAGCAATTATAGTGAAATTGTTGAAGAGTCTAATAGTTTTCTTGAAAAAAGAGCTTTTTGCAATCCTTTATAAGTAGGGTTGAGTTTCGCTCACTTTGATGTTGGGTTCAGACCTTTATTAGTAAAACTTAATTATCGAAAAAAAAATTAAGTAAGACTCTTATCACAAGTTTTCTTCTTCTATTTTGGTTTGAGATCTTCCTTATTTTTTTTAACTCCAATATAAATTGATTGTTCAAATTTCTCTCTCTATTTAGTAATTTTCCTATACTTATTTCATTTATAGGCTCCTTTTCTTTGGGGTACAATGTTATGGTCTACTATTTCTATAAATAATCCCCAACCACGTGATATTTCATCCTTGATTTTTGGGGGCCACTGCTATATAAAGATAGTAAATACTAGATAACAAATAGTGTGTTCACTTATAAAAAAAGATAACAAAATTGGTCCAATTGGATGGTGGGAAGATAGATTTTCGGTTAAATAGTATGCCCAACGAGTACAGTTTGATTTGACTGAGAGATCATCGAACAAGATACGCGGGCCACTACCACATTAGGTCATGTCACACAAAAGTAAACCATAATAATCTAAAGATATGTTTTTTACTCAAAGGTAACAATCTATCTATCTATCTAAAGTAAAGAGAAAGAAGATGTTTTCTCTACTCAAGATACGCGGGCCACTCCCACATAAGAGAAGGTGAAATTGAACTAATCCAATTGTTGAATCATCTTATATTATGTTGATTATCTTGTATACAAAATTCCAAACAATTTAAACATTTGTTGGTATATGTTTTAGCAATAGATTACTACAATAAATATTGTAGTAATCGTTAACAATAAGATTATTTGATAAAATAGCATATAGTTTTAAATTTCATGAGTCTTATAGGCTTAGTTTAGTTTAAGGTAAATTTTAAGTCAACAATCGGATTGATTTAATTTGTATTCTACAAAAAAAAAAAAAAACTATTCAAGAAGTAAGTATGAAAAATTTGACACATATAGTGGCAAAGTGGGGATGACAAAGCGGTTGGCATGCTCCGTTTAAGTCCGTAAATAATGAGTCAAGTTAATTTAAACGAGCGAGTCTAAAATTCTATTTCTATCCTACTTAGTGGTAGGCTGGCAAGTTGGCTGACCAACCCGTCAAAAATAAAATAATACATATTTTTGATAATTTTGTTGTTTTTTTTTTGAACAAATCAAAATGGATTGATAATTTTGTTGTTATAAGAAAATATGTGTTATTAAAAAAAAAATTGGGCAGAAAATAAATATGTGGTATAAACAAGCTTACAAAATAAATTTGGGCTATGATGGGTTTTTAGGCCGCTTTACTATAAATTTTGCCTAACCCATGGAACAAAATAAAAAATGGTTTTGTTAACAAGTGTCCTTATGATACTCTTTAAGCATTCTAAAATAATTTATTACTATTTTTTAAAAAAAGTTAAATATTTCAACATCTAATGTATTGAATACACACATTTTGAGAAATACCTACCACTTATAAGCCTTAGAGAGTGTCGTGAAGATACTCGCTAATATTTCTCAATAAAAAATATAGTAAGTTGGCAGGCTGCAAAAAATAAAGAAAGTGAATTCAAAACTTTGGCTTAATTTGCAAAACATAGTAGATTAAACGATTCGAACTAGCGAGTTAAACCCGTTTTACCATCCATATTGATTGGTTTAGACAATCATGTACACTCGAGGTAAACGCTGAATGATAAGAGCTTTGTTATATATATATATATATATATATATATATATATATATATATATATATATATATATATATATATATATATATTCTTATGGTCTTTTTAAAAAGACCATAAGAAAATAGATACATTAAAAAACCAAATCAAGCCACTTCAGTACAAGGTGTATCGAAAGAAGTCTGGCAAAGTAGCAGATAACATCACAAAAAATAAATGATTCAGCCTCCATAATTGGTACTTAAAACCGAATAAAACATATTTCAACTTAAACCACCAATATGACTGAAGCTTCACCTTTTCACAAAGTGCCTCCAAAGTTTCCTCCTTAAAAAAATTGATTTATTGTCAATATTTTCTTTTCATGAATTGTGTGACCGAAAACTACAAATTCTTACTTAAGTAAAATTGGCTCTATAATCAAAATCAATTTTGCTTTTTTTTTTTTTTTTTAAAACATCTTAATTGTTTGAATTCGACTCTTAAGGTGAATGAATGTAACGTCTGAGGTTCGAACCTGATCCCTACATATATTTTAAAATGTCTCTACCAATTAAGTTAAAATCACATAAACAATCAATTATACCATTCAAACATGTCAAAATTATTTATACTCCTCTAAAATATATTTTTTTTCTAAGAGGAATACTTCTCTAAAATCGACTTTGACTCATCTAAACTTAAAATCAAACATACACACTAAATAAGCATTATATATCTCCACATAAAATATATTTAAACACTATTTTTAACTTTTTCTCAATAAAAATCATTATTTTTAACTTATACACTTCAATGTAACATTTATGATATTTATTATATAAAATTTCATCTTTCCCACTCCTACCATTTATTTTTTGATAGAATCCTACCATATCATCACATCTTTTTCTTTTTTTCAATAGATCCGTATCATCTCTTCTCCACCATATACCAAAAATCCCTTATTAATTTCTTGTGTAATAATTTTAAAATGCTTTTATTGCCTCCCCATAACAAGAAACTCAGCAAGTACTTCTGGACGGTTGTTTTAGTTACTCACCGGTAACCGATTCAACCGGTTTCATCCATGAGAGAGAAAATCTTTATATATATTCACTCTTCTCTTTCATATTATTCCGTTACTTTCCTTCTTCATCTCTCTCATAATCTCCGGTGACCGGAGAATTTTCCGGCGAACACAAAAAACTTTAGAACTTACTAATTCTGTTATTTTAGTTCTTTTCGGCCGCGCTTTGGATCGAAGAAGATCGAAGAGAATCTCCAGCGATGTTGAAGTAGTATTAGTTTGCTTAAACAAGATTAGAGTAATTATTAATTACTTGAAGATTAAGCATCATGTTAGATCTTAATCTGAATGAAGATTACGAAGACTCGATCATGCTGGTGGAAAAAATTCCAGAAGCTTCATCAGGAACTTCGAATTCATCCATAGTGAATGCAGAGGCTTCAAGTAACATCACCGGTGATGAAGACTCGTGTTCAACACGCGCCGGTGGTGTTTTCACTTTCAACTTCGGTATCCTGAAGGTGGAAGGAGGTAACGATGATGTTGTTGTTCCAACGAAGGAGTTTTTTCCGGTGAGTGCCGGAACTTCAACGATGATGATTCCGGCAAGGAAGAGTGCGATGGATCTTACAATGGATCGTCGTCTTGGTGGTGAAAATGGAGTTGTTGAAGTTCAGCAGAAGCCTCAGGTGAAGAAGAGTAGGAGAGGTCCAAGGTCGAGAAGCTCGCAGTATAGAGGAGTCACGTTTTATCGGAGAACTGGAAGATGGGAATCACATATCTGGTTAGTGAACTTCGTGTTCATTTTACTATTTTAGGCTTTACGGTATTTTTTTACTCGCACCGGAGCATATAAAATGTTTCTACATTTTATTATCTGAGTTGTACTTAGCGTTACTGATGGTGTGTTTTTTTTTTACTCGCATCGGATCATATAAAATGTTTCTACATTTTATTATCTGAGTTGTACTTAGCGTTACTGATGGTGTGTTTTTTTTTTACTCGCATCGGATCATATAAAATGTTTCTACATTTTATCATCTGAGTTGTACTTACCGTTACTGATGGTGATTTTGTTTGATTGATTGGTGGCAATGGATAGTGATTATAATTTTTTGTGTGAATTTTGAATTTGGCCAATTGAATAATATCTAACTTGTTTTATTTGGTGGTTTTGTTTGTAATTTTTTTGATGCAGGGATTGTGGGAAGCAAGTTTATTTGGGTATGAATATGTATTTTTGATTAATTAATTTCATCTATGTTGAAGTATTTATTATATGCTTCTTTGCTATTTATGGAAAGTTTTATGAAATTTGTATTTGGGCTTGTAGGTGGATTTGACACGGCTCATGCTGCTGCTAGGTAAAATTTCTGCACAAATTAATAACATGCTTTCATTGACTTTAAGATATTAAGATAGTGATTTGATATTTGTTCATTGACTTGGAATATTTTTTTAATACAGAGCCTATGATCGAGCTGCTATAAAGTTCAGGGGACTTGATGCTGACATTAATTTCAATCTAGTTGAGTATGAGGAAGATATGAATCAGGTTTGTAAACCTTTTGATTAGTAGATGATTTATCGAAATTAAGGTGAACCACCTTGATTTTGCAAAAATCACCTAGAGTGGCTTCTGCAAATTCAAGGGGACTCATTGTGATTTCGGTAAATCTATCGTGACATCAAATATGCACATGGATGGTATGATTGATTTTTCACGGTTTTAATTATTATTAATGATGATGAACAGATGAAGAATCTATCAAAGGAGGAATTTGTGCACATTCTACGTCGTCACAGTAACGGTTTCTCAAGGGGGAGTTCAAAATACAGAGGGGTAACACTTCACAAATGTGGTCGTTGGGAAGCTAGAATGGGACAACTCCTTGGCAAAAAGTGAGGACCTACTTTTATTTAATCTGAAATCAATTAAACTGAAATAGTGGTTTGGTTTAATTTGATGTATTATAGGATTTTATATGATATGCTCTGAGTACGAATTCAAGTTCCTGTTGGCCTATAAAAGGAAAGGAATTGGTTTCACTTTGTCAGAGTAATTCTCAAATGGGGTCTATGATCTTTAGGCTTTATCCATGTTTGGAGAAACATGTGTAAGATGCCTGTTTCAGAGAAACAATTGGCAAAGGTGTTTTTGTTGTTATAGATATTGCAATGATTTCATGCAGGTATATATATCTTGGGCTATTCGACAGCGAAGTAGAAGCTGCAAGGTCCTTGTGATACATAAATTATGTTCTTACATAATGTATTGAATTTACTACCCTTAAATTATCAAAGCTCATTAGGATTCTAACCAATATGTTTCTCTCTTTCTGGAAATCAGGGCTTATGACAAAGCAGCTCTAAAATGCAATGGAAGAGAGGCTGTGACTAACTTTGAGCCAAGTACATATGAAAATGAGATGAAACCAGAAGCTATTAATGAAGGTAGTACATCATACCAAAGTCTTTTTCTGACATATTTGACCCAGACAAAATACTTTAATTCTATAATAAAACTACTCCTATTAATTAATATTTGCTCGATATATTAAAGGATTTATATTTGTTTAAACACAGGTGGCAATCACAATCTTGACCTTAATTTGGGGATGGCGACTCCAGGGCATGAACCTAAAGAAAACAAAGGATATCGTCAATTTCAGACCGTTCCTTCTTACAACATGCATCCTGGAAGGAATTTAAAGGTATATAATTGAACTCTACTGCTTCCAAATTTAATCTATTAGTAAAATGTAAATGTATTAGTCTAAATATAAGTCCAGAGTAGTACATCATAATTTACTACGTTATGTTTCACTCTTTTGCACTCAAAGCTAGTTCCATAACATAACACACTTTGTAGGACACTTAAACTATAGAGCAGAGTTTTTTGTGTGGGTTCAGTGTTATTTTGGCTTTTGTGGGTTCACCTCATAGCTAATTAGCCCCCCTGCTTTCCTTTGAAAGCTGTTAATCTTTGTGATTTGTGAAACTTTTGGCTCAGATTCTTCATAAATTGTCACGTTTGGTAATAACGTGGGTTCACTTTATTTGCAGATGGAGACTAATGTTAATTCAGTTATTGGTGACCAGTCTTTGAAAAAGCTGGTTGTAACTGAACAGCGTCCTCCCATGTGGAATGCCACGTTTTCTAGTTTCTTTCCCAATGAGGTAAAAATTCACTGCCTATTATCTCTCTCTCTCTCTCTATCTATGATAAATCTGTTCACTACCTATTCTGTAGTTTTGACCTTTGACTAAAGCAAATTGCTTTTCTTTGCCCAGTGTTTCCTAGTACAAGTGTGAAGTGTGTGTTTGTTTTCTTTCAACAATACATTTGAATGTAAAAAGCATGTCTAGAGTTCTAACTAGAAATGGAAAATTTGACTTTTGACATTTTGATTTTGATTTAAAACAATTGAATTCTTAGGGATGTGCACTAACTTTATTTTGATATTTGTTGAAATATTTAGCAGGGAAGGGCAGAGAGAATTGGCATTGATCCTTCAAAAGGACACCCCAACTGGGCGTGGCAAGGGCATAGTCAGGGCACTGTTTCCCCAGTACCACAATTCTCTTCTGCAGCATCATCAGGATTCTCCATTTCAGCTACCTTTCCACCAAATGCAATCTTTCAAACACAACAACCAATGAACTCAATTCCCCAGCCACTCTGTTTCACTCCATCCATCACACCTGGTAGCAATGCATCTCAATACTATTACCAGGTTAAGTCCTCACAGGCACCACCATAGCCTATATTCTGTATTTGTAATAATAATACAAGATATATGAATGGCATAACGCAACAAGCATTTGCGTTAAAACTCAATTGTATAATTCAGTTAGGAATTGATGTATACTAAGATATGACATTTTAATTGCTTATCTTGGTTAAACTATTAATTACGCACATTGTGTATCAAATCATCTACCAAACCAATTATGGACATTGTGTATCAAATCAACTATCAAAGATAAAGGTGTTTTTTCGTGCGTTAGTTATCCGACAATTCCGTTTGTTAAGATTAGTAACTGACGCGGTTGCAAGTAACAACTTGAAAATTTCAGTTTAACCAGTGACCCAATTAGTTATTTCTTAGGTATTAAGAAAGATGTATAAATATACCAGGGAATGTTATTTTCACTAAATTATCCTTTTTTATGTATTGGTGTGTAACCATGGTGGAATATTGCATGATGAAAATAGCATGGGTTTGTCAAACATTTGCACTATCGTGCATGTTAAAACAACTAAAAATAATAATAATTTTTTTTAAAAACAACAATGATTTATTAAAAAATTATATATTTAATATAAAATGCACAAGTTTCAGTATAAACTTATTATTTTCAACTTCTTAACATGATGAGAACATGATGTGTCATAAGTTAGCACTCCTACCTACGATAAAACTTGTATCTCGAAGAAATGATGTATGGGCAAGGAAAGAAGGGAAACAATAGTAGAAGAGGTGAAGAAACCGAAAGATGCGAGTTTCATCAAGGCGGTCAAGTATCCCACTTGGTCAGCAAACGTGGTCATGGTTAAAAGTTTTAGCAGTAAATGGAGGATGTGCATAGACTTCACATATTTGAATCTCGCAAACCAGAAGGATTCGTACCCTCTTCCCAACATCGATATACTCATCCATAGAGCTTTAGGATAATAAACGTTAAGCTTTATGGACTTCTATTATGGATATAATCAAATTAGAATGGTTGAATAGAACCAGGAGTTTACGGCAACTTTCCAAAGGAAGGTAACCCCTTGTACCTCTAATTATTACTAATTGATCACGCCCTCAGTAGAATGCTAGTTGAAGACATAGAAAGGGAAGATATGTCGGTTTATTTCGTGAGTAAGGTCTTTCGAGATGCGAAAAAGAGATACCAGAAAATAGAACAATTATTAATATGTCCTCAAGAATCCTGACATCACCGGAAGGATGGTAGCCAAGTCAATCGGGGTAATTTGAATGCGTATTCTTTCCAAGGGGGAGCATCAAGTCACAATTCCTTGCAGATTTCGTCGTGGAATTATCCTCATCAATAACTATTGACGAACCCAAAGTCTGGAATTTATTCGTAGATGGGGATTCAAATCTCAAAGGAAGTGGAGAAAGAATAGTATTGGAATGAACAAAGGGAATCATAGTCGAGCACTCACTCCACTCTCAATTCAAGGTGAAAAACAACACAACATAATATGAAGCCGTCGTAGCAAGAACAAAGCTGGCACACAAAAAGGAGGTAACTAAACTTAAAGCAAAAAGTGGTTCACACTTAATGACGAGCCAAGTCGCAATAGTTCCGGACATTCGAATCCCATCTTGTAAAGTACTTGGAGATAGTCAAGAACCCGATAGGTAAATTCTCATTCTTCGAGTTGGTGTATGTCTCGAGAGAACATAACGCATGGGTGAACCTGTTATCTAAATTAACCAGCATCGAGAAACCTGGTAACCACATAATGGTTATCCAATAAACGATTTCGACACCAATCGCAAAGACGATACAGGTGAATGAAATCAGCAAGGACGCAGATTGGATGACATCGCTCATCCAATACTTGCAAGCGGAAGTACTACTACCCATGTATCCATTCCACAAATGACTTGCAATTTTCAAAAGTTTACTGGTATTATTTTCCCGATTCCGTGAGTGCCCCCATTTTTTAATGCTGTTTATTTCCTATTGATGATGCTGACTTTTTATGCTTACATGTATAGTTGGAGGTTACGAAAACCTGATATGACATTGATTCTTTTCAACAATGTCTGCTACATCCGTCTATTTCATGTGTTTTATTATCGCCCATTATTTATTCTTTTCTGGACCAATTAGAAATTACAACTAACTAATTAGGTATAACAATTAACCTTTTTTTTTTTTTGAAATAATATATCTAACTCTATTCATCTAGCTTTCACGTTCACAAGGTTATGCCATCTTGGTTCATTTCATTTCATTTGCATGTCTTATAATTTGAATTGGACCTAACACAACCATACAAAAATAACTTGTAAAGTGATGAAAGCATCCTGACTTTTTTTTGAGGTGGAATGCATCCCCACTAATAAACTCATTTCAAGTGATATCTCATCCATTTTTGTAAAAAAAAAATAAAAAAAAATCATACCTCATTGCACACTACCAGCATATTCGACCTTCACCAAAGCTTACTAACCACTTAACCCAATCATTTGATTAAGACTAGACTATATAATTTGTATAACTGAACTAGGACTTGTTATTTTAATAATACTCAACAGTGCAGAACAATTAGCCGAAACCAGAAAATAGCTCGATATCGAACCCTTCCTGCTGTGTATACAAACCACAAAATGCTCAACAGCCATTAAAATGATTATGCGCAAAAAAAAAAAAAGGAGAAACATTGGTAAAAAGATCTTCGTAAAAGAAGACAGTAGACCTTTCCCAAGTGTCAACAGGGTTTACACATTCAGAATAAATTCCTTAAATTCAAAGTTAAAAAGTGAAAAAAGTAATATCAAATATGAAGATGCAAAGCTGCTGCCAAAATTATTACCATTGAATTATTCCCACCAAACCTCTATTTATATCCACAAGTTCAGTAAAGAAAATAACAATACTAATAAATGTAGAGCTGATAGTTGACTGTCAATCATCAAGTTTCCATTGTCTGTACTTTATAAAGAGAACACTCGACTAAGGTCTATGTGCTAATGATCTTGTTCCAATCCATTGTTGATTTCTTAAATCCCACGCAGCTTGCTTCACCAAAACCAGAACTACACATAGAAAAGGGAGGAAAACTGAGTGATTGTTTTTTTACCTTTAGCTAACATCAAATTCAAAGTTGATGTGTTCAAATATATATTGGCTGACAACTACAAGATATTTTCATGGCTGACAACTAGTTGAAGATATTATCATGCACACATTATGGATTATGCTATTAAAAGCCAATTAAACCATAACAAAAATCAAATCAAGAGAAAGCTTGAAAAATTACCAGTTGCAGTTGTCTTCGAGTATCATTGTAGCCATAGGTAGTCCATTAGACAAATCATGTCGAGAGCCAGCTCGACCACCTTTAGCAATGCTGGAAAAATTGAGCTTTTCCATTTGTGCCTTAGCTTTGCCATGGCAAAAATTGAGAAAGATAGTATAGCCAACAAATTCAAATCCCAAATGTCCTGTTGTATAGATCCCCAGAATTCGGCATCTGGTATTTTGAATCATCATATCCTCTGTGAAACTTACTAAACCCAAGTCTTTCGTTTCTCAAAAGCTCAGCCATACCCATACTATTTCCATTCTGCATTTCATTCCACCCATCCCAATTGCCATTTGACAAGACCGCATTTCTAGACTGCTGGAGAGCCAATTGAGGAAATGATGCCAAATTACTGACTTGTGATTGATCTATTCGTGAAGAAATGCCATAAGAATCACCAAGATGAGAAAAGGTGTTCCCAATTTCCGAAAATCGATGGTTTTGTTGTGGTGAGAGAGATCTTTGCATTAATAACTGAAGTCTGGCCTCATTCTCAAAGTAATTTAATTGTGGGGAGTAATTGGATTGCATGTCTAGCATTGGGCTGTTTAGAGAACCTTGAAGCCTCCCCTTACCGACAGCCAAAATAGCAGGATCCATAAACTCAATGTCTCCAGCACCACCGAAATTCCCAGTTGATGGCGTCTGATATGAATTTCTCCATAAGAAAGAAGGGTCAAGCAATGAATTCCCTGTCAAAAGGAAAACAATTAAAATCAACCAATATTGCAGGAATTAGGTACAAATCAAATGAAGCAATTACTAACCAGAAGTTGAGTCAAAAGCCTGCCCCATTCTTTCATGAGAAGAAAAACCAGGAGGTGGTGGCCTGCTTGGAACTGAAAATCCCGGGGGCGCTGAAATTTGTGTTTTTGGAACAGCTGAAAAATAAAGGAAAATCATTTCATGTCTTCCAACTTGGTGGCATTATCAGAAATAGTTATCTACTCTGCTGTAAATCACCGCACAATTGGAATGCAATATTATCCAGAAATTCAAGTGTAAATCCAGACCAGTTGACCTTTCTACTTTTTTTCAGTGATGTAAAATGTATTTGATTGAGGAATAGTTATCAAAAGTAAATTCTCGCAAATCCCACGAAAAACAAGATATTTTTTAAAAATTCAGAATGCTCAAAAAGAAGAATTTCGAGCCAAAATAGGTAGAAAATAAAATAACATTAGTAGGAAATCAAAAAATGAAACCAGTCATAATAAATGCTACATAAAATCTACAGTGGCTAGTTTATGGAAATTATTAATACTCACCAGAAATCTTATTGAAAGAAGCACCAAATTGACCACTGCCTATATTTTCAGATTCCTCAATGTTATTAGTAGCAGGAAAACCATTTGCAAAACCAAGGTCTGTTGTTTCTACAAAATCTTGGATGAGTGAACGGCTTTTTTGAAATTGATGATTGGCAACATGAGAAGGATTGACATCAAAAGCTTGGATTTTGGATTCCTCTTGTCTTGCAAAAGAAAATCTGGATTGATTGGTTTGAACATTACAAGAACTGGATTTCTTTAGCGGACCATTCTGATTTTCAGTGCTTTCACTTAACAATTGGGCCAAATTATGGGGTGATAATACCGAGTCATTCCAAGCATCAAATTCCATGGACAATATATTTGAAATTATACTACTCTCACCCTTATCTGTAGCATCACCACTTCCAATATTAACTGCTTCACTAATCAATCTTCCAATGTGATGATCATTCCTTTCATCACGAAGCAACCTGTAAGAGCTAGTGCTGTCCAATTTCTCAGAATGGCCATTGCATAATGCTTTAGATCCATGTAACAGTGGTTGATACCCAAATTCTTTATCTGTGGCTAAAGAACCAGCATTTACAACAGTACAAGTTTCACCATGCGGAAGAGAATGAGGATTATTATGATTTGCTACATGAGGGAAAGATGACTTAGGCAAATAAGAATTACAAACAACTTCTGGATCCTTAAGTCTCTGACTATCAAAAGATGTCACATCATCTTCTACTTCAACATAACTTGATGCTACCTCAGATTGAGAATCCAATTTCAAATCATATTGTTCCTTTGAATTACAGACCTTATTATCTGCTATAGAGGCTTTACTGGCTGCATTTATAATTATTTCTTCCCTATAATTGTCAACATTATATTCTGATCCTCGAGTTTGCCTAGACTTAACCAAGACATCATCAGGAGGTGGGCTGCTAGGTTTAGTTATGTTGTAATGTTCATTTTGGGCATTTCTGTCAAGGTCAATAGAAGACAGCTCATTGGACAAATTTTGAATCTCTTCATTGGTAGCAGTAATTGCTTCACCAGGACTGATGCTGCCCGCTGAATCTGTTGTGACGTCAATAGACTTTGTTGTGTTTGATGTTGTACAACACCCTCTGCAACTATCTCTGGCTAATGGTATAGAAGAAAGCTGGGTGCTCAAATTCACAGGAGCAAGAGTAACATCAGAAGCCAATGTTTTTTCGCCCCCATTCGCCAGGACATCCGCACAATTTTTTTTGGCTCCAGGCATTATACTATTACGCCCATCACTTGATAAAGGCCTCTTTATTGTATCACTGTGCAATGAAACTTGAACTGTGCCTGCAACAGCCGAGGAGAATGGTAGAGTGCTGCTGATTGAATCAGGCTTGGGCTTGGACAGTCCGGTTGGACCGCCAGCAGCTGGCTGACAATTTGTAACCCGCAAACCCCTAATAACACAGATTCAAATGTTAAATAACTTCAAATAATCTCAAGTTTCAACATTCCAATCTAACTCCAACACTATAGTACCATGCAGCATGGGGAGCCATAGGCTTTGCAGGAATTCCATTAGGAGGCAAACCTCTTGCAGTGCTAACAGAGTTCTGCTCCATAATCAAAATAACAAGTTAGTAATTCACATGTTCAGCTGCGAAGTGCATTTAGCAGCATAATATTATTATTATATCGGCACAGGGAATTGATTCTGTAAACGCCAACACCCAAAAACGGAGGCAATATAATAGAAAATAATTAAAGGTACCACGAAAAGAAATGCATACACTTGAAGAATTTTTCACAGTGGGTTTTCCTGAAGTGTTGCTTGTGCAATCATCCAAAGGAGCAGGCAATACATTCCCTGATCGCCGTTCCATATTGGTTACAGCACCAGTAATTTGTTGAATATGACTTCTTAAAAATATAAAAACAAAAAAAACCATTGTGAGCACAAATTACGGTAACACAACTAAAGCAATAGCTCGAGCATGCCAATTGCCCTAAAAAAATCCTTCCCTTTTATGACAGAGCCATCAGGTTTCAGATTCCAAATAATTAACCAATTGCAACATATGATTTTATTTTTACAACCAAATCATAATATGCTCCACATCAAAATTAATTTAACAGAAATACCTAGTGTATGCTGAAACTACTTCATCTTTTGTGAAACTGTCTTCTTGAGAGCCAATCTCATGAAGATATACACAATCCGGATTGCTGCAAGGCTGTTCATCAAGATTTATCCACGGTTAAAAGTTTAACTAGTCAAGGAAAGCGTAAAAATCTATATAGGAATCAGTAGTTTTCAAACCATGTTTCTGAGCCATGCATGACAATATTTAGTTGTTCCAAAACAAGCCCTGAAATGTATAAACCAATAACATAAGGAACTGATAAGCAAGAACCAGAGGTCAATCATCACATACGTAAAAGGACTCAACAAGTGCACATTGATACCTTAAAGGTCTATCCTCCAAAATAAACCCATGTACATTTTGAATGCATCGAATTGCTTCTTCTTCCTTTGAATAAGTAATATATCTGAAACCAAAAACCCTTCCTTTAGGAGCTGCAACTTTTAATAAAATTATGAGGGATGAAAATGTTAAGATGTATTAATGGTCACTAAGACAAAATATAATTACAAATACAGTTTTTGGAGAAGATTGGGTAGCTCCCACAGTGAAAATCATGTCCGAATTGGTTTGAATATATGTGGAGAAGATCCGTAGAAGAACTAGTAAGGATGATTGACAAGATGGAGAATAGTCTAATATAAACTTTATAAACTAGTTTGCGAGGCTACACAAAAAGCAAACTACATGTAATGATCAATTCCACTAGACCAACAAATTATGAACTATATATCTTCTGACTAACATATATATTCACTATAAACTTTATGCATTTAAAAATAATGATTTGTGCAGGACTCAGTACCCCATCTGAGTAGATTGCGGTGGGTTTCAGAGAGGTTTAAACAAAGAACTTTGCTACCAATAGAGTAGCGCCCCTAACTTTCAGGACTCCCAAGAGGAACTCTGCTATGACCATTACAGTGGCTGCCATCATGCCATGGCTGTTATGACAATCATGCAAACACAACTAATGAAGAAAAGCTAAGCCACAAATTTGAATAGAACACAAACTTACACACTACATGTATTGTTCGGAAACTGCTGAACAACACCAGCTGCCGTTCGAGACATTGAGACTTTTAAGACCTTCCCATATTGACCAAAATACTCTCGCCGCTGGAGAAGCTGCATGAATGTCGATTAAAAAATAAATCTTCCACTTAGAACAAGGGGAAAAATAGAAAGGCATAACTACTGGAAGCAGATGAAGTAAAAATATTACATCTTCATCAGCCAGATCGAGAGGCAATCCCACTATGTAAACAAGATTCCTCCGAATAACTCGCACATTGCTGAGCTGCTTCCGTCCTTCAGATGATTTCGACTTTGCTTTCTGGCTCTTCATCTTTCTTTCCATATGAACTTCAGCCACCAATCTAAGCAAAAAGATATTATCAGCAAGGGAAAATTACAACAAAAAAAAAATAACCCAGGCGTGGAAGCGTTTAAAAAAAGCTTCTAACTAGCATGATCTAAGAAACTGAATGTAGAACCTGTTTAGCCATCATTCTATAGCTTTGATTTTAATCACAAAAATAATACCATGTTTTCACTTCTTTCCGGTTTTCAATGTTTTGAACAGATAATAGCCTAAACAATCTTTGAAAACAGGAAACAAATCAAAAACAAGATGAAATTTATGCAATTAAAAATGAAAGGAAAAAATTTGAAACAATATTTATAAAACCAAACAAGCCCATAAAAACTGAGATCTACCTTGTTCTATCTGAAACATAAAAGTACAACTTAAAAGCTCAAAATCCTATACATATAGAGCCTGTTTGGATTGGCTTGTTTGAGCTTATCTACTGAAATAAGTTTTGAGACTGTTTGAGAGAACTTATGAAAACAGCTTACGACAACTTTTCTAAGCTTTTGTCACCTTATCTTCATAAGTTCTCTAATATAGTTTATGAAAAGTTATAGCATAGACAAAAACAATTTAACGTTATTGTATCTTTTGCTATAAAATAGTTTATGCAAGTTTATACATAAGCGCTTATCATGAAAAGCATTTGTGCTCTAAGCTGCAAATAAGTTGTTTATCCAAACAGGATGCTAGTATAGTATTATAACTTATTTAAAAATATATGATATGATAGATAGTTATACAAATGCATGCATAAATGATTATAAAGGGGAAGAAGAGGATGTGGAAAGAATAAACAATTCAACCCTACGGAAATGTACTGTTAAAAGAATAACCTCTCACAGTTTGCAGCCATCCCGACAATCTTTTCCTTATCATACGGAGATCGACATGCAGGGCACCGTCCCTCTGTGTCGTCCTTCTCAGCCATGTCCATTATGTGATGCCAACACCAGACACAAATCTACAACCAATTACAGATACAATCGGCATTCCTCATTGTTCATGAATATAGAAAATAAGCATGTCTCAGAAAACAAAACACAAACAACAGCACATGTATCTTAAATACATATTGGTTTACAACAAAATGAAGGGAGTGGCATTTTATTCTAATCAGTAAAAAATCTAACTCATGCGAAATAGTGTACAGTGTAACCACAATATTCATTTCAGTAGTAATAATCAATTAAACGATGTTTATTTGATTCAATAATAAAGCCGACGTTGCATGACTACATGCTACATAAAATAGACTAAGAATAAAAATTGACAGGGAGGGATAAAAGGTGTTTTTATAAGCTAAATTTTTTATTACGTCACAAAAATATTTTAACAAGGAAGCCTCAACAACAGGCAACAAAAAAGAGAATGCTGTCCTGCCTGAAACAGCGAGAAATAAAAAAAAACATCACACTCACCCAACATTTTCTTAAGATAATTACACTCACCCATCTTAAAAAACAGCAAATCGATAAACTACAACCCATGGCACATGATAGATCCCACCACTAATTGTTTCACAACCAAGTAACCCACAAAACATTCAAACGATTATTGATCCACAATGAAATTGGGTTATATGAATCCTGGCGGCTTGCGCTTGGCCAACTCCAAGGTTTGAATTGGACCACCTCTAGGATCCAATGACCAATTGGTTTGACAGAAAATAATGTCTTTTGATTTTGAGCACGCAAACAATAGTGAGCATTGAAGAATGCAAAATTTTAAAAAATCAATCAATAGATATAAAAAAGATCGAAGACCAAAAAACCAAGTGAAACAATTGCTAAAGAAATTTAAGTAACCTCAAAAAATACACAGCATCCAACAGATTATATAAAAACCTTCAGATTAATGCCTAATAAAAAGAACACAAATAGAATCGGACCTGGTAGCCACATTTGCATGGTCTCAATTGCTGATCTGTCAAATCCATCTCTTCAGCACAAAGAGGACAAGTCCTTTCTCCTTCATCACTCATGATTGCTCTGGAAAAAAAATAGTAGATCAGAAAATACACATCATCACTATAGAGTGAAATATTGTGGACAAGGGGACATTATAAACAATATAAACCACAAACTTCACCCCGAACTTATTGCATCTAATGTTTTTATATAAAAGGAACTTCCTACACTCGGTGAACTGACAATACAATTTTACCCAAGGAATCCAACCACAAATATGAGTTATAACAATCATCTAGCCCCTATTGCAACAAACAAATAAATTTGAGTTTAATATTGAAACACTGTAAACAAATCACAAGAATCAATATGTATGACTTTCAACAGTTATAATAAAAGTCAAGCTGTTTTTAAAGATCTAACGATTAGTATAAAAAAAAAATCTTTACACTGACAGTGCATATGAGTTAAATCCATAAATTTAACATTATGCCAGTCACATTAAGATAAGTACAGCTATAAACACAGCTTAAATCCATATACTCACACTAAACTTATGTTAATTAAAAATAAAATCACACATAGGATTTAATTAACAATGGAAAACCTAATCCAAACTATTTAATTATTTAAAACTGACAAAATCAAAATTCTACAAAATTCAAATCAGTAAAATTAACAATCAAAACACCTAATCCTAACAGTTCAATACTTCCAAAATCGAAATCCATCAAAATCCAAAATACATCACTGGATTATGAATCTAAGCATAAAAAACAGTAAAAACAAGCTTAATAACGAACTATAAAATGATAGATGAAATAAACAACGAAAAATTGACAATCCAATACCTAATCCTAATAGTTCAAAACTAACAAAATCAAATCAAAAAAATCAGTCGATTATGAATCTAAGCATAAAAAAACAAGCTGAATTATTCGCTATAATAACGATCGATGAAATCAAAACAATTAGGGATCTGTGAAATTAGGATTGAATCTAGAATTTAGGGTTAGGGATTGGAAGTGGATGATGAAGACTTACAGTGGTGGTGAGATCGGGAAGAATACGAAACTGTGAGGATGAGATTGTTCGATTACGAGCGAGAGAGCAAAACAAAAGGGTAAGAGAATTGCACAAGGTGGCTTTTTTATAAGGAGAAATATGAGAGAAGGCTTTGTTTGGATGTCACTTTTTTGGCTTTTGCTTCTCCCTCTTCAAACGTCGTTTTCGTCATAATTTATGCTTATTGCCCTTGAGTTTTGGGTTAATTGCCATGATTACCCTTTGTTCTCCCTCTTTGACTTTCAATATTTATTTCATTTTTTTGTACATATTTATTTATTTCATTTTATACACTTCTATGAATAAAATTAACATTCGATATGTACCAACAAAAAAAATCGATATATTTTTAAAGACGAAAGATATAAGTAAATAATTTCATGATTTAAAAAAAAAATTCAGTTTTTTGGAAAAAACCAAGAGTTTTTTTTAAGTAGTCTAACGGCTAGAAGAAATTAACTTAAGTAAATAAATGGGGTGACCAACGTTTGAACTCCGACCCTTAGATATTACAATTACAATGTATTATTTTTTGAAAGAATATACAATGTATTGTTCATACCATTAGTTGTTAAACAATTCTATTATATTTGTCAGATAACAAATATACACTTGCAGAAAATTATATTTTATTTAATAAAAATTAATTAATATTTATTTTTTGTAATTTTTTTTAATAGTATTATTTTTAAATATTATAATTTTAATATTTTTTACTTTTTAAATGCTTTAAATTATAAAATCACCCTTGTGACAAAATCGTACATGTTTTTTTAAAACTATTTATTTCTATTTTTTAGTTTAATATCAAATAATTATATTTAATATATTTCAATTGTTAACTTAAATTATATTTTTTTAGGATAAATTAGAAAAATATTTTTTTATCGTATCTTATTGTTTGAAATCTTACTCATGTCTAGAATAACTATTTTAACTAGAGAGACAAAATATTTTCAGGAAAAATAAAATAGAGAGAAAAAATACAATAAGTTTTAGGATGAACTTATCACCATGCTTTGTGTCAAACATTGAATTGAGACGTGATAAGATAAATATGATACTTTTATGATATCGTATCTTTTGACCTAATTCATGAGCATTAAAAAGCCTTGAATTTTGTACCCGAAAAAAAACCTTGAATTTCATTATGATTTTTTTTTTAAAAGAAAAAGTTCATAATAAACTTTTGTTACCGTTTAATATGTATTTACGGAACTATTTTAAATTTTTTTGAAAGAATGTATTTATGGAATTATGTGAAGTCAAGTATTCACATGTTTATCTTTAAAAAAAATAAATAAGTATTTGCCTGTTTATTTTTATGACTAATATTGGTTGAAGAATCTCGTTGATCACCGTTTTTTATGATAAAAGAAAAAAATATTTTTTTAGGGAGAAAAAATATCTTTTTTTGTTATGACTTATTCCAACTTGTTTTATAATAATTTTTTTAGGAGTGTTTTAAAAATATATAAAAAGACATATTTTTTTGTCACGACTTATTTCAACTTGTTTTATAATTTTTTTTAGGAGTGTTTTAAAAATATAAATAAGAAATAGTATTAAAAATTAAATATGTTTATAAAATTCTAAAAATTATGAAGAAAAAAAACTCTATGATTGTTATAATAAATTTTAAAAATATTTTATTCCTTTAATTACCTTTTCAAAATAGTTTAGTAACTAATTTTTTGCTAAATTAGTTTAATAGATATATACCAATTATATAAATTGTTTTTGAAAAATTCAAGGTGTGGTCAACAAATGAAAGCGTAAAGTAATTTCCAATTATTGAATTATTATTTTCCCGTCACCCACCATCTTGACCAAACTCGCATCAAATCAACTTCTCACCCTTAATACTGCACCTCTACAAATGTTGATGATATCCATCCATCGCCGGGAACATGTTCTCCCTCCCTCCTTCATAAAATTCTAAAAATTATGAAGAAAAAAAACTCTATGATTGTTATAATAAATTTCAAAAGTATTTTATTCCTTTAATTACCTTTTCAAAAAAGTGTAGTAACTATATTTTTACTAAATTAGTTTAATAGATATATACCAATTACATAAATGGTTTTTGAAAAATTCAAGGTTTGGTCAACAAATGAAAGCGTAAAGTGAGTCCCAATTATTGAATTATTATTTTCCCGTCACCCACCACCCTGGCCAAACTCGCATCAAACCAACTTCTCACCCTCAATACTACACCTTTACAAATGTTGATGATATCCATCCACCGCCTGGAACATGTTCTCACTCCCTCCCTCCTTCACCCTGCCCAACCGTCCTCATTTACCCCAAACTTAGCTACTAACACCTTGTACAAAAAAAAAAAATGGATTGATCCACCTTTCTTAAGTGTTTTTCGTATGGTTCTTAACTAAATTAACCAAGATTTTCTCAAATTCATAATTTTCTCAAAATTTGTTATAAATAAACAAAAAAAAAAATAGTTTATAACTATACAAAAAATATCTAAGAAAATGCACACAAGTTTTTATCCAACATTAAATGTAATAATTTTATTTTCAATTATAAGTTTATTCTAAATATGATAATTTACAAATGTCTCTTATGTTTATCCAAATTTTGCTTGATTCTTCTTCGTATAAATTTTAATTTTAATTAAAATTTGAAACTATTTATCAGTTTTTAATATGGAAAATGATTGTTACGAAATCTTCAAATTCATATCGTCAGATAACATATATATAGTTGTAACATACATATAGTGGTAAAAACAATTCTAATAATTTAATCTGGGATAAGTAAATTTTGTCGTCCCTAAAAGTATAACCAATTTTGATTTTAATCCATAAAAAATAAAACGTGATGTTTTCATCCTTGCAAAATATAACCAACAATGAGATTGGACCCTTTCCCCCTGTGAACCAAACACATTTTAGGGAGGTGTATTGGATTAGGATTTTGAAGGACAATTTTTGCTTAAAAAAGTCTTGAGGATTTTAAAAGATTTTGTGTGATTTTAATGACTTTCAGGATTTTAAAAGACTATCAGGATTTATAATTTGGATTTCAATGGATTTACATCATGAGATTCTTAAAGATTTTAAAGGATTTCAAATGATTTTATGGATTTATAAGATTTCAAAAGATTTTATCAATTTTAAAGATTCATTGAAATAAAATGATTACAACACATTCTCTATCATAATATTTTCACTATATACTTTTTTTTTAGATATAGAGAGATAGAGAGAGAGAGAGGAGGGAGAAGAGAGGAGAGAGAGATAGAAGGGAGAGGGGGAAGAGAGAGAGAGAGAGAGAGAGAGAGGGGAGGGAGAAGAGAGGAGAGAGAGATAGAAGGGAGAGGGGGAAGAGAGAGAGAGAGAGAGAGAGAGAGAGAGAGAGAGAGAGAGAGAGAGAGAGAAGGGGAAGGGAGAAGAGAGAGAGAGGAGAAGAAAGAGAGAGATGGTAAAATTTTAAAAGAAAAACAATCCCAAGAAATCTCATGTTTTTATGAAAGACTTTTTCATGCTAAAATTTCACTAGAATATCCCACAAAATCCATCAAAATCCAATTTATTAAACAATCCTTCAAAATTTGAATGATTTTGAATACCACAAGACTTTTTTTAAATGATGAAAAGTCTTGATTGAATACCTCAAGATTTTTTTAAAATGACAAAGAGTCTTGATTGAATACAACAAGATTTTTTTTAAGTTGCTAAGAGTCTTGATTGAATACCTCGAGATTTTTCCATCATTAAAAAGTCTTTTAAAATCCTTTGAAATCCTAATTCAATACATCCCCCTTAAATTGAAATCCTCTCCCCCCCACCCCCCATCTTTTGAACCAAACATATATTTAATTAAAATATCTCTCTTTCCCTCCCCCTTCATTAAAAACCATCCCCTCCCTCCCATATGTTAAACCATATGGACCCTAATGGTCAATTTATGCTCGTACTAATGTTAAACTCTAAAGGTGAGAAAAACACACAAAAAGAAGTTTAATTGTGTTAACTTTTTCTTCTTTTTAACTAAGTTCAGAGTTCAGAGTCTGAAACAATGTTCAAAGTCAAATGTTACAGATAAATAAAGAGATAGAGAAAGGGAGAAGAAAGAGACACAAGATATTATCCTGGTTCATTTCACAATCCGGAAGTAGTCCAATCTCATTGTTACTTACAAGAGATTTTTCACTATAATCACTCAGATTACAAATGCTCATAGACACAACCAAGAGACTTCAAATGCTCAAGCACACAAGCAAGAGACTTCTAACAAACAAGAATTACAAAGAAATAATTGTTTGGTTGAACACTTAATATAAAATCCGTGATGTTCACAATACAAAATAGTTCAAACTCTATTACTTAAGAATTTATAAGATATGAAAGTTTATAAGAAATTCTAAGTGTTTTGATGCACAATGATTTTGACAGAGTTTTGACACAAGTAAAATATTGCAGAGTCTCTACATATCTTCAAGTCTTCATTCCTTTATATAGAGGTATAAAAGAGACGTGGTAGAGGTATCAGCGCATTAAAGAGTCGTTAGAGAAGTTTGATCAATCAACATTGTTTTGTTGCTTGATTTGGTGCTTGATTTGGTTAATGTTCTATGAAGAAATGTATTTGAATCCTTTCCTTGAAGAGGAATTAACCGTTCCAATCCAGTGGAGACAAAGTTGTAGCTTGTACTATGCGCATGAAATATTGGAGTAGGGGAGGTAGTGGTTGTACAATAGTACTATTGTTCTTCACTGTCATTTATCTGAGAGTAAGCATCCAAAGCCTTCCATTTCTTCAGAACCATCGTTGCTCCAGTCTTCCAATCCCTTATGCATCATTGTGTCTTCAAATAACCATAATAACTGACTTCAGGGTCTTCACTTCAGCTTCTGATAAACTTTAGACTTTGATCAGCTTTTGGATGACCTTCAGACTCTAACTTCTTCATGTTCTGACTTGCAACTTGACTTCTCTTAAAAATTCATTTGCTCTAATTTGTTCTTCCATAACCAATACTTTGTTTTAAGACATATAAATTTCAGTCTATTGTCCTGCGCACTTGAACAAATAGTAGCATATCCAATTGAACTTTTAATACTTTGTTAATTATCATCAAAACTTAAGAGGCATTGTTTAAACAAACTTTTCACTCTTTCATGTTCTAACAAACTTTTCACTCTTTCATGTTCAAGATGTGTCCATGTTATGTTAATCTATTACGTTCAACCTTTGTACATTCATACTATTATATTCAAATATATGTCAAAATTATATCCATTAGAGAACAAAAACAAAACAAACATTTTTTGTGTGTATGAAAACATCTTGCTTTATTTTTTAGGAACTAAAATCCAAATTTGTTATATCTTTAGAGACAAACTTAATTAACCCTTTTATTTATTTTAAAATAATTGATATAATCAACAAAGCATCAGACATGTTGTAACGCCCCATTTTTATTTAATTATTTTTAGTTGATGTTTGAGTATTTTTTTATGATTTTATATGACTATATTTGACATATATGATTTAGATATGATTTTATGTGAAATATATGACTTGGTATGAATTGTGTGATATTTGGTGTGATGATAATTTATTATATGATTTATGGTGTTGTGTTTTATTTAAATAAATGTTGTTTGATTATTTTATTTATTTAATAAAAAGGTAGAGAATAGTATTATTTGGTTTAAAGGGAATTAAGTATAATTATGAGGAATAAGTGGGAGTTAAGGAAATAAGAGGGGGTTATAGTTCACAATAAAAAGGAAAGGAGAGTCAGAAAGAGTTTTACGTACAATTGAAAAAAAAAAAAAGTGAGTTTTTGAGAGAAGAAGAGGAGAAAACCTAGAACCAAGAGAAGAGGCTAGAAGAAGAGAAAAGAACGCAGCTTAATTCAGGAATCATAATCTAAGGTAAGGGTGGGATTCCTTCAATAATATGTATATATAATTTTGATTGTTGATGAAATTGTGTTCTAGGTTTAGGGTTTAGAAAGTTTATGATAATTGATATGATGTGATGAATTGTGTTGTTTAATGCATGTTTCTGTGTTGTTTTGATTGTTATGTTGTATATAGAACTGTAAACATTGTTCTCTATCAAATTTGGGATTTGGGAAGATGAAATTTGGGTTTTTGAGTGAAAAATAGAGTTTTCCCGAGAGCTACCTTTGACAGCATACCCTGTTCCATGTTGTTGCGTCTTTTGCATCAGTTTCTGTTTCGAACTAGCTTTCGGTGTAAACACGAAAGTTGTAGGTATGAATGTTATCTTTCTAATGCCGTTGGTCTGACGTCAAAATGATTTATAGAACTTGAGTTATGGTCAAATTACTGAACGTAGGTCACAGTGAATTTTTATGAATTTCAGCACAACTTTGTCCGAATTTGAAATGAAAACTGGTATTGATTGGTACATAATTGGTCTTAGGTGTAAACATAAAAGTTGTAGATAATTGAGTTAGCTTTCTAATGGCACTGGTTTGACTCGAAAATGTTTTGTAAATCTCGAGTTATGATAAAAATAGTCCAAGTAGGTCTTCAGAAAACTTTAAGAAAACTTAGCATAACTTATTCCAAGTTAGTCCAAAACCTATGGTTAGTTCCCAAACTTCAAACTTAAGTATGAGAGGTTAAATTAAAGTGTTTTATGAGTATTTAACTTATGACTTGTTTAATCAAATTTGATTTCCTTTTGAAAAATGTTTTCTTGATTTATTTAACCTTGTTTATGAAGCGAATATTATAAATGAAAGTGAAGCTATGTGAACGCATGTATATATAAATAAATATGATTATATATGCTATGTCGTTGATTTCCGTTGTTGATGCCGTTGAGTTGTGTTGTCTAAGTTGGGGAGTGTGTCATAAATATATTAGGCACAGTTGTTGTTGTTGTTGTTGTTGTCGTTGTCGTTGTCGTTGTTGTTGTTGGGTTGTATGCTGATATACACCATGAGTCTTCCATCACAGATGTCGTTGCTGTTGTTGTTGTTGTTGTTGGGTTGTATGATGATATACACCACGAGTCTTTCATACTCATGCATCGTTGGGGGCTCATGCCCTGGAATGTTAATCATTCAAATGTTGAGGGCTTATGCCCTGGAACGCTTTATCGTTCAACTGTTGAGGGCTCATGCCCTGGGATGCTTTAACCATCCAATCGTTGAGGGCTCATGCCCTGGAATGCTTTGTCATTCAAATGGTACCACATGTATAATGCATTAGTTGTTGTCGTCAGTGCATTGTCAGAGTCGTTGTTGGTGAGTCGTCGGAGTCGTAGAGGTTGTTGGTTGAGTTGTTGGTGTTGTAGTCAATGATGTTGTTGTATTCCAATTATGAATCGATGTAATTTGCAAAGTGATGATGTATTCGTGATGGTGTAATTGTGACTTGTTGATGTATTTATGACGTGTTGAAGTATTTGTGATGTTATGATGTACTTGTGAATGTTTGAGATGTTTTCGTTATATGTGATGATTTGTTGATGTTGTTGATATTGTTGTTGTTGATTGTTTATTGTTGTTGTATCTTGCTAAATGTCGTTGATGTTGATAACGTTGCTGTTGCTATATATATATATATATATATATATATATATATATATATATATATATATATATATGAACTTGTTGATACTTGTGGTATAATTTGTTGTTGTTTCATCGATTTGATGAATTATATATTATTATTATTGAATGTGTTTCTCACCCCTTCTGTTGGAATTGCCGCCTTGTGGGCAAGTGCAGATTTCCAAGGCTAGTAGGATGTTGGCTCAAGTGTCCTAAGGCTCTGATACGTAACGGGATGAGAAACGTTGTCTTGTTCTTTCATTCCTTTATGTATCGAATTTTAAATAGTTTTATATTCTATTTAATAATTTTGAAAAGCAATGTGACATGCCCGTTTGTTGACTACTCTGATCAAATATATTATTATTACGTTGTTTTGGGAAACAGGGTGTTACACATGTTATATTTCATGGCAGTGTGCCTAATGATATTTTTTTAGGCAAAGTATAAAAAATATATTAAATAAAAATAAAGAGATACAAATATTGGGGGACATTTGAACTGACTCAAGTACGACCTAAATGATAATGAATTAAGATATTACAAACCTTGTGGACCAACCCTAAACAATCCTAACAAAACAAACACTCCTCACCAATGCAACCATGCAAACCAGCGTACGGGCACAATACCAGGTTACAGAAAAAGACGACGAGTGAGAGTCTGTAGGATAAAAAAAAGGCTCAAAATTTGTGAATGGATATTCTAATACTGCCAACACGGTATCAAGATCCATGTACCAGTAACCCCCTATATAAAACATCATGCATAATCGCTCTTTCGAGCATAATAGTCTGATAAAAATCATATGGATAAGATGATAGTACCAGAGAGAAGGCAACCCTGAAGTCTTGTGACTTGCATATCTCAACATACCTGGAACATAAGAGAATCAAGTACTTGAACACCAACTCAACCGGTTTGAAAGAACATGCATGTTTGAACTCGGATTAAGGGACGAACCCAAACAAGTTACTAACGAAACAACCATTTCGGGTTAATAGAATTAGTCCTTTTGGGTTTACGAAGAAGAACAATCGTAAAAGTGGTCTCATCTGTTACCACTCGAATTCTCCGACCTGAAACACAAAAACATACAAACAAAAAATACAACAAAACAGTACAAGCAGTACGAACGATACAAACACGCTACTAGAAAACAAAAAATACAAAACTATAATGTGAAGGTGAGAAAAAACACAAGAAGGGGGGTTGAATTGTGTTAGCTTGTTCTTGAGACACAAAGCAATTATACAGGTTCCTTCCACAAACCGGAAGTAGTCCTGTCCCCCTTGCACTTCCAAGGAGAGTTCTAAAGGTGAGAAAAAACACAAGAAGGGGGATTGAATTGTGTTAGCTTTTTCTTCGTTTTCTCTTAAGTTGAAATGCACAGACCAGAAGCAGTTCAAGAACAGCTTCTGAAGTGATGTTCATAACTAAGTTGCAGCGGATAAAACAGAGAGAGAGAGAGAGAGAAGAAAGACACAAAGCAATTATACAGGTTCCTTCCACAAACCGGAAGTAGTCCTGTCCCCCTTGCACTTCCAAGGAGAGTTCACTAAAATGTAATATCTGATTACAAATGCTCAAGCACAACTGCAAGAGACTTCCAATGCTCAAGAACACAATCAAGAGACTTCTATGCTCAAGCACACAAGCAAGAGACTTCTAATCAAACAGAATTACAAAGAAAAATGTTTGACACTGAACACTTGATATACAATCAGAGGTGCTCACAATACAAATCAGATACAGACTCTTTGAGACTCTAGAATTTCTAAGATATGAACTTTGAAAAGAAATTCTAAGTGAACTTTTGGATGCTGAACAATTTTGACAGAGTTTTAGCGCTTTCAAATTGTTGTAGAGTCATGCATACCTTCTTCAAGTCTTCACTCCTTTATATAGGGGTGTGAAATGAATGTTGAGTTGCCAGCACATTCAAAAAGAGTCGTTTGAAACTTTGATCAATCACCAATGATTCATTGCGTGATATGGTTATTGTCCTATGAAGGATCAATTTTCAAATGCATTCCATGTATGAAGGAACATTGTTGCAAGCAGAGTTGTTATCCTTCTCAAGGGTCCTTCTGAAGAGTGTTGTGTCAACTTGCCCTCTTTTAAAATTATTTTTAATCAAGAAATTACTTAGTCTATCATACCAAGCTCTGGGAGATTGTTTCAAGTCATATAGTGATTTCTTAAGTTTGTAAACATGGTCAGGATGCTTAAGATCCTCAAAACCAGGAGGTTGTTTAACATACACTTCTTCTTCTATGACACCATTAAGAAATGCACTATTGACATCCATTTGATATAATATTATGCCATGATTAAATGCATAGGATATAAGTAACCTGGTTGCTTCCAATCTTACAACTGGAGCAAATGTTTCAGTGTAATCAATGCCTTCTTGTTTAATGTAACCTTGTGCAACAAGTCTAGCTTTGTTTCTAGTTACTTCACCTTGCTCATTCAGCTTGTTTCTAAATACCCATTTTGTTCCAATAATGTTCTTCTGAGGTGGTTTGGGTACCAGATCCCACACATCATTTCTTTGAAATTGATTAAACTCTTCTTGCATAGCCAATATCCATCCATCATCTGAAAGTGCTTCATCAACTGTAGCAGGTTCAATCACTGATAACAATCCTATCATAGACTCTTCTTGTCTGAAGTATGATCTTGTTCTTCTAGGACGATCTTTGTTTCCAATGATTTGATCCTCAAGATGTGAAGACTTGTGCTTGAACGTGTTCTTGGATTGATTAGCTTGCTGAGAGCCATTTTGAGCTTCATCGGAAGCTACATCTTCTTAAGCTTCTGAGGTTGGTTCAACTTCTGAAGTTGGTTCAGCTTCTGGACTGACTTCAGAATCACTAATCTGATCAGGTTCTGGAGTATCTTCAGTAACCTGTATATCTGCACAACTTTCATCTTGCTCTGGAGTTTCACTTCCAGGCTCTTTGTCATCAAATTTAACGTGCATAGATTCTTCAACACAGAGTGTCTCTGAATTATACAATTTGTATGTCTTTGACCTTTCAGAGTAACCTAAAAAGATTCCTCTTTGGGCCTTGGCATCAAATTTCTTTAGGTAGAGCTTGTTATTTAGAATGTAGCATGTACATCCAAATTGATGAAAGTAAGATATATTGGGTCTTCTTCCTTTAAAGAGTTCATATGCAGTTTTCTCCAATATAGGTCTGATATAGATCCTATTTTGAACATAACATGTTGTATTCACTGCTTCTGCCCAGAAATGTTTAGCTAAATTGTTTTCATGAATCATGGTTCTAGCCATTTATTGTAAAGTTTTATTCTTTCTCTCTACAACCTCATTTTGTTGTGGAGTTCTAGGAGAAGAGAATTCATGGACAATTCCATGTTTTTCACAAAAAGTTTCAAATGGCTCATTTTCAAATTCTCCACCATGATAACTTATGATTTTCAAAATTTTCATTTCTTTTTCAGATTGTATTTGAGTGCGGAAGTTACTGAATACATCATATGCACAATCTTTATTTTTCAAGAATTTTACCCAAGTCCATCTACTGTAATCATCAACAATGACTAATCCATACTTGCTTCCATATAAAGATGCAGTGTTAATTGGTCGAAATAAATCAATATGAAGCAGTTCCAAAGGTCTGGAGGTTGAGACAATGTCTTTAGCTTTAAAATATGATTTCATAATTTTTCCTTTCTGGCATGCACCATAAAGTGCATCTGAATGATAGTCAATGTTAGGCAGGCCTTTGACAAGTTGTAACTTATTAAGCTTAGAGATTAACCTCCAGTTAGCATGTCCCAACCTTCTGTGCCACACCCACTGATGACACTAGGTCATATATCACTTTTGCTTTAATTTCATGTAATGTTGAGTCGAGTCAGGTGGTTTTGCTTGAATTTTGAGCTACAACCTTCTGTGCCACACCCCGATTGTATTTTAAGCCTACTTTCCAAATAATCCCACCTGTGACCTTAGCCCCGTTACACCCCGAAAGTCCTTAAAAGTGTGTATGGTGATGTAACTTTGATTGATGTTTAGAAGTTTTTCAAGTTTTGGCAATATAGTGGTTAGTGTGTCGACTTTGTGAACCTTGTTCAATGATGTTGCGTGAAGTTGTGGGATGAATGTTTGGCAAGCAGGTTAGCCACTAATGCTAACTAGGAGATGAACTTTTGAGATACCATTGATGAGGTAGGTGCTATTCTACTGTTTCAATTCATGTTTAAAGTAAGTTCCTTAAGGACAAGTATCGATGCAAGTTTGGGGTTGTGATGACACTAGGTCATATATCACTTTTGCTTTAATTTCATGTAATGTTGAGTCGAGTCAGGTGGTTTTGCTTGAGTTTTGAGCTACAAAAAGGTACATTTGAAGAGCTTGAGTATAGGATGCATCGTACTACGATTTATAGTATTGTACTACGATGTTTGGACGTTTTTGTTTGCCTGAATGCGGAAAAAATCGTAGTACGATCTTGCAGCATCGTACTACGATGAAAGGGAGTGTCTGAGACCGTTTTGAACTTAATGAGACATCGTACTACGATTTCTGGCATCGTAGTACGATTTGTGCGTGACCTGATTTTTCCCTATAAAAGCCAAACTGATTTCTGAGGCAAGGGTTCGAAATTTTAGAGAAAAAAGGAGACTTTTGGAGCTGGATCACTGAGAAAAAGCTGGGAGACCATCAAAACTCATGACCGGTTACTGATTGCATGTAATGAATTCTTCTTTATCATTAGTTATTTATGCTTTAGCCATGAGTAGCTAAATTCTCTGTGATTAGGTCAAGAGATGATTTTGTACTAATTCATGCGATGTAACCTGAAACTCTTACTTTTATGAATGTTAATCTAGTTTATTCAGTATATCGTATTCTTAATGCCTTCATAATTCTGACCCAATATGATTGATTCAAGAGCTTATGTGACTATTGACACTAGCATATAAATCGGACATAGTTATACTGTTCAATTCGACGGACAATTTAGGAATAAATCGTTGTTGGATTGTGATAATTGAATTAACGGACTCATTAACCTTTGATGATTATAGGTTCACCTAAGGAATTAGGGAATTATGATTAAATAAGATGACTTAAGATCAAGGGATTGACCTAGGTTAATTTGTTAATTCGTCGTAAACTTCGTGATATTCGTGGACTTAAGAAACAAGTTACTAATGAACAATGTGCAGATGAATCGATTGATCTAGTCATTTCTCTTATATTCTTTCAAAACCAACGTTACTTTCATCATTTCAGTTACAATTGAACTCCAATCCTATTGCCAAAGGCACCCCCATATTTATTATATCTTAATGTTAATGTTCTTGCTAAGTTGATATCGAAACAGTCCCTGAGGAGACGATTTATTTTATTACGCGATTTAGATTAGTACACTTGCTAATTTTCTATCACCCACTTCTTATCATTCATTGACAGAAGACAAATTACCTTCTGATCAACCAGTTCAGAGAAATTGATTTTATAGACATTCTCTACTTTCTTCCCTTTGAACACTGTGGACTTGTTATCTTTGTTGATTACTGTGCAGTTGGTCTTTTCAAACATCACATCATAACCATTGTCATAAAATTGACTGATACTCAATATGTTATGTTCAAGTTCATCTACCAACCACACATTATTGATTGAGATAGAGGAATTACCAATAATTCCTGTACCAATGATCTTCCCATACTGGTTACCTTCAAACTTCACATTTCCTCCTTCTTTCATTGTGACGGTGAGGAACATTGACTTCTCTCCAATCATATGCCTTAAGCAACCGCTGTCCAGATACCATGATTTTTGCTTTTGCTTTGCTCTTAGGCATATCTCATTTTCTTCTTCTGAGTCTGATTCTGTTTCAGCTTCTGAACTTGTTGTAGCTACTAACCCAACAACTATCTTTGCACCTTCACCAGCATCATCTTTATCAGATTCAGATTCACTATCTAAATCTTCCCAGGTAGCCATCAAACTCTGCTTGATCTGCTTCTTGATCTTGTTTGATTTGAAAGTTGACTTTTTTGACTTGTCCTTTGATTTCTCCTTCTGAAGATCAGGGCAATCAACAATGAAATGTCCAAGCTTCTTACAATTGAAGCAACCCTTCTGGTCTTCTTTCTTGAAGCTATTGTAACCACTCCTTCTGCTCAAGAACTTCTTGTTCTTCTTGGCCAAATACTACAGTCTGTTGGAGAGCATAGCCATCATCTCAGCAGGATCTTCATCAGAATCTCCATCAGGTGATTCTTCTTCAGATTCTATGACTTTAAGAGCTTTTGATGACTTCCCTTTAGATGGTAAAGCTATAGATTTACTCTTCTTAGCAGACTCATGTTCATTAACACTTAACTCATGAACTTTGAGAGAGCTAACAAGATCTTCAACACTTAAATTGTTTAAATCTTTAGCTTCCTCAATAGCAGTAACTTTAGGTCTCCATCTAGCAGGCAGACTTCTTAGTATCTTGCTCACATGATCAGAAACAACATAGCTTTTCTTCAAAATTTGCAGTCCAGATACTAGGGTCTGAAATCTTGAGTACATCTCCTCAATACTTTCATCATCCTTCATTTTGAACAACTCATACTGATGAACAAGCATAAGTGCTTTGACTTCTCTAACCTTCTTGCTACCTTCATAGTTTTCACAAAGTGAAGCAAACATAGCCTTTGCAGTAGATTTGTCACTCATCTTCATATACCCTGCACGAGGTATAACAGTAACAAGTGAGCCTATGATCTTGTGATGCTTCTTGTACATCTTCTTTTGAGCAGGAGTATGTTTCTTTCTATCTACATCAGCTCCTTCTTCATCAAGATCCAAGTCACCAACTCCATCTTCCAGAATATCCCATAACTCTTCATCTAAGCCCATGATATAACTGTAGCAGTTGGTTTTCCACCATGAGAACTCTTCAGGATCTCCATTGAACTTAGGAACTTTTCCTGAGTCAGCTTTCTTGTCATTGTAATCATAAGGTACAACATTATGATTACCACCAGAACCAGAACCAGAAACAGATGATTCAACAGACATGTTTTTCTCAGATCTTGGATTGTTACATTGTTAAGTGTTATCAACAGAACCAAGGCTCTAGATACCAATTGAAGGTGAGAAAAAACACAAGAAAGGGGGGGGGGGGTTGAATTGTGTTAGCTTTTTCTTCGTTTTCTCTTAAGTTGAAATGCACAGACCAGAAGCAGTTCAAGAACAGCTTCTGAAGTGATGTTTAGAACTAAGTTGCAGCGGATAAAACAGAGAGAGAGAGAGAGAGAGAGAGAGAGAGAGAGAGAGAGAGAGAAGAAAAACACAAAGCAATTATACTGGTTCCTTCCTCAAACCGGAAGTAGTCCTGTCCCCCTTGCACTTTCAAGGAGAGTTCACTAAAATGTAATATTTGATTACAAATGCTCAAGCACAACTACAAAAGACTTCCAATGCTCAAGAACACAATCAAGAGACTTCTATGCTCAAGCACACAAGCAAGAGACTTCTAATCAAACAGAATTACAAAGAAAAATGTTTGACACTGAACACTTGATATACAATCAGAGGTGCTCACAATACAAATCAGATACAGACTCTTTGAGACTCTAGAATTTCTAAGATATGAACTTTGAAAAGAAATTCTAAGTGAACTTTTGGATGCGGAACAATTTTGACAGAGTTTTGGCGCTTTCAAATTGTTGTAGAGTCAAGCATACGTTCTTCAGGTCTTCACTCATTTATATAGAGGTGTGAAATGAACGTTGAATTGGCAGCACATCCAAAAAGAGTCGTTTGAAGCTTTGATCAATCACCAATGATTCATTGCCTGATATGGTTATTGTCCTATGAAGGATCAATTTCAAATGCATTCCACGTATGAAGGAATATTGTTGCAGGCAGAGCTGTTATCCTTGTCTTGTAGCAGAGACAAACTCTGTGTAGTGGAGGTAGTGGTTGTACAGTTCGTACAATTGTACTTTGTCAACGCTTAACAAAGAAACAAGCAGCCAATGCTTTTGAATCCTTTTGAGTTAGCCGTTGTTACTCTTTTCCACTCTTTCGCAATATTAAGACGACATTGAATCCATTTAACAACTTTTGAATCTTTAAGTTTGCATCTCCTGATGAACTTTAGCTTCTGGTGATATTCAGCTTCTGATGAACTTGCTTCTGATGACCTTGCTTCTGATGACGTCATCACTTTAGGAGCGCTATGTCTTCAGGAGCACTTTTGACTTCAGGAGCAATTCTTCTTCAGATGCTTTTAAGCTTCCATTTTGATAAATTCTTTGCTCTCTTTTGTTCATCCAGAACCTATAAATAGTCTCAAATTTTTTGTCTATGGTCCTGTACACTTGAACAAATATTAGCATATCCAATTAACAATTTTTTTAATACCTTGTTATCACTCAAAACTTTTAAGGGCAATGTTAAACACACTTTGTTCCAACACAATGCAAATATCGGCTAACCATCAACCCAATAAGATCTCGCACAAGTGTCCACGACAAAACCAAATGAAACCCAAACACAAAAGCAATCAACTTGTATTCGAGACCAAGAGAAACTCAAATCCAGAAACAAACAACCCAACAAGGTTCACACGTTCATGGAGGAGCATACTCACTCGAACTGTCACTGACTCAAATACGGGTTCACGATCCACCTTGTTTGTTGCAAACAACGACGATCCAATGAATGGCGATTGAAGATGATTAAACAAAGGAGACGATCACCGGGAGGAGAAAATGAGATAACTCCATTGAGGAGATAACCACCACCATCAAAATCCACCGGTGCAGTGGCTGCCACGAGCTTCGCATGCAATGTGATGCAAATGACCAATGTCGATCGTACAATCACCTCACAATAGAGGTTACATTGTGGTTGTTGGAGGTTGGATTGAGAGAGAGAGAGAGAGAGAGATTGATTGAGAGAGAGAGAGAGAGAGAGAGAGAGAGAGAGATAGAGAGAGCTGGTGTGAGTCTGTGTAGAGATAAGACATATAAATTTGTCTAGAGAGAAAAAAGACTCCAATCAGACGAGATTTGTCTAAAAATAAAGAGTACATGTTATGGATTCTAAAAATAGCAAGTATTTATTGAGCAGAATTAATTCACAAGAAGTATTTAACTTTTTGAGAAATAAATTAATACAATTTTCAATACAAAATTTCTATGTTTAGTACATTAACATGTGCCCTTAGCATTTCCCTTTAAATAAATATGTTCATTTAATTTTTTATTGAAAACTTGTGATTTGTCGGTGTAAAAAAATTTATACCGAAAACACATGCTCAATTATCACTATTAGCAAAATGTCATTGATAAAGTAAGGAGTTTGATTAAATGTAATAACTAATTTAAATAAACATGTTAAATTTTTTTACTGACAACTTGTGATATGTTGGTGTAAAACAATTTTATACGGACAACAAATGCTCAATCATATCCATTAGCAAAAGACAATTGATAAAGTCAGGAGATTGATAACAAATCACCCCTCTCACCCTCAAATTTCCCACCCAATATAACTTCTCATTATGCTTTGTTTGAGAGTTTGGAGGTGAGGGTAATAGAGGACTTTAGACGTGTGAAATATAAGGACATGGAGAAATCTTTCATATTTTTTGAAAGTTCTTTTAGAGAATGATAAATCAGTGTTTATGATTAATATATTTTTAATTTTAAGAATATCATAACAACATAGATTAAATACGAATAATTCATATAAACACCAATACCCTCAAACCCTCCTCCAATACAATTCTTGAGCTCCCCAAATGATTTTTTTTTTGTATTATAAAGAAAAATAAACCTCCAAAATTCTCCCCTCCTATTGTCTTCTATTTGTTTCATTTGTTCCTTTTTTTATAGTCTCTCTCCCCTTCAAACTCACAAACAAAGCATTAAAGTTACAATCATAAGATTATGTCCAATCAAACAAAAAAAATACTAAAATTATGCGTAAAAAAAAAAATTCCATAACGAAAATAAAAGCTTTCTTAAATGATTGTATTTTTTTAAATCAAATGTTGGTATATCACATGTTACTAATTTCTGTATTTTGTTTGTCCGCTCCTTGCTAGAGCACGAAATATTAGACCTTTTTTGAGGTGATTTTTGGTGTTTTGTATTGAAAATTTGAAAAATAAATTAGTTTTCCTTTTGAGTTTTAGTTATGAGTTGAATTTCACCTTTTTCTAATCAAACCACTCGATCCTTGGGTGTAGATGGTGAACACGAAAATGAGTGGGCATTTTGGAACAATGTGGTACGTTTCTGAACAAGAAATGAGATTGATACTGCCAGTTGTGCTATTGGAGCCACTCAAAAAACAAAGGCAATATTTTTCCCACCACATTCTCTTCTAGTTCACCTTATTTGGATTATAAAATCTGAAAAATGGAGAATGTTTTAATGTGGTTTGAAGGGTTTTACAAGGTGTTTACGAATCTGAATGAACAAAAGTTGCTTATAAACAAACCGATCCAAATCAAAACAAACATTTTTTATCCAATGAATAAAATCACTTTTATTAACAAAAACAACAAATAAAAATTAAAAGTTAGAATAGTTTATTTCTTCAAAACAAATTATCTTATGCAAAACAATTTATTACGATCTCTTTTTTTTAAAAAAAAATAGCTTATTCAAAACGGCTTATTTTATGAAGAAACTAAAAGGTCTTTAAACTATGAAAAATGCAGCATCAATTTAATACATAAACTATCGTTAAGTATAACAAGTTTTGTTAACCAAAAGACTACATAGTTGATTTAGAGAATAATTTAGAGATTTTTAGTTGATTTTGATAGCTAGACTAAATTCATGAGAGGTTATAGTTTAGAGACGAAATTGATTGTTTATTCCATAAAAAAACTATGTTGCCGTTGCAAGGATTTTTTATGTTGCCATGACTCTTGTGGCTCCAATTGGATTGATTTTTCTCTTGATCTATTCAATATATGAATTTCTTTTATGGTCTTGTTTTCATTGATGAGTTTTTTAGACATAACTGGTGATAAGTTGATTTATATGTTAGGAAGGACCGAAGAATGTTGGAGTGGAATAACTAATTTTGATTCATATGTAATCATCAATCTTTCTTTGTTGTATTTTTTTTTTCTACGACTTTATCTGTTGACTGTTGTATGTAGTTTGATTGGGTTTTGTGTTTTTTTTTCTTTCTAGAGAGGTTGGTTTATACTTCTATACCTTGCAATGTTGTTTGTTCAAATTGTTTTTCCCTATACTAGGATGGACAAACCTTAGTCACCACCAGAGGGTCTTTTGAAGTTTAATTTTAAACTAACCGTAGGATTGCTATTATTTTCTCTTATAGTAAATTGATTTGTAGGTTGTGATCATTTAAGGGATGTCTTCGGCACCACAATGGAGCTTAGTAGGGATGGGCATGGTTCGGTTAACCATATTAACCGAATTGAACCGAACTGAAGTGTTGAAATGGTTTGGAAAAACTGAACCGAACCGTTTAAAGTTTGGAAGTAATCAAACTGAACCAAAGTTATGGTTCGGTTAACCATTTGCTTACCTATTAATCAAACCGATCCGAACCAAAACAAACATTTTTTATCCAATGAATAAAACCACTTTTATTAAAAAAAACAACAAATAAAAATTAAAAGCTAGAATAGTTTATTTCTTCAAAACAAATTATCTTATGCAAAACAACTTATTACGATCTCTTTTTTTAAAATAAAATAGCTTATTCAAAACGGCTTATTTTATGAAGAAAAAAAAACCTTATTACGATCTCTTTTTTAAAAACAGTTTATTCAAAACAACTTATTTTAAAATATAGCTTATTTTAAAACAACTTATTTATGCAAAACAACTTATTAGGATATCTTTTTTTTAAAAAAAACTTATTCAAAACAGCTTATTTATACAAAACAGCTTATCAAGATCTCCTTTTTCAAAACAGCTTATTTATGCAAAACAACTTATTAGGATCTCTTTTTTCAAAATAACTTATTCAAAACAACTTATTTATGCAAAACAACTTAATATGATCTCTTTTTTCAAAATAACTTATTCAAAACAGCTTATTTATGCAAAAAAATATTAAGATCTCTTTTTTAAATTCGAAACAACTTATTTATGCAAAACAACTTATTAGGATCTCTTTTTTCAAAACAACTTATTCAAAACAACTTATTTACGCAAAACAGCTTATCAATATCTCTTTTTCCAAAAACAACTTATTCAAAACAACTTATTTATGCAAAGCAGCTTATTAGGATCTCATTTTCAAAATAACTTACTCAAAACAACTTATTTATGCAAAACAGCTTATTAGGATCTCTTTCTTTCAAAATAACTTATTCAAAACAGTTTATTTATGCAAAACAACTTATTAGGATCTCTTTTTTCAAAAAAACTTATTCGAAACAGCTTATTTATGCAAAACAACTTAATAGGATCTCTTTTTTCAAATTAACTTATTCAAAACAGCTTATTTATGCAAAAAAATTATTAAGATTTTTTTTTTAAATTCGAAACAACTTATTTATGCTAAACAGCTTATTAGGATCTCTTTTTTCAAAACAGCTTATTTATGCAAAACAACTTATCAAGATCTCTTTTTTCAAAACTACTTTTTTAAAACAACTTATTTAAGCAAAATAACTTATTAGGATCTCTTTTTTAAAAAATAACTTATTCAAAATAACTTATTTACGCAAAACAGCTTATTAGGATGTCTTTTTTCAAAACAACTTATTTATTCAAAACAGCTTATTTATGCAAAACAACTTGATGTTACACATATTGATTCTGATCGAATGGTCGATTCAAATATTGAAAAAATACAAATATTTTTGAAGAAAGCTGTTTTGCATAAAAAAGTTGTTTTGAATAAGTTATTATGAAAAAAGAGATCCTAATAAGCTGTTTTGCATAAATAAGTTGTTTTGAATAAGTTGTTTTGAAAAAGAGATCCTAATAAGATGTTTTGCACAAATAAGTTGTTTTTAAGCTTATTTGAATAAGTTGTTTTGAAAAAAGAGATCTTGATAAGCTGGTTTGCATAAATAAGCTGTTTCGAATAAGTTATTTTGAAAAATGAGATCCTAATAAGCTGTTTTGCATAAATAAGCTATTTTGAATAAGTTATTTTAAAAAAAGAGATCCTAATAAGTTGTTTTGCATAAATAAGCTGTTTTGAATAAGTTGTTTTTTAAAAAGAGATCCTAATAAGCTGTTTTGCATAAATAAGCTGTTTTGAATAAGTTATTTTGAAAAAAGAGATCCTAATAAGCTGTTTTGCATAAATAAGCTCTTTTGAATAAGTTGTTTTGAAAAAAGAGATCCTAATAAGCTGTTTTGCAGTTGTTTTGAAAAAAGAGATCTTGATAAGCTGTTTTGCATAAATAAGCTGTTTCGAATAAGTTATTTTGAAAAATGAGATCCTAATAAGCTGTTTTGCATAAATAAGCTGTTTTGAATAATTTGATTTTAAAATAAGTTGTTTTGCATAAAAGAAGTTATTTTAACATAAGTCGTTTTGAATAAGTTGTGTTTTAAAATAAGTTGTTTTTAAATAAATATGCTTAATGGTTCAGTTCGGTTCAGATAATTGTGGTTACTAACGGTTCGGTTCGGTTAGTGAATTATTATCAAAATAATGGTTCGGTTCGAGAATTGGTTAAATGGTTCAGTTAATTTTGATATGGTTAGGTTCGGTTAACCAGTTCAAATTGGATTTTGGTTATTTTTGCCCACCCCCAGAGCTTAGTGATCAAGACATTGCTATTCTTTTTGGTGGTAAGGTCACACTCTTGCACGTAATATTTGAAAATACTTTTATTTGAGGGACATTAATTAATCACATTGGTGAATGGAGTGGTGACTGACTACGCTCATAGTGGTGGTTGGTGGTGGTGAGAGTGGTGTTTATGATGGAGAATGATAGAGAATGATGGAGAATGATATAGATCATTATGAAACTTTCAAGATGTGGAGAATATTTTAGAACTTTCAAGAATACTACTAAATAAAGTCATGATAACCAAGAGCATCTTTATATCTCTAGAACTTTCTAGGCACATGAATTAGATATTAGAATCTCTAGATAGTTCTTATAATTAAGTAGTAGCATTATATGTTTCTAGATCTTTCTATGTGGAGCCTTACTAGAGTAGTATAAATAAGACTCATTACCACGTGTTTTGGCACATTCATCATCAAGCATAGAAACATTCAAATAATATAATCTTTTCTTTGAGAATATTAGAGAGTTTCTCTATTTTCTCTACCTATCCTTTTGTCCCTGAGCCAGATTTGGCATCAGAGCTGGTTACGATACCTCGGAGTTGAGTTGAGCGAAAAATCAACGGAAAGTGAGTTTTCAAGTGAGCAAGGAGTTGCTTTCTTTAAACTTCACTTTGCGGCCATTTGTTCGCGAAACTACCTCGGAGTTGAGTTTGTGCGAAAAAATCAACGGAAAGTGAGTTTCAAGAGAGCAAGGAGTTGCCCTTTTAAAACTTCACTTTGCGGCCATTTTGTTCGCAAAACTAACACCGTCATTTTGTTTGGGAAGTGAAGAAAACCCTTGGTTAACAAGTCTTCACACCAACAAAACCACCACTCACCACCACAATTTTCACCAAATAGTTTGTTGAACCTCCGTCGTCAAAATGCCACCTCGAAGACAAAATGAAATAAGTTTGCAAGAGATGGAGATGGAAGAAATGAGGCGACAAATTCAACAACTACAAGAGACCGTCAATTCTCAACAAGCCATTTTGGAAGCACAACAAAGGATTCATTCACATCGACGTCAACTTCGGATGAATGATATCAAAGTAGACATTCCAGATTTTGAAGGGAATCTACAACCGGATGATTTTCTGGATTGGCTACAAATTGTTGAACGTTTATTTAAATATACGGAGGTTCCAGAGGAGCAAAAGGTAAAGATCGTTTCTGCCAAGCTGAAGAAACACGCTTCAATTTGGTGGGAAAATCTTAAAAAGAAACGCAAGCGTGAAGGAAAAAGCAAGATCAAGACGTGGGAGAAAATGCGTCAAAAATTAATCCGTAAGTATTTACCTCCTTGTTATTATCAAGAGAATCTTAAACAACTGCAATTATCCAAAACATCTTCTAACCAACCTTTCTCCTCCACCAGAAATCATAATGATTATCACAAACCCCTAACTCATCAACCTATTTCCTCATTTAGACCCCAACATAGCACAATCAAAGAGAGAAATACCAATATACCTAAATGTTTCATATGTGAAGGGTATGGACACATTGCCTTAGATTGTGTGAATCCTAAAGTAGTCACCATATTTAATGGGGAGATACATGGAATTTTTGAAGAAGAAAGAGAAGACATCGATGAATCATTCGAAGAGACAATGGGAGAACCAATCTACAATGAAGAATATGTTGGTGCTGATATTTGTGAAGTGTTTGAAAAAGAGGGAAAAGGAGATCTAGTATATGATGATGAATATGTTCCCGATGACATTCATGAAGTTTTTGAGAAAGAGGAAAATGATGAATCGATATATGACATGGAATATCTTCCTGTTGGATATGTTGAATCTTTGGAGGTTGAAAGAAGCTTGCAAACAACAACAGCCAAAAATATGGTTTGTAATGTCATCATTGATAACAAAAATTGTGAAAACGTTGCATCAAACTATCTAGAAGAAAAGCTAAAGTTTCCATTGATTGAGCACCCACGCCCATATAAGCTACAATGGAAGAACGAGGATAATGAGGTAAAAATATCTCAACCATGCATTGTTTCATTTTCCATTGACAAGAATTATAAAGAAAATGTATGGTGTGATGTTATTCTAATGGATACTTGCCACATTCATCTTCGAAGGCCTTGGCAATATGATTGTCATACCTTATATGATGGTTATGCCAACACCTACACTTTTGTGAAGGATGAGATTAAAATCAAGTTGGCATCTCTACCAATCAATGAGTTCAAAGAAGTATCAAAGGAATTCAAGTCATTTGAATTTTTAGTCACAAAGGAAATATTCAAGGAGAAAACAAAGTTATACATGCCTCATCCAATTCCTAAGCCACCTTGGGAAGATGTTACTATTGATTTTTCCCTTGGATTACTTTGGACTCGACAACTGAAGGATTCAAAAATGGTAGTCGAAGAGATGTTTTCAAGAATGGCTAATTTCATCCTAAGTCAGAAGGTTACAAATGTTGTCTTGAGGACGGAGAAGAAAATCTTGACTCGAGGACGAGTCTCATCCAACCCGGGGAGAATGATGGAGAATGATAGAGAATGATGGAGAATGATATAGATCATTATGAAACTTTCAAAATGTGGAGAATATTTTAGAACTTTCAAGAATACTACTAAATAAAGTCATGATAACCAGGAGCATCTTTATATCTCTAGAACTTTCTAGGCACATGAATTAGATATTATAATCTCTAGATAGTTCTTATAATTAAGTAGTAGCATTATATGTTTCTAGATCTTTCTATGTGGAACCTTACTAGAGTAGTATAAATAAGGCTCATTACCACGTGTTTTGGCACATTCATCATCAAGCATAGAAACATTCAAATAATATAATCTTTTCTTTGAGAATATTAGAGAGTTTCTCTATTTTCTCTACCTATCCTTTTGTCCCTGAGCCAGTTTATAATGATAGTCGGTGCTGGTAATTTAGAGATCAAAGGTGGATAGAATGGTGATCAAAGGTGGTCATAATGGTGGTAGTTGAAGTGGCGGCTAGCGATGGTCAGAACAGTGATGGTCAGTGGTGGTCAGAATGATGGTTAGAGAATTAGTGGACGATGATAGGTGGTGACATGTTAGCGTTAAAATCAAAACATAAATTTTGAAACCTATTTTTTTTTTTTGAATCTTAGTTGAAAGTTGTTTTGAAGTTCACGGAAAAAAAACATCTCAATCTCAAACATATTTTTGGTTTTAAAATTAACTTTTGAAATCAAAAACTGAAAACTCACAACCATTCCAAAGCAGCAATTAAAAAAACTTTAAAATTTAAACATAATTAATAGACAAAATATCTCACTGAGTCCTTTAAGTTTCACGTTTGTTTCATATAGGTCATTTAAGTTTCTAAAGTTTCAGATAAGTCATTTAAGTTTCGAGTTTGTTTCAGATAGGTCCTTTAAGTTTCTAAGGTTTTAGAGAAGTCTTTAAGTTTCGAGTTTGTTCTGAAACCTTAGAAACTTAAATGACCTATCTGAAACAAACTCGAAACTTAAAGAATCTATCTAAAACCTTAGAAATTTAAATCATCTATCTGAAACAAACATAAAACTTAAAGGATCCGGAGAGATATTTGACCTAATTAATACTATTAACTATTTTCGGAAACCCCTCATTTTACTTGACTTTTGTTTCAAAAGAATCAATTTATATCTTAGAAGGATAACTAATTGACATACACTTTTTAAAATGAAATTATATGATTGACTAACTTTTTCAATGTAACTTTTGCTCATAAATTATTTCGGATGGAGTCTTATAATGTCGTAATGCAGATGGTGACATGTTAGTCCACCGAAACCACAGGAAAAATGAGTAACGTTTCTTTTTTTGGTCATATCAAGCACCTTGTACAGGAAGCATCAAGGAAACTTATCAACTATTATAACCACCATTTTAGGTCCAACATATATAGTGTTCTGCTTTCAGTTGTACACCACAGTGGTATATAATATCCCAAAAAGAATGAACCATATGAATTGAGCAATTGTTGTCATCCTTGGTGACGTGAGCTAATTTGTAGCCATTATCGATTCACCATTGAAATTTGTCATCCCATATACGACTTAAGCAAAAATATTATAGTAGTGTTAAAAAATGGCATTTGATGCTTTTTGTTCAAAGTATTTCTTGTGGTGTAATTTTAGATTGTGGAAATCGTATTGTGAGTCCTCGTGTTTGTTAACAAGTCCCTCAATTTATTAGAAAATCTTATTCAATGGTACAAACGTAAACGTATCTAAAGTTATGCTCAGTTCACCTTTTTTTTTTTTAAATATTTTTTTATTGAAAGCTATCTTTCGATAAACCTTTTTTAGGGATCGACCAACCTCGAGAGCCATAGAGCAATTTTCGTTGTGTAATTTAAGATTATGGGCCGAGTGTAATAAGGATTAAGATTCCGTTCGTTACTATTTTCGTCAGTTTCTTACAACCCATGGTTCTCTGGGACATGCTTCTTGAGATGACATTTTCATACGTAACTTGACTTGTTTTATTGATTGCTTTGTTGCGAACCTTGATTTTTTTTTTCTTTTTAGGTTAAATTGATCACGACTTGTATGCGATTAAAATTGCGAACAAAAATATCTGGTTTAATATTTAGCTGGAATGTGATTCAGGACCAGTGGTCGATGCTTTTAGATATTTTGATATGGTTCCTTGACAATTATTTAGCATATTGAAAACCATGTCATCCTCTCGCAACAAATGAATTTTCTTGTTTATCATATTTTTTAGAGAAGAAAATACCTGTGATAATAAGTTGGCTAACTTTGAATTTTCTACTCTTATTTTTACTTGGTGAGACTCTTCTTGAATTTATCAAGGAAAACTTTTTTCGTAACGAATTTGGTATTTCATTTTTTTCGTTTTATTTAGGTTATGATTTTGTCTTTTGATAGCTTTAATGCATTGCATTATTTTTTTCTTCATTGTGATTTTGTTTCATTGAGTTTTTATGGTGAAGTTTTTAACGAGACAATTGCTTCATCTAAATTGTTTTTCTGAGTTTTGGCCCGGTCCCTCAAATTCTATTATTTATTTTTACTTTTATTTAATAATGATATTTATTGGGATGTACAAATGATAATTGATAGTTTTGGAGTGCCAACATAATGTTGAAATATCATTACTGAGCAATCCTTTGCGGTCACAATCACATATTTAAGTTATTTAGACATGCACGTACAAATGAAAAAGATAGAAAAGAAAGAATCATTTTTTTTGGGGAATCAAAATTTTATTATTGTTATTGAAATAATCAAACGATGTTTATTTTTGTATGTGTCTAAATGATTTGATATTGTAGTTTTTTTTTGGATAAAATTGATTATGTAGTTATAACATGTGACCACACAAGAATTATGCTTTTGTACTCCAATTTTTGCTTCAAAAGAGTAAGTTTAATATGCGCGTCCAAAAATAGTTTAATACACTGCTTTTAGCTTCGGTAGATTATGATATGTCTACTTGGAGGTTTGACAAGGAATATCGTTACACAACCAAGAGCGCTTATAAGGACATCATAAATCATAATTTAGAAGTTTTACAATACCGTATGCAGGGGATTTGAAATTGTATTTTGGAATTTGAAGCTGCCACCAAAAGTGAAGAATTTTCTATGGAGAGCTTGTCACAATTTCTAGCCCACGAGGCTCCAGTTGCAAAGTAAAGGGGTCCAATGCCCATACCAGAGTGTGGTGTGCAAATAATACCGATGGCAATGCACCGATTTGTGGAACACCTCGCTGCACGCTCTCGATCCTACGCTAAAGTTCACTTCAAATATGTTTGTTGTTTTGCAATACCTTGATAGGTCGCAACAAGTCTTTGGCGTCAACCTTTGGAGTATTTGGAAACATAGGAACAATAAGGTATATAATAACATCATCAAATCAACTCAAGCAATTTGTGAGCGAGCAAGATCACTCCTCACTAGCCGGATGAATTCCCAAGTTCTTTGTAACCACACTGCTGGACAACCTAATATTTAAGGTTGAGTTGGAATGGCATAAACCGAGTCCAGATAGATCAAATGTAATATAGATGCTTCTTTTGCACAGACACTGAATAAAGTTGGCACTGACATTTGCATTTGAGATGACGAAGGACAATTTGTGTTAGCCAAAATATAATTGTTGGCTCTGTTCCTTGATGTGGACCCGAGGAAGGCCTTAGGGTTGTTATCGACGCTTCGATGGGTGTGTGACCTTCAATTGGGTGATTGGACTTTGAGCTAGACTCCAAAACCATGGTGGACGGTCTCTATTGTAGTAAAAATGATGTTTCTAATTATAGTGCAATGATGAACGATTGCAGACGTCTTCCAGCTTCTGATTTAATAACCTGTAATATTAGATTTATTCGTAGACCAACTAACAAAGTTGCCTATAACTTAGCTTGGATGACTCCGTGTCATGTTAGTTTTCACATTCATATCATGATTCCATCGTGTAATTGCTCTTATTTTAAAGTTTTAAAAACATAAATATTAAATTAATGAAAAAATAGAGCTTCCTATAAAACGACACTCATGTACGTAGCGCGTTATACTGTAGGAGATCAATATAATACATGGCCAACAGGACGATGATGTTACTTCCATAGGTCGTATATGGTCAATCAATATCTAACATTGTAGGTAGTTGACAAGCCTTCAAAAAAAAAAAGAAAAATTAAATGTAGTTGAAAATGATGGTACTATAACGATTTTTAAAGATCATTATAAAACTTCAGAATTAATAAATAGTTAGATATACTGCGTGTTTAAATTACTACATAACATAAAGTTACAAATAAGTTTTCCGTGCATTTAGTTCAGTTGATTAACGATAATATTCAATGAAGTATTTTTATTTTAGAAGGAATGGTATCCAACAAAGTGATTATTAGTGAGAGATTACAAAGATATTTAATATGTAGATGTAGATGGTGTAAATTTTTGACTTCCCATCAGTTAGTGAGTGAGTTTCACTAATAAACTCCTTAGAAGATAACAAAATTAATTTATATAAGGTTAAGTTTAATTATTTAAACGGCATGTGTAGCCTTTTATCAATCGCGTTTTTATTCATCACGGAAGTGTATCTTCTACTTACTATAATCCACTTACAACAACACAACATAACCAGACTACTGACGCAAGGTGATGTATAAGAATGAATGAAATAGGTCACATTCCACTTTCTTGTTAGACTTTACTTAGGTTTTATTTATCTTTCCATTGAATTTCAAACTATTATTTTCTCTGAAATCGAATGTTAACATAGAGGGAAAAAAACATTACACACCCCACATAAAAGTACTGAAATTGAATACTCAACTCAACTCAACCCACTAAACCACCCACCAACAATGTTAACATAAAAGTACTGAAATTGAATACTCAACTCAACCCACTAAACCACCCACCAACATTGTTAATTAGTTGGCCTCTTTTTTACCTTATATATACTTGCACCGACACATCAACATGTTGTTTCTTACATTAATCTCAGTTGACTAGAATAATTAGTTTTATTTTGTAACACTTAGATTACTATATAGATGTTAGAAGTATTTGAGTATATTGTTTTTTTAATATATTGTTAATCTCAAACATATGATCACATCATATTATGTTTATTGAGATTATTTTTGAAAAACCTCTTTTAATTATTTTAATTTATTTAATTTTATTGGATTGATGTGGAAGGCCCTTGTGTGGGATTATTATGACAAGCAAGTGAGTACATGTGTTTCACACACAGGGCCGGCCCATAGCCCGTCGAGGCCGGGCTATGTCACCGGGCCTCAAATTTTTGGGGGCCTATATATTTTTTTTATGTAGGGTCATATATTAAGTATTATATAGAAGTAAAGGCGAATATATACAAAATGTTTGAAAATGGTTCAGTGGTAATGACTTCCTTACTTGTCTGTGGAGTCAGTGGTTCAACTCCCCCCAAGTTCCTTTTTTTTTTATATTTATTTTTACAGCCTTTTTTTTTTGCTTAATTAAAAAAGAAAACTGTTAGTTTTCTTTTCTTAATCGTACCGTACGCAAGCGTCCTCCAGCCAGCCACCGTCCACCCAATCGCACGCAGCCACCGTCCTCCACCCAAACCCACCCAATCGCAGCCACCGGCTGCCTCCCTGGCTCCCTCCGCTCACGGCCCACACGCAGCCACCGTTGTAATGCTCTAAATTCTATTTTGTGGTTTGTGGTGATTTTTAGTTGATTTTGGCGTGCTTGGTGTATTTTACTTGAATTTATAAATGATATATGAGATATTTGGTGTGTTATTATTTGTTATATTTATTTGTAGTATTTTATGAAAATAAGAGAATAATAGTTATTTAGAATTATTAGATTTAAGGAGGGTTAATGAGGAATTAAAAGAAAATTAAGTGAGGGAGTAAAGAGAAAAAGGGGGTTATGTTTTGTTAGAAAGAAAAGAGAAAACCAGTAAGGAAAGAAACATTTGAGTACGTATCAGTAAAACAAAGAAACAGACTTTTGGGAAGAGAGAAGAGTAGAGCCAAGAGCCAAGGTGAATTGCTAGGAATTGCCGTAGATTTTGCTGAATTAAGGTAAGGGTGGGTTTGTGATTCAATTGCCAATATATACATGTATATTTTCATGATTTTGCATTGGAATTGTTGTTTCTGGTTTAGGTTTTATGAATATGATAAAATGCTAAATTTTGATGATTGGTGTTGTTGATTCTGTTTATCTGAGTTATTTTGATGTTTTGGTGAGAAGTGAACCCATAAACCTTCTTCTAAAGTCATTTTGGGTGATTGGGGAATCAAAAATGGGATTTTTGGATGATATAGGGTTAGAAAATCGTAGGTTGGATTTCTGCCTAGATGATTACTCGCTTAAGCGAGCTAGCCGTCGCTTAAGCGAGCGGCACTTTCCCTCACCCAGAACTGTTTCGCGCCCGTTCGCTCAAGCGTGCGTCAAGCGAACTCCAAGCGTGCAAAACCTGAAGCTACGGCTTTTTGGTCGCTTAAGCGAGCAACGCGAATTTTTGCCCAGAATTTTGAAAATGACCTGTTCGCTTAAGCGAACCAGGAGCGAGCCGTAAGCGAGCAAAACCCCAACTTACGTGTTTTGACTCGCTCAAGCGAGATGCTTCTCGCTTAAGCGAGCTGGGTCCTGTGCGACCCAAAATGTGATCTTTCTAAGGTGTTCTAAACCCAAACCTAAGCTTTCTAAATGGTTTATTGGATTTTTAGAGAATTTTTGGAGTAATAATAATATAGAATGGAGATGTTTATGATGCATTTACGAATGATCTTGTATGAAATGAAATGAACTACTATGCTAAGTTAAAATTGTTCATGGTGTTGTGGTGTGATTGAGTCTAGTTGGGGAGGTGTCCTAGTTGGTGTTGTCGTTGGTTGCATGGTGAAAATGCACCACTTTTCTGTTGTAGGGTTGTATGTAGATATACACCTTGAGTCTCATAACTCATTTGCATTGGTGGGGGCTCATGCCCCGGAATGTTTATACATTCAACTGGTGAGGGCTTATGCCCTGGAATGCTAGTCATTCACTTTGGTGAGGGCTTATGCCCTGGGATGCTTTAACCATCCATTTGGTGGGGGCTTATGCCCCGGAGTGTTTAGCACTCAACGCGCGTAGTTGGTACCACATTTGCATAATGCATTGGTCGTTAATGGAGTCTTGCATTAGAAGTTAAGGTGTGAGTTGTTGTTGGTGAGGTGTCACCACAAGCGGTGTTGTTGTCGGTGTTGTTAATTAAGGTGAATCTAAATATTATTTGTTGAATTGTTATTGAAGACTGTTGATGATTATGGTGATGATAAATGTTCTTGTTTATGTTGTTTTCAATACAACTTGATGAATTATATATATATATATATATATTGCTTTGTTTTGTGAACTCACCCCTTCTGCTGGAATTGCCGCCTCGTGGGCAAGTGCAGGTAGCTATGGATATTAGGAGTGGCTCTTGTGTCGTAGGCTCTGATACGTAACGGGATGGGATTTAAAGTTTTATAATTTCATTCCTTTATGTATCATTTTTACTTGGAGAATTGTTGAATAATTATTTGAATAATGTTGGAGAATATTTTATTTGGTGAGGCCTTTGTGCCAGACATGTTGATGTATAAGAAATTTTTGAGATGAATTTATGATAATTATTCCGCTGCAGACTATTTAATAAAGATGTTGTTTTGGAGGATTATTTAAATAGTTTTATGTTTCTATTTAAATAAATTATTTTTGAAATATGCGTGTAATACTCCGTTGATTGTTGATTAACTCTGATCTTTGGATATTATTATATCATTTTGGGAAACGGGGTGTTACAATTGGTATCAGAGCAAGTCGGTCCGTCCGACCATTAGGAGAGTCGTGTCGAGCCAATAGTGTAGTGTGACAGGTTTTAAACTGTCTTGTTGTTGTTCTAATTCTTGTTGTTATGTAGAATTATCGAGATGGCCGGGAGAAATGATGCTGCTCTTGCTGCTGCTTTGCAAGCAATGGCTCAAGTTGTTGGACAACAACAAGGTGCTGGTGGAGCTGGTGAAGGTGTAAGGATGCTTGAGACTTTCTTGAGGAATCATCCACCAACCTTCAAGGGAAGGTATAATCCTGATGGAGCTCAGACCTGGTTGAAAGAGGTTGAAAGAATATTCCGGGTGATGCAGTGTATGGATGCTCAGATGGTGCGGTTTGGCACTCATATGTTGGCCGAGGAAGCTGATGACTGGTGGGTGAGTGTTCAACCAGTGTTAGAGAATGAAGGTGCTGTGATTACATGGGCTGTGTTTAGGCGGGAGTTCTTGAGGAGGTATTTCCCGGAGGATGTCCGTGGTAGAAAAGAAATAGAATTCCTTGAGCTGAAGCAAGGGGACATGTCCGTTACGGAGTACGCTGCTAAGTTCGTGGAGCTTGCAAAGTTTTATCCTCACTATGCTGCGGAGACTGCTGAGTTCTCCAAGTGTATCAAATTTGAGAATGGTCTGCGAGCTGATATCAAGCGGGCCATTGGGTATCAGAAGATCAGGGATTTCTCTGAGTTGGTGAGCAGTTGCCGTATCTATGAAGAAGATACTAAAGCTCACTATAAGGTGATGAATGACCGTAAGAGTAAGGGGCAGCAGAGTCGCCCAAAGCCGTATAGTGCCCCAGCTGATAAAGGTAAGCAGAGGATGCATGATGAGCGGAGGCCAGCACGTAGAGATGCTCCTGCTGAGGTGGTTTGTTATAAGTGTGGTGTTAAGGGCCACAAGAGTAATGCCTGCAACCGTGATGAGAAGAAGTGCTTCCGATGTGGTAAGAAAGGCCACACTGTTACTGAATGCAAGCGTGGAGACATTGTTTGTTATAATTGTGATGAAGAAGGATGGTAGCATGCGGTTGTGCATTGATTACCGTCAGTTGAATAAGGTGACGATTAAGAACAGGTATCCACTTCCGAGAATAGATGACTTGATGGATCAACTAGTGGGTGCTCGTATTTTCAGTAAAATTGACTTGAGGTCAGGTTACCATCAGATAAAGGTGAAGGATGAGGATATGCAAAAGACGGCGTTTAGGACGCGTTATGGTCATTATGAATATAAGGTGATGCCTTTCGGTGTTACTAATGCGCCTGGTGTGTTTATGGAATATATGAACAGAATTTTTCATGAGTATCTGGATCAATTTGTTGTGGTTTTTATTGATGATATTTAAATCTATTCTAAGACTGAAGCTGAGCATGCAGAGCATTTGAAGATTGTATTGCAAGTGCTGAAAGAGAAGAAATTGTATGCCAAGTTATCCAAGTGCGAATTCTGGCTGAATGAAGTAAGTTTTCTTGGCCACATTATTTCTGGTAAAGGTATTGCTGTAGATCCTTCGAAGGTTGATGTTGTGTCGCAGTGGGAGACACCAAAGTCAGTTACTGAGGTAAGAAGTTTTCTTGGGTTGGCTGGTTATTACCGCAGGTTTATTGAAGGATTTTCGAAGTTGGCACTTCCTTTGACGCAACTGACCTGTAAAGGTAAAGCATTTGTGTGGGATGCTCAATGTGAGAGTAGTTTCAATGAGTTGAAGCGAAGATTGACGACTGCTCCTATTTTGATTTTGCCGAAGCCGGAAGAGCCTTTTGTTGTTTATTGTGATGCATCTAAGTTGGGTCTGGGTGGCGTGTTGATGCAAGATGGCAAGGTGGTCGCGTATGCTTCTAGACAGCTGAGAGTGCATGAGAAGAATTATCCTACGCATGATCTAGAATTGGCAGCCGTGGTATTTGTGTTGAAGATTTGGAGGCACTATTTGTACGGTTCCAGATTTGAGGTATTTAGTGATCATAAGAGTTTAAAGTATCTGTTTGATCAGAAGGAATTGAACATGAGGCAGAGAAGGTGGCTTGAGTTACTTAAGGATTACGATTTTGGCTTGAATTACCATCCTGGTAAAGCTAATGTTGTGGCTGATGCGTTGAGTAGAAAGACATTGCATATGTCTGCTTTGATGGTGAAAGAGTTCGAGTTACTTGAACAGTTCAGAGATTTGAGTCTTGTTTGTGAAAGATCGCCTCAAAGTGTACGGTTGGGAATGTTAAAGATTAATAGTGATTTCTTGAGTAGTATCAAAGAGGCACAGAAGCTTGATGTTAAGTTGGTTGATTTGATGACTGCTAGTGATCAGAATGTAGATGGTGACTTCAAGGTCGATGAACAAGGTGTGTTGAGGTTTAGAGGAAGGATTTGTATTCCGGATGATGAGGGTTTGAAGAAGTTGATCTTAGAAGAAAGTCATAAGAGTAGTTTGAGTATTCATCCTGGAGCTACTAAAATGTATCATGACTTGAAGAAATTATTTTGGTGGTCCGGTTTGAAGAGGGATGTTGCGCAATTTGTGTATGCGTGTTTGACTTGCCAGAAGTCCAAGGTTGAACATCAGAAGCCTGCAGGGCTGTTGACCCCGTTAGATGTGCCTGAGTGGAAGTGGGATAGCATTTCGATGGATTTTGTGACGAGTTTGCCGAATACTCCAAGAGGGCATGATGCCATTTGGGTTGTTGTTGATAGATTGACTAAGTCGGCACACTTTATTCCGATTAATATTACTTATCCGGTAGCTCAGATGGCGGAGATTTATATCCGCGACATTGTGAAGTTGCATGGGGTTCCATCTAGTATTGTGTCGGATAGGGATCCGAGGTTTACTTCAAGGTTTTGGAAGAGCTTGCAAGATGCATTGGGTTCGAAATTGAGGCTGAGTTCGGCTTATCATCCGCAGACAGATGGTCAGTCGGAGAGGACTATCCAATCCTTGGAGGATTTGTTGAGGGTATGTGTACTCGAGCAAGGTGGAGCTTGGGACAGCCACTTGCCGTTGATAGAGTTTACTTATAACAATAGTTACCATTCGAGTATTGGTATGGCACCGTTCGAAGCTTTGTATGGTCGAAGGTGTAGAACTCCTCTATGTTGGTTTGAGTCGGGTGAAAGTATTGTGTTAGGACCTGAGTTAGTGCAGCAGACTACGGAAAAGGTCAAGATGATAAGAGAAAAGATGAAGGCATCTCAAGATCGTCAGAAGAGTTATCATGACAAAAGGAGAAAAGCTCTTGAGTTTCAGGAGGGCGAACATGTGTTTTTGAGGGTTACTCCGATGACGGGTGTAGGACGAGCGTTGAAGTCGAAGAAGTTGACTCCAAAGTTCATTGGTCCTTATCAGATTTCCGAGAGAATTGGAACCGTGGCGTATCGGATTGGATTGCCACCCCATCTATCAAACTTGCACGATGTGTTTCATGTGTCGCAGTTGAGGAAATATGTAGCAGATCCTTCGCATGTTATTCCTAGAGATGATGTGCAAGTTAGAGATAATCTTACTGTTGAGACTTTACCTTTGAGGATTGATGATCGCAAGGTGAAGCAGTTGAGAGGCAAGGAAATACCTCTGGTTAGAGTTGTTTGGGGCGGTGTAACCGGTGAGAGTTTGACTTGGGAATTGGAGAGCAAGATGCAAGAGTCCTATCCTGAGTTGTTTGTTGCTTAAGGTAATATTTCGAGGACGAAATTTTCTAAGTTGGGGAGAGTTGTAACGCTCTAAATTCTATTTTGTGGTTTGTGGTGATTTTTAGTTGATTTTGGCGTGCTTGGTGTATTTTACTTGAATTTATAAATGATATATGAGATATTTGGTGTGTTATTATTTGTTATATTTATTTGTAGTATTTTATGAAAATAAGAGAATAATAGTTATTTAGAATTATTAGATTTAAGGAGGGTTAATGAGGAATTAAAAGAAAATTAAGTGAGGGAGTAAAGAGAAAAAGGGGGTTATGTTTTGTTAGAAAGAAAAGAGAAAACCAGTAAGGAAAGAAACATTTGAGTACGTATCAGTAAAACAAAGAAACAGACTTTTGGGAAGAGAGAAGAGTAGAGCCAAGAGCCAAGGTGAATTGCTAGGAATTGCCGTAGATTTTGCTGAATTAAGGTAAGGGTGGGTTTGTGATTCAATTGCCAATATATACATGTATATTTTCATGATTTTGCATTGGAATTGTTGTTTCTGGTTTAGGTTTTATGAATATGATAAAATGCTAAATTTTGATGATTGGTGTTGTTGATTCTGTTTATCTGAGTTATTTTGATGTTTTGGTGAGAAGTGAACCCATAAACCTTCTTCTAAAGTCATTTTGGGTGATTGGGGAATCAAAAATGGGATTTTTGGATGATATAGGGTTAGAAAATCGTAGGTTGGATTTCTGCCCAGATGATTACTCGCTTAAGCGAGCTAGCCGTCGCTTAAGCGAGCGGCACTTTCCCTCACCCAGAACTGTTTCGCGCCCGTTCGCTCAAGCGTGCGTCAAGCGAACTCCAAGCGTGCAAAACCTGAAGCTACGGCTTTTTGGTCGCTTAAGCGAGCTGCCCGTCGCTTAAGCGAGCAACGCGAATTTTTGCCCAGAATTTTGAAAATGACCTGTTCGCTTAAGCGAACCAGGAGCGAGCCGTAAGCGAGCAAAACCCCAACTTACGTGTTTTGACTCGCTCAAGCGAGATGCTTCTCGCTTAAGCGAGCTGGGTCCTGTGCGACCCAAAATGTGATCTTTCTAAGGTGTTCTAAACCCAAACCTAAGCTTTCTAAATGGTTTATTGGATTTTTAGAGAATTTTTGGAGTAATAATAATATAGAATGGAGATGTTTATGATGCATTTACGAATGATCTTGTATGAAATGAAATGAACTACTATGCTAAGTTAAAATTGTTCATGGTGTTGTGGTGTGATTGAGTCTAGTTGGGGAGGTGTCCTAGTTGGTGTTGTCGTTGGTTGCATGGTGAAAATGCACCACTTTTCTGTTGTAGGGTTGTATGTAGATATACACCTTGAGTCTCATAACTCATTTGCATTGGTGGGGGCTCATGCCCCGGAATGTTTATACATTCAACTGGTGAGGGCTTATGCCCTGGAATGCTAGTCATTCACTTTGGTGAGGGCTTATGCCCTGGGATGCTTTAACCATCCATTTGGTGGGGGCTTATGCCCCGGAGTGTTTAGCACTCAACGCGCGTAGTTGGTACCACATTTGCATAATGCATTGGTCGTTAATGGAGTCTTGCATTAGAAGTTAAGGTGTGAGTTGTTGTTGGTGAGGTGTCACCACAAGCGGTGTTGTTGTCGGTGTTGTTAATTAAGGTGAATCTAAATATTATTTGTTGAATTGTTATTGAAGACTGTTGATGATTATGGTGATGATAAATGTTCTTGTTTATGTTGTTTTCAATACAACTTGATGAATTATATATATATATATATATATATATATATATATATATATATATATATATATATTGCTTTGTTTTGTGAACTCACCCCTTCTGCTGGAATTGCCGCCTCGTGGGCAAGTGCAGGTAGCTATGGATATTAGGAGTGGCTCTTGTGTCGTAGGCTCTGATACGTAACGGGATGAGATTTAAAGTTTTATAATTTCATTCCTTTATGTATCATTTTTACTTGGAGAATTGTTGAATAATTATTTGAATAATGTTGGAGAATATTTTATTTGGTGAGGCCTTTGTGCCAGACATGTTGATGTATAAGAAATTTTTGAGATGAATTTATGATAATTATTCCGCTGCAGACTATTTAATAAAGATGTTGTTTTGGAGGATTATTTAAATAGTTTTATGTTTCTATTTAAATAAATTATTTTTGAAATATGCGTGTAATACTCCGTTGATTGTTGATTAACTTTGATCTTTGGATATTATTATATCATTTTGGGAAACGGGGTGTTACAACCGTCCTCCACCCAAACCCACCCAATCGCAGCCAGTCAGCCACCAATCGCAGCCACCGGCTGCCTCCCTGGCTCCCTCCGCCCATGGCCCACCCAATCGCAGCCACCGGCTGCCTCCCTGGCTTCAGAATCGCTTCTCTCCTTCCTTCCACTGTCGCTTCTCTCCTCCGAGGCTCCGCCCACCCAATCGCAGCCACCGTCGCTTCTCTCCTTCCTTCCACTGCCATCAGAAAGGTGAACACTAAAAACCTTTTTATTTTTTATTGAATTTTCTCTGTTAAACTCATGGAAATTGAATGTTATTACTTAATATGTTTAAGTTTAATTTGGTTGTTTAATGTTGAAATTCAGGTTTTTTTGGAGAACAAAAAGCAATTGAACTTGGACGGAAGCATTGCTGGCTGATCATAATTCATAAGCTAACAAAACAGTAAGAAATTTCAGGTTTTTTCTATCATACTATGCCTCCTAAAAAGTATGAATCTGGATGTGAAAAGCGTAAGAGAAAGAAAAGAATTGAAAAGTTAATTCAATCTCAAAAAGGAGCTCTTAATAAGTTTTTGATAAAAGAACCACAACAAATTCCTATTGAAAATGAAAATGCTCATAATGTTGATGTTGGAGTTCTTGAAAATGTGGTTACTATTGAAGATAATGAGAATGAAAGTGTTGATCCGGAAAATAGAGATGATGTGCCCATTGTTGATGATTTTAATTTGAATAATTTCCTTGATATATTTGATCCAAGAAATTGGGATGCTCTTGATTCTAAAATGATTGACTTATTAGCTATGAATGGTCCTAAAAGAGATTTGTCCATTGCAAAGGGTCCTAGAGATAAACTTTCTAGACGTTTTACGGCTAATTTGTATACTAGAGTTTTACCAAATGGAGAGAAGTGTGATAGAGACTGGCTTGTTTATTCCAAAGAGCTTGATAGAGTATTTTGTTTTTGTTGTAAAGTTTATAAAAGATGGGTTGGTAATGGCCAATTAACAAATGAGGGTTTTAGTGATTGGTCACATGTTGGTGAAAGACTTAGAGAGCATGAGACAAGCATGGAACATGTTAAGAACATGTTTACTTGGTATGAATTGCGTCAAAGGATGCAAAAGAATCAAATTATTGATAAAACTTCTCAAAGACTACTCCAGAAACAAAAGGATCACTGGAAAAATGTTTTGAAAAGAATTATTTCAATAGTAAAATTCCTTGCTAAATATAATTTGGCCTTTCGTGGTTCTAATGAGAAATTGTACGAAAGTAGCAATGGTAATTTTTTGGGCTTAATTGAAATGTTAGCAGAATTTGATCCAATTGTCCAAGAACATGTTCGACGTATCACAGATGAAAATCTCCACTTTCATTATCTTGGGCATAACATCCAAAACGAGTTAATACTCTTGCTTTCTTCTGGAATTAAAACTGAAATCATTCGAAGAATCAAACAAGCAAAGTATTTCTCAGTGATACTTGATTGTACGCCTGATGTTAGTCACCAGGAGCAAATGTCTTTGATAATAAGGTATGTCGATGTTTCTTCAAATTCTGTTAGCATTGAGGAATCTTTTTTAGGATTTTTGAATGTTAATGATACAACTGGTCAAGGGCTTTTTGATGTTTTACAAAATGAATTGAAAAATCTTGATCTTGACATATTTGATGTGCGAGGACAAGGTTATGATAATGGGTCAAATATGAAAGGAAAACATCAAGGTGTACAAAAGAAATTTTTAGACATAAATTCTAGAGCCTTTTATACTCCTTGTGTTGTCATAGTCTTAATTTGGCATTGTGTGATATGGCTAACTCTTGTACTAAAGCTAAAGATTTTTTTGGAGTTATTCAACGCATTTATACAATTTTTGCCAATTCTGTTAAGAGATGGGAAATTCTAAAAGATAATGTAAAAGGGTTGACTCCGAAACCACTCTCATCCACTCGGTGGGAAAGTCGTGTAGAGAGTGTCAAAGCTATAAGGGCTCAAATGTCAGATTTTAGAGAAGCTTTGCTTGAAGTATCAGAAAAGGATCATGATTCTAAATTAAGTTCTGAAGCTAAGTCCTTAGCAACTAATGAGCTTGGTGATTTTGAGTTTTTGATGGCTATAATTATTTGGTTTGAAATTATATCCGCAATTAATTCGGTTAGCAAGCTTTTACAATCAAAGGATATGCTTATTGATGTTGCTCTTGAAAAAATAAAGGGGTTGATTTCTTTTTTTGAGGGATATAGAGATAATGGTTTTCAGAATGCATTGGTTAATGCTACAGAAATCGCTATTGAATTGAATATTGACCCAACATTTCCTCAAAAACGTATAATTCGAAGAAAAAGACAATTTGATGAGTATTTGAATACGCCATCAGTTGAGCTATCTGGAGAGGAATCTTTTAGGATTAATTATTTTAATTGCCTTGTTGATCAAGCAGTTGTTTCTCTTAATAAGAGATTTGAGCAGTACAAAGAGTTTGAAACTATTTTTGGTTTCTTGTTTACTTCTCACAATTTACAATCGTTGGACAATGCAACTTTAAAGTCTTGTTGTAGTCATTTTGAACAGGCATTGACACACAATGAGAAATATGATATTGATGGGAATGCATTATATGTGGAGTTGCAGTTACTAAGACAAATGCTGCCTGGAGAAAAAAAAGGTCCTATTGATATATTAAGATTCTTGACTGACATGGATTGTTTTCCTAATACAATCATTGCATATAGAATTTTATTGACTATTCCAGTCACAGTTGCTTCAGCAGAAAGAAGTTTTTCAAAATTGAAGTTGTTGAAGTCTTACTTGCGATCTACCATGTCACAAGAAAGACTTAATGGATTAGCATTAATCACAATTGAGAATGATATTTTGGAGAAAATACAATATGAAGACTTGGTTGATGAATTTGCTTCAAAAAATGCTGCAAGAGTGGCTCGTTTTATGTAGCTAGGAGAATGATAGTAGCTTAAAGTTGTATTTTGATGTTAGTGATTTGAATATAAAATCACTTTTTTGATGTTATTGACATTATTTACATGTTTTGGATGTTATTATAATTTACTTTAAATTTTTATTTTATTTTATTAGGGGCCAATTTATAAGATTATAACCGAGCCAACGAAATGTTTAAGACGGCCCTGTTCACACAAGTAGAGTGCCTTATATTTAGCTATTCTGTAGTGTTGTTGCTCCATTGTGACTTCACACAAAACCTAGTAGAATAAAATAGAGATAATAATCTCTCCACACTCAAGAACTTGAAGGATATTGATGAACGAATCATTGTCATTTGTATATTTAGGCAGTCCTAAGATATCTCAAAGATCGAAGTTATTGATTTGTTCATAATGACATTAGACTTTGCAAGTCTATATTGATGTATATGTCATTGATATAAATTAAATACATCATTTGTTGAATGGATATAAAAAAATGGACTTTTTCAATTATTAGAGACCGAGAGAAGTACAATACTAATAATTTTATTATCGCATAGGCAAAAGATGGGAATGATTTAGCAGGATCTCCCATTCAAAATAACTACGTTAATAAGTGCAAGAAGAATCTAGGTACCTAGCTGCAATCTCATAAGAATAAGAAACATAAGCTGCCCAAATTAACAAAATTAACAAATTTCGTTAAATATCATCTGATCAATGTCACAATGAAAAAGTGTGAAGATTTACATAAACTGTGAATATGATGAAGCTTTTTTAGGTTGTATTGTGTTCTAGTGTCCTAGGAGCTCTCAACAAAGTCACAGTTGATGGAACAACCTACTTTTTCCATGCTATGATAACAACAAAGTTACATTCTTCATCAGCTGTGTAGATATAATGACATATCTTTGATTAATTGTTGCACAATGTTACCTTCTTCACCAGTGTCAAAATTTATGGACTCGAAGCAACTAGAATTACTACACTGATACCAATATGTATTTCAACAAGTTAACCTTTGAGATAAATGTGAGTGGGGGGACCAATACCTTTTTTAGGCAAAACTAATACCCACGGCCACGACACATATTTGTTGGCATTTTTCCACCAATACCTATGATTTTATCGGGTAACATTTGAATGACATAATATTATATAGACATTGGTAACATTGACCAACTACAATTTTTTCTTTCTCGTTTACAAGGTTTGTGACATTGTGATTGATCAATATTATCAAATACTATGTTACCCAAATGTCACCCGATTTTAACAGTCCTAACTAAAAGTGCCACTTAGCCTTGACCATACTTAAACATGTCCATAATTGACTATTCCCCTCATCAATGTTTGCAACACAATACGCACCGTAGTAGGTGGAAGTACTAATATACTTTACTTTTACAAAAAGAAGCAAGAGAAAGAAATAGAAAGAGGATATTTAATTGCAATTTGTACAACTGGTTGGAAACCGGAAGGCATGATTGAATTGGTGTTAGGATTTAAGCGCGTTAGGAGAGTTCAACCCAAAAGACTAGTTTATTAGGTGGGAGAACCTTAAGGTTTAAACATCACATTAAACACTTTTATTTATTTGATGTGGGACTCCTAATATTGTCACGACCTTTTATGAGCCAACGTCCACATCGACTTTCACTCTATAGACACTGACCTGATGATAGTCCTTTTCATGTTAGAGGTTTCACTCACCTATCCGTATTCGGCGGAGCACCTTAATCCAGCCTGTATGTAACTCTTTTCGTAGTTCAACTCTCAATGAAAACACAAATTGTTAGGATTTAAGCTCGTGAGGAGAGCCCAACCCAAAAGATCAGTCCATAGGTGGGAGAGCCTCGTGATTTATGCACCACATCTAACACTTTTATTTACTCAATGTGGGACTCCAAACAATTGAATAAGGTATACCAAGAGTCATCGAAGGTATTTTCAAACAGACCATAGGGAATCACGCATGTGAAAAAGGTGGAGAGTTATACTATTTATTTTGAGGGCCACTTTTTTTTGTTGTTGTAAAGAGTCCAATATTGAGGGACACATTTTTGTTGTTGTGTAAACGGTCTTATAATTAGGGACAAAGTGAAAATTATTAACCTATTGAATTTTTTTAGAAATTATTAACCTAATTTGCTTAATCCCCAAAAGTTATAATTTAAAATTTAAGGATGTTACAATTTTTTTTCATCATATTAGGGAAGATTATTATCACATGAAGAATACCGTTAGCAACACAAATTTTAACACATTATTTATGTGAGACTCACGTAATTTGGTGGAACCTATATTAACTTTAACACTCCTCTTAAGAATCGCATTATTGCATTTCTAAAACTGAGTTTTAAATTAAAAAGACCAAATGTTCCCAAACAATCTCATCCGATCAACATCACTTTAGCCACTTCTATAGTTTTGTATAGACAAATTCTATATTCTTTTCAACAAAAAGTTACTAATTCTCCACGTTTTGGACAAAGACTTGAGGAAAAAGCATCCTAGTTAACTATAAAGTGTAAATCAACATTTCCTATAAAAAGAACACCACACAGCACACAAAGTGAAGTGCAACAATGGATGGTAAGCTAGAAGCATCCTCAAAAGGAGCACATGAGAGCAAACGTGGTGGTTGGATAAGTTTCCCCTTCTTCATTGGTTTCTCTCTTTTTCCTTTCATCTTTTTTCTCACCAACATTATTTATCCATCCTAGCATGATCATGTTATATAAGTGGTTATATGTATTTTTATTTTGTTGATTAAATATAGGTATGGTAACGGGGTTGTCGCTTGCTAGCGCTGGAACAACGGGAAATTTGATTGTATATCTTATACAAGAATTCAATATAAAGAGTATCACTGCTGCTCAGATTGTAAACATTGTTATCGGAAGCATCAATCTATTTCCACTTGTTGCTGCAATCCTTGCTGACTCTTTCTTTGGCTCTTTCTCTGTTGCTTTTGCTTCTTCTTGTGTATCATTGCTGGTAAACTATATCTATCTAAATCTTTTTTCTATATTATATATGTTAGGTTGCATATGCAAGCATTTTGTTGTTTTGTCCTGCTTTCTCTCACTGCTAAAATAAATATAGGCTTAATAGATCCATTGGTCCTCTAAATAATTTCAAATTTTCTTTATGGAAACCAAAAATGATGATAATGGTACATTGGTGTTTTAGAAGTGGTGTTGATGGTTGTTGTTTTTTATTTTTTTCCTGGGGTTTTTGTATGATGTTGTTGAATGTGATGTTGAAGATGATGAAATAGAGTGAGGAGGAAGATGAAGAAAAATAATAATAATTTTGCCTTTTTATAGTAGCCACTTAGGATTTGCCACGTGGGCTCTTACTAACGGAAAGGCTATTGTTTTGACGGATGAGATTTATTTGGCAAACGGAGGAAAAAGTGAGGAACTTAAACATACATTTTATTAATTGTGAGACAAAAATGAAAACTTAAAATTATTTAAGGGACCAATAGATTAAATAAGCCATAAATATATTATGCTCCATTTCCTTTGTTTATTTTTTAATACTTTTGAGATTAAATGTTTCCCTCTTCATTTAAGTGGATGCTTTTGCTGAATAGTTGAGAAATTTTAATCAATTTTTTTTAAGGAATCAAATTTTATATTTTATCATGTTGATTGATCAGTTTTGAAGAAAAACAATCTTTATGTAAAAAAAAATACTAAACAATATATTTTTTACGGCACACATTCATATATTGATTGAAATGATGAGTCCAATCAAACTTATATGCAATCAAATTAGTGGAAGTACCCGTTTAAGTTTCGACACGTAAAAGAGTGTATTGAAACATGCGGTATGTGTTTTACTTATAAGAAAGAATATTTATAAAAAGTTTCTTAATTTCGTAGCAATCTTTTTTTTTTTTTGCTAATAATTTCGTAGTTTTTTTTCCTTCTGACATTAGCGCTATAATTAAATTGCATTTTTTGTAATTCTTTTACGGGCTAATTTTTTTTAGGTAAAGTAAGGTTATACTTTTTCTTTTGTTTCAAGTAGTTTAGAGTAGTCACGTCCATGTCAAAAGCTCTAAATTTTGAATTTAGGTAGAATAAATCAAGTCCTTTAAAAAAAAGTTTGAATAAATCAAGTAATTATTTTTTAAACATATCAAAAGTTATAACTCTAACTAATTCAGTCATCTTAAGAAGTTCACTTTCTTTTTGTTTTAAAGAGTATAACAACGAAACTTACATACACAAAATAGGTTGAAGTTGGATATTGTATGTTCGAACTCGTGTCCAGGCGTATCAAATGCCATATTTTACCATATGATTTGCATTTTCATAACCTAACATAAACTTATTTGTGGTAAATAACATCTCTCTTTTAAATTTTAACCTTTTCACTTGCAGGGCACAATTCTATTATTCTTGACGGCAACTATCAATTCCTTAAAGCCTCATCCATGCAGCAATGATTCATCCATCACATGCAAACCACCAACAGGAATTCAATACACAGTTCTATACATAAGCATAGTCCTAATATCAATTGGTTTTGGTGGTTCACGTTTCACTGCAGCATCACTAGGTGCAAATCAATTTGACAAACCAGAACATCAAGGAACATTTTTTAACTGGTACTTTTTCACATTCTATGTTGCTTCTGGAGTTGCATTCACTGGAATTATTTACATTGAGGATAATTTGGGTTGGGCTTTGGGGTTTGGAATTTGTGCCGTGGCTACTTTTGTTGGTGTGGTTGTTTTCTTGTTGGGTTATCGATTTTATCGAGCCGAAAAGCTTCAAGGAAGTGCAGTTTTGGATTTGGGACGTGTTTTTGTTGCATCTGTTCGGAAGTGGAAGTGCAAGAAGATCTCACCTAGAGTAGAAGATTACTATACTACTAATGGCGATGATGTTATGGTTCAAGTGTTGCCTCCAGTTACACCAGGAAAAAGATTAAGGTACTTTTTAGATTTGTTTCTATTGATTAAACTTTAAAGTACATAAATGTTATATCAGCATCATTTAGTGGAGTGCTGCTTCTTGATGTCAGACGAACATTGCCTAACTGTTTTCTAACAGGGGGCGCATTTTGTTACAGTCTTGGTGGTGGTGGAGAAATCATTATAGTGCTTATTGCTGCTTTTTAAATTGAGGCTAAAATATTGTGTTTCCAATGTCCCACGCATATGATCAAATGCGTTTTTGATGTCTGACAAGCGTTGGTGTCTGACACGTTAAATGTGATTACATTCAAATGATTCATTTTTTCAAATTATAAATGTGTCGGTGTTGAGGTGTCAAAGAAATCTCCGGGATCCATATAGGTACTTCATAGCTGAAAATGGATTAAGAATTCAGCACCATCTTACATCGTGCTCCACGAGCATGTGCTAATACCATGAGTATCATGTGGTGGTGGTCGTGGTCAGAATTTTGTCTGTAGTTGTAGCATTAAGATACAATAGTGGAGTGGGCAACTTTTAGTAATGGCCACAATTGTCCATAGTTGTTGCAGTTAAGATGATAAACTAATGGACCCAAGTCATGTAAAAGTGCATGAGCTTTTTTCTTCTTCTTTGATTCATTTAGGGTCTTTTTAGACGGACTTATTTAAACTTATCTGCTGATTAACATAAATATTTGTGAGATCTTTTAAAAATAAAAAAATTTGTGAGACGAGAAGTTATAGAAATAGTTTGTTGTGACTTATTCGTAAGTCATTTTTAGTTAATTTTTTTTTTGGACTTTAAGTAGTTTTTTTTTGTTGTGACATATTTGTAAGCATAGTTCTAAAACTCGGACCGGACCGGCCGGTTGAACCGTGACCCGGACTCTTGACCGGTCCGGTCTAAGTTTTGGATCGGTTATGCAATCAGCTCGGTGTGAACCGATGCAACTCGGCCAAAACCCGGAAAACCCAGTGACCAGGCGGTTCTATCTGAACCGGATCGGTCTGAAGCAATACCAAATTTTAATTGAATATGATGTAAAAAATAACGTCAGTGGGAGTTCAACTTGTGACCCTCCTATTATAGAAAACGCTCCCAACCGCTGAAGCACCAATTGTTTTTGTGTTTAATGTTCTGGCAACATAGTTATAATAACATATGTTTTGGGTAAACATCATTTCATAATTTCGGAAGCAATTACCTTCAATTTTTTTTTCGGTCTGATAAAACTTCACATATAATGTATATAATTTTTGTCAAAAACATGAACATATATAATTATTTCAAAGTAAAATATAAGCATATATAATTATTAAGCTCAAATATTTTATTTAAAGCTCATAATAATTAGTTTATGAAATTATGTTCGTTGGATATTTATTTTTTATTCTATGTGTTATTATTTTAGTTTTTGTTAGTTTTTGGAGTGACCGAGTCACCGGTTCAATCCGATTTAATCTAATTAAATACCTACACAAATTTAATCTAAACACCAAGTTATTTTACCGAGTCATCCGGTTTGATCCGATTCAGTCATGCGGTTCAACCAGTGACCCGATGGTTCGACCATCGACTCAGTGACCCAGTACCTACGCTGAGTCGATAGCCGAACCGAGTTTTAAAACTATGTTTGTAAGTTCATTTTTAGTTTATTTTTATAAGCTTTTTAAGTAGCTTATAGCATACTCGAAAACATATTGACTTTATTTTATCTATTGTTATAAAAATATTTTATACATAAACATTTATATAATAAGCATTTATGTTATAAAGTGTTTAACTAAACTATGTATCCAAACATGATCGTATTTATTTTTTATTTTTTATATATAAACAAAATTAGATTAGGAGAGGCACATCACCAAAACTACCAACCTTAACAAATCTTAACATTCTTGAAAAAAAAAAAAAATCTTAACCATCTAGACCAATTTTTATTGGCTTGATTGTTTCATTTCTTAGTTATGCTAATAGAAACCATACACGTTCTAAAGACTTAGCATTGAATGGAAAATATACTTGAAACGTTGTGCTATATATTAACATTGTGCACTGCTGATATGTTTGCAAATGTAGGTTCTTCAACCGTGCAGCTCTGATAACTGATGCAGACCTAAACTCAGATGGTTCAGTTAAGAAATCATCATGGAGGTTATGCACAGTTCAACAAGTTGAAGATTTCAAACAAATAATTGGAATATTACCATTGTGGTCTTCAAGTATATTCTTAGCAACTCCAATAGCAATCCAAAGTAGCTTGGCTGTACTTCAAGCTTTAGCGATGGATCGTTCATTAGGACCCCATTTTAAAATCCCAGCTGGTTCTGTTTCTGTTATAGTGTTTATATCAACATCCATTTTCCTCACATTTCTTGACAGAGTGTTATTGCCAGGTTGGCATAAGATTACCGGAAAAACGCCTATGCCGCTCCAACGAATAGGAGTAGGTCATGTGTTGAATATTCTTGGGATGGTTGCTTCTGCTCTTGTTGAATCAAAGAGACTCAAATTAGCACATATGCATGATGTTTCAATGTCTGTGTTATGGTTGTTTCCACAATTAGTGTTGGTTGGTATTGGAGAAGCTTTTCATTTTCCTGGACAAGTTACATTCTATTATCAACAATTTCCACAATCACTTAGGAGCACATCAACTGCAATGATTTCAATGATTATAGGGATTGCTTTTTACTTGAGCACTGCTTTAATTGACCAAGTTCGTAGGAGTACTAACTGGTTACCTGATGAAATAAATCATGGCAAGGTTGATAATGTGTATTGGATGTTAGTATTGTTTGGAGGTATCAACTTTGTATATTATTTACTTTGCTCTATTTCTTATAAGTATGAAAATGTTTAAGAGGATGTGATGTTATGATAAATGTGGTGCTATCAGCTATGGTTGGAATATTAAGTAATAATGATAATATGTTCCTTTTATTTTTGTTGAAGTGATGATAATATTTTTATTGCATTTTTTTCATCAAAACACCATTAAAAAAAAAACAACAACAACCTAGCCTTATTATATTAAGTGGGGTCGGCTACATGATCAAATTACGCCATATGGTTCTATCATAAACCATATTTAAATCCTACTCATTGACCTCTAAATCATTTCTAATGGATTCTCTTAGAGTTTGTTTGAATGAGGGAATGTTTTGAGGGAATTCAAATACTTTTAGATAAATTTAATTGTTTGGATAACAATTTTGAGAATTTTCAAAATGATGAAAATTTATGGAGTATTTTTGTTAAGAGTTCGCATCGGATAGGTGATGGTATGACAATATGTTTATAAGTGGGGGCAATCCTCACCTCACAAGCCGGTTTTATGGAGTTGTGTGAGGCCCAACCACGATTTCTAAGATGGTATCAGAGCCTCTCCAAGATCCAGTAGGCCACCTGCTATCAGATTTCCATTATCGGGCCACCCACCATTTATGTCCACGAACCAAGCCCAATAGTGCTGGTCGTGACGGGGTGTGTTAAGAGTCCCACATCGGATAGGTGATGACCCGACAATGTGTTTATAAGTGGGGGCAATCCTCACATCACAAGCCGGTTTTGTGGGGTTGTGTTAGGCACAACCACGATTTCTAAGAATTTTGTTTAAGTTAAATTTCGAGAATTTCAAATGACACCTAAAAGATAAGAATTTCAAATTTCTTCATTCTTATAATTTTTTAAATATTACCTTTTGGTCATCAAATTTTCCAAAAATTTCAAATTGACCCCAATAAATTTCCAAAAAATTACATTTTGACCCCTAATTTTTTTAAAATGACAAAGTCACCCCTAGTTTTTTTCAATATTATAATTTGACCCATAATTTTAATTTTTAAATTCAGCAAAAAGAATTTAAATTTATAAAAGTTGCCCAAAAATGACAACAATGAAATTTTGTATATTTAGAAATGAAAGCAATTTAATTGAATCATTTGAATTGCCTAAAATTTTAAATTCTTCAAAATTTCTCAATTATCTCATCCAAATACACTCTTATAGTTTTCCTAGGTTTTCCTCTACCTCTTTTGACCTGACTCTCCTTCATCTGACTTTCCTAGATTATATAGATGTTAAAAGTATTTGAGTATATTGTTTTTTTTAGGCTTAAATGCAGTTTTACCCCCCCTATTTTGGTTGAATTTGAATTTTACCCCCCCTATTTTAAAACTCGGAATTTTACCCCTCCTATTTTGATTGAATCTGGATTTTACCCCCCTTATTTTAAAACTCGGAGTTTTACCCCCCCTATTTTATGTTTTTCAGGATTTTCACCCCCACCCACCACATTTGAGTTTATTTTGGCCAATGTGGTAGTGTTTGACTTGACTTAAATTATATTATATAAATATCTACATATTAATTGGGTTTAGGAAAGTATCTACATAATTAATTATTTATATTAAATGTTTTTTTATAAAAAATTTGGAATATTTTTTTTTCAAAAAAATTGAAATAAAAAACGGAAAAATACTAAAACAAATAATAAAAAATACTAAAAAAAATGTATAAAACTATTATGAAAATAGGGAATATTTAGAGATACAAATTAGTTTTTTCATGTATTTTTAATTGAATTTTTTCTCTTATTTTTATTGTTTTTCTATTTTTTTTGCGTTTTCTGGTTTTCTTTTTTTTTACTGAATTAATATTTTTTTATCCTACATTTTTTTTAGTATATTTTTTGTAAGACTAAAAAATTATAGTCTTACATTTTTTTTGTTTATCCTACATTTTTTCTAGTATATTTTTTGTTTTTTTTTCTAAAGAAAAAAATTATACAAAATTTTTTCATTAAAAAAATAAAAAAGTAAAAATAAGTACATTTTATACAAATAGTTGATTAGGTGGATATTTGATTAATATAATTTAAGTCAAGTCAAACACTACCACATTGGCCAAAATAAACTCAAATGTGGTGGGTGGGGGTGAAAATCCTGAAAAACATAAAATAGGGGGGGTAAAACTCCGAGTTTTAAAATAAGGGGGGTAAAATCCAGATTCAATCAAAATAGGGGGGGTAAAATTCCGAGTTTTAAAATAGGGGGGGTAAAATTCAAATTCAACCAAAATAGGGGGGGTAAAACTGCATTTAAGCCTTTTTTTTAATATATTGTTAATCTCAATTATATGATCGCATCATATTATGTTTATTGAGATTATTATTGAAAAACCTTTTATTTTAATTTATTTAATTTTATTGGATTGATGAGGAAAGGCCCTTGTGTGGGTTTATCATGACAAGCAAGTGAGTCTATGTGTTTCACACAAGTAGAGTGCCTTATGTTTAGCTATTTTGCAGCGTTGTTGCTCCATTGTGACTTCACACATACCTTAGTAGAATAAAATAGAGATAATAATCTCTCCATACTCAAGAACTTGAAGGATATTAATGAACAAATCATTGTCATTTGTATATTCAGGCAGTCCTAAGATATCTAGATGATCAAAGTTATTCATTTGTTCATAATAACATTAGAGTTTACAAGTTCAGATTGATGTATCTTGTCATTCTCATAAGAATAAGAAACATAAGCTGCCCAAATGAACAAAATTAACAATTTTCGTTAAATATCATCTGATCAATGTCACAATGAAAAAGTCTGAAGATTTACATAACTTGTGAATATGATGAAGCTTTTTTAGGTTGTATTGTGTTCTAGTGTCCTAGGAGCTCTCAACAAAGTCACAGTTGATGGAACAAGACCTAGTTTTATATACCATGCTATGATAACAACAGTTACATTCTTCACCTGTGTAGATAATGACATATCTTTGATTAATTGTTGCACAACGTTACCTTCTTCACCAGTGTGAAATTTTTTCGACTCGAAGCAACCAGGATGCTAGACTGATACTTGACATTATCCATGATTGACTGTTCTAGCCTAGGGCCCGTACGACTCTAGGAACGGCCCTGCCCTTCATCAATGTTTGCAACACAACCGCGCTTACGCACAGACGCTGGTAGGTGGAAGTACTAATATACTCTACTTTAACCTCTACTTTGAGTAGGTGGAAGTACTAATATACTCTACTTTAACAAATTTTTAAAAACAAGCAAGTGTAAGAAATAGAAAGGAGATTTAATTGCTATTAAATTGCAATTTGCACAACTGGTTTGAAACTGTAAGGCATGATTGGGTTGGGTAGGGTATACCGGGAGTCATCAAAGGTATTTTCAAATGAGAAGTGCTATTTGTAGCGATAAATATCTTCTTGAATTTTTTACGATTTTTATATTTTAGAACCATTTTAATGGGATTTTTCTCATTTTCATAGATGGATCCAATTCAATACTTCCATAGTTCCATGTTCGTCAAGTGCTTAATCTGCTTAAGGATTAAGAGTTGATGATTGCTTTGAATTAGACTTTCTTTTGAAATTTTTTCCATTGCTTATTGCTAGAAATAAAATAAAAATATCACGATTAAAACTATGGTCAAATCATACTCGTACACATACACTACATAAATCATCATATACAATAATCTCAATTTCCAAATAAGCACTAACAACCCTGAACATTAAAGTTTTCGCCATTAACACAAATTCAAACTCAAATAACAATAGATGTTCACTCTAATTACAGTAACAAACAAATTAAAAATGATTAGAAAGATAATAATTGAAAATGAAAGGGGAGTGAGACTAGCGAGAGTGAGTTTCATATCCTTTTCATAATTGTGGAAGTGAGATTATGAGTTTTCCTTCTTTTATTTTTATTTTTATGTAGAGTGAGTTAGAAGTGTTGTTCGAATAGGATAAATTCTTCTAATTGTCTTTTAATGTGTGATCACAAGATTTCGAACATAAAATTGGAGCCACTTTCATAAAAAAAATTAAAAATGTAGAAAGAAAAAGGAATTATATAATATGTATTTTTTAAATAATTTAACAATATCTATTGCGTGTCCAAATTTTATGTTCAAAGTCTTGTGTCAACCCAAGTATTTTTTTTGAAGTAGAGTGCATCTTTTTTATTCGTAACAACTTTTCTATTGACTAATGGGTAAATGTTGCTCTCACCAGAGTGTCAACATATGCTATAAAAAAGAATATCTCAAAACTTTATGGAGTCATGCCCCTGATAATTAGGGATGTGAATAGATCAGATTGACTTACAAGAGTTTACAATAGGTCATATTAGGTCAAGCTTTTTTTAAATAGAGAAAATTAAGACTTTTAAAAATCTATTTAGACAAAAAGAACAAATCACGTGTCGTAAAAATGCATCTTATGTCTATAAGACCGACCTATTTAAGTAAATATAAATAATATTATTTATTACTAATATTATTATATTATATTTTGTACTTTCAATTAAATTATAATTTTGTTAAACCTTTTCAGTAACTTAAGTTTATTAGCATAAATTAAATTTTTTGCATATTTAAAATGTGTTATTATAAACTAGAATGAAGTGTGATATAATATAGGCTAAACTGCACTTTTCGACCCATAAGTTTTAAAATGTTACGATTTTGGCTCCCTATTAAAAAAATATTACAATTTTGGCCCCTTTCGTTCTAAAAAAGGGGGCATAATCACAATTTTTTTAGAAGATAAGGGGTCAAAAGATCATATTTCCCTTCTGTTAGGGGGTCAAAAGAGTATTTTCCTAAACATGGAGGGTCACTTTTGTCATTTTTTTTCATAGGGGTCAAAATCGCAACTTTTTAAAACTTAAGGGGTGAAAAGTGCACTTTAGCCTATAATATATAATCAACTTCTCTAAAAATTCATGTTAATTATCAAAAGAGAGTTTAATCTCATTGATCTAATAGTTCGTTAGTTTATTTAAACTTAGATCACATTACTTATTTAAAGATTTTCATGTAAAATAAACTTTTAAACAAGCTAGCATGACATATCAAACTTTCAAAAGGTCAAGCTCAATCTTAAAAAAATAGGCATATGACAGGTTGTAGGCGAGACTTAGACCTTACAAAGCCTAGGCTTAACCCTCTACCTTGCCAATTGCAATGGCCTTGTTAATTTTTTTTCCTTCATTTTTTTAAAGATTTTTTGTTTTAAACAACCAAGGCAAAACTCATACACGTTAAATATAAAGGAGTAAATTATATCAAATTTAAACTTGTGTCCCAGTATCTCAAATGTCCTTACAACATTTTATGAATTCAACCCCATATTTGTAATTTTAATAATAGTGGTTGAACATATTGGTTGTCGAGAGACGTTTGTAAGAGTGATGGTAGGTGGTGGTTAGAGTAATGATTGGTGGTGGTCGTAGTGGTAGTGACTGGTGGCGGCGGTGGTCAGAGTAGATGTAGGATCACAATGGTAGTAAGTGGTGGTTATAGGTTGATGGAATAATGGTTGACGATGGTTAGAGTTATGATTAAAGTGGTGATTGATGATAGTTAAAGTGGTGATTAAAGGTGGATAAAGTGGTAACCAACGATGCTCATAATGGTGGTGGTAAGAGTGGAGTTTATAATGGTAGTTGGTTGTGGTCAATTTAGAGATCAAAGGTGGATATAGTGATGATCAAAGGTGGTCATAATGGTGGTAGTTGAAGTGGCGGCTAGCGATGGTCGGAGTGATAACTGGACACTGGTGGTAATAAGAGTGATGGTCAGTGGTAGTCAGAATGATGGTTGGAGTATTGATTGAGAATCATAGGTGGTGACATGTTAGCATTTAAACAAAAATAGAAATTTAGAAACCTATTTTTTTTTTTTAATTTTAGTTGAAAGTTGTTTTGAAGTCAAGTGCACCAAATCATGTATGTCATATTACCCAAATAATTTTTTTTTAAGAAGGTAAAATGGATTAAATTACCGAAAAACTTAGTCTCTCAAGCACAAGGAGTGCCAGATGAGAACTAAGAAAAGAAAGCATTTGTTACGCCAAGTTTCCTAAAACAACGAAAACTAGCGCTAAAGCCATACCTGACTTGGCTAAGAACACCATAAACTGAAACAAAAATAAACTAAGTAACAACTACCAAACACAAAAGAGGATTAAGCCACAATTTGCAGTAATTAAAAGAAAAATCGGGATGATTTGCCTTCAACCACTAGAATGATTGTAGCTTAATTTTATCTATAAGCTAATGAATATTGATAAACTTTTAGCAAGTATATCCCTTTTGTTGGAAGACTACATAATTCCTGTCACACAACAATCCAAATACAAGAAAGACAAATCACGTAGAAAGTAGAAGAAATGGTTTTAAAACCATCGACCATGTTTTGGTTTTAAAACCAACTTTCAAAACCAAATACTGAAAATTCACCACCATCCCAAACTAGTAATTAAAAAAACTTTAAAAATAATTTTTAAATTATTTATATCAAAATATCTTTTATTTTAATCTATAACAAAATGATTTAATTACATTTTAAGAAAGAAAAACTGACCTTTAAATTTAAATTTAAAATTGTGTAGATATTAATACTACTAGTTATTTTCCAAAACCCCTCGTTTTACTTAATTTTGTTTCAAATGAATCAATTTATATCTTAGAAGTGTAGTAATATACACTTTTTAAAATGAAATTATATGATTGATTAACTTCTCAATGTGACTTTTGCTTATAAATTATTTGGGATGGAGTCTTATTATGGGCGTCGTAATGCAGCAGATGCCTTGATAGAACAATGAGGGTGACATGTCAGTCCACCGTAATCACAGGAAAAATGAGTAACATTTCTTTTTTTGGTCATATCAAGCACCTTGTACAGGAAGCATCATGTAAACTTATCAACTATTATAACCACCATTTTAGGTCCAACATATAGACTGTTCTGCTTTTAGTTGTACCCCACAGTGGTATATAATTGCCCAAAAAGAATGAACCAAATGAATTGAGCAATTATTGTCGTCCTCGGTGACGTGAGCTGATTTGTAGCCATTATCGATCACCATTGAAATTTGTCATCCCAGATGAATTAAGCAAAAATAATACTTTTGATTGCTCAAATAATGCTCAAGAACATTTGTTATCATTTTTTAAGAAAAGTTATTAAAGCAGTGTAGAAAAAAAGTCATTTGATGCTTTTTGTTCAAAGTATTTGTTGTGGTGTAATTTCGGATAGTAGAAGTTGCACTATGAACCCTCATGTTTGTTCATAAGCCCCTCAATTTATTAGAACATATCATTCAATGATATAGACATATCCAAAGTTATGCTCTCATCGTCTTTTTTTCATCGAAAGCTATCTTTCGATAAACCTTTTTCAGGGATTGATCAACCTCAAGGGCCATAGAGCAATTTTCGTTGTGTAACTTAAGATTATGGCCCGAGTGTAATAATGGATTAAGGTGGTTCTCTGGGACATGCTTCTTGTGATCGATCCAGAACGAAAGTTGACTGATTGATAGAAATACACCTATATATCCAACACATGTTTGAGTCTATTTGCAACAACCTTTCCTAAAATCTTGTCCACCACCTTGCAGAGGGCGATAAACCGCCAATCTTTCATAGATACATGAGTGTCACCTTTAGGGATGAGCATAATGTTTGTGGAATTGGCATGATGCAGAAAGGCATTGTTTGCTAGCCATTGACAACCCGCTTGATACACTTCTTGCCCACATATGTGTCCCAAAAATGTCGGTAGAAACCCGGATTGAAACCATCTAGCCCAGGTGTCTACTTGCATGGAGAATGTTGTCTCTTTGAATTTGTCAATATTGAAAGAGGTCGTTAGCATGCCATTATCTTCCCAATGATTATTCTTGAAACCAAATTGATAACATTGGCACAAGAATATATAAACTCTTTTTATTTTATTTTGAGGGAGTGCATATATATACACACATTAAACTTTTTTTAGACGCACGTATTAAACTTACTCTTTTGAAGTAAAAATTGTATTACAAAAGCATAATTCTTGTGTGGTCATAGGTTATAACTACAAAATCAAGTTTGTCAAAAAAAAAAAACCTACAAAATCAAATCATTTAGACACACATACAAAAATATACATAATTTAATTATTTCAATAACAATAATAAAATTTTGATTCCCCTCTTTTTTATTTGATTCTTTCTTCCCCTAAGAAAGAATCCAATGATGGTGATTGAGACGATTCAGGCAAAAACTAAAGGGAATAAAGGGAACATCACATTCAAATTGGATATTAGCAAAACATATGACTAATTAGATTGGGAGTATTTGCGAGATATCATGGTACATATGGGGTTTTCAACTCGACGGGTCAATCAGTGGGACCTATTGTGTCGGGTCGTGGTCTTCGTCAATGTGATCCTATTTTGCCATATTTATTTATTATATGTGCGGAAGGCCTGATTTGCACGGATGCACCAATTGTCTCCCACCTCCTTTTCGCAGACGACTGCTTTTTATTTTTCCAAGCCTGCGAGAGAGAGGCGGTAGCTATGAAAAACATTTTGGCTACTTACGAAGAGGTAAGCCATCAATTTGCGAAAATCAGAACTATTATGCAGTCATAACACACAAGATGATTTTTGGGACCTCATTGCTAACACTCTTGGTGTTAGACACGTGTAAGGTACTGACGAATATCTTGGTGTGCCATCATTGATAGGAAGAAGCAAACATGTTACTTTCAAGTTTTTTAAGAATCAAATTTGAAGTAAGATAAAATCTCAATAGGTGCCTCTCAAATCAGTCCTGTATTATACATCCTCTTATGTGATGAGTGTTTTTTTCTTCCCAGATCACTCATCAACGGGATTGAAAAAATGTTGAATTCCTTTTGGTGGGGCCATAACTCAACAAACGCGCGAGGGTAGCATTAACTCTCGTGGGAAAGGCTATCCACTCCTAAGATTTTTGGTGTCATGCACTTCAAAAGTCTTAAAGCTTTTAATATGGCTATGGTTGACAAACATGCTTGGAAGCTAGTTTCTAATCCAAATTCCATAATCACTCATATACTCAAAGCTAAATACTTTCCTAGAGTTGATTATTATGGAGCTGTCATTGGCCAAAACCCCAATTATGTTTGGCGAAGTATTTGGAGTGTGAAAGATGTGATTCAACGAGGTTTTCAATGGAGCATAGATATGGGAGAAAGGATACCACTTTGGGACCATCATTGGTTTCGTAATTCTGAACGCATCTTGCCAAGAACTCAACGTTATTTGGAGTGGCCATATATAACTGTTTCAAATTTGCTAGTCACTAATTAGAAGCAATGGAACATGGAGCTAATCAATGAGTTCTTTGATAACATCGCAGTCAGAGGTATTTTTAATACCTTGCTTTTAGCTTTGGTAGCTCATGATATGTCTACATGGAAGTTTGAGAAGGATGATGGTTACACAACCTAGAGCGCTTATAAGGACATCATGAATCATAATTTAGAAGTTTTACAACAACATGTGCAGAGAAATTGAAATTGTATTTGGAATTTGATACTGCCACCAAAAGTGATTTTTTTTTTCTATGTAGAGCTTGTCACAATTTCTAGCCCACAGTTTTGGTTGCAAAGTAAAGGTGTCGAGTGCCCAGACCAGTGTGCGGTGTGCAAATAATACATTGAGGACAATTCCCATCAATTTTTTTTGGTGCATCAAAAGTATTCTCTGATGGCAGTGCATCGATTTATGGAACGCCTTGTTGCACATTCTCGATCCTACGCTAAAGTTCGCTTCAAATATGTTTGTTGTTCTGCAACACCTTGATAAGTTGCAACAACATGTCTTTGGTGTGAACCTTTGGAGCATTTGGAAATATAGGAAAAATAAGGTATGAAATAACATCATCAAATCAACTCAAACAATTTATGAGCGAGCAAGATCTCTCCTCACCAACTGGATGAATTCCTAAGTTGTTCCTAACCACACAGTTGGACAACCTAACATTTAAGGTTGAGTTGCAATGACATAAACTGAGTCCAGATAGATACAAATGTATTGTAGATGCTTCTTTTGTACAAGCGCTAAATAAAGTTGGCACTAACATGTGCATTCGAGATGACGGACGACAATTTGTGTTAGCTAAAACATAATGGTTGGCTCCCCTCCTTGATGTGGACCCACATGAGGCCTTAGGGTTGTTATTGACGCTTCGATGGGAGCGTGACCTTCAATTGGGTAATTGGACTTTGAGGTAGACTCCAAAGTCGTGGTGGACAATCTCTATGGTAGTAAAAATGACGTTTCTAATTATAGTGCAATGATAAACAATTGCATATGTCATCCATCTTCTGATCCACTAACATGTAAAATTATATTTATTTGGAGACAAACTAACAAAGTTGTCCATAACTTAGCTCGGATGGCTTCGTGTCATGCTAATTTTCACTTTCATATTAGGAATCCATCATATAATTGCTTTTCTTTTACAGTTTTAAAACGATAAATATTAAATCAATAAAAAAAATGGAGCTTCCTATAAAACGACACTCATGTACGTAGTGTGTTATACTGTAGAGATCAATACACGGTCAACAGGACGATGATATTACTTTCCATAGGCCATATATGGTTAATCAATATCTAACATTATCGGTAGTTGACAAGCCTTAAAAAAAATAAAAAATAAATGTAGTTGACAAATGACAATGATGGTACTATAACGATTTTTAAAGATCATTAAAACTTCAGAATAAATAAATGGTTAGATCATTAAACTTCCCATCAGTAGTGAGTGAGTTTCCCTAATAAGCTCCTTAGAAGACAACAAAATCAATTTATATAGGTTATTTTTTTTTTGGAATACTAATTTTAATTATTTAAACGGCATGTGTAGTCTTTTATCGATCATGTTTTTATTCATCACTGAAGTGTATCTTCCACTTACTATAACGTTATACGAGTGACACTTTGGTGACATTAATGTCACCGTGACATTAAATTTAAACCACACAACACATATTATCTGGGCCACACAACACATCTATCTTGACTATTGTGTGGTTCAAATTTAATGTCAAAGTGAGATTAGTGTCACCAAAATGCCACCCAATGTTATACACCCCACATAAAAGTACTGAAATTGAGTACTTAATTCAACCCAACCCACATCACATCACCACCCACCAACATTGTTAGTTGGCTTCTTTTTGATCTTCTATATACTTTGCACCGACACATCAACATGTTGTTTTTTAAATTGACATCAGTCCGTTGCTTATGAAATATTGTTATTATTCTTATTATTATTATTATTACCATAATTATTATTATTATTAGGCAAAAGATGGGAACGATTTAGCAGGATCTCCCATTCAAAATAACTAAGTTAATAAATGCAAGAGGAATCTAGGTACCTAGCTGCAATCTCATAAGAATAAGAAACATAAGCTGCCCAAATGAACAAAATTAACAAATTTCGTTAAATATTATCTGATCAATGTCACAATGAAAAAGTGTTTACATAATTTTTTTTTTTTGAGGAATAGATTTACATAACTTGTGAGTATGATGAAGCTTTTTTAGGTTGTCTTGTGTTCTAGTGTCATAGGAGCTCTCAACAAAGTCACCGTTGATGGAATAGGACCTAATTTTATATTCCATGCTATCATAACAACAAGGTTACACTCTTCACCTGTGTAGATAATGACATATCTTTGATTTGTTGCACAATGTTACATTCTTCACCAGTGCCAAAATTTATGGACTCGAAGCAACCAGAATGCTAGACTGATACTTGACACTTATCCGTGATTGACTATTCTAATTTTGAGATAAATGTGAAAGTGAAATGTGTGTGGGGGACCAATACCTTTTTTAGGCAAAACTAAAACTAATACCATACTTGACTATTCTACTTTTTTTTACCATATTAGATCCATATTTCCTCTTACTGTCATCAAATCCTTTCCCTCGTCAATGTTTGCAACACAACCGCTCTAGAGGCTCTTGACCTTTTACATAAAATTTAAAAGATCATACATAACATTGTTATGTCTTTTAAATCCATGAATGTTATATTCACGAGGATTGATTTTGCTATCCAAAAAGGTCTACGACGCAGCTTGTTGCTCGTTTGCCTTCTATTCAAATGTGTGTGTATATATATAGAGAGATATTTTTATGCTAAAACTTAAAATTCTTTCCTTCGTTATAAAAAAAAAAAAATCTTTCCTTGAAATAAATTGCATAAGAAAAAATTCACTATTCCTTCAAAAAAGTGCATAAGAAAAATATGCATATAATTTTTTAAGCTAAAAGAATTTTTTTCTTCTTCCATTGATTTTTTTTCTTCTCCCTTTACTTTTCTTTTACGCTAAAAGAAATTGCATGTATATTTTTTTTAAAGAAAAAAATTATAAAATATAAAGAATTGCATATTTGTTCTCCTCCCGTTACTATTTTCTATACGACATATTTTATTTGGTTTCTTAATTATAATCCTGATCTTTTCTTATATATTTTGTAAACACACATTTTTGTACTAATCTGTCATGAGAAAAATAGAGGAAGTAACCTTGGTCTTTTCTTATATACCATTCATTTATAATACTTGCATAAAAAATAAATAAATTTGTGTATTTTTTTGCTGATAAACATTTTTGCCATGAAAGAGTTTTTAAGTTTTGTTGTTCACCCTCAACAATACTTTTAGCGTGAAACCAAAAAAAGTAATGGAAGAAGAAAAAAATCAAACAATTAAAAGACATTTATTGCTTTGATATTTTGTGGTGATAAGTGTTGATTACAATAGAAAATGAAATTAAAGCTTACCATATCAATTAATCCAAACCATTAATCAAAATTGAAATTAAAGGTCAATATATGGAGTAAGTTATTACACTTACTCTTGAAGTCAAAATAACCCCATATATATATATATATATATATATATATATATATATATATATATATTATAGATACACACACCTACCGCTCCTACGCACGCCAGTAGGTGGAAGTACTAACATACTTTATTTTTACAATTTTTTAAAGGGTTAAATATGTTTTTGGTCCCTATAAAATTGCGACCTTTTAAGTTTAGTCCTTACTTAATTTTAATAGCTTTTTTAATCCCTAAAAAAATATTTTGCACTCAATATTAGTCCTTACTCAATCCAAATTTGTTTAATTTATGCTTAAACTCTTAAGTTTTTCAACAATTTTTTACAGGTGTGTTAAGAACGTTATTAAAAGTTCCTCCGAAAAAAATATCACAAAAATTTGATTTCTATGTTTATATTTTTGTTAGTTATATCTTAAACTTTTGTTGTTTAAAAAATTCATATTTAATTTATTTCATGTTAAACAATTCTAGATTTTAGTAATTGAACCTTTCATAGTGTTCTAAACTTGTATAAAAAGAATCGTTAAAAAATTTAAGAGTTTAAGGATAATTAAACAAAATTTGTTTTAGCAGGGACTAAAATTATAAGTAATTTTTTTTTTGTAGGGATTACAAAAAATATTAAAATTAAGTAAGAACTAAACTTAAAAGGTCGCAATTTTATAAAGACAAAAAACATATTTAACCCTAAAAAACAAGCGAAAAAAATTGAAAGGAGATTTAATTGCAATTTGCACAACCGGTTTAAAACTGGAAGGCATGATTGGGTTGGGTAGGGTGTACCGAGAGTCAATGAAGGTATGGAGAGGATTTTTAACCAGTTTATGGCCGGATCATGCGTGGAAAGATGGAGGATTACGAGTTCGAACTCACACCACATTTTAATAAACGTCCCTGCAATTGCATTAGTTCATTAGTTACGGGACATTAGTGTCATTCTCCATATATTTATTTAATTAATTTATTATAAATAAATATAAATTATCCTACAGTTGGCATTTGTGTTCTTTTAAGATGATAATGATACACACAAACCTCATGAAAAATTGTCTTGAATGTGTGATTATTACTAAATTATCTTTTATTAAGGATATTTTAATGTTAACTTTTCATGTATTTCAAGACAAATTGGTAGTAGTAAGAGTTATATTTGAAAAAGAGTAATAAATGCATTTAGAAATTTGTAAAAGTTCTTATTTTGAGAGACATTTTGTTTTAGTTTTTGTAAACGGTCTTATAATTAGGGAAGAAGTGAATTATTAACCTAATTTGCTTAAGCCCCAAGAGCTATAATTTAAAATTTGAGGATGTTACAGGAAACTTTTCGTCATATTAGAAAAGATTATTATTAGATGAAAAATGATGTTAACAATATAAATTTTAACACATTACTTTTTATAGGTTAAAATTAGCATAAATCTTATCAAATTTACGTGGGACTCACATAATTTGGTGGAAATTATATTATATTTGACAAAAGAAGAGTTTGTTGAAAAATACATGTTAAAGAATGTCTTGTTAACACACCAAATGTTCCCAAACAATCTCATCCAATCAACAACACTTTAGTCACTTCTGTAGTTTTGCATAGACAAATTCTATGTTCTTTTTTTAAAAAAAAGTTACTAATTCTATTATCCTAAAGTGAAAATCAACATTTCCTATAAATAGAACACCACCTGGTTTTTAAACAGCACACAAAGTGAAGTGCAACAATGGATGGTAAGCTAGAAGCATCCTCAAAAGAAGCAGATGAGAGCTTGAGCATTGGGAGCAAACGTGGCGGTTGGATAAGTTTCCCCTTCGTCATTGGTCTCTTTCTTTTTCCTTCCATCTTTTTACTCTCATCAACATTATTAATCCGTTCACTTTTCACGTCAAAAACATATATTTTATTTTTGTCTTAACAATATGATAATCGAGGTAAGTAAAATTTAGGCGATGGATTGTTTCAGTCAGAATTTAAACTATTGAACAATCTGTTACTCAATGTGCTCGCTCAATCACTTGATATACAAATCAAAAGCATGATCATCATATTATATAAGTGGTTATATGTATTTTTATTTTGTTGATTAAATATAGGTATGGTAACGGGGTTGTCGCTTGCTAGCGCTGGAACAACGGGAAATTTGATTGTATATCTTATACAAGAATTCAATATAAAGAGTATCACTGCTGCTCAGATTGTAAACATTGTTATCGGAAGCATCAATCTATTTCCACTTGTTGCAGCAATCCTTGCTGACTCTTTCTTTGGCTCTTTCTCTGTTGCTTTTGCTTCTTCTTGTGTATCATTGCTGGTAAACTATATCTATCTAAATCTTTTTTCTATATTATATATGTTAGGTTGCATATGCAAGCATTTTGTTGTTTTGTCCTGCTTTCTCTCACTGCTAAAATAAATATAATATTCTTCATTTCCTTTGTTTCTTTTTTAGTACTTTGAGATTAAGTGTTTTCCTCTTGGTTTAATTGGAAGTTTTTGCTGAATGGTTGAGAAATTTTAATCAAATTTCATATTTTATTATAATGAAGAAAAACAATCTTTATAAAAAATAAATATTAAGGGTGTGCTTGGATCGAGGGTTTAGGAGGGGAATGGAGGGGAGGATTTAGTTTTCATTTTTAAATTACGGACACTATGAAATGTTTTTTTAAAAGTTAACATATTAACATAATAAACGATCATATAATACTTCAAACACACTTTAATTTATTTTAGAAAAACATGTTATATATATAGTCCGTAATTTAAAAAAGAAAAGTAAATCCTCTCATCCCTTCCTCTTCTAAACCCTCAATCTAAACACACCCTAAACAATATATTCTTTAAAGCGCACACACTCATATATTGACCGAAACAATCTTTATAAAAAATAAATACCAAACAACTTTTTTTGTCATAAAAAATAGAAACATGTGGTATGTGTTTACTTTATAAGAAAGAACGTTTATAGAAAGTTTCTTAATCTCGTAGTAATTTTTTTTTCCTAATAATTTCGTCGTAATTTTTGCTGACATTAGTGATATAATTAAATTGCATTTTTTGTAATTCTTTTTCGGGCTAATTTTTTTTAGGTAAAGAAAGGTAGTATACTTTTTTTAAATGTTCATGCCTCACATATTAAATGAGCTCTATATAATAATTTATATTACTTTATACTTGCTAATTATTTAATCCATTCAATTACATTTTCTAAATATCAATACCACTATTTCAAAACTCTAAAATGTGTCATACTAATTTTACTATATACTCCCAATTATTTATCCATACAACTCTTTCAAATTAAGTTTATATATGATATTAATTAATAAAATATTATTTAGAGGTGAAAAGATAGAAGATTGCTATCGTTGACAAGATTGGGTATGTATCCAATTTGGCACTTCCAGTCCCACCACATTAAATAGTGGTATCAAAGTTGACAAGGTGTGGGACATGTTGACAAAAGCAAGTTAAGACACTTCCGATATTTGTGTTCGTGCATTTTGGTTTGCAAAACAGTAAGTACTGAACAGAACAATATAAGACAGAACAATACAACATAAGGCATAACAACACATATCAAATTTTTATAGCATTGAATAATTTTTTTGATTTATACGATTTTTGGGAGACAAAATACCATTTTGGTGTTTTAGACAACTTGTATGTGAGACAAAAAGTTATGTTGTGGTTTGGTGATGGACAAAAATATCAATTTTTATCCTGTCCATTGCCTCCAGTTTGTCCTGTATCTGAAACAGTTTTACAAATCAAACTCTGGACAACTTGAGTTGTTCTGTACTGTCTTTCATTTTTTAACAAATCAAACGCACGTGTTAGAAATTTATTTGTTAAGTGAATAAGTGGAGGATCGGAGTTTGAACTTCGAACTCTGCACATGTTATCCAATGTCCCTATCATTTGAGTTAAGTTCACGAAGACAAAATAATATATATTTTATTTCAAAGTAAACTAAATTAAAAACGTAGATTTTTAATATGTAGAAGTCGCATAAGATTTTTAATCATTACCGAAAAAAATTAAAATAAAAACATATTTTTTAAGGATTTCTTTTTATAAACTTAAAAATATGGAAAATATAAAATTCATCTTCAATACAATATCTTATTTCAATTTTTTATGACAAAAAAAGTTGGCACAAATTTTATTAATTGAGTCTTATTTTTTTAATATCGATTAAAATATACTTATACAGTTAAGAAGTCTTAGCTCAACTGACAACCATATCAAAATTGTTAGATCAAATGTCGTGATTGAAGTTTAAACTTTAACCACTTTATTTATGCTTGTGAGTTTCAATGATTATTTGTCATTTTACCTTCTACTTATACAAAAGAAGAAAACTCTAATTACACCTACTTGAATATTTAACTAACTTTTTTTTTTAAAAAAAACTTGAACATATGAACTGTTTTTTAATTTTTATATAAGTTCAATCATGATTGAATAATTTAATCCTAGATCAATATTAAACATCAATGATTAACCATATCATTTTGTATCCTTTTTTCGGTCATAACGACACATTATAAAAATAATAATATTCCAATCATTTTCATTTTAATTATTTCCATCAAGTTCTGATTGAAAAGACATGAGATACGATAGAACAAATAAACATTGACGTTGAGTAAATGTTTTTATTTTTTATTTTTAAAGTGAGCATAAAAATTAATATAGAAATAAAAGCTCTAAATTTTGAATTTAGGTAGAATAAATCAAGTAATTTTTTTTTCAAACATATCATAATTATAATTCTAATTAATCTCGTCATCTCGAAAAGTTCACTTTCTTTTTTGTTTTAAAGAATATAACAACAAAACTTACCCACACTAAATACTGAGAAGTTGGATATTGCATGTTTAAACTCGTGTCTAGGGTATCAAATGCCCTATTTTACTGTATGATTTTCATTTTCATAACCTAACATGCATACACTGATTTGTGGTAAATAACAACATCTCTTTTAAATTTTCACCTTTTCACTTGCAGGGCACAACTCTATTATTTTTAACAGCAACAATTAATTCATTAAAGCCTCATCCATGCGGCAACAATTCATCCACCACATGCAAACCACCAACAGGAATTCAATACACAGTTTTATACATAAACATGGTGCTAATATCAATTGGTTTTGGTGGTTCACGTTACACAACTGCATCACTAGGAGCAAATCAGTTTGACAAACTAGAACATCAAGGAACATTTTTCAACTGGTTCTTTTTCACATTCTATGTTGCTTCTGTAGTTGCATTAACTGGAGTTATTTACATTGAAGATAATTTTGGTTGGTCTTTAGGATTTGGTATTTGTGTTGTGGCTACTTTTGTTGGTGTGGTTGTTTTTTTGTCGGGTTATCGATTTTATCGAGCCGAAAAGCTTCAAGGAAGTGCAGTTTTGGATTTGGGACGTGTTTTTGTTGCATCTGTTCGTAAGTGGAAGTGTAAGCTCTCATCTAGAGTTGAGGATTACTATGCTACTAATGGTGATGATGTTATGGTTCAAGTGCTACCTCCTGTTACACCAGGGAAAAGATTAAGGTACTTTTTGGATTTGTTTCACTTAATTAAAATACATAAATGTTATATCAATGCTAAGTTATTGATTTTTTGAGATTTGTTAGAATTACTTGAATATTATTTAAGATAGTTACAAGTTAGTTGGGGTTATATTTGTTACTTTAGAATTGATAGTGTGAAGAAAATTACAATGAGAGTATAATCACTATTTATAGTGATTCTAAGGTAACAAATATAACTAATGTGTGGGGGGTAACACACCTGTTTATATTAAATCCCATTTTGATTTGTTCAAAAAAAAAAAAAAATATAACTAATAATGGTAACACAATTTACACACATCATTAACAAAGTATTAGGGTTATTAATAAATATAAATATATAAAGATTGACGATTTTTTTAAAAAAATTAAAATTATACTAATAAAAAAGCCTAGAACAAAGCACAAGGTGTAATTTGGTAAAAAAAATAAAAAAAGTGTACTTTGGTTTGGTTATATCAAGCTTACAACTTTGTTTTTTTTTTTTTGGAATTAGTCACTTTAGTCCCTGAATGGAAAATGAGTAGTCACTTTAGTCCCTGAATGCAGAGAAATTGTAAAACAGTCCCTGAATGTAGACTTTGTTGGTCATTTCAGGGACTAAAGTGACTAACGAAATCTACATTCATGGACTAAATTGACTAACAGAGTCTATATTCAAAAAGTATTTTGCAATTTATCTGCATTTTGACGACTCCTCTCCTATTCAAGGACGAAAGTGACTAATCTCCTTCTTGTTTTTTTTTACAAAAGAAGGCAAAAGAGGCACTAATGTTGATTTGTGATTGATCACCTGTACAATAAGTTTACAATGACAATGCATCAAAATTAATATATACTCAAACCAACATTACCAGACCAACCTAAATAAGTTTATTAATCGCATTTGAATGTTATAGCTACAAACATATATGAACACTTGAAAATCATGATTAATTTTCTCTAAATGCATGGTTGATGAAGTTCAATATATGGTTAATGAGTGGAGAAATTGCTTTAGGTGTTGGAGTCCATTGCTGTGATGATTTTTTTTCTTCTTCTGTTTCAATAAGAAAAACTAAGCATCAATGTCGTAGATTTCAAGCCCCGTTTGTTTTAACTTTTTTGAAAATAGATTTTTTATAGTGTAATATCTTTTTGTTACAATTATTTTAAGAAAGAAAATTTTAAGTTACAAATGAAAAATTTATTTGAATAACTTATCTTAAAATCCAATTCTGAGTTTTTCATAATTTTGTTATAATAGGGGATGCAAAATCACACAATTGGCAAAAAGATAGAGACAAAAGTGCAATTAAACATAAAGATAGGGTGCAAAATCAGAAAGGGGGCAAAAAGATAGGGTGCAAAATCGCTCAAAAAAAAGGAGGGTGCAAAATCGTACAATTAGCAAAAGATAGGGGGAAAAGTGCAATTAAGTTTTTTTTTTTTTGATACTAAAATTTTGAAAAAATCTCTAAAAAAAATATATTTCAAATAGCTTTTCATAAGATTCATTTTTGGAAGATGTCATTTTATAAAAAATGTGATTTTTACTATGTAAAATCTCTAACAATGAATATTTAAGTTAACGAATGTCAAAATTTCATTTTTAACTTGTGCTAAATGAGTTTGAAATAGTTTTTACTATTTTTGTGTAAATTTTTAAAAAATCCATTCTTAAAAATATAAAGAAAAATCCATTTTTTTTTAAAATCTATAACAAATGGGCACTTAGTCGGAGATAGTGGAGTGCTACTTTTTGATGTTAGACCCTGTAGCAAGTGTGAATTAAAAATTCCTCGTTGTTTATAAGTGAGAAACCCATAAATTCAATACTTCATAATTTTAGGTTAAAACGTGATGTTCAACTCACTTCCGTAGTTGCTCTTAACTTAGTGTGAATGATTCTATGAACTCCGCTAATGACATAACTGTTTTCTATGTGGGGATACATTTTGTGATAATTTAGGTGGTGGTGGTTGAGAAACCATTACAGTGATTTACAGTGATTTAGGCTAAAATATTGAATATGGCTTGAGATTTCAGCACAATCTTACATCGTGCTACACGAGCATGTGCTAATAGCATGAGTATCATGTGGGGGTGGTCGTAGTTTTGTCCATACTTGTAGCAATAAACATATAATAGTGGAGTGGGCAACTTTAGTAATGGCCACAATTGTCCATAGTTGTAGTAGTTAAGATGATAAACTAATGGACCTAAGTCATATAAAAGTGCATGAACTTTTTTCTTCTTCTTTGATTCATTTAGAGCGACTTATTTAAATTCATCTACTAACATAAATATTTGTGAGACGATACGTGAGACAACTAATGGTTATACAATAGCTTTAGATATAACCATAAGTTGTTTTCAACTTATAAAAACTGTTTATAGTTTATATATTTGGAAATATATTACTTTATTTTATCTATTGTTATAAAATTAACTTACACATAATAAGCATCTACGCTGTCTCCGTGAACTTAGCTCAGTTGGCAGAAACATTGCATAATTTATGCAGGGGCCGAGGTTCAAACCCAAATTGCCGAAGATCCAACCATCTCGACCAACCAACTTTTATATTAACATGCGGAATGTTAACAACACATTTTAACACATTCTCTTTGATTGGTTAAAACTCACATGAATCCCACCAAATCATGTGGGGTTCATATAAATTTAGTGAGACCTATGTGAATTTTAACTAATAAACGAAAGTGTGTTGAAATGTGTGTGTTAAAATGTGTGTCGCTGACATTTCTTATATTAACATTGTACTGATCTATATGCAAATGCAGATTCTTCAATCTTGCAGCTCTCATAACTGATGCAGACCTAAAATCAGATGGCTCAGTTAAGAAATCATCATGGAGGTTATGCACAGTTCAACAAGTTGAAGATTTCAAAAAAATAATTGGAATCCTACCACTATGGTCTTCAAGTATATTCCTATCAACTCCAATAGCAATCCAAAGTAGCTTGGTTGTACTTCAAGCTTTAGTGATGGATCGTTCTTTAGGACCCCATTTTAAAATCCCAGCTGGTTCTGTTTTTGTTGTAGTCTTAATATCAACATCCATTTTCCTCACTTTTCTTGACAGAGTGTTATTGCCAGGTTGGCATAAGATTACCGGAAAAACGCCTATGCCGCTCCAACGAATAGGAGTAGGTCATGTGTTGAATATTCTTGGGATGGTTGCTTCTGCTCTTGTTGAATCAAAGAGACTCAAATTAGCACATGAACATGTTTCAATGTCTGTGTTATGGTTGTTTCCACAGTTAGTGTTGGTTGGTATTGGAGAAGCTTTTCATTTTCCTGGACAAGTTACATTCTATTATCAACAATTTCCACAATCACTTAAGAGCACATCAACAGCAATGATTTCAATGCTTATAGGGATTGCTTTTTACTTGAGCACTGCTTTAATTGACCAAGTTCGTAGGAGTACTAATTGGTTACCTGATGAAATAAATCATGGCAAGGTTGATAATGTGTATTGGATGTTAGTTGTGTTTGGAGGTATCAACTTTTTGTATTACTTGATATGCTCAATTTCTTACAAGTATGAAAATGTTTAAGAGGTTATGATGTTGTGAAAAATGTTATCGGCGTTTGGTTGGTATAATAAGTGATAATGATAATATGATCTTCTCTCCTACATTTTACTATGAAAATATTATTCATGGCATATATAATCAATCATATTTGTGAAATAATTTCAGGTGACCATAGCTTTTTACATATAAATTTAGTAATATTTCACTAACTCGACAATTTTCTCTTATCTAAAAACATGCACTCCTATTGACCTTCTCAAATATTCAACATTGAAGCACTGGGATAATACACTTTTTAAAAGGTAGTTATCATTCCATAACTAATCACTAATCAACATTGAGACTATTTTTTATTTTTTTTGTTACAAATATTGAGACTATTTATTTATACCAAATATAAATTTGTCTTATTTATTTTTTATACATGTATACACAATATCAGAATTTGCCAACAATTGATCAGAACTTCAAACTTCATCCGGAAGAATCTAGACTTTATGTTAAAGAGTCTCACATCGGATAAAAGAAGGCTTGATCATGTGTTTATAAGTGAAGGCAACAACCACCTCACAAGCCGGTTTTGTGGGTTTGTATTAGGCTCAATCACAAGTTCTAAGATGGTATTAGAGTTTTCTCCAAAATCCATTCGACTATATGCTATAAGGTAGCCTTCAAAACAGCTCTGAAAATATTCCGCTACTACTTATCCAACAGTGTGCCGAATAAGGAAAGATATACAAATTAGCAAAAGAGCGCCATTTTTTTTTTTACATTGAATTTCTTGCCATATAAGTTATTGCGAATTCCTGAAAATATCCTACAGCTTATCCACCGATGTGCTGAATAAGGTAAGATATACAAATTGGCAAAAGAGCGCCATTTTTTTTTTTACATTGAATTTCTTGCCATAAGTTATCGCGAATTCCTGAAAATATCCTGCTACAGCTTTTCCAACGGTGTACCGAATAAGGTAAGATATACAAATTGGCAAAAGAGCGCCATTTTTTTTTACATTGAAATTATTGCCATATAAGTTATTGCAAATTCTTGAAAATATCCCGCTACAGCTTATCCAACGGTGAGGCGAATAAGGTAAGATATACAAATTGGTAAAAGAGCGCCTTTTTTTTACATTGAATTTCTTGCCATATAAACATGCAAAATCAGATTTGATGAGAATCTCAATCAAGTAAATTATCAATATAATGAAAAGATGTGGCGTTTGAAAAAGATAGCCACCCGTTAGTTTTCTAAGCCAAATCACAAAAGGGGAATGAAAATATGTAGACACAAAAAATTGACTATAAAATGACCCTTTCGCACCTAACTTCAATGTACCATTTCTTACTCTAAAATCACAAACACACACACACCCACACACACACACACACACACACCCTTTGCTTTTCTTTGTTCTCTTTGTTTGTGCTTCAGCCATGTCGAGCGCAAAGAAAGGACGAGGTCGCCAAAAGATCGAGATGAAAAAGATGAGCAACGAGAGCAACCTGCAAGTGACTTTCTCAAAGCGTCGTAGCGGGCTCTTCAAGAAAGCCAGTGAGCTTTGCACCCTTTGTGGTGCAGATGCTACTCTTGTTGTATTCTCACCTAGTGGGAAGGTATTTTCCTTTAGTCATCCCAATCTTGATACGGTCATAGATCGCTATCTTTCTCTCGTCCCACCCCAAAACCACGGTACCATGCAATTCATTGAGGCTCACCGCAATGCCAACGTGCGTGAACTCAATGCTAAACTAACTCAAATCAACAACACGCTGGATGCTGAGAAGAAGATTGGTGATGAGCTGAACAATTTGCACAAGGAAACTGAGGCTAAGTTTTGGTGGGCTTGTCCGGTTGATGGGATGAATAGGGATCAACTTGAATTATTCAAGAAGGCTTTGGAGGAGCTTAAGAAAATTGTAATTCAGCATGCTGCTACTCAAACTCGTCCATTTTTTGTTGGCAACGCTTCATCCTCAAACATTTATCTCCATCATCAGCCAAATCCTCAACAAGCTCAAATGTTTCCACCGCAAATATTTCAAAACCCTATGTTGCAATTGCAACCTCATTTCATTGATGGATCGATGATGCCTCACCATGGCTTCAATAATATGGTGTAATAATATTGTCAGGTGGTAAAGAATAAATAAGAATTAATGTTTTAAGTTTGTGGTTAATTTACTTTGTTGGTCCCTCTTATATATTCGCTTTTGTCTACTATTTTTTCATTTGTTGATTTTATACTTACCATGCCTAATGATAATTTTGATCTCTTTTAACCAAAGAATAACAACCAATATGTTTGGTTTTAGCTTTAATCTAGAACTAGAATTATGAGCATATTGGCGGCAAAATAATTATTAGTCAGTAATTTAAAATCGAACACAATGAATGGTTTATTGTTGGAACTCTATCCATTGAATTTACATGCTGATTTCAGGCCTACGATTAAATCCATCTACCACATTAACTGTTGCTGATAGCCAACACACAATATGATACTTTACCACCGTGGAACGGCTTTTTACACAAAGACGAGGGTTTTGTATTTTTTATCTTTCATCTTGAATCGTTTTCAAATAATATCAAGAGTAATAAGTCGCCAGCCTAAAAATGAAGTTAGTATCTATATAACTCGTTTCAACATGACGAAATCGAGATAACATTGTTAAATTAGGGCATGCACTTCGAAACAAAAAAAAAAAAAAATCAGCACTACGTTCTGTCAAATAGCAAACCCCATCTTCTATTTTAGAACACTTTTATAATATGATATCTCTCGTTTTAAATATAAGCAAAATTAGGTCACAATATTTAACGTATTTGATCTAAAATTTGAACATAATACATCCACAACTTTTGTCTATAATTAGGCCTAGAGGAAGAATTTATTGGCTATGTCCGACTATTTAAATGAATTTATGTGATGTGAATAGCACATGAGGAGTTGGCGTAATATTCTGAAGGTCTGATTTAATATAATAGATAATAATAGAAGATAGATAGATAGATAATGATAATATGATCTTCTCTCCTGCATTTTACTATGAAAAATATTTGTGGAATAATTTCAGGTGACAATAGCTTTTTACAAGTAAAATGTAGCAATATTTCACTGACTCGACAATTTTGTCTTATCTAAAAACATGCATTCCTATTACCTTCTCAAATACTCAACATTGAAGCACTAGGATAATACACTTTTTAAAAGGTAGTTATCATTCCATAACTAATAACTAATCAACATTGAGACTATTTAATTTTGGCTTGTTAAAAAAAACATAGAGACTATTTTTTTTCTTTCAGTAGTCTAGTGGCTAGAGCTTACACAATTAAATGTGGAGAAATGGGGTGTCCGGGGTTCGAACCCCGGCCCCTGCATAAATTATGCAATGTCCCTATCAACTGAGCTAAACTCACAGGAACTGAGACTATTTATTCATACCAAATATACATTTGTTTTATTTATTTTTTATACAAATATACATAGTATCAGAATTTACCTATAATTGACCAGAACTTCAAACTTCATCTGAAAACGAACTAGACTTAATATTGCATACCAATTTATTACCTAATGACATTTGTTAGCACATGATTTAAAGATGAATGCATGTGGTGCTCGGTGAAAAACAAGGAGACTATAGGCATTTTCTAAGAAATTAGTCAGCCAAAAGCAACAAAATCTGTCTCTTTAAGCTTTAGCTAATGTTGCAATCCCTGGAATTTTCAGAAGAATCCTCTTCGGAAGAGACATCATTGTCTCTTTAAGTTTTTCTGTCATCGATGGGAAATATATTAAGTTAGAATTTAGAAAAGAATTCAAAAAATTTATTCCTCAATTTTTACAAATTCTTTTTTGAAATCAAAAAAATAAGAAAATTCATTTTTTTTCTGAAATTAGAAAGGGTTTTAAAAAAAATCTGAAACTTCATTTTCAAAATAAAATTTTTAATTTTATTAAATTTTTGAAAAAAAAGTATGATTTTTTTTCGATTTATCAAATTTTTTGAAAAAAATTTAGAATTTTATTTTTGGTTTTTAAAATAATTGTAGCTTTTTAAAAATTAATTAAAAACAATTAGAAAAAGATTTTTTCCGTTTTTTAAAAAATGTTTTTTTATTTTTTAATAAAAAAACAATTTTTTTGTAATTTTAAATTTTTCAGTTTTTTTTAAGTAAAAAATGACGTGGACAGTTATTTACACGCGTTGCATTGTAAAAAAAATGACATGTCACTGCTATGTAGGAGATTCTGCTGACTCAATGGGGTCGGGGGTCAATCCTGAAGAATCTTCATTTTTCAAGGGTGGAATTTAAATTTTTTTTTTACAGGGACTAAAACCAAAGTGCACTATATTACAAGGGCCAAAAACACTATTAACCCTATATTCTTTAACACATATTATCTTTTATTGATTGAAATTTATGAGTCTCGCCAAATTTATTTGAAAACCACAAAATATGATGGAACACATAAATTTTAATCAATAAAAACAAGTCCGTTATTCCTTTTAAAAAAATAAATAAAAACAAGTCCGTTGAAAAATGTGTTATAGAGGATGAGACTTACGTTATCCCTTGATATATTGGGTGTAACTTACCTCTAAAGACAAGTATGATTCAATTTTATAACGAAGATGATGGAGATCACATATTGAAAGAAGGAGAAGAAGAAGTTTGATGATCTTTAGCTGACAATGGTAACTAATTGTAAGAAAAAGAACCTTATTGGTGAAGCATATATTACCAAAGTAATGAGTTGTGGGTAGTTTATCGTAATGACAAGTAGGTTCGATTCTAGACCGAACGAGATGAATATTACATGTTGAATAAATGAAATGAAGAAGTTTGATGTTTTTAACATAAAAATGATATTTGATTGTAAGAATAAAAATGAAAAGGTAATGTAGAAAAACCCGTTATAAAGTCTATTGCTAACACGGTTCTTATAACTTTTGCATTTCTTCTTTTTTTTTAAAAAAAACTATTGCATTTCTAGGATGGAATTTCAAAGACTAATTGTTCCCAAACAATCTTATCCAACCAACAAACCGCACTTTGGTCATGTCAGTAGTTTTGAATCGACAAATTATATATTCTTTCCAACAACAAAAGTTTATTGATTCTCCACGTTTTTTCCGACTATGGCTCAAGGGAATAAGCATAATAGTTAACTAGAAAGTATAAATTTTCTCAAAAAAAAAAACTAGAAAGTAGAAATATACTTTTTCCTATAAAATGAACACCAACTGAATTGTAAAACAGCACAAGAAGTGAGGTGCAACAATGGATGTTAAGCTAGTAGCATCCCCAAGAGAAGCACAAAACTTGAGTAGTGAGAGCAAGCGTGGCGGTTGGATAAGTTTCCCCTTCTTCATTGGTATCTCTTTTTTCTTTGATCTTTTCAACTCTCAGGAACATTATTCACTCATTTTTGCACATAAAAAGTTTTTTTTTTTACTTTTCTTTAACCTAGATCTGACTCTTATATGAAGGAGATCATAATATAATTTGAAATTGGATTGAAAGGTAAATAAAATACGATTAATCTTGATTGTTTTTGTTAGAATTCAAATTCATACGCTCATGAATAATTAGTCTATTTTATTTTTTAAGAGGGTAACGTCGAAACTCTTATACACTAAATGTATGTTCCAACCTACCAAATGTTCTTGCAATCTTTTACCATATGACATGTACTTAAGAAACAAACAATTTGTTATTTATTTATTTACTCAAAAACTACATTTATTTATGTTCATTTCTTTATGAGATTTATTTGTGTTCATTTAGCACTTGAGTTCATCCACTTGATATACATGTTAAAAGCATGATGATATCATATAACAGAAATGATATTTGTACATTTATTACGTGAGAATATAATTATTTTTTTGTTGTTGATTAATTATAGGTATGGTAGCGGGGTTGTCACTGGCAAGTGCAGGAATTGGGGGGAATTTAATTGTATATCTTATAAAAGAATTCAATATAAAGAGCATCAATGCTGCTCAGATTGTAAACGTTGTTGTTGGAAGCTCCAATCTATTACCAATCATTGCTGCAATCCTTGCTGATTCTTTCTTTGGCTCATTCTCTGTTGCCTTTACATCTTCTTGTGTTGCTTTGCTGGTAAACTACATCAAACTATATCTGTATATCCATACATATGCATGCATTTTTTATTCACAAAAAAAAATGCAAATATCACTAACAATGTATCGATTATTTTGTAAAAAAAAAAAAAAACAATGTATCGATTATAAAAAATTAAAAATCTAACTGTATATTCTTCGTGATCACACTCACTTTTACATTGATTTGAAATTATATAGCTTTACGAAAAATTGCTTGAAATTATGAGTTCCACAAAACATATAAGATTCACATTTAATTTCATGAAACTCGTTTAAGTTTCAATAAACTAGAAAATGTATTAAAAATATGTTTATGCTTTTGGCACTCATCAACTTTGGAAGAAAACTATGCTTTCCTAGTTTTCTATCGAGAGAAAGTCTAATTTCTTTCTAAATTTTCTTTCTCCTTCGTTCATTGAGGAGGGGTGATTTTAGGTCATTTTTGACCTATAATCACTCTACATCTTTTTTTCCCTTTTCTTTCAATCTAAATTAGTGGTTTTCACACATATCAAGTTTTCCCTTTTGTTTTTTTTTTTGGATTTCGTCGTCTAAGTGTGGCGTTGTGTTGTTCGTCGTCTTGTGCGGCGTTTGATTTCGCGTCTTGTCGCGGTGTTCGTTTATTTCCTATTGAAAGATCTACATTAGTCGATTACAAATTCATCCAATGATTTGAGTGTCAACGTTGCAGATCTGGAAGCATGGGTATTTTGGTGACTTAGGTTTTATCATATTATTTGTAGGCATTTTGCCGATGTATGCTATTAACTTGGGTGTTGTGAGTTTGTTCACAGATTCACTCTTTACGTTTTTAGCGATGTTTGTATCTGATGTACTCTATTAATTTGAATGAATGAATATTGTTTTGTTTTTATAAAAAAAAAAAAATTGGAAGAAAACTTCTAGAAAATACTTAATTTTGTAGTGATATTTGCTCACATTAGTGCCATAATTAAATTGTATATGTTTTGTAATTCTTTTACAATTTTTTTCTCAAAATAAACTAGTTTTAGAACCATGGCAGTTGATTTCATCAAAGAAAAATATATGTTAATATCTAGAACCATGGCAGTTATTTTATCGAGATTTTTAGTTGAGTAAAAAAATCTAGATTTTTGTCGTAGAAATCAATAAGGTCCAAAATACTAGAAAAATCTATTCAAAATTACAACAAAAAATTATAAATTGTAAAATATTAAATCATATTTAATTCTTTCATTGCTAAGTCTTGCGAAAAAAAAAGTTAGTGCAGATTAAAGTTAGTATCGATTAAAGTCTAATTATACAAAAAGAACAAAAGTGTAACACCTACTACTTGAATATCTTTGAATTTTTTAACTAAAGTTCAGTCATGATCAAATAATTGTAGTACTAAATCACAAACATCAATTATTAACCATGATCTTGTATCTCCTTTCTCGGGATCGATAATGACACATTATGAAAAATAAAACGCTAATTAATACAACTCCATCAAATGACAAATCATTTGAAGAATTTGACCTTAATTTAGAATGGAATAATTATTGATCAAGTTTTACTTACCTTATTATCAATCTTCGAATTACTAAACTTTTTTTTCTTTTAAAAATCGGAGTATTAACACACACAAAAAAGCACTAACTAATGTCTTATAGACAAATGTTAATAAACTCAATCAGAAAATATACATCTTGAAAATCATATGTTTAACTAAGAAACTTTCAATCATTTTCATTTTAATATTCTTTCTGTTTTAAAATCGGTATCACTTTAGTAAAAAAAAATATTTTAAAATGAATGACAATTTCAATTTTTATTGCAATATTAGTTATTTCATTTCAATTGAACTCTCTAAATACGTTGCTCCCAAAATATTGATCTACTTTACATTTATGATACTAGAAAATACAACAAAGGATAGTTTGGTAAAATAATTATTTTATTCCAATTTTTAAAATATTACGTCTACTTTACATTTATGATACTAGAAAAGACAACAAAGGATCATTCTCTTTTTTTAATCGTTGTATTTCTTAATATATGTGAAAAATGTAAAACGATATTCATTTTGAAATAGAGAAAATAATTTCCATCAAGATCAGATTGAAATTAGGAGATACTGAATGTGACAACTAGAGTACCCATGAAAGAATGGTGGATAATTTACCTCAACCAATGACCATTGATCTTTTTAGGTGGTATCCATGCACTATCTTGACCCCCACCAATAAATTGTTCATTTTCATTGGTTGGTGGACAAGTAACCCACCATTTTTCAAAGGTAATTTAGAAAAAACCGATACTGAAACAAATACACAATGACATTCACCCATATAAAAGAAAAAAAAAATAAAACAAACACTTGTAACAATTGTTTTTACAAAATATGTTTTATTATAGTTTTTAAATTTTTTATTTTTTATAGAAATGAGAATAGAAATTTGTTTAAAAACTACTTAAAAGCATTTTGAATGTATATTATAATATAGAAACACAAAATAGTATCAAAATTAAATTCATAATATATTCATATCAATTTTTTTCTATTTTAAAAATTCTACTAGTGAAATTCATACTATCTAACCGTTGAGAAGTGCAGAAATACGAGTTTGAATCAACTTCTTAATGTATCAAATGTTTTTGTAACTTTTATCACCTGAGTTGTACTTACATGAGATTCATATCGATTTTTTTTTTTTTAAGGAAGCTAAAATAGATTATAAACTGAGATCCTTGAATTTTCAGCACAAGGAGTGCCGAAAACTAGGATTAAAGGTTCACATTACAACAAAAGTCTTAAAAAAAGGGAATAAAAGAGGACAAACAACCTCAATAAAGAGTAATTCCCAAACAAGCTAATGGATTAAGCCACCACAAATGATAATTAAAAGCGAAAGAAATTCTATTTGCTGTTAGCCACCAATAAGATTGAAGCTTAATTTTGTCAAGAAGACGTTGAAATGTTTTTTTTTTATGACTAAAGACCTGGGCATTTCGTTCACACCAAATCACTCATACACTAGAAAGCCAAATGAGTTGAAGAGTAGTACAGATATATTTTGAATACCCACCTAAATGTTCATATCGACTCTTTAGTTGACTTGATTTTGAATAAATTGATTCTATAAAGTTAAATGTAAAGTGATATATTGTTTGATACATTAGGTAAACGTGAGTTGGAAACAATTTCAAGACAAAATTCTAAGTTTAATTTAAAATCAATTCTACTCGAGAACATACTAACATGCCAAAATTTATTCTGCACATTTATAATTAATTTTGTCGCCTCAAAAATGGAATCAAACATACATTTATTTGTACTAAATAACAACTCATTTAAATTTTCACATTTGAATTTGCAGGGCACAATTATTTTAACCTTGACAGCAACTATCAATTCACTAAAGCCTCATCCATGCAGCAATGATTCATCCATCACATGCAAACCACCAACAGAAATCCAATACACAGTTCTATACATAAGCATAGTCCTAATATCAATTGGTTTTGGTGGTTCACGTTTCACAGCAGCATCCCTAGGAGCAAATCAGTTTGACAAACTTGAACATCAAGGAACATTTTTTAATTGGTTCTTTTTCACATTCTATGTTGCTTCTGGAGTTGCATTAACCGGAGTTATTTACATTGAGGATAATTTTGGTTGGTCTTTAGGATTTGGTATTTGTGTTGTGGCTACTTTTGTTGGTGTGGTTGTTTTTGTGTTGGGTTATCGATTTTATCGAGCCGACAAGCTTCAAGGAAGTGCAGTTTTGGATTTGGGACGTGTTTTTGTTGCATCTGTTCGTAAGTGGAAGTGTAAGCTCTCGTCTAGGGCAGAGGATTACCATGTTAGTTCTTCTGGTTGTGATGATTCTATGATTGAAGTGCTGCCTCCGCCAACACCAGGAAAAAGATTAAGGTACTAAGCATAATTTGGATTTGTTTATCTTCATTAAAATACATAAATGTTATATTCGTCTACTACACTTCGACAACTTTTTAAATGGTTAGCATAAGTTCAAACTCATTATTAACACTTTTTAGCTCTAAAAGAGTATACAGGCGAAACTCATACACACTAAGTAAATGTTGAGAAGTCGAGAAATTCTGGAAAAAAAAATAGATGTGTTGGTTAACAATAAAGAGAATAACAATGACAATGCATCATGATTTTCTTTTCATTTATGTGTCAATAGGAAACAGAAGCAGCAATGTCGTAGATTTTAGTCACAGATAGTTGAGTGCTGCAACGTTTGTTAATGTTAGCATACGAACATTGCATGGGGGGAGTGAGCTGTTATGTTATCCAACAGTGGACACATTTTGTTGTAGTCTTGGTGGTGGTGTAGAAATCATTACATTAAATTAAATTGAGGCTGAAATTAGCAGAAGAGCGGTATCATGAGTATTACCAGGTAAGAAAGGATAAACACGACGACTATTTTTCAAGAAAAGAGAGGATACGTATCATTTTGTTGTAGTCGTTTACATGTCAAGGGGGTTCAAACTCAGATCAAACAATAATTCGGCCTCAAAGTCCATATTCTTCTATTAAATTTATTTAAGAAAAGAAAGGATAAACACGACGACTATTTTTCAAGAAGTATTACCAGGAGAGAAAGGTAATGCAAAGACATGACAAAAAAACAGAAGAACATGAAAAACCACTCAGACAATGGCAAGCCATGATCTTACACACGAAAGCTAGTTTAGCCGTGTAATGACATATAGAGCGCGATCTTATTTGACCAAAATCATGGCTAATAGGGCCTAAGCTCTAGTATCTTAGTCTGTAAATACCACTTGTAAACCTCGTTATAGGAAATCCAATCAATCAAAAAACTTATTTTACTTGCATTTATCTAAGTTTATTTGTGTTTAGCTACTATTTATTTGTGTCTTTATTAGCATTCTCACAACTGAAGTCGAAGATTGAAAGTTATTAGCCGAATCAATTGCTAACTCTTAAGTTCAACAATAAGGGTCTATATGGATTGACTCATTTGAGTTTAACATTATGTTAATCTACATGAAATGCAGGTTCTTCAATCGGGCAGCTCTGATAACTGATGCAGACCTAAAATCAGATGGCTCAATTAAGAAATCATCATGGAAGCTATGCACAATTCAACAAGTGGAAGATTTCAAAAAAATATTTGGAATCTTACCACTATGGAGTTCAAGTATATTCTTAGCAACTCCAATAGCAATCCAAAGTAGTATGACAGTACTTCAAGCTTTAGTGATGGATCGTTCATTAGGACCCCATTTCAAAATCCCAGCTGGTTCTGTTTCTGTTATAGTCTTAATATCAACATCCATTTTCCTCACATTTCTTGACAGAGTGCTATTGCCAGGTTGGCATAAGATTACCGGAAAAACTCCTATGCCGCTCCAACGTATAGGAGTAGGACATGTGTTAACTGTTCTTGGCATGGTTGTCTCTGCTCTTGTTGAATCAAAGAGACTCAAATTAGCACATGAACATGTTTCAATGTCTGTGTTATGGTTGTTTCCACAATTAGTGTTGGTTGGTATTGGAGAAGCTTTTCATTTTCCTGGACAAGTTACATTCTACTATCAACAATTTCCACAATCACTTAGAAGTACATCAACTGCAATGATTTCAATGCTTATAGGAATTGCTTTTTATTTGAGCACTGCTTTAATTGACCAAGTTCGTAGGAGTACTAATTGGTTACCTGATGAAATAAATCATGGCAAGGTTGATAATGTGTATTGGATGTTAGTTGTGTTTGGAGGTATCAACTTTGTGTATTACTTATTTTGCTCTATTTCTTACAAGTATGAAAATGTTTAAGAGGTTATGATGTTATGAAAAATGTTATCGATGTTTGGTTGGTATAATTGCATGAAAATATTATTCATGACATATATAGTATCTACAGCAGCTCTAGTATCAATCATATTTGTGAAATAATGTCAGGTGACCATAGCTTTTTACATATAAATTTAGTAATATTTCACTAACTCGACAATTTTCTCTTATCTAAAAACATGCATTCCTATTGACTTTCTCAAATATTCAACATTGAAGCCCTAGGATAATACACTTTTTAAAAGGTAGTTATTATTCCATAACTAATCGCTAATCAACATTGAGACTATTTATTTATACCAAATATATATTTGTTTTATTCATTTTTTATACATGTATACACAATATCATAATTTGCCAACAATTGATCAGAACTTCAAACTTCATCCGAAAGAATCTAGACTTTATGTTAAAGAGTATCACATCGGATAAAAGAAGGCTTGAACATGTGTTTATAAGTGGAGGCAACCACCACCTCACAAGCCGGATTTGTGGGTTTGTATTAGGCCCAACCACAAGTTCTAATATGGTATTAGAGTTTCCTCCAAAATCCATTCGACCATATGCTATAAGGTATCCTTCAAAACAACTCTGAAAATATTCCGTTGCGCCGAATAAGGAAATATATACAAATTGGCAAAAGAGCGCCATTTTTTTTACATTGAATTTCTTGCCATATAAGTTATTGCAAATTCCTAAAAATATCCTACAGCTTATCCACTGATGTGCCGAATAATGTAAGATATACAAATTGACAAAAGAGCGCCATTTTTTTTACATTGAATTTCTTGCCATATAAGTTATTGCAAATTCCTGAAAATATCGTGCTACATACACCTTATCCAACAGTGTGCCGAATAAAGTAAGATATACAAATTGGCAAAAGAGCGCCATTTTTTTTACATTGAAATTCTTGCCATATAAGTTATTGCAAATTCCTGAAAATATCCTGCTACATACAGCTTATCCAACGGTGTGCCGAATAAGGTAAGATATACAAATTGGCAAAAGAGCGCCATTTTTTTTACATTGAATTTCTTGCCATATAAGCATGCAAAATCAGATTTGATGAGAATCTCAATCCCGTAAATTATCAATATAATGAAAAGATGTAACGTTTGAAAAAGATAGCCACCCGTTAGTTTTCTAAGCCAAATCACAAAAAGGGAGTGAAAATATGTAGACACAAAAAATTGACTATAAAATGACCCCTTCCCACCCAACTTCAATGTGCCATTTCTTACTCTAAAATCACAAAAACACACACACACACTTTGCTTTTCTTTGTTCTCTTTGTTTGTGCTTCAGCCATGTCGAGCGCAAAGAAAGGACGAGGTCGCCAAAAGATCGAGATGAAAAAGATGAGCAACGAGAGCAACCTGCAAGTGACTTTCTCAAAGCGTCGTAGCGGGCTCTTCAAGAAAGCCAGTGAGCTTTGCACCCTTTGTGGTGCAGATGCTGCTCTTGTTGTATTCACACCTAGTGGGAAGGTATTTTCCTTTGGTCATCCCAATCTTGATACGGTCATAGACCGCTATCTTTCTCTTGTTCCACCCCAAAACAACGGTACCATGCAATTCATTGAGGCTCATCGCAATGCCAACGTGCGTGAACTCAATGCTCAGCTAACTCAAATCAACAACACGCTGGATGCCGAGAAGAAGATTGGTGATGAGCTGAACAATTTGCACAAGGAAACCAAGGCTAAGTTTTGGTGGGCTTGTTCGGTTGATGGGATGAATAGGGATCAACTTGAATTATTCAAGAAGGCTTTGGAGGAGCTTAAGAAACTTGTAATTCAGCATGCTTCTACTCAAACTCATCCATTTTTGGTTGGCAACGCTTCATCCTCAAACATTTATCTCCATCATCAGCCAAATCCTCAACAAGCTCAAATGTTTCCACCACAAATTTTTCAAAACCCTATGTTGCAATTGCAACCTCATTTCTTTGATGGATCAATGATGCCTCACCATGGCTTCAATAATATTGTGTAATAATATGTTCTGTAGAATATATTGTCAGGTGGTAAAGAATAATTAAGAATTAATCTTTTAAGTTTGTGGCTAATTTACTTTGTTGGTCCTTCTTATATATTCGCTTTTGTCTACTATTTTTTATTTGTTGATTTTATACTTACCATGCGTAATGATAATTTTGATCTCTTTTAACCAAAGAATAACAACCAATATGTTTGGTTTTAGCTTTAATCTAGAACTAGAATTATGAGCATATTGGCTGCAAAATAATTATTAGTCAGTAATTTAAAATCGAACAAAATGAATAGTTTATTGTTGGAACTCTATCCATTGAATTTACATGTTGATTTCAGGCCTACGATTAAATCCATCTACAATATGAGACTTTATTACCGTGGAGCGGATTTTTGCACAAAGACGAGTGTTTTGTATTTTTTTTCTTTCATCTTGAATCGTTTTCAAATAATCTCAAGAGTAATAAGTCGTCAGCCTCAAAATGAAGCTTGTATCTATATAACTCGTTTCAACATGACGAAATCGAGATAACATTGTAAAATTAGGGCATGCACTTCGGAAAAAAAAAAACGGCACTTCGTTCTGATAATGATAATATGATCTTCTCTCCTACATTTTACTATGAAAAATATTATTCATGACATATATTGCATCTGCAGCAGCACTAGTATTAGTCATATTTATGGAATAATTTCAGGTGACAACAGCTTTTTACAAGTAAAATGTAGAAATATTTCACGGACTCGACAATTTTCTCTTATCTAAAAACATGCATTCCTATTGACTTTCTCAAATATTCAACATTGAAGCACTAGGATAATACACTTTTTAAAAGGTAGTTATCGTTCCATAACTAATCACTAATCAACATTGAGACTATTTAATTTTGGCTTGTTAAAAAAAAAACATTGAGACTATTTATTCATACCAAATATACATTTGTTTTATTTATTTTTTATACATAGTATCAGAATTTGCCTACAATTGACCAGAACTTCAAACTTCATCTGGAACAATCTAGACTTAATATTGCATACCAATTTATTACCTAATGACATTTGTTAGCACATGATTTAAAGATGAATACATGTGGTGCTCAGTGAAAAACAAGGAGAGTATAGGCATTTTCTAAGGAATTAGTCAGCCAAAAGCAACAAAATCTGTCTCTTTAAGCTTTAGCTAATGTTGCAATCCCTGGAATTTCCAGAAGAATCCTCTTCGGAAGAGACATCACCGTCTAACAATCCTAAAAAATAATCCTCTGCATCTTCGTCGTCGCTCACAATATCCGCACTATTATGTCTTCTTTCAGTGTACGCCAATGTCTGCCGCCTCTGCAGCCGAAGGACATGCATAATAACATCAGGAGCAAGTGTGACCTGTAATCGATCTTCCCTTCCCTGTCTGTTTGCCTCGATTATCTGCTCACATGAATTAACAGTCAGAAAGTTGCAGTCAATAATGTAAGCCAGCTTTTACAATTATAAATAGCATATTAAGTACTAAACATATGGATCAAACAAAAGCTCAGAAAGTATTAAGACAACACATATAGTACCTCTTTCACATTTGAAGGAAGTGGAGGAGTGTCACTCCCTAAAGGGGCCCATATTTTCACATTTTTTTCTATGCCACAAGTAGCTAAAAAGGGTATGTGAGGATGTGCCTCGAGTTGGTTTACAACATGTCGATCACCTACCATTAATCTCACTAGCTTAGCCTCTTTCTTACTCCAGATGAATATATGGCCACAATCTGAGCCACTCAACACATATTCATCATTAGGGCCGAAAAAATTCACCCCTTTAACCGTCTTTGCATTTCTATGGCCCGAGTAAACTCGTGTCTCTTGAAGATTCTTCGGATCTTCACATGCAGCAGATGAAGGCAAAGAATCGAAGCTTGAATTCTTCTCAAACAGATAGATAAGATCATCATTATACGAGACAAGGAGTTCACTTGACTTTGAGTAGGCCAATCCTGTGATATGGACATTTTTTGACCCAGTTAGGTGATTAGGGCAAAAAGTGTTAACAGGTTGGTCTGAATCTTTTGAAGCAGCCCAGTGACATTTTCTTATGTCATAAACGCGTGCATATTCGTCGGATCCACCTACTGCAAAGTAATATGGAATTCTAGAGTCAATCACAATGGAGTTCAACCCTATTTTTCCTGGAGGCTGTTTTTTGTTCCCTTTTGTTGAGGAGCAACAGAAAAGTTTTGTAGCAGAATTACTTCGCAAATCAAACTGCAAAAGAAACAAAACTTATAACCGTTGGGGGTAGTAGCATAAAGGGGAGCTTCAACATTCAACGTGCTATAATACTAGACTAACATGTTGAACAAATCCATCTTCACCACAACTATAAAATATGTGGGGACTTCCTGGCTCCACAGCAAGCTTGTATACAGAACCATGGTGCTTCCCCAACATTGTAGTGTTAACTCTACCATCCTCCTGGACTAGACCAAGCCTTACCTGCAAAAGAAAGGTTAGTTTCCAATGGAGGGTACTAAAGCAGATACCATAAAATATCATTCTTTATGCTGTGCTTAATTACATCATGTCAATTTGTTACATTGTTTGGATGATGGGCCAAATGCATGCACCACATCTTGATAAAATTATTCAACAGAAAAATACAAGTCATACAAACAATGTTGACTGGTTATGCTTAATTACAACAACATTTTATGAACATAATTTGACAGTATTTTGAAACTTGGAGCATTTTTGGCTACTTTAAAATAAAATGAAGTTGCATTCAACACATCAGATGCGCAGTGAAACTTGATAACAAATACTTCTTCCACCGGATAAATTCCAACGAGAAAACCAGTCATCCATTTTCCTTTCTAGTTCTAAAGATTGGAAAAGTGTTTAGTCAAAGAGAATCACATCAGACACATAAAATCAAACAGGCCATGACTTATTTTTAAGAGTTTAATATTGATATACAATGTAATTGTAAAACAATTTATACCGTCAAGCGATCACAACCAATTTTAATTATCCGGTGATTATAATTGATAGACAATGTAAAAGAATTTTGCACTGATATAGTGCAAATCAATTAAATCCAAGTTTGAATTGTTGATACAAAAAGAAAACAAGGGGAGTGTAAGTCTGTGATTAAGGCGATTAACAAAATATTTGATGCAAACATGAACAGATGATTCACCTGGCCATCACCAGCAGAAGTTACTATTCGGCTGTCATCAGTAAATGGAATGATTTTAGTCTGAAAAATATTGTCTTCATGACCAGAAGAATAATCAAATAATTTAGTTTTGGATTCCCAATTCCAAAACATAACTTGTTTGTCATCAGAACCTGAGACAAGAATGTCACCAGTCGAGTTAAATTCCACTGCATTTACACATCCTTCATGACCCTCTAATTTTGCATATAAACTCAAGTTCTTTACAAGGACCTGCAAGTATAAAATACAAATAAGCCTAATCAATTCTACATTCATACCACAATATAAAGTACACTCCAAAAGTAACCAACAATTTATGTCAGATCTTTTTAACCTACAAGTGAGTCATAAGTCCCACATTACTAGGAAAATTAGAGGTTGAAAACTTTATCAATGATAGGACCCATAAACAATGCCGAAGGCTTTGAGTAAAGATGTGGTGTCCAACTTATTTGTGTTGTGTGGTTGCGCTCTTCTCAAGACAATTTTGAGCATATATCAGATAGCTTATTAACTTGTATGACCAAAATAGATCTGTTTGGTAACCATTTTTTCTCACAAGCTTATGACTGTTGTTTACTGGCTTATTTGATAAAAGCCACTTCAAGTAGCTTGTAGCATGTCATTTTTCTCTCTATTTTACCCCTGTTATCTTAATTAAAAAAAATTAAATATTAGTTAAACATATCTTGTTTGTGTCATTTCATATTCATGAGCTACTTCAACCATTAATTTTATCGAACACTATAAATTCAATCAGCTAACTTGTCCATTATCACCTATTCGCTGTAAGTTCATCTGTTATAAGCTAGTTTATCCGTTAGTTTTTCCCAACAGAGGCTAAAACTAAACTTAGATAAATTCAAACAATATAGACATTACAAACTGAAAGAAGTGAATTAAGTAAAGCCCAATAAAAATGCTAATATTTGTGTCGTCTTTCTGCTAATATTCATAAGAAATCACATAAATCATAGCTAATAACATTATCAATTACATTCAATGAATGCTTTGTGACTGAAAGAAGAAAAAAAAAAGTTTTAGAGAGAGAAATGGGAAAACCTGAGAAGCATAAAAGTGATGAGTAAAAGAAGTGGGATGAGAGAAACCCAACTCTCTGTTCATAATAATATCTGAAAAAGAATGTTTACGGAAATTATTTTCCATTTTTGATGAATTTTCAGAGTCTGTGTCTGCTTCAAGTTAGAAGTTAGAACTGAAAACTGAAAGATTCCACGCTACTTTGATGTTTGTGTTTTGTTCTAACGACATGTGGGGTTGCATAGACGAGGCTGTCGTTTGCTATCTGCACCAGCCCCACTGTCACTTCTGCTTTGTTTGGATCACAAAGGAAAGTGAAATGAAAGAAAATAAGAGGAAAGAATGTTGAAAAATCGAAAGGGAGTGGAAAGTAGATGATTTTTTTATTGTTCCTTAAGAGAAGTATAGAATGAGAGGAAATATATATATATATATATATATATATATATATATATATATATATATATATATATATATATATTCAATGAATGACATAAATGTCCTTATATAAACTTGAAGTCTTTGCTTGTCGTTTCTATGGGATGTTTATTTTTATTTTTATTTCTTGTTGCGGTGTTTATTTGGTTCAGGTTAACATAATATAAAAGCATGAATATTATTGCATTTTTATTATGCACATTTGTAGGCATGTTGTCGTTTTATCATATAAACTTGGGCGTTGTAAATTTTTCACTTATTCTTCCTTTTTAGTTTTAACGATTTCCACCAATTTGAATGAATAAATATTGTTTTCAGTAAAAAAAAAAAAAACTATATATGCAAGTATATGTATATAATATTTGTAATTAAGAAATAACACATACTACTACAAGAGGAGAGATATATTGGCTCAAAGTATTGAGTTGCTTCACATCTTAACCTACTCTTTCCTCCCAGTTTTCTCTAGCATCCAAACAGCGAAGAGTTTATTGAGATTAGTGCTTTCCCTTCCCCAAAACGACTAAGTTTAAGAAATTATTCAAAAATAAGTTATACAATATTTTTTTTGACAAAGTTTAAGAAAACTTGAACCTGAAAAAAGTTCACACACCCACACAAATATTATTACACAAGTAACAAGTTCCAGAGAAACATGGCATTATTCAACTTCAGATTTCTATATTTTACTATGATAACAAATCCGTACAAAAACAATGGGGCCCTAACTTATTATTTATCAATACAAGAAAATTTCAGAGAAATTGGTTGTTTCTCAGCAAAACCTGTGCTACATCATGTATGTATGCAACCCCAAAAATCCAATAGCTACATTCTATGATGAATCTCACCTCCTAATTACAAAAAATTAGTCAGAAAATTCCCTTCCTTATCTCTTCCTGTTTCCTATTCTAAATTTTGAAGAAAAAAACTACAAAGTAGATATTCTGTTACAGATGCAGATGTCTTCCATGACCATTGATATTGTGATCTGTTTTACAGTCGAAGCCACAGAAAAATATGCACGATTTTTGGTTGTTGCTAGGTCCATATCAAGCAGCATATCATTAGGCAAACCTAACAACTGTAACCATTAAATTAGATTTCTACAAATTCTCATCTTGTGCTTCTTTCACTTGTGCAAATATAATTTCCGTATTATTTGCCGCAAAAGCAAGTTAGATACGATGGATCAATCGTCGTCCTCTGTTAAAGAAGCAAATGAAAAAGGCTTGAACTTGTAGCCATCACCGTGGTAGAATTTATTTTGAAATTCTACCCAGTGAAGCCGTAGGGCATGTAGAAAAGCACTGAGACTTTCCATCATAAGTAATATAAAGGCAGTTGCAAAGGCAAAAACAGTTAGCCCCACTAACCGAATGACGAGATTGTCATACCTGTTTTAATTGCAACCAGAAATGACATTAATAATTGAAGAGTTAGAAAAGAAAATGTATAAAAATGCAACTAAGGAATACGAAATATGACAGATAACTCCTAATGCTAAAATATTGAGTTATACTCCAAGCTTAGTGTTCCTCTACGCGTATCTACTTAATTGATTTCACAACTACTAAATTTCACAAAAAGTTGTACAAAACTCCAGAGATGTAAGAATAAAATATAAAATATTCATAACATTCGGAGAACAACTATTATCTTGATAAGGTAGCAATCAGTGGCGACCTCGTCTAAATTTGTTAGTCGCTCTGACTCATGCAATATGCATTTTCTGACTAAATACATCAACTTTTGCTTATACTTGAGACCGGAGGGAGTATATATTATGGGTATGTTTAGTGGCCAAGATAGGACAAAAAAGTTGGATTGTAAGAGTGAGATATGATGAGCCAGTAAGAATCTTATCCTATCTAAAGTTTAATGCACACCAGGTGATTCGCGATATACTGTACAGTATGATTTTATCCCATCCTATGTTTTTTTTTAGAAGATCCCATCCTATGTGTGGACTAGATATTATATGAGTTATATTCAAATGACAAAAATATCCTTATGTGATCCGGGATGGTGGTAATAATAGGTTCCTTGTAATGGTAGAGTGTTGAGAGACGTAGATGGTGGTGGATGGAGGTGCAAAGTGATGTGATGACAATGCTGGACCGGAGGGTGACCTTAGGTGGTAAAAGCATAGGGTGCCTGACCATGGCACAGGGTGCCTGATGGAGGCAATGGTAGTGATGAATGGTGATGAGCAAATGAGACAATGACTGTGACAAATAGGGCCGGGTGTCAGGACTGGAGTATGTGACTTTAGCAAGGAGGGCACTAAGCGGTTATGAAGGAGGGTGTCAACAGCAGAGGTAGTGGTGGGGGGAGCCAAACATCGGAGGCAATAGAGGGTGTGAACGATAGTGGTGATGGCGACTGTGGAGTGTGCATACACCTAAAAGCTCCCTCCAACTAATTGACTCTCGACGCAAGGCACAAATTGATGGGAAAAAAAAATCCTACCATGAACAAGGGAGAATGTATTACTCCCTCCGTTGCCAATTATAAGCAAATTTTACTTTTTAGGTTCATTCAATTAATGATGTATGTGGTCCATAATTCAATTAATGATGTATGTGGTCCATATGTGGTCCATATGGACCACATACATCATTAATTGAATGAACCTAAAAAGTAAAATTTGCTTATAATTGGCAACGGAGGGAGTACCTATAACTCCAAGCTAAAAAGCAGAAAACGGATGCTCTCTCTCTCTCTCCACTAACATACTTTCCCTCCCATTTGTTGATTGCAAGTTACTGCCTCTTCAAATGGAGAATAAGCCCAAAATAGTGGATGGTTGGTTGGGGTTTATCGGGCACCTTCTTGTAATTAACTACTATCTCATTCTCCAACACAATCTAGCCTTTTCTTTATGGAATATTAAAACAATTCTTTAGCGTTGTGTGATTTCATGCAACACATTATTATTTATTACTATTATTATTATTGCTACTACTACTACTACTATTATTATCTTCATCATTGTCATCTTGGATGCAATCCCTTTAAATCCAAGTTCAAATATGAATATCTATTTCATTTTGTCTACCAAGGGAAGCACATCGAACGATTCAATGGTTTGAAGTATAAAAGTCAGGTTATAAATCAAACTCACCCCCAAGCAAGAAGCAACACTTTCTCATAGAAAACAGTAGAAAGTTCCGAGTGAGCCAAACTGCAAATGTTCAGAAAAATTAACGAATGAGCAAGAATGTATAAACTAAAGATTCATGAAGATGGAGGAGGATCATGGCTGAGCAAACCTTAATGCCCAAAGTCGAAGATATGATGCCGTATTTGAAACTGAACCTAAAACAAACTCGATGGAGTGAATCATTTGGTGAACAAAGATCTCGCTAAAATTGAAGTCTTCATGATGTTCCCTGGCAGAATCTGGCTCGACCTCAAGATCCATTTCAGAAGTATTCAACATACCATAACTACGACCTTGAAATCGCTGTGCAGTATCAGAAGGATAACAAAATTAATAACCTTGGCAGGACCCTTTGTATCATCTTTTTAATTACAAGATGCAACAATAGTAAAGAACAAAGCAACTACAGCCGGAAAATCTGTTTGTTTGCCAACAGGAACTATAAGTAGTTTAACACTTGTGCATTTTCATTTGAAAGAAAATTGATCTTGTAATGGTTCTAAAAGAGAATTGACATTCATCAACTCTTGCAGAAACTCACAGTCAAAAAGAGGAAACTCAAACCACAAGCATATGTACACACATATGTGTAAATGTAAAATATAGTCATGGTCAAATGAAATTCTAAACTTCCTAGCAAGAAAATCATACAAAAGGCTAGTAAAAGTGGCACCTCAGTATGAAGCTTCTTTAGTATAAAAGGCTTTGGAAAGAGCATCCATGGAACTGCAATTATAGCCAAAAGCAATAACACAATCTGCACATCAAGAACAGTAATTTAGACAGATGAAAAGCCAGCAAACATAACAGAATTTTTTTAACCAAAAGTGAAGAAAAGAACCAGACTCATACTTGAAGTGGTCTTTGGCCCCAGAACAACTGATTCTCACCAAGTTCGTCTGTAGGGCTTAAAAACATATATATCATCACATGATAAAGGTCTGCTTGAGAGCCAGTACACCACTTAACAATAATGAGAAGGGAAAGATATCCAAACAGACTGTTAAGGAAGATCATCTGTGGCACAAATTGGTACCTGGGAGCAACATTAGAGTAAGTTAACATTCTATCGAAAGGATAACACAAGTAATTGCGCAGGCCAGGAAGAAGAGAGAGACACACCTTATATCCAGTGAGCTTCCAAAGAAACGAGCATTGAAATAACTTAATATAATTCCCAAGTTCATATGTGCCACACCAAACAGAATGGACATCTTCATCTTCATAGAGTTCAGAAAAGCCAATTCTGAACGACTTCCACGCCAGCTAGGATCCACACCAAATGGGTATGGATCACGGTATTTGACTAAGCCAATAGTATGTGCATCCCTGATAAAAGGCGAGAGTTATGAAAAATCAAAAGCACCAAAGTTAAAGCTTGCTGCTTTAGAAACAAAAGGAACATATACATAAGGGGAATTCACTATCTGTAAAGCCATCATAATACAAAGAAATTAAGAAAACGCTCCCAGAACTATCACCAAATTCAATTAATGATTTCCAAGTATACATTCATCTCATTATGGTAGTTCATAGCTTACTGTAAGAGAAGCACAAATATTTGAACTAATATCTGTCTTTTGGAAACTAGCTTCTTTGGTCATTAAGGACTCTTGCAACATGAACCTATGATATCTACGCCCAAAACCCACCTGCTTCAACCACAAGATTTATAGCCTAGTTGGCATTTTAGCAAATAAATTAATTTGTAACCCTAACCCTGCTGTTGGTTGAAATGCAAAGCTGTAAGGGGAGATACGGAGGTTATGTTCTCACCAAATAGGGGGCACAAAAGCAGTCAAATCTAACCTTTTTAAAAAGAAGAAAATTGTGGACCAATATGTGTAAAACGTTGAATAATTTTGTACAGGGAAACTAGTTAAAAAAAATGCAAAAGGGAAACATACACTTCGCCCCGAAAGGTGTTGAAAGAAATAGGGTGAATGCTATTATGTTTACTAGTGGAAAGACGGGCATGTATACCCACATTTTTCTGCAGTAATTCGTTGAGATTATATTTTGTTATTTTTAAATTTAAATTTGAAAAATATATTAGATTGTTGCGAGAAAATTTGTGGCAAAAAAATGTTTAGCTAAAAGATATTTAGTTTTTAAATTTCCTACAATTCAGGCATAAATTTTGATTTAAATGTAAATCTGAAAAAGAAGTTGGTTGCTAAGGGTAATTTTGTCTAGAAAAAGGTCCAACAAAAAAGTAGTTAATTTTGGAGTTGCCTTTATATAATGTTGAGATGGTATAGATTCTTCAGTCCAAGGCTGGTTCAAATAAAGAGAATACAAATATTCATCCTTCAATCAAGGAGAAATTTTAGGAAATAGAAACAACATATATATGAAATAAAAAAACAGAATCTTCACTAATAAAAAAGAGAGAGAATCGTGGGATTCTCCAATAAAAAGGCATCATACATCTAGACAACAAAACAAAACAAAAACTATTGGCACCATAGTTAGAGGCTCCAAGAGAGAAATAAAACACACCTGCATGAAGTATCACGACAACGAAATGCTGATGGACCAAATATGTGAAAAGGAACAGAAAAGAACTCATTGTAGATTAACCCACAATAGATTGAAAATAGCGACATCAGAAGAATCACATAGCGCCCACCATATAGCATCTCCATGAAGCTTCCAAGTTTCTGGAAGAAACCAAAAAGAACTATTAGGTATTAGCAGAAAAAAAGTAAAGGGTAATTTAAGTCTCTAAACTAATTCGACGTACTATAATAGATATATTACACTAACATTCCAATTTTGAAGATAATAAACACTGAATCATGCTAAATACTGAATGCTTGGTAGCTAACGATAGAGAGCTTAGTTGACAGATCTTTGAACATCAACCATGGTGACCCTATTTAAAGTTAGAAATAAAAGGAAGAATGTTCAAGTTTGACAAATCTCCAATGATGTTTTAATTAATCCAGGATGGAGCATAACATATGTCACATGACCCGTACATATTTTGGCAGATCCTTCTATTGTCACTTTATTTATAACACGTGATAATTTTTTACCTGTGTACTGAGCTTGTTTTCATGTGCTATAAGAATTAATGCTCCCAACAACAGGCAAATTCCATGACCCCAGTCCCCAAACATCATAGCAAATAGGAAGGGGAATACAACAGTCGTGTAAACTGCAGGATTTGCTTCTTGGTATCTTGCAACACTGCCAAGAAAAAGGGATAATTAGGGTGTGCAATATAAACCTGGAACATAATAACTAGTAAGCCAGACAATTTGTATCTGCAACAATACATCCCTCAACTCAATCCAAAGAGACAAATCGCAAACATGTCATATTTTAGTAAATATCATGTGGTTTAAATGCTAAGGAAGTTTTACGACCTCTTGGACATACATTCAGATCAACAAACAAGTTTAGAAATAGAAAAGCGGTGGGAACAAGACTGTCAGGATATAGAATAAAAGACATTAGAGTAGTTAAAATAGTTTGAGATGTTATAGTTTTGTAGAAGGTAGTTAGTTATTTGAGGTTGCTATAGGGCTATTTGTATGAATAGGACAATACAATGTACATTTGATCATTATTGAATATTGTAATCATTTGTGAATAGAGTAATGACTCTATTGTGAAGGGGAAACCCTTGGAGGAGAGATTTCCCTCTCTCTCTCTCTCTCTCTCTCTCTCTCTGGTTCTTTCTTAATCTTTCAATAAAATAGTTTTTTTTTAAGGATTTCAATAGATAGTTCCTTACTTTTAATTCAATTCCTTGGGTCCTAACAGAGACAACTCTCCTACTTTTTCTGTTTGCAAAGGCTCATAGATGAACTTGTGAAGTACTAACCACTTTTAAAACATACCCACTTCACCTCCAGTATATGGAGTTTGTTATCCTCCATCATTCATTCAAAAATATTTCTTCGAGAACTTAAAAAATTGAGAATTTATCTTTTCAAAACTTATGGTCTACACATTAAAGGTGTAGAATACACACCATCAGAAAGTTGTGTGTGCCACTTGCAAGTGCCAACATAAATTCAATTTATCCAATTCTACATACACTAGTCAGACGTTCATCAGCCTTTTAGCAGAGGCATTGCATATTGCTGCACAATGTTCCAACTTCATGAAACAAATGCACTTTATAACACTCCAAAAACTAACTTCATGGCATTAAAATATTCATGTTGCTCTTGTTAAAAAAAATAATATTCATGTTGCTGCTACTAAATATAGTCAATAGTATTAAGCTCACCCATATGCATCAACAATTTCCTGATACGGATTTGTGAAAGTGTTGGTCTTAAAATATGTAGGTGGGGATTCCACTGCATCCATTTGATGGAAGATTATGCCAACTTGAGAATTGCTATCAAAAGTGGCCCGCTGCAGTGCCTCCTGCATCTGGAAAATCATTGAATGCAAGTTATTTTTTGAGAAAATATATACCAATGATGTTTTCAGTTCCTCAAATTTAGGAAATAAAAAATACCTGTGTTTTTGCAATCATAGGACACCATCCCTCTCCAACGAGACATTTTTTCGTGACATCAAAATTTAACATGTTCAACGTATCATACACGGCCTTCTCTCTTCTTACCTAGGACAAGGCGACAAGGATGAAATCTATTGGTTCAGGATATAGGTACTCATTTATTGCAAACATTTATCAGATATTAGGATTAATTTGCATTTACAATATAAAGAACAAAATTATCTCAGACAACAAGACATACAGAAGCAAACTCTTACCAGGTCCATCCATTTTGCTAGATGGTCTGCAATGGAAGATAGCGCCTTGTTCCGGTGCCTGATCCCAGCATCCAAAGTTGCCTCTAGGTCGGTAAGACGTGATGTAACCTGTACCCAAATATGAAGTTTTCAACCATAAACCACGGAACTTTGCAAATTTGTAATCACCAAAGATAAACTATATAAATCAACATCAAGGGCATAAAAGAAAAGGCATCAAGTATAGTTGTCTGGTTGAGTTTGATTCAATGAGAAACTAATTTTCCCCATGCATACTACTTAATTATTGTGAATGGTATTTCTATGAAAGACCCCACAAAAATCATGACAATACATACTAAACTGAAGAGCATCTAACCAACCTAATGGATTGCAAAACCTGAATACCTTGGTAAGGTATGTAAAGTTCCCTAGTATTTAGGTTAAAAGACTACAAAAAAATTCTTTCACTATAACTTTAGCTACAAATATCTAAACTTTATCTAGAGCACACTTTGCCCCTATGTTGTAATAATACAATTGAAGAGGCTGAAAAGTAAAATCTTCCAAAGCTGAGCTCACTTACCTCCCTAGTTATTTGCCCGTGCTTACTTATATCTTCAGGAACAGGATAACAATTCGCACCAAATGCCTCACAAATTTTCAGAATCTTTGTTCTTGCCTGTTCCCCAGAGAAAAACACAACGAACACTGTTTTCTCAATCTGAAAAGAAAATTACAGGAGTCTGAATCACTGTGTAGACAGGGTACAGCATGGGAATATACACCAGCTGTGAATGCAATAGGACAAAATGATAAATACAGATTGACAGGATGGAAAAAGAGCCAAATGATCTTCATAAAGTTGTAAGAAAGAAGAAAACCATCTCGGTTGTAACAGGATCCATGATTTGCTCTCCAGCGGGTGCCTGATTGAAAAACATATTGCCTCTTGTAGCACGAAATAACATCCTTTCAAACCTAAGAGCCTTGGATTTACAAATTATCCCACTGATAAATCTTAAACCAGATGTATTTGATGGTTGGGGTCTCATTTCCTGTAAAATAAACAATTTAGTATATTCCACTTAATGGATAAAATAAATTCAAAATACCAATAACAATATTCTCACTTTTGACACTAAGGCTTTGTTTGCAAGTTTGGAGGGAAAGAGACGGAGGGGTTTGGAAAAAAAGGAAGGAGCGGGTGGAAAAAATAGATGACATTGAGAGGGGGAGGCTTTGGGGGGTTCATTTTTCTTCATAATACAAAATCCTCCTCATGCAGAGGAACTCAAAAATTGTATCAGGGGAGGGTTTTGTGGAGTTTTGGAGGGTTTACATGAATTCTTCAAATTTAATCTATGTATTATTCTTACAATTAAAAAAATATCAATCATAAGCATTAATTTATCATTCTCTAATAAATTACTCTTTCAAAAAATATGAAAGATTTTACCATTTTCCCCTATATTTCTAACCCTCCAAAGCCTTCTCTTCCCCTCCCCTCCCCTCCAAACTCCCAAACAAAGCCTAAAGGAAAAGTATATCAAGGATGAGATGTTACAACCAACCTGTTCAAGCAAAGATGCTGTCTCAATATAATCATCATTTGAGTATACATTATCCTGTAGTTCTATCTCGCCTGAAACAGCACGGCCATGACTTGAAATAAGAAAACCACATGCCTGAAATTTACCCGCAATATTATACCACATGAGAAGCAGAAAGCATAGAGGAAACGTTTTATTCATTAAATAAAATGACAGCATTGCATTTACAAGTTTAGAAAAATACCATATTGGTCCCCTCAAAAGAAAAATACCATAGTGATATTTGAGTGACATAATAAAGTTAAAAAATAAAAATATAAGGAATATAAAACAATCGATAACTGATGCCAAACTGTCATCGGAAAGACCATTAATTGTTAAATGAACTTAAAACAGAAAGAAAGAAAAAAATGTACCAACTACCAAAATCAAAGGGAACATATAGATTTCCAAGGAAAAAATACCTTTTGTAATACAATCTTGAATTCCAAAAGTTCATTATATGATTGCCGAAGTTTGTCACTATTGGAGTTCATTTCAATTAGCTCATGTTCATGCTCAGCAAGATGTACCTGATACAAGAGAAACCCAACAGAACATGTAATGTCAGATCCAAAACTGAAAATGCTCGAACAAACTAATAAACTTCTGAGTAATGAGCGCCAACTTAAGGTATGGTATCAAGTAGTTGTTAACAGCAAGACAACATGTAACTTGAATATTAACCCTTAGGCAACAATCATGTATGACGGAGAAAAAAAAACAGAAAGAGACCTCTAAATCCTCCAAGTCAATGTCTGGTTGCAATAGAGTACGAGAAGAGGACATTAGACCAGCTTTATTGACTTGATCCTTGAAAAATCGTAGCTTTCTTGACATTTCCGCACATCGCTTTACCTGCCCAAAACAAAACGCAATGAATATCAGTAACAAGAAATAAAAAGAAGGAACCATTATCACAATCATGACTTCTGAGGATAAACCATGATAACACGGTGTTCAGTCTAAAAAGAAACTAAAAAAGACAACAAATTCAATGGACACAAATTCTAGAAAATATACTCCCTTTGGTCTCGAATATAAAAATAAGTTCAAATTCACGCTAAGTCGCTAACTAAGAATATTAATTGATCTCTTTAATTTTATTAATATAACCATAAAAGCAATTGCATCCTCCAAACTTCCCCTCATGGGAACTTATTCCATTGGCAGTTTTTGAAAATAAAATGCAAAATAACTGAAGGATATTATACAGATGATATCATTAAAAAGGATGTAATTAGTTTATATCTGCTTATATGATGGACTGCCAAACATGGATCTTTTTTGCTTATATTTGAGACTGCCAGACCAAAGTAGTTAACTCTAAGAGAAAAGTAAAACTCTTGCCAAAGTTGAACCTTCTTCTTCAGCATTTTGAAATCAAATTTTGAGGAGTAGGATAACTATGGTCTAATTCCAACTTAATTCGTTCCTTTTTAAGTTTCTTTAAACAAGTAAATGAAGTTGTAAATGCTAGCATACAAGGAAACGGAGTCACGAGCACTGGCCATATAGAGAGGTCTCAAATCCCAAACGTAGACAAATATTCACAAGTTATACAAACGAGGTTCCTTTTCAAAAAGGTGCCGAGATTTATGCATAGTATGGCTAGCCAAAGAAATAGGGAGGAAAGAAATTGGAGAGAAGGGAAAATGAAGAGATGTTAAGTGAAAAATATGTATTGTTTGGTTGGTAGAAATGGGGAAATTTCTCTCCAATTATTAGGATGAGTAGAGTAGTGAGTAGGAAGCAATAGAAAGATTAAGCATGCACACGTTTTCACCGTTACACAAGTTTGGTAAGATGACATTACTTTTTTTTAGTACAAAGTAAATTGACATTACTAATCGATTAGAAACATTTTATTATCGACAGTCGACACAAATAGTATGGTAATTGACTAAAATATTATCATAATTGATTAATACGGGATAATATGTGGAAAACACACACTCTTCCTTCGTTCCGTACAAAAGTCTTTCCACTGGAGTAGAGATCTTTTTGCCGGGCCCCACACATAAAAACTTATTTCCGTCGTTTTCCATACAGTATCTGGACAAAAGAGATGGAATATTTCTCACCAATCTCTGTTTTCCCTATTTATTTCTTCCCAAAATCCAGTCATCCAAACAATACAGTAGGGAATTCAGAATGTAATAGGATTTCTCATTAGTGCAATGAATAATACCTGATTAACAAATGTTCTCTGGAAAGGACTTTTTTCAGCATTTAACTGCAGCAAGAAAACAGTGCTCATAAGATTTGCAAAGATTAAATATCATAGAAAACTACTATACCAGCAACATCCAATATTCCAATCTATAAAATTTAGAAGGCCAAAAAGTACTTCTCCTACATATGGAGGGAAGAAAAAACTCAGAAAAGTCTGAACAAAATTTAAATATTTAATAACGCACCAGCAAAACTGCCACCTAATTACCTTCCACAAATAGGTACAGTTGGACAGCATTGTGCATGCTATTACAAAGATACAACAGTGAAAGTCAAAAGGCATTAACATGTTAAAGTCTCTTTGCATGCAATTGTGTGATAGAATAGCCCATAATCAGATAATTAACATATTTCCTATTTGTAAATCAAACATGTCCAGATAAGGACAGCTTGGATCCTGGACTCAAAAACTACCACTTTCACAGCTTATAGCAATTCTCACGTGTAGAAGCATAGATGGATCTCTACCAGTTTTTAAGCAACTGTTTACTATTGTCCTCTTATAACATTCTAAAATTCTAAAACAGAAGCTAATGATAGAATAATAATACTCCCCTCTGGTCCTAAGTTTATGAGACCGTTGGGTCTATAAAAATTCATCAACTTCTGTTGACCTAACTGTCTCTTATATTTAGAACCGGCGGTAGTATTTTTCTTGATCAAGATATAATAATATAATAATAAATAAAAAATCCTAATCAATCACAAAATAGTCCTATAACATGATACCATAAGCCTGATGAAGATAGTCAACATAAGCAAAACCATTATGTCTTAAATTAGCAGTGAAAATCACTGTTATTTAATACACAGTAATACAATATAACTTCAAAAGGAAACCAATCAAGCAACATTCAACAAAGAACATTGATCCAAAAGTTGTAAGTTAACCGCATTCACCTTCAACTATAATGAAACTAATGACACAATATTCGATAGCGCTCCAGAACTCATAATGCAATTGTGCAAAACAAAATCCATAACTCACAAATCTCAAACCATAACCAGATTCAACAAAATTTTCACAAAACTATGCTCACACTTTGGATCAGTTGATATAAACTATTCAGCACAAAGGATCCAGCATCCAAATCAATCACTCTAAATTCTCAACAAATCCACACACCGTCGCTAAAATCTTAAATATTAGGATTCAGCATTGAATCAATCACAACTACATTTCAGTCCCGCACTTATATAAATGAATCACTAACACAGACACTTTAATCACACGTGTTTAATCAAAAGTGGCGGTGCTACAGATAAGTAACAGAAATTATAGAGTTATTATCAATGCACAACGGCAACATCGAAAAGAAAGTGCATAATGAATGAGGTCGAAGAACACGTGGAAAAGGTGAAATTGGATCTGAAATGGAACTTACATCACGGAATTGAAGAAGACCGAGTTCACCTAAATAGGAAACGGCACGGTGAGCGGACTCGGCAGGGATGATGAGTTGAACGAACGTCATCTTCTCGGATCGCATCAGATCCATCGGCGGTAAGTTGTCGATGAACTTTTCCATTTTCCCGGGAAACGTCGAGAAAATGGATCTGTTTTTAGATCTGAAAGCGTGTCCTAAACAAGTTGAAAATGAAGACTCTCTCAAATGGAATGTGAAATAATATTCGGTCTATATCGAGAAGGAAAAAAAAAGAGGTATAGGATGGTGTTTTAGAATTAACGCTACAGTTGTTGCTTTTGAGTGAAAATTCTTCAACACATGATGATGCTTATGGTGACGGTGCGGTCATATTTCTTTTCATTCCATAATCTATCTAATCAACCGTAATTTTATAATTTTATTGGTCAACTCCTCGATGCACTAATGAATGAGTATTATCAAATGTTGGCTTGGTAAGTGGGTGAAATACTTGTTCAATTCCGCATATAATGCAAGGACAACTTTAATGAGATGATGATATGTACGAGTAAGTATTTTATATAAGTGATTTTTTTTGTCTTATATGTTATGCTCTTGGTGAATCTTAAATTTAACTCATTTAAACTTTTTTTTTATAAAAGAAAATGAATATTATCGACTCCATAAAAATCATGTATATTTTTAAACTTATAAGACAAAAAAAAATCACTTATATTTTTTATTTGAGGAGGTATTTACACATAATTTTTAAATTTCATAACTTTATAATCAAGAAAAGTCTATATTGAAAATTATAGGAATGGTATTTTAGAGTTAATATTATAGTTGTTGATTTTGAGTGAAAATTCTGTGACAAGAGTTAAAATTTCGGATGAGTGATTGATCATTTACTCTTTGAACACGTAAAAAGTGGGTTTAATGACATTTAAAGTTATGGTATATCGTGTTCAATTTATGATTTATGAATATTCGTTAATTGTATACATTTAATTACTTAAATTGATGTTAAAATTTGACGTCAATTTTGTGTATCAAAATATCAGTTCTCTATAATATAGTGTATCTCAATTGTCAGGAACATTGCACATAATGCAGTGACGGTGGTTCGAATCTTAAATTCCCTTTATTCATCTTATGGGTTGGATATCTAGATGTGATGTTATTTAACAAAAATTAGTGTATAAAAGGCTCTTGTGTTACAATACATTAAAACAAGTGAATATTTGAGTTTCATCTACAAAAATAACCTAAATATTTGAAGAGGATAATGCTCAATGTTACCAAACACACAATAATGAATGACGCAATATTGATATCCTTTATTGATTTACGAAAAACACAATATTTAAATAAGATTCGAATCGAAAATTTTAGTTAAGTTTAAAGAGACTTGAGTCATCTCATCTAAACGTTCTTTGGTTTTATTTTTATTTTTTTCTTTTGAAAACTCGATATCTGATTTAAGAACCAACTAATATGATGAGACCAATTCCACCATCCACTTGCGGGGGCTCCGTTTAAAGCCAGCTCATAACTCTGTATGGATTTAATCCACCAGAAGAAATCAAACCTGAGATTCTAAGAGGAACAAACTCCAAAATCTCAAACCAACCATTAGTTCAACCCCAAATAGTTTCTATGTTAATAACAAATATTCTATGTTTTAAAAATAAAAATAAAAGATAGTGCTCCAATTTTGTCAGAAATAAAAGTCTCCAATATAACTTATAAAAACTTATAGAAGTTTAAGTTTATGGGAAAGAAAGCTTGATTTTTCTCCTTTGTCGACTTTTGGCAACTCTTGAATTTCAATTTATATTTCGCAATAAAATATATATTTGTTATAGTGAGTATAATTCAGTTGATAGAGACATTATATTATACGTAAGAGTTGGATTTTGAATCCTGAATTCTTCATTTATTCAGCGTAAAGATGAAAATTTAGTCACTAAACTATTTGATAAAAAAAAATGAACATCAACGAGCTTGGTTTGCGGGATCATCTACCCTATCGCTTGATCATTTTCGTAGGGGGACTTGCTAAAATTGAAACACCAAGCAGGAGTACAATGAAGGTCCACCAAAAAAATATAGTACAACAATTGGAGGACCAAGCCTAAACCCAACTAATTACAGGAATAACGAAAATTTGGCAAACCTATTAAGCCTCTAGCAAAGCAAGGCTTAACAAACCTATCCAAAATCTACAATGTGAGGATGCTATTTTCGCTAAACTTAAGTGTTGATCGTCTACAAATAAGGCTTGAGATTAAGAACATTAAATCAGATCTTGGCGAAATCATAGAAAATAATTCTTCTTTAGGACAGCAAAATCTAAACGTTGACCAAAAAGAAGATAATATGGAAGAATCTTGATCGAAAAATTGAATTCACTTAATTAAAATAATCACCAATAGGTAAGGGTGATTCTTTTTGTAACTCAAGCTTTTTTAGAGGTGACAAGAAGTCTTCAAGAGAGGATGAAAATGTTATATAGGGTTGCTAAGTAAGCATAATTCTAGTCTAAGTAGAAGTCAAAGTTACGATTTATATAGAAAATAATAGATAGATTTTAAATCAATAATGGCAATAAAGATGATGTCTACCTTTTTTTGTACTTAGAATTGAGTCTTGAGGGAGTGGTACCACTAGTATTTATCTAGTGTATTTGACAATTCAATAAATTTAGTTTTGTCCATGTCTCATTTATCTTGAATGCTTCTATGCCACTCCTTTATGGGTGACATCTTTCTTTAGTGACTTAGTGATGCTTTCATCCCACTTAAACAAGTGATACTTATCTCGTTCTCATATGGTTTCTTGACTCTCTTTTTTTCATCCCAAAAGAGGAGTTGATATCAATATTGTACTCCACGAACTCCACTATGTATGTAGTTTTCAAATGTTGATCCATTGTGGTAGTCATGAAATGAACCCTGTCGAAATTAAGATTGTAAATTTGCAACTAGAAAACAATATTTATGCATATAATTTTGTTGTATCTATTGCCTACCTTAATTTGACTCAAAAACCATGTAGCTTGATTATAAAAAGAATGAGAAGACCCTGAGCAAAAAAAGGCTGTGTTATTAGCAAACCAAAAAAGAAGCTGTGTCCATTATAGAGGTTGACAATGAGGCCCATTACCCTTATGACAGGCCTAAAAAATTTACTCTTCCCACGTTTGAAATTGCTAAAAAACCTAATCAACTACTACAGTTCGGTTTTTCCAACGGTAATCAACTACCAATGGACACTTTTTAGAGCGGTCTAATCACTTTTTAAGTTGATTTTAACTGACTTAAAAAATGATTGAACCACCGAACTATAGTTAACTACAGTTGATACGTTGGACTTTTGCCCTCTTTTGTAACCAAAAAAAAAAAAAACTACAGTTGATACGTTTTTTAAAATTTTTAAATGTGCAAAGAGTAACTTTATCGTTGAAAGCTAGCCTAAGCCTATAACCAATGACTATTAATTAACAGGGCCGGTCTAACACATTAAGAGGCCTAAAGCAAAAAAATTATTATGATCTTTAAAATTATTATTTTTTAATATAATATTTATATAAAATCAATTTTTGGGAGACCAAAATTTGAATTCATGACCAAGAGTAATTGATGTCTTTTTAGTAGTCAGTTAAGCTATATGCAAATGTCCGCAATTTATCTGTCATATAAGATACTTATAACCAAATTAATTTTTTAAATGTCTTTTTTTTTCCACCTAAAATTTTGAGGCCTAAAACTCTTGTTGGGGTTGCTTAGCCATTAGGCCGGCCCTGTTAATTAATATCAATAACCAAGAACATGACCTGCTTATGGTGAACAATCACGTTTTTTTCTTCAATCTGAAGCTGTTTAAGTCACTTTTTCTATATTCTTTTTGGATACTCATAACTTCCCAGACCAAAAATTTCTAGCAACATTTAGGCCCTCTCACAGAGTATCCCCGATTGTTCCGTCGTTTTAACAATTTATATTGTATTCAGACAAAAACTATTAGATTAATTTTCATACACTATAGTGTAAACTCTTTTTTTTATGCATGCACCCAATATACTATGAGATTAGTTTTACATTGTCGGTATATATATATATATATATATATATATATATATATATATATATATATATATATATATATATATATATATATATTAAATCCAAAAACCACAATTTTGAAAGAAACTGATTGCGACCTCTGTACAATTATTTTATTTATTTGTTTTGGAATATGTTTGATTCTGCTGGCTGCTTGACTATATTATATTCGAAAATGTCACGACAACAACCAAAATAAATCACTAAAAAAATTGGAATGAAGTTTTTTTTTTTGACAAATGGAATGAAGATTTTGAAAACAATACAATACAAAATGCGTGTATATTTTGCACGCACTTAACATTCCAAAAATCTTTGTTAAATTCCTCGATCTAGATAAAATATTTACGAAATGGACAACATACGCATGCATATATAATTGGCTCACGATATTTGAACTGGTGCATCAAACCAACCCCAATAAGAAAATAATGATGGGAACAACAACTTGGACCGATGCAGGTATACACTATCCATTTTCCTAAGACCATATTGCATATTTTAATTCAACAATATAAACAATAAAGTTATTGGTGCATGTGTTCGATTTGTGTATGACCACGTAGATAGGGAAAACTTACTGATGAAGAATAGAACCTTATTTTTATCATTCCTTAATAAACCTTCACATTCGTACTTTGCATAATGCAATGTACACTATTGACTCTTTTGGATCAAGATGCCACAAATATACGTACTTGTTTTTTTTTTTTGAAATAAAATATACGTACTTGTTAAGATTCTCATTTCTTTTCCCTGAATAGTCCTCGATGTATCACATGACATGTGTTGCATATGAAGCACTCATGCTCATTTTGGCCATGGGTGTTGCAATTGCCACATGTTGATACTAGACATAAGTCACCAAAACAATCGAATTTGGCATTGGAAGTTATGTTAGCAACCTAGCAATAATGAATAACGAAAAGATAAGGTCATAACTCATACTGTAGTAACTAATACCGTTTTGTTCTTTTCATGATGATGAGTAATGCATTATATATTTAGTCAAGTAATCATTATTCTTTACCAAACTTGAACCATGACGTGTGATCTCTTGATTGGAGCCTCGGGTGTCCTCCATTATCTTTGTTGACGTGATAATTATCACCATTCACCAAACACCCCTCTTTCTTATATAAAATGATTTTTTTATATATATTTTTTATTATATGACCGTTAATAAAACATTCAATTACTTCTTGACCAAAAAAAAAACATTCAATTACTTTCTTTAAAAAAAAATCAATTAGTTGTCTTTACGAGCTTAAGTTAGTTAGTTAATATTACATACTATATGTGAAGGTTGTAGTTTGAAAGTCAGATTTATTATTTTTTTTTTTTAGATAGAAAAAATAATAAAACCATTATAATTTCACATATATCGAAGTTCAAACCCCGGTCATAACATCCGATCTAACAATTTCGGCATTTTGTCAGTTGACGTTTTACCCTATTTATTCATTTTATTTCTAACACTTCTTGAAAAAAGAAATAACATTCAACCACTTAAATGTATATTTTTTCAATGAACGCTTAAATATCTAAAAATTGTTAACATTCATTGTGTTTGATTGTCAGTTTTTAATATATCATCATTTTAGCTTTATTTATGTTATACAGTCACAAATTTAGCGTGGGGGCAATAGAGTTACTTGACCCCACTTTTTTACTGAATTTTTAACCAATACTTAGATATTTATGTAATGCAACCCAATTTATATGGTATTATTGTTTTCACTTAGGGTTTAGGTCATAATATCATTGGTCAAGAAACCAAAATAATTAACTTTGTATAAAAAAGTGTTGTAATTATTAGATTGATAAACTTGTATTTTTTATGATATGACTTTGACCTCTCTTATTAATTTTTTTGGATCTGTCCCCGACTATACAAGAAAATACACGGTTTTGTCCGGACTTTTTCACTTCCAATCATGCCCTTCAATTAAACAAATTTGACTAAAAAAAAATGCTATTTTGTTGGTTTCATTCAAAAAGATAAGAATTTATTTTATATTTGTTATATTATTAGTATGATAGAAAAAGATAAATATAGTTTGTTACAATATGAAAGTTCAAAATATCTATCATTTATGGCTAACGTTTATATCAAATCAAAATAATTTTAATCAAAATTTCATAAAAATTAATTTTCATAATTTATACGCATTAACGCAATAAAAATATTAGATAGACTTACACGAAGTACCCGTCTAAACAATAGTAATGTATGAAGGAAGTACACCATTTTGGACTGAATTTTTTCTTTCTAAATTTACCCCTTCATTTAAACTATTTTATCAAAGCTAAAGTACCTCATCATATTGCTAGTACATTCATTTACCCATTTTTCTTGTTGACACAAATGCCAGTACCTCATCATATTGGTTGTGGCACAAAGTTAAAGGTTTGAAGGAAGTATTTTAGTTAAGGAATCCGTAGGAACTAACTCCAAAATTGTTTGTGAGCATACTTTCCCAAATATATCCTACCTAAACCTAAGTCACATTATAACTTTGAAAAGACCTCTATGTGAGTGTGATAGTATGTACCTTGAATGGTCGCTTATAGTTGCATCAATATCATAGTAATGTACAATCACATGACGACTAAAGTGTGGAAAATGCCTTGACCAGCTCACTGGCATTAGGGGATACATACATGTATCTTGGAATTGTAAGTTGTTGAAATTAAGAGTATCTTCTCTAAGTCTGACCCGCTTGCATGAAAGTAGTAAGTTAATCAAGTCTAAAAGTGGGAAGAGTAAGAATCTGAGCAGCATCTTCGAAAAGGTATGTTTCAATCCTTAAATTCATATGAATTATAACATCTCGCTATTTTGTTGCTTGAGGACAAGCAATAGTTTAAGTTTGGGGTTGTGATGACAGAGCATCATATGCTATTTTAGGCTATATTTTTAGTTGTTTTCTTTGCTTTTGAAGACAAATAAGAGGTCATTTAGAGGAGTTGTATGTGGTTTGAGGAACATTATATAGTTTTTACTCAAGTTGTCGTAATTCACTTTTATCCTAAATCATGCAACTCTGTAGGTGATTTGAGTCTTTTTTAGTGAGAAATCATGTAAATCGGCAAAACATGACATCACATGAAGGATCAAGGGATATGAAGATTGAAGATTAATAGTTCTTAGAAGGTTTTTGAAGACAATAAAGTTGGGGAAAATTCATTCCAAGTTCCAAAGCATTTCAAGACGGAAGAGCACTCGAAAAATGACGAACACTGCAAAATTCGCATCCAGGCTATTGCTTGATGAATTCTTGTGCATGGGACAACCTTGGTTGCTGCCTTATGTGTCCATGCACACGACTGCGAGTAAAATGCTGATTTTGCTTGTTTTTCAAGTTGGATCGACGGAAAAAGCCCATTTTTCATCTCTTAACCCCTAAGTAATGATGCACAATAAATAGGGACCCTTGCACACACTTTTATTCATTCAAAAAGCTAGTGGTACAAGACAAGGGTCAAACATCCGAGTTTCAAGGAAGAGAGTTTTCTCCTCATATTGTTCTCTTTAAAATATGTTTTTCTATTGTTTTGTAATGATGTTGGTTACCATATGTAATGAAACCTCTCTTGATTACGATTCCACAATGTAATCATATTACGGTAAAAAAGTTGTCAAAATCCATGTTAGATTGAAGGTTTTTATTTTTGACCAAATATTAGATTGAAAGTTTTTATCATATAAATTGTTCTCTATAAAACTTTGACACTTTAATCTATACTCATTTTATATGTTGTCAAGACTATGTATATACAATTACACTGTTGTTGACATTAATCTTAACACATCTTAATACTGAAATTATTGTAAATTAATATACAAATGTAAAATATACATACATATATATAAAATAACTTTCCATCAAATTGTTGTTTTTTAAATTAGATCATCTTTTTCCCGTCATTCTCTCTTTCTGCCTCTTTTATAATTTGTGTCTATCTATCTTTTGATGCTTCCTCTCTTGTTCTTCTCTATGAAATACAGAGAGATAGACACAATTCGTAAAATAAGCGATAATAAGAAGAAGAGGACTTGGATCCGTCGTTTTTGACTTCCACACACATAAGTTAAACACACATGACATTATTCTTTGCTTGAGAAGGGAGAAGAGGTTTGGGGTCCACCGATCGAATCGAGTGGTGATCCAATTCATTTTTTTACGTGCTCATTGGATTCAAATTATCCATAACATTCGTGAATTTGAGTAGGGTAGTGCTTAGTTAGTGTGATTACCTTTGGGATATACAAATTGGACTATAGTATACAATATGAATATGACAAGATACTTTGCTTGAGAAGGGAGGAGAAGTTGGGGTCCCACCGAATCAATAGGCCACCAAGTATAGCCAGAGGCATATAATATAGAGCTCCAATATATTTTTATTTGTACATCATTGTTACCTAGTAATGTAAGTTTTTAAGATTTGATAATCTTTTTTGAGGAGTTTTAAGATTGAATACGTGACTTTTATGCTTCAAACGCTTTTAGCCTATATTTGATTTACAATGTCATAATCACTAAAACTTACTATGAATTTTTTTTTTAAGAAAAACTTACTATGAATTTTGATAAGCTATAAAATGTAACTTTTAAGAAATCAGTGGATTGTCTTGACTTTGACATACTCATGATTATACTAAATAAATACTTAGTATTTTTTAGCTACTAATTGAACTATTATGTGGGACTAACTCCAAAATATATTTTTACGGGATGTGAATTTTTGTTTCAAAATGTTATTCTTTTTTGAAAGAAAAATTTGAATTGTTTCTTAAACTCTCTAGTTCCCTAGAGAATGGAATGTGCTTTGATAATCTAAAATTTGATTAGAGAAAATGAATTATATCATACAAAAATAGTTTCAACCATAGTTTAAACTTAGATTTTCTTGAATAATTCATACTCAACTAAAACTAATAAATTATTTAAGTTTAATATTAGCTTATTATCGTAGCCAATTCATATCAAGAATTTGTTAATCACATTGGCTTCTCTCTCAACCAAATGTTCTCTATACAAAAAACTATGAATCGATCTCCAACTATTTGTCTAAGATGTTCAAATTTCCTACACTTGAGCAATCAAAGATTCAAACATTAGTCCAAAATTATCATGAAATGAATAGAGTACAGTTCATTCTAGTCATGGTTCTTTTTTTCCTCGTAAAAGGCAATATTCTTATTTTAGCCGCAATCACAATGCCATGTGTTCAAAACAAACATCTGGCGTCATCTTCATGGGTCCACCTCTCTCCGACCAACTAAATCTCCTCGATCTTATGCCTCCAAATCCAAACTATTCTTAACCCAAATTCTTAATTAATTATTCTAGCAGTATTAGTTAATCTATTTCAATTTCAAAGAGAATATAAACATGTAGTGGTTGTTAGATAAAATAAAATATTTCTTGATAAGCATGCTTCAGCTAGTTGCCACTGTCTTTTTCAGTTTTTCCTCATCCCGCAATTTTGGTTTCAAACATATCATACACTATTCTAATTCGCCATTCACACTCACCACCAATCAAACACATAATACAAATGTGGAAATTTATTTGTGTTAGTTAGCTTAACATCATGTAAAAGTCATGTAATGTTAGTTAGAAAAAGTGTCATGGAATTTTTATCAAAAATAGTGTCATTGCATTGGAAGTAACTAAAATTATTAGAGACATATGATATAGAGACAAAGATTATGTGGAAGTAAGAAGTGGGAATGACATTCTCTTTTCTTAACAGAAATGCCAATACAAACAACAAATACTACCGTGGATGTTGTTGTGTCTTGGGATGTTGATAAGTTTTTACTTTTTGTTTGTCTATGTTTCCTTTGACTGTTCTGATTAATTTGACCAGTCAACCAAACATGTCTTACCCCACACCCACAATATACCCTTATACATACCCCACAAGTCACAAACATATTTTGTTCTATTCTTCACATTTTGATTAAATTTATTATCAAATCATATCATTCATCCATGCATTTTCAAGCACTTCTATTTTTATTAATAAGACTAAGTGAGGGTTTGGTATGACGTTGGTACATGTGAAATCACAGTAGAAAACCATGTTACAGTATGTTTTTCAGCTTATGCTTTTTTACGGCAATTGGTATTTGAAACGCACGTTTAGCCCATGCACCTCTAAACCAACTAGGCCATAAGTGCATGTTTAAATGAGTTTGATAAAATTACAGTGACATTATTTTATCAAAATCTTTGTAAATTCAAAAAATTGTTTTATATTTTGATTCTATTAAATTCACTTACAATTCAAACATGCACAAAAACAACCTAGCTAGGTTTAGCTCAAGCAAAGGATAATTTTTCTTAGGATCCAATCCAAATGATATCAATAGTTGGATCAATCATTGGTTTGCCACAATACTCCAAAAAATAGTAAAATTAAGCATTAAGCATGAAGACTAAACCACTACTCTAGCCAACATAGTTTTTCCCGCCACCCATTCCAAGATTCCTGCCATGATAATATCAGTGGAGTTATAACACCTAATTTAGGAAAAATTTGAAAGGAATAGTGCACTTAAATCACATCAATAGGTTATACTTTATCTTTTTTGGGGGGGTTAAAACAAACAAAACCTATAAAAGACCCTATGCTTTCTTATTTAGTTGAATTGCTGACTATCTATGATCACATGCAGTTTATGTTTGTCCATATTTTTAATCCAATTTACGGGATTTGAACAAAATCATAGCTAAGATATGTTAGGTCAGGGAACATAGTTTGGGTGGATTGCATGTTCATCTATATTCTTTGTAACCAAGACTAAAAAAGAGCCATATGCATTAAAATTAGGCTTAATAAATTATAAAATGAAATGATGGCTACTAACTTTCCTCTAGGGTTTGATTAAACAATTTAGTCTCCAGATACAAATCGTTTATAGAAAAACGAGAGATAGTGCTTTTTCTAACAGCTAAACGACAAATCAAGCGTCATGTACTATGAATATTGAATAATTTATCATCTAATCAATGTGGATCAATCTAATCAATGTGGATCAATCAAATATGTCTCAATTTGTTAATCATATTTTTTTGGATAATTGTTACTTTATTGTTCTAATATCAATATTGTTCAAACTTAATTAATTAGATACAAGTTGCAATAGGATGGATCTGAGTTTTGTGAAATCACACCCTCTAAATGTATGCAATGAGTTATATTTAAACACTCGATAAAAAAAAGATAGTTGGTTTAAATTTTAAACTTTGTATTTTATATTTAAAAATGAAAACTCCATTAAAATATAGATCGTTTGATTTTGAATCGAACCTTCAATTATCTACGATCATAATGCAGAAAATCCAAATCCCACAAGCCACTAGTAGCACCTGGAGTAGTAGCAGTTAAAGCAATATGTGATCTATTAATTTGCATGTGGTTTTAATTTTTTTTTTTTGTTAACTAGAGTAGGGCAGTTTCATATGTATATCCCTTAGCTTAGCTTAGCTATGTTAAAAGAATATTTTGAATTGTTCTATAGTAAGTATTTATTAATATTAATACTATTGTTTTTCAAAAAATGAGACATTGGTTTTGGTGTGAACTGACTACAGTGAGAAATTATGTCTGTTGAATGAATTTGAATGAAAAAAAGCCTAATAGTTCGATTGAATAAAGTGGAAGTTAAGACAAGTCACTGATGAGTACTGTATGCAGATTATTATTGATCATGATCAGTTTTGGGGTATAAAGGGACCACCAGCACCCAAATTGAAGGACCAAGAAACCCAACCTAAGTAAAGCAAAATTGATTGATAATGAATAATGAAGTGAGTGATGGATGGTTAATTGAGGCACAACGTGTTTCATGTAATAAACCAAAACAATAAAAAGAGGTTAAGAAGGGTTACCATTACAAGTATAGTGTGTGTGAATATGTAAATGAATGAACTAAATAGATGAAAGATATGAAGAGGACCAAGATTAAGATTTAAGATTCTGTTCTTTGATAGTCATAGGTGTCCCCTTCCCTGTCACCAACCATCATTACCAATCCACATCACCCAGACATTCAACAAACGACTATCACAACATTAATTAATTTCTCATTACTTGGACCCCACCCCCTCATCATGCCTATCCATAATTAAACATTAATATTCATACCCCCTTCTTAGACCAAATCTTTGTTTTTCTTCGTGTCTAAGAATATTATATTTGGGCTATTTAATTTAGTTTTTAATACAATATGGTGTTAGAAAATTGAATCACATATGACCAATAAATGTTGGATCTAGTGGAAGGAAATCAACTCTTACACCATCGTAAGTTAACCATAAATTAATGGGTCATGCTTATTTGTGTATTTAAGTCACATTAATGATTTCAAAAATAGTAAAAACAAACAATTGTTTTTAATCTTTAAAAAAAAAATTGTCACAATTTTCTAGATAAAATTCCTATTCTAGTTCATTAATATGTACACCACTCTAAAGATATAAATTAACATTTTTCTTTATATTTAGTGATTAACAGGCTTCAAATAACAATACATCAAGTGAAATGAACTTATGAGAATTTATTTTTGGATCAAATATGTTGTTGACCTTATAAATAAGCTAAATATAACTTGTTGTACTTTTATCCTTTTGAAATATGCAATTTGTATAAAAAAAATTGCAATTAACTTTATTTTTAAAATCTTTCATTAGTTTGCGCCACTTAAGGTTATCTCATTGTAGGTACAATCTAACACTAAATACAAACATCTATTTGAGTAAGGATTTGAACCTTGATTCATCTAGTTATGATACCATATCCATATTTAATTTGTTTTATTTAAAATAAACTAATTTTAATTTTTAGAAAAGAATTGTTTTGATTTTTGTAACATTTATTTTTTAGGCATAGTGAAATTCATTCTAGCACTTGCTCAAAAATTTTAGTGGTGTGACATAATAAAATGACACAACAAATATACTGAATGTGCCACATGGTGACATGATATAGTGATGAGATGATGATGGTTGTTGTTGATGAATTTTTAGGTTTTTTTTTAGATTTTTTTTATGAAAATTGATGAAGATGATGTTGAAGATAATGAAGAACATGAAGGAAGAAGAGGAATAAAGGAAAAAAAATTTGGTGGTTCACATTAAGATACAATATATACATGCATTATCAACAATCATCTTTTTTAAAAACAAAGGGTTAAAATTTAAAAAATTATAATAAGGTATATGGTTCTTCAATGTTAGTTCATTATAGACATTTGAGGTTGTAATTAGCGGAGCATGACCAAATTGATTGACATAAACGAATATAAAGGATAAATTCAACATTTTAATAGTTATGTGACCAATTTAAAATAAAAAATAAGTTAAGGGGCTGAATTATCAACTTAGCCATATTTATATATATAAAAAAAAAGTCAACTTAATTTTGCATGAGTGATAGTATGTTTTCAGAAGTTACTGTGGATGATTTATAAAAATAAGCTAAATTCAGCTAAACTATTTCTATAAATCCTCTTAATTAACTAAACTATTTCTATAAATTATCTTAAATAATGTTGTTTATCTTAATTGATAAGTTTAAATATACCAATGTTAAATAGATAAAATGTTCCTGAAAAAATGTAAAGAGACGGACTAGGTAACAAAAACGTGAACCCACTTGGGTTGGACCGGTGGTATTGGCTTGTAACTTGGGAGTATGCTTCTCCTCAAAATCTTATGTTCGATTCTCCCTTGTATCAATTTGTGTGGTTATACAGTCTTATACCGAAAGTTTTTCGATCTCAATTGAACAATACGAATTCAAGTTTGGTATTTTAATTAGGGTAGTGCTAACTTGTGCCTTAAGGACACATGTTAGCATTTCCCTTTTAAGTAATAAAAAATTTCTAATAACATGTCCTTTTTTCATCGTCTTAACTGTTTCACTTTGGGTTCCTATTTGTTGCGAATCATTTGACACAAAGGAATTGGATTTTTCGCAGTTATAACAAGATGTTGTAATTGATTTGAATCATCTACTCTTAAATCAATGATTAACAAATCGTATTTCAAATCTGAATTATTGCAAATCGTATTTAAAATTTGAATTATCTGATTTTAAATCTACAATTTATGTTATAGGACACAAGTTTAGGAACTAAAAATGAAAATAATAAATATATTTCATATTAAAAGTGTAAATTATTAAACTTTTACAATATTTTTTTTTTTGAAGAAGCTAAACTAATCCGCTCAAATTGACACCAAAGAGAATCGAACACGAGACTTTGAGAATGAGCACACTCCCATATCTCAAACCAATACCACTAAACCAACCCAAGTAGATTAACTTTTATAATATTAAAATACACAAATTCTAAAAAATAATTTGTATTTGTATCTTTTTCACTAGTTAGCATTTCCCATGAATGAATATTGAAGTGAGGCTCTAACAAAAAAAAATGGGGTGAGGCATTGAGTGGTGGATGTGTGGGGACCTAGCTGGCTTAGTCCAGCGAAGGTAGGTCCCATACCCACTAACAGTTGCATCCACATCCACTGGAGTATACAGACAACATATCAAAGCAAAGCATAGGTTTTTCTTTCATCAAGTAGTTTCCTTCGTATGAAACCGTTGTTCACAACAGATTCATTTAATTATTTTCCATTATTTAATTTAATTAGTAACGTTATCTCTTTCTGCAAGCCAACCTTAGTCTTTGTACGGCAAAAATACCATCATTCTCTCTCTTGGGATTGGGATTGCCTATTATATATACCTACCTATACAGCACCTTTGCTTCCATTACCAACCTCATTTTGGATTTTTCACTCTCTCTCTTGATTACATTGCTTGTTTGTTTCTCTTACTTTCCCTTTTCTTCTTTTTTTCCCATTCAGTTTCACTCCAAGCATACACAAAACAAAATTCTAACTGATTCACTGATCTTATTGTTTCGATGGATCCTTCTTGTGGACAACCTCAGGTAGGACTACTAATATTAGGATGCATCATTATACATACCTAGCTAGCTAGCTTCATTTAAATTTCAATATCATATTCTTGATTGTTGAATATTGCTAATATTGTGTTTGAGGGTTCATGACTTTGTGTGTTTTAATTCTAAAAGTAACTTTAAGTATAAATAAAATTTGATGATCCATCTTTACACCGAAAATATATTGAATTTTCATTTACTTTCTACAAATTTTATTCAATAGATTAGAAACTAAAGCACTTTTGTTCCTGTTTTCTTAATATATGTAAATGTATATGTTATTCATATGTCTTCTATCTAATTTATCTCTCTTCTAGCTGGGAATTTGAAGTTAGGGCAAATTAATTAACTTTCCCATCTTCATCTTTTATAGTGCCAACAAAATACATAAATTGCAAAATTCACATGACCTAAGTACTTGTATATACCTTCAAAAAAAGTGCTAGTTGTACATATTTTCAAGAGTGGTTTATTCAGTCGTTTTTCTATCTCTTTCTTAATGAGTTTTATTGTATACTTATAATTTCCAACATTAATTCTCTAACTTTTGTTGTACGAGTAATGTATATGTGTATATGAATATTGCATACATCACCTATTATAACTTTGATTCAGCTCAATAATTTCAGAGATCCAAAAAAATAAAATTTATCTCTAATTCCGTTGCTAAATGTTCAAATTAAAGTACTAAAATTTGGAATCCAATTATATTTTGGTCAATAATTGAACTTAGTTTCATTAGATTTGTACTCATGGAATTTTATTTTGTGTTGCAGCAAATGTCAAGCCAATCATCAATGGAAAACATGTTAGGTTGCTCAAAAGAAGAGCAAGAAAGGAAGCCAAAACCTCAACCAGAACAAGCTTTGAACTGTCCAAGATGCAATTCAACTAACACCAAATTCTGTTACTACAACAACTACAGTCTTACTCAGCCAAGATATTTCTGCAAATCTTGTAGAAGGTATTGGACCAAAGGAGGAACCCTAAGGAATGTTCCAGTTGGTGGTGGATGCAGAAAAAACAAAAGATCATCACCATCATCATCATCTTCAAAGAGGGTTCAAGATCAAACATTCACACCAAATCTCAATCCATTTAATAATCTCCCTCATTCATCTTATGATCATAATTCCAATGATTTTGCATTAGCATTAGCTAGGCTTCAAAAACAATCATGTGGACAAATGGGTTATGATGATCATGATGTTTCAAATCTAGGAAATTCAGGTATGAACAATCATTCAACTATTAACCATGGATTTATGGATGCAATTAGAAGTGGATTATTTCTTGGAAATGGACTACATTATAATAATAATGTTCAGAATATGTATGGTGTGTATGGAAATGGGGACAATGGTGAAGTAAATAGTGGAAACAATGCAAATAACAATGCTTGTGGGGTTAGTGAAGAGATGATGTTTCCCTATGATCAAGAAATGAACAATGTGAAGCAAGAAATGTGCAGTGGAAGGGAGCAAATTAGTGAGAGTAAAGTTTTTGGTGGTTTTGCATGGCAGCTGAATGGAGGAACAAACATAGGTGAAGTTGAATCAGCAAGACCAAGTTGGAATAATGGTTTCACATCTCCTTGGCAAGGGCTTCTCCATAGTCCCTTAATGTAGAATCAATCGCTACATTATGGTTCTAAATTGCAGTTGCGGTTACGTTACAGCTCTTGATATTGTGGTAAAATGCAGACAAATGTGGCTAATGCAACCATAATTGCGATCACAACGCCTTTGCGGAAATTACACAATTTAGAAGTCATTAATTTAATTTCGCCTAATGTTTGACTAAAATATATGAGTCTTGATTAATTTAAATTTCAATTCTCTTAAGTAGTTTTGGTTTAATAGAGATTTGATTTATTTGGAATAGGATCAAATCTCTTTTCTACCTTGTTTGTTTGTATTATTTTCCCTTTTTTTTAGTTCCTCTAAGATGTCACATTTTTTGTACGACTGTCTTGTTGTAATATTGGTGAATAGACTAATGAAATTCCAGATATGTATGTTTGCCACCAAAATCAATGAAGTTGGAGTGTACTATTTTATGAACTATTTTACCTAAAGCATGGTTTTCTTGTTTGATAGACAATAGAGGAAATGAGAATGACGTTTCATAAATAGTTTTGTGCAACCTGATTCTGAGTTTTCTCATGTCTGAACAGTTAGAATCACTATTTCAGGAACTTTCAGTTTTGAAATATTCCTGTTGATTTTTCCAAGATAAATTCAGTTCTGCCACAGCCATTGGATAAGGCCTTTGTTAGGTGACAAAATGTCTAACATGGTCCATGGGAAAACAGTATTTAAAAAATTGTTCAATTTTATTTTTAACGAAAAAAATTGTTCAAAATTTTGATGACCAAATTCCTTCATGTTCTTAAAGTTGATGTACTATATAGTTACCTAAACAATATTTATTTGACTATAACCAAACAAAATCAAATATAGGCAGTTAAGTTTTTTATTACCAATGTTATAAAAAATTTGGGAAGGGATTCGGTGTCTTTGGCTTCGGTGTCTTTGAGTGTCTTTGTCTCTATCTCTCTCATAACCAATAATTCTCTCTCATCAAAATGTATTATTTTAATCATTCAATCATCACTCTCTTTCATCTAAATTACACTAAAGTCACCAAAGTCACCCAACACAAAGTCACTGAAGCATCTCCCAAAAAATTTGAAGTATACACCGACAATGTGAAACATTTATATACACATGCATTAAATCAAATCATACCATATACTATAGATTATTTTCGAGATACTTAGGAAACAATGTTCTATGGTGGGGTTTAGCATGAGAAATGATAATTGTTTCCCACCATTGAAAAGTTGTTTTTATCCATTAGATTAAGTCAAGAACATATCTTTATCATAGTCTTTCCACACCATATCATTCTTTTTCAAACATTGTCTTCAAGCTCCACTCTCTTCAACCTCCATGAGATTGCAAATGACCCCATTTCTTTACTCACAATTATAGAAACAACAAATAAAGTCACGACAGTTTTTTTCCTCTCCCAACTGTTTTTAAAATAAGACTTATTTAAACTGGGTATTTATTGATCTATTTAAATCGTTTTTTTTAATACATCAAAAACAAAATTATTCAAACCAGATCTGGGTATTTTTATGAACAAAGTTTGGGTATTTCTTCATCTTCCAACTTCAAATAAATCTACCTCAACAACAAGAAGTGAAAGTCTTCATTTAGGGAAGAAGGAGATGCACTTGTAAGATTGCAGTAAAAGGAGTGTCCTTGATAATTCAACTCAAGCAAAATATTTAATTTTACATTGTATAAATTGGTAAAGAATCTGGTAATTGTAAAGTGTGAATTTCATTTATGAACATAAACCAAAATTAATGTTCAATTTATAGAAAAATAATGTCCCTTTTGTCATTGAAAATTGAAGTAAAAAAAATAGTTCAGAAGAAAAATACACTGAGCAGTTTGTGAGATTTCTGTGATTTCAGTTATTGGAATGGTATTGTTTAAAAAAAAAAGGTTGGAATATAGCCATGGTAGACATGATCTTGCAAAAGTTTGTGGCGGTGGATGAGTGATGAAGATAAAAGAAAAAATATATAGCGCGGAGAGTTTATGATAAAGCTATGTTCCTTACTTAATCTAATGGTCAAAAAACAACTTTTTCATAGTAAGACACAACTATCTTTTCTCATACTAAATACAACCATATTCTATAACGTAATTATATAAAAATTAGCCTTAAAATTTTTATTCACAATCTTAAGGAAAAGTACTAGTAATATCATGAACTTTTATGAAAATCAATACTAATCATAGTTAAAATTTTGAACTACTTTTAAACATTAATCCTCATCTAAAAGTCCTCACATAGCATTACATACTTTTATTTTATTTTATCACCAGACAGATTCTTATAAGATGGCAAATTTTACTGCTATAGTAATACTGTAGGAGTAGTATTTACTGATGAATTACGTAAAGTAAATTAAACAAAAGTATTCTACCAGAAATAAAAGAAGAGTAAAGTAACTGGGGGTGACTGTGATATGACAGTAAGAGAATTTGTAGAGTCCCAATGAATTAGAAATTTCAGTGAAGCGTGAGCGCCAACTTCGGGGAAGAATTTTGTCTGTGCTTTTTGCAGACCAAATCCAACGGAAGATTCTGGCGTGAGAAACTTGCCAGTAATCGGTTTCAAAATTATACGACTGTCAGAACTTGTCACAATAATACCACTTTAATTTTAATCAAAAATATTTGGTATAAAAAAAAAGTAATCAAAACATAGGAAACTAAAATGTAATGATAGAGAATGTCCATCTACATGACCTAATAATAACTTAGGAAACAAATGTAACGAATATTGAGGTTTAACTCATCCGGTTTGCAGCTAAAATACCCCCTTACGCTTCTGTCTGGTCTAATGGGTCTGAAGCGTGGACGATGCAGGAAGCCCAACGATAGACCTAGTAGGCTCTGATACCGTGTAACGAATATCGAGTCTTAACTCATCTTTGCAAAACTGATTTATACGGTGAAAAGTGCATCATCTTTATTAACTCTTCTCAAGAATCCTATCTATCCTATGTGAAGCTAAATCCCACCGAGAGTGTTGGTCGCTAACACTCATAGTAAAACATTAACATAGACTTAAGGCATGAGGAGTAATACATGAAAAAACAATCACCGGAGTATGAATCCTTGCCTCTAGGGTGTTTCTGGCCGCTCTTAACCTTCAAGAATTGTATTCCTCAGCTCCAAGTTGTCAAAAAGTGTCATTTTAGGAAGAAAAAGTCGCAACCATTTATAGATGCGTGTTCCTCAAAATTTCAAGAAACGGTCATGCACGCATGAAGACCTAATTAGACACTCTCATTTTCTTCTAAGTTGTGCTACACAAAGCTCCAGTGTGCATCACACATGAAGATGTGACTGGTTTCAATTACATCATTGAGACATTTTTCTATAGTCACAAATATAAATTAATAGTGTTTGATCACACACACATAAAAGTGCATTTCCTAAAAAACTAAATGATTATATTATCAATTTCATTCTTATTATTAAAAAAAATAAATTTTGATGTGTGTGTCCAAACACAATTCATTTATACTTGTGCCTATATTAGAATTTATCTACATCATTCTCATAAGATTGAACAAGTACTCCCTTTACCAGAAAAATGATCAAACAAAATAAAGATGATTGTTCACTCCATACATGTTTTGAAACATGGTGACATATTTCTGAAAACATTGCGGGTAAGGTCTAAACATACATTCCCTGCCTTATTCTTTTCTTTGTTAGCATTTTGTTCTAGCAATTTCAGTACTCTTAAAGTAATGAACACATACTTGTTATCAATGAGAAAAAGAGTAATGGAAAGAAAAGAAAATTATCAACAATGATTGAACTCCATCAACACATTCATTCTAAAAATATCCAAATATAGTAAAAGAAATCCTCTATCTCTGTTAATATTATAAGAATGCTTGTGTTCTGCCCCCTCAATTAGTTCAGTGAACTGCATATTGAAGAAACCATATTCTACTAAAATGTATTCTATGATCACAGATCTCATTTTTCATCTTAAAAAGACCATAACCATAACCATGGTCTCATTTAGAACCTTTAGTCACAACTAAGGTGACTTTGGCTTATATATGTGCAACAAACCATCAAATAGGAAAATTGCAACAAAAAGAAAAATCATTTCAATGTAATTAGTTCCCTAGTAGAGTAATCTGAATCACCAATTCCTAATGCCATGTAAACAAAAGATTTCCAGTACTTACTAGGGTATTCATTCTTACCTTCAATGCAAGAAACTCTTGTTCTTAAAACCAAAACCTTCATCAACAAACCGAACAGGTAAATAAATTTTACTTATATATAAAATTAAACTTCATACTACAAAATCAGTAACTAATAATGTCATGTTTAAGCAATTTATGGCTTCAGTCAACAACTTAACGAAGTTGAGAGTCATGAGGGGGAAAACTTACAAATTCCACATTCCACAAACATCTATTCCCTCGGGTCTTAAATATAAGCAAAACGTCAATTGTATTCAGAGGCGGACCTGGCCTTACAAAACCAGTGTGGCACAATTTTTTTCGCAGGTTGTCTTATATATTATTTCTCACAATATTATTAATGAAATTATTGTATAGATTGGTAGTACATATGAATGGATTTTATTTTAGGTACTCCGGTTCAACACTTGCTTTTTGCATTTTTTATGGTATTATTAGTTACTCCCTCCGTCCCTTAATATAACCACCTATTGCTTTTTTCACATTTCTTAAGAAATGTTGTTGGTGTAGTTAATGTGTCTGTTTTATAGTACAATTTTACAAAATTACCCTCATTAAAGAGATAAAGTAAAAAGTCAATTTATTGTACTTTTAGAATTAGTAGTAGTATTAAATAAGGGTATCTATGGAAAAAAAATAATTAATGTGTGTTGTAATTTGAAAAGGGGGTTATATTTAGGGACAAAAAAACAAACAAAAGGGAGGTTATATTAAGGAACGGAGGGAGTAAAATAAAAGGTAAAAAGCTAAAATGAGCATTGCAAGAATCAAACCCAGGTTTCATTGGTGAAAGGGGCGCGCCCCTTTGCCACTACATAACACCATACACATGTGATTAAATTACAAAATTTAAATTATATAATACAATATTTAGCTAAATTTTTTAAATAAATATATATATATAATTAGGCCTGGACTAGTGTGACACTTGCCACAGTGGGCCTAGTCCAGGTCCGCCCCTGATTGTATTTAGTTCAAGTTTGGATCAAATACATTTATTTACTTTTATTTAAGACCATAGGTAACAAATTATAGGCGCCTAGACTATATGTAGAAAGTTTTATTTCATTCAGCAATTTGATGCCAACTTATTAAGCAATGTTCATTGCTCACAAAACAGTTTCAAAACTAAGGCAGCTCTTATATGGCAAAAAGGAGGGTGGTACTTAGAAATATTTCACAACAAGCAAACCAGTATTTCTTGACTGTGAATTCAAAGAACTTCACAAATCAACCAATGATTTTCCGAGGCTTCTTACACAAGACACCACATTCTCTCTTTCAAAATCACTCCAATCATCAATCTCTTCACAAAAACGCGAGTACTTATTACTCTTCACCACATTGCTCTTGTAGTTGTTGTCCATAGACATCAATCTCTCGGCGATCTTTCCATTGATCGCTGCCGAAAACATAGCAGCAGCTGCCTCTGCATCTTCCTCCACAGGTTATAAGGATCACTTGCAATAAAGAAATATAATGCTCTGAAACTATGAGAAGTCACATTGATCATTGAAGGTATTCTAAATTTTACATGGATCATTTGAAGGTATTCTAAATTGACAGTTTTAATTGCATAAAATTTCAAACAAGAAATTTATATCTATATCTATTTCTCTTGCATACCAACCATCAACCACAGTCACATTATAAGTTACTTATTCACTAATATATAATTCAAAACCATGACATAAGATAAAGAAATAAAGTGATGTGCATAGATGACTTCAAAGATCTAATTACTACACAAATAGTGTAGCAGATATGAGTTTGTGGTGGTGAAAAGAATCAATGTGAACGATTACGCGGGCGTAGATTATAACTTTTTGTAGTTGTAGAGGTTGTGATTGAATTCTCTGCAACTTCTTCTGGAATTGTAAACTCCGGATCATCAAGAGAATTCACATCATCAGATAATTCCGTATCTATCCATTGAGACCAATCCACATCATCAGCAGTAGTGAAGTCCCAAGATGACTGTTTTGCTTTTTCTACGTTGTTAAATTGGTTAATTAGTGTTCGTAGCATTTGATGGTTCAACCTTTCAAAGTCCCTGCATCAATATTAACAACGGATTCACTATTATTTTATTTTATTTTTTGTAATCAAAAGTTCTGGTATAAACATCTCTATATATTTACATAAAATCTACATATAAATATCAAACTATTATTGTTTTTACACTTACTTGTATGTGCAAATTGCATAAAGAAATTGAACTGAAGCAGCTACCATAAAGAATAACCGGACATTGTTTATTATCCATGTTTGCAGCTCCATGTTGTCGTTACTCATTAAACGACTAATGAATATTTCCGCAGCGAGAGCAGCAGAAAGATCTGTAAATACATACCATAACATGTTATGTTTAAACAACACTTTAAAGTTTAGAAACTAAAAGCAATAGTTGGTATACTTACACATGTAAAGTAGAGGCCTGGAATTGTATGTAAGATTTGTGCAGGTCAACATAAAGATGACAAAAATTGATATGAGATAAAAAGCAGAAGCTTTAATAATTCTTGATTCAAGCTGTATCATATTTAGCATGCCAAAAATTCTTTCGGAATGAGCAAACATGGTAGCCTGGTTTGTTTCAATGGTTTCCTATAAAGTACAATTATTTTTAAAAAAAAAATCATTAACGATACATGTGTATATCGAATAAATACTCAAAAACAATAATCCGCAATGAAGTTGCAAACCTGAGCCGACAGTATTTTTTTTGAACTTTCCATTAATTGATCATGAACTTCTTGCATTTGTTCTTGTCGCCATAGAAGCTCTTCATGCTGCTTCTGCCCATATTCAGCAAAATATTGTAGATTTTTCCTACATTACACAAATTATGCGGTTAACATTTTGCCAAATTAAATTTATGCTTACAAAATTATGGCATTTAATCAACTTTACCGGCTTTCCTCTAGTGCTTTGAATTGAACGTCATTCAATGAATTTAAGAACTCGAGTGCTGTGGATTGTCCTTCTACAAGTTGTCGCTGTTTATCTAAAGAGATCCCTGCTACATTTTCAATATCTTCGGCCTTGCTATGTAGACTGTTCATCTTTGATGACATAGCATCTCCGACTTTGATTACCTTATTCTCAATCTCAATGGCTTCATCTCTTAACTTTTCTATTTCTTTTCCCAAATAATTATAAGATTCTTTGAGCAGTGCCACCCCATCCTCTAAATTCCTCTTCATCTCTTCTTGGCCTTCTTTTAGTTGTGATTGCGATGTTGCAATTTTTGTAGTTTGGTCGTAAACACTCTCAGAATGCCTTAATACTACGTCAATATGACCTTCCACATTCTTAACAGTTTGAGCTACTAGTTGTGTGTGACTATTAACAGATTCAAGAGAATCCGAAATTTGTTTCGAGTCTTTTAATAGATGTTCTGATTTCTCTTCGATGCTATCTAATTTGTCCTCGACATACTGAGCAGAACTTTTCAATTCAGTCACTAGTCTCTCAGTTTCATGTTTGAATGCACGTGTCCTGTACAAATAAATTTGTCACTAAATTAGAGATTGAAAAGAAAGTAAAATAAATAGTTGAGAAAAGATTTTGAAAAGAAACCACACTTAACTGTAACTGATAGCAAATAGAGTTGGTTTCAAGGTAGAATTCAAGGTAAACTTTATGAGCAAGGTCATCTAAGTTTCTTAGGCATGAAGAAATCGATGTTTTTGAGTCACAATGAGGAAAGGATGCCCTGCCAGAATCCTTCTGAAAACAATCACTTAAATGCCAAGCTAATCTAGACCTTTTCTCGTCAGCAGCCAAGATCTCAGAACATCCGGCAAAAAGATGTTGATAAGCATCTTGCCAACAAGTATTTGAGCCAATCATTTTATTCTTAGCATTCTCTATTAGCTTCATTCCCTTTGGGTCGTTAAAAGCCTCAATTGAGAATTCGGCATTTGAACCTCTAAAACTTGCTTGATTTCGGTAAGACTTGTCACTTGAGTGACTCTCCTTAGATGATGAAAACCAACCCCATGATTCACATCTTGATGAAAAGGAGAGCAAAATAAGCACCAAAAGACGAACCCCGAGGTTCATTTGAGAATTTTATCACACTTTCAATTTGACAAGCGCGAAGATTAAACCTGCATCAAACGCAACTAAAAATTAATTAACTAAATTTTAACATACTAATGCTAATATCTTAGAAGGTTATGGAAAAGAATGATTGTGCTTCACACATTCACATGGCAAGGAATCGCAATTTGAAAAAGCTATCACTTTCACATTCAACCATATAAAAGTACTTGAAAAGATTTATGTCTAATAGATGGTACACAACCTTAAATTCATGAAACAACGAAAACTAAGGGAATGTTATTTGCATAAAAAATTATTCAGCAAATTACAAATGGTTTAGTTGATTCTTCTTGATGCCTACCTATCATCTTTTGGTTTATCGAAAAAAAATTACAAATGGTTTTGGAAGAACACATTATTCATGACATCACACGTGACAATTGATGTAATATGCAACATGAGAAAAAATTCAATACGTATAAAAATATAGAGCTTTGGTTCACGTTGGTTCATAATACTATTACTAGCTAATTAAGTATAGTAAACTATCAATAAATTGATTTTTTTTACTAGAATTTTGAAACAAAGCTTAAAATTAATTTGTATTTAGTAATCACTAAATATCTAAATCTCGTGAGTCTTTCAAATTGCCGAATACTACCTGTTACTCAAAACCTCTTAATATTTAATTAATTAAATTAATCAAAATTGCAAAAATGGGTTATAAAAGTCGTTGTTACATACTTTTTTTTTTGTGTGAAGGAATTGTTACTAGCTAGTGCCCACTTTCCAAAAACCAATTTCTATAAATAAAAAAACATTTTTTTCTCTAAGTTTTGAAAAGATTTTTCTTGCAAAATTAATTTGTTTCACGGTTTTTCTTTTCTCCTTTATCTCATACTCAACCCCTTTTTCCTTTTTATTCGATCTTCACTAACTTGTTCGATGTGCGTGTTCTTCACGAATTACAATAGAATTGTGTCAATTCGCGAATCACAACATTTCAAACAAATTATGTAACTAATATTCAAGCACGAAGTGACGATTAAATTATGTGACTATATATTTACCTATCTGGTGGAGAAGTTGATGTCAATGAATGAAACCGTAATTCGAGTGGAGAAGAAACTGAGACCGTGAACAAGAAAAATAAAAAGACGAAAAGCGCTAGACGAAGGAACTTGGGGATTGGGATTGAAGCAATATAAGGTCGTGTCATTGTCATATAAATATATGAGAGAAACTTGGTATTCAAGGCACTCGGTTAAAAAATAAAACCAAATATTTTATAATTACCTTTTTAACACGACTTGGGATTCAAGAAATAGGAAATGATGATTTATGATTTTTTTTTTTTTTTTTATAGATAATCAATTCAAATGTTTACATCATATCATGTAGGGATCTTCAAGCTTTATAAATAATGTTGAATTTTTTTTATGGATTAAATAATGTTGGATAATTATAAATAATGTTGAATTTCTTTTATGGATTAAATAATGATCATTAAATATAGAGTTGAATAAGTTTTTTTTTTCCTCTTTTTTGTTAGGTAGTCATGCGGCTATAATTCATTTTTTAAGATGAATAAACGGGTGTCCGAAATTTATTCTTTAAAATGAACAAGTGGATGTCTAGAATTCACTTTTTTGTTCCTATCAATTGAACTATGTTCATGAGACGAATTGAATACATTTTGGTTTTTTCTAGATTACCTTTAAATAATGGTGGGTAATTTACCCACTAACCAATGAAAATGAGCAATTTATTGGTGTGGGGTCAAGATAGGTCATGAATACCACTTATAAATACGTTTATGTGGCTAATGTTTATTGGTTAGAGTAAATTACCCACCATTTTTTCATGGGTACCCTAGTTGTCACCATACATTTTTAATCTCTAAAAAATCTAACTCTATTAAGATCAAATTGTTAAATTAATAAAATGATGATATTTTATAGACTTATAAACAATGTCATAAATGTTAGATTAATTATTTAATTAATCAATTATGGATTGACAATAATCAATTATTATAAGTTAATCTTAATATAAATTATGGTCTATTGTGTTAAACACTAGTCAATTGATGAATATGTGTGATTGGGTTATTGTTTACTAAATGGACCGTGATGGGTTGGACCATTTAGCTAAGCCCAATGAAAGGTTCCTGCCCTCGACCGTTTAGCTATTTAAACGTCATCCCATCAGACGGTTAATCATTCTGACCATTGCGGTGAAATCCTAAACCTAAACGGTGATGAGGGTAGTTATCCCTCTCATACTTGTTGGCGGGTTGTTCTCGATTCCTTCATCAACCTAAACCTAAACGTACACAATTTCTTATTAATGATATGCTATATATAATTTGTATCTAGTGATCTTTGGCTAAACCCTAAAACTTTTATCAAACGTCGTTTAAAACATGAACTTTTGTAAAAAAAAAAAAAAGAGACTAAAGTTGAAAATAAAACATTTAAAAGAATCAACAATTGAACAAAATATTTAAAGAGACTAAACAAAAATTTAGAAACATATTTAACACTTAACTATTAAAACATATTTTTATCAAAAGACAGTGTGAGCAAAATATCCAACAATTTTGGAATGTAAGAACTAAACGTAATAAATCTATTTGGGTTGGTTTAGTGGTATTGGCTTGTGACCTAAAAATGTGCTCCTCTTTGAAGTCTTAGATTCGATTCTTCCCAGTATCAATTTAGGTGGGTTAATTTAATTTCTTAAAAAAAAGAAGAACTAAATGTAATAAACCTAAAACACCAACATTGGTGTTTTAGATGGGCTAATTGATACATTGCATGCATATATACCAAAATAAAAACAGCAGAAAAATAAGAGGCAGGTATTATAAGTAAGAAATTTTAATTTTTGAATAACACTCGTGATCACTAACTTTTTGCAATAATTAATTTTACACCGTGATACATGACAGTAATATATATCGTTATATTTTTTGTTCAAATCTAGACACCGACATAACACTAACATACATGTCGTTAAGTTTAGCGTCATTTTTTTATATATCTTCCACAAACTATTTTGATATCTAAGTTTAGCGTTTTTGAAAACTGATGAGAGATTCAACTAGGAAAAAAAAAGTACAAAGAAAGAGAATAATTGCTACATAAATAAATCGTAGAAGAAAGCAAGAAAACAAAGAGGCGAGTACCTTTCCGGCAGAGAAGTTGACGTGAATGAAGGCGTGGTCGGAGTGGAGAAGAAGCAGCGCTAGAAGGAGAAATTAAAATAGTGGTTTATGAAAGGACGCCTGTATAAAATAAAATACTGAGACTTGGGGTTCAAACATCCAATAAATTCGGTTCAAAAACATTACCAGCCAACTTTTTTTAAGAGAATTACAAGCCAACTTTTTTTTCTTCTTAGTCTAGTGGGTAGAACTCATACATTTAAATGTGAAGAAGTGGGGTGTCTGGGATTCGAACACCGACCCTGCATAAATTATGCAATGTACCTGTCTAAACTTACGGAGACAGTACAAGCCAACCTTTATTTTATTGTTTTTATGATTTTTTTAAATGATACTTTTTTTATATATAGATAATCAATTAAAACAATTTACATCATATAATGGAAAAGATCTTCACGTTCTATTTTTTTTCTTTTTCGAAACAGTTTTTAAGTAGTGATTTTTTGAAATAAAAAAATATTTTCATAAAAAAGTGTGACCAAAGTATCCAACTAAAATGTAATAAAGCTAAAAAAACAAGGCGAACTTAAATTATGGGTCCTTTATTTTTTTTATTTTTATTAGATATGGATCTTTTAACTTATTTATATGTAACAATTATGTTTTATTTTTTTTGGCCCATTCAAATCATTCATTTTATTTATTTGTAACACTTGAATCATTTATCTTTTTTTTTTTTTTTTGCAAGTTCAAATTCTTTATATGTTAGTTAGTTCTTTTTTCATTTTTTTTATTAAAAAAAGTGTTGAGGTGACTTGCCGCGTTTGATTATTAGTAATCGTTTCTAGGCTTAAATATGTAAAAGTTCTCTGTAAGTTAGCGCATTTTTTGTTTTAGTCTCTGTATTTTTTTTTGTTGCAAAACAACCCTTATATTTTTTTAACTTTTTGAAATTGGTCCTTGCCGTCAGGTTCCGTAATACATTGTTGACTAACGGACGCAGACGTGACACTTGATGAGATGGCAAAACACGCTTATGTGGCATGAGAGATGACAACTGGTGTTAGTAGAGGAACCAAATCCAAAAACGAAAATTAGAATAGGGACTAAACAGAAGAAAATAAAACGAATTATGATTTTCACATATTTCTTTCATCCTCTTCTCATCTTCTTCCATCTTGTCCATGAAAATTCATCATTTCTTCAATCCTAACCTAGAAAAGTTCCTCCTTCATAAATCTTCATCTTTAACACTAACTCATCCTTCACCAAAAAATCATCAAACCCACACTTTCCTTAATTCCTCTCTCTATTCTTTTCAATCCGAAACAATACACCCACACCACATGAATCAATTTTGTTGGCGTGTAACAAAACTTATAACTCCATAACCCCAATTTTCTTCAATTCCAATTTTCCAATTCTTCCTAAAAAGTAGCAAACGCCACTATCAAATTCTCTCTGGTGTTTTTTGTTTTTTGCCAAAAAGAAATTAACAGATCCAACAAGCAACCAACACCACTATCCCATGATCTCATCCTTCTTTTTTCTTCAACAACCAACACATTCATTCTCTCTTCTTCGGAAAAAGGAAAAAAAAACCAACAACCCACTATCTCATCCTTCAGTACTATAATGCTTTGCTGATTTGCTTATGTCCATCTTGGACTTGATGCTTACATAGATTTGGGTTACATCTTCATCCACAGATATCTCGTTGGAAGAACCTGATACTATGGATAAATATTAAGCAATTATATTAAATTAGGACCATAATGTTCTGGAGAGGTTAAAAGGATTATGATTGTGATGATGTGTGAATAGTGTTTAAGACAAATAATAAAAGAGTAAGGGTAAGAAGATCACACAAGATATTTATCTTGGTTCACCAAAACTAGGCTACTTCCAGTCCCTTCACTTCGTGTGAGATTATCAACTATAGTATCCAAGTATCATAAACTTCTAAATAGCATTATATGTTCTTGATCACATCAAATCAGTCTGTTACACTCTATATTATCAACTTCAACATGCTTATACAATTCTTTGCTTTCGCACAAGAAAGGTTGGAACAGTTCTTTCTCAAACTATTGTAACGAATAGACTTGAGAAATATATTACATTTTGTATGATGATATGGTTTTGGATCAAAGATGTTTCACAACTCATGTTTGAGATTTTAATAATCAAACTCAAAATATTGTGATCCAATGATATAGTGAGAAAGTTGTAGTTTGTGAAGAGTTTATGTTGTAGTTAAGATTTCATTGATGTAATAATGTTTTTTTTTGTACAAACTCTTGCCATAAACCTTCCTAGCCTTCCTCTATTTATAGGAGACGTAAGTCTTGAAGACCAAGCTCAGAAAAGAGATGTTGTACACATTTTTTAATGTGAAAAACGCTCCACAAAGTTGCTTGGAGAAAAGGCATCAATTTTGTTCACTGATTACGTCTGTTCCAGCCAAACTTGGGCACAAAGTAACACCTTTTGCAAGTTGATATGAGCTGTAATTTTGTTTTATAATCTTCCTGATCACTTTTTAAGTTGATATCATATGCTTTTATCACAAGTAACAACTTTGAGATCTTTCTTTGATGTTTTTGCTTGCCCATAACGTTCTTTCTATACTAGTCAAACTTGAGCAAAGAAGAAACATGTTTTGCAAGTTGTTATTAGTTGTAATCTTGTTGTATAAGCTTGTTGGTCACTTGATAAGATGTGTTCATGTCATCTTAATGTCATGTTTTTATCACAAGTAACTACTTTGAGATCTTTCTTTGATGATTTTTCTTGCCCATAACGTTATCTCTATACTAGCCAAACTTGATAAAAGAAGGAATACGTTTTGCAAGTTGTTATTAGTTGTAATCATGTTGTATAAGCTTGTTAGTCACATGATAAGATGTGTTGATGTGATCTTAATGTCATATGATGATGTCGCATGCTTTTATCACAAGGAACAACTTTGAGATAATTCTTTGATGTATCTTTTTACCTCTTTCCTTAATGGGCTGAAAGTTCATAAAGGCCTTTTGCTGATTTTATTCCTTTGTAGGTTTTCTTGTCTTTTGATACCTTTAAGGATCTTGATTCTTATGATCATTTATTTCTTCTTTTGGTGAGACAAAAAGAATAAAATTTATTCTTGATCTTAATTATGGACATCTTTGACATTGCTCAAAAGTTTATATTTGTCCTTTGATTTGTTTGTTGTTTTGATGAAGATCTTTTGTCAGCTTTGCGAGGTCAAAACGTTCTCAACAACATTCTCAATGAAACATTTTCACAAAACACGTTAGTAGATGACAAGATAATAATTGTAATTTGTCTGTTATCTTTAAAACATTAAATGAGAATGTTCTCTTCACTTTGTATGGTCAGAATGTTCTTTGTAGGAACATGAGAAACCTTTCTCAAAGTCAAAATTCCTTTGACGATTTATTTTCTCCCAAATAATATCTTGAATAATGATGGAAGATTCTTTTATGATAGAATGTTCGTGCGTATGATTATGAATTTTCTTCCTTGATAGTTCTCCAATTAATGGATGACTTGGTGAATAATTCATTAATGGATTGATTTCTCTTCAAAGTTGATACAAAATTGTATGAAGTAAAATGTTTTTTTTTTTATTGAGCGATGTCACATTAGTGTAATGTTACATAAGTCATTCATTAATAGAAAATTATATCATGAAATTTGTAATGAAATAATTCTTTTCGCGGACTCGAGTTGTCACAAAGTCTCGTTCACCGAAGGTTGATCCTGAACTGACTCTTTGCAATCTTGGAGCGCTGGTTTTTCATGTTGTTCACAAGAGAAAGTGATTATGATAACTTGTGCCTCAAGTTTTGTAATTCAGCATCCGTTGATTCTGCTATTCGGGTTTATGCCTTCTCACAATTAGCTACCAATTCAAGAGTAACCTTGGCTTCTTGCTGAGGTTGCATCTTCTCGCACAATTCGGATAGATTTAGCTGGTCCTTCACCTTCTTCAATCCAAGATTTTATAGCTCCTGCATATAAGAATACAAGATTAGAGGCCCGTTTGGATTAGCTTATTTTAGAGCTTATAAAAAACAACTTATGCAAATAAATAAGTTTTTATGTATTATTTATAAGTTTTTAAGGTAGTTTATGAAAAAACGGTTTATGAAGATACACTTTTCGTTAGTGAGAGTTTATAAATTAAAATAAAAACTTATTTATTTACGTAAACTATTTTTCATAAGCTCAAAATAAGCTTAAACCAAACAGGACCTAGATAAGAATACAAGATAGGAAAATGCCGAGTAAATAAGAATACAAGATAGACTTAGAAGTCGATCAATCCAAGATTTTATAGCTCCTGCATATAATATATGTCTCAATGTCGAGGCTTGTGAAATCTGTGGTTTATTTCAAAGGACCTAGATGTAGTGTATAGAACCAATGCTAAGACTTAATTGATTTCATACATATATGAAGATGTTTGATAACAGGATCCTTTAAAAACACATTTGGTATCAAACTTCCGATGTTCATTTGTGCCATTTATTTTTTTTGAGATTATTTGTACCAACATTTTAAGTGAACTCATTGTTAGACTTTCCATTAGTTACGGTTCCAAATCTTTAAAAATCATGTACACAAATTTAAAATAAAAAATAAAAAAATCATGTACACAATAACTTGTAATCATAATGTAATTGACAAAATTATTGTTAAGAGTAGCACATGAGATATGGGTAAAGAATGAGTTTCTAAACCACCTTACAAGTCAATATTAAAAAGTTAAATTAGACTCGACTCAAATTTTAAGAGAGCTACTTTTGATTCCCCTACGTTTTCTTGGGTGTGAGTCGGTTTTTTTTTTTTTTTTAACACAGGGTGTGGGTGTGTTAAGAGGACCAAACTAGAGGAGAGATACTGTTTCTAAATGAATGCATAAGTGAGAGTCGTTCCTTTTTTATAGAGTTGATTTATCATTGGATGCGCACGATAACATTTCAGATTTTTACCTTAAAAAGAAATATTTGAATTTTTGAATTATTTCAATTAAAATTTAATTTAAAAAAAGAAAAGAAATGAAGCCAGTTAAAGTGTCGTGCAGTTTGTTGGTATCTGATCATCATTTTTTTTTAAACAGCAAATTTTATTAAACAACCAGATCCTTGATCGTCATGCACCGTAACTACTATATTTTTTTTAGATAGATAAAATAACAATAATCACAAAAAACTCACCCACCCAGAAAGATGAGTCCATGTTTGAACCCTAGTCACAAATCTAATATATAAATTTTTGTATTTTTTCCAAATGAGCTAGAGCTTATGGATATATGAATGTTATTTTTATTATTAGGTAGTTTTTAATTTTCTATTGAATTCTATTATTCAGTACATAGTCAAAAACCTCATTCTATATATTTTTAACTTAACCTACTAAGGATCAATCCAGAGAAGTTTAGTGCCATGGGCCGACTTAAATATGGTGTCCTCCTCCTAATTATATTATTAGGATTGTTTCATCTGTGCACACTGTGGCAAAACTTAAGAAAAAATGGGGATATAAAAGTAAATATAAGAAAACTAAGTTTAATATGTACAGAAAAAGAAAATCAATCATGAATCCTTATATCATCCATAATGGTGGGTGCTTCATCTATTTAACACCATATTAAATAGGCACTTTCATTGTGGAGTAAAATATATGAGTGCTTATAGAGGAGGCTGGCTATGGAAGCACGCTCTCTCTTCATTTTTTGCAAGTCTCATTTAATAAATCTTAATAAAATAAAGAAATTTTGTTGAAATGTAATGATATAGAATTATTTGTGAGACCTATTTAATATTTTCTTTTGAGATGCTGGGTTGGAGAAAATTGATGCTTATTAAGTATTACCGTAAAACAGGTGATGTGGACATAAGAGACCCATTTAAGCACTCAATTTGGGTACTCTGTTGTGTATGATCTTAATAGCACTATCTTTTAAATAAAAAAACATTTAATAGCACTAATTAAGTATTTCCTTAAAAAACACTAATTAAGTATTAATGGTTACCTAAAAAAAAACCTAGTAGAACTACACATACAACCTTAAAAAAATACACCTAGTTGTATAGCAGACATAAAGATTATACTATCTCCGTCCCTATATATAGGACCATTTTGTTAAAATTACAGGAATTAAGAAAGTGGATTTTGCATTAAAGTTGTTTGTAATCACTATTGTTTTTACAATTTTATCATTTAAGAAAGAGAGTTGGTTTATGTTTTCAACATGTTATTTATTGCTGATTGAAGAAAAAGATGTAGAATAAATAGGGGCATGTATGTAAAGAAATAGTTAATGTACTTAAAAATAACAAAAGAGTCTTATAAAAAAGGACAAATTTTTTTCTTAAAAAGGTCTTATAATTAGGGACGGAGGTAGTAACAAATAACACTTCAAACTATTTTTTTCTCAAAACTGATCGACCAAGCTCTAGTTCGATAGAGAATAGACAACCAAGTTTATGTTTATTGTTAATATGGAATGACGTAAAAGTAAACAATTTAAACCATGCTACTCTCCAATAGTCATTATAACATTTAATGTTATTATGAATTGCTTGAATCAATTAACTAAGAAAAGAATTTTAGAAATCTATTGGACCTTAGTGAATGAATGTTTTTTTTTTGGCCAAGAAGAGTGAATGAATGTTTTACCGATGAAGGAAAAAATAAAAAACACAATTAATATATAATTAATTTATATTAAATAAATTAAGTTGAATATTAGATAAATCACACATAATTGAATTTCTCAAATTTTCATGAATTAAACGTGCATATCTCATACATATAAAAAAAAAAACATCAATTATATGCACATACCATATATATGCATATCTCCCACATTCTTCATGTACTAAATATGATATTTGAAGTCATGAATGTCATGTAAGAATGAATATTATATGTACTAGTAATATATAGTGGTTATAAATTTTAAACCTTAGTATGGTTATGTATTGTGCATCTATTATCTATCAAATAACAAAAAAAAAAATTAAATAATCACATAAAATTTGAAACATTCAAATATTTTATCGACACGTTATAAATTACATCAGTTACCAATTTAAAATTAGACGGAACAACAATAACGTTAATTATTTATTTAGTCTCTTATTTGTCTTCACCTATTATTTTGTTTTGTAAAAAAAAATCTATTATTTTGTATTTTCTTCTCTTCTTTTTCTTTTTCTTTTTGTTCACATGCGTGAAATAAAAGACAATTTTCCAAATGTACAAATACAAAAAAAAAAATTGTTACTCTATAATTATATGAAAAATTTAACATCGATGCAAATATCTATATATTTTCTTATACATTACTTATCTTTAATAAAATATTTTTTATTTTTAGGTATTTTTCTCTTCGATTTCTAATATATCTTATTTATTTTTTATTTGATTGTGGATTTATCAGATTTTATACTTTATACATACTCAATAAATATACATGTCTATATTTATAACATATGTTCATATTTATTCATTTATGTATTTATAGTATAATTTTTAAACTGGACATATTACCAACAACATTTGGCATCCCTTTACGTAGATTTGGATTTCCCAGTGTTAGAGAAGGACACTATAACATATTGGGAACGTCCAATCGTAAATGTGTGGTTGAGATCACGTATAGTGATTTTACTACATTAATATGAACCGTCCGATATGATTAACGAACGAGATATAAAATAGTGAGAAAATTGTTCGCTTCACTACAAATCTTCATCCCTTTGTGTATGGGACCCGATCTACGATCTTGAGCGTGCTCAAGGATCTTCATCTTATTGTGTTGAAGAAACAATGAACTTTAGATTTTAGAAATGTACAGTCATGGTCTTTTGAAAAATTTATTTTGAATTATCACACGTGCAACATATGATTTAACACGTAAAGGAACTTGGGTTTCAATGAATGTAAAGTCATAGCCATCACAATGAATATAACAAATGTACCATGAAAAACCTGAATTATGATAAATACACATGGAAAACTCTTAACAATAAAAGACAAATTTGTTTTTTATATACATTCTTTTATGACTACTTTTATATCGCACGACATGTATTTATTATATATTTGCTCAAAATAATGTATTTATTATATAAACAATTAATCGAAGTAATCTACATCATATCAAGAAGAATCAAGCTTTTTAAGTATGTTGAATAATCCTTTAAAAAGAAGTAAGTTGAGTAATCTTTTAAAAAAAGTAAGTTGAATAATGATGAATAAATTTAAAGAAAATTATTATTTACAAAAAAAGGTGAGCAAAATATCCTACAATTTTGGAGTGTGGAAACCAAACCTTAAAAACCTGAAAATTAAGCTTGCGGTGCAAAATATCTATACTTGTTGGTGAGTTATGATTGGAGATTAGTGTAAAATAATTTTAGTGACGATGTGTATCCTTTAATCTCATTTTTAAAATGATTTAATTGATATAGTTATTTTTGAATCATATCATGGCATAGATCTTGACGTAGTAGCGGAGAAAAAAATAAAATAAATGTTAACAAGTGTTTTTGGACATTGTTTAAGCAATTAAAAGTAATAATTTTTTGCATAAAATTTTATGTAATTATTACTTTTACATGTGTTTGATTTATGTTTTTAAGATAAAATTTCTGATAATAAATTCCTTAAATAATACTGTTCGAACACCAGTTAGCATAACTCAAAAAATAATTAAGTGAACCTATTGAGTTTATCCATGTTTCCATGAGTGGAAAGTATGAGAAAGCGAGAGAGAACTAAGAAACAAAGTAACTAAATTCTAAACCGAATATTCTCACGGTAGAGAATCAATATACTGAGATTAAATAAAAGGAAATGTTAAAGTGTGTCCTTTAGGCATTGGTTAATTAAGATGATAAAAATAAAAATGTTGTATTAAAAAATGGTGAAGAGTGATGAATTTAACTTTTTAAAAATCAAAATATTGTTGAATCTAATGTAAACGTACTAGAGCACTTGTTAGCATTACCCTTAAATAAAATGAATAAGGGTTTTGTTAACAAGTGCCCTAAGGACATCGTTTAAAGAACCCACATAAGAAAATTATGCATTGAAAATACAAGTCAAACACTTGTTAAAGTCAAAACTGTACAATTTCTACTGCAAAAGTTGCTACTTTTAGATGTTTAAACACTGCCTTTTAGGCACTTGTTAACATTTTTCAATGAATAATAAAAAAAATGCTAAGCACTAACTAATTAAAGTTGTAAACAACTAACTGCAATAGCTAGCCTAGCCTAATTAATTTACGGGTCATGCTAACTTGTACTTTAAGGGCATAAGTTAAGGAGCTTAATATAGAATTAAAAAATAATTTTTATATTAAAAAAATAACTTTTAAATTTTTTAAGACATTAAATACACAATTTTTTTAAAAGAAAAACTTTTGCATTTGATTTCATAACTTATACTTCAAGAACACGTGTTAGCATTTTCCTTAATTTAATCACTCTAATATCTAATAGGGCCACTAAAATAAATTCATCAAACTTGATTTGTGATGGGCATAAACAACGAATTGCTGAAGTTGAAAACGCATATTAATGTAATAAACTTATAAAATCAATTCTGGAGTGCAAAATATCTAACACTATTTAGGTGTTTTCTTAATTATTACTTTTCTAATTGAAAACTTTAATGTTTTAATAGTATGAAAAGTAACTAGTATTTAGATAAAAGTAAATTTTCGCTTAAAAAAATAAAAGTAATTTTTATTAATTTCATAAAATAAGTTTCTTAATTTTAAAAAATAATTTTCAAACATGATATGACACATTGGTGACATGTGATTGGATGTTAATGTAAAATAATTTTACACTGACAGTGCATATTCTTTAATCTCATTTTTAATTTTTTTTAATTCATATAATTATTTTTGAAGTCATGTATTATGGGTTATATGTGTTAATTAACCATGTAAATTTTTTACATAGACAGCCTTGAACTCCTTTTAATAATGCTAATCTGATTGAATCAAGTTAAACCATACTCGTTCTTCTTCGGTAGTTTGGTTCACATTTTATGAGGAAGTTTTGTAAAATAAACAAAAAATCAAACAAACAAAATCTATTTCTATCTTTTCTCTGAAATTGAAACAAACTAATGAACATATATTTCTTCAAAAAAAATAAAAAATACTGAACATATACATCAATGAGGAAAAAAAAACTAACAGAAAAAGTATTAATGATTGAGCTCCATCAACAAATAAATTATAAAATTATGGAAAATATCTCTTTTATCTCTACTAATATTATAAGAATGCTTGTGTTCAACAAAAAGTGATACAAAAGTATTATATTTAAGAAATGTTTGGCTTCGAGTTCAAGCTAAGGTAGAACGAAATATATAGCCAAAAGTCAAAAGTGTGTATCAAACTATGTAGAAAGGTCTATTTCAATTCAAGAACTTAATGCCAACTTATCAAATAACAGTTTCAAAATCAAATCTAAGGGATCCAGTTCCACTTACATAGCAAGAAGGAATTGCACAACAAAAGATTTCCAGTAACAACACAATATTACTAGACTGTGAATTCAAAAGCACTTATGAATCAACCAGTGGTTTTCTGAGGCTTCTTCCACAAGACACCAATCTTCTTCAACACATTCCCATTTTTCTTTCCTTGCAGATCACTCCAATCATCAATCTCATCATAAAAGTTCAAGTGCTTATTCTTCATCACATTATTGTTGTAATTGTTGTCCATAGACATCGATCTCTCTGCGATCATTCCATTGTTCCCCGCTGAAAACATAGCAGCAGCTGCCTCTGCGGCCTTCCTCCACTGATCACATTGCACCTTGACTCTTTTCAATTCAGCGTCTTTTTCCGTATTCGCCACTTGTGCAGCTTCCAACTGCTCAGCCACCCTCACCATCTTACTATTTCTCTTCTCTGCCTCCTCCATCATTATCTTCAATTTAGCAATAGCCTCGCGTTCTGCAGCCTTAGCCGCCCCTATTTCGGCTGCAACTTCCTCTTTCATTATGCCATCAAGTGTGAATGTGAACCTCTTGTTGATTTCCAACTTCAACATTTCATTTTCTTCTGATATGTTTTGCAATGTCGTCTCCTTATCCATCATTTCACTCTTCATTGCCGCTACATATTCGTCTAACCTTTTAAGTTCCTTCTTAAATTCTTGTTCTTTTTTCGATGACAGTGACACACTTTTTTCAAGCTTCGAATTCAACCTCTCATTCTCATCCACAATACCTTGCAACTCATTTTCCTTATCCATCAGTTTCTCTTTCAACTCCTCAATTTCAGCTTTCTCTCTTTCCAATTCGGACTCCCTCTGACTCAATTCAGATTTTACCCGTTCGATCAACTCATAGGCATTCCTAATCTTCACCGTGTTCTGAATCTGTTCTTCTTGGAATTTAATCTCGGCAATCTCAATCGCAGACCTAAGTAGTTCAACCTCAGACCTCGAAGAACGAAACTTGATTTCAATGTGATTAGTACTATCTTTCTTTTCCAATCTTTCAGATTCCACTTCCAAATTTCTGTCATGTGCAAGGCTTGGCTCAAGTTTTCTTACATGCACAGATTTTGCAGCATCAGCTCTTAACAACTCGACAGTTCTTTTCGCTGCCTCAAGTTGTCGCAAAGTCTCGTTCACCAAAGGTTGAGCCTGATTCGACTCTTTGCAATCTTGGAGCTGGTTTTTCATGTTTTTCACAAGAGAAAGTGATTTTGATAACTTGTGCTTCAAGTTTTGTAGTTCTGTGTCTGATGATTCTGCTATTTGAGTATGTGTTTTCTCAATATTCGCGATCAATTCAAATTGAACCTTGGCTTCTTGCTGAGCTTGCTTATTGCATGATTCAGACACTTTCAGCTGGTCTCTAACCTTCAAATCCTCTTTAAGTTGCAAATTTTGAGTTCCAATTCATGTATTCTGCTACTACTAGGGCGTTTTCGCTAAAGCAACACAATCATAAATGGATTAGAATTCTGAACAAATTTCAAGAATTTGGATTATTGTTAAAGACTCCTTTAAAACTTCAATGAAAACCTTTGATATCTAAATCGTAATTTGAAGAAATTTTGGAGTTGGCTGCACAACATATAGGGAAAGACCTCTATTCGGTTGAAATGTAACACATTCATAAAAACAGAAGCAAAAACTCAAAGAGTGATCAAGTATCAAAGCATACATTAATCCATAGGATTTCTAGAATGACCAAATATATGAAAATATGGAAAAATAAAAGCCTGTCCGAGCACAAACGACTCCTAATTATACTAGTGTTAAGTCACTTATAAATTAACCTAAAACAAAGTAACTTCTAAATTAACCATAAACCCCTGAGGAAAAAATCTAAGACCCAATTTGATCCTCACAAAAATAAACTCAGTTTTTAGTCCTTGAAAAAAATAAACTAAACTAGCACACTTTAGTCTCTGCCTCAACCTCTATCCAAATGTTATAGAGACCAAAATGTTTATTTCTAATCATCCATAGGGACCACAATTTACGATAAAATCATTGATACTACTCATTTTCAAAAGGAAAATGCTAAATTTCCAGAAAGACATTGCTCGATAACATCACGAAAGCAACATGATTGGATACCTAACAACAATATGCGGTGTTTTCTGCCAAAGTCTAAGATTAAAGCCATTGGCTTTAACACATATAGCATCTCGCAATGTTTTTGCAAACAAACAGTTCGTTGTATATAGCAGTGTCGTTTTCTAAATTGTCACATGATGAACACATGTGAGAAGTGTTAACGGACATGTCAGCACAAAAAATCAATTTTCAAAATTGGTCCCAGAATTTTGTAAAGGATCACAATAAGACTCCACTCAAAAATTAGTAAAAGATAACAAATGAATCACGTTTTGCATTTATATACTGGGGAAATTATGTTCTCATGTTTCCCATTGTTCCATGAATCATGATAAATATACAAAAAATATTTGAAATAAAAATATAAAAGAAGCTGAAAAAAAAACAACTATTGATTGATTAGTATATGATAGAAAAACATGATACGAGGAAATACCGCAGGTGCCGTGTTTCTGGGTGATCTACGGTCGGTGACTATGAAACTTTTGTCGTTTGATGATGTTTTATGAAATTGGTTGAATGCAGTGTTAGTATCCACTGAGTTTGAGGCACTTACTCTGAAATAAACAGAAAATGTGATGTAATCTGAACAAAAGAAATTTTTATGTAAATAACGGAAACACAGGTACAGTATTTCTACTAGTAGCAACAATAAAGACCTGTAATAAGTGGTTCACCATTTATATTAAAGCAAAAGCAGTAGTGTCTTTAAATCACTTTGAAATTTGAACCGAGCAACTCAATACAGATGCTTTTATGCTTTGTGTATTTGAAATGTCCGTGGTCGTTCGATCAAGATCATATGATCTATATTCAAGCTTAATATTTTAAATTATAAAATAAAAATTAAAACGGGCATTTTTATGGAGCTTATGATCTTAATCAGACGATTGAGGATATTCAGACTACGTGAATGCGGGGAATTTTCGATTGCAGATAATCTGATTTCAATGTAGAGAGCATATATGGGTAGAGCATAGAGTAGGTTACCAACAATTTAATTTAAACCCACCCAAATTACAAGAGGCACCTAATGTTGTAACTTTGAGAAGAGTTTTAAATAGCTCTAGCCATGGCAATAGCAATCACATCAAAATCTTGATATTGTAGAGAATTGTAGTCGGATGTGGCCGATGTGATCACAATCACATCGCATACACTTTACAATTTCGAAGGCATAAAAAAAGTGTGTTGTAGTTTATATCGTAGTTGTAGACCTTTATTTAAGTAGTAGATTATAAAATGCTTGACTATATTTTTTTGGCTTAATTGCACTTTTGGACTCCTATCTTTTCAAAAGTTGCGGTTATGGACCCCTAACTAATTTAAATACAAAACAGACCCTTATGTTTTAATTCTTTGACAGTTTTGGACCCCCACTCCATTGTTGACTTGGTCGCTACTGACGTGGCACCCACATCCCATTAGTGAGGTGCCACGTGGCTGACGTGGATGAATTAAAAAAAGTAAAAAAAAAAAAATACACGTGGCACCTCACTAATGGAATGTGGGTGTCACGTCAGCAACGACCAAGTCAACAATGGGGCGGGGGGTCCAAAACTGCCAAAGAATCAAAACATAAGGGTTTGTTTTGTATTTAAATTAGTTAAGGGTCCATAACCGCAACTTTTGAAAAGATAGGGGTCCAAAAGTGCAATTAAGCCTATTTTTTTTAAAGAAAAATGTTTGGGTTATGCTGATGAGTGCTCCGGGACGGATTGAGATTCTCTCAATTGAAATTTTTTTCAAGTTTTCTCATGTGGAATCTCAACCATTAATCATGAGAGAGAAAGTGAGAATTAAATTATAATAAAAAGTGGTTGTTGTATTTTAATGGTGAAGATTGAAAAATAGAGAAAACTTGAGAAAATTTTCAATGGAGAGGATCCAAATCCCTCCGAGACAATGATTAAGAAATCGTAATATTTGCATTAAATGCTTGAATAATGACTTAAAAAGGACAATATTTACATTCAAATTGTATAATCAATACATTAAATGCTTTCTCTTTTGCCTTAAAATTTTCTCTTTTACCTTCCTTAACCAGCGCCTGAAGACACCAGTTAACAATACCCTTAATTTTAAACAACCATTTTAACTTGAAATTTATGACTCTCTCCAACCACAAGTTTTGCAATTTTTTTCTTGCTTGTTATATCGTAGAATTTCTTTTTGTGTGTATAAACTGAATATCATCCAATGGGAACACAAAATTTGTACTTTGGTATAATGAGATTTGAACTTCAAAAGAAAATGTGGTCAACAGATTCATAATTTGATATATGAGGACATTATTAACATTTACTTCTTTCCATAGTGACTCAGATTACCATTGGTGATGAAAAAATTGTAAATTGTATTTTCAATAAATTTATACAAAAATATAAATATTGATAATATTTCATTTAAAATAATTTTACTGTGTTTGTTTTAAATTTAAAAATATTATGTGTGTATTCATATTCTTTTTGAAGAAGTACACCAAAAATAATATTCTTTTAGAAGAAATATATACATGTGTTCATACTTATGGCTGCTTGAGGCACTCGTACTTATGGTTGCTTGTCCCGACACCACTAGCCAACCCTCGTGTGAATTGATTAACAATTCAAATTACTAGCCTATCGTTATTTTTATCGGGGATAATCAAAATTGAGAGCTTCAGACAAGTATACCCCAAGGTTTTAAACCAACATCACCAAACCAACTCAAATGAATTACCAAAATGTCCTTGGACTTGAAAATTACTACCTCCCTAAAAATCATTTATTACTTATTAATTAAATTTAGTTTAGAAGATAACTAATTAAAATCTTCTCAAAAAAAGGTCATCAATTAAATTATTGTATAAGTAAATAAATTATTTTATTTTATATTTTGATTTAATTAGTTTATTAAAACACCTAACACACCACATTTTTTTAATGTTTAATAACTCTTCACCTACCAATTTTTGTATAATAAAAATATGAAATTAAAGGATAGAGTGAAACATAGTAGCATCGAGAATAACAGTGTGTCTCCACATTCTTCAAAGGAAATTGCTAAATCTAGCTAGACGTACTATAATAGCGAAGCCTTCACGAATCGTTTTTCAATGCATTTTTTTGTTTCTCTCCCCTAATTGTAGTCTCTCTCTTTCTCTTTCGTTTTTTTAAAGAGGCTAAAATGAATCGCATTACCACAACAAAAAGACCTTCCTAGCACAAGGTGTCTCTCTCTTCCGTTTATTCCACTAAAGCAAGTATTTTGATTGGTTAATTTTTATTCGGGATCAATTTGTAATGATTTCTTTCCCTTAAAATAGCACCGCTCTTCTTTAAATATCTACGAAGAATTGAAAAGTATGTGCGACCTATCAATTTTAATCGATATTAGGGTTGTACAAAAATTGGTTATGTCAAATTTAGCTGGACCTAAACCCAACCTTAACTTAAATCAAACCAATTATTTAGACATGAATCCGACCATAAAATTGACATTATATAAGTTCAAAATAAATGGGATGATGCAAAAGATAAGATCGAGTTGGTCTCAAGACAACTCATTTGATATAATTTTTTTAAATTTAATATGTGTTGTTATAATATTTTTAAAAATAAAAATATAGTTATTATAAGCATATTGATTTATCATTCTTTAAAAAAAAAGTTTGTAAAAAAATATGAAAGGTTTCACCATTTTTTTTTTCTATATTTTTCACCCCAAAACCCTCTCTTTCAAACTCTCGGACAAAACCTTAGCTATGTTAAATACATTTCTCCGGTGTTCCAAACACGAGAAACAACTTATTTCTTCAGCTCTCTCTTAATGAAACTCTCGCGTACCAAACAAACCATAAATTCCAATTTGTTGTTGGTATATGTGATTTTAAGGTAGAGTTTCCTATCTATACAGGATGGTGAAAACTGAAAACTCTTAATCTAACAACATGGTGAAAGCGAAGAATATCTGACTTTTACCAAGTTTAACTAACTTTGACTTCCGTTGACTATATCTCAACTAACTTTGACTTCAATTTTGCACATCTAACATTTGCTTAAATACATTTTGACATGTGTTAATACAATTAGTATTGAGTATTATTAGGATCGGTTCTATAAGCCTTTTGCTGTCTATATGAATCAATAAAGTTGTGCTTTGTCATTCTTATATTTTTTTGATGTAAAATTTCGTTCATAAATAAGGTTTTAAAAAAATATTTTCAATAAAATTAATCAAAATGAGTGTTTTATATATATATATATATATATATATATATATATATATATATATATATATAGGGTTTTGTTAGAAGCCACCTATGAATGTGTCTTTTAGCAACCCACACCTCAAGGTGTGATTATCCATTTTTTAGTTATAAATTTGCTAAAAGACACCTTCATAAAAATTAGTAGGTGTCTTTTAGCAAATACCTATAGGATAACTTGCAGAAAAGTGTCTTCTAGAAGGAATACTTATATTACCTATTAAGTAAAAATATTAATTTTGATGTCCTGGAAGGTATAACTCCATGAACAGATTTCATGCTGAGGCCTCCCTGAGTAGTATAACTCTATGAATAGATTTCAAGATTTTTTTGAAGAAAGATTTCTAGATTTTTTGGTCAACGACTTAGCCTCGCTTGTTCATAAATAAAAGGAAAATGACTGGCATAATGTAAATATATAATTATGTATACCAGTAAATATCAAACATACTGATCCATTTCAATCTATATTTAGCAGTGTCAGATTGAATTTGGTTCATGGTTACCACATCAGCTATTAATCTTACATGTTAGTAGGGATTAGAGATATATTTAAGCTTAAAAAGATTGAAGAAAATAAAAAGGTTGGCAAAAATTAAGCTTACCATTCTTTTGTGATGCAAGCACAAATGAATCTAAACTTGTTTAGGGGATAAGATAGCTAATACTTTGAAACAAATGCAAACAATATAGAAATGCCCCACAAAATTAGTTCAATTTATATAAGACTCCTTCTTCCAGTTGTAACCCTTCAGTATCTATAGAGCTATTGATAGGTTCGACCGAGCGGTAAGTAAAATCTAGACAAAGATTATTTTAGGTGGAATTCGAACTCCAATTCAAAATCTGCCCGTAATATAAGGACGCAATAGGCCAAGCATTTCAAGATTACCTTGTCTTTGGGGTCTGCATGATTATAGGACCTCACAACTTCTTGAAATTGAATGGTCCCTCTCCCTGACCCACAAGTTCTGTTACCGTTCAGAAAAATATCATCAACCGATGAAACAAGGAATCCAATGAAAATGTGATGGAAGTTAGATATACAATAAATGTGTTCATGCAAAATTGATGTACCCCTCTTTTATTCTTTCCTTTTTAACATACTCGAATAGAAATCTAAAATTTTAGAAACCATACTAAAATAATTTAAACGGACAATGATCTATGGACACTATAAAGGGTCAAATACAAATTGTGATATAGTGCCAATGTGCATTGTAAAAAGAAGGGGCACATGCCCCATCCATTGTGTTTTGTCTCCCCAAAAGGGAAAATCAAATGATGACTTGGCTCTTACCCATTTACATTTTTTCATAATTGATTTTTCAACGACTATGAAAACAAACATGATTGTTTACATGAGTAATTTTTAGAAAAAAATTAAAAAATGAGAGTGAAGGAACCACAACGTATTTAGCGATTACTTTTTAAAGGGTAGGACACTTGTTAAGGATTAAAAAAAAATTAAAAATAGCATTTTTTAAAAATTAGAGTTCAAAACGTAAGTTACTATACAACCTCTAAAAATAAATTACTATACAAGTTTCAAGACAAGTTTATTATATTTTGGTTTGTTAACATGGTTGATATTTGTTAGCATTTTTCTTTTTAAGTCATTAAAATTGAAAATTATAAAACCTTGCATCTCCCGAACTTATTTAAAACAGAGAAAGTACAATGCAGTTTTTTAGTAGAGATATAAATGATAAGTTACAATGCAGTTAACAGTAAAAAAAATAAATAGCAATTAATCCAGAAAAGTAACGTAAAAAGAGATTCTTTTCCATCTAGAAAAGCAATTATTTAATGTGTATGTGATTATGATCATCTCACCTTGAATGTGTTTGGACTTCAGGGTCAAGTAATGAAGTAAGTGAGCTTGCAAACACTACGATCGATCTTCCTTGTTGGTTCTAATTATCTACTTCTTAATTCTTCTTGTGGATCGTACAAGTGCAGAGAAAACAAATAAGATAGTGATTGAGGAGAAAGTATAACTAAGTGAAAGTCTAAATTGGGTTGAACTTAGTATGTGTTTGAAGAGGCGTTAAATTTTTTAAAACCCCAGCACAAAATCACGTATATAGTGAAGCCATACATACTAGTTTCACAATATCACATTAAATCCTGTTTTAGGACGCGAAAATCTTGCCTCCACCGCTAATCCAAACAAGGGCTTAAATGCACACAACATTTATCAAGAAAGCAAAACCTAATCATATCATTGATGAGACAAATATAAAAAAATAAAATAAGGGACTAGTATATAAGGTAATGGGCGCCTTAATAAAGTTATGAACCACGCTATTTACTTTTGTATCGTGATATAAAAAAAAGCTTTGGAAGAAATTTGGTGGCCGTGTTATTATTTGTTTTGCAACGGTTTTATGATTTTAATTTTGCATTCAAAAGAGGGTGTAAGTCTTAGAATTCGTAGTTGTGTGTAACACAACCTCACAAAATTGATATGTAAGGTAAAAATTACTCTCAAACACGTTATCTCTTACCTGATATATGACTCTTTAACACACCACATCATGCCTAAATATCTAGAACGTGGATATAGGATAATCATAAAAAAACAAATATAAATCTATAATTCGTAATCATAAGAAAGTATATATGGTTAAAGTTGAATCGATTAAGAGTTTTAGAATTTGATCCCTAACCAAAATAACTCGTAGGATTTGTTTGGATCGGTGCATTTGAGTTTATTTACCGTCATTGACCCTTGGCATCGTAAGATAGTTGTTACTTTACTATGACCATTTACTATGGCTCAATACATCAGACAACTAGCTAGTAAGAGTTGTTATTGCATGCGTCTCCTCAGCCTGATCACTTTAATCTTTACCAAACCAGAGCCCCACAGCTTTTAATTAATTAAACTTTTAAGATGCATAGTCTAATTTGATCCGATTCCTTATTTTATATTTTAGCATAATGATTTTGCTTCAATTTGTAGATTAAGAAAGTAGCATGCATATTCACAAAAAAATAATAGAATTCACCAATTTCTTGTCCGCACATATATGTTATAAATCGTAATCCATGCTCGATAGAATTAGGCTAATACAATTATTAAAGCTTGTAACATACAAACAAAAGAATGTTGTCCTAACCTTTAATTGCAGGTCATTGCACATTTCTTACAACTATCTGCATCTATCTATATCTATATATAAGAGAAACAATCAAGAACAATTGTAGAGCTTAATTGTGATCGTGACAAGACCCAAATGGAAAAGGAAAAATGCAAAAGATAGATAAATTTCATTTTATACGTTGTTGCCTTGCCTTACAGGAAAAAGTACACAAACGTCACGTCCATATTCAGAATTATTGAATAAAAATAGACTCATATTTCGATTTTATGATTTAAATTTGACTTAGTTGGATCAACAATAAATTAGTTCAATGATAATAAATTTGAATTGTTTAAACAAATGGTTAGAAAAAACTTTGTACTTATGACTTGTCAAATAAAAATACGACTTAGTTAGTGATTATACTTAGTGTTCAGACAAGTAATTCAAATTTTAGGATCCAAACACCCCTTTTACTTGCTTTGAACCTTTGTTGTGCAAAAAAAAAGAGTGAATACCCAAATTTGTCTCTGAATTTTCACGAATCGGACAAAAACGTCCTCCAATTTATCGAAATGCACGCTTTGTTCCTGAATTTAACAAACGTCCATCAAAATAGTCCTTCCGTCCAAATGCTTTGTTAGTGCTGCTGAGCTGTCGTCCTGCATGTCTTGTTGTCTTGTACACGTGTCAACATGGAAGCCACGTGTACAAGGACCAATTTGATTTAAACGCTAAAAATTTCAGTTTTACTTTTTAAATTCAATTTTTCCTATTTTTTCAAATTTAGCCCTCTATTACCCATACCTTTCCATCCTCCTCACATTTCAGTCAGAACATCAAAAACGTCCCTGACCTTTCTCCTTCCCGCTAAAACCTTCATCATCTTCACCACTTCAAAAGCATCACCATCTCTAGCGAGGAACGTTGCAAAAGATTCCGTCATTTCTTAAGGTAACGTTGTTCTTGTTCGTTTCCCATTAAGTCTTGTTCGTTTCTCCATTTTTCTGTCCATTTTTGTGATTTTCGTTTTCAATTTTTAGGCATTCGTTTTCAACTTTAGGGTTTTCATCGTCATCATCATCATGCTTGCTTTGATGTTCGTTTTTGCTTGCTTTAATTGCATTTTTTAGATTACTGATTTTAGGGTTTTGTGTTAAAGACTATAAATTTTCATGTTTTTATGTGTTGGTTACTAAAAATGATGAACTAATGTAGTTATGAACGATAAAAAGTGGTTGATTAAAATAGTTTATAAAAATGGTTTATTTTGTACTGTGATTTACATTTTTATGTTGTTTTGCTTGTGATTATGACTAATGTTGACAAAATCCTAGGATGCAGACAATATCACGCTAATCCTGCATCAGAGTGGTTGTTTAGAGCGAGATGAGTATCGGAGCCAGAAGAAGAAAATGCTTAAAATGTTGGAAATGATGTACCAGGAAATGGTGAAAATGCTGGACATGTTGCAAAAAATGTTGGAAATGTTAATTTTGCAAATCTTGTTGCTGAAAATGATGGACAAGTTGCAGAAACTGCTGAAAATGTCAATGTTGGAAATGTTGTTGCGGGAAATGTTGCAATTCAGGGACAAAATGTTGTCAATGTTGTTGCAAATGAAGTAGTGCCTGAACATGTATGATTGTTAAATCTTAAGGATCGATTTGATAGTTAGTGATATAATTTATGGACTTATTTGATTGAATGTTTTATGATTTATGGACTGATATGATTGAAAATGTTGTTGCAGGGTGTTCCTGCAAGGAGGTATGACATTAAAGGGCCAATTATTTCAAATGAGAGGCCTAAGAAAACACCAGTGAGAGGTCCTGCACCAGCACATCCAATTGCTCCTGCCATTGTTAGAGTTCCATATCCAAATTATGGTCCATCCGATTCAACTCAACCTAAGTTCATGGAGTTTATCCCAACCCCCAGATTTCCAAAGAAGTGATACTTGATGCATGTTTAGATTATGCTTTTTGGAATATTTTGACTTGTTTAAATTATTCCCCCTAGTTGGGTATCTTTTTGTCTATGTAATATTTAAGAACATCCTTCTATGACTTATGACTTGTTAATGCCCCATAGTTTGGTTGTTTTTGCCTATGTAATATTTCAAACTGAAGACATATGACTTATTTAATAGTATTTTCAAGGATGAAGTTGTGTGTTCTATCATTTTTACTTTGTTCTGCAAATATATGCTACAAGGATCAAATTGGATATATGTTTATATAATTCACGAACTTATTTGACGGTTTTTAAATATAATTTAGGGATCGATTTGATAGTAAGTAAAAATTAACAAGGACTATATTGCATAATATTTTCTGAAATCGATTAATTTCGTCCTTGAAATTTTTTGTCAATATCGATCAATTTAGTCCCTGCTTATGTGGCATCTGACATGACAACCCATCTGTGAGGTTAACGGCCACGTCATCACTGTTAACGCCCCAAATGGACGTAGGGACTAATTTGATTGAGATATGACAAATTCAGAGACAAAGCGTGCATTTCAATGAATTGGGAGACGTTTTTGTCTGATTGGTGCAAAATCAAAGACGAATATGGGTATTTACTCGTCAAAAAATCATGCTAAAAATTTGAAATTTAATTTTGACACAAGAGGGGTTCAAACCATGTAATCTATGACATTCAGATCTTAAAATTCAAATGTGTAAAAACATGTGTTTTCTTATTGAATTTTAGAATCCGAATGGATGAAAATCATTAAAAAAATACAAAAAACCTTGCCACAAGCATTTTCGTGGCTAAATTTTTCTCGTTAAAAATAGCACATATACTCAATTCGAATTAAAGAATCTTAAAATTCATAGGCATTTTTGTGTTTTTGAAAGACCTGTGAGAAGCATGAAGAACGATATAAGAATTATCTTGTTATTAAATATATCAACAGAATGATGAATTGGAGAATAAGCAAAGATGGTAAAATATTGGGCACAACCGAGTAGAATTTGTCACTAGCTAGCTACAATCATTCAAGTGTTTCATTGGCTTATTCATGAGATTGTTAATTTCATTGGCACATTCATATTCTTTCGAAGATATAGAATGGATAAAGAGGTGTCTAAGAAACATTACACTCGAAATAAAGAAAGAAATGTTATGTTTACAATTTTTTAGATCACCAACAACGTATATCTATATTGTTTAGATATCATCTTATTTTTTACTCCCTTCGGTTTTATTTATGAGACATTTAAGTCAACAAAATTTAATGTATCTAATTCAAATTATAGATTAGATACATTAATTTTTGTGAACCAAAATGTCTCTTATGAATAAGATTGGAGGGTGTAACTAGTTATTTCTCTCATTTACTATCATATCAATAATTAAAAATGATACTTATACTAGTTGTCTTTTTTTTTGGTATAAATCGGACATCCTCCGTGCGCAACTGCGGAGACTAATTCCTCGAGCATTGTGGGACCCAAATGGGCAGCAAGCTCTCCATAAGAGTTTTAACGCTGCTGCATGTCCAAGACTGGATTCGAACCCAGTACCTTGGTTAAGCTAGAAGAGACCCGTTCTATCTCATCTAAGTGCTCTTGGGTATACTAGTTGTCCAACTATCACATTTTTAATTGGACAAATAATCATTTTCGTCTATAAATGTGTAACGAGTAGCAACAACACTATTTCAATGTATCAAAATTCTAAAATAATATTTGATTATGCACTCCGTTAGTGAAAACAGTCTCTGAGATTAAAATGCTCCTTTAATACTTAATATGTCATACAAGTCTATCAATATACTTACTCTAATAGTATTTCAAGTTATTGTTAGCAATGATAGACTATAACATTAGAGACTATTTTAAATAACATAATATATAATTAAGTATTATTTTAAAATTTTGATACATTAAATCTATCGTGGTTATTGGTTAGATATTCTTGGACGCAAATGACTATTGTCCTTTTTTTTTTTTTTTCCTTCATTCTTATAGTCACATCAATTGTTAAAAATGATGTATTTTTGGTTGTTCAATGGTTATCGATTTGTGGATTGTTTGAAATAACATTCTCATTTCTTGATAAAGAATAACAAAAGAGAAAAGTGACAACGGGTCCAAAACACCAATAATTTATAGCGATTCTCTTCACCCATCACACAAACACACATACCACTGAGCTACTACTGCTAGTGTCACTGAAAGGTGACAAAAGGAAAGGAAGGACCACCACACTAACTTTCCTCTTCCTTTTTTCCTTCCAAAACAAACAACAAACAACAAACAAACCCTACTAGTACTATACTAAACCCCCCACGCCTCCTTCCTTCACCATAACCCTAAAACCCCTTCACAATGTCAATGGCTTATTCCATCACCCATTTCCACAAACTTCCACTCCATTCCTCTTCAATTTTCTCTCCCATTCCTCGCTTTCCTTCAAATCTTTCCCTCCCATTCCATTCCCTTCTCAAATCCTCTCCAAAACCTCTCTCCCTTTCCACCACCACCAACGCCGCCGCAACAACCATCACCACCGCACCACCACCACAACAACAATCACAAACCCAACCAAAACACGGTAAAAGAACCGACATAAAAAAGATCCTTATCCTCGGCGCAGGACCAATCGTAATAGGTCAAGCATGCGAATTCGATTACTCAGGAACACAAGCATGCAAAGCATTACGCGAAGAAGGCTACGAAGTTATTCTCATAAACTCAAATCCAGCAACAATCATGACAGATCCAGAAACCGCTGATAGAACTTATATCACACCCATGACTCCTGAATTAGTCGAACAGGTTCTCGAATCCGAACGCCCCGACGCGCTTCTCCCGACCATGGGCGGCCAAACCGCGCTTAATTTGGCCGTCGCGTTGGCCGAGAGCGGCGCGTTGGAGAAATATGGAGTTGAGTTAATTGGTGCTAAATTGGAAGCTATTAAAAAAGCTGAAGATAGAGAGCTTTTTAAACAAGCTATGAAGAATATTGGGATAAAAACACCACCTTCTGGTACTTGTAGTACATTAGAAGAGTGTATGCAAATTGCGAATGAAATCGAGTTTCCTTTGATTGTTAGACCGGCTTTTACACTGGGAGGAACCGGTGGTGGGATTGCGTATAATCGCGAGGATTTGATGGAGATTTGTAAAGCTGGGATAGCTGCTAGTTTGACTAATCAGGTTTTGATTGAGAAATCTTTGTTGGGTTGGAAGGAATATGAGCTTGAGGTTATGAGAGATTTAGCTGATAATGTTGTGATTATTTGTTCTATTGAGAATATTGATCCTATGGGTGTTCATACTGGTGATTCGATTACGGTTGCTCCAGCGCAGACTTTGACCGATAAGGAGTATCAGCGATTGAGAGATTATTCGATTGCGATTATTAGGGAAATTGGTGTCGAGTGTGGTGGTTCTAATGTTCAATTTGCTGTTAATCCTGTTGATGGTGAGGTTATGGTGATTGAGATGAATCCTAGAGTTTCTAGGTCTTCTGCTCTTGCTAGTAAGGCTACTGGGTTTCCTATAGCGAAGATGGCTGCGAAGTTGTCTGTTGGTTATTCCTTGGATCAAATTCCGAATGATATAACTAAAAAGACTCCTGCTAGTTTTGAGCCTTCTATTGATTATGTGGTTACTAAGGTATAATTCATGTCATCTTATCGTTTTTTGTTTAAAAATTTAATCTTTCTGTGTTGCACTTTGAGTAAATTGGTGTTTTAGTCATTGAAATTGTAAGCGTCAGTAAATTTAGCCCCTTGAGTTGAAAAATATCAATCAGTTTAGTCCTTGAAATTGATATTTTCCTTTTAAGTTTTGTATGCATGTGTAATTATACACTAATATGCGACTTTATATGTGATTTTGGTTATCTAGTTTGTAATCTGATTAATAAACTAATGTTTATGATATGGAGCAAGACATGTGATTATTGTCGCTGATAGATGACAATTTTTGATTTGTTATTGTTTGTTGCTTTTAATTCAATTTTGTGTTTACTCTGTTTGATTTGCAGATTCCTCGGTTTGCTTTTGAAAAATTTCCCGGTTCTCAGCCAATATTGACAACACAAATGAAATCGGTTGGAGAGTCGATGGCAGTGGGGCGAACCTTCCAGGAGTCCTTTCAAAAAGCTGTGCGTTCTCTAGAACACGGCCATGCTGGATGGGGTTGTGGAGCAGTGAAGGAGTTGGACTATGACTGGGAACAATTGAAGTATAACCTCCGGGTTCCTAATCCAGAGCGCATCCATGCTGTATATGCTGCAATGAAGAAAGGGATGCAAATTGATGAAATCTTTGAGCTGAGTTTTATTGATAGATGGTTTCTCAGGCAGTTGAAGGAGCTAGTTGATGTCGAAAATTTCTTGATGTCGAATAACCTGTCTGATTTGACGGATCTCGATTTCTATGAGGTAAAAAGAAGAGGGTTTAGTGATAAACAGATAGCATTTGCAACCAAGTCCAATGAGAAAGAAGTCCGAAGTAGGCGGCTATCTCTTGGTGTTGTTCCAGCATATAAGCGAGTTGATACCTGTGCTGCAGAATTTGAAGCCAATACTCCTTATATGTACTCATCTTATGATTTTGAGTGTGAATCAGCTCCCACTACAAAAAAGAAGGTTTTGATTTTGGGTGGAGGGCCAAATAGAATTGGTCAAGGGATTGAATTTGACTATTGTTGCTGTCATGCATCCTTTTCTCTCCAGGTTTGTTATCTTTTCCTTTGTATTAACTAGATTCCAGATATTCAAGTATTCATGCTCCACTAGTTGTGTTTTATTTGTGGATACCAATAAACAAATGAACATAATGTTATTAATCTTTTTCATCTATCTATGATAGTGTGCCTACCATGACTTTAGCCTTCAGTAATTAAGTATTATATTTGAATTTCATGCACGGTCCATCAGTTTAGTGCTATGTACTTTAAGGTGATGAACTTGTCAGTGTTCTGTTTTGTGCTTACCATGACTTTAGCCTTCAGTGATTAAGTATTATATTTGAATTTCATGCACTGTCCATCAGTTTAGTGCTATGTACTTTAAGGTGATGAATTTGTCGGTGTTTTGTTTTGTGCTTCAAGTTGAATAGGATCTGGTTCTCACTCATCTCGATATTTGGCCTGATAAGTCATATATTTTATTGCTGTGCTACTACTTTTATTAAATGTCATCATTGTCCATTGGTTTTGCAGGCAGCAGGATATGAGACAATCATGGTGAATTCAAATCCCGAGACCGTATCCACAGATTATGACACTAGTGATCGTCTCTACTTTGAACCCTTGACTGTTGAAGATGTTTTGAACATTATTGATTTGGAAAGGCCTGATGGTATCATTGTACAGTTTGGAGGTCAAACACCATTGAAACTAGCTCTCCCTCTACAACGATACCTAGATGAACACAAGCCAGCGTGCGCCAGTGGGGATGGTCTTGTTCGCATTTGGGGAACATCTCCTGATTCTATTGATGTTGCTGAAGACAGAGAGAGGTTTAATGTCATGCTTCATGAACTACAGATTGAACACCCAAAAGGAGGAATTGCTAGGAGTGAAGCTGATGCACTTGCCATTGCAGCAGAAATTGGATACCCAGTTGTTGTTCGCCCTTCTTATGTTTTGGGCGGTCGAGCAATGGAGATTGTATATAGTGATGAAAGACTTGTGACATATCTTGAAACTGCTGTTGAGGTGGATCCAGAACGCCCTGTCCTTATTGACAAGTATTTATCTGATGCCTGTGAGATTGATATTGATGCGCTGGCTGACTCACAAGGCAATGTAGTTATCGGTGGGATAATGGAGCACATTGAACAGGCCGGTATACATTCCGGTGACTCTGCCTGTTCTATTCCCACAAGAACTGTTTCATCTTCTTCCTTGGAGACAATCAGGTCATGGACTGAAAAATTGGCCAAAAAATTGAATGTGTGTGGGCTCATGAATTGTCAGTATGCAATAACTCCATCGGGGAATGTATTTTTGCTTGAGGCCAACCCTCGAGCCTCTCGTACGGTGCCATTTGTATCAAAAGCAATTGGCCACCCCTTGGCTAAATACGCTTCCCTTGTCATGTCTGGAAAGTCTCTTCATGATATAAAGTTTACAAAAGAGGTTATTCCTAAACACGTGTCAGTCAAGGAAGCAGTTCTTCCTTTTTCAAAGTTTCCAGGCTGTGACATCTTTCTAAGTCCCGAGATGCGTAGTACTGGTGAGGTCATGGGTATTGACCCTTCATATAACATTGCATTTGCTAAGGCTCAAATTGCTGCTGGTCAGAAGTTGCCACTATCTGGTAGTGTGTTCCTTAGCTTGAATGACTTAACGAAGCCTCACCTTGAGAAGATTGCGAAGGCTTTTATTGATATTGGATTTCAGATTGTTGCTACTGCTGGAACAGCTCTTGCTCTTAAATTCTGCAATATCCCTGCTGTGCTAGTGCTGAAGCTACATGAAGGAAGGCCTCATGCGGGTGACATGATAGCTAATGGAGACATTCAGCTGATGGTTGTAACTAGTTCAGATGATGCACTTGATCGTATAGATGGTCTGGCTCTGAGGAGGATGGCTTTGGATTACAAGGTTCCTATTGTGACAACAGTTAACGGTGCTCTGGCAACTGCCGAAGCAATAAAGAGCTTGAAGTCCAATTCTATCAAAATGATTGCTCTTCAGGACTTCATTGTTGATGAACCTCAGGAGTGACAAATTTTGCAGACAACCATTTTTCCGAATCGATTAGATAGATACTAGTAAGTAGTAAGCATCTGTTTTTCTTCTTGAATCAGTACAATACATGCTCCAAGTCCTTTTTTTAATGCTTTGAAACATCAATTCTTTCATTTATTGAAGTTTAAGTATTTGACATTTGTTGGGTCATGCGGCAGTTTTTTGAGCTTAACATGCATTCATGGATAATTTTGGCTTTATGTGGTCTCTTGCTTAAATAGCTTTAAAACATTTCAAATACATGATGTATATAAGATTAACTGCATTGAGTTATTGATAACTACATTTTTACATTCCTTTAGAATAAAATCATAATAAACTGTTTATAATTGCATTCCATTAATCTATATTATATCTTTAACATCCTTCATTTTATTACTCACCGTGCACAAACTTGGCCTGTTGCAGATTATTGTGAGCTTGTACAACTTGTTAGATTTGGGAGTGGCAGATGATTTTCTATGGGATGTTTTTCATTTGTAAGTGAAAATGACCAAAAGAGGTATGAATGGTCATATAATCTCTGTCCGGACTCCTCATAAAGCACTCCTGATAAAGCGCTTGTGCTCGTGTAGAAGTTTTTGGAGTGGTGGATTTCTATTGCGTAATAATTATTTTCATTTTTGAAATCATGCAACTTCCATTTGATTCTTGCTGCTTAGCCATTTCATTCATGTGGAAATCCCAAACCAATGATGCCAAGCATTATAATTATATGTTTAATTGTCTGCTTATCCTAAACATTGTGTTTGAATTTTGAAGTTGGTAATTTTATGGTTTTAACTTAAGATCAACCTTCAAAATTGATTTTTAGAAGCAATCCACAGCTGGAGATATGGTATACATTCCAGACTATATCCTCATACAATATGTTTCTTTTGGCTTAAAAAACTCATTATCTTGGAGTAGGCTAACATAAACATATTGTTACCTGTTCATACATGATACTACTTCACTGCTGTGGCATGTGAAGATCATTTGCAGGATTGTTGTTGGGATAATATTTAGGTGTTTGATCTTTTATTCTTCAGTTTCAATCTGTTCATTTTTATTGATAGTTATTCAAAATTAAATCTCTTACAAAATAATTGTAAGAGATCTGGCTTTAGAAAATTAGCTAGATTTTACTTTAGATTGAAAAGTTGAACATTTGTGTGAATGTGGGAGGAATTATTCCCAACCATCGACTAAAAATGAATGGTTGGTTTTAGCACACCAAATGAACAACTTGTATTCCTTTTTCTTTTGACTATTCAATCATCTCCAAAAGAATTCACCACCATCCAATGGTTCCACCACTTTAGAATAACAAGCCTTTTGTATAGTTTAGTGTAATCGGTGAAGTTTAAGGTGTAACAGTTTATATCAAAATTTGGCGTTAAATATTTACTTTATTTTCTTTGATACTTTTTCTATGGATTCATTGTAGTTTTGTTTTTAAGAAATTTTTTGAGTAAAAAAAAAATCCATGGAAGCGGGTGTTAATGAATTTGACTTAGCTACACCATCAAAGCTGTCAATGATCTAGTGAGCACTTTAGAATAGAGTTCTCTTTTTCTTTTGATGAAATTTAGAATGGATTTCTGTGGTTAAGAATTCAACATCAACTCTGATGAGTTAATCCATTTTTTTAAAAGAGTACATCATATACAATTACAAGTTCAACATTGATAAAAATGAAAAAGATGAATTTGCAAACAAAATCACAACATTCAAATTACTAACATAAAAGGTAAAATGCTTACAAATAATGTGACAAATTCATAGTGGCCAGAATACTCATGTGACAACTTTGTCATTAGTTGAATCAGTAATTGATCAAAATTGGTATGCCAATCTGAATCTAACAATCACCACATAAACCCGAAAAATCAAATGAATACCGTATCAAAACGGGAAATCAAACATCGTTACACTAAGATGAAAATATCACGAAAAAGAAAAACTTTATCTATATGGAAGCTACTTATTTAGATTAAATGAGAGGAAATGGCACAATGGGTGCTTTCGGGTAAAAATATCATCAAAAACCACCCTTTTCAGTGATAGTAGCAGAGAAACTCAGAAAAGATGAAACTTTCTCTAAAAAAATTAGGGCTAGCTTAATTTCGATAGCTACTTTGCTTAACAACTCATTATAAATGACCAACAAGTTACACTAATTCAATCAGGAATATGTATATCAACTTCACAAGTTTTTATAAAATTTTAAGACTATTTTTTTAAGGGAATTTTTTTTAAAACTATTTGATACTTCATTAATAGTTTCAAATGAAAGCAAAATATTGACGACTAGATCATGTATCTACATATTTTGGATTGAGTGGTGCTATTTCTTACTAAAATCGTGTGCAAGAAACACAAGAATTACACATAAAAAGAACAAAACCAACTGATACTTATTCTTTGCTTTCGTCTCATAATAACAAGCATTTCCCTTTTGGATTTATGCAGAAGAGTATGCCGGATCATTAATCCATTATGACAATAATAATTAACAATTGAATTAGGGAAATTTATTATTTATAATGAGTTATCAAACCAAGTAACTCATCAGAATCACACACTAAGAGCAAAAAACGGTTATTGTTGGTTCGAACCAACACCCCGTTACATCAGATGTCCACGTAGTCTTTTATCCCATGAGTTAAACTTGCGAGACTGAAAAATATATTTACCGACTTAAATGTAGATTTGGTCTCTCTATTTTAGTTGAAACAAGAATTTAGTCTCATATTTCTAAATCTATGTTATGTTGAATATGATAACATTTGATGAATGAAACTGAACAAAAAATGTTGTAATAGAGTTTTTGGCCCATGCTTCTACACCACTAATGAAAAAAATGACATGTCATAAAAAAACCCTTCAAACTAAATTCTAGATTTTAAAATGGAAAGACTAAAATTGTAGTTTGGTTAAATTAAGAGGACAAAGTAGGTTTAAGCATTTTATATTTTGATGAAGGAGGAAACTTTGATAAAAAGATGGACGGGCTAACCCATTGATATGTTAATTTGGCTGGAGCGAGTTGAGGTTTTGGACATTACAACTCAAGATAGTCCACTTCGCTTAACCCTTTGAAAATGTGGGAAGATGGCAAGGGTTTACATGTCGGGTCAATTTAACAAATATCTTTGTTTTTTATTTATTTTTTTGGCAATCTATTAGCCTATTTTCTTCCTACAATTTCTAGACTTTGAAGTTTTGTGGATTAATTTTGAAGTTTTATCTATTTGAACGAACCAATTCGTTTGAAAATCAATAAATTTTATTTGTTTATAATTTCTTTTACTAATAGGTCAATCCATCGATGGTCTCTCCGTGTGGCCATTTTTAGACGGATTGATGGTAGGACCGACTAATGCAAGGTGGTTGGCCTTCTTTGTCATCCCTAATTTAAAGTCGAGAAGACAATATAACTTTGACTCAATTGAGAGGAGTGAAAGTACTTTTTCCAAAGACAGAAAATGAAAACTAACAAGGGATAAATGTTAATGCAATGATTTCTTTCAAGAGGACACCAAAAGATAAATATGAAGCTGCACGATTTCATCAAGATGCATGCATATGGGCATAAGTGATTTATCAGCTTTTGGTCACTACTACTAAGAACTCAGTGGTCCAAGAATTTGGAGTAGCTCTTTTCTATCCTAAATCTTAATCAGGTGGACCTAATTTTATTCTTCTAGTAGAGCACTAAGAACTCTTCCATATGTGACATGACATCCTGTAATTCATTGTAATTTCTATGCTTAAATCTTAATCACGTGGTCCTAATTTTAATCAATAGTTTAACTTTTCCTAACGTGACAACCTTTAATTCTTTGTAAATTGAGCACGTTGCCAACTTTTTAAAATGATAGGGGGTACTGTACTGTTGAGTTTGATGGAATAGCAAAATAAAAATTGATGATGAATGGTAATAAATGATCATGCAAATTCACAAGGACGCATTCTATAAGTAGTAGTACAACCAATATTCTTATATTCCTTGCGTACTATGGTGTAGGGAAAGTCCTATGGTGTAGGGAAAGTGACGATGACCAATCCTTAGAACTAGAGTGCAAGCGATTAAGATGAAATCGATGAAACCGAAAAAAACAAATAAACCAAATTGAAAATTGTTTAATCTTTTTTGATTCGGTTCAGAAGCCAAAACGAATAAAATCAAATTGGATTGGTTTAGTTATTGATTTTCAATTTTGAAATAAAATGAACTGATAAATGTTTACTATTTCAACCTTGACTTATCTCAAACCTAACCTTTTCTTATTCATTGTTTTTTTCTTTTGCTATAGTGCTATAACTTTCATGGTTCAATTTAGCTTTATTAACAATACGATGGTAAATTCATTGACGAAGAAAAACGAGTATGAAAAGTGGGCTTGGTCGGAAGGTTGTTTTCCATCCATAAAACATTCAAGCCACTTTTCATTGTTATCACATCCCTAAAATGAATTTATATATAAGAGAGAACATTTGAATCGGTTAAAAAGTGCACTCATATTGAAGTGTTGTAGTGATTTTTTTTTTTGGCTAAAGATGGGATGCTGAGGCATCATTTGCTACAATGTCTTAAACATATATTAAACGAAAGAAAAATTATAAAGAATCAGAAAATATGGAATAAAACCAAAACCCTCAAGAAAAACAAAGGAAGAAAAAGAAAATCGAATAGAAAGAAAGCAAACAAAAAACGTAAGGGACAACTCCCGTCAAAGAATCTAGCGAGGCAAACGACCGGAAGCGCCCACATTGAAACTTGTGCTCGCCTCATGCTGCTTCTTTCTTGGGACTAACCATTGAAACGACTAACTTATGTTTCCATCCAAATCAACAATCTCATCATTCTGAATCATGTTAGTCCAAGATTCACTCAAAAAATTCATAGCTTGTTGTGTCTCTGTAGAAACAAGTCATAATACTTGCATGTCATGAATAACATATAAAATAAAGTTTGACAAGTTAGAGTTTATTTAATTAATTGTCTATAAGAGTTAAATGTTAGGTGCGTTCTCACCTAAGAATTTCTCTAAATAAAGAATGGTTAGACATAACCGTTACAGATTTAGTATTTAACCTACAACTTTTACTAAAAAATGTGCCAATTTTTTTTTTTAATTTTTTGACAAAGGAAAACTTTATTGATTAGTACAACTTTTTTGACAGAATTAATTAGTACTACTATCTATTAAACTAGCTAATCATGATACTTGATAAATTAAGCAAGTTTGATATAGTTGAAATTTGAAAAGAAGCAATATAAGTAGTATAAAGGCTATCATTACTATAAGACCCTATTTTCTTAATTGTGTGATCAACGTGTTGAACGACTATGCACCAACCTTGCCCCACCTCGTTGCCAATGAGCTCCGTCGCACATATGCAGACACAAAATCTATATAAATTTTCTGCTAAAAGACACAATTCACTATTGAAATTCTTCCTTTATTTTTTTCTATGATTTCATCTATATAGTCATTAGTCCTTCGAAAAAAATCCATATAGTCATTAGGTGGTTGTTAGTGAGTAGAAACATAGCACTGTCGACTAAGCGGTGGTAGTAGTAACCCCAATAACTCTCATAATAATAATATTAATATTATTATTATTATGACCATGGGATGGACCTTAAAAATTAGGACTATATCAGGAGCTTCCTTATTATTATTATTATTATTATTTTTTTTTTTAGGAAAAAAAATCTTATTATTATTAGGTTTAATTTGTATACACGGCGATGTTATATTTTATTTACAAGTGTATGATTCGTCAAATCAAATCACTCTATAATACAACCTTTATGAATCAAATCATAAAATATCTTTACAAATACCTATTTGACATTATTTAATCAAAGGGAATAGACACTGGTAATTCAGAGTTCGGCTAGAAGGTGAGTAAAGTTTAACAAAAAATTATTTCATCTAAAAATCAAATTTATTGATGGAGCTCATTAACCAATTGAACTCATTTTTTTTTTTGATTACCATGTTATTGGTAGAAAGTTTTCACCGCCTTTTACAAATAACTAATTTTATTCAGAGAACTTGTAGGATTATATAAGATGTGTTCTCCTCATCCAATCAGATCTTTTCCATACGTAAGAGTCAAGAATCAAACTCACTACATGTATAAGGAGGTCAAGTCTCTTATCATTTGGAGGAGAATGCGTTGGTACGTAGCTCATTTATCCTTTACTACTACTATTATATTACGAGTTTAATGCGTATTCACGTTTAATATGAATTGGCTATACACCGACACAGGGCCTTTCCTACGAATCCAGAGACTCGGCTCTATAAGTGAAAAGAGACCCGTAATAAAATAAAAATGTATTTTTTTTTAAAGAACAATGTTCTATTTAAATTTTGTAAAAGATAAATACAAGGTGTCGTATATATGCAGTACATCCAAAGGTGAAAATCACTATTATATACATGAGGAACCTCAAACCACCCTTCCAAAAAAACACACCTAATACCAAAAGCAAGAGGACCCAATTTGAGGTCCATACATTGGGAAAGCCCGACTCCATTGACATCCTTACACACCCCAAAGTCCGGCCCTGCACCGACATATAATATGAGATCCCAGAATGTTACACCGTTAGTTTTAAAATGTAGTTACAAAAGTAAAATGCACAAAATATTAATGTATATTTGTTATAATCAATTATATTTTATATATATATATATATATATATATATATATATATATATCCATATTATGTTATAGTCTGTCGTATTCTAAACTCTTGGGAGAAAAATATAGCTATTAAGTAAACCATTTTCATCTTATATTTTCAAACCTTTGCCACTTGTCAGTTGTCGGTCACAAGCACATGATTTTGATACAGCATATAGTTTGGTGTAGACCATATTTACGAGTAACGCGGCATTTGTTATGATTTATGAACTTCATGCACGTACGCCATTCCTCATTTCTACATCTTTTCATTATTGTAATCTTTTTGAACTTAATTCAATACTTGATTAAATCGGTAACTAAGGTTGGGACCATGCTTTTGCTGTCTCCATTGAATTAACACAACTCAAAAACTAGATAAAAAAACTAAACGTGCGATAATGTGTATACATGACATGATAAATTATGGATTATTGATAATTAGTTGTTTTAATATAATATTAGGTTTCATTTTATTTAGATTTAAGTTTATTTTATTTGAATATTATTTCCTTTTAGATCTATTTTACTTCAATTACATATTTATATTTCAGGAACGAATATTTGATAGATTCAGTCTTGGAGCAAAAGAAAGAGGATTAGGAGCTGATTTGGGCTAGAAAATACGAGATTCAGCACAAAAATATATTACTCCTCAAGTCAGAAGCTTGGCACGGCCCGTGCCATGTCCCAAGATTCTCTTTTGCTACTTTTTGCTTCACATACAAGCTACCTATTAGTTTATTTCTGACCAAAAAACCCGTGGTTTCTTATGGAACATTCTAGTGATGTATTTCTTAGGGCTTAAGTCATTGTAAACTATAAATAGAGTAGCTAGCTATCACAACAAATCATCTTTTGTTCTTGGAATACAATAGTGACAATTGTCTTTCTCTTTCTTTTACCTTCTTGTTATTTTATTTTCTTCTCCTTCTTCTCTATGTCTACTATGATCATGAGTGAGTAGACTCTTCTTGTCTTGGGATTGTTGGATAAGTCTTAATGACATAATCATAATCAACCAAACCATAAACCCTAATTTTATATAATCTCACTTTCTAATCTAATTTCACCGATCTTATAATGAATTAACAATTACTAACTTAAGAAGCGAACACGGAGGAGTTAGTATTTGTTAATTCATCATCATAAATATCAATTCATAATGCGACAACGGAGCTTTGATATTGGAACAAGTGAAATTAGACAAGGATTGCGAAACATGAAAATAGTCTAGCAAACCTTGGGACATATAAAGTTTCGAGCTTCAAGGATTCCAATAACAATCAACCATGAGAATAGGCGTGATTGTTAGAGGAGCACACTCACTGAAACCGAAATGAGATGTTATAGGCTAAAGAGAAACTTGTCCTTAGAAAGTGGGACCAATATAAAATTAACGGTTTAGGGTTTGTTTGTGAAGGACTTGTCATTAGATGGACCAATAAATCTCAAGGCTCTTTTTATTATTATATTTTCTTCCATAAAAATCAAACATTTTTCTACTTATTTCTCTTTCTAATCGTCATATAAAATTAATCAAATTAACCAACTCCCTGTCGAAACGATACTCTCTTTTATTATTATAACGGCAGAACCGTGCACTTGCGGTTTTGCTCATCAATTACCGTGATTACTTTCGTAAGGTGAAATGTTTATTCCACTCATCCTGTCAAGAATGATCCAATTATAAACAAAGACTTGAGTTCAAATTTTACACTTAATGTAAGAACATGCATGCTGGTGAATAATATGTTAGTCTTCTATGAGTATCCATAATAGGAGAAACCTTGGGGGGTTACTAAGTTAATTAAGTTTATACGTACCCTCCATGCTATATGCATAGTAGGATCCAAAACAGTCACTTATGCATAGAGCAGTCAAATAAGCTTCAAACTCTATGCATAATTTATATGTTATTCATTATAAGTTCATCCATAGTTAACTAATTTGCCCTTACTTCTTATCGATAAAGTATAGATGAGCTACACTAAAGAGGAATGCTAGCAAACACTCACTTTTAAACACTCTCTAGTATTCATTCTTTAAGTTTTGAGACCGCTTTAAGCACGGTAAACTCTAATAAAAGGAAATTAACACAAAAGTCATCAGACTACATTTGAAAAATAAATTTGTATGACTTCTAAGGTTGTGAGTATGTTATTGTTGTTCAAGTGATAACATTTAAGATGTACGAACACTTATGTACCATTGAATTAAATAATAAATACTGAAATTAGACCGAATATTATGATAGGTGTTCGAACGCAACTCCTCCATCTATGTCTGTGAGTTTTTTTGTCTATCTACAAAAATAAATAAACAGTCTTTGACTGCTTTAAATATAAACTAGTATCATAGTTAGGTCGACTAGACTTAAAAAACTTAAATTAATAAAAGTTTAAACTAGATCTTGAGACCCAACAACAACTTAAAAAACAAGAGAATATATAGGTAGCCACACGACTTAGGCATGTTGAAGACAAGTCTCAAAGAAATAAAAGAGATTATTATTCAAGTCACATAGGATAAAAAAAAAAGGAAAGTGTATATAGGGTATGAGTAGGTGATATGTACTTTTGGGTGAAGAGCGTGATACTATTTAATATTCACTTTTTTATTGAATTACAGTGAGTAAATTGTCCAAGAGTAAGGACATTTTGAATTAAAGATCACATATATTTTGCTACAAAAACAATCTCGTCTTAGAAAAATGTTAACGAGTATCCTTGTGACAGAATTTTTAATAGTAAGTTTTTATTAAAATCTGTGTAATTAATGTATTAGAATTTGTAATATTTGATTTTTTTTAAAAATACTTTCTAAATTTAGCACTATTTAATAGTGTCGTAAGGACATTCGTTATCATTTGTGTTTTTATCCTCGTGTAGGCTGCTATGCACAGTGTTGTTTTAGTTTACTATGATAAGGTTTGACGATAAGAGGAGAAAAATTCGAGCACAGACAAAAGTTGATATGGTCTTGCCTTTAATGTCTAATCTACCCATTTTTTTAGCACAAATTAGAAGTTATTGTTTTAAGCATGTTAATAAGAGTGTGACTTTGTGGTTTTCCGAGTTGGAATTACTATGATCTAAGTCCAATAAAGCTGGAAGATGAATACAAGACATGTAACTCATAGAGACTATAAATAGTCATGGGTTTCATTTTCTAATAATAGTCAAATTTACTAGGCCTAGCCTAGCTACTAGCTTGGTAAGTTAGGCATATAATGCAAGTATTTCCCCTGGAAGATAATGTTATTGTTTCGATTGATTAATACAATTGTGCATTAAAACTAAAATTAAATATATATGTGAAGAAAACGAGGTTTTTCAAAGTGGGGAAGAGTTTTCATACAAGCTGCCAAGTGAAGCATCACAATCCAAAACACCTAACGTAGAAGTGAGAACCGAAGAGAGGAAATATGTAGCTATGTAAGTTAACCAATTTCAATGTGACGTTATTTTTCTTAATTAATGTCAAACCCATTAAAAATGAGCTAAATAAAAGATATATGAAATACTTATTCAAAAATAAAATAAAATATGAAATATGTAACTTAAATGTGCATTGTCTTAAAAGTTTGAGTAAAAATGCAATGTCAAAATCCCTTGTTGCATTTATCACTATGATCTAATGCAAGTGGTTGGTGTATAATACATATAACTATTGTAAATTACCCGACACACAATTTTTATTATAAAAAAGTTTTTTTGCTATAATCAGCATTGAAGTCTAACACAAGAGGTTGACGCACAACGCAAGTAAGTATCACATGATATTTAGTTTAATTTCTATTGATCAATAGTGTTATGCTGCATTTTAGTGCAAGTAGTTGTTGTGTAGTACGCATGAGTGTGGTAAATTTTAGAATTCCAAGTTAAATTTTTATCTAAAATAGAAGTTTCCTATTTGGTTCCGATATTTAGCCCATTGCATATGACGGTGCTACCAAACTCCCCAACATATCTTCCTCTTTTTCCTATAAATTAAAGCCTCTCTCCTTTTGGCTTCTAAACCCAACCCCACACACTACCTCACTCTCAAATTCTCAAACCCCTCCTTTGTACCCATAAAAACACACAAACAACAAGTAGCTATACACCAAACACAAAACAACAAAAGAAAACATGGAGAATGACACAAACACTCAATTTTCCTCTCTTCCATTTTCTCTATCTCCAACATCTTCACAACCACCTATGGCTCCTCAAGTTGTCATGAGTCCTTGTGCTGCTTGCAAGATTTTGAGAAGAAGATGTGCTGAGAAATGTGTGTTGGCACCTTATTTCCCTCCCACTGAACCTTCCAAATTTACCACTGCTCATCGTGTATTTGGTGCTAGCAACATCATAAAGTTCTTACAGGTAGATTTACTTTACATTACTGGACCACACTAGCTTAAGTAGCTATATTGACCTATAAAATCTTAGTTAAATAGTATTACATGATTATTAATTTTCAATGACGTTAATTTGGTGTAGGGGGCTTCGACCCTCTTTTGTACCAAAAGAAGAATTTTGACGTGAATTTAGAGTGACGACGAATTTGACAAAATCACGACGACATGTTATTTTGTTTAAGTTCTAAAATATTATTTTTGTCAAAGTTAATATGGCACATCTGATTTTTTTGAAATTCACCTATTTTGATCTATAAAAAATGCACTGCACATTTGTTATATATTTCACCATTTGACCACGTATGTAACATGATCTATACTAACGCTCTTAATCATGCTCTTTATATGACACGTGATTTTCCTTTTTGTGTCAATAATGATGAAGAGACGTAAATGAAGAATAGAATCAATAGATAACAAATAAAGGAAAAAAACTTAACCATTACTGTGCATAGACTAGTAGTCCATGGTTGACCATTTTATGATTTTCTATATATGTATGTTGATGACGGGGATGAATAGATGATAAGACTAGTCTCCTAGTTAATTTTGAATGATAGCCTTAAACTTTGACAGCGACGACATACTTATAATTCTAATTGCATAAGTACTATTTTATTTTATTCCCTCTATTAAAGTAACATTTGAATGTCTCGTAAATTTTAACTCAACTGACAAAAATGTCGAGATTGTTAGAATAGATGTCGGTGCTTCCATTTTGTATGTGTGAGTTTGTGATGACTTCGTCATCTCGTCTATCTACCCAAAGAAAATAACGCTTTAATTACTATACTAATTTATTTTAATTTAAATTTCTATACAATGCTACTATTACCGTACTAAATATCTTGAAAAATTCCCGTGAGCATAGATCAATTGATAGGGATATCACATAATATGTGCAGGGGTCGGGGTTCGAACTCCGAACACCCGACTTCTCCACAATTAAATTGTGCAAGCTCTAGCCACTATACTACTTGACAAAAAATTATCTTGTGAAAAAAATTACACTGTACTAATCAATTGTTTTACATTCCAATCACTTTAGAGCAATCAAATCTAAAAAATGTATTATCTTCAGTTATTATTATAAATAAAAAATCGTTTATTAGATTTAATGAATAATTGATTTATCTGATCATAAAGATAATGCCTATAATAGTTTAAGAATTTCTTTATCATAGGTTGTCTTATTTTTATGATAATGCCTATAATAGTTTTAGAATTTCTTTATCATCAGAGGTTGTCTTATTTCTATATGAATCAACCTCTGTTATCTAGTAGAAGGAATGCAATTTCACTCATGGCGACAAAAGCCCTCAAAATAACGAGTTTTCAACAACCTAAATTTAACATATACCTTGTGGTGGGCCTCTTGCATTAATTCTAACAAGAAAACCATTTAATACTCAAGACAATATAGTTGACATTTACACATATTTAATTTGTCCTTTGAAAATTCAATTTCATAGTTAGTACTAATTAAAATGATCTTGTCTATAGTTTTTCGACATTAAATGTATACTGTGACCAATTTTTGTTGTTTTAAATAACTTATCTCCAGTAAAAGACTTTAATAATTTAAAGTTCGAATAAAAGTTAAGTAAAATTTAGGCATAAGACTCAAATTTTCTCAAAAAAACTCTTATTAATCACTTGAGTCAAAGTTGTATAATGTGACCAATTAAGAGTTCAAGACAAGCATTGATTAAAACACTCATAATTTAATTGATAAAATTATTCTCCTCCATTTTTTTCAGGAACTTCCAGAGTCTCAAAGAGCTGATGCAGTTAGTAGCATGGTTTATGAGGCTAGTGCAAGAATAAGAGACCCTGTATATGGATGTGCAGGTGCAATTTGCCACCTCCAAAAGCAAGTCAATGAGCTTCAAGCACAACTAGCTAAGTCACAAGCTGAGCTTATCAACATGCAATTACAACAATCCAATCTCCTAGCTTTGATTTGCATGGAAATGAAAGAAACTCCAAATGAATCTCCACAACAATCAGTGGACAACTTCATTTCAAGTCCTAGCTACGGAAGTGATTATCAAAATAATCTCAACTTCTTTGAGGACAACACTAGCCAAAATTCATTGTGGGAGCCTCTTTGGACATGAAGTTGAACAAATCAATTATAATTTAGAATTGTTCATGCTTGATCTTATAACCTTAAAAAATGGAGTTCAAATCCTCTCGAAGATAGTTGTAAAATAGTCATTAATACCATTTTAATCATTAATAATTTTCCCCTTTCCCAATTTTTATGAAGAATAAAATTACAATTTTGATCTAATATCAAAGTAACTAGGTTAGCTAGAACATATGTTAAAGTAGGTTAATTCCCTCTATAAGGTATATTATGGAGACAATAATGTTATGGAGAGCTTATGTAGCAGTAGGTTATAGTTCCCTCTATCATCTCAATGTTGAAATTTTTTCACACCATGTAATCTTTGCAATATTCAAGATTAAAAGGGGAAATATTTTATTTTAATTTGGTGTGTTTGTATATGCTGTTGATATTTTGAATCTTAAACTCTTTTTGGTCACCTAATATTAACAAAAATTGTTCTCCTCATGAGTGTGCCCAATTTCCTCTTCAAAGGTTGCTTTTGACTTTGTGGCTTTGGATCATTATAGTTCAACTATAACACAAATTTTCATTCCAATATATAGTATGTCAGTGTAAAAGACAAATCTAGGCACCATCAAGATGGGCGATTGAACAACAACCAAGTATAGCCTTGCACACGTTAGAAAAGTTGCCATTAGAAAAAGTAAAATTTGTAAGAGTTAATTATTAATAGAGAAATGATACTTGAACTATTTTTTAACGACTTTAATTATAATTTTTGTGACAATTTTTTTTCTCATACTCATATTATGTTTTTACTTTTACTTTCCATTGTTTTGATTTTTGTACCATTACCTAAATTTTTTTGTATATTTTGATTGTTAAACAAGTTGTCTTATTTCAGTGTTAATAGTTGTGGAGACAACAACAAACGATCATGAAAAGCCAAAAAAGCTTTATTAATTGAATAATTTTTTTTCCAAAAAAAATTGAAAACTTTTTTGATACACCAAAAGTTCCATGTTATCAAGATCCTAGTTTTATGTTATAATTATGTTTAAGGGAGACCTAGCTTTTGAAACATTTGAAGAGAGAATGGAGTAATGATCAGCACACATGCTTGTGTGGAACTGCAATCGAAGATTTTAGGAGGAGGCAGTAAATATAATCACGTGCTGCCCACGTGAGCTGATTTTGAACTAACCAACCAATAACTACAATGTCACTTGTCGGCAATTCATTGATGTGTTCCATTCCTTTTCCTCGTCTACAACAGAAAATCCTCTTTCACCAACATGCAATTATCTTTTGCGTGTGAAGGGAATTACTAGCTTTTTATAAAAGGAGGGCTAACTTGTGCATTTTTTTTGTCAAGACTAACTTGTGCATTTTAAAGCATAAAATGATTTACTTTTAAGATATTTAATGTGTTTATAGGCCCTAAGTTAGCATAACTTTTTTATAATTTGACTTTGAAATGTAATTTTTATAATTGACTTGAAACGTAGATCTGCATATTGGAGTAGTTAATTTTGATTAGTGGTGATATGAATGGTTGTTTTGTCAATCATTTTTCCATAAAAAAATAGGGTTCACATATTTTATATATATATATATATATATATAGAAAAATTCATTTTTCCATCCTAAAAAAGTGGTATCTTTTGTTCTCATAAAATTTTTACAGGACATATTTTTAGTTTTTGTTAAATCAAAATTGTTTAACCGAGTATTTAGTTACATGTTTGAGTGCTCAAACTCACGTTCAACATCGCTTTCACCACAAGTTTCTATGGCAACGTGATCTTTCATGGTGATTTGGTTCAATGTGTCGTAGTTTCATACACTCACTGATTATTTTTGTTAGACATGTTTATAACATTATAAAAAGTTCTTTTAGAAAACCATTAAAGTTTTTTTTTCTTTTAACATTAAATGAATGAAATATGATTTTTTTTTAATTGCCAAAACTTCAAGATAAAAATAATGAAAAATTTGGACATTGTAATCAAATTTGATATTATTTTTTTTGCGAAGATATTTTTTATAATACGCTAAATATCTCTGCAAAAAAAATATCATTCAAATTTTTTAAAAGTTTAGGTTAATTAAATAAATTTGAATTTAGGAGGGACTAAAATTGTGTGCTAGAAATATTGATAGGGGTACATACATTCTACTTATTTTATGAGTACAAAAAACAAAATTTGCTATATTTATAAGGACAAAAAAGCTATCTAACCCTAAAAAATAACAAAGAAAAAAGACTCATTATATTGACATTGAAATTCCCAAAAGGATGACATATTAATAAAACATAACATGCTACTCCCTCCATTTTATAAGTGTCTTATTTGCGTTTTTTTCCTTTCTCAAAATAATTATCACTTTAAATTACTAATGCAAAATTTATTACTATTATAATTTTTTTATGACTATTTCCTTATTTATTGAATTTCGCTTAATTACGCCACTAATTAACTACAATAAAAAAGGTGATAGTGGATCACCTTCCTTAAGCCCCTTACTAATTGTCACCTCTTCCGTATGACCCTTATTCACCAAATCCAACAAACTCTCCGAAAACACAGAGTCCCGCATCCAACCTCTCCATTTTTCATCAAAACCAAACCTCTTTAGCATATCATATAAGAAACTCCAACTCACCGATTCATAGGCTTTTTTCAAATCCACCTTAAAGATCATACACTCTTTCTTATCCCTCTTTCAAGGTTCGTTAATCACCACCATCTTATAAGTGTTTTATTTGCATTTTTAACTTTCTGAAATAATTATCACTTTAGAATACTAATGTAATTATTATTATAATTTTTTACGACTATATCCTTATTTATTGTATTTTGCTTAATAACGCCACTAATGAACTACAAATAAAAAGGTACTAGGGATCACCTTGCTTAAATCCGTCACTTATTGTCACCTCTTCCGCATGACTCATTCACCAAAACCGACAAACTCTTCGAAAACACACAAGCCCACAACCAACCTCTCCATTTTTCATCAAAACCAAACCTCTTAAACATATAATATAAATTGTTACTCACCGAATCATATACTTTTTTCAAATCCACCTTAAAGATCGTACACTCCTTATCCATGTTTGCAAGGTGTACCACTTCGTTAATCACCGCCACCCCACATGTTCGATCAGTAATTAAGATAAAATATGATTATTGATATTAATTTTTGAAAGGAGCTATTACAATACGATGCAAGTCATGTAACTGTTGTCTTCAGCTTTTAAATAGGACAAGGGTCAAGTTTACGATTATGATTTATTCTTTGACTACATAATTGTTTACGTCATAACTAACTGCTAAGATCTTACTAGTTTTTTAAACGATTTAATCAAACATTGATAACATGTTGCATTTGATTATGTAGTAGTTTCTCGTTCAAAGTTATCGTCTTATCTTTTCCTTAATTTAGTACAAACACGATGATGTGCATCGTTTAATGATGCATGCATTTTGAATGAGATCCGAATACAGGAGAAAACTAATGCATGCATGTGCTTGCCTTCAATTTTGTGAGCAAATTGAATACAACATCCGAAAGAGGTATCCGATCATTGTGCATATATATATATATATATATATATATATATATATATATATATATATATATATATTCGTCCAATAATTCACTTCGGATTATACAAAATAAGTAGTTTGAAATGTACATTCATGTTATCATCGATTTTGAAATACATGTCGAGTCAATCATTTCACATATGTTAATACACAACTTTAATAATTAATATATTTAATTATCTAATATAAACTATGTATATATTATGGAGTGTATTTAATATCACACAATTTTTCACAAAGATATATTTGTTCATGATGGGCTAGAAACAAACCAACACTGACACGTGGACCAAACGTCCAACAGACCGAGTCGTATCGCCTGAAAGAATACATTAGCAACAATGCTCCCTACCCTATTAAAGCATGCCCCGTGCATCAGACACTATACCCGTATCCTCCAACGGCCTCCTGATCAGACGCTGCATCTCACGAGGATGATTATTCCCATACACGTCTATGTAAGGGTGACTTAACTTCATCCTCAAAAGTATGATTCACTTTTCCCACACTTTTTACACATTTAATCTCATTTCCCATATTGACTAGAGCGTTGAAGTGCTAATTAACGTACATGCATACATGTTTCGTCCCACCGCGAAGACTCATCGTCATTGTACCGGAGCACTTTCCGCCACCGTTACCTCCAACAATTCCTCACCGGACCGATCAATAATTAAAAAATATCAAAAATTACAATAAATAACTAATTTCACTGGTTTTTATATTTTTTTTGTTTTCTTCTTATAATTGAAATTCGGACGAGTAATAAATCTATTTAGTCCCTTTATACCCTAACCCATGTGGCCTCGTGTCATGATCAATCGCTCTTACTCAAATTCTGATATTCTTCCTGTCCTTGAGACTTTAGTTTGATCGCTAATCGGGATTATTCCTTAATATTGTATTGTTATACACTTAATATACACATGATTCACATTTGCCATAATCCAAAATGAGGACCAGCTAGCGACCAGCATTAATCTGGCTGCTTCTTGAAGTTTTTGCCATCTTCCAAAAATGAGGACCATTGTTAATACTGCACACGAACCACGATAGATGAAAATTCAATAATGATATCTTCTGCATTACAAGCTGGTGCTTGATGTGAAAAGTGAAAACTAATAATTTTGCATTTGCTAGATAAGGGTATAATTTTTTTTGTTTTTTTTTTAAGGAGTTATAAAAAAAAATAGAAAGCTAACTTTTAATGAGTTAAAATAATTTATTTAAAGGGAGACTCTAACCGGTTACGACAATTTACACATAGGAGTGTAAGACGAGTCAGGCCAATTTGAGTACATAAAACATGATCAATTTTTTTTTTAAGGAATAAAACTTGATCAATTTGATTTGTGAGAAAGTTAAAAATGAATGAATCGGACTTTACGTATTTATTTAAATGAGATTGACCAAACTTTATTTGATTATTTGAAAAAATAAATCATTTTTTTAAAAGGCTAAAGAGAAATATATTAAATGATCCAAAAAATTTCCTACAACCAGTGGCGTTGCCAGGACTTTGGTTTAGGGGGTGCAAATTTTTAAATTTTGATTAATAATTACTTGTATTGTAGTATATCTTTGTGTCATTTCGTATTTATAAACTAATTCAACCGTTAATTTTACAAAAATTTACAAATCCAATCAGTTAACTTATCGGCTATCAGGTAAAAATTAACTTATTTGCTATCAACTATACATTCATTTGCTACAATCTAATTTATCTGATATCCACTATTTTTATCAAACAGAGAATTAACAATTATCGTCAAAAACATAGTTATTGTATAATAAATAAATAAATGTGCCGAGAATCAAACACATCCACCACTCTATTTTAATCATGAAGCAATGCTAATATGTAAACCAAGTAACATGTTCGTTCCTCCCTGCGCCCCTTTTATTTGTTGAAAACAGTTAGGATTCATGTGGAGAACAGTTAACAATAAAAAAAATTAGAAAAGAAGTGACTGCCAGCGAATAAGACAAGAGACGGTGAGAGAATTTGGTGATACAGCCTTTGGATGAAGTGTGACAAAATGTGAGAAATTGAGTTGAACTGGTGCAATAGTAATTATCTAGGGGATGCAAATTAGAAATAAGTAGAAAATTTGGTATAATTATGAAGAAGTCAGGGTGTGCAGCTGCACCCTCTCAAGTACATGTGGCTCCGCCACTGCCTACAACACAAGATGTCCAGAGAAACTTACCAGTCCAACGTAATTACAAGTCACCGAGCAAAAGAGAAAAGAGGAAGCAAAACTAGGAAATAACCATTAAACAAGACAAGGGATTGCTCCTCCAAAAAAGATAATTAAAATCGAATAAAACAAAATTCGACCTCAACCACCAAAAAAACCTGGAGCTTTACCTTTTCACTTATTGATTGAAGCTAAGATGCTCGACCTTCTATTGAAAAATCCTTCTATTGAAAAATCATTCTATTTCTTTCCTTCCAAATGACTCAAATTATAGAGAGCCATATAATATTAAAAGTGATACAAACATTTTTAGAAAAACCCCATAATGCACCAAACTGCGTAAGATGATCCTGGACATTACCATAAAACGCCGTTGAGACTCCTAACCACTTTGCAATGAGATTCCGAAGTCTTCCAAACACACCACATGACGTAAATAAATGATGAATATCCTCCGTACTCCCACAGTTAGCCGAACACGCAACATCTGTAACATGCACAATATGACGCCATAACAAATTATCCTTAGCAGGAGTCTTATTCAGCAACAACAGCCATGCAAAAATGTTGATTTTATGTGGAACCCCTTTAAGCCCCAAAACATGATTAAAACTCTGATAAAAATTGACCTCTACATCAGTCAAGTTGTTATAAGTACTGCTGACCATATATCGCTGAGAAGAGTGAAGTCTCCACACCTACCGGTCGGGTAAATCAACTTGCAAAACAAACGAATGCAGAAATTTCACACACTCCCCTAACAGCTCCTCCTCCCACGCAAACAACCTCATATGCCACTTCCAAGCCTCGTCATTCACCTCCCATCCAACCACGACTTTAAGAGAGATACCGTCAAACCACGACTCACGCCAAAACAAAGTAGAGTGCTCATTGCCCACATCAGCATAATATATCACTTTTTTAAAAACCAAAATAGAGGGCAAAAACATCATATGAAAAGAATAACATCTAAACCATGTTTGCACTTCATCAATTCTACCTATCATTTGCAGCCAGCGGCGAAGCTAACAAAAAATTTACGCAGGGGCCAACTATAAACAAAAAAATAAAATATTTTAAAACCAACATATTAAATTTAAAGATAAAATATTTTTTTAGTACTATCAATTATAATTTTTTAGGTTTAGCCCTTAAAAAAATGTATTCAATATTTGTCTTGATTTTTTAATTTTTTTTTTAAAAAAAGTGCTTTTAGTCTTGGATTTAATCTCTATAACAAAAATTAATAAGGACTAAAATTAAACAAAGTCTTAGGAAAGTAACTTAAAAATTGCAAGTGTTGTGGAGACTAAAAACAAAATAATATGAAAATTAGCCAATCCATAAAAATTAACTTAGAGCAACAACAAATGATAAAAATTGACAATAGCCATTTAGAAAAGTTGGACAAAATGCGTTTCAAGAAACCAGTTTTATGCATAATTGTATGTTTACAAAATACCAAACCTTTACAAATAAATTTATCAATCATGTAATAATTTTTTTACTTATTTATGCTAATTTTCGACAACTGAACTTGTTTGAGGTAGCTCAATATTTATTATATGGGGTAGCTAGATATAAATATATACCACTTAATTCAAGAGTAATATATTTTTTGGGTAGCCTTGGCTACCCTTGTATATGAAGGGCTACGCCCCTGTTTGCAGCACTATAAATATTAGGCTTAATTGCAGTTTTAACCCCCTAACTTTTACAAAGTTGCGATTTTGGCCCTTAAGAAAAAAACTACAAAACGGCCCCCTAAGTTTTGTATCTGTAACAGTTTTGGCCCCCCAAGGCAAAAAAAAAAACACGTGGCACCTCACTTAAGGTGCCACGTCAGCGTTGACCAAGTCAAAATTGGCATTGGGGGCCAAAACTGTCACAAATGCAAAACTTAGGGGGCCGTTTTGTAGTTTTTTTTTTTAGGGGGCCAAAATCGCAACTTTGTGAAAGTTAGAGGGTTAAAACTGCAATTAAACATAAATATTATTATAAAGATAAAAAGAAGTAGAAAACTTGAGCATACTAAACTAAAACCCAAGTAAGCATGAAGCACAAAAACAACATGCCTCATTGAAAACCTTTTTTGAAAAACTCTATGGAATAAATTCAAAGTGAAGGGAAAATGAGTGTATTGATTAACCACCAACAACCTAACAAAACCTATATTCAGTTAAACATAGTCTATTTCTAATTAAAACATTCAAAACAGTATGAGGAATGTTATCCTACAAATGATAACTGTACAATTGGAGTATGATTGACAAGCCTATCAACACATCGATTGTCTTCCAGAATAATACATATTTTCTAATGAGAGTCATACAATAGAGCGAGTGATTTCTTAAATTCCAAGAAACCATATAGCGAGACTTGAAAAGAATAGATAGTTATCAATTGTGAATCAAATTCAATCCAGAGACAATACCACCCCTTTTTTGTGAGCAATATCAATTGCTAGCATAACAACTATCAACTCAACATAAAAAGCATTATTGATACCTAGATTGTAAGCAAAACAACCAATAAAAGCTGTAGAAGTATCTTTAGATAATCCTCCACAAACAGTTGGGTCAGGGTTGCCATTAACAACATCATTAGTGTTGCATTTGATCCGGTATACCTTTGAGGATACCAAAAACCCTCTTCAATTAGTTTTTTTTTAGAAAAACCTCTTCAATTATTTGATTAGACAAAAAATTTTAAAACGACAAAAGTTTAAAATATAAGTAACAAAAATATGGACGTAGAAATCAAATTTTTGCGATATTTTTTTCGGAGGAACTTTTAATAACGTTCTTAACACGTCTGTAAAAAATTGTTGAAAAACTTAAGAGTTTAAACATAAATTAAACAAATTTGGATTGAGTAAGGACTAATATTGAGTGCAGAATTTTTTTGTAGGGATTAAAAAAGCTATTAAAATTAAGTAAGAACTAAACTTAGAAGGTCGCAATTTTATAAGGATCAAAAACATATTTAACCCTATTGTATAAATCACTCCAAAAAAAAATTAGAATTTTTTAACAAAACATAAATTAAATATGAATTTTTTACCACCAAAAATATAAAAATTCATGTTTAGGTAAAAAAAATCAAAATTTTTTTGGGTGAGATCCTTATAATTTTATAAAAATTTTATTAAAAAATATGAATTCTACATATGAGTATACTGTTAAGGAGGGACTAGAAGTGAAGATGAAATTTTTTTGGAGGACTAAAAGTTGAAGAAATTTTTTAGAGGGACTAAAATGAAAAACTGACTTATTTATAGGGACCAAAAACATATTTAACCCTTATATTTATTCATTAGAGTATTTTTTTTATCAGCTTACTTACTGTGTGTGTTTATATATATATATATGGCATATCAAGGGAAAGGACCTTTTAAAATAAGAGATGAGAGGGTTAAATCATGACCATTTGATCAATCTTTACGGTGGTATTTAATTTTTTAAACTGCAGCTAATCTTTTCACCCCTTGTATTCTTACGTTTTCGCCTGACTGTTGCATTTTTTTTTTCTTCACGAATTTGATTTTTCAAGATTTTAAGGCTATTTGAATCATCGAAATGTTGATTCAAAACATGAATCATGAAACAATTGAAGCTCAAATTAGAAACATTAAGATTTTAAAAAAGAATCTTAATGTTTCTTTTATTGCTAAATTTTTTTAAAAAAAGGTGCCCTCATATAGTAATATTATGAGTAACTAAAATTAAAAAAAAATTTATCTCCCCGCACTTTCCATAAACAATATTTACTAATTATTATAATTTTTTAAACGATATAAAATAGATTTTTTTGAACACAAAAACTTATTTAACTATAAATTTGAAGATCAACTGGAGTTCGTAAGATTAGGGAGTTTAACCTTTCTTTATTAGATAAATGATGTTGGGTATGCATGTGGATCAGGGGGTTGTTGTTAAAGGTGTTGCAGGCTCGGTATGGTTTGAAGGGTGGTCGTGTGTGGTCGAAAGATATTATGGGCGTTAGAAGATGTGTCGAGGTGGAAGTTGATAATTTGTTTGATGATAACTTAGTAAGAGCGATGAACAATGAAGCTAATAATTTATTTTGATTAGACCATTGATTGAAATGAGGACTTTAAGTTTAAAATTTAGGAGGTTGTTTGAATTAGATAATAATCGTTTTGTGTCGGTTGAGAAAATGTGTGATTTATGTTAGGCGTCAAAGGTGATGGGTGAAGGTGGCATATGAGACTCCATGCTTGGGAGGGAGAGAAGTTTGATGAGTCTTGTTTGTTGTTGTATAATATACTTTTGGAGGGAAACAAAAGAGATGTTTGAGATGTGCCCTCTACTCTTACGGAAATCATGTGAAACAAGAGAGCTCCATTGAAAATTTCGGTGTTTGCTTGACGATTTTTTCACAATAGAATTCCAACTAAGGATAACTTGTCACATCATGGAATCTTAAATGATGGTTCTCGTCTATGCATTGGAGGTTATGGGGCAGATGGATATGTTGATCATTTGTTTTCTTATTGTGATTGGTTTGGTGAAATTTGGATCTAGTTTTAAATTGGTATAGTATTTATAGCATTCTCTCTAATTATGCTTTTGATCATGCCACTCAATTTAGTGGCTCGGTGCTGTGCTCTTAAGAGATACATGGAAGTCTTCATCTTAATTGACTTGCTCGTGTTTGAAGTATTTGGACGGAGAAAAATGCTTGTGTTTTTTGTGATAAAGGGCTTTTGATTCATATACTTGATAAGGTGAAAATGTTAGTCTTTTGGTGGCTTAAGCCTAATTTTTATAATTTAACTTTTGATCTGCATGCCTGGTGGATAAATCCCTTAATTTATCTTGAGATGCCCACTTAGCACTTCAGTTATTTTTGTTTAACTGGTTTAGCTTTGTCGTACTTTTGTATGACTTTTGTTTGTTACTATTATATGCGTATCTTATGATAAGATGATAATTGGTTCATTTCATTTCATTTTCGCTTCTTAAAAAAAATATCGGTACACGTTAAAGTTCCGAATATATGTAAAAATTCTCTCATTTAATACTAAGGTTACCAATTCATTTTTAAAATAAAAAAACCCCAATAAGAAGGAAAATGCTGCAATGGAATATAAGTCATATAAAACACAACATCCAATGCTGAAATAGTATAAATTTTCAATCATAAGACTTTGTCTGTCCTTGATCGCATGTTTCTCACCAACATAGCACAGCATATATGGTCAGCAAGATCCCTAAAATTCTACATGTCTGACATGTGTCTCCTAACAAAAACATGTTCCCGCTATCTTTTTATTATAAATAAACTCTCCTTGTTCTTCCTTATCACGCAAGCTACCTTCAATTGTAAGCAATACAAAATAGTCAAAAATCATGGGAAACAAAGCACCCCTTTTGATCATGTTTCTTATTCTTTGTCATGGTGTGTCCATGACAATGGGAATGTGGGTGGAAGAAGAAGATACATCAAATGGACCTTCAATGCCAGACAAAAAATTGTTCTTGCTGCAAAACTCAAAACGTGTGGTGAAGACTGATGCAGGAGAGATGAGAGTGTTCGAGAGTCATGGTGGTAGAATATCCGAAAGACGCTTACACGTTGGTTTCATTACTATGGAACCAAGCTCACTTTTTGTTCCTCAATATCTTGATTCCACTCTCATCATATTTGTCCTTACAGGTATCATATCATTAATGCAATCAGAATAGCAATGTGATTCTTAATATTTCTGAGAACCGCAATTGATTGAAACGTCTAATATAATCATGGTCATTTTCCGGCCTATCAAATTATAAAAAAAGAATTATAAAACTTGCTATTATTTAAAAACCTTGATAGTATTTTTGGTTGCATGAACTAAAAACTGAAATGTACAATTTGCATGACTAAAAAACTTAGGAGTAACATGGCTAGATATTTAAAATTTACGATAAAGTGAAAAATAGAAACTTAAGATCCCTTGCGAAAGGTGTAATTCCCAGCTATAAATGTATTTTAAAAATTTATGAGTTAACTTGAAAATGAATTTCAGGGGAAGCAAAGGTGGGATTTATTTATGAGAATGAATTGGCCGAGAGGGATTTGAGGAAGGGAGATGTGTATCAAATTCCAGCTGGTTCTGCATTCTATTTGTTGAATACTGGGGAGGCTCAAAAGCTTCACATTATTTGTAGCATCGATCCATCCGAGAGTTTGAGAATTGGTATTTTCCAGGTATATTTATGTATTTGTATAATCTATCAATAAGTTTATATATAATATGATTAATCTTTCTAATAAATTAATATGGCTTGTTTATATGTTGTAGTCTTTCTATATTGGAGGAGGAGCTCCGGTGTCAGTACTTTCTGGATTCGAGCCTCGAATCCTTGAATCTGCATTTAATGTAAGGAAACTAACAAACAACTTCACTATGTGTCAGCGTCGTGTTTGATGTCCTTGTCTCTGTCAGTGTTTCATAGCTAATAAACTTACTAATGTGTTAAATAATTAACTCATCATAGGTATCAGGATCAGAGTTGGCGAAATTCTTCACAAGGAAACAGGAGGGTCCAATTGTACATGTGGGCCGTTCGCATTCAAGTGCTTCAAGCATATGGACCAAATTCCTTCAACTAAAAGAGGATGACAAACTGAACCACATGAAAAAAATGATGCCAGATCAAGAACAAGAACAAGAACAAGAAGAAGATGAAGTAATGCAAAAAACAAGGTGGTCTTGGAGGAAGCTTTTGGAATTTGTATTTGGAGATGAGATAAAAAATAAGAAATGTGATGAAGTTACCCACAAATCCCCTCACTCTTGCAACCTCTATGATAGAAAACCAGATTTCCAAAATAGTTATGGTTGGAGTGTTGCTCTAGACGGTTCTGATTATTCTCCACTCAAAAGTTCCGGCATTGGCATTTATCACGTCAATCTCAAACCGGTACGCAATCCTAGTATTCATAAATTGTTACTTGCAAGGATATAGGTTGTGTGCATTCATCCATAATCTCGTTATTGTATCCAGTCAGCCACATCTTAAACGTTCAATCTCGATCAGATGGTCTATAGGTGGCTGGCAGCTGACTGCGTCAAGTTAGATTGCACACAATTCAAATCCTATTCGCAATAGTCTTTTGATAAATATCCAAGACAACAAGTTGGATAACAACATAATTGTTTTTTATGTTGTCGTAACCACAACACTACTGCAATTGAGGATGCATCGACAACATTTGATCGCGGGAATAATTAATCAATAAAATATACTTAATATAAACTATGTAATATGTCAACTATATTTATTTATTGCATAACACATATGAATATGATTAATTATTTTGCATTCAATCTATATGGCAGGGATCCATGATGACACCCCATGTAAATCCAAGGGCAACAGAGTATGGCATAGTGATAAGAGGTTCTGGTAGAATTCAAATAGTGTTTCCAAATGGAACCAATGCAATGGACACACATATTAAACAAGGAGATGTTTTCTTTATACCAAGATACTTTGCATTTTGCCAAATAGCATCAAGCAATGAACCACTTGAGTTCTTTGGGTTCACAACTTCAGCTCAGAAGAACAAGCCACAGTTTTTGGTCGGTGCCATGTCACTTATGAAGAGCATGATGGGACCTGAACTTGCTGCTGCTTTTGGAGTGAATGAGGATGCATTGCAAAACATCCTTAATGCACAACATGAGTCTGTTATAGTACCTGCATTACAAGCTGGACAATAAAATTCCTAATTTCTTTGAGAATCTAATTGATTCATATGCACAAGGGTTGATGGGTGGATGATGTGAAAACTTAACAATTTTTCATTTGTTAAAAATGGAAAGTGTTAGAAAATAAACCAAAAGAGCAAGAGAATAGAGATAGAGAAGATGAGAGAGTATTTATATTATTCTCTTCTCATAAGATTTCTATTGTAATGTGAGTTATTTTAATTATGCAATGAATGAAATGAAACACAAGGCTCACTTTTATAAGCTACATTGAGGAAGAAGTCCATATTGTCTATGATTCATGATCATGATCATTAGCATATTGTTTATGATATTCTCGATCACAATAAAAATCCATAAAACTAACCATCAACTAACATACTCATCTCAAGGATCAATATCATAACTCATACTATTATGTTATAAATTTCAACCAAAACACGATTGCCATCATTCATCAATAACGAACAAAGTTGAGGGAGCTGTAAGCATATTCTTACAGTTTCAAAGACAACAAAATGATATGGATGAGGTTGTTGTTCCTACGCGATTTGGTGAGGACAAGGAAATGAGATGCGATCGAGCTTTTGGTGAGGGCTGAACAAGACGCGAAGCGGAGGTGAAAGATTGCCGCATAATTCCTGTTTTTCAGTCTCAGAAGCATGATAATTTCCATTATTTCTTACACATTGGAATTTATGCATGAACTCTTTTTGAGTTATAGACTATGTACAACACTAGTCAAATTACATGTTAGATTTTTCACAACATATATGGTTCACCATTTCCAGCAGCCTTAAACTCATCCTATTCACAACAGCTAAAACAAGTCATGATTCTTTCCTAATAAAATTAATCCATAAGTTTGTGTCAGGTCATATTGATATTAATAATAGTTCACTTAAAAGCTTGAAGATATTAGTTCATTAAAATAATAACATTTCCGTGTATTTGTGATAAATCTTTAATTCAAAAAATTTATACTTTCTTTTTAGGAGGGAAATACTTATACTTAAAACTGATTATGCCGTTTTAGAAAATACTTACACTTAATACATAGAAAATCATGATCATAATCATGACCCTATTTTTTAACTCATATAAATACAAATGTTAGCATGTAAGATGTTCAATTTGCCTCGATAAATATTTATCAAAATATTAAATTTTTATTATAAATAATTAAAAATATCAACATGTATTTTGAAATGACACACTACAAGGAATATGATAGAAGTTGGTTTAGGTGTAGGCGTGTAGGAGAGGTGAAGCTTTTACTGTCACCGGAGTGTATTTTACTGTTTTTTTTAAATGCTTGTCTTTCCAAATCAGAGCATTATGTAAGAGGTGTGTTATTTGAACAACCATTTGTGCGGAAACTTTTGGTACAATCACTACTAGAAACTCTAAATTTTCCTCCGGTTTACACTCAAATTTCCGTAGGCAACCTATTTCCTGCGGATTTTGCAAAGGATTAAGGTTCCTAGGTAATACCTTCGTGGGTAATTGTTTCCTGAAGATTTTAGGAACCGCAGGAAACTCACCTGCGGAAATTGCCAAAGGAAATATGACAAAAATCCGCAGGAAAATTTTGGTCCAGAGATGAATGAGTTTTGCTGCCCGCGAAACGTTTTTTGCAAAATAACGGCAGGTACTTCCGCAGAAAATGCAGCAGGAAAATCGGCAACGGACTTAATTTTTGCAGGGAAATCCGCTGGAAATGATATTTAATATTTAGGCAGACAAAAGACACATTAAATATCATTTTATTTTTATTTTTAAGGGAAAATCACTTTTACTTATTTGTTTGATAAAAAAAGTTCATCTTTTTTAAGTATAAAATGTAATACATAAATTAGAATCAATATTAAACATCAAAATACTCACGAGTATTTTGAGTACTATCATTCAGGAAACACATCATAAACAAGTATCTTAAGTACTACAAGAGTATAAACAAAAGTATTGATGTCGTCTTCATCAATCTGTTGTCATCTTCATTAATGTCTTCATCAAATTCATTGTCGCCATCTTGATTAGTGAACTCATTTGATTCTTGTTGGGGTGTGGTGGATGGGAAGCAGATCTAGCAAATCCTAATATCATTAGACAACCATATTTCTTTTAGTTATTTAATCATCTTGTCAGCCAACACATAATTCAATGTCATTTCAGTTTTGAAGATTTACCTTATCTTCACTAATCTCCAGTAAAAGACAATGGTCAAAGAAGTAAAGACCTTCTATCGTTAAGGCAGGAAAAAAAGCTGCAAAAATATGTTCCAGAGAAACCTTCCCCATATCCTGCAGTAGAAATAATGTCAGTAACTTCCAAAACTACATCATGCTTGGATAAACAACTTAATTAAAGCGCTTATGTGTAAGATATTTATCAAACAAGATATAATAAAGTCAAATGGTTTTCAATAAGCTATAAGTTGTTTTACTTTGATTACTGTCCAATGATGTAATGATGCAGATTCCCAAGTCAAAGGTGCAATGAGTCTTCTTGGAACTCCAGAAGGTACTTTACTTGGGACTATTGTGAATGATAAAGCTGTCCACACCACTACCAAGAATGGCACTCCATAGTCTGCAATGAAACTTCTTAACCACCCTGCTTAATAAACAAACAATGTCAGATTCCTCACTCCAACCATGCTAATGATTGATTGGCTACATCTGTAGTGTCGGGTCAAAATCAAACAGTAGATATTTCAAGTTCGGTATTTTAAATTTAAAAGAAATCAAAATAGTATTGAAATCTGGACTGTTCGAGATGTGGTTGTATCCAAATTCGCTATCGATGGCTCAAAAGCCTCAAATTATCACTAAGTTTTCTCGACAAACATGTTCTATACAACCATGACCTTGCTCTTCTGCTTTTCAAAGAAGTATAGAGAAGGCCAAATATGAATATAATTCCTAGCAATCCATTTGCACACAGCCAATGAAATTGGTATTTATCCAATGTTGGATCCCCATCTTTAGGAACTTCAAACTCACTTACCATTCTCTAACATACAATACAATAATATATCAAAGTCCCTTTCCCATGTGTTATGCTAAATTCATGTTTCATTTGATAGTTGATACCACCCACAAACAAAATAATATGTCAGAAACTAACCATGATAGCTTCTTCAAATTCAAATTAAGTATATACGAAATGGTATTCTTACCATCCTACCCAAGCCAAAAAGAGTTCTCTTCCCAAACCTTCCTTATTTTTTGTATAATTTCTGCCACTCCTAGTACTAGGAGTGGTTGTCCACCAAAAATGGAGTGTATGATTCCACAAATGGTTGTAGAAGCCGGTGTTTCCACAGTTCTTAAGCTTCCATCTACAAAATACAAACAAGAAATTGTTCAATCTTAATACCAAAAGAGTTGTATAGGTCAGAGTGAAACAGCATAATGGTCAAGTAAAAATGAAGAAGATCATGAACCAACCTGTGTCCCTACTGATCTGCGAGCCGAAGGCAAAAACAGGTAGAGCAGGAGCAAAGAAAATATATGTGGTCAGTACCAATATCCTCAACAAAATAATAGTTACCTGCGGATGTTCCTGCGGCATCTTAATCCGTAGGAAACTTCGTCTGACTAAGGGTAGTTGCAGCAAAATCCTCAGGTATTCATGCGGATTATTTTTCGCATGCAAATCCGAGGAAAAACTAGAGTATCTAGTAGTGAACCATAAATTTACAAAGAAAAATAGGCATTGACGCAGAAACCAAAGCAAATAGAGAGAAAGTAAAAACATAATGTGAGTATGAGAGAGAAAGTTGTCACAAAATAATTGTACAAATATCATTTCTCATTGTCTAAGGAAGCTGAGGGAATTAAGAATGAAATTGGGATGGTGAATGATTTGATTATTCCTGGAAAAAGAGGCAATGTGATAAAGGCAAACAGTGGTAAATGGTCATATTTTTCTTTTGAAAGGGTTAAGATGACTTTGTTTTTGTAGTATACATGAATTAAAACAAATATTTGTTTCAAAACAAATAATTATAATTTAATGATTGAAATAAAAATGGGTTGTTAACTTACAGCAACCTAAAAACATTTAGAAGTAAATTAACAACCCTACACCTATTTGAATTTGACTAAAAAACTAATATCCTTTATTTTAAGTCACTTTGAAGTTGAATGAGTTATGTCAATTTCACTTAATATTTTTTTGAAAAAAAAAACATAGCCCGGACTTCCCATAAAACAAAACCCTATCATTTCGTATGTTTTTTTAGCTTCATTGTCAACTACTCTTACTAAGATATCATCAAACAAATTATTATCTTCTACCTCAACACCTCTTTTGATACCTATAATATCTTTCTGACATATTTGTAGGGACCTTTCATATATTTAACCTGTATGATTTTGATGAGTTTCAGTGTAAATAGTTATGACAGAGAAAATGAAGTAGCGACCAACATTGAGAGAAATGGGAGAACCATCCGCTATTTTTAACCGCGACTACAATTTCGAAAAACATTCTTTAATTTTTTCCGATACATCAATACATTTTAGAAAACTTATCACTATTTTCAATTCCGAAAAATACGATGAGGTGAATGAGTGTGATTTTGAAAATAGTTAAAGTTGACATTTTTTATGGTTTGTTGAGGTAGGAGTATAATTGTTGGTGTACATGTATAGGGTGAATTTTTCTGCTTATTTTTGTTTAAGAAAAAGCATAAAAATTAACTATGCTTAGCTAGGGTAATTTTATTTTTTTAAGAATGTAAGATGTTAGGTAATGACATGACATGCCTGTTTTGTCAAAAAAAATTAATGACATGCGTCTAGCTAGTCGAATTAAGAATTTTTTTTTTTTGGTAAAAAAATTAAGAATATTATAATAAAGCATCTTGTAGGATATATGTACAATGTGAAATGTTTTAATATATATTTGTTTTCTAAACCAATAGATTGATAATCATTTTTATGAATCAAATAATGGTTAGTCAACTTTCGCAGTTCGAGAATGATTAATTAACAATGAAAAAAATATTTTTTCATCGTTTATAAATATTTTAGAGTAAAAAATATTCAATATTATGAGGAATAAAAATTAAAAAATAAAATAAATTTTGTCTCATCAGCATTTTCGGTAAACAATATTTACTATTAATTTAAATGATAGAAAATAGATATATTTTTTTAACAAAAACACTTATTTAACTATTGTTGCGAATTCGATGAAAAATCACACCAATAATAATTTGATGTGTGGAGCAAGGAATAATTAAGCAACCAAAATCAAAGTGTATGGAACAATTATAATCACAAACAAAAGTAGAAAACAGCGAGAGAGAAGAAGAGAGAACACAAAAGAATTTGTTGACCCAGTTCAGTCCAAATTGATCTAGTCTGGGGGAGAGAGCAGCCCCCCGTTCCACTATAATGATGAGTAACCTTACAAAAGAGATGTCAATGAGTTACAAGAAAAAGTCTCCCGCCTAATTCTACCCAAAGTCTCAATCTCTTCCCGTAACCAAGAGACTCAATCCTAATAGTGTTTGTTCCAAAGAGACAAACTCTATACAAACCCTAGTTTTGTTGTTGCCTTTCTAAACCCTTGTTTCAGCCCCCTCTATCTCAAGGTTTGCTCTGATACAAAGCCTATATTTATAATAAAAGTAACTCTCATAAAATTGTAACAAATCTGGCCCAAGAAGTAGGATTCTGTTTTTCTGCATCAGCGTACCATCGTACTACGATGTAATTCCATCGTACTACGATTTTTCCAGAACCAAAGTTCCAAAAAACTCCAATATCATCGTACTACGATGTAATTCCATCGTACTACGATGGGACAGATTCCAAAACTTCAATTTCTTCAATTTTGAGTCAATTTCACAACAACTATTAATTTAAAGATCAAATAGAGTTAGTAAGGTTAGGGAGTTTAGCTTTTCTTTATTAAGTAAATGATGTTGGAGATGCATGTGGATCAGGGGGCTGTTGTTGAAGGTGTTGGCGTCTCGGTATGGTTTGAAGGGTGGTAGTGTGGGTGGGTGGGTGGGTACAAAACTTCGGTGTGGTAGAAAGATATCAGTGTAGAAATTGATAATTTGTTTGATGATAACTTAGTAAGAGCAGTGGACAATGAAGCAAGTAATTTATTTTGGTAAGACCATTGGCTGAAAAGGGGACCTTTATGTTTAAGATTTAGGACGTTGGTTGAATTAGCTAATAATCGTTGTGTCCGTTGAGAAGATGTACCATAAAACTTTTTGTCATAGGTTACCTCATTTTTCAATTCATTTTTAAATTAAAAAAACCCCATAAGAAGGAAAATGCTGCAATGGAATGGAAGTCATACAAAGCACAAGACTTTGTCTGTCCTTGATCGAATGTTTCTCACCAAAAGAGCACAAGCAAGATCCCTAAAATTCTACATGTCTGACATGTGTCTCCTAAAAAAATCATGTTCCCACTATCTTCTTATTATAAATAAACTCTCCTTGTTCTTCCTTATCACTCAAGCTAGCTTCAAATTGTAAGCAATACTAAATAGCCAAGAATCATGGGAAACAAAACACCCCTTTTGATCATGTTTCTTATTCTTTGTCATGGTGTAACCATGACAATGGGAATGGTGGAGGTAGAAGATACATCAAATGGACCTTCAACGCCAGACAAAAAATTGTTCTTGTTGCAAAACTCAAAACGTGTGGTGAAGACTGATGCAGGAGAGATGAGAGTGTTCGAGAGTCATGGTGGTAGAATATCCGAAAGACGCTTACACGTTGGTTTCATTACTATGGAACCAAGCTCACTTTTTGTTCCTCAATATCTTGATTCCACTCTCATCATATTTGTCCTTACAGGTATCATATCATTAATCCATTTAGATTTTCCAATGTACGATCCACATGACTAAATAACTTACAAGTAACATGGCTATATATTTAAAATTTATGATAAAGTGAAAAACATGAACTTAATATCACTTGTGATGAAAGATGTAATTCCCAGCTATAAATGTATTTTAAAAATTTATGAGTTAACTTGAAAATGGATTTCAGGGGAAGCAAAGGTGGGATTCATATATGAGGATGAATTGGCGGAGAGGGATTTGAAGAAGGGAGATGTGTATCAAATTCCAGCTGGTTCTGTATTCTATTTGTTGAATACTGGGGAGGCTCAAAAGCTTCACATAATTTGTAGCATCGATCCATCTGAGAGTTTGAGAATTGGTATTTTCCAGGTATATATATGCATTTGTATAATCTATCAATACCTTTATATGTAAGATTAATCAATATGATTAATCTTTAGAATAAATTAATTTAGCTTGTTTATATGTTGTAGTCTTTCTATATTGGAGGAGGAGCTCCGGTGTCAGTACTTTCTGGATTCGAGCCTCGGATCCTTGAATCTGCATTTAATGTAAGGCAACTAACAAACAACTTCACTATGTGTCAGCGTCGTCTTCGATGTCCTTGTCTCTGTCAGTGTTTCATAGCTAGCAAACTTACTAACGTGTTAAATAATTAACTCATCATAGGTATCAGGATCAGAGTTGGTGAAATTCTTCACAAGGAAACATGAGGGTCCAATTGTACACGTGGGCCGTTCGCATTCAAGTGCTTCAAGCATATGGACCAAATTCCTTCAACTAAAAGAGGATGACAAACTGAACCACATGAAAAAAATGATGCCAGATCAAGAACAAGAGCAAGAAGAAGATGAAGTAATGCAAAAAATAAGGTGGTCTTGGAGGAAGTTATTGGAATCTGTATTTGGCAATGAGATAAAAAATAAGAAATATGACGAAGTTACCCACAAATCCCCTCACTCTTGCAACCTCTATGATAGAAAACCAGATTTCAAGAACATTTATGGTTGGAGTGTTGCTCTAGACGGTTCTGATTATTCACCACTAAAAAGTTCCGGCGTTGGAATTTATCACGTCAATCTCAAACCGGTACGCTATAGCCTATTATTTTTATATGTTTATTTGTAAGGATCTAGGTTGTGTGTAGTCACAATCCCGTTATTGTAACCTTTCAATCAAGATCAGACGGTCTAGATGTGGCAGACAGATAGCTGCGTTAGTCATATTGCACACAATTCAAATCCAATTCGTAATATTCTTTCAAATAGATGTCCTTCACAATGAGTTGGATAGCAACATAATTGTTTTTGATGTTTTCGTAAAGCAATTGAGGTTGCATCGACATCATTTCATCGTGATTCTTCACAATATAAAGGACCGTGATGAAGCTGTTACCGCGACTAATATTTAAAACCTTGCTTCTCACAATTAATCAATAACATATACTTAATATAAACTATATTTATTTATTGCATAACACATATAATTAATTCTTTTGTATTCGATCTATATGGCAGGGATCTATGATGACACCCCATGTAAATCCAAGGGCAACAGAGTATGGCATAGTGATAAGAGGTTCTGGTAGAATTCAAATAGTGTTTCCAAATGGAACCAATGCAATGGACACACATATTAAACAAGGAGATGTTTTCTTTATACCAAGATACTTTGCATTTTGCCAAATAGCATCAAGCAATGAACCACTTGATTTCTTTGGGTTCACAACTTCAGCTCAGAAGAACAAGCCACAGTTTTTGGTCGGTGCCATGTCACTTATGAAGAGCATGATGGGACCTGAACTTGCTGCTGCTTTTGGAGTGAGTGAGGATGCATTGCAAAACATCCTTAATGCACAACGTGAGTCTGTTATAGTACCTGCATTACAAGCTGGACAATAAAATTCCTAATTTCTTTGAGAATCTGATTGATTCATATGCACAAGGGTTGATGGGTGCATGATGTGAAAACTATTAATTTTTCATTTGTTAAAAATGGAAAGTGTTAGAAAATAAATCAAAAGAGCAAGAGAATAGAGATAGAAGATGAGAGAGTATTTATATTATTCTCTTCTCATAGAATTTCTATTACAATGTGAGTCTTATTTATAGCAAAATACAAATGAAATGTACGATAGATGCTTCAACTTTAAGAGTTGTTGAATCTAGAGGCTCATATTATGTGTTCATTTTGATTATTCTATGAATGAAATGAAACACCAGGCTCGCTTTTATCAGTGAGGAAGAAGTCCATGTTGTCTATGATTCATTAAGGATTTCTATTCATGACATGATCATTAGCACATTGTTTATGATTCTCCATCACTTTAAAAATAATAACATTTTCATGTATTTGTGATAATTTTTTAACAATTCAAATAGAATGAAAATACTTTATACTTTTTATTTTAGGAGGGAAATACATACTTACACTTAAAACTGATTATGCCATTTAAGAAAATACTTACACTTAATACTATAGTAAATCTTGATCTATAATAGATAAAATAATATTTAAAACAACTATTATTTTATATAAAATAATATTAAAATATTACTTCTTTTGTAAGTGGGACCAAATAGTATATAGTTTATTACTTCTTTTAAACATGGGACTCGTTAGTTACCTAAGAGAGAGATAGGGTCCTTATATAGCCTTAATGGGAACTCAGTTTTTCTTATTGGAGATCCGAAATTGTTTGAGAAAATAAGGCATGTTGCTGATAAATAAGAGGTATATAGGCCATTGAGAAGAACCTGGAGATGGCAATATTATTAGGAAACCAAAGTAATGAATAGAAAAATGAATTGTTATTGATAGAAGTGTTATTACATCAGGTATATATACTAATATTAAAGTACATGATAAGCTATGATGTGCAAACACTAGAGAAAAGGAATCCTAATCTCTGTTACTTGTACTGCAAGTAATAGCTAACTAAGTGATTTTATTATCATTCTCATCACTGTGTAATAAATATGGCAGAGGTTTGGGTTGGGCGGATGATTGAAGGTCTATTGTGTTGTGTGTGTGGGTTCTTTTTCTGTAACGAGGGTAACCATCCATGTCTATTTTTCATAAAACACCAGGTTTCTATCACAAAAATATGGTTTCAAACAAAATCGTGTAAGAACAAAAATATTACATGTATTGTGTACACTCCGCTATTTTTATTGTGCTAACATTTGTAAATTATGAACGGTTTTGGTTTTGATTAAAAGTAAAAATATAAATATATTTTTTTAATGACACGAACAACAATCTTTATTATAGAATAAGTTATTTAAGGGTATAATTGGGATAATGAAAAAGTAAGTATAAATATACTAATCTAGTTTGTTATATTTTTTAAATGATAAAGGAAAAAAAAATTGTCCCTGTGAGCATAGCTCAGTTGGCAAGGACATGCATTGTTATATGCAGGGGCCGGGGTTCGAACCCCGGACACCCCATTTGTTTTAATATTAAGAGTATTTTTGGAATGAAAAGTCGAACCCAAAAGTGTGCTGGGAGGGGTAGTTGGGTGGTTTCCTTTATATATGGTACAATACTTTGAAGATATATATATGCTTTGAATTGTTCAAAAAAGATATATGCTTTGAAGATATGTATATACCCGGTAAGAAGAAGAAGCAGTCTCAAAGAGAAAGTTAGTGGGGAATGGAGGAGAGAGATCCACTGCATTTGAGAACAGAGGAAGCAACAAGTATCTCCAGAAATTACGAAACATAGGGAAATCGGAACCCTAAATACAATTACACGATGAAAAAACAATAACAAGAGTTAAATTAGATGGATCTGTGAAAGAAGCTAAACATATCTAAATACACAGGAAATGTCTAAAAAAATTACCAAACCAATTTCGCAACAAAATCAGACATTTCCTTAGGATTTTTCTGCCAAAATTGGTTCCGCAGCAAATTTCATTACACTTAGAAAATCCACAGGAAAAGTCTCAGGTATTCCAGCGGAATACTAGTTGCATGTAAATCCGCAGGTAAACAGTTGATTTCTGGTAGTGCATGGAAACTTGTGGTATTATCACTTTGTACATTCAGTTGCTTCGGGACAAGTTTCATCTTTTTCTTTAGCCTAAAAAATGACGTCCGTTTCAAAAACATTCAAACCAACAGCCAGAACTTCCCCTTCGGGCAGCCATTTGGGGTCTTACATTTCTCTGTGGCTATTGCTTATTTACCGCCTATTTTCTGTTTTGCGATGAGGTCTTTGGCAACAAGACACTAGCAGCTAGTTTAGTTTAGTTTTCTTTTTATTTAGGCTTTTTATTTGTTAGAGCACTCGGGGCATGCATTCTAGTAGGTTTTGTTCCAATTGTTCAATCTCACATAGTTGTGTGGAATTGATCCCATTTGTAACAGCTGAAGTCTATCTCATTATGCTTCTAAAAATTCACAGAAAAAAAATGTGTTTTGTGTCTAAAATATAATATTTTTCACAATTCGTCCAAGTGTTTGATTATTCTGTGAATTTACTAGATTATTTAGTTATAGATAGTTTACTTGAAGAAAAAAAGCCGTCTTTAGGACTAGGGTTGTGATTCATCTCTCCTACATATTTGAGCTGATTGGATTTTATTTTTTTTAAGATGATTGGATTTTTCATCATGAAAGGTTTAGTGGTGTAACTTGTTATTGTCCGTTTGTTATTGAAGACCAGAAAACGTGAAATTATCCATAGGAAATGTGAAATTATTCGCAGGAGGGAAGTAACGTTTTGCGATAATTTTTTTGCCCAGACTCTATAAAATTCCTGGCTCCGCCACTGTATATATATATATATATATATATATATATATATATATATATATATATATATATATATATATTTGAGTTGATTGGATTGTTTTTTTTAAGATGATTGGTTTTTTCATCATGAAAGGTTTAGTGGTGTAACTTGTTATTGTCCGTTTGTTATTCGTTCCTACGTAATTTTCTACAAACACTCTCTCTCTCTCTATATATATATATATATATTGTTTTTAATATTATTAAAATTTAACTCCTAGGGCTTTGACATCAACTCATGAAACTCACGATATTCCTGCGGATTTTGTTTAAAATTCCGCAGAAAACATATTTCCAACAGATTTTGTCAAGGATTTTGGTTCTCAGGTAATACCTTCGTGGGTAATTGTTTCCTTAGGATTTTAGGATCCAGGAAGGGTACATCAGCAGGAATAGTGAAACATTCTGCAGGAATCAATCGGTCAGTGCTTGAGGAGCTTTTCTACTCAATTAAATTCTACAGCAAAAGACACATGAAAACCCGCAAGACTCTTTCCTGCAGGAAATCGATTTAATTATTAAGTAAAAAAATCCACAAGTTCTGAGAGAACGCAACTTCGATCTCTTTGAAAAACTTACATCAACACAAACTTTGAGCTTTTCGAACAACTTTGATTTGAGCGAAGATTAAGTTGAAGCTTTGCGGTGGTGGAACGGTGATGAAGCGATGGGAGAGGGGGAGAGAGAGAGAGAGAGAGAGAGAGAGAGAGAGAACATCGATGGTGGAAGCTTAATACGTTAATTGTATCTTAATTTTTGTTAGACTGAGTTTTTTATTTGAAAATACAATATATGTTTATAGGGTTAAATATGTTTTTGGTCCCTATAAATATACCAACTTTTTGTTTTAGTCCCTCTAAAATTTTCGTTCAACTTTTAGTCCCTATAAAATTTTCAATCACTACTTTTGGTCCCTATTTTTAAGTTAATTTTAGTTTTTTTTTTAATGAAATTGTAAAGAAATGTGTAGAAAATTGAAAAAAAAAATTAGAATTTTTCGAAAAAATATAAATTAAATATGAATTTTTAACCATAAAAAATATAAAATTTTATATTATATTCATGTTTTGTTAAAAAAATTCTAAAACAATTTTGGGAGAGATTTATATAATATTATAAATTTTTCTGCAAAATTTTATTCAAAAATATGAATTCTACATATGAGTTTACTTTAAAAGAGGGACCAAAAGTAAAGACGGAAAATTTTATAGGGACTAAAACGAAAAATTGGTATATTTATAGGGACTAAAAACATATTCAACCCATGTTTATATATATATATATATATATATATATATATATATATATATATATATATATATATATATATCATAGAATTTGTTAAGTTAGACAAACCTAAAAAATATGAAAATTTAGTTAACAAGTGTATACCTTTTTATTTGGATAAAAAAACTACCTATCAAACTATTTTTTATAGAAGGCTATTTTTGTCAATTGCATTTAACTAAATAAAAAAAAAAGTGGGTTTAAGTTAACCTCATCAAAAGCGTAACGAAAGTGAGAATATACGAAAGATACGGGGTTCAAGTCCCGAAGAAAAAAAAAACTAATATAACAATTAACATTTTAACATTTGTCTTTTAAAATAACAAAAATAAAACATTTTCATAGTCTACAAAAAAGTTTAATTGCAATGATAAATTGTTAGACATTTAATCTACACAAAAATGGTCCATGTCCAAAATATAATTTCTTTTTCTTTGTCAAGATAGGTTTTTGAATATCTAAGGAATTGAAATATACCTAAGGGGAACAATTCATGTTTTTATTTTTTGGTGCAATTCATGTGTTTTAACTTTCTTGTCAAAAAAAAAAAAAAACTTTTTATATAACAGTACAACACATTATTGGATAAAACTTAATATATATATATATATATATATATATAAATTAAAATCCAAATGTAATTTGTTTACCCTTTGAATCCTTTTTATGACAATTCACTTTTTTCCAAGTATTTAGAGGATTTTTGTTCTAATATTATTTGCATTTTTTTAACACTGAATAAACAAAACAAAAAAATTGCAAATGACATAAATGGTTTGACATGTCATTTACACAAGTTTTGATATGGACAAAATTTTAAATTATAGGATCCATATTCAACATCTAATTTATTTATAAATAAATACAATTGAAGAAATTTAAAATTTAACAAACTTCTTAATTTGGAAAAATAAATAGAATAAATCCGCAGGAAAGACACCATGAAGATCCCCAGGAAAAACCGCAGATATTCCTGCGGAATTTCCAAGTAAGTGTATCGCAAGTAGAACCGCCGGAAAAGTAGTAATTTCCTGCGGATTTTCTACGGTAATATTATCTGCAGGAAATATCGATTCAGTAAAGTAAAACGCAGCAAAATCCACAAACGTTCCTGCGGAATAAGTTCCGCTGGAAAATCCGCATGGAAAATCCGCATGAAGAAATTATCGTTTTCCATGCGGATTTTCCAGCGGAACTTATTCCGCAGGAACGTTTGTGGATTTTGCTGCGAGAAACATACATACACATGTAAGATAAATATACAGGAAAACCACAAAATAAAAGCTATGAGAAACATACATACACATGTGAGATTTATGAGATAAATATGTTTATTTTTGTTTAAACCTGCTTGTAACCGACAAAAACACCCTGCATATTTTAGAGATATTTTAACATAAAACTAACAAGTATGAATAATGTTATTTTGTACTTACAACAAAATTAACACAATAAGAAAACAATTAAGAACATGGTCTAATTCTTTTTATCATTTCTTCTTACAAAATGATATTTTATAAGGTTACCTCACTTTACAGGTAATTTTTCTAAGCATCCAATAATTATAATTATAATTATAGTATTAATTAATAAGAAGGAAAGTGTTGCATTGGAGTAAAAGTCATAAAAACAGAAAGCCATGAATGTTGGAATAGTAGATGTTTTCAATCATAAGACTTTGTCTGTCCTTGATAGAATGTTTGTCTCCAAAATAGCACAATACATGGTCAACGTACAAGATCCCTAAATTTCTAAATGTATGACATTTGTCTCCTCCAAAAAAAGTTATCTCCCACAAACTTTTCATTATAAATAGACTCTTGTTCTTCCTTATCACTCAAGCTAACTTCAAATTGTAAGCAATACAAAATAGTCAAAAATCATGGGAAACAAAGCGCCCCTTTTGATCATGCTTCTTATTCTTTGTCATGGTGTGTCCATGACAATGGGAATGTGGGAAGCAGAAGATAAAGAAAATGGACATTCAACTCAAGACAAAAAATTGTTCTTGTTGCAAAACTCAAAGCGTGTGGTGAAGACTGATGCAGGAGAGATGAGAGTGTTGGAGAGTCATGGAGGTAGAATATCGGAAAGACGCTTACACGTTGGTTTCATTACTATGGAACCAAGCTCACTTTTTGTTCCTCAATATCTTGATTCCACTCTCATCATATTTGTCCTTACAGGTATCATATCATTGATCCATTTAGATTTTCAATGTTAATCATATGTGCTAAAAAATAACAGATTAAAAACATTTGTCTATAAGAAAGTTTGTATATATATTTGAAAGAAAATGGATTATAAAGTTATGGTAAACAAACATATCCATGAAGTTTTTTTTATCTATGTTATTGGTGCGATGAACTATCATGGACTTTTGTCAATGAATAATATCTATTGAGGAATTCAGTTGACCACCTTTTTGGTTCTCACCTCCCAACCACTTTTATTCGATGGCAGAAGGTAATTGAAATCCATTTAAGGGGTTAACTTTATTCAACAAATCTTCTGTATGCAAATCGACCAGAAATTGAACCTTGAACCAAATGATTCAGAGACCATATAATTGTGGTCACTTTGCTTGGTAAAAAAACCATATAAAACCTTGATAGTAGTTTCGGTAGCTTGAACAAAAATTTACAGTGAAGTAAAAATATAGGAACTTGAGATCAATTGTGAAACTCCAAGATGTAATTCCTAGTTATAACTGTATGTTGGAAATTTTAGAATTTAGGAGTTAAGTTGAAAATGGATTTCAGGGGAAGCAAAGGTTGGATTCATGTATGAGGATGAATTGGAGGAGAGCGAATTGAAGAAGGGGGATGTGTATCAAATTCCAGCTGGTTCTTCATTTTATTTATCGAATATTGGAGAGGGTCAAAAACTTCACATTATTTGCAGCATTGACCCCTCAGAGAGTTTAGGAATTGGTATTTTCCAGGTATACACAAGCATTAGCATAATCAATACCTATATATATATATATATATATATATATATATATATATATATATTATTAATCTTGTTAATCCATTCTTGTTCCAAAAAAAATCTTGTTAATCCATTAAATGATATGGTTGGTTTATATGTTTGTAGTCTTTCTATATTGGAGGAGGAGCTCCAGTGTCAGTACTTTCCGGATTCGAGCCTCGAATCCTTGAATCCGCATTTAATGTAAGGCAACTAACAAACAACTTCACTATGTGCCAGCGTAGTGTTTGATGCCCGTGTCTCTGTCAGTATTTCATAGCTAGCAAACTTACTAATGTGTTAAATAATTAACTCATCACAGATATCAGGATCAGAGTTGGCGAAATTCTTCACAAGGAAACATGAGGGTCCAATTGTACATGTGGGCCATTCACATGCAAGTGCTTCAAGCATATGGACTAAATTCCTTCAACTAAAAGAGGATGAGAAACTTCATCACATGAAGAAAATGATGCAAGATCAAGAAGAAGAAGAAGATGTTGAAGAAGAAGTAAAGCGAAAAACAAGTTGGTCTTGGAGGAAGCTTTTGGAATCTGTTTTTGGAGATGAAATAAAAAATATGAAAAAGGACAAGGTTGCACATAAATCCCCTCCCTCTTGCAACCTTTATGACAGAAAACCTGATTTCAAGAACAGTTATGGTTGGAGTGTTGCTCTAGACGGTTCTGATTATTCACCACTTAAAAGTTCCGGCGTTGGAATTTATCACGTCAATCTCAAACCGGTATGCTAGCCTGTTATATTTATATGTTTATTTGTAAGGATCTAGGTTGTGTGTAGTCACAATCCCATTATTGTAACCGGTCAATCAAGATCAGACGGTCTAGATGTGGCAGACAGCTAGCTGCGTTAGTCAACTATATTTATTTATTGCTTAACACATAATTATTTCTTTTGCATTCAATCTATATGGCAGGGATCCATGATGACACCCCATGTAAATCCAAGGGCAACAGAGTATGGCATAGTGATAAGAGGTTCTGGTAGAATTCAAATAGTGTTTCCAAATGGAACCAATGCAATGGACACACATATTAAACAAGGAGATGTTTTCTTTATACCAAGATACTTTGCATTTTGCCAAATAGCATCAAGCAATGAACCACTTGATTTCTTTGGGTTCACAACTTCAGCTCAGAAGAACAAGCCACAGTTTTTGGTCGGTGCCACGTCACTAATGAAGAGCATGATGGGACCTGAACTTGCTGCTGCTTTTGGAGTGAGTGAGGATGCATTGCAAAACATCCTTAATGCACAACGTGAGTCTGTTATACTACCCGCAGAACAAAATTATGAAAAGAAATCGGATTCCGAGACAATTCCAAAGATTGTTACAATCATGACATGATGATTATGGAGATTGAGTAAGATGGTGTTGAAGTTATAAGAGGGGATAGATTGTTAGAACTAGAAGTCTATTAGGCTTTTTCTTTTTCTTTTTGTCATGTTCTTTTGTTGTTTGTTATTCTTGGTCATCATTATTATTGTTTTCTGTTAATGAGATCATTATCACATTATTTTGGAAATAATGAATAAGACGAAATTCTTCCGCCACCACCACCTTCCTCCCCTTGTAGATCTCTATAAAAAAAAATCTTGTGATAATGTGATGCCATGGTGTTAACTGTTACATGAAATTTGTTCTTATGCACAAGTAATTATACAACAACTATATGATTGACACTAGTATAGATGCAATATATGTCATGGATAATGTTTTTCATAGAATGTAGGAGAAAAGAACTTATTATCATTATTGCTTGTGATAAAATTTAGCATAACACAACATCCTCTTAAACATTTTAATATTTGTAAGCAGAAGAACAAAATAAGTAATAGACAAAGTTGATACCCCCGAATAGGACTAACATCCAGTACACATTGTCAATCTTCCCATGATTTATGTCATCGGGTAGCCAATCAGTACTCCTACGAACTTGGTCAATTAAAGCATTGCTCAAGTAAAAAGCAATCCCTATAAGCATTGAAACCACTGCAGTTGATGTGCTCTTTAGTGATTGTGGAAATTGTTGATAATAGAATGTAACTTGTCCAGGAAAATGAAACGCTTCTCCGATACCAACCAACACTAATTGTGGAAACAACCATAGGACAGACATTGAAACATCATGCACATGCGCTAATTTGAGTCTCTTCGATTCAACAAGTGCAGAGACCATCATGCCAAGAACATTCAACACATGTCCTACTCCTATTTGTTGGAGCAGCTTAGGCGATTTTCCAGTAACCTTATGCCAACATGGCAATAGCACCCTGTCAAGAAAAGTGAGGAAAATGGGTGCTGATATTAAGACTATAACAGAAATAGAACCAGCTGGGATTTTAAAATGGGATCCTAAAGAACGGTCCATGACTAAAGCTTGAAGTATAATGAAGTCCATTTGCATTACTATTGGAATTGATAGGAGTAAACTTGAAGTCCATAGTGGTAATATTCCAATCATTTTTTTAAAATCTTCCACTTGTTGAATTGTGCATAGTCTCCATGATGATTTCTTAATTGTGCCATCTGAGTGTAGGTCTGCATCGGTTATTAGAGCTGCACGGTTGAAAAACCTGCATTTCCATATAGATCAGCACATAATATATAGCAAAAGTTTACAAGCATATTCTAAATTCAATGCTAAGTTTATTGAACTTCTAGTTTCTATTAACATAACAGAAAAATGAAACAAACAAGTCATTAAAGACTGGTCTAGATGGTTGGATTTTAATTTGAAATTCTTTCGTTGATAGATTGTACGCAATGTAAAGACTAACATGATTCAAATACTCATTTTTCAACATCTAATCTTTTATTTGGCGAAAATTGTGTGAATCTCTATACCTTATGTGTGATGCATTTTTTATACCTCATGAATTTCACGAAAGTAAATATTAAAAAAATGTAAGATTGTCAAGTGTGGTTAATACTTAGTACCTTAATCCTTTCCCCGGTATTGGTGGAGGCAGCACTTGAACCAAAACATCATGACCAGAAGAACTACCATAGTAATCCTCTACCCTGGATGAGAGCTTACACCTCCACTTACAAGCAGATGCAACAAAAACACGTCCCAAATCCAAAATAGCACTTCCCTGTGGCTTTTCTGTCCGATAAAATGGATAACCCAACACAAAAATAACTACACCAACAAAAGCAGCCACAGCACAAATTCCAAATCCGATAGCCCATCCCATATTATCTTCAATGTAAATAATTCCGGTTAATGCAGCTCCTGAAGCAACATAAAAAGTGAAGAAGTACCAGTTGAAAAATGTTCCTTGATTTTCTGGTTTGTCAAACTGATGGGCACCTAGTGATGCTGCTGTGAAACGTGAACCACCAAAACCAATTGATATTAATAATATGCTTATGTATAGAACTGTGTATTGAATTCCTGTTGGTGGTTTGCACTTGGTGGATGAATTGTTGCTGCATGGATGAGGCTTTAAGGAATTGATAGTTGCCATCAAGAATAACAGAATTGTTCCCTGCAAGTGCAAAGGTGAAATTTAAAAGAGAGTTGCTATTTACCCCCACAAATAAACGTATTTTTTACTCTACTTTTAGAGGCGATAAAATTGATTCTAGACTGTAGAATTTATTTTGAATGAAATCAAATATATAGAAAATGAGTGTTAAACTTTACCAGCAATAAAATACAAGAAGATGCAAAGCCAACAAAGAAAGAACCAAAGAAAGAATCGGCAAGAATTGCGGCCACTACTGGAAATAGACTGGTGCTTCCAACGACAACATTCGAAATTTGAGTTGCAGTGATGCTCTTTATATTGAATTCTCTTGTAAGATATACAATCAAGTTTCCAACAATTCCGGTGCTTCCAAGTGACATCCCCGCTATCATACCTATAGTTGATCAACATTATAAAATAAAATATAAACATTTATCTAATAATGTTGATGAGAGGTAAAAGATGAAAGGAAAAAGAGAGAGACCAATGAAGAAAGGGAAACATATCCAACCGCCGCGCTTGCTTCCATTACTCAAGCTCTCATGTGCTTCTTTTGAGGATGCTTCTAGCTTACCATCCATTGTTGCACTTCACCTCTTGTGCTGTGTAGTGTTCTTTTTATAGGAAATGTTGATTTATACTTTCTGTTATTCTTCTGGTTAAGTATTATGTTTTTCACTTAACATTAGTCTTTGTTGAAAACATGCAGAATAAATTAACATTTTGATGGGAAAGAATATATAACTTGATCTAGTTAAAACAAAAGTAAATGTCAAAAAAAATTCACAGAAGTAACCAAAGTGTTGTTGATTGTATGAGATTATTTGGGAACAATTGGTTTGGAAAGTTGGTGCAAAATCACCATCAATAATAAAGTTATCAGTAACATTTTAGTAAATGTGGGAAGATAAATAAATGTTGCATAAATTAAAGTAGAGGTAGTATTTTTTTTTTTTTGTTCCTTTTCTAATTTCTAGTATGCATTATTGCTAAGATAAACATTGGTTAACCTCACTTAAGATGTAAGCTTGGTCCACCATCCATGTTTTGCATAAGATTAATGGCTATAGATATTTAGGCGTATACTATGGTTTTGTATTAACCTAACCCTTGGGTTTAGGTGATACACTTTTAGAGTATATTTCTTTAGAGGTGTAGCTTTCTTTTTATGCTATCATCATCTCTTATGAAAATTAAAGGCCATTCAAATTGTCCTATAATTAGCGGTTAATATGTACTCCAATTATCTTTTAATCAAACTTGTCAAGGGGGAGATGGTGATAACTGTATATATGTAGTTTTTCCTTTTCAAGTCTAATGCAAAGATTGTTTAGTCTTTTCTTGATATACTATATTGTCTGTTAATGACATGGGACCACTAAACACTACTAGAATATGGTTGAATTTCTCAGACTTTGATTCTTCAGTCTTGTATATTTTTGTCCAATTGGTCTTCTTTTTCAATGTCACTTGTTTATGTGTATCCTATTAATTTAGTTTTGTAGTCAATCGTTTTATGTGATATTATGATATCTTCATGTTTAAGGAGATCTATGTGTAACTCAAAGAATAATAATAAAAAAAAATCATAAGGAGAGGGCTATAAATTTATTTTCTTCTTGTTGCATTTTACATTATTTGAGAACTTTTTTCCATGGAGTTTAATTCATAAGCTTATTCAGATGATTTATACGAAGGTGTTTCTAATTATTTCTCAATTTATACTGATTTAAACATGATTTGATAGTCTAGTCCATGTATACATGTTTGATTTCTTGGTTATTTGAGAGCTAAGGCACATTCATAAGTAAGTGTCTATTTGGGAGTGGATTTTGGAAGGAAGAATTTGAAGGACAAAGATCATTGGATTGGATTCTCTCCACCAACTTTTCTCTCAATTTTCTAGACATTTAAATCACGACCGTTAAATTGATCTAATTGTCGAAAAATTAAGAGGAAAAAAATAGAATAATGTATGTGATTGGTTTCCAATGATTGATTTTTCTTTCTACATGGCAAAAATGTGGACTGTTTTTAAGAGGAAAAGTGAGTGTACATGCAGATCCGTTTCAACACATAAACCGAAACTTCATTGTAGATGCTCTTAGATGACAATAGGTCACATATGGACTAACTGATCAATAGTTTTCAATTAAAATTCAAAAATTACTATAGTTGGATCCAAAAATTCAAACCAATAAGACCCAGACTCTCCACAAATATATGACTGATAGTAAGTTACAGAAATACAGATGCATTGTATGTCACAAATAATCTATAACAAGAAACTGAATTTAGGAACTATAGATTGCGAGAAAGGTACTGAAAAATTAATGTCAATTTATGATTTCTCATCTAAGTGACAATGTGACATCATACATGTATTTATAGCTACATAGATGTGTAACTGTACTCTAAATAACTTTCTACTTTGGTTTACTAACTGTAACTAATTTCAACAAGCTAACTAGCTTGATCAATGTTTGTTAGAGCCGTAACTTGTTGTGCAAGTCACTGAGAATTGCCACATATCCTGACAGTCCTTTTCATAGAATTTATAAGAGAAAAACTTATCATCATTATTAGTATTACTTATTCCAACCATAACAGTGATATCATTTAACATAACATCAAATCTTATTAAACATTTCCGTACTTGTAAGAAATAGAGCAAAGTAAGTAATACACAAAGTTGATACCTCCAAACACTACTAACATCCAATACACATTATCAACCTTGCCATGATTTATTTCATCAGGTAACCAATTAGTACTCCTACGAACTTGGTCAATTAAAGCAGTGCTCAAGTAAAAAGCAATCCCTATAAGCATTGAAATCATTGCTGTTGATGTGCTCTTAAGTGATTGTGGAAATTGTTGATAATAGAATGTAACTTGTCCAGGAAAATGAAAAGCTTCTCCAATACCAACCAACACTAACTGTGGAAACAACCATAACACGGACATTGAAACATCATGCACATGTGCTAATTTGAGTCTCTTTGATTCAACAAGAGCAGAGACAACCATGCCAAGAACAGTCAACACATGTCCTACTCCTATTCGTTGGAGTGGCGCAAGTGATTTTCCGGTAATCTTATGCCAACCTGGCAATAGCACTCTGTCAAGAAAAGTAAGGAAAATGGGTGCTGATATTAAGACTAAAACAGAAACAGAACTAGCTGGGATTTTAAAATGGGGTCCTAATGAACGATCCATCACTAAAGCTTGAAGTACAGCCAAGCTACTTTGGATTGCTATTGGAGTTGAAAGGAATATACTTGAAGACCATAGTGGTAGGATTCCAATTATTTTTTTGAAATCTTCCACTTGTTGAACTGTGCATAGTCTCCATGATGATTTCTTAATGGAGCCATCTGATTTTAGGTCTGCGTCAGTTATCAGAGCTGCCCGATTGAAGAACCTGCATTTGCATATAGATCAGCACATTGTTAATATATAACCGAAATTTACTGGCATATTCTCCTTTCAATGCTTAGTACCATTTATTCTAACACTTGTTTTCAACGTCTACTCTTTTATTTCGAGAAAATCATGTGAATCTCGTTACTAAGTAGGGTACATTTTTAATATGATGTGAACCCACATGAATTTGACATAATAATTGAGTAAATATTAAAAAAAAAAATGTGGTTAGCACTCAGTACCTTAATCCTTTTCCCAGTGTTGGTGGAGGCAGCACTTGAACCAAAACATCATGACCGGTAGAACTAGCATAGTAATCATCTGCCCTAGATGAGAGCTTACACTTCCACTTACAAACAGATGCAACAAAAACACGTCCCAAATCCAAAACTGCACTTCCTTGTAGCTTATCAGCCCGATAAAATCGATAACCCAACAAGAAAATAACCACACCAACAAAAGTAGTCACGGCACAAATTCCAAACCCCAAAGCCCAACCCAAATTATCCTCAATGTAAATAATTCCGGTGAATGCAACTCCAGAAGCAACATAGAAAGTGAAAAAGTACCAGTTAAAAAATGTTCCTTGATGTTCTAGTTTGTCAAATTGATTTGCACCTAGCGATGCTGCTGTGAAACGTGAACCACCAAAACCAATTGATATTAGGACTATGCTTATATATAGAACTGTGTATTGGATTCCAGTAGGTGGCTTGCATGTAATGGATGAATCATTGCTACATGGATGAGGCTTTAAAGAATCGATCGTTGCTGTCAAAAACAAAATAATTGTTCCCTGCATGCGCAAAGGTTAAAATTTAAAAGAGAATTGTTACCAGACGAATAAGTGTATGTTCGGTCCTACTTTGATTGATGTGATAAAATATGAAATATGATTAAAAATTTCTCGCTTAGTGTTGAAGCTTACCAGCAAAGCAACACAAGAAGAAGCAAATGCAACAGAGAAAGAGCCAAAGAAAGAGTCAGCAAGGATTGCAGCAACAAGTGGAAATAGATTGATGCTTCCGATAACAATGTTTACAATCTGAGCAGCAGTGATACTCTTTATATTGAATTCTTGTATAAGATATACAATCAAATTTCCCACAATTCCTCCGCTTCCAAGTGACGACCCCGCTACCATACCTACTTATTCAACAATATAAAATATGATCATGCATGCTTTCTTTTCTTTCTTTTTTTTTTACAATGAGACAAGCAGCGAAATTTACATACACTAAGTGCTAAGAGGTGGAAGGTTGGGAATTGCTGGTATATCAAATGTTTCTACAGTTTTTTACTATCTCATACGTACTTTAGAACAATATGATCATGCTTTTTGACGTGTGTGTATATATTAAGTTATTGAGCTCAAGTAATTAATTTTTTTTATAAGCTCAAGTAATTGATGAACTCAAGTAAATGACAAATTGTTTGGGAAAACCCAAATTCAAATATGACTAAGATAACTATTGGTCATACATTACTTACATGTCACATGAACTTGAAATTACTATATATATATATATATATATATATATATATATATATATAGTAATAAAACCAAACAAAATGATTTTGATGTGTAAAAGTGATTTGATAAGTAAATAGATGAAAGGAAAAAGAGAGAGACCAATGAAGAAGGGGAAACTTATCCAACCGCCACGTTTGCTCCCAATGCTCAAGCTCTCATCTGCTTCTTTTGAGGATGCTTCTAGCTTACCATCCATTGTTGCACTTCACTTTGTGTGCTGTGTGGTGTTCTTTTTATAGGAAATGTTGATTTACACTTTATAGTTAACTAGGATGTTTTTTCCTCAAGTCGTTGTCGAAAACGTGGAGAATTAGTAACTTTTTGTTGAAAAGAATATAGAATTTGTCTATACAAAACTATAGAAGTGGCTAAAGTGATGTTGATTGGATGAGATTGTTTGGGAACATTCTTAAGAGGAGTGTTAAACAAGACACTTTCTATTATTCTTCTAGTTTAGTACTATTATGTTTTTCCCTTAACATTAGCCTGTCAAAACCGTGGAGAATAATTAACTTTTGCTGGCAAATGCTGAGAAAGAATATATGCTATAATGTCTTTACAAAATAACAGAAGTGATATTTTCTCCAATAAATTAACTCTATGCATTACCCTTTTGATTTATATTCTCCAATACCCCATGGGCAGACCAAGGTAAGACAATTACAAATTCACAATCATATAATCCACTTAGCTAAACAATTTTACTATTTAATGGGGGGTGTAAAGGCCATATTAAACACAAATTCACAACATTTTGTTTTTTCTCCAAATTTCTTAGGATTATATATCTTGGAGTTCTTGCTATTGCCCCTGCCACAAGTTACAATTGATATTATGGAGAATCGTAGTCAAATATGATAGTACAACCTCAATTGCAGTCGCATTGCAGTCGCATTAACATCAAAAACCTTGGCATTAGGATCTAGATCGCGATTGCGTACCTTTTTTATAAAACCTTGCACATATACATTTAAGTTAAACTATATTGTAAAGTTTAATTTGATAAAAATAAGCCTGTTAAAGGACACATACATCCCTTTGTTTATTAATGTGAAACATGGTACAATTTGGGTGCTAGTGATGACATAAGCACAGATGGGTGGTTGATCCATTAGTAATGGGAGTGGAAAATTCTCAGTTGGACAATACTTTTTGATATATTTCCAATTCCATCATAGCAAAAACAAGGCTAGCTTATGATTATTTGCCAATCTTTTCAGTTGTCATTAAATTTTATGAATGATAATGTGACCTTTACTACTGCCAATTATTTCGGACATAATGTGACCTTTACCATTGTCACTTACATTATTCAAAGCAGTTTAAATCAATTGTAAATGTATCTTTCTTTTTGAACCAGTTGTATTTCTTAGTTTCTGTGACTGGTGCCAACACTTTTGACGACCAATTGATAAACACTGCTTATCACAAACAGAATTTCGAGAAAGAATATCCTTTTACCAAGCTGCATTTGTAGGGGCTTAATTTTTTTATTAACAGTTATGGAATTGGCTTCTAAATTATTAAGAGATTTCACTTAGCTACATTCCTGCAAAGCAGCAGCGGAGCCAGAAATTTCAAATAGTGGAGGCACCCCATAGACACACATATATATATTACATTTAATTTTTTAAAGCAAAAATATATACCACAATTGCTCTCTATGATTTGTCGATTTTTAGAAATATTGAATATTTTTTTCATTTTCAATTTCAATAATTTTTTCCTCTATATACAATTAACTAAACAATCATTTGAATATTAATCACTTAAGCGATTTTGCAACTCATTTTTAATAATCTATATAGTAGAGAAAACTCTTTCAGTTGTTGCAGTTGCTATATGCAGTATCAAAGTTAACTCTAAAAACAAATATACAAATGAGTATGAAATATATTTTCTTGTCTCCGCCATCTTTATACTAAGATTGCAAATCCCCTCTAATTCTGAAAATGCATCTTCATAACATACATCTAAAAAGTAGTTTTCAAACTGGGAATTGAGTGTCAATAGTTGAATAGGAGATAATTATGAAGGTTAAATTTGAGCTGCCACGAAAATACTAAGCACAATGTATTATTTCTTTGTCAAAACATAGTACACTTCTTTCAAAAATGAATCACTACCGGATTAGGTAGAAATTCGATATAGGACCAACGTGACCACAACAATATATTGAAGGTAGATAGTATGAAAGAATTCTATATGAAACTCACAAAATTATGGATATTACTTTCCAATAACAGCATAGTCTACACCTACAGGTAATGTAAATATTGTTGTATATGCCGATACTTGGAAACCAATCTATACATAGTAAATAAAGTGTATGATACCATGCCGTCACTTTTACGAGAAAGAAGGCTGGTGTCTGACGTGTTTTGTTTTAGTGGGTGAACTTGAGGTGTGGTTTGGCTGTGAATATATATAGTATGAAAAAATATTACAAAATATTGTGCAGGCAGGAGCCCACACAACCTTGTGTGTGGCTCCGCCACTGCCTGCAAATATACTTATTAATATAGCTTCGTAGGAATATCAAAATATTGGACTTGGATCATTTGCAGCCGACTCTCTTAACCTAACGGTCTGCAATTGACTATACAATAAAACCGGATGTAAAAGATCCATTTTGTGAGCTATCTCATTTGAGATTACTTGGAGCGTAAGAGAAACTCCTCCATATCGAAATATGTTATGTTCTCTAAATTTCTTACTGAACATGGTATTACTCAGAGAATAGGTTGCCCTCACACACACTCATGAAGAAAATGGCTATGTTTAGTGCAAACATAGACATACCACTAAAGTAGGCCTCACCCTTCTTGCAAATGCATCAATGTCTCTGTGCATTACTGGGTGAACCCTTCAAAACAGTTGTCTACATCATAAACCGGTTGTTAAAGTTGGAGTATTGGATTAGGATTTTAAAGGACAATTTTTGTTTAAAAAAGTCTTAACATTTTAAAAGACTTTACATGATTTTAATGATTTTAAAAAAGAGAAATGTTATTTGTACAACTACTTCATTACAATTTTTTGAAAACTTTCTCTCTCATACTCACGTTATATTTTTATTCTCTCTCTTCCTTTTTCTCTCTCTATTGTTTTGGACCAATGAGAAGAGGGAAAATGAAAGTTGTCATCATAGTTGTCATATTTGGTTGTACATATATCACTACTCTTTAAAAAAACTCTCAAGATTTACGATTTCGATTTCAATGGATTTACATAAGAAGATTTTAAAGGATTTAAAATGATTTTAATGATGTAGAAGATTTTGCAAGATTTTATGAATTTTTAGGACTAATTGAAAAGAAATTATTACAACACACTCTTTTTCACAATATTTTTAATACAGACTCTTTTATTTATTTTATTTTATTTTACGATCAATATATATATATATATATATATAGAGAGAGGGGGTGAGAGAGGGGGAATGGGGGAGAGAGAAGAAAGATAGTAAAATCTTAAAAGAAATAACAATTATAAAAAATATCATGCTTTCATGAAGAAAAAAAATCATAGGCTTCTTTTATCTTTGTTCTTCTCTGATCAGGAACTTGATTGTAACAAAGAGCACCAAATGTCCTCAAATATACCATTTTTTTCTACTTGTCCATGTCTCTTATGGAACCACTCCGGTCAATCTCTTTATAGGGCATTTGTTGAGAACGTACGTTGTTGACCACAGCGACGAAGTTAACAATATTTTTATGAGGTGACCACAAATAAAAAAAAATATTTTTAAAAAAAAACTATTAGTAAACTTAACCAATAAGCAAAGAAAAAAAATCAAAATTACTATTACGTATATAAAATATACTTCATAAAATAAACTTAAAACAAAAGAACGGATTATAAAAGGTTGCAATTTACTAATTACTCATTTTTTAGCTATATAAAAAAAGTGTTAACAAAGGGTTTGTGTTTACAATAATAAAGGGTTGATAAAGCGTGTTAAATCTATTTTGGCCATTAGTGATAGATTTTATTTTGGGATGAAGTTATAGATTGTTGTAGTTGTTATCGTATTTTCAATGTCAATCAAATAATATGTATATTTTTTTGTGTTCACCCTCCGATTCTTAGAAGACGGGGCCAGATAATCTAGAGTTCGACTAAAAAGTAAATAAAGTAAAATAAAATTATTTCACTTAAAATTAAACATGGGGTAGCCAAATATATATTACTAGAGGTATCTTAATAGGTAGATGGTGTAACAAAGCAAAATGTTGCTTAGTTCAAATGAATAAACACAAACATGAGCTATCATGGAAATGGATTTGTCATGAAATCATATTGTTATTGGATTCGGATTCTTAACATTGGAATACACACTGACTACTATTGAAATTGTTGTTGAAATAAACGCAAACTATTTGTGTTCTCACATGCTACATGCGTTGGACATAGTTTTTAAGCAGCCAATTTTATTCTTATATTTTTAGTCTGGAAAGTATATCATCTTGTACTTGCCTCAACATCAATATTTTTAATATTGTCTTGTTGTTTTTTTGCTAATCATTGTGTTCTTCATCTGCCTTTTTAGAACTTTGCTAATCATTGCCTTTTTTTTTTCTCTTTTCAACCAACAAATTTAAAATCAACAAGAGATGGTAGACATTCTTCTAAGTCTATCTATAATTTTGAAGATCATCGAGCAACTTCACTAAAGAATACCTAGATATGTTTATGGAGTTTTAATTCCGATATAATTGTTTTAAATGTTCAATCACTGGTGTTTTGATTTTTAAATGTTTAAACTATGTAGTTTATCTATTGTTTTGATTGTTACTCTTAAAAAAAAAATTATATTTTTTGGGGTTTAAATATTTTTAGTTATATATTTATGTATTTTAAGTATTTATTAATATATTTATTTAAATTGCCAACAAATATTGCCTCGTTCAATTTATTTAAAAAAATAAAAAACTAAACATTTGCGACAATTACAAGTGTCGCATGCCCATTTAATTTATATTAGAGCGCCTACTTTGCGACAATTCTGAGAGGTTACAGATATAGTATAGCGATTGTTAGCAACCGTCACAATATCCTCTATGACGATTGGTACGACCGTTCCTTGAACTGTCACAAAAGGCACTTGCGACCTCAATTTTTGCGTCTGTTGTTAAACAGTCGTAAATTGACATTTACGACCCTTCTAAAACTCACAGTTATATTCCTAGAGAAGAAGAGCATAAAGAATAATTATAACCAACTTCGAGAAGCTACAAACTGTTTATATAGTACATGTCTTATATCACTTTATTAGTAGATTAGCATCAAGACCGACATTAACATGTCAGTGTTCTCTTACAGACATAGAAGTCCAAAACAATTCTCCAATTACTTAGATAAAAAATAAATTATTTGATTGGTAGAGAATGATAAAATGATTACAAAAAAAAAAAAAAAAACTTAAGCTAAGGGTAAAATTGAAAGAAAATTGTTACACACATTTTTCTATATTTGAAAATTGATTATTTAATTATGTAAATAAAAATAAAATAGCCTATACAAAAGGGTAAACTTTGAAAGGAAAACGTCATACTAAAAAGTGTGTTCCCTTCAATTAAGAGCGGAAGCAAGGATATACTTTTAACAACCAAACCACAAAATCCTTAAAAAAAAACAACCAAACCACAATTAAGAATAGTAGGATTTAAATTTCGAGGATTATCAAAGGACAATAAACAAAGGCATATTTTAATAAACCGAACATAATGAATTTAAAAGTAAAATTATTTTAGAGAAAATAGACCACACAAAAAAATCGTACATCCCCTTTATTACCAGTATAGCATAGATATAGATAAAATTCATGTGGATTTTATCCCTTTAAAAATGAGAGTTACATGATTGAATAGATTTCACATTAATTTTATCTAATAATATAATGAACAAAACTTGTGTCCACTTCCTTGGGCGTTTTTTCCTCAAGGTTCTTAACCTAAAATGCATTTTTCGTGGTTATAGAAAACTTTGAGAAAAATATGAATGCAAAGGAATCATGGGTAGTAAAGAACAGCATGAAAAACAATAAGAAAATGCATCTATAATTTATCATAATATAGTGTAATTGAAATATTAAATAAGTGTTTGATTTTTTTCCTTTTAAACCCTTGGTAGTTTTAACGTCATTTCCCCCAAAAAAAAACAGTATGGATGTTTTAAAGATATATATATATATATATATATATATATATATATATATATATATATATATATAGGGGATGTATCAAATAAGAAGTGATTTTAAAATGAGAAGTAAGAAGGTTAAATAGCAGCCGTTAGATTAAAATACACAGTTTAGATTAAAAGTTGGTTTTAGTGGAAATCATGGGGTGGTTACATACAATTTAGGTTTTAGTGGAAATCATGGGGTGGTTGTTCATATTCTTAGTTTTCGTGGATCTAGCACCCCATGATTTTCACTAAAACCTAAATTGTATGTAACCACCCTATGATTTCCACTAAAACCAACTTTTAATCTAAACTGTGTATTTTAATCTAACGGCTGCTATTTAACCTTCTTACTTCTCATTTTAAAATCACTTCTTATTTGATACATCCCCTATATATATATATATATATATATATATATATATATATATAAAGGTGATTTGATTGATGATAATATAATATTATTTGCATTAAACAACATGAATTTGTAAAATAATCAAAAATAAAATTAAGAACATTTTTCTTTTTATTTTGGTGCAACTATATAGATCAATTAATAATTTCTAACGATTTTTTGCATCAAAAAAAAAATCTAACAATTTTAAACCAATAAAGAGTTTGAATGAAAGAATGGCGCCGCTTCCGGCAGGAGACTTGAATAGGTCTCCTACATTAGGAGACATTAAAAAAGAGTGATTTTTTTTGTATAACAAAAATGACATTTGTCACCATTAGATTGATGAAGAACACTGATCTTACTGTAATCCCTCCACACTAGAACACTGCTTCCTCATCTTCTTCCTTTACTCCCAACAACCTGTTTCAACTTTCAACCACTCACCCCTGTATTTTTCTTCAACGAACAAGGATAGACGGATAAATTACACAAATCAAAATAATTGGATGAATATTCCAGATCTGAAGAAAATCAGGTTTAATAAGATTTGTTCAAGCAGCCATCTTCATTGTAATAATCGTGATTCAAATCATACAAATGAATATTTTACTATTGTGAAGGTTTATGGGTGAGCTTTATAATTTTTCAATTTTCTGGAATTAAACAAGTTTGATTTTGAACAACATCTATATAAGTTGTCACGCAAGAGGGGGGCGTGGATTTTCATTTTAAAAAAAAATGGGAGGTTTCTGAAATTGTTCGATTATGCCCTGACATGGTTTCTGCTGAGAATAACAACACGGAGACTCCAATTCATGAGGCTTGCAGACAAGAGAATGTTAAGGTTTTAATATTGATTTTAGAAGCGAATCCCACAGCTGCTTGCAAGCTTAATTCTAGTTGTAAAAGTGCTTTTTTTGTGGCTTGCTTCCATGGTCATCTTGACTTGGTTGACTTGCACAGCCGTTTCCAGAAAATTAATAAGAACAATGATTGAAGATTAAAAATCCAAAATAATATGAATATACAAGTACAATCTCAATTATCTGCAAAAACTCAAAGAGAAAATTGAAGAGGTTGCTGTAACTAACACACATATGAGAGGTTGCTGTTATGGGTGTTGGCGGTGGGCAAGTAAGCAGACATGGAGGGAGAGGGAAGGATGATAGAACATTGTGTAAAAGAATCTAGTGTTAAGAGAGTATGGTAATACTATAGTCTTCAAAAAATATTAAGAACATCCAATGGTTACTATCCATTTTACAAAAAAAAAAAAAAAAAAGTCAAGTCTCCTATGGTAGGAGACCCAAGGAGGTCTCCTACCGTAGCCTTTGCCTTGAAAGAATATTAGCATTGCTCAGCTAAGCTAGCTTTATGAGTATCTACTTAATGATGAATGGCATAAAATGATCTCACGTAGGTCCCACAACATACAACATCTTGGGCAACACAGAGTGATTGAAATAACAAATCCTCAAGCATGATTCCTAAACAATTAAATACCTCAATGTGGACAGTACGCCATAAATTTTATGTAGTTATACAAAAAATGGTGGTGTGCAGAAGTAGTTCTAAATTCACAATAGCAAGGTTTAACAAAAAAGATGTTGATTAGTTCAAACATAGCAGAACGGATCTTTACAAATTTGGTGTGTGCACGCGCACTGCCTGCCGTAAGAGCTGGTTGTAGTCTAGGTAATGACTGCACGAGAGTAACATGATCAATCAAATGATTGCAGTAATTTATTGGATGACAAATTATAGGGAAAATCATAATTTCAAATATGGTGGTAAGTATTTCAAATTGAGTTGATTAACCAAAATTGTAAAGTGGTTAGTATTTTGACTGAATTAACCACTCTATTAGGTAACTCGTCCTAAATTGAAAATTTGTTCACAAGAATTAAAATATCCTAAATTGCAAGTTTGTAACTTTCCAATTACAAATATCAAAAGTAAAACAAAAAGAAAATGGCTGCTACACACTGATTAAGCACCATCATCTCTGATGTTAAGTCCTCCCTTTTACGAACTACCATCGCAAAAATTCCACAGAGAGAACAGAAGAATGAACCTGAAGCGAGTGGGAGTCTTGGTAGCATACCTCAAAACTCATTATAATTCTTTATCATTGTCAAGTTGTGCATTTGCTGCTGCCTTTTCAGCTTCGTCCAAAACAAAAGCTTTCAATGATTCAATATTCCTTGTACCTGACGATGTCACCACAAACAAAAATAAGATTTGGTTATAATGATCTATCACTTGTGCCTAGCTTAGGTTGGGGAAAGGGGGGATTAACAACAAATATGTCACAGTTAGTCTATGAATATGATAAAAAGACCATTGAATTTCTCTATAAAATTAACGGAATATATTTCTTACTACAAGATAAAATTACATAGAAATAAATCATAAAAAACTTGCTATTGTGTATTTCATAGTAGTTTACCTCTTGAATGCACAGGGAAGATTTACTACAAAATGTTGTCAATCAGTTAACTTCCTAGATGACACGTGTTTTGATGAAGCATACTACATGTTAGTATTGCCATAAACTCACAGGCATACAATTACATAGACCACAAGATCTGGTAAGTACATTATTGTTATTTGACACAAGTGATAGAGGTGCCATCTTGCACCTTCATTCATCAGCAGAAAGCATGAACAAGGGTTTCATTCTAAATTTCCACATTAGAAAGATCATAATTGTGTAGATGCAATGACAACAGCGACTTTTGTTTTCCAAACTTATTAAAATAATGTGAAGCCAAGGGCCATAATAACTAAGCCCTTATCATTGTAACACATGCATGTGATGCACCTGATCAGATTTACGGAAGTCGTGGGAAGCATTTCCATAGTGAGAATCAGTCGGGACATGGGAGAAATTGAGTATATTCTTCCAAAAAGAAACACTGTTAAGAAATTAGGTTTCTTTTATGGAGTTGGCGGTGGTAATATAGAGAGCTCAGAAAGAATAATATCTACAACAAGGCAGGTTGTATCATCCTTGAGCCTCTAGATCTTAGAGCTTCATTAACCACCAGCTTTGCAGCAAGCTCTGCAGGTAGACTCCAACATGACGTGGCAGCCATGTCATTGAATAAAGCATCCCAATTACCATAAAAGGCTATAACCAGCATTTCAAAGTTTCACTTGCTCAACATGTGGTATTGTCCCACATTTGTGCCTCCTATTGATCTAGATAGGCATAACCCACCAGGCCAGGAACCCAAATACACCGAGTCTTCCTACTTCACCACTAGCAGTGACATGTTGCTCTCTTCTATATTATCTTCCAGTTTGTGGTCAACTGTTAGGACATAAACTACACTTCCTTGAGTATCTAATAATATGCAATAAGAATCACCAACAGTGTAGCAGTAACGGTCGAACCAGAACAAATGTAGCTCTTGTTCCATAAGTTTCCCCTTTGTGTTGAAACTTGTGCAAGTCTTCACAAAACCAACCACAAGAACGCGAGTAAGGTCATGTAGCCATGCATCCCTGTCAGCTAATATCTTTTGTGAAGTATGAACAAGCTGGCTTGGCCAAGAAAGAAGATTACTATCCAATCAAAACAGATTGCCACAGGGTTCTCTGGGATCCTTCAATTATGTTTACTGTCTTAGCAATTTTTGTCGGGCATAACAGTACATCAGCTTCTATTTATGCAAAGGAAAACTTGCAAAATAATGTTTTGACTGCAATACAGCAAGATATCAGCACAAGCAGGGATTCATGTCTACAATCCCTAACTCACGCTCTAGTGGTTGGTTTTGTGACGACTGACACGAAGTTTCAGCACAAGGGGGGAAACTTTAGGAACAACAACTAGATTTGTTTTGGTTGATGGACGGATTGCCATAGTTGCATCTATTAGTGATCCCAGTTGCATATTATTAGATAGTAAAGGAGGGGTAGTTTTTGTACAGTTGATCACAGACTGGAAGATAATGTAGAAGAGAGGGGGAGTATTACAGGTTTACAGCTAGTGGTGGTGAAGTAGGAAGACTCAATGTATATGGGCTCCGTTGCCGTTGGCCTAATGGGTTATGCCTATCTAGATCAATAAGAGACAAAGATGCGAGAGAATATATTGTGCCTATTCCACATGTTAAGCAAGTGAAACTTACAAATGCTGGAGGTGGTGTAAGGCTAATTATAGCCTTTGATTGTATTTGGGATGCTTTATCCAATGATATGGACGCCTTCTCATGTTGGGGTCTACATGCAGAGCTTGCTGCAAAGATAGTGGTTACGGAAGCTCTAAGATCTAGCAGCAAGGATGAAACAGCCTGCCTTGTAGATATTATTCATTCTGACCTCCCTGTAGTACCAACATCAACTCCAAAAAAGAAACATAAGGTCCCACTTTTACTTTTTTAAAACTTTTTTTTTAAATAAGTGTTAATTTACTTGCTAACAAAGAGATAATACACTCTTGAAGTGAACAATTATGCGCATTTTTCTGGAACAATGAAAATGCTAAAAGAGTTGTTTTCATTATTTCCAGAAACGCATCATCCCTAGCTAGCATTTCACATTCTTTCCATCACAATGGTTCACTTCATGAGAATAGAAATTTAATATGAACACATATTTTAGGTAATGAAAATAGAAATTTATCACAACATAAATGAGGCCTAATTTGCTAATCACGCTTCTTTTTGGAATGAAGTATGAGAATATACTCAAACCTGAGAAGAATATATATAATTTGCTAACCACGGTTCTTTTTGGACAAAAACATAACTTGCCTAGGCCTTTGCTTTTTTCTGCACATTTTTCTGCTTTCCAAGTGTCAAATTACTATCCACGATAAATAGAGCTGAACTTTCATTCATCAACATACAGTTGATTTCCTATTTTTACCTTTGATATTTTGAGGTATCTATCATAAAAGAATTCCAAGTGAAGTTCTAGGACATATGCTTGATTCTATTTTTTTTTTCTTTTTGGTTAAAATTATTTAATTTTACAAAACAAAAATATCAAAAACTTATTCGATGGGTTGCATTTAAACAATAAGTTTGGAAATTTTAAAGATACTCCAGCAGTAGTGGCAGTGACAATAATGATAACAGCAGTGGTACAGTGGCAGTGGTAGAGGTGATAGTTGTAGTGTTGTGGTGGCTTGAAGTGATATGTAAAAAATCCATGAAAACAAGTGAACTAAACATATACTAAAAAGTGTTCCCAATTTTTACTCCAGAAATGGACTCAGGAGGGCAAGGGTCTGTTTGGTTTGTCAAAATATTTTCTATTTTAATTTCCTATTATCACTTTATATTCGATAATACCACCTTCTTTTCATTCTGTTCGGTTCATTCAATTTTCTGTTTTCAAATAGTAGTATTTGAATTGAAAACAAAAAGCTGTTTGAAAATCAGTAAGCAAATAGGCTCTCTATCCTAATGTGAGGCAAGTTATAATCTATTTAGCATCAACACTTCTTATTAAAGGTGTATTCACTGTTCAGTGTCCGACAGTGACACATGTAGCTACATTCAATCACTTACATTTTCTTATATTAGTAGTGTCTATGTTAGTGTCATGTTTGGTGTCTCTAACGGCATCAGTGCTTCATAGGTTATACCCCACGGATAAAGCAAGCATCAACGAGTGAAAAAAAATCCAGTAACCAACTATTGGATACTCCCCTTACAAAACCCATGACACTCGACATGCATTGTTAAACTTACTTAGTTTTTATTTTATTTTCTCTCAAAGATATAATAGAAGAAAACCGTAAAATAAAAGACAATTATTTTGTGGGATATAAGTACTTAGGAAATTTGTTCCAACAAGTCATAAATGGTTATATAGCCATTCAAAGTTACCTGAAAGATTGAGGGTTCTATCCCCACCCCACAAGTCCACAACATAACACTAACATATAGATACTAACATATTCCAGAAAACCTTGATATATTTTACATGGGTGATGGTTACCTTGATATTTGGCAACTTCTTCTCCATCATAGAAAACCTTAAAGGTAGGATATGAATGAATATCAACTTTAGAACAAACAGGTTTATCCGTGCCGCAATCGACTTCTCCAATCTCTATTTCATTTTCATTTTCCATTGCCTTACCCACATCATCCCACAATGAGCCCAAATTCTTGCTGTCAAACAAACAATCATCATTGAGATTTATTTCATACACATTGTCAATCAATACTAATCAATTATATTCGACAAACTGTTAAAATCTCGTTACCACTTCTAAAATCACTTATATGATTGAATGATACAACAATTAACCCCCTAAAATAAAATAATAAAAATGTTGAGCAGCAATGAATTACCAATGTTTGCACCATGGAACACAGAATTTGACAAACCATGCAGTATCTTTCTCCTTTATCTACAAATGAAATGAAATTAAGAAGAATTAAGAGAAGTGGATAAATAAAATTGCAGTCAAACATAAACCCTAAATAACGAACCTTATCGGAGAAGGTGTCGGAGGTTAAAGTGATGATTTCGGAGTTGGTGGGAATTGAAAAAGAGAGAAGAAGGAAACATGTTGTTGATAGAATCAAAAGAAGAGATGAAGATGATCGATGTTCGCCGGAGTGAGTTTGCGTGCGCCGAGTTCTCATGATCTATCGATGATTTGATTCTTTCTCTTCTTCTTCTGCGCCACCGCAAAAATTACGCTCTAGATCTTGTACTCACGTGCTTTGCGTGTGATGATCGATATTCTTCCTCTCGTGCCTTGTTTGCTTCACCACTATGGATAAACTTTAGTGTTTTTTTTTTTTAAAGAAAAATGATTTTTTCGAAAAAAAAAAGAGAAATGGTATTTGTATAACAAAAAAAAATTGAAGATCTATTACGCTTGGCAATTTCTGTTACGCTTGCGGAATACTCGGACACACCGATCGTGCTTGTGAAGTTCTGTATAATAAAGAGCAGGATGATGGTAAGAGAGGATGGGGCACAAATCTGAAGCCGGAGCCTCGACAAATGGGCACAGCAGCATCCAGCAAATGGCTGCGAGACACTATGGGAGGTGAACCCAGTTCTGCTATCAATAAAGAAGCACCTGTTGAAACACCTGGACCTGGTTGTGACACACCTTTGAACAGCCCTACTACTGCTGCCTCTACTATGGTGACTTTGGGAGGAAGACTCACAGCCGTGCACAAAGAGCTTGGCTCAATTCGAAGTGATATGTCTGCTGCTCATATGTCTGTGAATCCTGTTATACTTTGTGCAGGTACATCTAAGACTGATGGGAAAGAACTGGTGTTGAGTTCTGATCGTGGGGTACAGCCTACTGTCCTTGCTTTAGAAGCCGGACCACTTGCTGAGAAGGATGAAGGTTCTGAACTTCGGAAGCGGAAGCGAGGTGTAAAACAATATGTTGCTGATTCTAATGTTGATACTGTCATGTTAAATGTTGTTGAAAATGATAGCCAGGAAACAGAAAAAATAGTGAGTGCTAATGCTGGTAGTAATATGTCAATTAGGGAGAACCCTTTGTTTGAAAATGATGTAACAACGGCGGGACCTGTACACCAGGCCCGCCGAGAGCAATGAGTATCGTAGTATGGAACTGCCGAGGCCTGGGGAACCTGAGCGTAGTTCCAAAGTTAAAATACTTAGTCCGCTACTATAAGCCGGACGCCCTCTTCTTAAGTGAGACGTTAGTCCACTCTAATAAAACTGATGCTTTTCGTTACTTGCTTGGTTTTGACAATTGTTTTTCTGTTAGTAGTAATGGTCGAAGTGGTGGTTTAGCACTATTTTGGCGAGCCTCTTTTTCTTGTACAGTTCTTAATTATTCTGTTAACCACATCAATGTTGAAGTTAATGATTCAAGCAAAGGAAAATGGCAATTTACAGGATATTATGGCTTTCCCGAGGGTAGAAGACGGCGTGCCTCGTGGGATTTTTTGAGAAATCTTGCGAGTAATACCTCACTTCCTTGGTGCATAGTAGGTGACTTTAATGATATTCTTGATTCCCGTGAAAAAAGGGGAGGTGTTGTACGTTCTAGGTGGTTAATTAATGGGTTTAGGCAAGCAGTGTCTGATGCGGGTTTAACGGAAATTTATATGAACGGTTATCCGTATACTTGGTTTAAGAGTCTAGGCACACCTAGAGCTGTTGAAGTTAAGCTTGACAGAGGACTTGCTAATTCAGAGTGGTTCCGTTTGTTTCCAAATGCTACTATTGAAAATTTAGTGGCACCGGCATCAGATCATTACCCTCTTCTGTTAAAAAGAGAGGAGCCCCAATGTGCTTGGGTTCCTAGACATAAATTTAAATTTGAAAATGCATGGTGTGTGGAACCAGGAATCTATGATGTGGTTTCTGATAGTTGGTTATCTAGTGCAGGTATGCAGGTGGTGGAAAAACTTGAAGTTTGCGCTAATGATCTCAGTTCATGGAACAAAGCAAATAATAATGGTTTAAAGCAAGAAATTGACACATGTCGCCGTGATTTGAATCGCTGTAGAAACCAAGGGGCTGCGGTTGACTCTAGATTATTGACGAATTTGCGGAAACGCATGACACAGTTGATGATCCAAGAGGACAAGTATTGGCGACAACGAGCTAAAACGCATTGGTATCGGGATGGTGACTTGAATACTAAATTTTTTCATGCCTCAGCCACATCAAGAAAGAAGGTAAACCGTATCAATTTTCTGGATAATGATGAGGGGATACGAGTTGCTGATGAAAATGGTATGCGTCATGTCGCAAAAGAATATTTTGAATCCTTGTTTTTAGAGAGTAATAGCACTCGAGCACCGGTTGTTGACATCATAGAAAAAGTAGTGTCTGATGATGATAATGCTTTATTAACCGCTCCCTTTCAGGTTGCAGAATTTAAGAACGCTATGTTTTCCATGCATCCAGATAAATGCCCTGGTCCGGATGGCTTTAACCCGGGCTTTTTTCAGCAATTTTGGTATGTATGTAATTCTGACATTTTTCAGGAATGTTGTGCGTGGCTCAATCACAATCAGTTTCCGCCGTCTCTAAACTCAACAAATATTGCATTGATTCCTAAAGGTAATGAGCAAAAAACAATGAAGGATTGGAGGCTGATTGCCTTATGTAATGTTTTGTATAAGTTAGTGGCAAAGGTTCTTGCCAACCGATTGAAAAAAATCTTGCATAAATGTATTTCTGAGAATCAGTCAGCTTTTGTACCAGAGCGTTCAATTCTTGATAACGCTATGATTGCTATTGAAGTGGTACATCATATGAAAGTTAGCAAGCGTGTTAGAGAAAAAAATGTTGCTCTCAAATTAGATATTAGCAAAGCCTATGACAGGATTGATTGGCTTTATCTTAAGGAAGTGATGCTCAAAATGGGTTTTGATAGTAAGTGGGTTAGATGGATTATGATGTGTGTTGAAACTGTTGATTACTCTGTCATTGTTAATAATGAATTAGTAGGCCCGATTATACCAGGAAGGGGTTTAAGGCAAGGTGATCCGCTGTCGCCCTACCTTTTTATTTTGTGTGCCGAAGGTTTATCCGCTCTTATTCGAAAAGCAGAACGAAGAGGAGACCTACATGGCGTGTCTATTTGTACTAATGCACCTATTATTTCTCACCTCTTGTTTGCAGATGATTGTTTTCTTTTTTTCAGGGCTGATGACAATGAAGCACAAGTAATGAAGAACATTCTTCACACTTATGAGTTAGCTTCGGGGCAGGCTATCAGCCTTCCAAAATCTGAGGTTTTCTTTAGCAGTGTTGTTCCCGAGGCTCTGAAGGAAAGTATCACAAACATACTAGGTGTCAGAGCGGTAATGGGAACAGGCAAGTATCTTGGCCTTCCATCTATGGTGGGTAGAAGCAAAGAGGCGACATTTGGCTTTATCAAAGATCGCATTTGGCTCAAAATCAATAGTTGGAGCAGTAAGTGTTTGTCTAAAGCCGGCAGAGAGGTTATGATTAAATCGGTACTACAATCTATCCCATCTTATATTATGAGTATATTCTTACTTCCTAATAAGCTTGTTGATGCTAAAGAAAAAATGATCAATGCTTTTTGGTGGGGTCACGGTGGCAATATGCGTCGAGGAGTACATTGGATGTCTTGGGAAAGATTGTCTGTTCATAAAAAATTTGGCGGTATGGGTTTTAAAGATTTGACCTCTTTTAATGTGGCCATGTTAGGGAAACAGAGATGGAGATTTCAAACTGATTCTAGTAGCCTTGTGTGCCGTTTATTTAAGGCTAAATATTTCCCTAATTCTGATTTTATTGCATCAAAAATTGGACATAATCCAAGCTATGTTTGGCGAAGCATCTTTAGCGCCAAAATTGTAATAAAACAGGGTGCACGATGGCGGATTGGCTCAGGGGTCAACATACCTTTGTTAGGCGCCCCATGGCTCAAGGATGGCTTGTCCTTTTCCACAACTAATCGAATTTTTGAGCCTTTGATGCAGGTGAAGTTATATGATTTTATTGATCAAGACCTGAAAATATGGAAGGCGCCCCTCATTCATAGTCTCTTTGATGCACATACTGCGCAATTGATTCTCAATACGCCACTGCAACCACTTGTTTTGGAGGACAAATTGATTTGGAAAGGGGAAAGAAATGGTAAGTACTCTGTTAAAAGTGCCTATAGAATGTGTGTGACTGAAATTGCCGACAACTCCCATATGCACGTGAATGGCCGATGGAACCTCATTTGGAAACTAAAAGTGCCTCCAAAAATCAAGAACTTCCTTTGGCGTGTATGCCGAGGATGCTTCCCAACCCGTGCTCGCCTAAACAGTAAAGGCATTTCTTGCCCTTTGAATTGTGTTCATTGTAACTACAATTATGAAGATAGTATTCATGTCCTTATTGAGTGTCCTAAAGCTGTTCAAGTTTGGCAAAATGTGAATCTTTGGGACACTGTTGACAGGGTGATTCGTCAAGATTATAATATTAGTTCACTTATATTCACTCTTTTACAGAACTTATCTCCAGGTCAATGTGAAATGATGGTGACAATTATGTGGAGCCTTTGGAAATGCAGGAACATGAAGCTATGACAGCAGCAAAATGAGACCAGTTTGCAGGTGACTCAACGGGTAACCCACCTTCTTGAAGATTGGAAAGCAGCCCAAATCATTCGAGCCAATAGCACCGTTCAACCTATACACACACAGGTTCAACCTATAAGATATGAGGAAGACAGTTGGAAGAAACCGGCACCTGGCAGGTACAAATGCAACATTGATGCATCCTTCTCCACTTCTCTTAATAGAGTTGGGTTGGGTATATGTCTTAGGGATGATGATGGTGCTTTCGTCCTTGCAAGAACAGAATGGTTTGCTCCTCTTTGTGATGTAGATGTGGGAGAGGCTGTAGGATTGCACACGGCGTTAGAGTGGCTCTCAAATCAACAGTTTGACAATGTTGACTTTGTTCTAGACTGTAAAAAAGTTGTTGATTGTGTTCATTCTAACTTAGATGACAGCAGTGAATTTGGTTGTATTATCACTGCTTGTAAACAGTTGTTAGTAGACAAATTTCAGAACTCTCATGTTGAGTTCAATAGGAGGCAAGCAAATAGGGTAGCTCACGAGTTAGCTCAGGCAGCCCTGTCTAATCCTAGCCCCCATATTATTGATGATGTACCTACATGTATTTGGCACATTTTAGATATTGAAATGCAATGACTTCTTTCTTTCAAAAAAAAAAATTGAAGATAAAAGCTTAGGTATCTATGTTGAAAGAGTGTGTGACATTTAGCATGAGAAAGTGTAATATTATTTTATTTTTTACACAAATAAACGGTATTCGTTCACTTAAATTGATAGGTACATCAATAGAATACAAATCTAAAATCGTTAAAAACGTAAAGGATAAATTTGCAAACAAACTCACAGCATGTTAATGGCATAAAACGGCAAGTACCTTTCCTACAAATGTGACTATATTTTTTTTTTGAATGGCAAAATATATATATATATATATATATATATATATAATATAAGAAGAAAACAACACAAAATACACCAAGAGATCGCCCAAAAAAGGCCCGCAAAACCACCCCTAGGGTAAAACCCTACCCTCACAGGCGAGGATAAGGAAACACCCCAAAGGCACCACGAAAAGAACAACAACAAAGAAAAAGATAAAAAAAAAAAAAAAGGAAACCACCCACGAAGCACCTCCAAAGGGAGACACGAACACCACACACTGAAAGCAAACCTGCAAAGAAAAAGAATACAAACAGAAACCCATGAAGCCAAGTCGGAAAGGATGAGGCAGCAAACCCACACCCCCCCCCCCCCCCCCCCCCACACACACACACACACAACTCCGGCAAACACCACCTTAACACCTTATCCCTGCCAACATAGAACGGGTTGCACCTCCCACTCATAGAAAGAGCAGGAACTAGCAGGGCACTTAGCCAGGAACCACTTCCAAGCTAAAAGTTTCGCTCTATCAACCATAGGCTCCTCTCGAAGCACGTCACCAGAAAAAATAAGGTCATTCCGAAAAGTCCAGATGGTCCAAATAACAGCATGCCAAACTAGAAGCAGACCTAACCTATCTCTCCTCCCACCACCTAAGCCCGTAAAATACAGGAGCTATTGGGCAAGACCTAGAGGGATAACAAACTCCTACCCCAACCACCTAGACACCTGATACCACACATGAAAGACCGAGGGACACGAAAGGAACTGGTGCACCGACGACTCCGACGGAGCACCACCGAAGACACAATAAATATGACTATATTAAAGTCTCTGAAATACCCATGTCTTTAGATTGCAACGTTGACGACGCAAAAGTTATTGATCGGATTTGCACTTGCTCAAAGCTAATATTTCAACATGAAACAAATAAACACCCCACTAAGACGAGGAATAAAAAACACACCACACAAAGACGGGAAATCAAAACAAACAGAGTTGTGCAGAGACGACGAAATCACAAAAACAAACGAAAGAAAACTGAAAATATGTGGAAATCACTTATTTAAATAGGATGGAAAGAAAAACAACTCGGATGGATGATTTTGGGTAAAAATTGACCCTAAATTACCTCTTAGACAAAAATAAAATAAAAAGGGTTGATGCGTAGGGTTTAAAAAGGAGAGAAGAGAGAGAAAAAGACGATTGAATGTAGAAAGTATAATATCATTGAAGTGTTCCCTAAAAAATATCATTAAAACGTGTTGATGTATTTTAGATTTTATAATTTGAATTGTGTTTAACTAATTTTGATCAAATTCAACTTAATTTATTGAAATGACAAAATTTAAAATGACATAATATATATTTATAACAAAATTTAATAAGTCCTAACATTTTATTAACTAAACATGACTATAACACATTTACATTGAGGTAAAGCTAATAAATACAAAAAAAATTATTGTTAAATTTATAGTGGAAGAAGATGGAAGTGGAATGAGAAGAATGTTTGACATCCCTTTCACACACCCTCAGAAGAATTTAGGAGAACATGATGAAAGAGCATGAGAAAGCGGAATCGATCAAAACAATCACAAATTTAGACGAAATTGAAATACAAGTTGAAATCAAACATCCCACACTAACCATTCATATTAACCCCAATACTACTACTACTACGAAAAACTTTGTTGACTTGTATGAAAGGACAACAATGATATTATGACATCATGACCCCGTCTACTACTATAGAAGATGTATCTTATAAAAATGAATATTTTATACGAGAATGATAAGAATAATTGTCAACCATATATGGCTTAGATTAAAAGAAAAACACCCACACTATTTTTTAGGGGAAATGATGTTAAAACTACCAATTTAAAAGGAAAAAAATTCAATTACATTATATTATGACTAGCGAAAAGACGGACACTCACATGTCCGTTTTTCTATTCTTTTTATTGCGTTAATGTGTGTAAATTATGAATCGTATTTTACATGAAATTTTGATTTTGATTGAAAATATAAGTACAAATATTTGTGACTTTCAAATTTTAACAAACCCAAAAAAACGACTTTTATCTTTTTCAATAACATTTTTATCTTTTTCAATAACAATAGTATTTTAACAAATATAATACAAAACTTTATCCTTTTTAATACCACTAACAATATAACATTAATATAGGAAAATTTGTTTAAGGTTATAATTAGAATTATAAAAATTAAGCCCAAAATATCAATCAACTTCATATATAATATTGATAATATTGCTCATATTGAAGTGGGATATTTCCTATTTTAATGAGATTTAATTTTTTTAATTAAGATTTAAAATAATATTATTAAAGGATAAAATAGTAAATAAAGGGTAAAATAGATTAAAAAAAAAATCCACTCAAACTCATGTATTTTAAGCCTATTTTCTTTATATATAGTATAGATAAAATTTAGATGCATGTTCTTATTGTTTTTCATGTTGTTTTTAACTGCCCGTGATTCCTTTACATTTATATTTTTCTCAAAAAAATTTTATAACCACGAAAAACGTATTTTAGATAATAAAAAAAAAAACACCTAAGAAAGTGGGCACAAGTTTTGTTCATTATATAATTAGGTGAAATTAATGTGAACTCTATTAAATCATGTAACTCTCATTTTCCAATTGATAAAATCCACATGAATTTTATCTATATTTATACTATATTGATAATAAAGGGGACAATTTTTTGCGTGGTCTATATTCTCTAAAATAATTTAACTTTTAAATTCATTATGTTCTGTTTATTAAAAATATGTCTTTGTTTATTGTCCTGAGTTAATCCTCAAAAAAAATTAAACCCCACTACTTTTAATCGTGGTTCTGTTGTTAAAAATACATTTCATCTATTTCACAATATTTGTCGTTTTTGTGAAATTTACACATACAATACTTGTCGTTTTTGTGAAATTTACATATATCAAGAAGTTAAATAAATTTTTTTATTTTTGATGAAATTTTGTCTATTATTTTCTATAATATCTTTAACCAATTATTATTTCATTCCATTATTTCTCTCTATAATAAATAAGTAGTGGTATTATTGTCAAACCAATCATTAATGTTGTACTTGAAAGTGACAAATAATGTGAAACAAAATTATTCTTCAAAAGCGACAAATATTATGAAACGGATCGAGCATCTTTGCTTCTGCTCTTAATTGAAGGGAACAAAAACTTTTTAGGTTGACTTTTTTCCTTTCGAAGTTTACCTTTTATATAAACTATCTTATTTTTATTTACTTAATTAAATAATCAATTTTTAAATACATAAAAATGTGTGCAGGAATTTTCTTTCAATTTTACTCTTAGATTAAGTTTTTTTCTAACCATTTTATCATTTTCTACCAATAAAATGATTTTTTTTGTCTAAATAATTGGATAAAAATTTTGAACTTCTATTACTTTCGTCGTAAAGAAAGCAAGGCATGCACTAAATAAATAGTTTGTAACTCGAAGTTGGTTATAATTATTTTTTATACTTTTTCTCTAAGATTATAAATCAATGGCATTGATTATAACTTGTCAAATTAACTCAAGACTACTAACTAATTTGTTGGATATTATATCCATATGGAAATGTATGACAACTGGGCAGGGGATTGATTCCCGAATCCTTACAACAACGGCAACAAATCCATTGGATATTAAATATATGTTCATATTGTTATAATCCACATAAATATACAAGGGGTTTTACAAAATGTGCAAAAGATAATTATAAACATGTGAATATCTAGATTTGATATTTACATATCTCAAATTGGCTATTACAAGAATGATTATTTGCAACCGAATTGTTGTGCCTTCCAAAGGAGATTATTTGCTATCTCTTCAAATTTGCATGTGCAATCGGCTAGAAACTCAACTGCTCCAACATCAATTGTTAAACTTTCTTTGTAAGTCAAAAAAACAACTTAGAATCATATGAAAATTTATTTGAATTGGTATAAATATTTTGATTTCCATCATTATTTGGTATAAGAAGAAAGAAAAGAAAACTCTGATCTTCTTGTACTATGATGTGAGTGTGGATAGCAAAGAATTTATGGTTTTTTCTTATACTATGGTGTGAGACAAAAAGTAGTAAATAAGGAATTCAATTGATTTTTGACTTTGTTGTATTATTATAGTGTATAACTCTTTTTGCAAATGGAGATGGAGATAACGATGCAAAAATAAATATAGGAGGAACTAAATATAGATAGATGTGAGATATAGAGCCTGTTTGTTATAATTTTTTAAGATTTTTTTTTAAATAATCACTTTTAAGAATATTGTATCCGTTTGTTACAACTTTTTAAAAATAATACTAAAATCTAAAAAAAATAATTTAAAAACAGTTTCAAATGAGAAACGGTTAAGAGCCCGTTTACTATAGCTTTTTTAAGAAAAAAAATCACTTTTTTTAAACAAATAATCACTTTTAAGAGTTTTTCATATGTTTGTTACAGATTTTAAAAAAAAAAATCAGAATCTAAAAAACATCTAAAAACAGTTTCAAAAGAGAAGCTATTAAGAGCAACTTATCAAAAAATAGATTTTTTTAGAGGAGAAAGAAAATACAATTTAAAATATTGAACTAATTTTGTAACAAAAAATCTATTTTATATAGTTGTATCTAAACAAACTAGATTATTTGTTTAAAAAATGTGATTTTTGTTACGGTAAACAAACACAAAATAAATTCTAACTTTTCAAAAAATCTCTAAAATATAATATTATTTTATGTCAAAATCACTTTTATTTTAATCCGTAACAAACGGGCTCTAAGAGTAGCTTCTAAAAAAATATATTTTTTTTAAAGGAAAGAAAAAATAAAGGTCAAAAGATTGAACTAATTTTGTAACAAAATATATATTTTCTAGAGGAATGATAAGTGGAAACAAAAAACCAAACACATATACGACATCATATTTAACCGTTCACTTATACCATCATTTTGTTACCTTTTCCCCTTCTCTCATAGTACAACTCCCTCTCTCAAATATGCAAACAAACAACACTTTCTCTCCCTATTTTCTATTACTCCTTACTCCTGGAACTCTCTCTTTCTGTCACGGTGATTGTTGTCTCACCGATGTCTCTCTCCTTAACTCGTCGGCGACTCTCTTTTTCTTTCTCCTTATCTTTCACCGGCAATGAAATTGCCGGCGAACGGTCCCCATAGAGAAGAACGGTGGTTGTTGGTGAAGATGAGATTGGAACGGAGGCGAAGGAGATGCTATCTGAGTGCGTCGTTCTCCAGATCTGAATATATATAATTGAACACATATGATGGCGGTAGAGGAGGATAGTGGTGGTGATTGATGAGGACGATGGTGGGAGGGTGGTTGGAGGTTGTAGAAGGATGGTCGTCGTATAGTGGACGTAGTAAGAGAGAGAAAGAGAGCAATCAATTAACAAAAATATCCCTCAAATTATTTAAAATTTCAAATATGCCATTGGGGCTTTGATTGAAACTACATAATTACCCTTGTTGTCGTATTTGTGTCACCAATTTTGTGTTTAGTTATCATTTTTCATTTTCTATAGTTGTATCCAAACAAACTAAATTATTTGTTTTTTAAAATAATTTTTATCACGGTAAGCAAACATAAAATAGATTTTTATTTTCTATTTCTCTAAAAAATAATCTCTAAATTATTCATTGTTAAAATCACTTTTATTTTAATCCGTAACAAACAAGCTCATAATAACTAAAGAAAATTGAAGTAAAATTAATTACAAAGAGAAGATATATTTCTTTTCGGACTTAATAAATAAGTTATATTGCAGAAATAAAAAGTTAAATTGCATTTTATTTTCCAAATAAAAAATAACCATTTAATAAATGTAAAAAATGGATAATATATAGGTAATGATGGTGTATGTATGCACAAACTTTTTTTGTCAAAAGAATAAAATATAAACAAACATTTTAAGTAATAAAAGTCATTTTATACTACATCAGTGCTCTTTTTTTTATTCTCAAAACTATATATTTTTGTCTTTTTTTCATTTCTGCTTGCAAAAGGACGTGGTTCACATAGGCAAAAGTTATGGTGCATAAGCCATTTGCTTATGCACCATGCATAAGGACTTCACAACCATTAGATTTATTGGACACTTGTAATAATTCTAGCCTTCTCAGCTCACACCCCACAATTAAACTTCATTTTGCTTCTCTCACCATTTCTCTCACTAAAACACAGCAAGCCACTCCTTCTTCTCCGGCGAGCAAAACGATTCCGGCACGATGGCCGGTGGTGCACCACCGTGCCGGAGTTTCAAAACAACTCCGAATCCAATTTTTTCCCCATATTTAGATATCCTTTTTCATGTAGATTACAGATCCGGCCTTAGTTTTTCAAAACAAAGTTTCACAAGTTCTAGATCTAACAAACAAAGAGATGAAAAAGAAACTGAATTATGTGTTGTTTGTTGTTGAAAACCTTGTTCCTCTTGATTTCGGTTTGATTTCACCACTGGAATTTAGTATTTCGGTTCTGTGTTGTTTGATATCGGTTTGATTTTGGTGGTTTTGGAGTACAACTCACAGAAACCATTTCCACAGCAAAATTGTTTTGGAGTACAACGCTCAGAAACCATTTCCACAACAAAATGGTTTTGGCATTCCGGTACAATGATGATGACGGTGTTATTGATGAGATTGAAGATTCTGGAAACCATTTCCACAACAAAATGGTTTTGGAGTACAACTCGCAGAAACCATTTCCACAGCAAAATGGTTTTGGCATTCCGGTACAGTGATGACGACGGTGTTGTTGATGAGATTGAAGATTCTGGAAACCATTTCCACATCAAAATGGTTTTGGAGTACAACTCGCAGAAACCATTTCCACAGCAAAATGGTTTTGGCATTCCGGTACAGTGATGATGACGGTGTTGTTGATGAGATTGAAGATTTTGGAAACCATTTTCACAGCAGAATGGGTTTGGAGTACAACTAATAGAAACCATTTCTACAGCAAAATGGTTTTGGCTAAAATTGAGCAATGAAATCGAACAAAACAGTGATATCAAATATAATATTCAGAGAAAAGAGATGAATTATATTAAAATTCTAAGGGAACACGGCATGATCAATTTTACTAAATTAAGAGGGTTTCACTTTTGGATATACAAAGGCATTGATAAGCTTTGCTCAGCTAATGAGTTTTTCGTATGTCTCTGCCTCTGGTTTCTCATATTGGTTTCTCTTAAATAAATTTATTTCTTCACGGAGAAGCATGTAGAGAGCAGGAGAACATGAATTAGTGTAGCAGCACTAATCAGCTTATGTTGCAGAAGAAAGGTTAAGATTATAGGAGCATGTTGTAGAACGAAATTAGTTAGATACTTCTCTAATAAATGATCAAAATGCATTGATACCACTGAAGCAAATAATAATATTAAAATGAATAAATGCCAATATAAACCATTGAACATGTTTATACGTGATAATGGAAGTGATACAAATATCAAATCGTGATAGCTGGATGAGACTGTCTCTGCAGTTTGTTTCTGATACAGCTTAATGTCTGCCTTCACCATTTTAGCGGACATGCAAATTTTTGTTAGTGTCTTTTGGGGGTGTAGGAAGCAATTATGTTGGGATTTATGCACGGTGCATAAGGATTTCCTTATGCACCATAACCACTCCCATTCACATATCGTGTTAGGATTAGATAATAGCAATCTCATTACAAGTAACTTAATTAAATAATTAAAATAAATTTGTACCAAAAGAAATATTATAATAAGTAATTCAATTAATTAATTAACTGAACTTTAAATGAAAAAAAGTAAATTACCTTTTATGGAAATGTTATCTATTCTATATATATATATATATATATATATATATATATATATATATATATAGAGTAAACTATCCCTTTCAACACACTTTGGGTTAGAATTTTTTTCCAAAAATACCCTTAATTTTAAATACAAGTAACACATGTAACAAATAGATAAGAATAAATTTAAATATTATAACAAATGTAACAAACACAATATGAATACATGTATATCTGTTTTTTTTTTATCATTTAAAAAATATAACAAACTAGATGAGTATGTTTATACTTACTTTTTCATTATCCCAATTATACCCTTAAACAACTTTTTCTATAATAAAAATTGTTGTTATGTCATTAAAAAAACAACAAACATTAATATTTTTACTTTTAATCAAAACTAAAATCTCATAAAAAAATACCATTTATAATTTTCAAACGTTACCGCAATAAAAAGAGCAGAAATACGGGCACGAAGTGCCCATTTTTCGCTAGTTTAACATAATAGCATAAGTGTACTTTTAAAAACAACCAACACTTCTCGCTCTTCTATTCTTTTATTTCTAATCATTCATCAAATCTACTCTTTTCACCTCTTTCTCGCTTCTCACACTCATACACACATATATAGTGCGTGTGCACCATTACCGTCAAAGTCTTGTTATAAAAATATTTTTATTTTAAATTAGGGTGATATTAACTAGTGTCTTAAGACATTTGTTAAAGAAACAAAATAACATTGTATTAAAAGTAACGTTTTTTAGATTTTCGAAATGTTGACTGCACAAGTCGAAAATAATGTTATTATACTCACTTTAGTCAATATATATGTCAATTTAATTACCACGTGAATTATATTAACACAGTTATAACAGTCCCCTTAACATAATATATACCGAAAATGCCACTTAAAAAATACAAACAACAGTTCACAAGAGATATAAAAAGTAGGCTGGCCAATGTCTAAACACATGAAACTATTGCTATGTTAGAATCAATATACCTTTTGGGACTATCATCTGAGCCTGCATATATCAAACTGGATGATCTCAGAATACTTAAACACACAAAATACTTGAACTCCTTAAAAAAAGAAACACACAAGACATTAAACTCTTGTTTAAATACACAAACAACACACGTCACACAACACACATCATCCTCTACCCCCAAACTTGAGCTTGAGTAGTCTAATCTCATCTTGATCCAATAATGTGGTTTTTTTTGTACCACACAAGGGAGGGAACATTAGACTGTAATAATATAATATTATCAGAAAAAAAAAAAAAAAATTGATAGAAGATTGAAATGTAGATGTAGAAAAAAAGTAAAATGTTAACAAGCGCCTTGAAGCATTGTTTAAACATACAAAACTAATAACTAGACAATTTATTATCATGGTCTTGTTGAGAAGATTAAAGAAAAGTCAAAATTACAGTCTATCATTGAGTGAAATTCCGAACTAGTTGTCTATTGAAAAACATCCATTACTGCTTAGGTTTGATTCTTGAAGAATTGTCATATCCAACATTATTTTCAGCCAAGCAACTAGCATCCTTTTTACTTCTTACACTTGCATCACCCGAATCTCTTGCAGCAACAAGCTATGGTTGTTCAAGCATTGGGTCAAGGGATACAATGACATGAGCAACAGGTTAATGATTGATTAAAACCATATATTAGGTGTTAGGTTTGAACCAAAACAATGTCAACCGCGTAAATGATTGATTACAATGTATCTGATGACATTAAAAAAAGGTTAATGTTTGATGTATACATATTCAAACATCTGAACTCGTCTTATTATCTTTAACATCATACAAGAACACGTTTGTACATTTTTTTAAGGGACATGATCGATTGAGCAACTTTTTTTTATGAATAAATATTGAGCAAATATTTAAAAAACTTTTAATTAGTAATTATTAACTTCAACTTTTAATTATTTGTTCTCGTCTTATTATCTTTAACATCTTACAAGAACACGACTGTACATTTTTTTTAAGGGACATGATCGATTGAACAACTTTTTTTTATGAACAAATATTGAGCAAATATTTTAAAAAACTTTTAATTAGTAATTATTAACTTCAACTTTTAATTATTTGTTCCTTAAAAAAAAAAAACTTTAATTATTTGAGTACAATATCTGAAAAATTTGTCCTAAATTTTAATACTGCCAACGAATTGCACTTGCCCTCAAGTATACGCAACATGGTGACTAATTGATTTTCCAACGCTAGTAAATCTTAATGGCACCCTCTAAATTCCAGTTGTACAAAGGGAAAATTATAGGCTTCGTATAAGTTATACATACAATAATATAATACGATAATTTTTTAAGTAGATTCAGAATATAACGCATACGAAGCATATATAACAATTATTCAAGAACAACAAGTTGAATATGAGACAAGAGGACACTTACATTTAGTTGAATCTGAGTTTCCATCTTTCCTACTATTTCCAAACAAATTGGAGGATTAGTGATGGAGGATGCAAACTTAGTGATTCATGAGCTAGGAATCTTAGCAGTACCTAAAAAATAAACCTTTGAACTTAAGAGATCATCTTGTTTAGTATCAACCACCAAACAAATATGTTATTAGCCTAATCATTCAAAATACAATTCCATGAAAAATTCAAAATATCATCATTCTAGAGCATTTACCTTCGTTTTGTATTTCATATTTCTTCTCCAAGCCATTTGAAGAAAAACAATAGTGTTTCATTTTGCATATGCAAGATTTGCTACGTAAAAGATATGATGCTCTCATACCTACTCCAAAGGATGTAGACCGACGGCATCATCTCTCCTGCGTAGCAAACCTTCTACACATGCTATTACTCTTTAAATGTTGTTCATTGCCACTATTTCTTGAATTGCAGACAAAGAGGACAGCCAATAATCTTGAATCGTAGACAAAGAGGCCAACCAATAATATATAGACCCACTAGTTTTGTAGATTTTTCATTTGTTTATTTTGTCCATATTTGATGTGTACTACGATTCTCTTGCTAAAGGCTGGTATAAATCCTAACCACAAATGTGCATGGTGATGGAGCCTGTTTGTATAAATTCGGTAAGGAGCCAAGGACTAATAAAATAAAATAAATAAAAATTTTTTTGTAATGATTTATATATTTTAAATAAGGTTAAATATGTTTCTCATCTAAAAAATTCCAAATTTTGTCTCTATAAAAATAAACCGTACTTTTTAATTCCTGCAAAATTATATACTACAAATAATCTTGGTCTATTTTAAGTTCACATTTTGTGGTCATGATTCAAAGATAATAAATTAGTGTTAATTTTCATATTTTGTGTTACTTTTGTGTGGTCTCCCTTTTGCACACCTTGTGCAGGGGCATACCACATTTGTTTATTTATATATCATTTTTGTTTGTTAAAAAAAAATTATAAATTGATAATATTAATAAACACATAGAGACATCGTCACCCCCATGTGTTTATTCCTTTATTTACACACCTGTAAGTGCTTTTTTTAGGGAACCATTGAGTGCTTATATAGGTTTTGTCTAATGTACGAATAAAATGGTCTTTTCATCATATACAATATTTTTTTATCATTTGATCAATAAGTTGTATCATATATATTTAATTTAATGGTAAAATTTATTGATAAAATATTAGAAATTAACTTATGTATGATGCAAGACTTATTTCACTTGTGCGTCATAGAATTGACCGCTTATATAATATAATTTCAATTAATTGTTATCTTTTCTTTATGAACACAAATTTAGACGAATTGGACTCGTCATGACACGCCTCAAATGTTATCAGAGATAAGATTGTATTGTGTATAAAAAAAAACTTTGATGTTATAGACATAAATTACCCAATTTTCATAATTTGTTTTTCCCATATAAATAAGAGTATAAAAAAAGAAGTACAATAAATAAGTACTATACAAACAAGTTTTCTAATTGGATTTTATAATTATAGATGGAGGAATTAATTGGTAAATGGTGAGAGTGGATGCATCATTATTATCTGCACGTTTCTTTTTCTTAAATTTGTGGTCTGGATTCATTCCACTAATGTTAAAATATGCTTGTTGTTGCTGCATGTGGTGTTGATTAAATCCAGTAGTACTTGAAAGTGCCAAATTTGATGAGGTCATATTTTAACGTCTTTTACTGCTACATCAATCAATGTCAACCAAAAGCTGCACTCTTCATGCCATCTTGCATCAACATGGTTATTCGTTAATTTTCTCATTTTCACCATGCTAGGTACTTGTAGGGGTGGACATTCGGACGGGTACGGTCGGTTTCGGCCTCAAAACCTCCACCCGAACAGTAACCGCGGATGAAGAACGAGAGCCCACTATCGACCGTTTTAGCAATCGGTTTCTACGGATGTGGGTTTGGCGGGCTGCGGGTGGGGTAGTTCGGTTTACAACAAAAGTAGAGGTTGCAGAGATCATTTAAACAAGATAGGAAAACCATGCGAATCTAGCCTTTAGGGGGGGGGGGGGGGGGGGGAGGTGTCTTCCAGTTCCATGCAAACAAGAAGAACATCTCTCTACTTTCTACCCAGTTGCACCTTAGGATTTTTTGTTCGCAGATGTGTTTTTAGAAAGATACTTACCATTGAAGCGGTTTTGTACCACCATCTCTCTCTTCTCAAGTGTCTTCATAATAATAAGCTTTAGGTACTAGCCAGCTAGTACTATATTTTGAAAATTAAAATGTTATTCTATAATAATATGGAGTACTATAATGCTATTACATGGAGAGAACACGTGTGATGATGAAACTACACAATTTAATTAAAGGGATAGAGTTGCAATGCATCCCACCCACTTTTCAAGTACTAACATTGTTTATTATTGTTTGCATTTTCAATAAAGCTCTACAGCCTTGTCTAATTCTATCCAGTATGATAGCTAGCGTGTTACTAGAGTAGCTGGCTAGCTGCTATGGTCAGATCACATGAAAAATTGCACCTTATATCGGACGGTTTCGGTTTATGATGGATTGAATTTAGAGAACCGAACCGAACCTATTCTACCCACACGTAACTGAAAAGTGCTCTCTTAACTACCCGATAACCCGATTCCACCCGCCCGACAGCCCGTTGTTCACTCGGTTATCTCGGTTTCGGACCGGGTCACAGGTGGTTGTCCACCCCTACTAGGTAGCAGGTTCAGTTCACGTCTTTTCCCCTCTCACATCAAAATTATTTTTCCTTACCAAAGCAAGTGCAAAAAAAAAAAAACGCTAACTTAAGGCAATTTGTTCAAAGAATTCAATATAGAACTTTCTTCTAAATTCTAATTGTGCATTCCCTCTTTTCAGAAGGTAAAATATTATCTTTTTTAACATAAAATCACTGTTAAGACACAAGTTAATATGATCCAAACAAATATTATTTGGTCATCATCTATTTTTTTAGTGCCTTTAACCCCAAAAAGGCCAACTTAATTTTTTATTCGTGCTAAATTTGGGTTATAGAATCTAGATATGATTGTTTTTGTGAAATTCTCCCCTCATTCAAACCTCTTATACGCTCTACGTTTTTTTCAAATTTATTTATGTTCAAATTCTATTTGTAGCGTGTTTTTGAGATTTTGAATTATAGAATTCAAATACATGATGTATATCTTTTGAACTTTTCCTCTGTTTGTTCACATCTTTTTTAGCAAAATTTTCTATTTCGAAATATAGAATTTGAATTCAAAAAAACAAGCTTTGGATTCTTGAATTCGAATTATGCCAATATACCAATTGTTTCATATTCTTCCTCGTCACTTCTCCATTTTCATTTTCAACCTAAAAAACTCCCAAAACCCCCCACAAATCTAAAAGTCACAATATTGTGTCATTTTTTATCTACAATTGCTCAAATTCGTTGCATTTTAAAGATTTCCAACTACTGCACAAGAGGTTAGTACACATTTACTCAAATTCTTTAAATTGCGTTTTTTTCTCTAAAATTGACAATGTTTAGATTTTAGAATCCAAAATAAGTTCAAAGATGCATAATTGTTAATTTTTGTATGATTTTGTCAATGTTTCAGATATGGACAGACATGTCAATCACGTTAGGGTAACATGTCAATCACGTTAGGGTAACATGATATCGATGACTAGCTCTACTAGGCATGAGCGCCAAATGAAATGCAAAGCCAAGAGAGACGAACCTGCTCATGTGGCATAACTAACATAAAATGTATCTAAACCTATAAATAATTAGCATTGTTATTATTTTTAATATAATAACCACTTTGTAACCCAAAAAATAATAAGCACTTATATTTCTTTCTTTTAAACTAAATTAATATTATCTTTTTTGATCTCTCTACAATTTCAAATTCATTTATCAGTTTACACGACACATATGGTTCGATTGGTGAGCTGAGAGACACCGAAGAAATTTTAAGAATGACATACAGAGTTTAAGCTCTGGAACCCTGGACACTAACATAACTACTGACTTACTAACATTTGACTATCCAACAAACATAATGCATTAAGGCATTTTAGGGAATAATGTATGAAGTTGTTAGCTGCCAATATTAAATAAAGTTAATCTTAATGTAGTTTAGAAAGTAGATAACCATTAATGATCAAGAAATTTAAATTTTATACAGGCATAAGAACAACAAATCATGGACTTGAGAAGTCATTATACTAGATTCCATATCAACAATTAACAGGAAAAGTCAATCTAATTCTTGGTGCTTCAGGTTGTCTTTTTCAACAGGCATACTAGTTCAAAACAATGATAAGAATGTTTATAATGATTTGAATATCTAAATAAATAAAAGACAACAAGGAAGTGTATGGCCTTACAGAGTTATTCCCCTCTGTTTACAACATCATAAAAGAAAGAATAATAGGCGCAAAAGTTTTCAGCAAAACACAGATACTGTTTTTTTTTCTTCTGGGATTTCCCTGTAACCTAAATAGATAGAGAATATGCATGTAATAATTTGAATCAAGGGCATGAATGATTACTTATATTGTCATACAAACTTGGAAAGCCAACAATATTGAGAAAAGAAAAATAAAACATATTTTAAAAACCAGACACATGATAATATCTTGAGTAAACAATCATTTTATTCCTTGAACGTGTAGGCATTCTCACAATAATTCCTAAATTTATCGAAGTTACAAAAAGGTAAGTAAATATGTCTTTCATTAATCTGTTTGGTCTTTGAATGTGTTTTTCATTAGAGTTAGTTTAGTCTTTAAATGTGTCTTCTGTAGTCGGTTTAGTTGATAAAGTTACCAACAAAAGACACATTTGAGGATGTTTTCATAATTTCGATATGTCCAGAAACAAAAGTGACAAAGTTTTTTACATATTTACCGACTATAATGAGTATTTATAACTAATATCCTTTAGCCAACTTTTAGTTTAAGCATTTCAAAAAATGTGTGTAAGGTACAAATCATATACATGATCTTTAACCTAGTTTAAAACTATTCAATTGAAATAAATCCAAAATTTGTTGAATGAAGAAGACAATGAACTAAACAAACAAACAAACAAAAAAACCAACAAAGGTAGATGCAAAGCAAGAGTGGTACAAAATTGAAACCTAAATGATAAACCTTCCACTGAGGTCACCATAAATCCTCTTAACACCTCTTTGATCCACTATTCTAGTAGCTCCCTCACATTAAAGCAAAAAAAAGGGGTTTGGAATTTTGGATTGAAATGATAAAAATGAAGCTATAAATAGTAAATACCCATTAATCACATATCAGTTTGTGTAGATTCAATTTGCTTCCACACTTCATCTGTTGCCAAATTACTTGCACTCATTCTCACTATGAAACTTGCTACCCTTCAACATGAACTAATAATTACAACAAAATAAAAACGGTTCGTTTTCTAGTATTAGTTGGTGATTGTAGTATTTGTGACCTTACCTATTGACTACCGCATAAGCATCTATGAAACTGGATGGGAGAGCTTATGGAAACAACTTATGACATTTTCATAAGCTATCTTGAGCTTATCCATAAACTCTCCTTGATAGCTTAGGAAAACAACCACACATAAGCACTTGATTAAACTTTTTATCCTAACATGGGCTCATCATACCACAAGAAAAGTCCTCAAAGCATATTAATATGCTATTCCAAATTAACAACAAACAAATTAAATTACTCTTACATTAAATTTTGCAATATTGCGATGCAAATGATATAAATGTGTTATCCTAAGGTATAAGAATAAAAACCAAAAAAATAGATTAAACCTAGTATATATGCGGCAATAAATCCAAGCACGACCATCTTTCCTCTTCAACTAAGGAGAAGTTTCCAAGCAACACAACACATCTCCAAAATCAGCAGCATCAGGAATCCACCTCCTACTTCCCCACGGACCAACCAACCAACCTAAAGTGAAGGTTGAGGGATCAATTTTGGGAGAGACGATTTTTGTTGAAGGAAGAGAGTATAGAGAGAAAGTGCGTAAAACTCGGGTGAGAGAGAGTTGTTGAATCGATGGAAGTTAACCGCTTCATCACTTCTTCATTTTCGTTTGTTTGGCTAATGAAAGTTGACAAGTCCCACATCCATAAAAATATACATCAAAAGAATGTTTATATAACCACAAGTGTTGAGAAATATTGTATTTGGTAATTGTACCAAAGTTACATTCTATCTTGAGCTGTCTTTGTAATTAATTTATTATTAAGGAGCTCGAGTTCGTCTTATATTTTCAATATAATTACTAATTTATTTATTTATTTTTTTGTGATTTTGACTTCTAAATGTGAAATTTCTGTAAAAACCACTTATTTCTTTTTAAATCCTTTTTAAAAAAGGAGAAAAATATAAAGAGGCGTGATTTTGGAAAGAAAAAAAATTAACCCAATTCACTCCCTTATCCAAGAATATGGAAGACATAATCTAGATAGAAGAAAACTTGGGACAATTTGTTGAAGAGGGACAACCTATAGAGACAAAAACCAAGGAGAAATTGGCTAGAAATTTTAACGGTACTACTACAACACTAGTAATCACAACATCATATAATTAGGCACTATATTAGGTGAATGTAGGCGTTGTTGTAGCTTATTTGTCACAAGCTCTCATATCTAGTTTAGTCAGCGACAAACGAATGAGGTAGTTCATACATCAACTAGAGAGGTCACATTCTTAGCAAATCCCCCATGTTTTTATTGATGTACCAACATGTATTATTGAATTGATATATGATGAAATGCTATAAGCTTTTTTCTTTCAAAGAAAAAAAGTTGTGGTATGTTTGTCAGCTATATGCGACAATGTTTGTCTTTTTCATCTTGTTAGATTGTTTGTTCCATTCAGATTATCAGATCAGTTTCTATCTAGTGTAGATTTAATTAATGACTTTGATGTCGTCAACGATACAAATACGGAGGCATGAATTAATCATATTTGGTGTCTTATATACTTTGTCGTTTTATGTTATTAACATGAATGTTGTGAGTTATTTTGTTTTAAGCAAATTTGTATTGTATCGATGTATTCTATCAATTTGAATAAATGAATGAATATCGTTTATTTTTAGTAAAAATAAATAAATCATAGCAACAATATTGAACATGAATTTTTTACAACTTATAATGTGTCTTGATATTCAAAAATATATAAATTTTGGGAGATCATTTTGTGCAATAGATTTTGCGATTTTTTTTTAGTTAAAAGCGTTCGTTCGACAATAAAGAGGATTCAATGCATCAATTATTGGATAAAGTTAAGTTTATCTTCTATTGGAGGTTGAAGACAAACAACATTAATTTTGCATTCGATTATCATAACTTATGGCTTAATCCTTAAATCTTGTTTGAGAAGCCTTTTAGTTTTCATTCCATGTCTGTTTTGCTTCGTTTGTTTCATAATTGTATTTGACTACTGGTGAGCTAACCCGTGCAATGCACGAGTGATAGACTATTAGTTTTCCTTTAAAATTTATTGATGAAAATTATTTATCCTGTGTATTTTTAAATATGTTAATGTTTTTTTGTCGAAAAAAATATGGTATTTTTTTGCCACAATGATGACAAATATGTGTCACCTGTTTTTCATGTTTATTAGTGATAAATATATGTCTCGTGCTTTTATGTATAAATGAAAAAAATATTTATGGGTTTCAGATCGTCCTCGATGAAGCGCCGCAGTGACTGTCCTTTCAGAGTCTTGGTGAGTGCTGATTCTATTGTGGTCACTGGTTTCGTTCAACGTCGTCGTTGTCATGTAGAGCTCTGGTGTTGACGTGAATATGTTTTTTTTCTTCTTCATTTTTGTTTATTGGCGTTTGTTTTCGTTTTATTCCGTGGAGATGAAAACGGGGTGGCGACTTTGTTTCGGCTATGTGATTTTGTTTGAAAATCATGAGTCTGGTTTTCTGGATAGAAGATATGGGTTCTTTAGTTATGACGTTGTTATGTTGGATGCATATCTCGATTCAACATGACTGGTTTTATCCTAATGTTGCTCGAAAGAGCTAGGTGCGTAGATGCTTCGTGTTGACGGTGGTAGTTATTCATCATACCTAAAAGATTTTATCCACCGTGGTTGCTTCTTGCATTATTGGTGCACAGTGATAGATTTATGTCGTTTGTTTCTCCTTTGATCTGGACTAGGGCTGAAGTCTCAAGACCATTGCGACTCTGTAGATTCAATTTGTAATTGGTTGCTTTGACTCGAAAGGGTGTTTATGGCCTGTTGATACTTTGAAGATAGCTGTTGCAACTTGGGCTATTTCTGTGTTGGTAGACGATCCATACACCTATTTAAATGCTAAGAATATTCATTGTGCATTTTTTTGCAATTCAGTTTTGCACCCGTACAATCGTTGTATTTCTGTGTTGGATTGAAAATTTAGGTTATTTAGTTATGACGTTGTTCTGTTGGATGCATATCTTGATTCAACATGACTTGTTTTATCTTGATGTTGCTCGAAAGGGCTAGGTGCGTAAATGTTCCATGTTGACAGTAGTAGTTGTTCTTCGTACCTAAAGAATTTTATCCTCCATGGTTGCTTCTTGCGTCGTTGGTGGACTGTGATAGATTTCTACTATTTGTTCATCCTTCGATCTGGACTTCAGCTGAAGTTTCAAGACCACTGTGAATGTGAGGATTCAGTTCGTAATTGGTTGCTTTGGCTCGAAAGGGCGTTTACGAATTGCTGATCCTTTGAAGAGAGTTGTTGGAACTTGAGTCGTTTCTGTGTTAGCAGACGATCCATACGCCTATTTAAATGCTTAGAAAATTCACACTGCGTTTATTTGCAATTCGGTTTCACACCCCTACGTAGGTTCGTGGATTGTCTATAATAGCGGTTGTTTAGGGTTATTCTCTTTTATTACAACATTTTACTGAATTAATGGGTTTTGCTTTTGTGGTTTCCTGGTCATGTCCCTGCTCCTCAATCTTGTACTTCCTTCTCTTTCTAATTTAATTTCTACTTTGATTATAAAAATGAAAAATATTTCACTCATAATTTTTTATGTATCAATAATAAATAGTTGTCCTATGCTTTTTCTTTTTTATAAACACTTCATAATAAATTGAGATAATTACTTGTCCCTTACTTTTTTTTTATGTATGAGTTATAAATATTTTCCCGTGTTTTTAAATATTTGTCTAGTATTTTCTTAATATTTATCAATTAATTCATCTAGAAGGTAACTCTTTTTTTTTGTTAGGTAGCCTAGTGGCTAGAATTCACCTTTTTCAAGGAGTATAAGTGGGGTGTCCGGGGTTCGAACCCCGGCCCCTGCATATAACAATGCATGTCCCTGCCAACTGAGCTATGCTCATGGGGACATCCAGAAAGTAACTCATGCGCATAGAGGTTAGCTAATATTTGTTTAGCCTTTTATTATTTTTTTTGCAAAGAGGAGGACACGCGACAATTGTTGTGCTAGAAACATTCTTGAATGTCACGTGGATTGGCTCTTTTGAACATGTTCAAATGTAGGAGATATAGAATAGAATATATAGATTCTTTTTAAAAAGGTGTTGAACTATTTTCCCTTCTCTTTCTTTGTATTTATTTGACAAATAGTTTCTCGTGTTTTTTTCATGATTTAGTGATTAATTTTCTCTAAAGATGATTCAGGGATTAATGTTTGTGCCATATTTTTTTTAATATTTATCACTGTCAAATATTTGTCCCGTGTTTTTATGTATCAATGAAAAATAACTCTTTTTTCTAGTGATATATATTTGTTCCACATTTATTTATTGAAAATACATGTCTCGTGTTTTTTTTGTGTAAGAGAAAAATATTTATCTTGTTGTTTTATAATATTTATCAGTGATGAATATTTGTTTTATATTTTTTTTAAAAGTAATGGTAAAGAATATTTGTCTTATGTTATTTTTATTTTTATGTATTAATAACAGTATTTTCAGTTTTATTTTTTTAATATTTATGGCACAATTTCATTATCAATAGGTCTGATCTTAGTCTTATATGTAAAGTTGAGACAATATCTATGCGATGTTGTCATGACCTCTTGTATTTCATTGATACTAACTCGAAAATTTTACATGATAAAGACAACCTCCTCTTTCAAAGAAAATTCGAACTTGTTTAAAAGTTCACTACCAACCATTGCATGTATTTTGTGACCCTGCATGTGAAAATAATTAAAAAAAAACAATCATATAACATAATCTTTTATAAATGACGAAAGCATAATAGTATTATAATATAAAATTAAAAAATCTCACATAGTTGTTCATCAAAATTAAATGGATTGTCATTGATTTTTGAGAGTTATTTGAATCGCTTGATGTCCATAGTCTGACAACTCTTGCAAAAAAGCACCACTTGCTTTTGTTGTTGTTAATGTTAAAGACAGAATCATAATTAGGAGCCATTTATAAATTTAGAAAAGAAATGAATTCTATAAGAATATTTGAGTGGCACAAAATCTTAAAATACGAAAACTACTTATAGTGTGATTGATAGACAAATTTACATTGAAAGAAGAAATTGTAAAGTGATTAAAAAAAATAGTAGTCAACGAAATTTATTGTGGCTTTCAACAAAATTGAATGGCTTTCTATAATTTACGTTGACAAAAGATATAGAAATGTGCATTTATTAGACATATGTATGTCAACATATGGATTTGAATGGTTTTCTGCGGTATAAAAATTGATCCAAAAATATTTGTTTGCCTGCTTGAAAAAATTTGTACGCACCTAGTCAACTGTTAATTATTTTTATAACAGCAATGTGCATTTATTATTTTTTTCTGCAGGAAAAAATTGAACCAAAAAAATTAGTAGTATAATAGTCAACTGTTAATTATTTTTATTTTTATAACTTTAAATCATAGGAAATCTCATTATATTTTAATGTTAATTAATAGGCATAGTCAACCTTTTCATGTGATCTGTATAACAAAAACTTGTATGTGATTTGTTTTCTTAAAGCATGACATGTGGCATTTGCATGTATAGAGGATGTCATGTGAATTATACATTTTTACCATTTGCATTTGTATGTATAGAGGATTAGACTTTTCGTGTTCTACAACGGTATATCTTGTGCAAGATAGAATGTTTCCTTGTTTGTAATATATTTCATTTTGTTTTATTAAAAAAAAAAAAAAAATCTTACCCAATAAATTATACATTTTTTTTATCTATTATTCTTCTTTTCATAAAAGCAAAAGGATGCATTTTATATCCCGTTTTTAAATTTTACATCAAAACTAAAGATTTCACTTTTAAGTTCATTTATTAATTAAGAGTTTTTAAATAAGTCTTAAGTAAAAATTAACTAAAATTTAAAATTTGTCAATAATTTTTATAATTAAGCTTTTAAATAAAAACACTTAATAAAATTTACAATTTTTTATCAGTATTCTAAAAGTTGTTAATTAGAAACGAAATTGCAAATAATTGGCAAACTTATGAGATAATTACGTTTTTTTTAGAAAATCCAATGATTTATTTAAACATTTGCAGGTTATTCTCAAAATTCCTCTAAAATTTCGATTTCACCCCTTCTGAACTACAAATGTGTTAGAAATTCATATTTTATGGTGATTATAGTGTTAAACAGAGTTATCATTATAACATATATGGAACACATTGTGGATGATGCGAGCTAAGAGTGCAAGGAAATTGGTTGATATTATGGACAATCCCCCAAAAAATAATGCAATCTGTTTTTGATTTTTTGTTTATATATTGTTAAAGGTTTAATATATTTAAAGTCTTTAAAAAAACTCATTCTTCAATTTTAAAAGCAGCAATATTATAGATAAGGCATAAACAAAATATCACATATTTACATTATTGAATCTATAATAAATGGCTCGTGGACAGAACAAGATAGACGTCACCACCACAAAACAACAACAACAACAACAAAAGGAGTGTTGTCCTTGACACAGTACTATTGTTCCAACGAAAGAAATTAACCAAAAATAATGCAATCCATGTTAAACATTCGTCATGGTCTTCCTCTTTGTCTCTCAGGGATCATGCATCCTCTTCCTCTTTCTCATGAGTAACTATATTCTCTTATTTCACTTTCTTTCTCTAAAATATTTATTATATTATATAGTTATGTTTTGTTGTTTTTTTGTGTGAATATTTTGTGATTTGTTGTGTTGATGGGTGTAGGATGGTAGATCATGATCGTAGGAGAAAGAGCATGATGATGATGAGGAAGCAAAGATCAGTTGGAAGAGAGGGTATTATTGGTATTCATGCTAATGCTAATCAAGAAATAGGTACCCAAATTAACATTGCAAGAGAATACTTTGATGGAGATCTGAATGATATTTTGTATGATCTCATTCTCTACCACACTTTAACAGCAAAAGCTGCTTAGCTAGTTAGTTTATTTATTTCTTCATCAAAATTTCATTACTTTGTGTGTGTGTGGACTTATTGTAATTGTATGAATCTAGACTATATATATTTTATTCACATTTCTACTTGTATGAATTATGATCCTTTAAATTAATTATTTACTATTATTATTATTATTATCAATTTTATTTTTGTGAACTTGAAATCCAAATGTTATTCAAATTCTTTTTATTTTGAAATTGGATTCTTTTGTTTCCGTACAATGATCCTTTTTATTATGATAAATTTACATTCAAATTATAATATTAGGGATAAGGTAGATTTAGATACTGACATTAGGATAATACACTGAAGAATGAAGATGAGTTTATTGTGATTATTACATCTATCACAATGGTATAATTAAGTTGAGGAAACACAGAAAACTTTCTTAGGAAGCACAACAATACAACAATCAAGGGTGGGTTTAAATTTGTTTAGCATGAACTTTTTCCTTTTTACTTTTTTGTTTTTACCTTTTTTCCTTCTTTTTTTTAAATCAATAAATTTTTCTTTTGTTAATTAAAAATATATTTTGCTAACTTTTTGGAATATATTTCTTGTATTTATACTCCCAAGATTGGTTATTCTCATTATGGTTGCATATTTGCATTGATGCCTTTACTAATGTGGTTGATGTTAAGAGTCTGAGGCACTAATGTGGTTGATGTTAAGAGTCTGAGGCATAAATACTGGTTTATAGATGAGGACAGTCTTTACTTTATAAATCCTTCGCACACTAATACAAACAAAAATATTGATGTTTACTTATAATAATGACAACTGGGAGGTTGAATTAGATGTGATCTAAATTGTAATATGTTATCAAAGTCTATCCAAAATTTGTTAAACATCAAGTTACCACTATCAGACCATTTGGATCTCATTCTAGATGTCTAGTCCGGGAGACGTGGGTTGAGAGTCTTACATTGAAAGAGAGAAGACCCAAACACAAGTTTATATATGACGACAATCCTCATCTTATACATATAAGGTTTTATACATATAAGGTTGAGTTATATCCAACTCAAATTTCAAATTCTAATAGTTGATACTTCAATTTAACCTCATAAAATTATAACAATTAGTAAAAATTCAACCAGTTGAGTTATGAGAAAATACTCAACCAATCGAGTTATGAGAAAATATTTTTATAATGTCGGCCAAGGTTTTGTTTGGATCAGTTGAATATGATGAAATAAATTTCGATTATATTATTTGAATTTTTAAAAATAAAGTGACATAGAACATGATGATGAGATCTATTTTATCATGTATCACCATTTTCTCATACTCTTCTTTTCCCTGATTAGGCCGATATACAATAAAATAGAAGCTCTTAAAGTTACAACTTTTACTCCTACTTTTTATTTTGTTTATATCACAAACTCCATTTTGACAGCGGTTAATGAATTTCATCTAATAATTAATCGTTCGAAAAAATTTAAATTTGATTATTAGGTAAAATAATTATTGGTTAGATTTTTCTTAACTTCCGATTAAATTCTAGATTACGAGGGTCCTCTTTGTGTAAAAGACAACAGAAGGTTAACACATTAACAAGCCTCTATTTTTTTATTTTAAAAAAATACTCTATTTTGTTTTTTATTTCCTACTATTTTTTTACGGTGATAAAAAAGTAAAAGGTAGAGGAACGACACATCAATATTTGTTAAGTCAGTTTGACCTAAATCGACCTATATTTAGGGGAGAGAGAAATTCTTCAATCACTATCAATGAATTTCTTACAAAGAGATACAAGGGTTACAAGAAATTAACTTGAGCAAGTTCTTCAAGAGCGAACCTAATTTCTACATTTTCCCTACTCTCTGTCGGTTAATAAGGGAGTTAAAAAAGTGGTCAAGAAACTGTTCTCAATTGCTCTTCAAGAATGATCTTCAATTTTCTTCATTTCCTATATAAACTCACTCATTGATAAACATTCCCCAAAGTATTTCTCATGCGTTCCTCACCTCTAGAATCTCTCACCTTCTTCCTTGTTTGTCATTATTATTATTGTTTTTTTTGCATACTTTGGCTTCAAATTGAGTTGGAGATTATTTATAGTTGTGATAAACATAAACATAACAAAAGAGCAATATGGAAAATGAATTCTCTTTGTACACCTGTTTTAGTTTTGAAAAATAAATTAACTTTTTAGACATAGAGCTTATGTTACATAAATGGTTGTTGTGAATTCGTATTCAATTCACATTAATAAACTTATATGTGTGAATTAAATATCAATAACAATCAATAATCAATCAATCTCAAGAAACAACAATATATCTAGCAACTATGAGTAAATCAAAACCTCAATCGAACCAAAAAACAAAGATAAAAATGTAAAAGGTAGAGGAATGACACATCAATATTTGTGAAGTCAGTTTGACCAAAATCTATCTATATTTATGGGAGAGAGCAACTCTCCAATCCACTATCAATGAATTTTTTACAAAGAGATACAAGGGTTACAAGAAAGTAACTAGAACAAGTTCTTCAAGAGTGAACCTAATTTCTACGTTTTTGCTACTCTCTGTCGATGAATAAGAGAGTTACAAAAAGTGTTCAAGAAATTGTTCCCAATTGCTCTTCAAGAGTGATCTCCAATTTCCCTCATTTTCTATCTAAACTCACTCATTGATAATCATTCCCCAAGGTATTTCTCATGTGTTTCTCACCTCTAGAATCTCTCACCAAAAGACATCAACCTTTTACCAAGAGTCTCTTCTTTTGGTTCTCTAAGATTCCTCCTTTCAAACTGAAAACAACATTGTGTATGTATATAGCTCACGTCATGCGCCTCACACATGCTCCGTGTGCCTCAACAAAACTAGGTTTTGTAAGACACGCGTCACACACAAATTGTATTCTAAAAGTATGATATGAAAAAATAACGTTATCTTGTTTGTTGACATGTGTGCATCAAAGAAATGCTTGGATAAATAAATATCATTCGTATATCATATCTTATTATCATCCACCTCTAAATCATATAATGTCTCTATCATATCCATCAAACATGTGTTAAACTTCTTTGATTGTAAACTATCCTTATCAATAAATATAACTATCCTTATCAATAAATGTAAAATTGAAGTTCAATAATTATGTCTTGCATTCTAACATAATATGGCGGTGTAGAGACATGCTATACACTTGTGGACATGGTGAGATCCATTTTGAGCCATTCGTCACTGCTACATAGATTTTTTTTCTTTCTTTCTGGGTGCACGCTGAAAAATCTAAGTAAGTTCTCAATCAATAACCCAACTCGATCCCATGCTTATAATCCTCTATGAACTCGCGACTAGAAGAACACGTGTTTACTTCTACGGCATACCAAAACCACCGTGTCGTGAAAGCTTGATTTTGGAGCTTTGATGAAATTTCGATGAAAACATTACACGACGCACAATCGAAAACACAAATGCAAAACCAAACACATGCTAAGTTTGAGTCACATCCTGATGTGACATTAAAACCTAAGTTTCTTTCATACAATCAACCATAAATTAATCTTCTAAACTTTGAAAGATTCAATATAACCCAAACTTACTGCACACTTATCTAGGCGAGCAATGGGTCGTCGTCTCCCTTCTACATTCAATTGTCATTTCATCAAATGAAAGCGTTCCACGACACAATTGAAAATTCAAACACAAAATCAAACATATGCTAATTTTGAGGTACATCTCGATGTGACATTCAAGCCTAAGTTTGTTTCATACGATTAGTCGTAAATTAATCTCGTAAACCACAAAAGATTCAATACAACTCAAACTTACTAAACGCTTTTCTAGGTAAGCTCTAGGCTGTAGCCACCGTACATTCTACTATCATTTCATCATAAAAACTAAAAATCTACAAAATGCAGCATCGTTCTGAACGGATGACCACCCTAAATTTTTGACCCACAAAACAAAGGTGCACTAAGGTCAAAAACCCTAATTAAAGTGAATGAAAATCCTAAACAATGAGAAAAAAAACCTAAAAAACAAAAGAAAAAGGAAAAACTATTCATGTGTTGCATTGACATGAATGTACCTGAAAAAAACCCGGACATGTTACCGTTAATAAACTAGATTGAATAAAACGTCGACAAATCCGAAGATTGAAATGGTGGAGGTTTGGTTTTTGGGTCAATAAGAAACGCATAACATCATCGTTCCAACAGTAACAGTGCCCACTGCCGACTCATCTTACGTAAGCTCCCATCCCAAACCAAAACCCTAATTTCACTTTTCTTTGTTTGTGTTTTGATTTCGATTTTTTTTTCATGGTTCATAATTTGTGCTTAATTTCATCTACCTTAACCCTTGGTTGAATCTATTGTAGTTAAGAATTGAAATTCAATTTTTTTTTTTAAATTTTGAAGTATTTTTTTTTGAAGATTTTATTGATTGGTTATGATTTTGATTTTGATTTGATTGGATCAGTTATTGGTTGTGGCAGCATGCTTATTGGTGTTTGTTATTACTGAGGAATCTGTGCAAAATGGATGATTTGGTTTCAAGTTGTAAGGTATGATTTTTTTATTAGTTTTTGTGTAATTGGGGTTTTAATTTATGATCAACATTATTTTTGTGATTAGGATTTTTTATGTAACTGAAGTGTTGATCAATCTAAAATTTGTGTTAAAGTTAATTTTTTTATGGCATTGTGCAATCACCACTCAAAGAATTTTGTATGAGGGGTGAGTTTGACAAAATCACCGTGGCATTGTGATGTATTTTTTTTTGAATTACTGGCACTGTGATTTTGTTGAAGTTTTGAAGTGAAGTTTTGCGAAAATCTGTGATTATGCCAATCTAACAGTGAATCCAGACATGCATTTTGTGCAGTTTACCTTTGTTAACTGCTATGGGGGAATCAAAAGTTTTGTTTTTTTGTTATTTGTTTGAGTGTGTTGGTTGGGTTTTTTACAGTTAAAATGCTAAAGCAATAACGCATAATGCGTTTTTTTTAGTGGTAAATGGCAATATATGGTTTAGAGGCTAGTTAATGTTTCGTTCATTGGTCGGTCTTTTGTTTTTTATTTTGTTTGGTTTACTTATTGTGAAACTTTGTTAACCAGGTATATTGCGCGGGTTTTACGTTATCTTTTGGCTTTTTGGGGTTTAATGCTTTCCCACTATACCGACTATTGACTTTTCATGTAGGAAAAATTGCAATATTTTCGTGTAAAGGATCTCAAAGATGTGCTTACTCAGATAGGAATTTCGAAGCAGGGAAAGAAGCAGGTGAGATAATCAATATTACTGATCATACATCTTCAATGTTAAGATATTATCTTTGAAAGTTAAGGGGTGGTTTTGAAATTTAAGTGTGACTGAATGGTGTTTATTTACTGATACCCCTTTTCCCACTTGATTACATGCAATCAAGATTACAAGTTTGTAGATGAAACTCTTGGAGAGTATTGATATTGTCAATCTGATGAATGGACTTTCATACCTCTTGAAATATATTATTATTTTTAATTGCTTAACTGCACAGCATGATATATATTCTCTGGAGTTTTAGGACAATGTATTAATATCAATACTTTATTTTCTGCAGGATCTTATCGATAGGATATTATCTATCATCTCAGATGAACAAGGTATGATTATACTATCCTATCACAGACACACACATGACTCAACCATTAGTACTCACTTCATTATATCTTGTAACTTTTGTCTATTTCATTAGTGTGAAAAACTCATTATATATGCGTAGCACGGTTGTTATTTAAACTCGTAACACTTAATTTGCAAATGTTTTTTTTTTTTTTTTTTTTTGTCTTTGAATATCTCATTGGATGTTGTAAATTGTGGCATGTGCATCGATTTCCGTTAGTTCAAGTTAGATGGAAATTCTAGGGAATGCAGCGAGTTCTTTGTTATGCCCACACTAAATGATAAATCTTCCTTAGTTAAACTAAGAAACACCGATAACCCTAAATGAAAAAGTATTGACAAACTATATTAAGGTTTTTCATTTGCATATGGGTTAAAGCATCTCTTGTACTTTTCAGAATGCAGTGAGTTCTTTCATCTGCACACACTAATATGTGAAGTTGTGTTTCTTATATTCCTCCCTTTCTCCTGTAAACTAATCAACTTATTATTGTTTCCCCAGTTGCTAAAGTACGGGCTAAGAAGAATGCTGTTGAAAAAGAACAAGTGGTAAAATTAGTGGAGGACACATATAGGTCAGTGTCAGCAACCACTCTATTGAAGACATTTTCTTCATTTAGTTTTGTTATGCTTCAGATTAATGTAATGGCTGAAGTTTTATAGATAAGTTCATAGCTAACAAATGATTTGGCTATCTGTTTTTAGGTTTCAATTAAGTTGACTATACTGGTGTATATATGCCATAATGTCCTCATTTTATAGTTTTTCTTTCATGACGTTTTGTGTTTTTTTTTTTTCCCCAGAAAACTGCAGGTATCTGGAGCCACTGATCTGCCATCAAAGGGGCAGGGTGCTTCAGACAGCAGTAATGTGAAAATTAAAGGTGAAGTTGAGGATTCCGTTCAATCAGCTACAAAGGTTCGATGTCTCTGCGGAAGTTCATTGGAAACAGATCTATTGATCAAGGTATAATATTCACTATATTTCTTCTATCCTCACAATTCATAAAATTATATGCTTCTTTACATTCCAGTAGGATTTCATAGATAATTTCCATTATTTTCCTTGATGTCATGTGAATTTAATTAAAAACTTTCCTGACAGCTTATATTTGATAATTTTGGCCTTGTTTACAGTGTGAAGATAGAATATGCCCTGTGTCGCAACATCTCAACTGCGTTATTATTCCGGATACACCCACTGAAGGACTCCCGCCAATCCCAGATACATTTTATTGTGAAATATGTCGTCTCAGTCGTGCAGACCCGTATGTCATGTTCCCTTTTTATTTCAGCTTATATGCGGTGTGAATAAATTGTTTGAAAGTTTTTTCTCCATAGAATTGTGTTGAAGTTTTTTCTCCCCCTTTTTTTTTTTTTATGTTGAATTTTTTTGTGTTGGTTGTGTTTTCTATTACTGAGCTATTATATCCGTTATTGGTCCGTTGAACTGAGTTTAGGAGACATCTAGTGGTTTTAGGAACCAATTGTTTAAAGTTTAAAAAGAATTGATTCCATCTTGCAGCTTTTTTAGATGCTACTGTTTTCAGCTTACAAGGAAAGTCAGCTTTTGTTTACTGTCTTTTCATTTTTTAAAAAAACATTAATTTTAATTTTCAATAATATTTTAATCCAAAAGTGTTTTTTCAGAAGAAAAAAAACACACAATCAAATGTACCTGTACTTTTATTACACCAATTCTTTTAAATAGCGTAGTAATGATATTGATAGTTGTAAAGATGGTAATTTTATGTGCATTTATTCATATATGATAGCATTGTTATATCCTAGCATGTGTTTGGTTTCATGAATGAAGATTATAAGAAATGATTTTGCCTATTATCAAATTTAATTTTAGCAAAAATACAAATGCTTGCGTATTGTTAGATAAAATTGATTTTGCCTCCAAATCTTGGTTTCACTAGAAGTATTGAAAAATGTCTTTTGTGTTAGGTTAAAACCTTCATATCAATTTTCACATCAAACTTGCTTTTAGAGTAAAAACATCAAAATATAGATCACTTCACTTCAAACCGAAATTTACATTCAAAATCACATTTAACAAATGCTCCCCCAAACACACTTAGTCTGAGTTTTGATTAGAGATTCATATTAGTACATATGGTTCTGTTTGAGGCTTTGCCTCTTTTTATTTATTTTCCTTTTCATGCATGTGATTATGATTTTCTGAGTATACCAACTAAGTTGTGTTGCATTAGATGGCTTTTTAGCCTTCATATATTTTTATATTCCCTTGTAATTGGAAGAAGTTGCCTATCCTTTTATTTATCCCACATGCTCTTCTCTATATCACAGGTTCTCGGTTTCAATGACGCACCCTTTACTTCCGGTGAAGTTGGCTACAACCCTTGTTCCAACTGAAGGGTGAGTACCTTATGTTGATTTTGTTGAATCTGGACATAGTCGCGTAGTCGTGTTCATTTATCTTCTTATATGCCATTAGAAGATATTTTGTTGCCTAGGCTTGATCTTAGTTAGTAGAGACTAACACATTCTTCATATCTTATATGCTACTAGGAGATATTTTGTTGCCTAAATTGGTACAGATTTTCATTTAGGGCGGCGAGGGAGGAGTGTCTAATTCAAATAGTGAATGCAAATGCACATGCTTTAACTGCTGTCTATATGTTTTCGTTACGTTCTATATACAGTTTTCATTTAGGTTTTTTGTGCCATTTAAAGGGATGATAATGTGTGTTATTTTATATTGTGGTGAAAATACTCTCAAGTCTGAGCACGATTATCCCCTCAAAAATAAACTTTTTCCATCCTCTTTCTGAGTTTTCATTCTTTTGTCCGAAGGTTTTCTTAAATATTTTCGTATTCAACACAAACATGTACTCCCTCCGTCCCATTACAAGTGTCGTGTTTGGAATAATTCTGTCTTAAATTATTTGTCACTTTAAAATACCAAGACAACATTTATCAACTTTTTTAATTTGTGAAAAAAAATTAACTTTTTCTAATAATACCTTCGTTTAATTAAATAATCTGTCTAACTATTCCACTACTACTACTACGACTACTTTCAGTTACTCTAATAAATATGGGTATTTTAATCTTCATACATCATTTTACTACATAAATCAACGTAATCAATCATTTCCTAAAGAAATGTAGATGACCTAATGACACTTATAACGAGACAGTATTACTTTACTGAGTTTATAACTTATTTTTTGTAGTGATTTTCTTCTTGAAAGACTTGACTGTATTTCTGTTTGAATGATTCAGATCCAATCCCGTGCAGAGTGTTGAGAAAACATTTCAACTTGCAAGAGCACACAAGGACATAGTATTAAAATCAGAATGTGATATTCAGGTTGGTTTGGTTTCTCAGTGTAAGCATTAACACGTAACCTTCTACTAATCTACTTAAGTGGTTTGTGATGTTTGCCAAATGACATCATATGTAGGCTTGGTGCATGCTTCTGAACGACAAAGTTCCATTCAGGATGCAATGGCCACAATATGCAGACCTAGTTGTAAATGGTATGTTATTATTATGTGTAATCTTCTCCTGGGGTGTTATTTTAGTTTTCATTAATCTATTTTGTTTCCAGTTGTAGCTTTTGTTTTGTTTGCATATTATATTATTATCTAATTAAAAGCTCATAATTTTTTGTAAAATGTCAATGATTTTTTTGAAATTCATGAGCTTTGTGGTTGTATTGAATTTTTGTTCTATTTGATTATGATCATATAGGTTATTCTGTTCGTGCAATTAATAGACCCGGCTCACAATTGCTTGGGGCTAATGGTCGCGATGATGGCCCAATTGTGAGTTTATTGTCATTAATTATTATAACTATTCCGAATTTTCTGCAGCTGTCTTATTTACCCAGCACTTTAAATGTAGATATTTATGTCGGGGAGCTATTTTTAGTCTAAATATTTAGCAGTGTTATGTGAAGTTTTGTCTGTATTGGTTTTTTTTCAATTCCTTATTATATTTCTTTTTTTTTGTTAGATCACACCATATATAAAAGAAGGAGTTAACAAGATTTCTTTGACGGGGTGTGACACTCGCATTTTCTGTTTGGGGGTCCGCATTGTTAGAAGGCGCACTTTGCAACAGGTAGATTGAAGTCTTCCTTAACTTTTAACTATAATAAGTTGAATGTCTGTTGGTTTCTTTAATCCAGGCATATCAGAATAGTCAAGTTTGTTGTTGACAATCTGTGTTCTATGGTAACAGTCCAAAGTTTCTAGGGCTGATTCCTGAGAAATTCGATAAAATTTGGAATGCCTGTGTGGTTCTTTTTCCATAATCTGAAGAACACAGGTTTTAACCATGGTCTCAACCCCATAGCTTCTAACATAAAAGAAACCGCTAACGAAAAAATCTGAACAACCCCATTTTTGTAAATTTACAATGGTACTGTACACTGTTATTATTGTTGTTGTTGTTGTTGATCTAAATTATGTTTGTCCCTAGTTGCTTTTGCAAAATGCACCAACTTGCTTAACCATTTGACTTTGGAGAGAGGTGTATGCATGGATCCTAAAAAAACAATGGGGGTTGAGGATAAGGTGTCCTCTTAAACAGGTAGAAACACAAAGGAGAAAACAGAAATAATGAGGGAAAACTAAGAATGCTGAACACCTAAGGCACACGTAATCCTTGAGTAAGATAAAAATACAATTCAACAAGGATGTTTTCTTTTGGTTTATACTGTTGAAATGTGTTTTGCTGGTATGGTTAGATTTTAAGAGTATATGTTTTGATTTAACTTACAATTTCTTCCATCTGTGCCATAAAATTAATAATTTAGTTTCGGGTATCTAGATCTTGAACATGATTCCAAAGGAGTCCGATGGTGAGCGTTTTGAAGATGCTCTTGCTCGTGTCTGTTGTCGCGTTGGCGGTGGAAATTCAGCTGATGAAGCTGGTAGTGACAGTGATCTGGAAGTAGTTTCAGATACTTTTAGCATCAGTCTTCGTTGTCCAGTAAGGCTTTGATGTATTGGATTCTTTTAGTAACTCAGAAAGTTTTACAAACCTGTGCTCGAAGTTTTATAATTTTTTTGTACTTGTGAAATTTGTAGATGAGTGGTTCAAGAATGAAGATTGCAGGAAGATTTAAACCTTGTGTTCACATGGGTTGTTTTGATCTTGAAGTTTTTGTGGAAATGAATCAACGCTCAAGAAAGGTAAAATCCTCAGAAACTGTGCATGGTTTGTCTTATTTCTTTCTTTGTTTTAAAGTCTCAACTGAAGCATTAATCGTTTCTGCAGTGGCAATGCCCCATATGTCTCAAAAACTATGCACTGGAGAATATCATTATTGATCCTTATTTCAATCGCATCACTTCTATGGTAGTGTTTTCCTCTTTGACCTTCATTTCTCTCCCCTGTATTTGTGTCTTATGAACCGATACTCATTATTGAAATTGGCTTTCTCGCACAGATGAAAAGCTGTGGGGAGGAGTTTACAGATGTGGAGGTGAAACCTGATGGTTATTGGCGTGTTAAGGCTAAGAGTGAAAGTGAATGCCGTGAGTTGGGGAATCTTGCTAAATGGCACTGTCCTGACGGATCCCTCCCTGTTTCTACCAGTGGAGAAGACAAGAGAGTGGAAACTTTGAATGTCAAACAGGAAGGTGTTTCAGACAGTCCTAATGGCTTAAGACTTGGTATTAGGAAAAACTGTAATGGAGATTGGGAAGTCAGCAAACCCAAGGACACAAACACCTCTTCTGATAATAGGTTGAATGCGGATTTAGGAAATCATGAAGTTGTAGTTATTCAAATGAGCAGCAGTGGCTCCGGAAGTAGATTGGATGGTGATGATCCAAGCGTAAATCAGAGTGGTGGTGGGCATACAGATTATTCTCCTACTAATGGGATTGAGACGAATTCTGTGTGTCACACTAATGTTGATTCAACTTATGGATATACTATTCCTAACACTTCTGCTCCGATGGCTAATGCAGAAGTTATTGTTCTTAGCGATTCTGAAGATGATGAAATATTAATATCTCCTACAGTTGGTTGTGGAAATAATCAAACTGGTGATGCAGTTGATGCTTACTCCGTGCCTCCACCTGGAATTAGGGATCCATATGCTGGAGATCACAGTATTGATGGAAATCCATGCTTTGGAGTTTTTGATAATCCCAGTGAAGGCATTTTTGGGATTCCCTCAGTCTGGCCACTGCATTCTGGAACTCAGGCAAGCTCGGGATTCCAACTATTCAGTTCTGATGTGGATGTGTCTGATGCATTGGCCCATGGTGATATTAATTGCTCCTCTTCACTGAATAGTTATACATTGGCTCCTGACACTGCTCTGGGATCTAGTACTCTAATCCCAAATTCATCCACTGATCGGTCCGACACTGATTTAAATGGTGGTTTGGTTGACAATCCATTGGCATTTGGTGGAGAGGATCCCTCACTTCAGATTTTTCTCCCTACAAGACCAGCAGAATCATCTGTGCAGCACGAATTAAGAAATCACACAGATGTGTCGAATGGTGTCTGCACAGAGGATTGGTTCTCTCTTAGCCTTGGGGGTGGGGCTGGTGGCAGTATTGGTGATGCTTCCACAACAAATGGTTTGAATTCCAGACCGCAAATTGCATCCAGAGAAGATGCGCCAGATTCTTTGACAGATTCTTTAACTGAGGCTGATTTGTTACTTGCTGAGACTGGTTAGTATCTTTTACATTTTATAGTGCAGAAACAACCAATTACTTATTCTAAGAAAGTAAATATATTAGATCATTGTAGGAATTCTTAAAATAAAAAATATTTTCCATTTCCAACGTTACTCTTTGCTTTGTCCCTGTTTCTCTGCCTTTCACTATTTCTTAAATGAACATGTTATTAGGCTTTTTGCACGGGTGATCACCAAGATTTATCCAAGTTCCATATCAAGTTTGTTTATGCTTCCTATAAAAGAGGATTTGGGAACTCGCTATTTCATTTTCTTCATGTAGATGCTGTTGTGTTGGATACTGTCGGACAGTGATTGTACACTATAGGAAGAATGGTCTGCATAATTATGTTAATTTTCTGCACCGTGTTGTTGTCTAATTTCATTGAATAGTTGAAAACACTTGCGTAAAAGAAAATAGGGCTTTACTAAACTACAGATATACTTCATGATGATGATCAAAGATATCCCATTAACTTATTAGTTGGATTTTTTTTTTCTTTCCGGATCAATATAATCAATACCAAATTGGTTACAATGCCTGTTGATGCAAATTGCATTTGTATCCTTGTAAGTTTTACTATTGGCTAGTCTCTTTTAGTAAAAGCATGCTGTTAATTACTTGCTAGGATTAAGCATTTTGCTTATTTACATGAGCAAATATTTAACCATAGGGAGAGGAGGGACAAGGAAAGATGGCCTGATGAAATATTGTAGTGATCTTTGTCGTGAAGTGTCTAATTGGCTATCATTTATTTGCATCTGTAGAAAGTTATGGTTATTTTGTGCAGCATGAAAACATGGAGCCTAATCTCTAGCCCAAACATTAGCTGTATTTGATTGTGCTCTTTTCCTGGTCCATCTCCTTCCTCGTGTTTTGATCTTATATTTTGCTCCTAATTACGGACAAATATGCGCGCAACTTTTTTACAATATGTGTATTCTGACTATATTCGTGTTCTAATTTAGACTCTAAATGCCACTTTTTTCCTTCTCTAACTTGACTTGTTTTTCCTCATGCAGCTTCTTTGCTTCGTAGTGTGGATGATGCCGGATCTGACCAAGCAAGTAGGAAAAGATCAGACGGCCCTTTCTCATTTCCCCGCCAAAAACGTTCAGTAAGGCCTCGCTTGAATCTTTCTATTGGTTCAGATTCGGAGTAGAGGGTATTACACCTCTAGTAGCTTTAGACGCCCTAAACCGCTTGTACCTAGAAACTAGCAGCATTTTTGGTCCTCAGGAAGTGAAAACTGATGTCTTCTGAAACATCTATGGTGTAGCCGCGCTACAAAATTTTCCCCGGCAAAATTCTGTTCCTGTAGGGTGTCAATGACCCTACAGGAACAGAAAGATGTTGGCTGCAATTGTCCTCAGTTATTTATGCAGATATATTCAGAGTTGTCCTAATGACACATGATAGTGCTGCTTTTGTCTAGATGGGCATTCAGATTTGATACTTCAAATTATTATATCTGCAATTTTGTCTCTGCTGCTGATAGCAATTAACCAAGTTTCAGCCAAACAACTTGAATAGGAGAATGAAAAATAGTTTTATTATTTACAACCAGGTAGGCGCTGCTTTTCGCTTTTGTAATATATATGGTTGCTAATATTTTGTAATATATTTAGGCTCTAGATAGAGTGGTCTCCTGGATTAGCAAATTTTCATGAGGATCAAATCAACATTTCCTCATTGTATTCAGTTCAAGCTCAACTGTGTTCTTATTCTTTGGAACACAGCTTGAACAAGTTGAATTGTTGTAAAATATAGAAGCTTAAATGCGGTCTAAGTATTGAACCTTTGCGCTGATATGTTTAAACCAAAGGACAAATTGCAATATCCTTTTTTTTTTAACGGTAAATGTTCTTCATTCATAATCGACGATAAGATCGATACAATCAGTGACCAAACTTGTGTTAGGGCATTTTCCATACTCAACATAAATACCAGAAAAACCAACTACACAGCAGCAAAATACTTTCAAACACAATTTTTTTTCCAACGTGGATTTCGAAAGAGACACTGAGAAAATATTAAACATTTTATTCGGCTCATTATGCATGGTAGTTTCCCGACCAATGCTTTCAAGTTCAGCCATCATGTCTCCTTTGATACTAGTTGTAAGGGTTGTCATGCTACTCAAGAATTTACCCTAAATGAAATGAAGGGATTGCTCTTAAGCTATAAACATGTGTAGATCTCTTCAGTTTACTTCTAACAATATTTCTGTTCTGATTTTGTTTCTTGGATTCTAGCTCAATCCAAAGAGAGGTATAGCTCCCTTCGATTAGCCTGCTTCAGGCTATTGGTCATGGTTTGGCTTTTACTTGTGAATCTCACTCTCAGTCTGCCTTACCTTGCAACATAGTCATCCTTATGCTCCTATTATTACCTATATTCGTTTCTTCACGAATTACTCTTCACCCTTGACCTTTGATCACTCTCTACTGCGAGAAAGAAATTAATGTGCAGATTGGTTGGCTAATTTGGCTGCAACATGGATCCTATCATGTCGTTTTAAATCTTTGTCCTTTAATGTTCTCTAGGTTAACCCTTGTGAAGGTCATGTCAATCCAAAATGTTTGAGGTGTAGTTTTTCCTTTTTGATGCCTTTTTTCTTTGCTATAGGTAAAAAAAATAGACCAGTATATTTTTTGTTGTTATAAAAGAGAAAGATGATAGTAAATTGATTTGTGGTTTTTTTTGTTACTAAAGAGAGATTATTTCAAAATGTTTACTACCTTTAAGCTAAGATTATTTCAAAATGTTTACTACCTTTAAGCTAATTATGATCGATTTGTGGAATTCAATGAATTGCATATTTATTGATTTGTTTATTTTTCCATATTCCTTTGCAAAATGTTTACCTATTTATTTATTTATTTATTTATTTATTTATGGGTGAATCTTTATTTTTTGTAACAAACAAGCAATTTAGTCCTTCCAAATTTACAAAATCACAAATTATTAATTTATGAATTTGAAGATGGTCAATCAATTTAGTTTCATAAAATTATTTAGTTTTTATATGATGGAGAGATTAATTGATTGATAATACTCAATTTCAAAGCCTTATTTCCTTGCCCTTGTTGGGCTCATAACTAGCTCACAGATAGTAAGCATTTTTTTGACACAGCTCAAATATAGTAATCAATCACAATAAACATGCAAATAATATTGATTATAGCATAGAGACAAGACCAACATATACAACTAGATTCTAACTACTGTTGGAGAAGAATCTGGCTGTCCCACTGAGGAAGACTTTGAAGCCTCCATAATCAATGGTGTCTGTTCCAAACAACTCTGGTTATCATCATTCATCATCCCAATTGTCATCTTCTCCATTTCTTCTTGTGTGTATATATGAATTTTTGATACCATATCACAGAACTCACTGCAGCCAAAAGGGTGAGTGTACTTTTTCAGTATGTATCATATCATCCATAATATGTTAAATAGGATAGAATGGATTCAATAGTACAACTGTCAGGTTCTGTCCCATTACAGCCAATGATAAGGTGCCACGTAAGGTGGGAAATAGATTCCTGCCCGACATTTGAAATATAATATCACAAGGCACAGTCAGTCAAAAAAACCATTGAATGACGATCGGACGACTCACTCCGAATGAAACCATATGATATTTATTCAATGGTTTTCTAACTTACACTGGTGAGTGTGTGATATTGTCACAGCAGACAATCGAAGTCAAGGTGCATCCGTTTTTAATTGGTGTACCGGTACAACATAAGTCATAACCATTAGATCAATATTTTGAAAAATTTATACTGATTTAATGGCTGAAACAGATGGCGTGTATACCATTTACAAATAGACAATGTAAGCATTTTTAGTAAAAGAAATGAGTATAGGAAGATGAGTAATACTTACTGCCATGGATCATCCCCAACAACCATAATGTCATTTTCACTGTCAGTGTAGAGGATTCTCCATCCTTTGTCAGGATCTCTTAGAAGACCTTCCATGCCAAATAGTCTCTCTAGTTCACTCACCAGATCATTGTAGCTTCTCAATCTTGAGAGATCAATGGCTCTTCCAACTAAGCTCCCCTGCTTGTGAACCTTCATTCATTGTATATTACATACGTCGGCAAATTGTCAAAGGAAGAGAGAAAAATTCATATCACAATATAACTCGGTTGTTATCGTCGCTCACCTTTGTGCAACTTCTTTTAGCAGAGTTCTGTAGATTTTGTGAGGTGGTTTCCGCCGCCGATAAGGAAAATCCAAACAGTTTACAAGGATTTACCTTCCCCTTGAAATTTTCGTCATTTGAAATCCTCATGTTTGCACCTAGAGAAGTAGCAGCCGAAATATCGTCCTGCAGCTTCTGTTCATTTCGGATTGTGAAACTAGACAGTCCAACTTCATTTCTCAATGCACCTATCTGAGCTGAAGGAGTATTAAATGAAACATTCTCTAGTTGGAAATTGGTTGGTTTGGAGCACAGCATGCCGCTACCTTGACCAACTTTGTGTATATCACCATATGGAAAATAGGAATTCTGAAGAATTTCTGATCCTAATGAGTGAAAGTTAGGTTTGGTTGCATGATGCAGGTTGTAATTTGTGTAACTGAGATTGGTTTTACCCCAATCAATAAGGTTTAGATCAACCTTTTCTGTTAGGGATCTCAATGGATATATTTCTTGACCTTGCAAGACCCTAGGAAACCGGTTTGTTTCCGTGAAGTCTGCATAACTAGAAGACTGAACCCTTGTAAACTCAGCAGAAGTAATCTTTCTTGCTCCATTTGATGCAAGATTAGTATGACTTAGAGAACTGATATCAATTTCTTTCTGCTTAGTTACTGTGTCACATCCATAATATAGTGACATAAAACTTGTTTTTTCTTGACCTTGCAAGACCTTGGACGATCTTATAGACTCATCAAAGTCCATAAACCCACTGTCTCCAGCTGCGATGAACATGGGGTGATTAGGACACTATAAGTTTAGTGATTAAGGCTATTTAGCTATCTCGGCATTTGGATTCATACCAGTGATAAAGTGACTGGGCGATTCAACTTGCAGACCTGTCCGCAGTTTCTTCAGCCTTCGAGAAGATTGAATGTTCAAGGGAGGGAGAGAAGTTGACGGATCAATCTCCCAAGGAGAGACTCTATCTTGATGATTAGCCTCAATATCCTCATCCCATCTGACCTGTGTAATATCACAGATAGCTTTTATTGATCAAGCTATCATCATTTGGTTATTAATTTATTAATGTAATGTTTAGAAAAGCATACGCTTCAATGGCACAGTTGGTGATGATAAATATCTATAGCAAATATTAAATGTATAATATGATCATAACATACTGCATAGTATTAGTGCATAAAGAAAAGTAGAAAATGTACCATCAAGCATCTCCATTTTGACTTGGGCCATTTATAGGGATCCAAATCACTCATTCCAGTTACTATACCGCTACTACACCTGCAAGACATGAAAATGATATCATGTTGTAGAATACAGACAATGGCTAAAGATTTATAACTGATGTTTTAGCTGACCTTCTTTCTGGAGATTCATCCATTACAAATTTCATTTTGAATCTTGTCCCTATGGTCACTAGATTCCTGATGCTTTTAACATACTTTTGGTAAGGCACAACAAAATCGGCATGACTAGCTCTGTATTACATCAAATTCAAACACATTAAATATACACGTGGGATAAAATAACCCTTTATCCAACATTTTGCAAAACAAGAAAACTATATCCATTAATCAAATACCTTGGACTGTAGAAAACATGAAACATGCTTTTTGCGGAGATAGCATTAGCCACAGAAGAAAGGAAACTAGGAGAACAACTCTGGTTACCAACAATTGATTCAGGAAGACCGTTTCTCGGTCGAGCAGCTCTTCTGATTCCCAATCTTAACTCTCCATTTTCACCCCTACATAGAGATCCATTAGCAGTAAGGTACAACATACGAAATATCTAGCATATACATATTAATGCCAATTCAAAGGCTCTCAGTTCAACACAAACACACACCTTAGAAAGAGCACTGCGTCCCCAGAAACAAGATTCTTTTGGCTAACAAAAATACTCCAGCCAGTAGTGAGCAGATGTCTCCTTGGCTGACCTGTCAAAGATTACACAATGGACTTTCTGTTTCATTCATAGTCAATATGCGATTTAACCGATACAGCACTTCTGTTTTATCTCTACCTCGGTAAATATGACGAAATTTCCACTCCACATCATGCAGGTCTTTTGCAACAAGCTCTTGAGAGGGTCTCTGCTGCTTGTAATCCTGAAGAAGTGAAAGTAAACATAATTAATCACCACTTTAAAACACTTTCCAACAAATTTAGGTCAGAAAAATAAATAAATCAGCTTAATTAAGCCCTCTTATAGCATAAACACTGTAAGCTATTTCTGTAACAGAAAAAATAAAATAAAATTATTTTCATATAAGCTATAAGTTGTTTTCATAAGCTATCATGGAGAGTAAATGAAAATAAGCTGAAAATAGATTATAGACATGTCATTCTAAGCTATTTTATTAGTTCTCCCAAACCGTCTCACAAGTACTTATGCCAGTATATAAACTCAAATAAGCCAATCCAAACACACTCATAGTGTCGTACCAAAGGAGGAAAACAATCTTCAGCAGCTCGACGAGGAACAGAAAACCCTCCATGAGTGCTGGTATCAGAGGCAGTGAGTGTTTTGCAAAACATGTGAGAAGCTAACTTTGTAGGCGATCTTCCATTTCCCTCTCCATCTGCTTCCAAACCTTCAGTCTCTTTGTAATCAAAACACATCCCTGCTAACTGAATACAACACAAGATCTATAGTTACCTTATAAGGTAGGAGCAAAGAAGCAATTGCTGCATCATGTATAGCAATACTATCGGAATCCTGAGGAGAAATTCCTCGAAAGAATCTATAAAGTTATGATTTATAATTTGTTGAGTTCAGCTATCAAGGATCAACAAAGTTTAATGATAAATCACAATATCACATTAGCCATTCATCAATGATGTGCATCAACTGTTAAGTACATATTTTTTTTTTTACAAAATTAAGTACATCTTTTTATAAATCTATAACTGCAAATTTTTTTTTCTTCCAAAACTAGCCAATTTTTAAGAAGAAAACCAAACCAAAATGCATCAAAAAAGGAATAACAACACCAAATATGTTAAACCATAAAACAAACCTCTGCCTGTGGAAGCAAAGTAACCTGAGTGTAAACCTCATCATTCTCCTTATTGGCCTATTAATGAAAAAAAAGTATTAAACAAAACCAAATAAAAAGAAGCAATAAAAGGATACAACTCTATGTGAATCAAGCATATACAATTCAATGAAAGAGTAAAGTTAACTCAATTTAAGTGCTTACAAGTAATTGAACATTGACAACCCTACAAAAGATTTGTGGTTGAAGACCATATGTTGGAATTTCCAATGAAGAAAAAAGAGACAAAGATGCAACTTGTTCCAAATGACCTTGTGGAAAATATACTACAACATTCCCTTTCTTTGGAAGTGATGTTAAAGGTCCAGCACAAGCATGCCATAGTTCAAGATAAGATGAAGATGCAAGAGCTGAAGTGGAACTAGAAGATGAACATGTTGTTGATGAAGAAGAAGATAAAGTGCAAACACAACAAACACTTTTCTCACATTCACCATTGCTACACACATTCTTCTTAACTTCAGTTATGGAATCATTCAGATCAATTTCCATGAACACCAACAATGTTTTGTGGTTGGTTCTTCTCTTAGGACTCAAATGAAAATCTATGAGAATATAAAAAAGACTAATGAATCAATGGTCCCTCACAATTTTCTCGCGGTTTAGTCTTTGATATTTTTACACCGAGGATAAATTAGTCTAGTTGTTATAATGAGTCTCAGACTAATTTATCCTCGATCTAAGAGTGCCTGAGATTAATTTAGATATTATTTTTTGTGGGATAAATTTGTAGTGGATTTAAGAAAGAAAGAAAAAGGAAGGAGAAAAAGATGAGGTGGAAATGAATGAGGTCAAATCAAATATCAAATAATGAAAAAAGGAATTCATGTTTGGTGGGACACCAAAAAAAAAAGTGAAAAAAAAGAGTGTGAAATAATAACAAGAAATTCAAAGTGGTATGATTCTTATTCTACCATATTTGAAGGGAGTGAGAAGAGGGAACAGGAAAAGGAATAGACAATTGTATCAAAAGTTAAGTTAATTTTGTTAGTGGCTTTTGTACTTGGTGTGTGTGTGTGAGTGTGTGTTGGGTGGGGGGACAAGGTATATAGTAACAGAACCCACACTTGTTATTTGCTTTGTCCTTAGCTTTATCTTTTCTCTTTTTTGATAATTTCCTCACTTGTTGGTGAGACCCTCCACCAACACAAACCAAAAATTGATGTTTCATTCATTTGATAAAAACAAAATTTAACACATTTTTTTGTTACCTTTTAACTTTGTTATGAAATATGATGTATATTGGGCTCCTAAGTTTGTTATGAATATCATGCGTTTGAAATTCAAGTCTCCGTTGTTGAATCCTATATTAGTTAAAAATGGAGGAAATATTTGATTCTATATAAGAAAAATGATCTTAAGGTTTTTGGATGAAGACGTTGTCTCAAAGTCTCTTAATGGTTTTGAACTTTAAATTCATTGTCACTCCCAACGCTTTTAGGACTCTCCAACAATTGCTATCAAAGTTATGGTTCGATCGATAAATGAGTGGAGGTTGGGTCCTAGTATATATCAAGTTTAGTGATATGGATACCAACGCTTAAGAGAGATTGTTGAGTTTTAAATGTGAGTGGTTAGTCTCACATCGATTAAAAATAGAAAATTATTTTAACATATGACTGTAGATATGATATCAAAGTCTTTTAGAGGTCTCGGATTAAACCAGTCTACCCAACATCATGGTTATTGTTCTTTGTTAGAATTTGAATGTTCATGTTAGAACTAGTTGGTGTTGGTTATAAATAACCATAAATTTAAAATTTAAAAATTTATATGTAAATCAAACAAAAATACCATACTAAGGTAAAAAAACAGATCAAATCATTATTTAAAATTAAGTTAAGAGATAATAAAGTAATTTTTCATATTTATTTGATTGATTGATTATAGTATATTGAGAGGGCAGACAAAGTGTGTAGTGTATTTGTTGGTATAGTGTTTGGCAGCAAGTATGGTGGGGTGTTGTTTGTTGTTAGGATTCCTAATCAGCTGCTCAGAATTCAGAGAGAGGAGCCCTCTTCTCACTTCATTTCTTCACATTTTCCTTTTCTTTTTTTCATAGTCATCATGTCCTCAACTGCATCTCACACGCTTCCAATTTTAACTTTCTCACACTTTCCAAAATATATATAGACCAGACCACACTCATCCTAATCACTTTGTGGAGCATATACTATTCTTTTATTTTGATGATGTGATTAAATTCTTATTGGTTTTACATTGATACATGCTAATAATCTGATTGGTGGTTAATACATGAGATCATATTTTAATTAAAACTAAATAATATTGGTGAAAATTTTCTTATCTTATATCATATCTGAAGTCCAAATTGGTTAATTTAGGACACTTTTTCCTGAAAATATGATCATTAAAAGACTAAATAAAAACATCAACTCGTATAGCATAGCATTGACATTACATTTTGGAAAGATAGTCTCTTATTTTGGTAGAACGGTTCCTTAACAAGTGTCAAATAATGATAAAAAGGTTTGAGTAATTTGCAGGTTTTGTAAAATTCACTAGTACTAGTAATTATCAAAAGTTAACAAAATAAAATAAAATAAACTAAGAAATCACTTTTCAATGGCTAACTATAACATTTTTATCCCTTTTGATTTTATCACTTATCTCTTGAATTCAAATGCACGCTAGGCCTCCTTTCTAGAGAACCCCTCGTGCATGCATTATGGTCATAATCAAAACACTTTGTGAACTCTAATAATGCTTGAGTAATACAACAGTATTTCTTGCTGTAATAATTTATCTTTCTCTTCTAAAAAAATAAAATTATCTTTCTATAAAGTAATATATTAAAATAATGTCTTGCACGGGTGCTATGCATTTTATCTTTTGTTAATTCTTCTAGACTACTTTATAAAAATGTTATTCCCTCCGTCCCGCAATAGATGACCTATTTGAAAATATGAAATTTTGATCTAACTTACTTTGACTATATTTTTCTACTAATATACAAAGATAAATAATATCATATAAGATATCTTTAGATTCGTCTCGATGAGTATTTTCAAAATATCAAATTTTCATAATTTTCTAATATATTATTCAAAATATTTAAGCTCAAAATTATGCATTGATATATATAATAAAGTTAAATGTGTCAGCATTACAATATTTCAAATGTCATAATCAACAAAAATAGTTAAAGAAAATGTATATAACTTAATCATAGCTAGATACGCATAAGAAAGAATATACCGAACGTACGTATACCGGTAATGAGCAAGGAAAGTTGGTAGTGTCAAGCAATTGATATTGAGTCTCCAAAATATTATTCTCTACTTACTGAAAAAATAAAAGCAAAGAAATTAAATTGAAATTCTTGTTCTACCTTCTATCCTCTAAATGTTCAAAATGCATAATCCATATGACATTCCAAAATTCTTTATACATACAACTACCACGTGTCCTATTTTTTGGTTACTACCACGTGTCCTATTTTAAGCTGACAAATAACATGAAAGATTTTGGTTCTATAAATAAAATGAGACTGTTGACTGTGCGCCATATTAATTGACATTAAAATGGAAATAGATTTTAAGAAAAAAAAAATATGGAATGAGATTTGGTATGCTTTTAAACCGTGGCAATGATACTAAAAATCTGATCTTTTTACTGAAACCGTGTAAATGTCACACTAAAATATCTCTCAATGTATTTTTATTTTAGTAACCACAAAATTTTTTGGGTCAACGAAAATATGCTTGCCACTTGTGGTTTAAATATTTTTCATCCTCAATGATACTTTACCATTCATAAAATCATTTTGTGCCACTCAATCATTCTATCAAAATTCTTTCTTTTCTAAATTTATAAATGTCTCCCAACTATGACTCTGTTATTAACATTAACAATAATAAGAGTTAATGATATTTTTTTTCAAGAATCGTTGGATTATGGCCAACTACTAATTCAATTAGCTCAAAAAAACCAACTATAATCTATTTGATTTTAATGGCTAATTATGTAAGGTTTTTTTTTTTTTTTTTATATTTTATATTAGAATATTATTAAGCTTTCTTACTTTATATAAGATTAAAATCTTATATGACAATTTTTTAAAAAATTATTTCGCATGCAGCTTCACAAGATACATGCAATGGTTGGTAGCAAACTTTTTAATAAGTTTGAATTTTCGTTGAAAGAATAGGTTGTTTTTATCATGTATAATTTTTGAGTCGTTATCAATGAAATATAAGAAGTCATGACAACATCACATAGATTTTGTCTCAACTTTACAAATAAAAGATCAGACATATTGATCATGAAATTGTACCTTATTAATCACTCATGCAACAAAAACATCACGGGACAAATATTATTTTTTACAAAAAAAATTACGGAACAAATATTAGTCATTAATAAATATCAAGAAAACACTAGACAAATATTTATCAATAATACGTTTAATAAAAAGGAGACAAATTTTTGTAATTGGTGCATAAAAAAAGTACGAGACAGGTACTTAGCACAATTTATTTATGTGGAGTTTTTATCATTGTTAAATATATAAAAAATGGAACAATTATTTGTTAATAATAAACACATAACATATATTTTTCATTATAAATATAAAAAAATAGGACAAAGACTTATTATCGATACATAAAAAATTATGGCTCAAATATCTTTTGTTGATAAAAATAAAATAAAATACATTGTTAAAATATTAGTCATTAATAAAATATTAGTCATTATTATTTTTTTTTCCTTCAAAAATAAAAAAAAAATATGGGAGAAATATTTCTCATTGGTAAATCTAAAGGAAAAACAAGTGACAAATATTTGTGATTAATACATAAAGATATACAAACGTTAATATATATAAACAATAATAGAAGGGAAATGTTAACTGGTGCCCCAGAACACTGGTTAAGGATATGAAAAACGAAATTATATAGTAGTTAATGCTTTGAAATTGTGTAATTAATTTATAATAATGTCAAAAACAACTTTCTTTATGGTAATAATTTCCTTTTATGATATGCTTAACCAGTGCCCTGGGGGCATCGGTTAGCATGACCCATAATAGAAATATATTTTCACTATGCATAAAAACACAAGACATATATCTATCACTAATAAACGTAAAAAATACGAGACATATATTTGTCATTGCAGCAAAAAGAAAACACTGGCATATTTGAAAAAATACGAGATAAATATTCATTAATAAATAAAAAAATAATATATGTTTTGATAGAAAATTAATAGTCCATCACCCGTGCATTGCACGAGTTAACACATTAGTTGAATACAATACAATACATTATACAACAGGAATCAACTCAAAATAGGTCATGCCTTATTAAAAAAGAAAAAAGGTCATGCCATAGTCAATAATTAAGATGCATTTATGAAGTTGACATTTCCTAAAATATTTGTAGGGCAGTGCTATATATCTAGAGAGCATTGCTCACGAAGGCTTCACGAATCTTAGGTGAACCTATAGAATCTCTTAGACTGGAAAATATGTCGATTGGTGGGAGTAAATTTAGAAAGACATATAATTATAAGGGTCGTGATATTGTCGTGGTCATTACCTCGTGATGGGATGTTAAACATTAACCGTATTTTTATGTATGCATTGGTCAATAATCAAACCATAAATCAAATACTTAAATAACCTAAACATCTACACTTATATTACATCGATGAGGTTGTTAGTGTCTAATGGGTCCATCATAGGAAACAGAGGGTATCCCCATGATTACTGACTTGTAATTGGGGTATCAAAACTATAAAAAGGTGCTTTTTATCAAAGACCAAACATCAAAGAAAGAAAGTGCCTAGCTATAGCAATTATGTCTCTTTTGGATATTATTAGACTAATTTTTCCACAAGCATAATTATAGATTAAAGATTTAATTAGATTAGGGGTGTTAGATATGTTTCAACAGCTTTCACTACCACTAAATCGTGATAAGGTTTTCTTAATAAAAACCGGACCTACTCCTTGATTCTTTTCTAATTTGAAGTGTTAAAAGATTCCTAAATCTTTCTCTTATGGGTTGAGTTAATTGGTAGGAATCCAAATCACTAATCAATAGCCATAATCATAATCATGTACTTTATCCCTTCTATATTAATGGATATTGTTTACTATGCACAAATTTTAATCTTCAAGCTATCTAGTTATTTATTAACAAAAATTATAAAATACTTCTATTTTAAAATATTTATCGAGACAAATCCAACATTATATTTTTTAGGAGACATTAATATTTATCTTTATATACAAGATGGAGGGAGTATAATATAAGATAACATTATTTTTATTATTAATTATTTTTTCGTGAAACATCAAATTTAAAATTGTTTAATACATTTTAGGGAAAATTACATTGATCTTTTGTTAAATGTCACATGCTTCCCCTCTAATTTCAAAAATTATTGTAACTTTCCCTCAACTTAACTTTGTTAACCATATGTCAAGTTGAGGAAAAAAACCTCTCAATAGCATTTGGATGACATAATACTCAGTGACATTGTTCCTATCTATTTCTCTCTTAATCAATCATTCTCTCATCTAAATAATTATTTTTAATCATTCATTTATCATTTTCTCATCCAAAATGAACTAATGTCATCCAAAAACTATGTCACCCTCAAAATAAGGGTACTATACATTACCATATCGCACATGACAATAATGTGTCTCAATAAGCTTCCTATTTAAAATAGTTCATTGTGAAAATGACAAATTTCGTTTGTATATTAATAATTCGAGTAATCTCTCCACATAAAAATTTATCTTAATATAGCCTCCCTAAATTAAATAGTTATTAAACAATAAGACAATGAATGAAGACCTTTTCAACAAAATGCATAGAATAAATATCAAATACGTCAAAACGTAACAACAACATGGGCATTTGGTCTAGTGGTATGATTCTCGCTTAGGGTGCGAGAGGTCCCGAGTTCAATTCTCGGAATGCCCCTTTTTTTTAATTTTATATTCTATTTTTATACTCCTTACATTTTTGAACTGAATTTGGACAGGCCATTAATTAAGCTTATTAAAAGCAATAAAACACAGAGTCTTTCTCTTGTGCTAGTAATAATGTATAATAACCTGAATGGGTTTAAGGATTTTTTTTTTTTGTTTTGTTAATAACTTGGATTACTGAAGATAATAATTGAGTTGAATGTCAAGCATTTAAAAATTGTTGTGCATTCTCCTGGTAAATATATGGAGGGATTACATCATCGTTTTCATAACAGAACAAAACTATATGTGATTTTAAATTCTTTCATCATTCCAATTCCCATAAAATATCAAAAGGAAAAGACAAATTACAGCACCAAATTAAGACAGATAAATTAAATTAACCAAGGTGGTTATTGGTAAATATACTTGTATTGTATTCCATTAAAAAAAAGATAATATACATGTATTACTAACTAAGAAGACAAAAATTTAGACATATCTCTCAAAACAAAATTTGAACATATGGAACGAGAATATCATTGATTTTGACATTAAAAAAAAATGTCGGCATATCGTTATGAATGAAAATAGTTTGGTCGATTAATATAGATTATTTTATAGCCAACGTTAGACCTAGATCAAATCAAATTTTTTAAAAACTAAACAATGGAAAGAATTTTTAAAAGATTATTTATTTAGCTAAAAATGCAAGACTATTTTAGAAGATATGAGCTTTAATTCTTTTTAATCTGATCAAACTTATATTTTGCGAAGTTTAACACACTTATTTTCGTCATCAATCATGACACAGTTTATGCGTCAAAGTCAACATCGTTCTATTTTTGTTTTTAAAAAAAGGGGAAAAAAATACAACCTTGGATAATTGGATTCTTTTTTTATCAACATTATAAACAACAAACGAAATCCCCTTTTTTGTCCTAATATTAACTTCACATCCACTATTATATTAGAAGTTTAGAACACATATTCCTCTACACAACTTGACATCTATATATTTATTATGCCTAAAAAAAGTATATATATACAATCTATTAATGTTGCTTGCAACTTAATTAACTAAGAAGCAATTTGTCATGGCAGGAGGAAGCGTTGGAAGAAGCTTACCTGAAACACCTACTTGGGCCGTTGCAGTTGTTTGCTTTGTTATACTTTCTATTTCTATCATCATTGAACACATTTTCCACATCATAGAAAAGGTATGAGCGCATATATTTACACATTTTTAAACGTATAAACGCACGTTTAAATGATTTAATTCATATACACGATCAGTGTACCAAAATTTAACTTTACTTGTACCGTTTATTAAAATTGTGCATGTGAGCAGTGGTTGAAGAAGAAGCATAAAAGTGCCTTATATGAGTCACTTGAAAAAATCAAATCAGGTGTGAATTTGAATCATGTATTAATATCTTTAATTATAAAGTTATTAAGAAATTGAATTAGTTTTGGTATTATTGAAATTTTGTGTGTGTTAATTGCAGAGCTGATGTTACTAGGGTTCATATCATTGCTCCTAACAGTAGGAGAAGGTTTAATATCAAGAATATGTATATCAGAAAAGGTTGCAGCCACATGGCATCCTTGTAGCAACAATGCAAATATTGAATCAGATGATGAAAAATTAATAGATCACGAAACCGGTGGCAGCCGGAGATTACTAGCGGCGTTGCTTGCTTCTCAAGGCAACAATCACCGCCGTATTTTGGCTGGTGGAGGAGGTGACAAATGTGCAGAAGAGGGAAAAGTAGCATTTGTTTCAGCAGGGGCTATTCACCAACTCCATATATTTATCTTTGTGCTTGCTGTTTTTCATATCCTCTACTGCATACTTACTCTGGCTTTAGGAAGAGCAAAGGTAGAAACACAATATTCTAATAGTATATTCTTTACTGCTTTTACTTAATTATTATTATACCATAAGATAAATTTCTTTACCCCTTTGGTTACATAAAGTTGATTAATTTCTACTCAACAGATGAGAAGGTGGAAACGATGGGAAGAGGCAACCAAGACACCTGAGTACCAGTTTTCACACGGTTAGTCAGTTGATAAAGTCGCGCCTCAACATATCAAATTTCTTTGCAATTCTTTATCATTTGAGTTTTACTTACACGATGTCTATACATAGCGGAACTTACATTTATTGGTGCATTGTGTTGTGTATAACAGATCCCGAAAGATTTAGATTTGCCAGTGATACATCGTTTGGAAGAAGACACTTGAGTTTCTGGACCAAAAATCCTGTCCTCGTTTGGATTGTAAGTCAAAATCAAAATCAAACCTATTTATGAGCTCTTGCATTATTTACTTGGCCTCTCTCTAGTTACATTTTCTGACTTACTTTCTTTGCTTTACCTAATTGCAATTCTCAGGTATGTTTTTTTAGGCAATTTGTAAGGTCAGTTCCTGAAGTGGATTACTTGACCTTAAGGCATGGATTTATGATGGTAATATATTACTTCCCTAACAATTTCTTTAGTTATTATTCATTAATATATACTTGTTTGTTATGAAATAATAACTTCAATGAAATTCACCATTAGTATTATCTAATAATAATTTAGGCACATTTGGCTCCTCAAAGTCACCAGAAGTTTGACTTTAGACAATATATCAAAAGGTGTTTGGAAGAAGACTTCAAAGTTGTTGTTGGAATCAGGTTAATTTTCTGATTTATGTATACCCTGATGTGATACATTATTATATGATGAAATATTATTAATTACTGCTATGTTTCTTGTTTTTTTAGTCCTCCAATTTGGTTCATCACAGTGTTCTTCCTCCTGTTCCATACTCATGGTAAGCAAGTAGTACATCTTATATTAACTCATTCTTAGGGCCAAATCATATATTATTATTAGAGTTTAATTTTCATACACCGTCAATGTAAAAAGTTTTACTTTATCACCATATTACAACCAATCATTTGTGTTATATTAGAAGTGATTATGATAAAAGTCAAATTATTTCTAATGATTTGACGGTTATGATTATTCGACTATGTATGACAGGGTGGCATTCTTATCTGTGGCTACCATTTCTTCCTTTGATTGTAAGTACATGCAATGCCATAGCTTAATTTAATCAATTATCAAATCAAATAGGGATTAATATATTTGTGTAAATTAATTAATCAATGTCCCAAATTAATTGTAGATTGTCCTATTAGTTGGAACAAAGTTGCAAGTGATCATAACTCAAATGGGTCTTAGAATTCAAAAACAAGGAATGGTGGTAAAGGGTGAGCCAGTGGTGCAACCTGGGGATGACCTATTTTGGTTTAACAAACCTAGACTTATTCTCTTCCTTATTAATTTTGTACTCTTTCAGGTACATATACTACTAATTTGTGTAATAATTTTCAAAAGCACTAACATCAATGCATTTTTTATAAAATACATTTGTTTCCTCTTATATGAATAAGTAGTGACTAATCCAAGTCTCTTGTGTGTATTTTTTGTTTCATGTTTATTGAAACAGAATGCCTTCCAGCTTGCTTTCTTTTCATGGACAGCTGTAAGTCCTCCATAAAAATTCATACAATATAGTATTTGATTTGATGATACACTTAGTTAGGCTATAGAAATGATGAAACTAATATTTTGAATTGTTTGATTTTGTTCCAGCTTCAATTTGGGGTGACATCTTGTTACAATTCACGTAAAGATGGCGTTGTCATTAGAATTTCCATGGGGTGAGTCTCATATTAAAAATATTATTCAATGCTAGTATCAATTGTATGCAATTAACATGGATGCTTGGGCAGAATCTTCGTTCAAATCCTTTGTAGCTACGTGACTCTTCCTCTCTATGCTCTCGTGACGCAGGTAATTTGATAAGTTAAACAACTTCATTGTTTCATTTTTTTCTTCTTCATTGATCACAATCATCTATCATATTATATTGTCGCTCAATCATAACCTTCTCAGTAAAAATGTTTAACTTACTAAACTCTTTTAATTTATTTGTTTAAATCAGATGGGTTCGACCATGAAACCAACCATATTCAATGAAAGAGTAGCTACAGCTCTATGCAATTGGTACCACTCCGCAAGGAAGAACCTAAAGCACAACCGTGGATCGGGCCCTCAAACCCCATTTTCAAGTCGATCCATAACTCCGGTCCGTTCCATGTCCCCGGCCCAAATCCTTCGTCATTACCGCAACGAAATGGACACTCCAACAAGACTCAACTTTGAGACCAGTCACCACTATGAATCTTATTCACCCTCACCTTCCAACTCACACCACCACAAGGTTGAGATCAATGCTGCTTCTTCCGGCTCAACTCATCTTCATGAAATGGAAATGGGTCACCTAGCCCATGCGGAACAACAAGAGGTCATTAAGCCCAATCATATTTCTGTGGGCTCGGGCCGGCCTCAATTTGAAATTGATGTCCAACACAGCGATGAACTTTCATTTTCAACAATGCCCACAAATCAATAAGAATGACTACGGAAGTTGCTGTTCTCACAACAATAATTTCCTAGAAACATATGGAAATGACAAAAAAAAAAAAAAAAAAAATCAACTGTAGTTAACTATCGCTGGGTCACAACAGTAATTTCTTAAAAACATATGAAAATGACCAAAAAATTCAATAGTAGTTAACTATCAATTTCTGTTTATATTACAACGGTAGTTAACTACCGTTGATTTTTTTGGTCATTTCATGTGTTTCTAAGAATCAATGGATGTGAAAACAACAATTTTCATGACTATGACTTGTGTTGTGCAATTATTTTGTTCAAGGAGACCAATATTTTGCTTAGCTAGGGGCTCATATGGTTCAGTACAGTAGGGTGCTTTACTAATTATTTTGATGGGCCTAAATAATTAATTGATTAAATAGTATGTATGTATAATTTTTTATCACGATAAAAAAACATTTTTTATTTTACCTTTTTAACTATGTCCTGTTTCAAATTAAAAATGCATACACTATTAAAAGAATGTAAATACCAAACTAAAAATACATGGTATCTAATTTTGATCTAACGATTATGGATTTTTTTTTATTGCATTCAATGTATGGAAATGCTTATCGAGTTATCGTAGAAAATCCAAAAACTTGTGGAAGAGTTAACAAGTATGATGCTGCTTCTTGACCAAAAAAAAAAAAAGTATGATGCTGCTTAACACATTGTTGTTTGAAGCGGCCAATTCAAACGACCAACAGAAAGAGACACTGCACAATGTAAAACCATGGTCCATGGGCCCTACTTCATTGCTACCAGAAAATAATGTCCTACTATTTTTTCTTTTGGGAATTTTAGTTTGTCTTGGAATATATGTTAATTATATGGCGTAGAAGTGAGACTAATTTTTACTTCATGCATAAACTAGTTTTTTTTTTGTCAAGTTGGATAAACTAGTTTTTAGTACTAAATTAATAATTCTTGCCACTAAATTAAATATGATGTGATTTATTGATTTAATGGTAAAATAATTCTTGTCTATGCTCAAAAACATAATTGTTGTCTATGCTCAAAAACGATTTTGTGTGTGCATGTAAGACAAAACCAGACGAATATAAGAGATAAATTTTCTTTAAAAAAAACATTTTAAAATATATACTAATCCGGAATAAATAAATTTTGTCACAACTGATAATTAAACTTAGAATCTATACTTTACTTTGAGTTTGAAGTTTACATTTTAAAAATTGACTGAAGTTTTTCAAGTATGTAAAAAAGATGTGATTCTATATTTTATGAAAAAATTATCAAGTGTTTACAATTCAGGGACAACCCATGTCACAATCCAAAGGGCGCCCCCTTTTTTCAACTTGATCATTATCTTATCCAAAGCTACCCTCTTTAAATATCATTATTTTTTGGCACTTACTCATTTTCAAACACACTTCTAGAAAAATATATCAATATAGATTTAGAGAGATGGTAATGTTGCAGGAATTGCTTAGAAGACTAAGTCACCATTGGTATGCTATGGTTATGTGCTTGGTAGTGGTTATGGTGTTAGTTGCAATATCCCATCGTCTAGGGTTTGAAGATATTCAGAAATCAAACAGCAACTATCATGACCGTACAATTCGTCGTCTTCGTGTTTTTCATGGTCCACCTCTTCATCTTCGTATTAGTACCACTTCTAGTACTAGTTAATTTTTTTTTTTTTTGAGGGATAGTACTATTAATTTGTTAGCTACCTTTTTAATTTCAATTTCAACAACTACTAGTGTTGTTTTATAGTTTATAACCTTTGTAAGTTTGTAGAGTTTAATTTCTTTTTCTTTATCAGTTCATGTATTCGAGATTAGCCATGTATAAATTTTATGTTGTTAATTTATGTCATAGTTGTTTTGTTGTCAACTTTATTTTTTTCTTCCTGCTACCCTAGGTTCTTCTTTCATAATCTTTTCCTAAAAAAAATGTTGTTCGATCCAGATTTTGGGACCCGTGACGTCAGCTACTGTGTTTTATCAGCTTAGAAACTTCTAGGTGTAATCGATATCTGGGTACGTGGCAAAGTTGCCAAAAATAAATTATACGTGCCCCAATGTTTTTTTATAATAATAATTTGTGTCAAAGATTTATATATAAGTTATCGTTTTATGAGAAATAAACAGAAAAATATAAAAAGATTTTTGTTTTACTAAAGTTTTTTCCGAAAGGGGTACTATTTAAAGAAGTTGATATTGTAAGTTTATGTCTTAAAAAGAAAATATCCGATACATATCAGTATAGTAAAAAAAAGAAATCTCTTGACCAAAAAAAATAAATCTGATACTATATTTGATATTTCACATGACCTGTTTGAAAAAATAAGTTAATTTCTAACCAACTCAGATCACACATTAATATTCAACCACTATTGAGGGGGTAACAATGAAGGTACAAATCTTGGTATGAAATGTCTTCTTGGGTTGTAAAAGAAAATCTTTATGCTATTGTAAAAATAAAAATATATAATTTCTACAATCTTAACTCAGTTAGTATGAATGAACTATTTGAAAAAAGAAAGATCATGTGTTCCTTTAATTAAAAAAAGAAGGAATCAAGAAATGCAGTAAATTTTACACTGAATAAAAAGATTGTTTGAACTTTTAAAACATTGAACACATTCATTAAAATAGAAGGTTGATGTAGAATAATGCTATCACATTTATTTATTTTTAAAAAAAAAAGAAGGTTAAAAAAAATAGATCTAGGAGTATCTCAAGATCTCAAGTTCGATTCTTCCTAGTGTCAATTTAAGTGGGTTAATTTAGCTTATTAAAAAAAATAGATTAATAAAAAAGTGTAAATTCTAAATTGTCTAGTTAATCAAAATTAGATAGCTAAATTTTACTTAGTAGTGGATAAAGTATTCAAAATTACTTAAAAACAATTCTGATACATCAAAATACTAAAATGAAATGGTAAATAATCTTTGGGTCTTGTTAACCGGTGTCTTGAGACACTGGTTAAGGAATCAACAAGTAGAAAATTTGTGTCAAAAATATACGTTGTTATTTTTTATTAAATAACTATTACACTACTTGTTAATAAAATTTAAACTTATTTTGATTGCTTAATCAATACTAATCAAAAGTTATTGATTTAACTTTAAGATCATCATTTGCTCAAAAAGAAAAAAACTTGAAGATCATTATGCTGCTATAAAATAATTAATCTCTGCATTATGCTCGTATATGTTTTTTTTTTGAACAAGCCAAAATGGAATTATATACTAAACACAGTAGTCCCGAGAGCACAAGATGTGCCTTAGAGACTACTTCAAGAACCAAGAGTTACAACAATTACAAACATGACACAACAGATGACACTAGCCTAACCCCAAACAAACAAGAGGACTAGACCACCACTGCAAAACACCATAGACAAATGTAGCTTTTTTTAGCTTTCAACCAACCTAAAGACAACGTCTTAATCTTATCTAATAAACAAGGGATGAGAGTAACAACATTATTAAACAGGCAGTTGTTTCGTTCATTCCAAACAACCCAGGCACACAGAAGCCATAAGAATTGCATAAAAGAACGTCTGGCATTACCACCACCTGACACATGAGTAAACTAAAGAAAATGATCGGAAATATTATTTGCGTCCACCTCCCAGCAACCTATCCAATCACGAAGCATATGCCAGAGCAAACTAAAAGTATCACATAATAAAAAGAGATGTTGTGCTGTTTCAGGATGTCTGCAACCAGCAACACACAAGGACTTGTCAGCCGACAGCACCCGTCTAACAATCAGATTTGTCTTTGTTGATAAGCGATCACGGATGAGCCTCCACGCAAAAACTGATACCTTCAAGGGAACCTGTTTGTGCACACCAAATCCAAAACAAAGTCGTCGACATGAGGTACCTGAGAGGTTAACAAACTATATGCCCCACGAACTGTGTAGCCAAGTGATGGATTCGGGAGCCACACCCAGCTATTTGAAACATAAGTAATCAAGGAAACATCAAGAAGTAAAGTCCTACACTCTACTAACAACTCTTCCTCCCACTGCCACAACCTACGTCTCCACCGCCACACAACCCCCCACTGCTCTGAATCAACAGAGATCAAGTCTGCCACGGACATAGACTTGTTCTCCGTCAACTCATATAACCGACGAAACCTTTCACAGAAAGGAGCATTCCCTAACCATCTATCACACCAAAATGAAGTATTAGACCCATTTCCAACTCTCCTCAACACCTGACCATCAAACCAGCCGCTACCACCATAACCATCCCTATCCCTAATACGACTTACCTCCCTCTACCAACAAGAAACACTCCGGCCCCCAACCTCCAACCTGCCACCTAATTCGCCATACCTGGCGGCTAAAACCCTTTACCATAAACCACCTCTGTCTACCAGCAACCGTCAACACCATTTGCCTAACAACGCTATATTAAACTCCTTCAATTTCCTTACCCCCAAACCTCCATACTCCTTATTTAAACAAACAGTTTGCCAACTTAACCAAGTAATTTTCCTATTATCCTCACTCCTCCCTCCCCCCCAAAAAAAATTATTAAATAAAGATTCAATGGAAGAGATTATATCTGATGGAGCTTTGAAGAAGGAAAGTGCATAGACAGACAAAGAAGTCAAGACAGATTTGAGGAGAACCAAGCGGCCGCCAAAGGAGAGAAACCGACTATTACAACCCGACAATCTAGATTTAATACGATTCACAATAGGTTCCCAGAAACACAATATACGAGGATTACCATCGATAGGCATACCCAGATACAGGAAAGGTACCTTTCCCACTTTACAACGAAGCATGAACGCAGCCTCATTTAACAAAGAAGGCGCAATATTCACACCAACAAGCATGCTTTTATGAAAATTCACATTTATGCTCGTATATGTTAAATCTCTAAAAAAAAAAAAGAGTTTAATGGTGGTGGATCGTCAATCCTAAATAATTTTACACACACAACTAATCAAAACATTTAAAATTGTCAGTTAAATTAAAAATATTAATTTATGTGACAATTTTAAATATTTTAATTAATTATAAATAAAATTGTTTTGTACTGTCGATATCTACTACAATTATACTAAAAAAATAATATATTATCTCAATCAATTGAATTAAGTTAACATATATAATATAAGTAGTCTCTACATTTATACGTTCAAGTGACGCTCGATCTACTTCAAACAAACAATCTAGATCTAAAAAAATAATCCTAACTAATAATTTTGACTAAACCATACCAATTCAAATTTGTTTTGTACTCCCTTATTTGTAAGTCACAACCCTTATTGCGGTCCTACACTAACTACTTCCTCTAAAGTCTTTATTTTCACCCACTTTCACTTTCCCCTTCCATTTCCTCTAACCTCCATCATCATGGCTAAAGGCGCATCTCAATCTCAATCATCAACCTCCACATCCTCCCGTCCAGGTGGAGGCGGACTCGCCGCACCACGCGGCTCCGCTGCCGCAACAGCCGGCATGCGTCGTCGCCGTCTCACCTCCGGAAACAGCACCGCCAGCGTTGGAGGTGGATCTAGCGGAGGAAGCAACATGCTGAGATTCTACACTGATGATGCACCGGGTTTGAAGATTTCGCCGACTGTGGTTTTGGTTATGAGTCTCTGCTTCATCGGTTTCGTCACCGCGCTTCATGTGTTCGGGAAGCTTTATCGTTACAAAGCTGGTGCTGGTGTATAATTGAAGGATCCGAATCTGAATCCGGATCTAAGAGTTTGTTTCCTTTTCGGATCTTGATCGATCCATTTCAGAAGTACTTTGATTTCGTTTTTGTGTTCTTAATTAGAAACTGTTTAATTTCACTGTTTTTTTCTTACTAAGTTCTATTCAAGTTGCTTGGTTAGTTTTGTTTCTTTCATTTTTTGATTATGTGTGTTGTTGAATGATTAGATTAATTGATAGAGGGCAATTAACTTGAGCCACTTTAGCTAGTAGTAATTAATTTGGCGGTGCTTCGATCAACAACTAGTATCTATAAATTATTGCACTTTCCTCAAAATAAATTATTGCACATTTTATTTACTTAAAATATTTTTTTACTGACATTTCTTAATCTATGACGAGAGAAATTCTATTATAGTCACAAACATAAATATATAGTGTTTGGGCACACACACATTGTAAAATATTTTTAAATAATGAAAAAGAAATTGATAATAAAATAATTTAGTATTTCAAGAAATAACACTTTTATGTGTGTGTGACCAAACACTAGTTATTTGTGTTTGTGACTATGAAAGAATTGCTCCTATGACGATCATCATAATATGCTTTAAAAAAAATAAAAAAATTGACAATCATCATAATATGGTTCTTTTTTGTTTTGATAAGTCACGAGTTAATTTGCATAGTCCTATCATTTTTATTACTACTAATTTCAAAGCAAACACTTATAAAAATTATAACTACCTAATATTACTCCCTGCTTGACACATTTGAAAATATGAAATTTTAACTAACTTATTTTGATCATATTTTTCTACTAATATACAAAGATAAGTAGTATCATATAGTTAGATTTGTGTCGATGAGTATTTTCAAAATACCAAATTTTCATAATTTTTCTGATATATTATTTAAGATATTTAAGCTCAAAATTATGTATTAGTATGTATAATAGGGTCAACTGTATGTCAAATATTATGGGACATATTATGGGACGGAGAGTGTTAATATTGGTCTAAGTATTACTAATTTTAATTGCTTAAACTGGTTTGAATTTTTCATTATAATACTTTCTTTCTGTATTTTATGGATCAAAGGCCAAATGCCTTAGACACATGATGGGGTGAAACGTGGGATCAACCCACACACCCATGCAAAATGTCCGACAACAAAAGCTTAGCGCCGACAATCCGAAAGTGCAAAAATATCCAAACCAGCATCAATTATGTTTTTTTTTTTGGTTACATGCATCAATTATGTTTGGGTGATTGTATATTTTTTCAATTATGTTTGCCCCGAATTCTTTTATTTATCTTCTCTCTTATTTATAATGATTTAAATCCTTCATTAATGGTATGACTTAGTGATCTTATTAGTTATATATTTTATTCAAAAATTATATAAAGATCAAACCGGTGAGATCACTAAATCGATTAAAATGGTTTGCTTGTAGTTGAATCGGATGCAAATAAATAAATACAAAATGTGAAATGATTAAATCAACCACATTAAACATTTTTTTTTGTAAAACGGTTATCTTTCGAGCACACAACTCTGAAGACTAATCCTTTGAGCTTTATGAGACCTAAGTGGGTGGTAAACTTTCTCTAAGAGTTTTAACATTACAACATGTTTAAAGGTGAATTTAAATCCAAGATCTAAGTTAAGTTAGAATAGACTCGTGTCATCTAATCTAAATGCTCTTGGGTACCACAATTAAACCTTTGTTGAACATGTTTATTATGATTCAATCAGACTGCAGCGTAATTGAAATCACTTGAATTGTTTAGTTGCGTTTGTTTTTTAAAATGAGAGAAATGATCTTTGTACAACCATTTTTTGACAACTTTTATGACAACTTTCTCTTTTATATTATGTTTTGACTTTCTATCTCTATTGCTTTAGTTTTTATGTCACTGCCTCATTTTCTTTGTAAATTATAGTTGTCCCATAAGTTAGTCATTTAAATGGTTGTTCAAATACATATCCCTTAAAATATTAGTCTAACTATATAAGTTTTTTATTGTCTTACTTTGATGTTTTCCATTCCCTTGCTAATTGCTATAGTATCTATCGTCTACCTTTTTAATATTCCACATGTATGTATATTCTTCGAACACTCTCATGGCGTGCCTAACAGAGTGGTGTTTGCAGGAAGTTGCTTGAATGTGGCAATCTTTGATGTGTGCTTTTAGAGCTTTTCTTAAAGATAAGAGCAAAATCAAGTTTTAGGACGCCGTGAATTAGGGGATTCAAGGTTTCTTTTCTTTCAAATTCAAAGTAAATTAATTATAAAGGATTTGCTTGCTGTTTTGCAGCATATCCATGGACAATGAGAATTGTTGATGTTATACAAATTATTACCTACATGATCTTTTTTTTTTTTTTAAGGAATTAACTACATGATCTTATTTTTGTGGAAGAGGGACATAAATTTTTTAGTAAAGTAACTTGCATACCCTATAACCAATGGTTGAACATAACTGCAGGATAGCATCTGTTACTCAACAACAAAATTACTAAAATCCTTGTTACTCAGTTCCATAGTTAGATACAAAACAAGTGTATACTTGGACCAGAAATTTTGTAATTTCTCTTGTACAATTTTATATATAGCATGAATTCCCTTTTTATCACATAAAGTTGATGACATATTCAAAGAAAAAGTTATATTTAGCCCACATTGGTTAAGTTTGAGATAAGCATTAAAACAACTTAGACCACTACAATTTAAATAGATCCATAAAATATTGGTCTACCTTTAATATGAAAGAAAAGTATGAAAACAAAACAATACTCATTTAGGGGAAAGATCCAAAAGGAAGATCCAAAGACAAGCCATAAGAATATAAGATTATGCAAAGAATATACAGAATTTTGCTGCTAGGTGCCAATCCTGAAAAGCAAGTCAGAAAAACAGTTAATCCAACTTCTCCTATAGGTCCAAGAACTTTAACATAAAAAAAGAAGTTCATGAAACTTTTACCGGCACCCTACAAAATATCAACAAGGTTGAAGAAAGACTTGCTACAGTTAGAATGCTTCCTTTCCTCTTCTTTACCACTATGAAGATGAGCAAAGGAATAATATAACTTAGATTTCTAACCACAATTTCACAATCTACAGATTTTTATTTGAGCTCCTCCTTTCTGCCTCTTTTTCAGCAACCAGAACACAGAACTCGGAACCAAGCATGTCGTGTATATCAAGATTCGCAGAGAGGCTTAGATCAATAACTTCCTTGATGATTTCCAATGAATCCTAAAGTGGACAATACTCTAACAGCATTAGCAGCCCTGCAAATGTATTCACTTGTCTCCAGTGAAGTATAGTTTTTCTCTTGTTCATCAACACTGACAGAATTTTTATTGGGAATTAAAACTTGTCGATCAGATTGGTTTGCTTGATCTTCTACAATGTCATCTCTGGCTTCAACATGTTCTCCGACCCATATGAATCCATTACAGCCAAGTATTAAATCAATACCATAGTGCTCGAGATGATGGAAATGTTGGTTCTGTCTCTTCACTAAATATGGTGCAACTGTAAGCAGTTGACCGGTACTAAGCTGCAATACAACTGAAAGCCATTAGTAACAGTAGTAAAAGACTGGAAAATATAGCTGACACAAATTTTAAGAACCCAAATTGTATTACAAAGTTATAACTACAAGTCATACATAAAGTTACTATAAGAACCATAGCTATCAAAATTTGTATTAACCCCCTAATTCCAGGATGCTTGGATCACAATTCACATCTCAATCATAAACAGGAAGTTGTAAACAGTGTGGTTTTATATTTGTAAGCAACAATGCCCATATCATTAAGAGTTTCCATTTTTACCGTCTCATATATAACATAGTATCATTTTTTGGGGGAAAATAAGAAGCAAGTTCATAAAAGAAATATGCGCCAGAGTTTTCCAGACTGCAAACCTTTCCATATTTTTGACTTCTTGCTTGAAGGTATAAGCCATCATGCTGAAAATCACGAACTACTTCGGCCTGCGGACATGTACATAATTTAGGATACTAGTCAACTGTTATTTCCTTAATAAAAGTAAGTAAATTTTAATAAACATGACTGCGCTTACACAAATGACATCTTCCTCCTCAAAAATACAGCGCATATTTAGCTCATCTAAAGCTGTCCTTCGCCTCTAGCAATGGAAAGAACAATTTCAAGCTACTAGAGTTTGGGGTTGGAACAAACTCAAGCTGACAAAGCCGGTTTGTAAGGCGAGGATTGCCCCCACTTTGTAGACACATTATCAGGCCATATCTTTTCCAATGTGGGACTCTTCAACACACACAGGACTGGATATCTTGAGCATGACCTAATAGCAGGTGGCCCAATAGATCTTGGATAGGCTTTGATGCCATGCTTGCAATAACAAGACCACCACAATCATTGTAGACATAGTTGTTGGAAATTCCCTCTTGTTTTTTTTTCTTCCTTCTAATGAAGAAAAGACACAATCATCGTAGACATAGTTTTTGGAAACTCACTCTTGTTTGAGCTGCTGTTGTTCTTCTTCTTCCTCTTGCTGTTGAAGAAAAGCTGTAAAGTGAACCTTGAATTTTGTTGCCTCATCCATATTTGATTCTTATAAGATCTTCCGAACAGTTTCCTCAATTCTTCTCTGTTTGCTTCACCAAGGCTTTGAAGTGAGGCTGAGGACCGAGTTTATTGTAAGGCTACTTTCGAACCTTGGATTCTGTAGCCTCGTCCATAGTTGATTCTTGCAAGATCTTCAGAACAGTTTTCTCGATTCTTCGTTTCGTTTCAGGATCTTCCATATTTGTTTCACAACCAACACCTAAAACTGTAAATATGCTGCCCCAAAACAGAATGAAGTGTGCAAAAACTCGTCGACAACAAGTTCTAGATTTTTTTTTCAACCTCTGATTCGCTGGTACAAAGTAACAACATTAACGTGTATTTGAAACCATGACAAAGTGATGGTTTCAGATACACCTTAATGTTGTTTGATCGTACCTGCGAATCAGAGGTCCAGAAAAATAAGACCTTGTTGTGAATTTGTTGCAGACAAGTTCTTTTTTGTACTTCATGCTGACTGCATATTTACCGTTGGAGGTGCTGGTTGTGAAACAAACTTTCACGAAGTAATAGTCTCTGTTTCTGAAATCTCTAAAATCTAGAGTTAGGTTGGGCACCACAGGTACCAGTGCGCATGTGACAAAAATGGAAGATGACGAAACGAAGATGACGAAACGAAAGGAAGAATCGAGGAAACTATTCTGAAGATCTTAAAAGAATCAAATATGCACAAGGCTACAAAATCTAAGGTTCAAAAGTAGGCTTCCAACGAACTCGACCTCAACTTATCTCAACTTCACTTCAAAGTCTTGGTGAAGCAAGGCATCAAACAAGGAAGAACTGAGGAAACTGTTCCTGAAGATCTCAATAGAATCAAATATGGACAAGGCTACATAATCCAAGGTTTGAAAGTAGGCTTCCAACGAACCCGGCCTCAACCTATCTCAGCCTCACTTCAAAGCCTTGGTGAAGCAAATCATCAAAGATTTTCTTCAACAGAAGCAGCAACAAGAACAGCAAGAGGAAGTAATCAAATGTATTCTTCAACAGAGGGAGTTTCCAACAACAGCAATAACTATGCCTACGATGATTGTGGCGGTCTTGTCATCTGTGAGCTAAGCTATTTATTCTAAATTAAGATTAATTGGAAAGAAATCAAATGTGTGATATGGTATGTACGAAAACAAAAAGTCAAGAAAACCAATCGAGTACTTTCAAAACTCAAGATGGTTGTGCACCATACCTATTTATGTGCTTATCAAAATCACAAAAGGGCTTAACTACTTGATAAGTGATGACCATAATTGTTTTGCAATCAGCATTTGTACCCCTCATCTTTATCTATTACTTTCTTTGAAGTTTAAAGTACAAGTATCATTTCTTCCAGAATTACGGCTTCTTTTATGCAAACATAAAAAGTTACACCTAAATAAGTTTACCTACTTCATGAAAACATACATTGATGACCATCAAATCAAATGTTGACACAAGTTATGACCCCTAGCCTCCGTAAGATATGACACTATTGACACGTGTTTCCCCCCCAAAAACCCAATCAGTCCCAGATTGCAGAAAAAAGGCATCGCTATCCCAGAGATTTTTGCTATTTTTTCGGCAATCATGTGCATCGCAACACAAAAGGCTGTTCATGTATCGAAGGATCAAGCAATCCCACAAGGTAACTCGCCATCCTACCAACATTAATATCAACATTAATAACATTGGGGAGCTTGCCCTGCAACTAAGACTTTCCAAAATCCCCAAATATGTCCTAATGCACTGTTCCCTTCTTCTACAATTGCAGAATATCCTAGAATCGTTTCACCACGAATCCGAAACTCATTATGAACTGCTGATACTCAAATACTAGTTTAGATAAAATTGCTAAATACATATATGACTCTTGTTCATCCACTCAAAAATAACATTATGCTATGGCAACAAAGCGGAAAAAAACAAATCAATTCTTCCAATTCTATTACACAGTCCTGAAAAAGTGGTTAAATTGTCTTCTGCACAGTAATCTGTTTTCCTTGGATTTTTACCTCTTTCACTGTTGAAACATAACTACCTATAAAATTTCTTATATCTTAGGATTATTTATTTAGAAAGACTCTGTAATTTTTCCTCAAACAAACAAAAATAAATAAATAGCCCTAAAAAACCAAAGACTTTTCTCCATATGCAGATTATATAATGAAAAACAAAAAGTCAACACGCTCCACAACACCACAGAGTGTGGCAACAACTTCGCCATTGAGTACGCGATAATCTTCATGGTTGACAGAGATTCCAGCTGGTCTAGAGCCTTCTGTAAACGGATCTTCTGAGTTTGACTCAATTGTAACTGAATTCCTCTCATGTCTATTACACTCTTCTGTCAAACAGTAAGGAATAGGGTTAGGGTTTCGAAGAAGGAGTGAGTTTATAGGGTTCTTGTGACTTGTGAGTCAAGTTTACGGACAGAGCCCTTTGATTATAAATTATTATTCAAAATTGAGTTTGATCGTTCGTGACCCTAAAAACAACTTCTGAGTTGAAGATTTTTTAGATTATTTTCAAATTCTCCTTTTTTTAATTTAGATGTGTTTGTAAAAAATAATAAAACAACTATTATGATTAATTGATCATGATTATTATATGTTTAATTTTTTAGAAACATTTTTAGGAAAAAATAAATTTTAATAATTGAGATTAAAAAAACATGATGGAAAGAAAATAAATGGTGAGCATCCTTAGAATTTGTTAGTTATAAAGTCAAGGAGAAAAGTATAAATAGAAATATGAACTCATTGTGTCCGCAAAACACTGTAAACAACCAAAAACAAAAGCAAAAACAAACAGTAACCTTAACCTTCCCCTTGTTTTCCTCAGTTCCCTTCTCGACAAGAAAAAACCAAAACAACAATGTCTGTCATCGACATTCTCTTCCGTGTCGACGACATATGCAAAAAATATGACAAATATGACATTGATAAACAACGTGAACTCAATGCCTATGGTGATGATGGATTCGCTCGTCTCTACGCTGCCGTTGATTCCACCATTCAACAAGCTCTCAATGTTCTTTTCTATTCCCTCTTTATTTTCTTCATGTTTAATGATGCAAAGTTTTGAATCTTTTGGCTTAAAAAAAAAATGTTAACCAAGTTAGAAAGTGATAACCTTTTTTATATTATGAGATAAATTCTCTTTGGGGTGTGTAGGATTCAAAAATGAAAAATGTTAGGCCTAAATGTTTTTTTATTTTCATTTTCTAAAATATGTGTTAATTTTAACTTGTTAATAAGAAGATGTAAGACTTTAAAGTGAACAATTGTGATGGAAAGAAGATTAAATGCAAGCTAGGGATGATGTGTTTATAGAAATAATGAAAACAAACTGTTGACATTTTCATTGTGTCCAAAAGATGCACAAAATTTGATTGAAATTTAATTGAAATTGTTTCAATGTAGAAATCTGAGGCTGCTTCCAAGGAGACCAACAGGGCAGTTGCTGCGGCTTGGAATGCCGAAGTTCGTAGAGCCAAGGGGAAATTGATGGACGAAGTTCCCAAGCTTACTAAGCTGGTTAATAAGAAGGTATTCATTGTTTCAGGGCTAATATAAGGTCGGTTTTGTAAGGATGAGTTAGACATGGTATAAAACCGTGATATTCTATACTATTGGGTTTGAGGGGTGTATTATAATTTCTTTACTTGTTAGTTTTTGCTGCATTAAGGACTAGCCTTACTTATTACAAAATATTATAGTAAAATACTGTTGATATGTCAGTAATTGTGGTTGCAATGTAGTTGCAAACTCGTCGTTGCAGATACTTCAAAAACCATAACTTCACGATGGAAGGTTTCTTTGCGCTTTAGTTGCCTTGTTTTTTTGGGGTTTAGTTTATGTTATCTTCAACTAACAATAATAAAAGAAAGGATATACTTGCATTTAAAATTCTAATCCTATCAGTAACAGGTTAAAGGCCTGTCAAGTGAAGACATAGCCATTCGAAACGATCTTGTTCTTGCATTGCCAGAGAGAATCCTATCAATACCAGATGGTATTACTTCTGCTGCTAGTCATACTGGAGGAACCTCGTCTCATCCGCATATCAAGTTCGATTCACCAGGTGATCACTGTTTGCAGACACCAAACACATTTTAGAGACATCTGAATTATTAAATAACGGTGCTCTCTTCTTAAATTTCAACCCCAGAGGGACCTCTTGACAGTGACTATTTCAATCAAAGTGAAGAATCCAATCAGTTTCGAAATGAATATGAAATGCGCAAGATCAAACAGGTGTGCAAGATTTCTGCTTTACTTCACTTTGGCGTGTCTATACTAAAGCAGAAAGAACCCGAGTTTTCTGCTTTACCTACATTCATGAATGATTCCAAGTTTTGTTTCTGCAGGATGAAGGGCTTGATATCATATCAGAAGGATTGGACACTTTGAAAAATATAGCCCTTGATATGAATGAGGTTATGAATCTTGTCTTTCTAGTAATTCTACTTGGAAATGTTTGATTTTAAGAGGATAATCATTTTCTCTTTCTTTTCTCCTCAACTATGTTCAGGAAATAGCACGTCAAGTTCCTTTAATGGATGAAATGGACACAAAGGTAAAAAAAATATTCAATCTCGCTTTTTCTATGTTGGAATAAATAACTTTGGAAAATAATATTGCAAGTATGCAAGTAGATACATTACAAGGTGCTCTGTGCTTGATCTGATTATACAGGTGGATAAGGCAATGAGTGATGTGAGAAACACTAACTTAAGGCTGAAGAAAACTCTGACCGAGGTAACTGACATGATTAATTGCACTCTCCTTTGTGTTAAAATTTGCAAGCTTCTATTGAAATGTAATTTTGTTTGCTTTTCAGCTGAGGTCTAGTCGAAATTTCTGCATCGACATCATTCTACTATGTGTTCTTCTTGGAGTCGTTATGTATTTATACAAGTAAGTTCTATATCCAATATCCTACCCCTGGTCACCAAGAATTCTAATTTAACATGGTTGGTGATAACAATATCTTATTTTTATTTCAGCGCACTGAGGTGACTCGATCTCAAACTTTTCCTTGTTGTGCCGGTTGTGCGTTATGGACATATTGCATCCTTAAACTAACTGAGGACTTTGTGTAATTTTCGAATGGTTCGGCTGCTGGAGGATGGCAACATACATATTATCAATGCATCATGCATCATGTATTAACTTGTCACTTGGACATGTCATAACTCTTTTCAATAACATCGATTCATACCTTATTTTCTTATCTATCTTTACATGAAAGTTTACTTCCATTACATAGAAGATTGATATTATCATTCATGTTTAACTCAGTATACCAGTTATGTTTAAATCAATTACAGAAACATAAGATATACAAGTGCAATGTAAAAAATTTAATGTGCATGTAGATATACAAGTTCATGATTTATGCCGGTTCAAGGCTGAAATATTTTTATTTAAATGCGATACATATGAATTACAAATAACCTTTCTACTTCAGTATCATTTTGTTGAAGTAAAACACAACTCCTGTGGGTTGGAGGAATAGAATTTGTATTTATAAATTATTATTGATAAGTAGGATACAAGGAATTTGCTTAATACATGAAAAGATCTATATCTAGCACCATATGTTATAGGTAGCAATAATTATTACAACATATAAAGAATTAAAACTATAATTCATTTGAACTTTTGAGGCCTATCGTAGTTCCGGTTTTTCTATACTTCATAATAAGCTATATAATCCATGAAAGTCTGCTGTAAAATAAAGGATTGTCGACTATTCTATTGTCGGTGCCTTGCCTTCATCATTGCTGATATCTTTATGTAAAGGTAAATTCGTTTAGCTTTTGAAAATCGATGCTAGGAGATTTGCCTAATTTGTTCTCAGTGTTGAACTTGCTGTTAAAAGAAATGAGATTTTCAAACTGATCATCATCCTCATTAGATTTTCTTTTTAGTGGATTGAAGTAACATTCCAAAGAAGGGATTGTAGTTTGAGAATTCACTTTGTTGAAACCTTCTTCATAAACTGAAGTTAGATTGTTGCATTTGCTTCCATTAACGCTCAAACTCGACATGTTCTCAGTTGGAGGTATAACTCCACCAACTAGAATAGAGGCTATGATCTTATAGTCTTTGAACTGATAATCTGTGATAATGTCAGATCGAAAGTTCACGTTTGTAGGGCGTTCTTCACCACTTGGTAAGTTTAATGGCTTGCTTGGTTCACAAGGATACTCTTGATTTTCAGACAAATTCTTCAATGAGTAGCCTTTATTTCGAACCCGACATAATACCCAGTCATCCAACTGTAAAAGCATATAGGGATTTAAATGACTTATTTGAGCCTATCAACAGGTATAAATACTTGTGAGACTATTTTGAGAGAGCTTATGAAAATAGCTTATGACATTTTCATAAACTATTTTCAGCTGATTTTCAAATGCTCTATATGATAGATTAAGAAAACAGTTTGACTTTATTTTATCTTTTTGTTATAGAAATAGCTTACACACGAGCACGTATATTATAAACGCTAAAGTTGTTTATTCGAGGAACGGAAAGTTTGTTTACTTGAACACTTACCCGCATGGAACCTTTGAGTTTGAATGATTTTGAGGTTGTGTCAACCAATCTATACTCATTCATGATCCAATCTGTCTTAACTCCCTTAGGTGGTCTACCTGAATAAAACACAAGAGCTTTTTTCACTCCTATATGCTTTGATCCACATGAAGAAATTATTGGCTTATCAGTTCCAGTTGCCTTCCAGTATCCTGAAGCTGCTGTTCTATTTGGCCTTAATCCATTCGGATACTTTCGGTCTCTCGGACTAAAGAAATACCATTCTTCCTCGCCAAACAAAGACTTCTCTGCACAATCATTAGAAAAAGCAAAAACATGTTCATTATGATAAGCAAGATTTGGTATATACTAAGAATACAAAAAGCAAAACATACTAGGTAACTCCCATGGATTATACTTATAGAGATTAATTTCAGCTATAATCGACGCTGGAAGTGGACGCGATTTGATTTTGTTTTGCAAGTAATGAACTATGAGTTCTTCATCAGTAGGATGGAATCTGAAACCAGGTGGAAAAGTGTAATTTGATTTGGATCCCTCCATCAAAGAATTTTATGCTTTGTTTTTGACAAAAGGAGAGAACAATGGAATCAACAAGTACCGGTAATACCTATTTAGCTTGGTATAAATAAGAGTGTAAAGTGTTTTTGGCATTATATATGGTTCTAGTCCCATGCTGCCATGCAGATGCTATAACATTATGGAGAAGATATAAGGAAGAGGAATTTATTGGCTGCATGAAAAGTTTGAGAGAAAAAGACAGAAACCAACCAATTTAACTTTATTCAATGAATTGACATTATCTGCTTAAAACATCATTAGCACAATGTAACAGTGATTTTGTGGTATAAATTAAACTTTGAAAAAAAGATTATAATTGAGGTTAATTATTGATGTTGTGTAGCATGATAAGTTAGTGTAGTCACTCTCAGGTTTTCTTATTGTTTTGCCAAATTATAATGTACTCTCAATTATGAACAAATAGATTGTGATCAAGAATTTGATACTACTACTATCATTCCACAAACACCCTTCAAATTTAATGTGGCGTTCAAATGGATTTGTTTGAGTTTGACTATATAATGGGTATTTTTACATTCACTTCACAATTTTTTTCATTTTTTGGTTATCATATTATAGGTCTAAAGTATTTATCAACTTTACCGATAATTAATTTTCACTGGAAAAGGTAACTAGTCGTTTTTAACGAGGGAATCTCCTTCTAATCACACATTTTTCACAAGATTATGTATATATCTGAGTTTAGTTTCACCCGTAGTAACATAATCGTGGTTAATAATCCTTGTTTTAGGGAATCAAGAATACGGTAATTAAATTTGCACTTGTTTACTGAAAGCTAAGAGTGTATTAAATAGATTCAAGTGGGAGATGTGATGTCTCATATCGAATGTGGACAAGTGTATTAGTCTCACATTGAATGTGGAACGTAAAATATTGAATATATATAAAGAGATGTGATTCATATATTAATGTTTTAGGTAAACATGTGACATCTCATTCTTTTATAGTTTTAGAACATTAATATGTTTTACTTTCAACACTCCCATGTTGTTGCTCCCATCATCCACCTTATTAGAAATGTTTGACTTTTATCATATTTATTTTAAGTTACATATATAGTTGAATGTGACTTGTCGACAATATATATATATTTTAAATTACTGTGATAACATTAAATTAAACTCTTAAAAAAATTGATATATCTTTCAATTTTAAACTTTTAAAAAGAATAATTTTAGGCAGTTTGCCGATGTATCTTTCAATTGTCCTAAAAGAATAATTTTTTAAACTTTTAAAAAGTTTAAATACACTATTTTCCAACACAATATTTATAAATTAGATTTAAGTGTTCTAAAAACATTCTTTTAACATTTTTCTAATTCTCTTTCCTTCTTTTCCCCAATAACAACACCACATGCCTTAGATATGCTCTTCAGCTCTTGTGATTCTAATGGCATAGGTTTCATCGCTTAACCCATGTCTTCGGAGAACTACGTGAGTTGTTGTCTTATTACAAAAGACATAATAAAAATTTCTTAATTGTTGTGTGACAACCGTCTTGGTCACTACCTTAAACTTCTTTGTTTGAACATTGTCCTCACAAACTCCATGGTCCATGCACGTTACGAGGGGACTACATAAACTATACTACACTTCACATGACGAGAGTGTGACATTTTTTTTATTCTTACTATATTATTTGACAGATTCTACAATGCTTTTCTTTTTCTTGAAGGAACAGATTCTACAATGCTATCCCATATTGCTGACGGTTTTATAACGGTTCTTTTAGAAAATGAACTAAAAATCAATTTAAATATTATATTTTTTTAAAAATTTATCAAAATGAAATAAAATAACACTAACTACAGTTTTGATTGGTCATGAAATCATTTTTAACTTTTTTTTTTTTTGGAATTTATTGTTATAGTTAGTGTTATTTTAACTCATTCTTAGTTTTCCTTCAAAATAGTTTTTTTTTTAGAAGTGTTTTTTCAAAAGTGTTGTTCACAAAATGTATGGTTGTGCTGAAATGGAATATCGCTAATAAAAAAATAGAGCTAATTATGCAAAGGAAAAAAGGGGAAATTAAGAATCGTACCTTTTAATTAACTTTAGTACCAACATTTTAGCCTTAAAAACAAACCGATGAAACCCAGGTTTTCAATTCGTTGGCAAGCAATGAAAGCAGCATTCGCCTGGAACTTGCCTAGCATAAGTCGTGAATAATCCATTAATAGACCTAACATGTTCACGTAGACGTATTTATTGTTGCCGGCCCTAGTTTTTTAGTGAGAAAAACTCTAACTCTCTAAACTTTTTTTCTTCTTCGTTCATTGAGGAGGGATGATTTTATATCATTTTTGACCTAGAATCACCCCCTCTACATCTTTTTTCACCTTTTCTTTCAATCTAAATAAGTGGTTTTCACACATATCAAGTTTTTTCTTTTGTTTTTTGTGATTTAGTCATCTAAGTGCGGCGTTGTGTTGTTTGTCGTCTTGTGCGGCGTTTGATTTCGCGTCTTGTCGCGGTGTTCGTTTATTTCCTATTGAAAGATCTACATCAACAAATGATTTGGACGTCAACGTTGCAAATCCGGAAGCGGGGTATTTCGGTGACTTAGATTTTATCATATTATTTTAGGCATTTTGCCGATGTATGTTATTAACTTAGGTGCCGTGAGTTTGTTTGCAGATTCACCCTTTACGTTTTTAGCGATGTTTGTATATGATGTATTCTATCGATTTAAATGAATGAATATCGTTTTTTGTTTTTGTAAAAAAAATAAAAAATGTTCACGTAGACGTGAAAAACTTAGTTCCAATCGATTAATGTTGTCATTTTTCTACCATTATATTTTAGGATCCTAGCTAGAGGAATTTCATGCGTTCATCCCGAAGCTAGTTATTGGCTGCCAAGCAGTGAGGTCCTCCAACTATTCATCACAATTGTCTTTTCTCCATAAAATAATCACAGTATAAGAACTTTTTCCCCCCCACATATATTAAAGCGGGCAGTGAATATATAATGTGATTATTTTGTATGTAGATCTTTCTATAATATCAAGGTACATTAATATGTTTAACTTCAATTTTTATCTTATCAGATAAATGGTGTGTATTCACAAGAAAAAAAATTAGTCATTTGCACATATGTTTATGTTTAAGGATAAGATATATTTTTTCCTTTCAAAAGAAGTCTTAGAATTAGAAACGGATCAGGAATTCATTTCAAGACGTGCTTAATTAATACAAGAAAGAAGATTATTTCACAGTATTTTTTTAGGTTAAAATATGTAGTTGGTCACCGGAAATACACATTTTTTTTGTTATTGTCCATGTATCATTTTTTTTTTTTTATATTGGAAATAGCCCTTGAAATATCAAAAGCATTTGGAAATAGTCCCCGACGTTAGGTTCTGTTACAAAAGAGCAATGCTATACAAAGTGAATTTTTTTTATCGCGGAAACGTCACGAACGTGTTAATTTTTAATTGCAGCAACCTTAAACTTCAACCTGGCCAGAAAAAATGGGAGATTGGTGTTAAATGGCTAATCAAAACATGCCACATAATGTCGTGAAACTGTTGTGAATGACTTTTTTCGCTGGACACAACATTTCCCGTTACAAAAACTTTGATGTGACAAACAAAGGCTCATGTGGAATTGTTGAATCAAACTAATTAGTATATATAGCACACTAACTTGTATTATCATTATTTATTTCATAAAAAATAAAAAATAAATGTCCCTTTAAATGGAAAGAGTTTAATGGTGGTGAGTTGATAGTCCAAAATAATTTTACACACGCGACCAATCAAAAACCCTTAATGTTATGAATAAGAACAAAAGAACAACTAAAATTTATTCTTTAAAAAAATAACAACAGCAACAACATTTTCTAATAATTCTAAAGGCCTATGCTACAATTAGCCCTCTCGATAGATTGTAAATGGTGGTGGTGATGAATGATCCAACTCCACTTTCTTGTCTTAAAAAGGTGAAGTCTATGTTACCTTTGAAGAGAGATTTAATATCATATCACTTGATATAACTCCCTAATTTTATCCCTCATGTTCTAGTAACAGGAAGGCCAACTAGTCTTGGGACGAACTCTGATCATGCCATTTTAGAGTTAGGATTGAGCCTAACTCAACCTGACAAGTCGAACTTGTAAGGTAATGTCTATTTTCACTTATAAACTTATCTTCAAGCCTTATCTATTTCAATATGATACTCTTCACAAGAGACAAGATCAAAATTGGCCCAAGAAGACAAAATTATGGAAAAATTTGTGAATCAATATACAGTAGACCGACTGATTGCATGTATGTAGGAAATTAATGGTAGACTAATAATAATAATCTATACTATTTATAAAGGAGATACATGATTTTGAGCTTACTTTTTATCTTCTAATTATACCATTCGTTTAAATTATTATTCTAATAACAACTTTTTCTTTTGTATAATATTATTTAATTTTTTAATTAAAAAAATCAGTTAAATTTCAATATAATAGAAACAATAAAATAAATATTTATTTAACTATATTATATTTTAAAAAATTATAATAAAATATGATAGATTAAACATACAGTTAAGCTCGCGTCATCTTAAAGTTGATAATAATAATAATAATAATAATAATAATAAAAAAAAAACATGTCAATGCTAAAAAGAGTCTCTTCTTAGAAGTTGCATGTGCTGTACCTCTTCCACATGGTTTAATAGATATTGGTTAGGCACAATCACCTTAGAATTAGGGTCAAGCTTAACTAAGCTCGACAATTTTACTTGCATGATCATAACTACCCCACTTATAAATTTTATATTTATGTATTATTTGATTTAATGTGAGACTCTTTGCATACTTCCTTGCGTTTGCGACTTGACTCCCGAACCATGATCCGGTGGTTTGATAGCAATGACATGATAGCGGACGGCCCAACAAAGTTTAAACATGCATGTTTTAATACTATATCAGAACACGAGTTTGACTTAACTAATTGATCATAACAACATTGACTTGCAAAATGATAACTATTCTCATATACTCCCTCCGTCCCAAATTGTATGTTGCTTTAGGCAAAAAAATTGTCTTAAATTATATGTCATTTTACAATACCAATGCAACATTAATGTTACTTTTCCTATTATAACCCTAACTATTTATTACTCCCTCTTCTTTCAATTCTTTCATTTATCTTTCACATATTATTTATTAGGCTTAATAGCGGTTTTCGGCCCCTAACTTTCACGAAGTTGCGATTTTGGCCCTCTAAGAAAAAAAACTACAAAACCGTTCCCTAAGTTTTGCAACTGTAGCAGTTTTGGCCCCCAAAACAAAAAAATAAATAAAAAAATAACACGTGGCACCTCACTTAGGGTGCCACGTCAGCTTAGACCGAGTCAAAATTGACATTGACTCTTGAAGCATGATCCAATGGTTTGATAACAGTGACATGATAATATACACCATCCGGTCACAAATATAAGCAAAAATATATGTTTTAGATTCATTCAATAAATTATGTATGTGATCTTTATTGTAGACAACATACATCATTTATTGAATGAATGTAAAATATGAATTTTTGTTTATATTTGTGATCGGAGGTATGACCCAACAAATTTTAAATATACTTTAATATCATATTAAAACATGAGTTTGGCATAACTAATTGATTATTATAAAACTGACTTGCAAGATGATAAATGTCTCCATCTATAAACAGGGCCGGACCTTGGGGAGCGCAAGGAGCTCAACCGAGCCGAGCCTCTAAAAATTATGGGCCTCAAAAACATTAAGTATAATACCCATCCCCCACTTAAATTAAAAAATTACATGTTACTTCTTTTTCTTTCTTCGGTACACCTATGAGTTTTTTTCTAGACTCTAGTTCTACTTTCTGGACATAAATTTGATGTTATCAAACCACAATAAATTTGTATAATCACTTAATTAGTCAATTTGAAAAGTTATTTCATTGAAAGAATCACAACAATCATTTCTTTTTCGCATAAACCATTCGTTCTCCCCTTTCCCACGACGTATGAGTGACATTCCAAACGACAATGTTAGGTAAATTTCACATCTCTTTCACTTAATTTTATTTGATCTTGTTTTATGTTTAGAAGTTCTTCTTATTCTAATTTTTTAATGAAACTTAGCTACACAAAAAAATGTTTATTTTATTTTATTGGAGCCTAATTTAAAAAGAGAGTCGAGCATCCTATTTTATAAAAATGGCTTTATATCACATCTCATTCTCCTTCAATGCGACACTCTTAACAAAATACTTGATAAGGGGGACACAGACAAATTTATGGGAAATGAGTGAAGCGATATATGATAGACCAATTGCATGTATAAGAAATTACTCGTAATAAACTAATAATTAAGGAAAACATGTGGTTAAGATGAGTGATTTCTTAGAAAGTGCTTTTATCGTACCGCTTCCACCATTTTACCAATTGCGGTTGCCGGTTGATAGATGTTTGACCTTCACCTGTTGTGAATTAGGTTTAATTGGTATTTTTCCTTTATATATATATATATGAGATGTGGCTTCTTTAATTCAAAATTTTATTTTATTATAAAAAATGAATGGGTAGCAAAATTGATCCTGTATCACTACCAGTCAGTCATCTCGTGTCTTTGTAGTTCTCAAACTTTCTTTCTCTGAGCTGACAATATTCGTTTTGTGGGCTCCACACTCCCAACCAGCATTGCCTCACGGTCACGGACGGCATCAACCCCACCCTTCTCTCCCCCATCATTTTCATGGTACTATTCCATTAATAATACAATTATGGCGTAATCATTTTCATAATTGGCTGCATAAGCCCCCCAAAACCTACGTGTGGTGCTCTGATTGTAGGATTGTAACACACAAAATTAAATTTATATATCTTAAACATCTTGAGGGTGCTTGTGCTTCTAAAACATATGGACTTAAAAGACAGTAGAATTATTTATCATTTTTATATGGTAAGAATTTCAATGTTTAAGAAAAAATTTAGAGTTTGAATTTCGACGTCTATATATCATAATCTTTCAATTAATTGAGTTATGTTTACCGAACAAGAAGAAATATTCTAACATGACATTATATTATTTAACTCACTTATACTGATTTGCAGTCTTTTATCAGTTAAAATTCAAATTAATCCTACTAAATTTATGTATGACACCCTATTCTTTTTTATTGTGGAATATCTATGTTGGCTTGGTTATTAGGCCCGGCCTTGGGGATACAAACAGCTCAACAGAGCTAGGCCTCCCCCAACCATGGGCCTCAATTTCTTTTTAATACCCACTTGTACTACTGCCCTCTATTTTTTTTTTAATACCCCCAGCGACCTCTTGTTTTGATGTTAGGTAGGGGTTCCTCATGTATACGGTAGTCATTTTCACCTTTGGGTGTACCGCATATATACGACACCTTGTATTTATCTTTTAAAAAATATAAATAGAACATTGCTCTTTAAAAAAAAAAATACGTTTTAATTTTATCACTGGCCTCTTTTCATTCCTAGAGCCGAGCCTCCGAATTCTTAAAGACGGCCCAGTTGGTTATGATTCTTCATCTCTTACTGGTTTAGTTTGTATATGTTATAACCATAAAAGGGAAACAACCTTTATATTTTGGGTTGTTTCCCGTTGGCTTATATTGAGTTTCTTTCTTTTGTTACCTTTTTATTGTGTGTTCTTTTTCTTGTTTTTTTTTTTAATGGACTTGAGTATCTCTTGTACTCATTTCTCAATTACATAATATTCAATTTGCCATTTAACAAAATATTAGTTTAACAAACTAAACTATTTTAAAATTTTGATTATATTTGAATTATGAGTGAGTTATATATTAATGATCAACAAAGATATTTTAAGGATTTCATTCATATTCTTTGATACTGCATTTCTTTTACTATCAGTCAATCATTTACATTGTCCATCAATCATAACAATTTAATCATTCTTTAAAAAAAACAGTTTAATCATTAAAAAAGCATGCAAAATGTTGTTTGTGATTGATTGATAAATTTATTATTTTAACGTATGTTTGATTTGTATTTCAAAACAATTTTTTTTATTTTTTTTATGAGATGTTTAACCAATACATTTAGAACACCAGTTAACATGACTCGTATTCTGTCAAAAGAAAAAGGCTCATATTATACTTTCTTATCATTTCCACATAGGCACCTTAATACTCTCTATTGCATAGATCATGTGAACTTGCTGTGAGACTAATCCTCACTCAATAGCATGCATCAGTTTTATTGTCTTTGTTTTTTTACAGAGGTATCTAACATAATCTCTACTATAGATTACAAGGTAATTTTGGGCAAGGTGAAGCAATGAACTTGAACCAATATATGTAAGTGATGAACAGTCCAACTGAAACAACAGTAGCAACTCATCTGATAGACTTGGTAGAATTACACTGTAAATTTTAGCTAGGTCCCTTCAAAAAAGGAAGAAGCTTATAGCTAGGTATACTAGTAGTATACTATTTTTGGAGTGAGAAAGCGAGAGAAAGAGAGAGAAAGAAAGAAGGTATACGTGGTCCATCATACTATACTAGTCTATGGCTGACTGACAGTACTCACAGTCACAGCAGCCAGCGTTGATAATTATCAGACAAAGAAAGAAAGAAGTTTGTTCTATCATCATCTTCATTCTTCTCTCTTTTCAACCTCCTTCTCTCTTTGCTTGTTACCTCAAATATACTCTCAACTATATCCAGTTATATCTTCATCCAATTAGGTTCTCAAGTCTCAAGTCTCAAGGGTTTTTGTGCTACCTAGCTGTCAGCTCTATTCACGTGTAACACCTATTTCAATAATATATAAAGTACTTTTGTCTCAAATAGCAAAAATCAATATATATTTATAGATATAATTCTCCTAATTAATTGTTATTTTGTTTTAATCAGTAGAGTTCTCATTTCAAAAATGATGTCTGAAGAAGCAGTTTCTGTTCCTTCCAACATCAGAGGCACTACCTCAAACTCAAACCCTAATCTTCCAAGCCCTAATTCAAATTCAGTTAAGAGAAAAAGAAGTCTACCAGGAACACCAGGCAAGTTGTTCACCTTCTTTTGTCTATGTAAATAAATATTCTAAATATATTATCATAGATTTTTAATATTAGATTTTGTGAAAAACATTGATGACTTCCTTCAAAGTTAACAAATTAATAAGCATGTTGTAGATCCGGATTCAGAAGTGATTGCTCTATCACCAAAATCACTGATGACAACGAACCGTTTCATCTGCGAAGTATGCAACAAGGGTTTCAAGAGAGACCAAAACCTACAGCTACATCGACGAGGACACAATCTTCCATGGAAGCTTAAGCAAAGAAACAAGCTGGAGGTGATAAGGAAGAAAGTGTACGTTTGTCCAGAAAAGAGCTGCGTGCACCATGACCCTAGTAGAGCTCTAGGAGACCTAACAGGGATAAAAAAGCACTTTAGTAGAAAGCACGGTGAGAAGAAGTGGAAGTGTGAAAAGTGCTCTAAGAAATATGCAGTTCAATCTGATTGGAAGGCTCATAGTAAGATTTGTGGCACTAAAGAGTACAGATGTGATTGTGGCACACTATTCTCCAGGTATACAAGCATGATGCACTATTTAGTGTTTGTTTGATATCACATAAAATTTGTTATGAAATCATAGTGAGCCACCTTGATTCGTAAAAGCTACACTTTTGTAACTTTGACTTGATTCGTAGAAGCTACACTTTTGTAACTTTGACAAAATCGGGGTGTCAGATCGACGGTAATTCCAAACATGCTTATATTTGGAAATAACAACTTTGAATGGTAACATATTGTTGATGCTTCAAAGTGTAGTTCTTACTTAAATTAAAGTGAAGACTTTGTTTATGTCAAATGATCATTTTTAATCTAAACATGCATTTGAGAGTCTCTACTGCACAATTTATTTTTTACAATAACTTTACATTTTACAATCTATATTTCATTCCATTTTTTTCTCGTGCCAATTAATGAAGTAGGATTAGATTATAGTATAGATTTACACTTTCTATAATTAAGTTTGTTGCTTTACTTCTTTCCTTTGCATTAATCTCATGGTTAGTCAATTTAATAACAAAAGTTTTGATTCGCAATGAGTTCGATTTTTTTTTTTGAACAAGAAATGAGTTCGATTTTTTGAAGTGCAAAAGTGCATTTTTTGTTACTTTCAAAATTACAATGACACACCGTGATTCTGACAAACTTTTTGTAGTAAACTCTTGTCACTCCGGACATGTAATAATTCTCTGAGAGTATGATAGGACCACTTTGTTAATTATTTTTTGTGTGATGATTGACAAATCAGGAAAGACAGCTTCTTAACTCACAGAGCCTTCTGTGAATCCTTGGTGGATGGAAGTGCAAGAATAGGTTCAGTTCCAGCAGTTATATCCAACTTTGGAAACAATCTTTTGATCAACACTCAAGCACCTAGAAATATTCCTCATGGTTTATTTGGGCTTAATCCAGAATATGGTGGGCCAGGTCAAGAAACATTCATGGGAAATTTTCCCAATAATAACATTCCTCATCATAATTATCTTCCAAATTCTAGTGCATTCTCATCATCAGGAGCAAACTCTGATTTGGAATTAGTCCATACATTTGGTTTATTACCACAAGGACAATGGATGAATTACAAATACAATGATCAACATGCAGAAACGTCATTTACAAGTAGTGGGGTTCTAAAGCTAGAACAACAACAAGAAGAAGACAAAATGCATGATTTGTCTCATTTGTATTCTCAGAACCAATTACAAGGATGTCCAAGTCACGTGTCAACAATGCAAAATACAACTACAAAGGTTATCAATGGTAATAATGATGTGGCTTTTAATAATCTTGTTGAAGTTAAGAAATTGTTCAACCAAGGAAACCATGCTGGAAATTTCAATGAAGATCAGTTGGGCTTAACTAGAGATTTCCTTGGTGTTGGAGATGACTCATTGAAGAGAGCCTTGTTGCAACAAGAGATGATACCTAGGTTCAATCCTATAGGATCTCTCACGAACGTGCAAACTGAGTTTGGTGGACACTATTGAATATTGAATATTGATAGTGAAGTTGTATGAGATATTATTCCATACATATAGATATATTATGATTACTTTGTTAGCAGCAACAGATAAATACAAGTAACTTGTGTCTCGTGATGACCCTTATATTTAATTACTGAGTTAGAGCTTAGAACTATATATATCAGAGATAGTGTTGGTGTCGACTCGGATTCAGAGGCATGCATAATATATTGAGATATCATTATCATGTTCATGTCACGTGATATTCATAGAGAGACATCCCGTGATGGAGGGAGGGGCCATTGCATATCGGTAGTCAGAAACAAACAATATAACAATCTCTCCTTTTATTTCTTAAATTATCTCTTCTTGTATAATTATATTTTATATACTGTACAGTTTTTTTCTTGAAGGATATATACTATACAGTTAATAATTATAATGTAGGGCCTAAAAAAAAAAACTTTATAATGTAGGGCATATAACTTGAAACAGAAATAACGCGGTTTTCCTCCATGCTTTACAGTTTGTATAACTTGACAGACATGGGGCACTGGCCTACTTCATTTGTTTTTAGCCATTTAGATTGGTAATTTATGTTTTCTACCTAGCTTACTTTAATTACATATATGAGATGCTAATATATAGCACAAGAGTTGGCAATGGATATTTAGCAAGTGTAACAAATCCTCTTTTAAGTAATAAAAATAAGTTCATATCACATAGCAATTATGTATTAGGGATTGTAAAATCTAGGGTTATATAGTTGGAATTAGCAGAAAATAAATTACTTTGGATAAAAATCAGGATTTAAACGGTGATTAGGTCGTTCAAATTCTTTCTTTTTCACTACTTCATCCAAAAACTACAATTGCTTGTATAGAATTATGATGAGTTAACAAATAAAGGTTAAGATCAACATCTTCTCTCAGACCATTCCCTTTTCTCTAATCACAACAATCTAATATTTTAGGCGAGTTTGTGTTTATTGAAAGTTTTATCGAACAATAATTTAATTTATCACAATCGATAATTCAATATATGTAAAATCATTATCGATTGAACTTTTATCTTCGATTGAGTTCCAAAATTAGGGTTAATAATAATTTGTTTCTTGAAATCAAATCACAAAATTAGGGTTAATAATATTGCCATCAAGATTTTTTGTTGTTGTTGTGGTGGTCAGGATTTGAACCGCGAACCTTGTATATATTATGCAAAGTCCTTATCAACTGAGCTAAACTCACGAGGACTTTCCATCAAGATTATAATAAGACTAAATGGTATCATGCAGAATTAAGAAAAGGAAAATGTTAAAGTGGAAATTTTATCTTCAATTTTGCGCATTCAACACATTGAAATATCAAAAAGCTACTTTTTATACATGAAAGTTATCAATTATTGTCATTTTTAAATCTTTAACAAGTGCCATTAGGACACTTTAACAAGACCCTTAAGAAAATACGGGTCGAATATACTGTAATATACAAAAGTAAAGTATAGATATTACTTTTGTTTCTTTAAATTTGTTTCAATCAAAATAATCTTTCTTTACCATAGCTTATCTTTATGCATGTGAGGACTAAAAAGAACAACAAAAATAAAAAATTTAGAGCCAAAAGTTTAGGATTGAGTTGTTGCAAACCTAATAAGGGATTAGTGGAGGAAAAAAATTAGGTTAAGTTGGTGCAAACTTAACAAAATTAATAAATAAGGATATAGTATTTGAATCATAAAACAAGTAATAAATAATATTATTTGATGTTAATAAAAAAATAATAAAGACAAAGTTATACATTTTGTTCCTCAACTTAATTTTAGGTAATCCTTTTGTATCAAAATAATAATAAAAACTCTAAAAAACTCATTAAGTTCATAAACAAACCCAAATCTTCATCATACAAATCCAAAAAATCAGATTTCATTGAAAAAAATCTCATAAAAAATGATAAGATATTGTCATTTTATATTATTTGATGTTAGTAAAAAATAAATTCACGCCGCAACAACAATTTAAAACAACATTTGAACCATTTTTTTCATATTAGACCATCCCCATTGTGGGAAATTTTTTTGGGGGTCTCTGAAGATCGGGGTCTCACTTAAGACCCTATTTTTAAATGGACCCCACACCACTTTTTAATAAAGTAATCATTGTTGAGTTACTTTTATTGCTTTTGTTGAAATGTAAATAATAAAGAATTATTGGTGGGACATTTTGTTAGAGGGTCTCTATTGGAGTAGTTGAGTACCTATTAGGTACTATTATTAAAAAAATTATAAAAAAATTATGTGTCAACGTGAGACCCGTTTAAGACCTCAAGATTGAGTGTCTTCCATTGTGGATGCTTTTAGGGAAACCCAAAAATGCGAGGTATAGATTGAAGATGCTTTAAGCTACACGAACATGCATTTGAATCAAATGTAACATAAGACTCTTTTATATATTAGAATGAATTCATACAAGAAATATAATCATTCCCATAATTTCACTTTCCATGCACAATCATAAACACTCAAACATCAATGTACCGTAGTATAGCTTGTTCAAATATAGCTTGTTCAATATTGGTATATTTAGACATCGATCATAAGACCTAGTAGTTTTTGTGGTAAAAACCTCCCACGAAGACAATTCCAACAACAAGTGCCACCCAAGTTGCACTCATGTCAATCCTCATAGCCCCAGACGTCACAGCAGGAACAACCTGCGATGTTGTTGAATCTTCTGATGATGATGGTTTTTCTTTTTCAGGCTTCGGCGCCTTAGCATCAACAATAACTGGTGCTGGCGCCAAAGCTGGAACCTCAGCAACAATTTTCTTAGCAGGAAAAAACTCCGATGGAATAAGCACTTTACCAACTTTATAAATAGCAAGATGTTTATCGGTATATATGATTCCATTAATCGTTGTGTTAACACTCCCGGTTGAAATGTTCACATTTCCACCATAACTAATCACGTTAAGTTCAACTTTTCCAGGTTTGTTACCGGCAAGTGTTCTCACAGGGTTGGTTAAAGTATCAAAGTTAGAGCTAGATACAAAATCAGAAATAACATGGAATTGAAGTAGTTCAAGTTTTTTTTCATTTGAGAGTGTGTTGAGGAACCCTGGTTTGAGTTCTGAGAATGCTGAATCATCGGGTGCGAGGATCGTTAAGCCGCCGGATTTTATGGTTAGGAGTTGTGAATTGAGCTGGTTGATTAGTTGAGTTGTTTTCATTAGACGGAGGAAAATGTTGAATGAATTTGCTTGTTTTAGGATTTGAACTATGTCTGTTGTGGTGGTGGGAGTTTCAGGGGTAGTATTGTCATTTGGTGGAAATGTGGGGACTAAGGGTTTTGTTGGGGATGAAATTGGTTGGGTAGGGGGTGATTGAATTGGTGACGTGGCAGGAGATAATGCTGCTAAAGTATTGGAACAAAAGAGGGAAATGACTAGTAGTGTTAGTGAGATGCATTTTTTATTTGTCATCATTTTGGGGTATATTGAAATGTTGGAATTGTGCTTGTAATGAGTGAAGGATTGATGAATTTTAGAGATATGGAGTTATGTGGTTTTATATTGAATTTTGTGGACAATTATTGGGTGGTGAGTGGTTTGGTTAATTGTGATTTGTGAACTTAATAATATTGTTATATGATTAGGATATTTTGGTGTTGAGTCTATTAAGATTGATAGGAAGAGTGAGGTGCAGAGATCCATTAGATGTGAGAAGAATTGGATGTGTGCAATGTGATTTTGTTGTGTATATCTCTTAATTTGGTAAGGATATTAAGATGGCTCGTCACTGAAGATTGAATCAGTGGAGCTATTTTAGTTTTATTTACTATTTTTGCTTGTGAGTGTACTCCATTTAGGGAAAACAGAGTGAGAGGTCAATTTGATGTAGGGTTGAGATGATAAAATATGGGTTAGATAGATGCATGCATGTGTTTCTTTTATTTAAAAGTTTATAAATCATTCTAAAATCTAATTACTTTTAAAATTCTTTTTTATATTTGCCGATAAAGTGTAAAACAATGTTTGAAACTCACACACAATTGTGAGATTTTTTTTAGATGGCGATGTTCAACTTAATAATAGCGGCATTGCTATTTGAACTAGCTTTTATAGCCTTTTAAAATTCTGAATTAAAATTAAAAGAACTTCCTTATTTTAATGTGTCATTTTGTTTTTTATATTATTTTACAAGAGAAACAAGTATAGTTGTGGGCTATTGTGAGAAAGTGTGGTGATCGATTCAGCTCATCTTACAAGAAAAATCAACTCCTAAATATTTTATTTAACTCATTTCACAAGTTTCTCACTAAATTTTCTTAACACAAGTATTATTATGGCCTTATTTTTTTAAAAAAAAAAGAATATGTGTTGGAAGTTGCTCCAGCAACTCTTAGACATCATGTTATATATGTATTTTTAAATTTTAGTTTTTACTACTAAATTTTTCTATTGTTAATGTGATAAAATTAGCCTTTATGGCAAAATTAAGCTCGAGATAAATGAGCTATATTCCCAATCTCCACTTTCCATTTCTGCAGTTGGATGAGACAATGATGTATATAAATTGAATTTTGAGACACAATGATTCTCTAACTTCTCTTGTTTATGTTCCATCAACATTAATAAAAGCATTGTTTCAACCGTAAACAGTGTGGAAGCTCATGAATGTAGCTCAAAACTCAACTCAACCTATTTTGAGCAATTTCCAATTGCACCTCTATAGACAGACCCCTTTGATACTCTCTTCTCAACCGTAAATGTAATTACCCAAAATCAATTTACAAAGAAAAACACAAAATGCAAAAAGGAAGACATTCTTGTGAAAAAATTTTGGTTACCACATTCTTGTGAAATTGAGAATGAATTCCTATTTTTTTGAAATTTCTTTGTACTAAAAAATCAATTAATCAATGAATAACACAATTCCCAAATATATATTTGTTAATGTTAAATATGAATAATTTTTTTGCCTACATGTTTAGAAATTTATGAATAATGGATGAATTAAATTTGAAGTTTTTATATGTAGGGGTCGAAGTTCGAACCTCGGACACCCCACTTCTCCATATTTAAAATGTGTGAGCTCGAGCCACTTACTAGACCAAAAAAATTGAAGCTTTTAAGCACTAAAAGATCAAGAATCAAATTTTGAAATCATTTTATTGTAGAGGCTCCTATCATTTGGCAGTATTCCATTAAAGCCTCAATTTATTGTTAATTTTAATAGGGACTAAAATTGTTGATGTAACATAATGTTTGTAACTAAAAGTTGTAGAATTTTGTTATAGGAACTAAAAGTAAAATTTGATAGAAACTAAAAATATAATGTTTGAGCTTTACATTGGACTTCAATCAATGCTATCCTGAAGTTTCTTTTCATCCAATATATCCATAGAGATTGTTTCAATTTGATGCATATATAGATTAAATCAAATTACTCAATGGATATTCAAATTCAAACATTTTTACATGGAATAAAAAATGGGAAAAAAACAACATAACAGAATAAGTTGTTCAAACCAACAATAGAACAGAATGGGAAAAAAAAATTAAAATATGGTTAATTGTTTGAAATCATTCATATGCAGCTGCCAAATGGGTGATGAATGATGATCCTCAACTCCATAACATTGACACTGCAACAAAAGCTACTCCAATAGATATATAAGTTGTTACTTGTTTTGCAAGTAAACTCACTGCTCCAGAACTTTTTTTATCCTGTGTTGTTGTACTATCATCCTCATCTTCTTCAGAAGAAGACTTCCCTTTATCAGCTTTCGGTGCTTTTGCTTCCGCAACAGGAGCAGCAGCAGGTGCCTTAGTCCCAAAGAAATCAAGAGGAAGCAAAACCTTATCCAAACGATATATAGCAAGCTTGTTATCTTGATAAACTACACCGGTAACAGTAGCATTAACCACACCAGTTGAAAGACTGACACTGGTACCAAACGATTCGATGTTCAATGGAAGCTTTAAAGGGTCTTTGCCAGCCACTGTCTCAACAGGGTTACTAAGAGAATCAAAGTTATTACTATCAACAAACTGTGGAAGAATGTGGAATTGTAAGAGTTCGATTTTTTTGTTTTCGTTTAGCGAGTTGAAGAACCCTGCTTTGAGATGCGAGAAAGCTGAGTCATCCGGTGCCAAGATTGTTAATCCGCCGCTTTTTGGTGATATGAGTTGTGAGTTTAGGTTGTCCACGATTTGTGTTGTTTTTAGGAGACGGGTTAGGATTGTGAATGCTTTCGCCTTTTTGAGGATTTTTGTTATGTCGTCCGGGGTGGAATCTGAGGTGTCTGGTAATGTCGGGACTAATGGTTTTGTCGATGTTGGTGATGCTGCTTTTGGTGCCGGGGCATGTTTCGGTGACGCTGCGGGTGCCGTTGCTGTTGCTGCTGTGTTAGGAGAATACAATGAGGAGAACATGAGAAGAAACAGTGAGAAGGAAAAGATAATTTGATTCATATTTAGCTTGGTAATTGAAGATTTTGGAGGAATGTAAATGATTGGATTTTTTTTGTTAATTTGTATGTTGTATGTGTTGATTGGAGGGTAAGGAGAGGTGGATATATATTGAGGCCAAGGAAATGACGGGTAGGTGTAATGTTATAATTCTATAGTTGTGATTTTGGTGGTATCAATAATATGTCATGGTGAATAAGGATATTTTATCTTATTATTATTGGCATTGCATCTCTTTTGGTTACTTACTTGAATTATTGTGTGAAGTTTTTATGTGGTGAGCCATTAGCTTTGAAGTGAGATTAACATTATTGTTACTCAAATCATATTGCAATAAATGTAGTTGGAATCAGCAGTATAGAGAGGTTATAGAAAATGTATAACTGACCTGTAAGATTAACTTTTTTTTGGACAAAAATTGACTTGTTATATTATCATCACTTGCTTTGCATATATTTGTGTATGATATTTAGCAATAAGTGGAACACAAGTAACTGGAGTTGAAAGGGCAATTAGTAAAACCGAAAGTCCGGTGAGCAGAGCAGAATTGAGTCGTAGTATTTAAACTCAAGTTGTAACTTGTAACTCTAATTAACTTTTGATCAAAATGAAATCAAACACTATTATCAGATGTAGGCACAATGGACCGAATTCAACAATCAAATTGTGTGTCATCTCCATCACTTTTAGCTGTTCATATTTTGTTTTCCGATTTGTTGTCAGTCAACATATTGTTTTGTATAGGAGTCATAAGATGGTTTCATGGTTCGCGAGGGAAATATAGAAATTCAAGGTGATAAAAAAATGTCATGGATTCATGAACTTGCTACACATAAAGGTTATGGTGTAGCACCACAGTGCATTTCAATGTGTTTATGTATCCGTAACCTCCATATATTCCAACTTTCTTGTTTATGTCTGCCCAACAATCCATAATACAAAATTGCACTCGTTAACTCCTTGTAGTTTACTTTGTACAAGTTTTGTAGTTTACTTTGGACAGGTTTTCGATTTTTTAATGAGTCTAATTTTTTTTTTTCTTTATTGGAAATATATACTTTTAGGGCCTTATTATTAGTTTCACACGGAATGAAATAGTGAGTTCAATGATTTATAAACAAAGTGAGGTGAAAGTTCAAGAGTTTAGACTACTATTTCAGCATGGTATTATAGTCTAATGTGGCCTAATAGCCTATACCAGGCGTATTAAAAAAATCTAAAATTTGAACTAGGTATCGGGACTTGACATCAACTATAAAAAAATAGGGTATAGGTAGCTACACATTCTCGGCTCCTTAGAATAAGCTTGAAAGAAAGAAAAAAACTTCTCCCTCCGTTTTAAGATGATTATCGTTTTAGCTAAAAAAAATTATTTTAAAATGAATGTCACTTTCAGTTTTCAATGCACTATTAATTACTTTTTCTCAGTAGTACCCCTTAATTATTACTATGCACATTACTTCCAAAGAACCACATTTTACTTTAATTTATAATGATGGGAAATGCATCAATAGTTAACAAAGTTATTTCAGTAAAAGTGTCATGTCTATGGACAACATTATTGCATTTCGTAATATGTGTGTAACAACCTAAAACTGCACTCATTTTAAAACGGATGGAGTATTTAATCCATATATAGCATGTAAATTACAATTGATTGACTAAAGAGACTAATTCGGTTGGACGTGAGGGGAGTGTTGAAAATATAAGGCTTAAATGCACTTTTAACCCCCTATATTTGTCATGGTAGCAATTTTAGCCCTCTATTAAAAAAAATCACTTTTCTGCCCCCTAAATTTCCCCCTTTTGCAACCTTCAAACCCCCTTAATTTTGATTAGGTCAACGCCTACGTGGCTCCTCACTTAGATGAGTTGGATGCCACGTAGGTAATTTTCTAATTTAAAAAAAATAAAAATGCCACATATATATTAGAGGAATTAAATAAATGAGAAAGAAAAAAAAATTCCAAACCTAGAAAAAATAAAAGCTGCAAGATCTCTCACTTTCTCTCTCTACTTCCTCCTATGTCACTCCTCTCGGCAACCACCACCTCCATTGCTCCATCCCCATTTGTATTCGCGGCTTCAAGAAAACCCACCACGCTCCTATTGTTGTAATCAATTTTAACTTTAAAAGTTACTATAGTGAGACTAAAGATTTATAAGCAATGTGAGGTGAAAATGAGGTCTCTTTGCTTTGTTTGAGTTCAAACCAAAACTAAAAAGGAAAGAGGAGTTTAAATAGCCTAACGGCTCGACCCTCTTAAATTCAAGTCCAACTAATGTCATAAAATTACGCCTCTAAGACTAGGGTTTAGACATGGATCACAAGGCTAGACGATAAATAAAAATGGAGACATGTCTCTTAATTTTTTAGGCTCAACTTGAGTATAAGCCTATAAAGAAAAATACAACTTCTAGAGCAAGAAGATGGGGACCCATATGAGAAGTCTTCAACAAGACCTGACAATGATACTCAAAAACAACTAAGGAGCAAAGTGATCCCTGTCATAAGTCTTTAACAAGACAAGCAATACTTTTCATTTCAGAATTAATACTATCAAATTGCAGTCCTCAACTCCTTGTAGTTTCTATAGATTTTTATTTTTTTAACGATTCCCTTCTTTTCTTATTGAAAATATTTACTTTTAGGACATTAAATTTAACATTATGAAGGCAAGTGCAACTTAAAAGAGTACACAAACTTTCCCATTATAATATCAGCTTTTACTTTGTGAAAGAATGACAACCAATAAAGAAGGATATAAAGCCTTCAAAATTGAATACAATTTTTACCACAAACTTACTTGACTCTTAAGCAAAAGGGAAAGCAAAATAAAAATTAACAATCATTGGAAAGTGCTACAAAATTCCCAACCAATCCAGCACATAAAAAAAAAAAAAATCATGAAGAAAACAACAATGTACCCCCCAAATAGCAGAATTTCCTGCATACTAAGATGGTAAACTTTTTCAAACTTCTCATAATAGTCACAATGAAAATAAAGTTGCAGTAACAACCGTAGCAACTGCAAATATCAACATTATTCCATTCTTAGCCTTCAAACTCATAGCAGAAGATTTGTCATTATCATCTAAAGATGCAGGACCCTCTGCAGATTTTTTCTTAGAATCTTTACTCTTTTCTGGTGCCAGAGCCGGTGGAGGTGACTTGGGAATGAAGAAATCCTTAGGAAGAAGAACTTTATCAACTTGATAAATAGCAAGTTGATGATCAGAAAAAACACTACCACCAACAGTAGCATTAACAACACCAGTTGTTAAATTCACTTGATTCCCTGAACTTGTTATATTCAATGCTAATCTCTGAGGATCATCACCAGCTTGTGTTCTAACCGGGTTGCTCAAAGTATCAAAATTTGAGAGTGCAACAAATGAAGGTAGTTCATGGAATTGAATAAGCTCATTCTTTTGTTGATCATTAAGGGAATTGAGAAAACCTGGTTTGAGGGTTGAAAAGGAATTGTCATTTGGTGCAAAGAGTGTTAGTCCATTGTTTGAGTTTAGGAGTTGTGCATTGATTTGTGTGGCTACTTGTGTGGTTTGGAGGAGGCGAATAAGGGTGGTGAATCCGCCGGCTTTTTTGAGGATTCGGATAACGTCTGTTGGGGCTGATGATGGTGATGGTGCTGGTGATTCAGCTGCTGAATTTGTGGTGGTGGGATAGAAGAGGACTATTAGGAGAAGTGAGAGTGTGATGAGAGGATAGTTCATCTTCACCATCTTGAGTTTGTTGAGAGGGAATTGTGTTGGTATTCTAGAAAAGGGATAAGAGAATGGAGAAGTAGTCCTTGAAGTGGGGATGAGGGAGTGAATCATCAAATTTATTGAGGATTCAAAGGGGTTATCTTAAAATTAGGTGGAATGTTTCATTAGTAGAATTTAGCTGTTATAATAAGTCTTATCCAATTAATACTAGAAGCTTCTAAGACATACTCGTAATTGAAGTATATCGATACATTTGTGTTTTAAATTATTGAATTAACAATCATTTTAATAAAATAAAGAGAGATTTATGAACGTTCATATTTTAAGAAATATCATTTCATAAGAAAAACATAATTTAATTGGTTATAAGAATGATACTATTTTTATTTTTTTTACATTTTATGATAAAAAATAACCAATATTCATTATTATGAGAAATAAAGATTAAAAAAAAAATGTTCGACATTTTTAATAAATAAGATTTAGTTATAATAATTGTAAATTATAGAAAATAAAAAATAAAAAAATCATTTAGCTACTAATTTAAATATCGGGTGTACCAAATCCAAATTATCATTTAAAAAAAAAAAAAAACTATAACAATGGAATCAAAACTTCAAATTTTTTTTTTTTATAAAAAAAAGCATAATAAAGGGCTTTAAATACAAAATGTTAACATTTCATTTTAAGTATGACCCTTGATTAAATATTTTTGAAAAATAATGAGATCCACTTATTTGGGATAAATATATTTATATTGAACATGCATAAAAGTAAAATAAACAATTAACACCTTTTTATGACTAATTTTTCGTATAATCGGAAACAAACAAAATCCAAATATTTTTTTATGGGACGGAGGAAATATTATTAGTGGCATAGATATGTGGTTGGACATTATTGAAAGGTGGTGTGTCAAATGAGAGATATGAGACATTTCTGTAGTAGCCACTTGGATTTTGCTTAGGAAGGTAGCAAAAACAGAGGAATCTCAAGTGGTTGTGTGGGCAAAAAAAGATGAGTATGATTGCTTAGAATTCACTTATAAGTTGAAATTGTTCTGAAAAAAAAGTGAAAGAATCAAGTATTTGCTGCTATCTTAAGGAACAAGTCCCATATTTTATTTCTTTATTTATTTTTTGCCAGTTTTAGGAAGTTTGATGATGATGATATTTTGGGTTGGCTGAGTTGATTTTCTGGATCAAACTTTTTAACCCCTTTTGTTTAAGTTTTTATTTTATTGCATTATGTGATGATCAGATAAGGTATAAATATTTTGGCTCATTTGAGGTTCAAAATCACAAACCATATGGTACTTGCATTGCCATCGGTCTATATTAAACTTAGCAAGTAATATTAAAATTTAAAACCAATACATATACATTTTGACTTTTCATAATTTATCCTACTGGCATGAGTTGTTGAAAGGTCGAATTTAAGGTTGCTTTGAGATAATGATCCATTGCGAAAGATATAATGGTTCACTATTAAACCTAATAAAATTGTAACATCTAACGGCTAAAGTTTTTTTTAAAAATAAAATATGGTCTACCATAAACTAATTATAGTGATGGTTTATTAGCCAGCCACATTCTCTTTTGTTCATCGGTTTCATTCTCTCTTTTTTTTACCATCAAGCATTTTCTTTTACTTTTATATATTTTTTCATAAATATGATAAAATACAATGAACTATCCATTGAAAAAATAAAAAATATATGAGTAAAGTGGCAATGTTTTTTATAAACAAAAGAACTGTAATTAAGATGATTCACTATGAGACTCAAAAACTGATGGTGTTTTAATTGTCAAAAAAAAACTGATGGTGTTTAAGAACAGTGTGAAGTGTGTACGAAAAATTAGACATAGAATTATTATCAACTAATAGTATAAATAATTTAAAATAAAATATAGAATAGAGAAACTTATCGATAATTGACTGAGAGCACTGAGCTTAAGAGTATTTTGCCACGTTGGATGAGCTTAAGAGTATTTTGTCACGTTGGATAAATTATACGATGCGATAAGTTTCATAGCTAATACTCTCGAAGATACAACGGTCACTTCTCGTAAGGTCTCAGGAACGACTTTTGGATGATAATGAGAACTTAACTTGTTATTAGAGAACAAAAATGAAAAGTAAAAGATGAAAGAAGTCATTGTGCTTCAACATCCTACGATATATTTTTTTTCTCTCTCTTGTTCACACTGATCCCAACCCACGTATATATGCTCCAAATACAAGTAAGAATTAATTCCTATTGAAGTGGAAAATTGAAACCGAAAATAGAGAATAAAATGTTGTTTAGTCAAGCATGGAATCAGTAATGTAATGTAACAGTAAGATAGGAATGAATAAAACGTGTATGACCTAGTCAAAAGAGAACTAATTGATTGTAAATATTAATAAATTTAATAATAAATATAATAACACTTTAAAATAAATAATCAATTAAAAATTCCTTCCCTCAAAAAAAAAAATCAATTAAAAATTCCTACAAAGTGCTCCGTGGTCTATTTGGTATGGGCGGAATAAGAAGATTTGGGAGGGTGTCTAAGAAAAATCATTTTCCATTTTAGCTTGTGGTACAAATAGTCTTGAAAAATGGAGTATCAATTCATCTGAAATGCTTGAGATATTAAACCTCCAACCTTATGTATTTATAATGAAAAGAGTATCCCTAAATTATAGGGATGAGAATCAAAGCAATAATCAGAAAGAGGTATATAAGGTATCTGCATTCTGAAAATGAGAGAAAGCAAATTTCGACAGTATCTCAACACTCGCTTGTGTGTATGTATCATACTAGTATTTTCACCCGTGCAATGCACGGGCTAGAAAAGATTTATTGTGGCTTAAATCAAATACTTATAGTCTCTCATATTTTTTAAGGACATATATAAGATATATGGTTACAATAACCAAAGGTTGAGCGATGATTACTAGGACATCCAACCCAAAAATGTGTATGTTTATGCAACACCATTATTGTGACATTTATCTTCATAAATTATTCCTCTTATGGAGATCCTTGTATATATCTCATGATTTAAATCGTTGCATCCCAGTGATTGTCACAAGATGAATTGAAGAACTGACTCACAACATAAACAACAGAGGACCATGATTTGGCATAATTTTAATATTTGGATTCATAGATGTGTCAATGGGTTTGCAATCTAACATCACAGTCTCCTCCAAGATGCCAAAAGCATACTTTCTTTAAGAGATGGCAATACCTGATTTTGACTAAGCTACGATCAACTCCAAGAAAATATTTTAGTCAACCCAAGTTTTTGGTTTAAAAGTGTTGAAACAGATGTTGCTTGAGATCATGAATGCTTGTTTGGTTAGTAAAGGAATGTCTATAAAACATCTAATTGTTGGTTCTCTAGGAACCATGCCAAATTTTTTTAAGAAGTGAGTGAAATTTACCAAACCATGTTCTAGGACCCCCGCTTTAGACCATATAAGGATTTTCGAAGTCTACAGACAAATCCATGCGGCTTCCTCGGAGAAACGAACCTAGGTGGTCGCCTCATATAGACCTCCTCAAGGATCGGAAACAAGGGACAATCGGACATGAGACTTGAGACTTTGAGGAGGAGCACACTTCATGGGATCTTTTTGAGTTGGTTATTTTTCTTTTAATTTAACGTTGATTTGAAATAAATGGTTCTTGGAGGAATAAATAATGTTGTAAATTCGAACTCAAATCTCACATCAATAAATGGTCCTCCACCAAATCCTTACTCGACTGCTCCCATGTCAGTGTCTTGTGGTGGTGGTGGTGGCATCTCTAATAGTGGTGATGACACTTCAACCTCAACGTGTTCAACCTATGAACTAAAGGTATTGGTAGAGTTTTGTACCCTCCTTCCATGGCCACGAGGATTATTTGATGCATGCACTCTGCGTACGAAACTTTGCAAGGCCTCTTGTCTATGCCTCATCCTACCAACATTGTCAACCATATCTAAAACAACCGACATGAAAAAACAAAATTATCATTTAAGCAGTTCGTCAAACACTTTGTGAGCAAAACCTACATTAACATTCTAAAACAAAATTTGAATAACACATTTCACTAATAGCAAACAACTAAATATATAGATAAACAATACTTAAATTACGCCTACTACTAATATTTTGCTAAACTTCTACAACAACAAAATCAAAGAAAGTCCACCCTTGTTGGGTTTTAGAAGAAAAGTGTCAACAAATACAATTTCTTTAACATTGGCTTGTCAATGATAAAGGATTGGACGAAGAATGAGTTTTTTCCCTCAAAAGTTCAAGTTTGTAAAGTTTCAAAACAACTAAAACGAGTATAGCTTACTACCTCTATGGTCGGGTGTAAAAACAAGGCTTAATGGGAGTTATCTCCCGAAATACACCGATCGAGAGTTATCTTCCGGGTCTTTCGAAACACAACTCCCGATAATTTTATAAGGGTAAATTGGGAAATTTGGGGTGGGGGTGAGCATATAAGGGGGCCAAAAAAGCAATTTCCCACGCTAACAAGGAATCCTAACCTAATTAGATGATGTCAAAGGATTACTATATGAACAGAACATGTTATTCATCAATCACAATTCATGATACGTGAATGGGCTTCCAACATTCAACGTATACGTGAATTACTAAACTTTTAATCACAATTCATGATAGTTGAATTTTCATTAATTAATAGTTCAACAGTACTTAAGTGCGGTTCACAACTTCTCTAGCAATTGAGATTTGTTTTGATGTACAAGTGAATCATGGTCGTCCAAAGAAGCGCACAGTTCGTGTGTGCCAACTATTTTCTCCTGACTTTGTGATTGATTCATGCCTCATGCAAACTCCTTTTATTTTCTTTTTCTGCCACGTGGTCCACTTGTTGAATCCTAGCCACACAACTACTCCCTTGGTTCGTGACGATACGCAAGTGCCATTGAACTATTAAATATGTACCAGAACTTTATGACTAGTAAGACGTACATGTCTTCTCGATTACAATAGAGATTAATAAATAATCTTTAATCTGTAAGATTATGGGTCGATCAATAAATACAAATTAGACTATCAGAGATACAATATTATAATCAAATGATAATAAAAAAAAATTATAAAAAAAAATTAAAAAGAATACAAAATTATATTGTTAATGATAATAAACGCAATAATATAATTTTGTATTTTTTTTATCTTTTTCTTTATAATTTTTTTTATTATCATTTGATTGTAATATTTGTATCTCTAATAATCTAATTTGCGTTTATTGATCGACCCATGATCTTACGAGTTAAAGATTATTTATTGGTCTCTATAGTCGAGAATACCCGTGCGTCGCACGGGTCAAAATTCTAGTTCTGTTTGTAAACCTATTAAATAAGTGTACAACAATTTGAGGAAGAAAAAAAATTAGGTTAAGTTGTTGCAGACTTAATAAAACTAATAAATAATAAGGATAAAGATTAAGATATCTATTAAATTTTTGCTTTGAAAAATATTCACGGTTATTAAAGAGAGAAATAAAAAATATATATGATGCAAATTTAGAGTCAAAATTTTAGGATAGAGTTGTTGCAAACCTAATAAGGGATTAATGAAGGAAAAAAATTAAGTTAAAACTTAACAAAATTAATAAATAAGGATGTAAATTTCACTTATCATAAACAAGAGACATTAAACAGTTGATAATCTTGAAAATTTATTTATATTTCTCACAGTTAAAGCACCAAAATACCTCAAGTAAAAAATAGATAGAAAGAAACTATGAACCTATCAAGATGGCATATTTGGGTGGGAATTAGAGTTACGGGTAGAATTGAAGCAAGTAATCAATTGTGGAATTCTGGTGTGTTTACTCCAACAAAATGGCGTAGTCCTATAACAGTCGTTGTCACTTTTTGGATAAGAAGGAAAAGATTATTTAGCAATTTCGTTTTTTATTTAATTTGTTATTTGTGTGTCTTGCACAATCTCGGCGTGAATAAAATTTGCCGATTCAATAGAGTTATCCACAAAGAAAAATGCTCCAATGATGCAATGCTTATGGTATATAGTATTAATTCTTGCTAGTCAGTCTATGAAGTCTGGATACTCCAAACACAGAGACTTACTCGTAACAAATATGTATCGGATACCAATACTTCACGGATACACAATGATACATATAAGATACTTCGGATCGGACCACATACATTATTTGTCCTCATAGAGAGTATTATAATTTGGACCGGAGAGAGAGTATTGCCTTGTTTCTCCTCATAGAATGTACATTATATATAGCCAGTTAGCTACACATGTTATATTACTCTTGTTCTTCTTCAAAACATCAGCACTTACATTTCACATCCACGTGACCAAAAAACACAAACACATATGTAACAAATAAACCAAACCAAACCAAAGTTCATTCCTTCCTTCCTTAGTGAGTTTCTTTTTCTCCATTTGGTTCATTCCTTCTTCCAAAATAATTACCATGAGAGCCACTGAAATTGTGCTGGTTCTACTTTGGTTCCTACCAACAATGTTTTGCACCAATGTGGATTATGATCATAGAGCATTGCTCATTGATGGTAAACGTAGAGTCTTGATTTCTGGTTCTATTCACTACCCTCGTAGTACTCCACAGGTTTTATGTCTCTTTCATTCTGATCGTGTGTGTTTTTGCATTGTATTTGATTTTAAACAGTGTTGAATTTGTTGTTGTTGTTGTTGTTATAGATGTGGCCAGACCTTATTCAGAAATCTAAAGATGGAGGACTTGATGTCATTGAAACCTATGTTTTCTGGAATTTACATGAACCTGTTAAAGGCCAGGTTATCTTTGCTTGATTTTTTCTCTCACATTCTTACCATTTTCTTTCAGCATTGCATTGCATTTGTTCATGTGTGAAGGAAAAGTTTGCATTGCTTGCAGGAAAAGAAAACAAGTCTCTACGTTAAGCAGAATTGCTAATTGTTGAAAGCATGACTGAACACATTTTTTGACCTGTTTGGATTGACTTATTTGATTTTATCGACTGACATAGTCTCTCTGAGATAGTTAATGAAGCATATTAATTATATGAAAACAATATGACTTTGTTTTATCTTTTTGTAAATAGAAATATCTTATACATAAGAAAGACTATCTTAATTCATTGAAATGAAATGGATTTTTGCAGTATGATTTTGATGGGAGGAAGGATTTGGTGAAATTTGTGAAAGCAGTGGCTGAGGCAGGTCTATATGTGCATCTCCGGATCGGTCCATATGTTTGTGCTGAATGGAACTATGGGTAAAGTTTGGTAATTTATGTGTAATATTTTTCTGGGGTGTTCATGTCTAATTGAGGGCTTTAACTTCTTGACAGTGGTTTCCCTCTTTGGCTTCACTTCATCCCAGGGATTAAGTTCCGAACTGACAATGAACCATTTAAGGTAAGGTAACGTTCACCCTGCTGCTTCATGCTTTTGTCCTTAAATCTGAGTTCACTTGCCAAGAAACTTTGTCTTCAGGCCGAAATGAAGAGATTCACCGCTAAAATTGTCGATCTCATGAAGCAAGAGAAACTTTATGCATCACAAGGAGGACCTATAATTTTATCTCAGGTTTTTTATCATTAAATACTTGGTCTTTTTGAAGTAAAGTTATTATATTTTTGTAGATATTAAGGTCAAAGCTTATATTTGTTAATGTGAGAGTATTTGTGCTTTCTAATGCCAGATTGAAAATGAGTATGGAGATATCGATTCAGCCTATGGTTCTGCTGGTAAATCATACATCAATTGGGCAGCAAAAATGGCTACATCTCTTGATACAGGTGTTCCTTGGGTCATGTGTCAGCAAGCAGATGCTCCTGATCCAATCGTAAGTTTTATGTTTTGATATGCCAACGTCAATTATTTTTCGGTTTATGGTTTACTAGATTGTCTGTCTCTGGAAAAGAGTAATCTTAGTTTGCTAACCACTCGCAGATTAATACATGCAATGGATTTTACTGTGATCAATTCACACCAAACTCTAATACAAAGCCGAAAATGTGGACTGAGAATTGGAGTGGATGGTTAGCGACTTAGCATCCTTTTTTTATATAAATAATTTAATAGAATTGTTTTTTATAATCCAAATTTTTTGAATTCTTTGAAATGGCAGGTATCTTTTATTTGGTGGTGGGTTTCCTCACAGACCTGTGGAAGATCTCGCATTTGCTGTTGCACGCTTTTTCCAACGAGGTGGAACATTTCAAAATTACTATATGGTATTGCAACCTGAAATGTTGTTCACAAGTTCAATTTTATATGATAGTAGTACTTCAGGGAAAAAATTTGCTCTAGAAGGAATTAGCTGATACTGTATCATTTTTTATTGCCTGCTCAAAAACAGTACCATGGAGGAACCAACTTTGACAGAAGTACCGGCGGACCATTCATTGCTACAAGTTATGATTTTGATGCACCGATTGATGAGTATGGTATGATTCCTTCAACCTTCATACTGAAATCTATTGTTCATGTTGTAGCCATCAGAAATACAACACTGGTAATACATTGAAGAAGATAAATTGACAATTGGATTTTTTAATATCTTTGCTATATGCTGCAGGAATTATTAGGCAGCCGAAATGGGGTCATCTTAAAGATTTGCACAAGGCCATAAAGCTTTGTGAAGAAGCATTAATAGCTACAGAACCCAAGATTACTTCTCTTGGTCCAAACCTAGAGGTATAGATGGTTTATATTGAATTTTTTGTCCATTTGAAACATCTTATTCCGCGTCTTAGGGTAGAATTTATTTTGTAACTAAAACTCATCTAGTTTGTCAATCTTGTAAGTTTCTTTCTCTGGAAAATTCCCTGCATTGAGTGCATTTTGCCACAGCCACTATTTTAGGCACTAACTAGATTAGGTCTTAACAGTCTTCTACTATTTAAAACGCAGGCGGCAGTTTATCAGACAGGATCTGTATGTGCTGCCTTTCTCGCCAACGTGGACACTAAAAATGATAAAACTGTAAATTTCAGTGGCAATTCATATCACTTGCCTGCATGGTCTGTGAGCATCTTACCAGATTGCAAGAATGTAGTGCTTAATACTGCAAAGGTTCGTCTTACCTTCATTTATGTTAAGTTGCTTCAATAACACGATTATCACAATCAAAGTAGATAGTTTAATTGAATAGAGTTACTAAAAAAGTGTGATTAATATTCATTTTGTGATTATTCTATCTATAGCCATCGTGTTTTCTCTTATTTGTTAGTCCAAAGTAAGTAGGATGTAATAAAAATAACATTTTTTTATGGCAGATTAATTCTGCATCTGTGATTTCAAACTTCGTAACTGAATCTTCAAAAGAAGATATCAGTTCTTTAGAAACTTCTACTTTAAAATGGAGTTGGATAAACGAACCTGTGGGTATTTCGAAGGATGATATATTGTCAAAAAATGGATTAGTTGAGCAAATAAATATCACAGCTGATAGAAGTGACTACTTGTGGTACTCATTAAGGTACACAAGCCTCCATGTTTGAAAGATATTTTCCCTGACCGATGATTCTGTACTTCTCGATAACACTTCTATCGTATTCTATCGAAGCGTTGATCTTAATGATGATCCTGGTTCTCAAACTGTCCTTCACATTGAATCGCTCGGCCATGCCCTTTATGCTTTCATAAACGGCAAGCTTGCAGGTAATTATTCACTAGGATTTTACGGTTTTTATATTTTGAAAGTCTCTTAAAAGCCTGTGTTATTGAAACTCAAATGAAGTCGAGGTTAATTTTAAAACAAGTTAAAAATATGAGTTGATCATGGATTTTTTTTTTTTGTTTCAATGAAGTTCAAAAATGTTCATATATTATTGTTTCAATTAAGTTCGTGAATTATTAAATAATAACTTTCTATGATATTATTGATGAATTCTTAGGGAGTCAAACCGGGAACAAAAGCAAACCTGAGCTTAATGTGGACATCCCGATCACAGTAACTTCTGGAAAGAACAAAATTGATCTGCTGAGTTTAACAGTTGGACTTCAGGTTTAGCTTTTCTTGTTTTTAGTTTCCAATTATGCATACAATGGCTTGCTCCTCCAATGATTTCTCTCATTACTATATCTAAGCTAACATGAACCGTATGCACATCAGAACTACGGAGCTTTTTTTGACACATGGGGAGCAGGGATCACTGGTCCAGTGATATTGAAAGGTTTGAAGAATGGCAACAACACTCTTGATCTCTCCTCTCAGAAGTGGACATATCAGGTCAGTCTTCACTTTTGATCGAAGACTATTTATTAGTCTTGATAAAGATACATAGTTAATGGAGTTAATTCTTTTAATACAGGTTGGCCTAAAAGGTGAAGATTTAGGTCTCTCTAGTGGAAGCTCCGGAGAGTGGAATTCACAATCTACTTTCCCTAAGAACCAACCATTGGTTTGGTACAAGGTAATTTTATTTTCAATTTATTGTTTCCCTTGATACAAGTAAGGGAATTTCAAATTAAGGAAATGCAACTATATGAAAAATGTTTTTTTGCTACTAACTGATGTGATACATGTTGCACCAGACAAACTTTGATGCTCCATCCGGCAATAATCCAGTTGCGATTGACTTCACGGGGTTGGGAAAAGGTGAGGCTTGGGTAAATGGACAAAGCATTGGGCGATACTGGCCTACATATGTTGCTTCAGATGCCGATTGCACAGACTCATGCAACTACAGAGGACCTTTTACTCAAACCAAATGTCACATGAATTGTGGAAAACCATCACAGACATTGTAAGTGTTGCAAATTTTCAATGAAAAAGAGTTTAAACATGAAAAAAAATCTTGATCTAGGATGTGACTGAGACATTAATCCCATCTCACAGATACCATGTACCACGATCGTTTTTGAAACCAAATGGCAACACTCTTGTATTGTTTGAGGAAAGTGGCGGTGATCCAACACAGATAGCTTTTGCTACAAAACAGCTAGAAAGTTTGTGTGCACATGTATCTGATTCTCACCCACCTCAAATAGACTTGTGGAACCAAGATACAGCATCAGGGGTAAAAGTAGGGCCTGCACTGTTGCTCAACTGTCCTAATCATAATCAAGTAATCTCTTCCATCAAATTTGCAAGCTATGGAACACCACTAGGGACGTGCGGAAACTTCTACAGCGGAAGCTGCAGCAGCAATAAGGCGCTGTCAATTGTAAAGAAGGTGTTTATCTGGATTCCTGTTCCCTTACTAATTTGTTATGTTTCACTTTGGTTTAGATTGACTATGTTGGGTATGGCTCATAGTGTACTGATATATGAGTAGGTTGCTTTAGCTTGTGTGAATAATAATAGAAAATCAACTAATCAACTAATAGTATTTAAACACAAGCAGTAATATGTAACCCTAAGCTTGAACAATAGAAAACCACTACAACCACTTTGCAGCTGTAGATGTAGACACATTTGGCCGAACTCCACGATCAAATCTTGTATTTTTTTGTTGATTTTTAAAGAGGTTAGTGGAGAATTGTGGGTTTGAACCTGCGCTCCAACATATCAAATGTCTCTGCAACCTTCTACCATATGAGTTGTACTTATAGGACAATCTCTTGTGTTATTTGTTTGTGTTTTTCATATTTGTTGTCTTTTGAACCAAAGTTGTTGTAACATGCCAAAATTATCTTATTAACAGGCCTGCATTGGATCAAGAAGTTGTAGTGTTGGAGTATCAACTGATACATTTGGAGACCCTTGTAGAGGACTGCCAAAGAGTTTAGCTGTTGAAGCTACTTGTGCATATAGCCATACAGACATGTAACATGTTAGTCGAAGCACCACTTGCAATAAAAGAAATAAAAAACTCGCATTATCTTGTGAGCATTTGGAAAAATTGAAACTTCCATTATTATGGAATACAAGTGCAAATTTAGGAATACAAATACAAAAAAACTCACATTGTGGTAAGTATAAGAAACTTATAGCACATTGAGATTTGTGAAATTGGTTGTAATAGGAAACATTATGGTTGACTCTTCTTAGTCTTGGATACACAAAATATAATACTATAAAGTAGAAACCTGAATACAGCATTTTAATTTCATGAACCGAATTGGCTTAATTTTTGTGTCATGTCAAACTCAAATTTTGACTTGGTTGCAATTTTTTTTTATTATAACATTATGGTTGACCCTTCTTTGTTGCAAATTGTCTGAGAAAGACTACCCTGATTTTGCATAAGTTTAGCATTTGGATCTATAGATGTGTCACTGGATTTGCAATCAAACATCGCAGTCTCCTCCAAGATGTCAAGAGCATACTTTCTCAGAGAGATGGCAATATGTGATTTTGTCCAATCTACTTCAATTCTAAGAAAATATTTTAGTCGACCCAAGTCCTTGGTTCGAAAGTGATGAAACAAATGTTGCTTGAGATCATGAATACCTCCTTGGTTAGTAGATGAATGTCTATTAAAACCAAGCTAGACTTAGACCCGCACGTTGCGCGGTCACAAATTTGTTTTAAATTATTTTGTCGCAAGTTGTAGATAAAGTTTACATAAGTCTTAATCTTTGAAGTTATCCAACTTCTCGGTAAAGAACGTGACGGTGGCTATCCTGCATTAGTACGCTGCCATGTTTTAATCTACTATGGTTTTGTTTTTGCTCTACCTTTGGGATGTGACGAGAAGACAAAAGAAAACTCAGGGACAAAACCACAACGTTGCCTCATTGTTGAAGCACAAATTCTTGAATTTACCTCATCTAAAGTAAGAGTAAAATATACAACACCAGATTAAATACTATTAAGTGATGGGTTCTCGGACATTGATTGTGAATACCCACCGACAACAACCTATAGATTTCTTTGGAGGAGAGGGAACAAGATTCCAAGTATGGTTGGATTCTAGAGTTCATCTCATGAATCATAGCTTGGCTCTATCCTTAATGAGAAAGTTCTTCATGTATAGTTTTTAGAATGGACGCAAAGGAAATAACATATACAAGAGCATAGCGGGAGAGAGATATAACTCAAACAAAACAATTATAAATGGGATAAGGGTTTCGAGTAGATCATTAAGGATTTTGAAAAATGCAAAACTCCCTCTAAGCTAACAAGTTCATTACAAGAATGATCATATAGAAATAACAAGCATACTTCTTTGTATCCTAATAGATTTCTCATAATATTTCTCAGAAGGAAAACAGCAGATACAAGGATTTCTTTCTCATTGTCCAAGCCTCCAAGGCTACCCTTTTCCAGTCCGCCTTCTTTGTTGGTTGATGTCTGCCTTTCCACCAACCAACTCTTGATTTGCAAGTGCAACAGCATATTCAAAACGAAAATTACACCCATGATGGAGGCAAAGTATTGATCTATAAAGGGCAGCAACATGTAGGAAGAAGGTTAATGTAATTATGAGATCATCCAAAAGACTAACTATTCCGAATATTCCTTCTGAGATGATGTCAATGGGGCTGAAGATGTATATAACAATCAGCATCATAGTAATGACGACACGAGCTCTGAAAAGAAAAGGAAGAGATGTGCTAGGCTCATTGAAATCCTTGAAAAGCGTACGCAAGAGAAAAGGAAGATCAAGGAGTCTTTGACTAATAGGAGCTTTAGATTGATCATTAAAAATACAGTTATAAGTCTGAATTCCAATCAAAACTTCAGGGTCATGACGATACTCGTTGCCATTATCGTCGTAGTTGTTGTTTTCAGTAGGAATCAAAAGGGTAATGGGTCGATGACAGTGTGGACATTTACATGGTTCAATGTCTAGAGATTGTTCCCAATCAGCCATTGTACAGGTTCCACAAAACCAATGAGAGCATGTAGCTTTGCATATTATCTGGAATTTTACGTGACATTTTGAACATACAAATTTCGACGGTGGACCTTCTTTCAATTTCACTTTCTCTTCTATCTCAGCCTCTAACCCTAGGTTTTCCAATTTCTCTTTATCTTCACCCAATTCTTCTGTCTTAGCCTCTAACCCTAGGTTTTCCAATTTTTCTTTCTCTTCATCCAATTTTTCTATATTAGCCACTAACCCTAGGTTTTCTAATTTCTCTTTCTCTTCACCCAATTCTTCTATCTTAGCCTCTAACCCTAGGTTTTCCAATTTTTCTTTATCTTCACCCTTTTCTTCTATCTCAGCCTCTAACGCTACTTCTTCCTATTTCCCTCTCCCTTTCCCTTTCTCTTCACCCATTTCTTCTCTCTCAGTCTCCAATGCTAGGTTTTGGTTTTCCAATTTCCATTTCTCTTCACTCATTTTTTTCTCTATCAGCTTTTTTTTGGTTACTAAAGAGCCCTCCGCTCATTATTAGTTAGGGTTAAAAACATATACTTTTTTCTTTTTGTTACATTTAAAAATATACTATTTGACCAGTGTCTAACTAAAAATCACAAACAAACTTAATAAATATACAATATTATGATTAAATTGTTGGAATTTATTAGGTTAAATTGTTGTTAACCTAATGCAGCATTTTAGAGGGAAATTATTAGGTTTAGCTGTTGCAGACCTAACAAAATTAATAAATAAGGATAAGTGTACAGAAACAACATATTTATACAAATGATGACACAACAGAATAGGAATGAAATTTTTTTAAGGAATAAGGGATTTAATGATGCAAATTTAGAGCCAAAATTTTAGGGTTGAGGATTAGCATTATTTAGAGCCAAATTTTTAGGGTTGAGATGTTGCAAACCTAATAAGGGATTAGTAGAGAGAAAAAATTAGGTTAAGTTGATGCAGATTTAACAAAATTAATAAATAAAGATACTTATGAATATTTTTTTTTTAAAGAAAAATGAATAAATACTTTTTTTTTTAGGGAAATGAATAAATACTTGTGAGCTTCATTTTTCATAGACTTCCCAATTCAAATGAAAAAATTGTCAAATCTATATTAAGGAACAACATAAAATAAAAAAAATAAAAAAAATAGACTAACAAAGATTATATCTACGAATTTTTAGCCAGCCCTAGTTTTCTAGTGAGAGAAACTCTAACTTCTCTCTAAACTTTCTTTCTCCTTCGTTCATCGAGGAGGGGTGATTTCAGGTCATTTTTGACCTAGAATCACCCCCTCTACATCTTTTTTCCCCTTTTCTTTCAATCTAAATAAGTGGTTTTCACAGATATAAAGTTTTTCCTTTTGTTTTTTTTTTTTGTGATTTCGTCGTCTAAGTGCGGCGTTGTGTTGTTCGTCGTCTTGTGCGGCGTTTGATTTCGTGTCTTATCTCGGCGTTCGTTTATTTCCTATTGAAAGATTTACATCAGTCAATTACAAAATCAACCAATGATTTGGGCGTCAATGTTGCAGATCCGGAAGCATGGGTATTTTGGTAACTTAGATTTTATCATATTATTTGTAGGCATTTTGTCGATGTATGCTATTAAATTGGGTGCTGTGAGTTTGTTCGTAAATTCACCCTTTAAGTTTTTAGCGATGTTTGTATTTGATGTACTCTATCAATTTGATTGAATGAATATCGTTTTGTTTTTGTCAAAAAAAGTAGAATAAACTATTTTGTCATACTAAAAGTAATTTGAGTCTCTATCATGTCATAAAAACCAATAAATAGCAAGAGATGAAGAGTGCAAAAATGAAGAAAACTTATAATACCAAATTGAAGAGGTACCATCCACTTGTTTCTTTAAGAAAGTGATGATGAACAACCATTTGTCATAAACTTTTTTATGAATAGCAAGGATGCAACAAAATGAAAATAAAAGCATCTTTTATCCTATTTTCCTAATCCACATAAAAAAATTCCCACATACCCATTTCAAACAACAATGATACAACAAAATAAAAGTAGAAGCAACCTTTATCCTATTTTTCTAATTCACATAAAAAATCTCACGTACACATTAAGGAATAAAAAAAACTATGAAAGAAAGTCTGACAAATGAACAAACAAACATCATATCAATGAAAAAATATTGCTTAAATATTTTACCAATCTAAGAGTAACTCGACTCCCTAATGTCATAGAAACCAAATAATAATCAAGAGATGAAGAGTAAAAGTGAGTGGAAAAACAGTAAACAAGATTGAAGATGAACTATCTAATTATTACTTGAAAGTGGTGAAGAACAAAACCCAAAATTTGGTGAAAGATATTACGTACTTATACACACAATCTTTTTCAATGTAGGACAAATAGTCTAATTAGTAGAAACTTTAAATATTGAGATCATATTTGTAGTTGTATATATGATGTGTGAGTGAATAGTCATATTTAAAAAATATGAGTTATGAAATACAAAAAAAAAAAAAAAAAGTAGTTCAAAGGTTAATATGATAAAAATGAATGCATTGGAGTTTATGATTCATAAATGAACACATAAAGAATGTGTGGATCCTTTTTAAACGTGTCACGTCATCACAATTCTTACTCAGGAATAGCTTAAACTTAGATTACAAAGATATATATATATATATATATATATATATATATATATATATATATATAGAGAGAGAGAGAGAGAGAGAGAGAGAGAGAGAGATAGATTGCTCTTAGGTTTTCAAAATTTCTCCTAAACACCTTAAAAGACCAAAATACCCCCAATGATAATTAATTGTCATTCCATACAGTAGTTAGCTGTCGCCAGCAACAAACAACTGTTGGAAATTTTCATTTAATAGTTTAGCAACACTTAAGTGTCGTTCACACCTTCTCTAGCAATTGAGATTTCATCAACAACTAAACAAACCTAAACTTCTCCAAAAACAAAATCGAAGAAAGTTGACCCGTGTTGGGTTTTACAAGAAATGTGTCAACAAATGTGATTTCTTTGACATTGGTTTGTTAAAGATCAATGATTGAATGAAGAATAGAGTTTTTTTTGCCCAAAGTTCAAGTTTCAAAAAAACTAAAGCGAGTTTGTTAAAGATCAATGATCAATGACATTGGTGTAAAAATAGGGCCTAACGGAAGTTATCTTCCGAAATACACCAAACGGGAGTTATCTTCCGAGCCTTTCGAAACACAACTCTCGATAAGTTTGTAAGGGTAAATTGGGAAATTAAGGGGGGGGGGGGGGGGTTGTGAGCCATATAAGGGGGCAAAAAGAGCAATTTCCCACACTACCAAAGAATCACCAAATAGGTTGTGTAATCATAATTTTCAATAATCACTTGTAATGTATTGGATGTAAATAGCTAAGATTTTATTAAATACTCTTAATTTGACTGGTTGTATATGATTTATGCATTCAATATAATCTTTTGTTTGCATCCATTCTTAATGCTTTTGTCGACGAGCATCAGAAGTCAGTTGATTCATTGGATCTCGCGTCATCATCCAGAAATGAAGGCATATTTTGAGGGTAGGTGAGGTTATATTTGAACCATAAAAAGTATATAATCAATTAAAAGCAATCACCAAATGAAATGTTATCCAAATCTAATTCTAGCACAATTTTCTCTAGACTTGTCATATTTTACTTGCGACCCTATTACCTAAACAACTTTTACAAACTTAATTTAGAATTTTTGTGACTTTAAGAAAGATCAAAACTAAGTGTGGTCTATGTGGTTCGATACAATTTATTTTTTATAAAACCGACATAAAACTTATTGTTGTACGAGGTTAGAGGATAGGTAAGATATCAGAAGGACCGAAAGGAGTACCAAAAGTCGGACAACGAAAAGGAAGAAACAAGCCCTTCAACAATCAGTAACAGTCAATATGGCCAACAACAACAAAGTAATACTAACATCACAGATGAACAACAACAGTCCAAGGAGGTTCACTCGATCAACCAAATCTGGGAACAATCAAAGACAGGTGGAGATCAAGACGGAAATCATTCAACTCCTACACACTCGAATCCATTAATCAAAATGGACCATGAAGATCTCATCAATCACCTAGTCGAGTTTTTAAATCGTTAATTATGGAACCAATTTCAAAATTAATTTTTAGTGTCACTAGCATCCACAGTGTCAACGCTAAACGTAACATAATTAAGTATTTTAAATTTAATCTTAGCATTTACATGTTAGTGACACTAAATTTAGTGTCAATGGCTTCCAATTGCTAAGTAGCGTCGCATTTATATACATTTCTAATATGCATTCAGTTTCAATTTTAGAGTCCACTTTTGTAAATGTTATTTAGCGTCAATAGGAAGCTAGTGTTAGTATCCAAGCTTTTATTTTCATTATTTTTTTGGACTTTCTATTGACGCTAAAAGGCTATTAGCGTCCACAATTTGCCTTTTGACATCCATATTTATGGTGACTCTAAAACAAAATTTGCTTGGATTGTGATAGGGTTGAAGGCATAAGCATGGTGAAACCCAACACAAAGTGCTTCTTAAAAGAGTGGTTGTCTATTCAAAATTAAATCAACACCATTGAAGGATGGTTTGAGATGAAAACTTGAGGTTAAATGTGAAATTCACAACCATATGCTGCCTAATTGTTGGAAGGTCATGCAGTTGTAGAACGTCTAACAATAGAATAGCATAAACATGTCAAAGATTTGACAAATCTTCATGTTCCACCGAAACACGTATTTCTTATTTTTTGGTCAAGTCGAGACATGTATTTTCATTATTGCAAGAACGAGTTCAGGTCCAAAGCGATATATTTTTTCTCTGTCATATTTTTGTTTTTACAAGTTTTCTTTGTCATATGTTAGTTCTTAATATATTTCTTTATTTATACCACCAATGATATTTTCGTATAAAAATAAAAGATCACCAAGTTTTTAAAAAAAGGAAGAATGTTAAAAAAAAAAAATTAACCAGGAAGAATATTTGTTGAAAAAAATATAGGGAAGGATGTCTATAGGAATTAATGTTATTTTTTCAGAAATATCTACAGTACTCACTAAATACATGTGAATTCTAGTTAACATAAACAAGAATCGTCAAAAGAAAAACATAAACAAGAGAATATAAACAATTAATAATCTTGAAAATTTATTTATATTTCTTAGAATTAAAGCACAAAAGTAACTCTTTTTTTTTTACGGGACAAAATATAACTCAATTGTTTCTTATAAAGCACTCAAATTATATAAATTTTGTATATTTCACTTGTTTATTGATCATGCCTTAGGTCATGATTATTGAAATCGGTGCAACAACCAATAAATATCAACAACAAAGTCAGTTTAATTTGCATAGAAAAAGAGAACAAATAGAAAGAAAGGAACTAAGCAAAGTATTAAAGCAATGGACCTATCAAAGTTAGAGAAAAATAAAGAAAAGGAAGCACTCATTTGTCAGATTTAGGTGCGAATTAGATGTTGTGTGGGGGTAGAATTGAAGCAAGTTATCAACCGCTGTGTTTACTCTAACAAAATGTCACCATCCAATAATGGTCGTGTCACTTTATTCATGAGAAAAAGAAAATGATTTAACAATTTCTTTTTTCATTTCTTTCGAAATATCCCCTTTTTCATTTAATTATTAAAACATCTCCTAATATTGCCCTAAAAATGATCTTGTATTATGTTGAGTTTAATGGGTACGATTCGATGGTTGGACCGACACTTACAATCGAATCAATAAGAATCAATTATTTATTCACGTCATACCATTAACATGAAGTATATTCTAGTGATCTTGTGAAATACATAATTGCTATTAAATTACTGTTTAAAATTATTTTAGACGCGTATTTTATATTCTTTGATAGTATTAATTTTTTTTAGGAAGGTCATTTGGTAGGGTTACTACGTTGTGCTCATTCGTTCCTCCGGATAATCTAGTTATCTTATGTCTGAGTTATTTGGAAGGAGCGGAATAAACACGTTTCCATCAACAGGTGGCTGATTCCTACAGCTTAGCAGAATCTGTCAAATTGCTATCTTTTCAATGGCTTAGGGCTAACATGTCCACCTTCGTTTATAGCTATCGCGACTGGTGGAACCACTCTTTGTATTGTATGGTGTTATGATATACTCCCTCCGGTTCTATTTATAAGAAACATTTTACTTTTTTGATTCATTGCATAAATGATGTATTTGGTCTATATTCTATACCAAGTACATTAATTACTCAATGAATCTAAAAAGTCCACTTTTTCTTATAAACTAGACTTTTAACCTGTGCGACGCACGAGTCTTCTTGACTATAATAGAGACCAATAAATAATTTTTAACCCGTAAGATCATGGGTTGATCAATAAACGCAAATTAGATTGTTAGAGATACAATATTACAATCAAATGATAATAAAAAAATTATAAAGAAAAAAGATAAAAAGAATACAAAATTATATTTCTGCACGGGTCAATTTTATTTATTACTTTTATAGTTAAACATAAAAAATTAATGCAGTTCATGGTTCCTAACAAATTATTTAGGGTAGCCGAGTTTGAATGGAAATTAGGGTATTCTGTTTGTAAACGTATTAAATAAGTGTACAACAACTTGTCACAAAAAAAATCTACAGAAACAATAGGTTAAGTTGTTGCAGACCTAATAAAATTAATAAATAATAAGAAAAATGATTAAAATATCTATTAATTTTTTGCTTTGAAAAATATTCACGGTTATTAGAGAGAGAAATGAAAAACATATATGATGCAAATTTAAAGCCAAAATTTTAGGATAGAGTTGTTGCAAACCTAATAACGGATTAGTGGAGGGAAAAAGTTAGGTTAAGACTTAACAAAATTAATAAATAAGGATAGGACCGGAGGGAGTAATCTTTAGGTTTTTGCCTTTTCATTTGGAGTGTGTTGTTTATGCACATGTAACTTGACATTGTATCTTTGTTGGTGGCTCGCTTTGCACATCTTGTGCGAGTTGAGTCACCAAAAATTTCTAACATACTATATATTTTGGCTTGTTTAAAAAAAAATTATTAATTTTTTTTTTAGGAGATGATGGTATTAATTCTTGGTAGTCATACTCAAATCATACTAATGAGTTAGTTGGGCTGCTCACTGGCGCGCTCAACTGCCCCTTAATTAGTTCATTTTTTTCTTCATAATTAATATGATAGCAAATTTGCTTATAAAAAACAAATGCTAGCCACTTCATGTTATTCTTATAAATATAAAATATAAGAAAAAAATACAATTTATGTGATCAGAAAAAAATACAATGAATGTGATTGTTAAACAATAATATAAACTGTTACAACATAACAGAGATTAATAATATAAACAATATACTTAGTTAGAGGTTTTGTTAATGCAGTAAAAAAGACACGACAAGTAGCATAGGAAGACAACAATGTCACCACCGACAACCTTTTTGTTTTGTCAACAAACAGCTTACACCTGGCATTACCTTCTCCTCGTAGAATGCACATTACAACTACACATGTTATACAGTACTTGTAGCACCTTACTCTTGTTCTTCTTACAATCCATCATTTACATTTCACACCCACGTGACAGAAAAACACAAACACATGTGTAACAAATAAACCAAACCAAACCAAAGTTCATTCCTTCCTTCCTTCCATACTGAGTTTCTTTTTCACTTTTTGGTTCATTCATTCATCCAAAATAATTACCATGAGAGCCACTGAAATTGTGTTGGTTCTGCTTTGGTTCCTACCAACAATGTTTTGCACCAATGTGGATTATGATCATAGAGCATTGCTCATTGATGGTAAACGTAGGGTCTTGATTTCTGGTTCTATTCACTACCCTCGTAGTACTCCACAGGTTTTATATATGTCTCTCTTTCATTCTGTTTTGTGAGTTTTTGCATTGTATTTGATTTTAAATAGTGTTCAATTTGTTGTTGTTGTTGTTACAGATGTGGCCAGACCTTATTCAGAAATCTAAAGATGGAGGACTTGATGTCATTGAGACCTATGTTTTCTGGAATTTACATGAACCTGTTAAAGGCCAGGTTCTCTTTGCTTAATTTCTTCCATCACATTCTTCCCATTTTCTTTCTTATTCCACTTGCTTTCAGCATTGCATATGTTAATGTGTGAAAGAAAAGTTTGCATTGCAGATAGAATTAGTAGTTTAAAAAATGTATATGTTAAGCTGAATTGCTAATGGTCGAAAGCATGAAATGTTGAATACCTTTTTGTGACGTGTTTGAATTGACTTATCTGAGCTTATGGACTGACATAAGCACTTCTAAGACTGTTTGAGAAAGTCTATTAAAACAACTTATTTGTATGAAAGTAATTTAACTTATTTATGTTTTGTCAATACAAATAGCTTATATACAAGCACTTATATGGTCTAAGTGCTTATTTTAAGTTGTTTATCTAAACATGGTCTTGATCTAGTTTTGAATGAAAAGACATAGATTAAGCTTAGAAAGACTATTCTAATTCATTGAAATAAAATGGACTTTTGCAGTATGATTTTGATGGGAGGAAGGATTTAGTGAAATTTGTAAAGGCAGTGGCTGAGGCGGGACTATATGTGCATCTCCGGATCGGTCCATATGTGTGTGCTGAATGGAACTATGGGTAAAGTTTGGTAATTTATGTGTATTATTTTCTTGGGGTGTCCATGTCTAATTGAGGACTTTAACTTCTTGACAGTGGTTTCCCTCTTTGGCTTCACTTCATTCCAGGGATTAAGTTCCGAACTGACAATGAACCATTTAAGGTAAGGTAACCTTCAGCTTAGTACTTCATGCTTTTGTCCTTAAATCCAAGTTCACTTGCCAGGAAACTTTGTCTTCAGGCTGAAATGAAGAGATTCACCGCTAAGATTGTCGATCTCATGAAGCAAGAGAAACTGTATGCATCACAAGGAGGACCAATAGTTTTATCTCAGGTTTTTTATCATTAAATACATGGTCTTTTTGAAGTATAGTTAATATATTTTTGTAGATATTAAGGTCAAAGCTCATATTTGTTAATGTGAGAGTATTTGTGCTTTCTAATGCCAGATTGAAAATGAGTATGGAAACATTGATTCTCACTATGGTTCTGCTGGTAAATCATACATCAACTGGGCTGCAAAAATGGCTACATCTCTTGATACAGGTGTTCCTTGGGTCATGTGTCAGCAAGGAGATGCTCCTGATCCAATCGTAAGTTTTATGTTTTAATACGCCAAATCAATTATTTTTCGATTTATGGTTTACTAGATTATGTGTTTTCTGGAAAAGAGTAATCTTAGTTTGCTAACCACTCGCAGATTAATACCTGCAATGGATTTTACTGTGATCAATTCACACCAAACTCTAATACAAAACCGAAAATGTGGACTGAGAATTGGAGTGGATGGTTAGCAACTTACTGTCCTTTTTTATATAAATCATTTCAATGAAATACGTTCCTCCAAACGTGTATAATGGATTTTGTATCTCCTTTCTTGTGCTACTAGTTCTTTTTGTTATTTTCTCAATCTTTTGAATTATTTGGAATGGTAGGTTTCTTTCATTTGGTGGTGCTGTTCCTTTTAGACCTGTGGAAGATCTTGCATTTGCTGTGGCACGCTTTTTCCAACGAGGTGGAACATTTCAAAATTACTATATGGTATTGCAACCTGAAATGTTGTTCACAAGTTCAAATTTATATGATAGTAGTACTTCACGCTAAAATTGGCTCTAAGAGGAATTAGCTGATGCTGTATCATTTTTTATTGCTTGCTCAAAAACAGTACCATGGAGGAACCAACTTTGACCGAAGTACCGGCGGACCTTTCATTGCTACAAGTTATGATTATGATGCACCGATTGATGAGTATGGTATGACTCCTTCAACCTTCATTCTGAATATCTGTTGTTCTTGTTGTAGCTATCACAAATGCACCACTGGTAACATATCAAAGAAGATAAATTAATAAGATTACATGCATAGTTTATTTCTTTTATGTAGAAGAGAAATTACACTGGACAATTTTGTGTGTGTGTGTTTAATATCTCTACTATATGCTGCAGGAATTATTAGGCAGCCAAAGTGGGGTCATCTTAAAGATGTACACAAGGCCATAAAGCTTTGTGAAAAAGCACTAATAGCTACTGATCCCAAGATTTCATCTCTTGGTCAAAACCTAGAGGTATAGGTGGTATGTATTGAAATTTTTGTCTGTTTGAAACATCTTACTCGACGATTTAGGATAGAATTTTCGGATCATTGTAACTAAAATTCTTCTAGTTTGTCAATCTTGTAAGTTTCTTTCTCTGGAAAATTCCCTGCATTGAGTGCAATTTTGCCACAGCCACTATTTTAGGCACTAACTAGATTAGGTCTTAACAGTCGTTTACTATTTAAAACGCAGGCGGCAGTTTATCAGACAGGATCTGTATGTGCTGCCTTTCTCGCCAACGTGGACACTAAAAATGATAAAACTGTAAATTTCAGTGGCAATTCATATCACTTGCCTGCATGGTCTGTGAGCATCTTACCAGATTGCAAGAATGTAGTGCTTAATACTGCAAAGGTTTGTCTTACCTTCATTTATGTTAAGTTGCTTCAATAACACGATTATCACAATCAAAGTAGATAGTTTAATTGAATAGAGTTGCTAAAAAAGTGTGATTAATCTATCTATAGCCAAGGTGTTTTCTCTTATTTGTTAGTCCAAAGTAAGTATGATGTAATAAAAATAACATTTTTTATGGCAGATTAATTCTGCATCTGCGATTTCAAACTTCGTAACTGAAGATATCGGTTCTTTAGAAACTTCAAGTTCAAAATGGAGTTGGATAAACGAACCTGTGGGTATTTCGAAGGATGATATATTGTCTAAAACGGGATTACTTGAGCAAATAAATACCACAGCTGATAGAAGTGACTATTTGTGGTACTCATTAAGGTACACAAGCCTCCAAATTCGAAAGATATTTGCTCTGACTAATGTTTCTGTACTTCTTGATAACTCTTCTCTTGTATTTTTTAAAGCCTTGATCTTGCGGATGATCCCGGTTCTCAAACTGTCCTGCACATTGAATCACTTGGCCATGCCCTTCATGCATTCATAAACGGCGAGCTTGCAGGTAAATATTTGTTAGGGTTTTTATAGTTTTTTGTATTTTCGATGTCTCAAAGAGCCTCTTTTTTTATTGAATCTCAAACAAAATTGTTTGAAATTAAAAACACTTCCCACATATGAAGATAAAGAAAAGTTAAGGTGTTTATAAGCGTTGGAGAGTTTGAGACCACTAGTTCGAACTTTTGGACCTTTGGCCTCCACACTATAAACACAAACTAACCAGCTATGTTCCTACACTCCAGTTAGGCATGTGCCATAATCCAACAAAAACCCAGGTTGATGATAAATCAAGTTAAGAATATCAGTTGCTCATAGATGTTCCTTCCAAAAATGTTAAGAATTTATTGTTTTTAAGTTCGTATATTATTACTCCCTCAAAAACAAAAGTTCTTATATTATTGAATAGTAACTATTATATGATATCATTGACAACTTTTCAGGTAGTCAAGCAGGAAACAGTGACAAAGCTAAACTTAATGTGGACTTCCCGGTCACACTAGTTGCTGGAAAGAACAAAATTGATCTGCTGAGTTTAACAGTGGGACTTCAGGTTCAGTTTTTCTGGTTTATTTTAGTATGAAATTTTGGATTTGCTCATTAATTTCCACTGCACAGATTGTCTTGCTCACCAAATGATTTCTCTCATGATTGCGATAAACTAATATGAACCACATATACACATCAGAACTATGGAGCTTTTTTTGACACAGTGGGAGCGGGGATCACTGGTCCCGTGATATTGAAAGGTTTGAAGAATGGCAACAACACTCTTGATCTATCCTCTCAGAAGTGGACATATCAGGTCAGTCTTAACTTTTGATCAAAGACTATTTATTATTCTTTCTTTATTGAATCACTTTAACGGAGATACATTGTTAATGGAGTTAATTTTTTTGATACAGATTGGCCTAAAAGGTGAAGATTTAGGTCTGTCTAGTGGAAGTTCCGGAGGGTGGAATTCACAGTCTACTTTCCCTAAGAACCAACCATTGATTTGGTACAAGGTAATTTTATTTTCAATGTATTGTTTCCCTTGATATAAGTTAGGGAATTTCAAATTAAAAGATTGGTGCTATATGAAAAATATTTTTTTTGCTACTAACCAATGTAATACATGTTGCACCAGACAAACTTCGATGCTCCATCCGGCAGTAATCCAGTTGCGATTGACTTCACGGGAATGGGAAAAGGTGAGGCTTGGGTAAATGGACAAAGCATTGGGCGATACTGGCCTACATATGTCGCTTCAAATGCCGGTTGCACAGACTCATGCAACTATAGAGGACCTTATACTGCATCCAAATGTCGCAAGAATTGTGGAAAACCATCACAGACCTTGTAAGTGTTGCAAATTTTCAATGAAAAAAAGTTTAAACAAGAAAATAACCTTGATCTATGATGTTACTGAGACTCTAATCCCATCTCGCAGATACCATGTACCACGATCGTTTTTGAAACCAAACGGCAACACTCTTGTATTGTTTGAGGAAAATGGCGGTGATCCAACACAAATATCTTTTGCTACAAAACAGCTAGAAAGTGTGTGTGCACATGTATCTGATTCTCACCCACCTCAAATAGACTTGTGGAACCAAGATACAGAATCAGAGGGAAAAGTTGGGCCTTCACTGTTGCTCAACTGTCCTAATCAAAATCAGGTAATCTCTTCCATCAAATTTGCAAGCTATGGAACACCATTAGGGACGTGCGGAAACTTCTACCGCGGACGCTGCAGCAGCAACAAGGCGCTGTCAATTGTAAAGAAGGTGCTTATCTGGATTCCTGTTCCCTTATTAATTTGTTATGTTTCACTGTGGTTTAGATTGACTATGTTGGGTATGGCTCATAGTTTACTGATATATGAGTAGGTTGCTTGAGCTGGTGAGTATAATAGAAAATCAACTAACTAATCAACTAGTTGTTTTTAAACACAAGCAGTAATATGTAACACTGAGCTTGAACAATAGAAAACCACTACAACCACTTTGCAGTTTTAGACGTAGACACAATTGGCTGAACTATGTGATCAAATCTTGATTTTTTTGTTGGTTTTAAAGAGGTTAACGGCGAAACTCGCACACTATGTGCATAGAGATGGAGAATTGTGGGTTCAACCCGAGCTCCAACGTATCAAATGTCCCCACAGCCTTTTACCATATGAGTTGCACTTACAGGACAATCTCTTGTGTTGTTTTTTTTCTGTTTTTCATATATGTTTTCTTTTGAACCAGTGTTGTTGTGACATACCAAAATTATCTTGTTAACAGGCCTGCATTGGATCAAGAAGTTGTAGTGTTGGAGTATCAACTGATACATTTGGAGACCCTTGCAAAGGAGTGCCAAAGAGTTTAGCTGTTGAAGCTACTTGTGCATAGACAGACATGTAACATGTTGCTCCAAGAGCACTCCTCAGTTTTCTTCCACTCTTATCTTCAATTCTTCTTCCCTGTCTAAATTAGAATTGTATTCTAGGAACATCCCAAATTTTTTTTTTCATTTAGAATAGTTTAGTACCACTTGCAATAAAAGAAACAAAAATGTGGTCCATATGGTGATGTTTGATACGTGATAAAACGGTGTTCTTTTGTTGTTGTAGTAGTGAAAAGGATGGTATTGGTAATGGTCCCATATACTTGTAATACAAGTTTCCCTCAGTGTGAGGAACCTGAACAGTGAAAAGTGGAAAATTTGGACTTCTGTAGTATGAACCAAGTTGGTTTATTAGTTGGAAAATGATGTATTTGAAATTTTTCTTCTTGTGATGAAGGTAACGAGAGAGTAGATTTTTTTTTTTTTTTGAGAGAGAGAGGAGATTGAATTAATCAACATTAGAAAAAATTTGTGTTGAGTTCTATTAATAATACTTCTGTTGATATCCTAACATTTGAATGAAAATATAATATATGATTTATTCAAAAACTTTATATTTTTTATTTTAATCACCTGTATTATTTTAAAAAAAAAATGGTGACTTTTATAATAATATAATTATAAAGAGTAATCAAGGCTTATTTTCTTCGTATTTTACATGCATATATATAAGTTTTAGTAAAAACAAAAAATTTAACGTATCATATCTTAAATTTTAAAAAACATATCTGTGCTTCATAGCATGCTCACTTGTACGCCCAAATGTAACGAAAATCGGGGTCTAACTCAACCTTACAAAATCGGCTTATACGGTGAAGAGTGTCTCCTCTTTATAAACTTTTATCAAGAATCCTATATATCCGATGTGGGACTAGATATCCGATGTTGGACTAAATCCCGTTGAGTGTTGACCGCTAACACCAAATGCCCTTAATTTGGAAATGCTAACAATTGTCATAAGGGCGCTTGTTTAGAAGTTTAAAGTGAAAATTTTATCTTAGAAATTGTGTATTCAATACATTGAAACAACAAAAAGTATTTTTTTTCTACAAAATTTTTATCAATTATTTCTATTTTTGAATCTTTAACAAGTGTTCTTAAAGCATTTGTTAGCATATCCCTAATTACTTCTATGAAGCTGTTTTTTTTGTTCATAATCAATATGTAGAATTTATTCTTTTTTTATTTTTAAATACAAAGAAAAAAGTGTTCTCAATACTTTTTGTCTCATGAGCTGCAGAAATATATCGATCCAAATTGATTCAGTTGGTAAAAAAAATGTCTCGTATCCTATAAGGTATGAATTCAATTCTCGCAACTATAATGAAAAATGGATGGCTAATTTATAAATACCCCTAGTGAACCCGTCATCTAAAAAAAAAAAGTTATCTAAACTTTTTTTATATAAAATAAAGTAAAAATATGCAATGTATGTAAATAATGTGATAATAAAAAAGTATAATAAACGTGTTTGAGTTGGTTAAACAATGCTAAGTTTGTGGAGAATGAAATTGCAGTTCAAGTTTTCAACCCCCACATGAACACATTTTTAAAGTTGTTTTATGATTCAACAAATGTAGAGAATCCAATTTGATATCTCTAATGAGGGCAAAAATCCTCTCTATTTTATTTTATTTCTACAACTTAGAGGTGTCTATTATAGTTTTAGAATGAATTAATGCACATATTTTTTAAAAATTTAATAATAATTAGATTTTAGTTTACGAACTAGTTAGATATATTTTTGTACTAAAACTATAATAATACGATTAGATAATTTAGATGTTGAGTTCAGTAAGAATTTTACCTAACATTTATCAAATGTTACAAGATCTAAATAGTAACATTTGTTTTTTATTTAGTTACAATTTTTAAGTGTTACTAAATCTCATATATATGTTGTAGTGCCATTAGGCCATCACCGGTTCTATAACATGAGCCTTTGTGAAAAACCCGAAATCACATTATTTGCTAAGCTATATAGACCATGCAAGTTATTTATTCAATGAATTTAAAAAGTGAAAAATCGTTTATAATTCGGACTAGAGGGCGTATTAGCTTGTTTCTCCTCATAGTAGCTACATTATATATAGCTAGTTAGCTACACGTGTTATATTACTCTTGTTCTTCTTCAAAGCATCATCACTTACATGTCACACCTACGTGACCAAAAAACACAAACACATGTGTAACAAATAAACCAAACCAAACCAAAGTCCAATCTTTCCTTCCCTAGTGAGTTTCTTTTTTCCTTTTTGGATCATTCATTCTTCTAAAATAATTACCATGAGAGCCACTGAAATTGTGTTGGTTCTGCTTTGGTTCCTACCAACAATGTTTTGCACCAATGTGGATTATGATCATAGAGCATTGCTCATTGATGGTAAACGTAGGGTCTTGATTTCTGGTTCTATTCACTACCCTCGTAGTACTCCACAGGTTTTATATATGTCTCTCTTTGATTCTGTTTGTGTGTTTTTGCATTGTATTTGATTTTAAACAGTGTTTAATTTATTGTTGTTGTTTATAGATGTGGCCAGACCTTATTCAGAAATCTAAAGATGGTGGACTTGATGTCATTGAAACCTATGTTTTCTGGAACTTACATGAACCTGTTAAAGGCCAGGTTCTCTTTGCTTGATTTCTTCTCTCACATTCTTACCATTTTCTTTGAGCATTGCATTGCATCTGTTCATTGCTTGCAGGAAAAGAAAACGAAGTGTCTATGTTAAGCTGAATTGCTAATTGTTGAAAGAATGACTGAACAAGTTTGGGTCGACTTATTTGAGTTTATCTACTGACATAATCTCTCCAAGATACATAATGAAACATGTTAATTATATGAAAACAATATGACTTTGTTTTATCTTTGGTAAATAGAAATATCTTATACATAAGCACTTAATTAAGTAGTTTATCCAAACATGGTCTTGATCTACTATAAGCTTAGAAAGACTTTCTTAATTCATTGAAATGAAATGGATTTTTGCAGTATGATTTTGATGGGAGGAAGGATTTGGTGAAATTTGTGAAAGCAGTAGCTGAGGCAGGTCTATATGTGCATCTCCGGATTGGTCCATATGTTTGTTCTGAATGGAACTATGGGTAAAGTTTGGTAATTTATGTGTATTGTATTTCGGGGGTGTTCATGTCTAATTGAGGGCTTTAACTTCTTGACAGTGGTTTCCCTCTTTGGCTTCACTTCATCCCAGGGATTAAGTTCCGAACTGACAATGAACCATTTAAGGTAAGGTAACCTTCATCCTGCTGCTTCATGCTTTTGTCCTTAAATCTGAGTTCACTTGCCAGGAATCTTTGTCTTCAGGCCGAAATGAAGCGATTCACCGCTAAGATTGTCAATCTCATGAAGCAAGAGAAACTGTATGCATCACAAGGAGGACCTATAATTTTATCTCAGGTTTTTTATCATTAAATACAAGTATAGTTAATATATTTTTGAAGATATTAAGGTCAAAGTTTATATTTGTTAATGTGAGAGTATTTGTGCTTTCTAATGCCAGATTGAAAATGAGTATGGAGACATCGATTCAGCCTATGGTTCTGCTGGTAAATCATACATCAATTGGGCAGCAAAAATGGCTACATCTCTTGATACAGGTGTTCCTTGGGTCATGTGTCAGCAGAACGATGCTCCTGATCCAATCGAAAGTTTTATGTTTTGATATGTCAACGTTAACTGTTTTTTGGTTTATGGTTTACTAGGTTACCTGTCTTCCAAAAAAGAGCAATCTTAGTAGCTGCCTGCATTCTTCTTACTTGATTTTTACTTTAACTGCATGCAGATTAATACCTGCAACGGATTTTACTGCGATCAATTCACACCAAACTCTAAAACAAAGCCAAAAATGTGGACTGAAAATTGGAGTGCATGGTTAGCAACTTAGCATCCTTTTTACATAAATAATTTAATCGAATTGTTTTTGTTATTTTCCAAATCTTACTTGAATTCTTTGGAATTGTAGGTATCTTTTATTCGGTGGTGGGTTTCCTCACAGACCTGTGGAAGATCTCACATTTGCTGTCGCACGCTTTTTCCAACAAGGTGGAACATTTCAAAATTACTATATGGTATTGCAACCTGAAATGTTGTTCACAAGTTCAATTTAATATGATAGTAATACTTCAGGGAAAAAATTGGCTCTAGGAAGAATTACTATATGCTCCTTTCTTGATCAATTTTTATTGCTTGCTCAAAAACAGTACCATGGAGGAACCAACTTTGACAGAAGTACCGGCGGACCATTCATTGCTACAAGTTATGATTTTGATGCACCGATTGATGAGTATGGTATGACTCTTCAACCTTCACACTGAAATCTATTGTTCATGTTGTAGCCGTCACAAATACAACACTGGTAATACATCGAAGAAGATCAATTGATGATATCGCATGCATAGTTTATTTCTTATATGTAGAAGAGAAATTACACTGGACAATTGGATTTTTCTAATATCTTCGCTACATGCTGCAGGAATTATTAGGCAGCCAAAGTGGGGTCATCTTAAAGATGTGCACAAGGCCATAAAGCTTTGTGAAGAAGCATTAATAGCTACAGAACCCAAGATTACTTCTCTTGGTCCAAACCTAGAGGTATAGATGGTTTATATTGAAATTTTTTTCGTTTGAAACATCTTATTCCGCATCTTAGGATATAATTTATTTTGCAACTAAAACTCATCTGGTTTGTCAATCTTTTAAGATTCTTTCTCTGGAATATTCCCTGCATTGAGTGCAATGTTGCCACAACCACTATTTGGGGAACTAACTAGATTAGGTCTTAACAGTCTTTGACTATTTAAACCGCAGGCGGCAGTTTATAAGACAGGATCTGTATGTGCTGCCTTTCTCGCCAATGTGGACACGAAATCTTATAAAACTGTAAATTTCAGTGGCAATTCATATCACTTGCCTGCATGGTCTGTGAGCATCTTACCAGATTGCAAGAATGTAGTGCTTAATACTGCAAAGGTTAGTCATACCTTCATTTGTGTTAAGTTGCTTCAATAACAACGATTATCGCAATCAAAATAGATAGTTTAATTTAATAGAGTTTCTAAAAGGTGTGATTAATCTATTTATAGCCAAGGTGTTTTCTCTTATTTGTTAGTCCAAAGTAAGTAGGATGTAATGAAAATAACATTTTTTTTTATGGCAGATTAATTCTGCATCTGTGATTTCAAACTTCGTAGTTGAATCTTCAAAAGAAGATATCACTTCTTTAGAAACTTCTAGTTCAAAATGGAGTTGGATAAATGAACCTGTGGGTATTTCGAAGGATGATATATTGTCAAAAAATGGATTACTTGAGCAAATAAATATCACAGCTGATAGAAGTGACTACTTGTGGTACTCATTAAGGTACACAAGCCTCCAAGCTTGAAAGATGTTTTCCATGATTATGTACTTCTCGATAACACTTCTATTGTATTCTTTTGAAGCGTTGATCTTAAGGATTATCCTGGTTCTCAAACTGTCCTTCACATTGAATCGCTCGGCCATGCCCTTCATGCCTTCGTAAACGGCAAGCTTGCAGGTAATTATTCGCTAGGATTTTATGGTTTTATATTTTGAAATTCTCAAAGAGCCTGTGTTATTGAAATTCAAATGAAGTCGAGGTTGATTTTAAAACAAGTAAAAATATGAGTTGATCATGGATTTTTTTTTTTTTGGAGGGAGAGTTAATCATGGATGTTCCGTCCAAAAATGTTCATAATTTATTGTTTCAATTAAGTTCTTGAATTATTAAATAATAACTTTCTATGATATTATTGATGAATTCTTAGGGAGTCAAACCGGGAGCAAAGACAAACCTAAGCTTAATGTGGACATCCCAATCAGAGTAATTTCTGGAAAGAACAAAATTGATCTGCTGAGTTTAACAGCTGGACTTCAGGTTCAGCTTTTCTTGTTTTTAGTTTCCAATTATGCATAGAATAGCTTGCTCCTCCAATGATTTCTCTCATTACTATATCTAAGCTAACATGAACCATATGCACATCAGAACTATGGAGCCTTTTTTGACACAGTGGGAGCAGGGATCACCGGTCCCGTGATATTGAAAGGTTTGAAGAATGGCAACAACACTCTTGATCTCTCCTCTCAGAAGTGGACATATCAGGTCAGTCTTCACTTTTGATCGAAGACTATTTATTAGTCTTAATGAAGATACATGGTTAATGGAGTTAATTCTTTTGATACAGGTTGGCCTAAAAGGTGAAGATTTAGGTCTGTCTAGTGGAAGTTCCGGAGCGTGGAATTCACAGACTACTTTCCCTAAGAACCAACCATTGATTTGGTACAAGGTAGTTTTATTTTCAATTTATTGTTTCCCTTGATATAAGTTATGGAATTTCAAATTAAAAGAATGCTACTTTATGAAATTTGTTTTTTGCTACTAACCAATGTCATACATGTTGCATTAGACAAAATTTGATGCGCCATCCGGCAGTAATCCAGTTGCGATTGACTTCACAGGGATGGGAAAAGGTGAGGCTTGGGTAAATGGACAAAGCATTGGGCGATACTGGCCTACATATGTTGCTTCAAATGCCGATTGCACAGACTCATGCAACTACAGAGGACCTTTTACTCAAACCAAATGTCACATGAATTGTGGAAAACCATCACAGACATTGTAAGTGTTGCAAATTTTCAATGAAAAAGAGTTTAAACATGAGAAAAAAATCTTGATCTATGATGTGACTGAGATATTAATCCCATCTCACAGATACCACGTGCCACGGTCGTTTTTGAAACCAAACGGCAACACTCTTGTATTGTTTGAGGAAAGTGGCGGTGATCCAACAAAAATATCGTTTGCTACAAAACAGCTGGGAAGTGTGTGTGCACATGTATCTGATTCTCACCCACCTCAAATAGACTTGTGGAACCAAGCTACAGCATCAGGGGAAAAGGTAGGGCCTGCACTATTGCTCAACTGTCCTAATCATAATCAAGTAATCTCTTCCATCAAATTTGCAAGCTATGGAACACCACTAGGGACGTGTGGAAACTTCTACCGCGGACGCTGCAGCAGCAATAAGGCGCTTTCAATTGTAAAGAAGGTGTTTATCTGGATTCCTGTTCCCTTGCTAATTTCTTATGGTTCACTTTATGTTGAGTATGGCTCATAGTTTATTGATATGTGAGTAGGTTGCTTGAGCTAGTAAGAATACTAGAAAATCAACTAATCAACTCATAGTATTTAAACACAAGCAGTAATATGTAACCACTTTGCAGCCGTAGACGTATACACAATTGGACGAACTCCGTGATCAAATCTTGTTTTTTTTTTTTTTTGGTTTTAAAGAGGTTAGCGGCGAAACTCACACACATTATGTGCAGAGAAGTAGAGAATTGTGAGTTCGAACTTGCGTTCCAACATATCAAATGTCCCTACAACAAGTTACCATCTAAGTTGTACTCACGGGACAATCGCTTGTGTTATTTGTTTGTGTTTTTCATATTTGTTTTCTTTTGAACAAGAGTTGTTGTAACATACTAAAATTATCTTGTTAACAGGCCTGCATTGGATCAAGAAGTTGTAGTGTTGGAGTATCAACTGATACATTTGGAGACCCTTGCAAAGGAGTGCCAAAGAGTTTAGCTGTTGAAGCTACTTGTGCATAGACAGACATGTAACATGTTGCTCCAAGAGCACTCCTCAATTGTCTGCCACTCTTATCTTCAATTCTTCTTCCCTTTCCAAATTCGAATTGTATTATAGGAACATCCCAATTTGTTTTTATTTCAATTAGAATAGTTTAGTACCACTTGCAATAAAAGAAACAAAAATGTGGTCCATATGTTGATGTTTGATACGTGATAAAACGATGTTCTTTTGTTGTTGTAGTAGTGAAAAGGATGGTAATGGTCCCATATACTTGTAATACAAGTTGCACTCAGTGTGAGGAACCTGAACAGTGAAAAGTGGAAAATTTGGACTTTTGGAGTATGAACCAAGTTGGTTTATTAGTTGGAAAATGATGTATTTGAAACTTTTAATCTTTAATATGTCCAACTGTCGTTAGAATATAGTGAGCTTTTGGATAAATTGAACCTTCCACTATTGAGGAATATAAGTTCAAATTTTGGAGTACAAAAGCAAAAAACTTATAGCACATTGTGGTAGGTGTAAGAAACTATATGAGATTTCAGAAACTTATAGCAAGCACAATGAGATTTAAGAAAATGTTTGTCATAGGAAACAATATGGTTGGCTCTTATTAGTCTTGGATACACAAAATAAACAGAAATCTTAATGGAGCATGTTGATTTCATGTATCAAAATTACTTTGCCTTTTTTTTTTTTACACTATCAAACTCAAATTTATGAGCAACTCTTCTGTGAATATTTTATTTCTCTTTTAAATTTTTCATGTGCGTCCAACTAAGTATTTCTTCAAAAAAAATTATGGTAATTTTTTTTTTGAACTGACAAACTTAAGATTTGACTTGTCCGGAATATAAATTTCACTTTTTTCAGTACATAAATCTTTGACAAAAATTGGCATTAGATTTTAATATTAGGATGAAGGTGTGTATTTTGCTATTTCAAAAAATTTGTAGGGATAGATGAATAATTTAGAGGGTATGCGTTAAAATTTTCTTATTTGGAGGGTTTGTGTTAAAATTTGCTTAAATAGCCTAACTCAATTTAAAATAGGAGCACATTAGAGCAAACTGAAATTAACAGCTCTACTATTGTAAGTCCAAATGATGAATAGTTGATACTATATTATAATAAAAAGATGGAAAAGATTGTTATTACTTATTAATGTTATCAACAATTCTTATGAAAATTAATCATCGTCTTAACTTAAAGAACAAAAAAAGTTAATTTCTTGTAATTAAATGTATTTTATAGTCTGATAATGAAATAACATGGGTGCCCTTTCTTGAGACTATGATAACGAGGTATCCCAACGTGGCCAACCTGTTACAACCTTTTTCCATTGCTACTTTTCCCCTCCTGAATAATAACAAAATTTGTGTTATTTGAAATCCTACAAAATACTTGTCAATCTAGTTTGTTTTTCATTGAATTAGAGAAAATAATGATTTTGTTCATAAAACCTTAATCTAATTGACAATTCTAATATAATTTGGCTAGACATTTTTTGTGGATACTCGAGTTCAAATCGAGATCATTCTTATTTGTGTGCGAGTTTTTATACAGTGATTATCACTTCATTGCCGTCCAAAACTCATTTTTAAAACAAATTATATGTTTATGTTATGTCAAATATTAAATTGTGTATACACAAAGTTTTTGTGAATAACCAAATGAAAAATTTCGAATTCAAATCTAAAACACAGCATAAAATGTAGGGTTAAATATGTTTTTGGTCCCTATAAATATACCAATTTTTCGTTTTAGTCCCTCTAAAATTTTCCTTCAACTTTTAGTCCCTATAAAATTTTCAATCACTAATTTTGGTCCCTATTTTTGAGTTAATTTTAGTTTTTTTTTAAATGAAATTGTGCAGAAATGTGTATAATATTGTAAAAATCTTTCCAAAAAAAAAATTAGAATTTTTTAGTAAAACATAAATTTAATATGAATTTTTAACCATAAACAATATAAAAATTCATATTAAATTCATGTTTTGTTAAAAAATTCTAAATTTTTTTGGGTGAGATTCTTATAATATTATGAATTTTTTTGCAAAATTTTATTCAAAAATATGAATTCTACATATGAGTTTACTTTAAAGGAGGGACCAAAAGTGAAGATGAAAAATTTTATAAGGACTAAAAGTTGAAGGAAAATTTTAGAGGGACTAAAACAAAAAGTTGGTATATTTATAGGGACCAAAAATATATTTAACCATAAAATGTATGTAGTTCATTATAACAATATCTGTATTTTACGCTACAAATATATTTCTCTAATACTTTAACAAAAATAAATATTTCTCTTTTTTTTTTTGAATAAATAAATATTTCTCTAAATACATATGATACAATAAAAAAAGTTAAAATTGTTTTTTTTTAATATAACAAAAAGCTAAAATTGTAATTTACACCCCTCTTTAGCTTTGCAATTTGATATATTTCGCTGTATTAACCATTTTTTCTGATCCCAAATTGGTTTCTTACACATAATAGGGTTTGGGTTTCTCTCCTTCCATTCCACCATTTTCTTCTCCTCCTCATTCCCAATTTCAATTCCAATTCACCATTTTTTTCTTCACCGATTCGTTTCTAGGGTACAATTTCATCAATTCTCGATTGATTTTTCAAATTAGGGTTTCGCGTTTTCACTCCAAAGGCCGTCCATTGTTGCTGCAATTTCAGGCTTTTGGAGCTTCTGGGTCAAAAGGGTTCATCCATTTCTGTCATTTTCAATCAAAAACCAATCAACAAAAAATAAAAATGTAATTTTTAATCGTTTTTATTATCTTATGATATCTTATATCATTGATGTTTCATTTTCATGATGTATGAATTTATTTAATTTTGTTTAAATTTTGTCTCTTTAAACATTGTTATTTAATAATAATGTGTGACTTTTGAGTATATTTTTAAATTTTTTTTTCTTGTTTCTGTTCAGAGAAAAAGGTCAACGAATTATTGGTGGTGAGTTGTGGGCTGAGCCTACAACCTTCGTTAGAAACTGGAGCTATCACAATGTTGGGTGTCAATCGTTGTTGTTTCAATTTCTCTAGTGGTTTTCTCCATCTAGCTGAATGGCACCCCTTAGAATAGCCATGTTTTATTGGGCTTGAAGCCCTTCCTTTTCCTTTAAGGTAATCATCATCATCAATCATATTTTGTGTATAGTTATGGTAAAATCCTATTTTGATTTCATATGTTTTGCGTTAACCCTCCGGTTCCTGAGGGAATTGGCCCATTAATCCGGAGTTCTAAGAGGAAGGGGGCCTAGTAATCCGGAGTTCCACAGGGAAGGGACATGGTAATCCAGAGTTCGGCCGGGAGGTAAGTAAAGTCTGGCCAAGAATTGGTCCACCCTGGAATTGAACTTGGGTTCTCCACAACGATTTGTCCATTAGTGGAGCTCATTAACTATCGGAGCCCAATATATTGTATTTTTTCTTTCATATATTGAAAACCCCCTTTTGATGAGAGATTTATGTGTTGCAGGGTCAGAAGAAAAGTTAGTTGTTAGGAAGATATTTGAATTGGCCATTTGGGGTGAGTGAGTTAGGTTGATGCTGTGATGGCAGATTATAGGAGTTTTTCATTTACGAAAATGATTGGCTGCTGGAGTTGCTTTGGGTTGATAAAAAAACAGCCAAGACGTGGACGGACGAAACGCGGCATCAAAAAATTTCTCTCCCAAGGGCTTTTGACGGATGGAGAAACTGAGTATGATGAGGTGTCTTATAGTGGTGACTATACAAGTAATACAACCAGTGGAGATGATAGTGAGCCGCAAAATTTACCAAATCGTTCCGAGGAGATTTTGAACTTCAGAGCGGAGAATGGCATGATTTGTAGGCCTTTTCCTGTTAAGGAGACTGTCAAGCTTGTTCGATCGGAGGTAACTGGGAACTGCTTTTCTGTTTTTGCTGTAAAGGTTCTTTCAATTTTTAGTGGTGATGAAACATCTAAACTAGGTTGACTAGTGTGGATGCGCGAATAATTTTGAGTTCAATATTGGTGAAAACTGTACTCATGTGTGTTGATTTCTCTAAGGTTTCCATAGCCTTAGCTGAACTGTGTTAAATTTATTTGATATATTATTTCGAAAGAAGACTTTGTCAAAAGGAGGTTGGCTATAGTTGTTTGACACTATTTTTATCAAAGTTTGGTAACTTGACTTCATGTTAAGGTTGGACTTTAAAATTGTACCCATGTTAAGGTTGACTTGTATAGATAAAAAATTTATCATGTATAGTTTTGCTGTTGAGTCACGTGGTTATTTGTCTTGAAGCAAAATTTATCTATTGTATTGGTATTGGATATCTTTTTGGTCGTAACTCACCTTTATTTAAATTATGTCACTCTTTTAGGATGAAAACGGGAACAAGATGTTAAATGAGTACATTCGAGAGTATAAGATTGGTTCCGGTAGCTATGGCAAAGTGGTAAGTGAAGTGTTTGTGGAGTTACTCTTTCTCTTTTCTCAATGAAGTTGCTTTCCTGACTCCCTTCCCTGATATGCATTGCAGGCTCTTTATCAAAGTAGCGTTGATGGACAGCATTATGCTATTAAGGTAAGGAAACTTTTAGTGTTAACAGGCAGACCACTTTATGATTGGAATTTTTAACAGAGCAGAAGTCACTTTTCCTGATAATACGGAAGTGTGACGGAGGTATATTGTTGGACTAGCCAGTGAGACTGAGTAATTGAGCATGTGTTATATTAAAAGATTGAAAAGAACCCATAAACCAATCAATGGCAACATACATGTTTTTACTGTTATTATCAAGATAAGGACATTGCTGATGATTTATTGAAGTTAATTGTTTTGAACTGTAGTCTTTTCATAAGTCTCACTTACGGAAGCTTCGAGTTGCTCCATCCGAGACTGCCATGACTGATGTACTACGTGAGGTATATTTCTTCTAGTATCTTTCTTTTGATCAACACTGGAGGTATCCCCATTGCATGTTTGGGGCATTGGCTTCTTATTAATGTGCTCGATCATAATTTATGTTAGAAACGTGTTTTAAGTGTGAATATATACTGAATCTGGTCAACTAGTTGCTTATCACCTAGTGGGGCTACTGCTTTATTTTCCAGTTTATACCTACTAAGAGTATATGGAAACTACTACTTAATTTCTGCTCCTAGATGTTCATTATTGTGGAATTTATTGTCACTTGTTCTTTTTATGCAGTAGGATGCATATAGGTCAATCTCAGAAAATATAAATGCTGGCATCTTCTATATGTCCATTAATTTTCTTATGGAATATATTTTCATTTGGTTTTATGATTGAACAGTAGCATGCATTTAGGCCAGTTTTAGAGATTATGAATAATGCTTTTTTTTTTTCTTCATTTTGCCAATGCTTTATATTCCAATTTTGCAGTTTTTTGATTCTCGTTTTATGCATCTTATGATTTATTACCTTTGTTAACTCTATTGTTTTAGACGTTGTTTAGTGCCCCTTCAGTAGTTTAAGAGGCATGCTTGCTTTATTTTCAGGTGCTTATCATGAAAATGCTAGAACATCCTAATATAGTCAATCTCATCGAAGTGATTGATGACCCAGAGTCGGATGACTTCTACATGGGTACTCAATTCGTTTCTTATTGATTTTGCTTTGTAGTGAGTAATGTTCTGTGCTTAACTGATAACGTTTACTTGTACAGTACTTGAATATGTGGAAGGCAAATGGGTCTGTGAGGGTTCTGGTCGACAATGTGCCATAGGTGAAGAAACCGCTAGGAAATACATGCGCGATATAGTCTCGGGATTAACATATCTTCATGCTCATGTATTATCTCTCAACCGATCATTTTGTGTGTTAAATGTTAATGTTGACTAATCTCTCTCTCTAAGACACACACTCATGCAGTGCTTGTTGTCTTCCCAATCTCTGCTTGTTTAGTCCATGCATTTCACATTATCGTTTTTTTTTTTTTTATAAAAATAACATTTTTATTGGATTGGATAAGAGAACTAGATACTGTTACAATTTCTTTGCTTTGTATGTTTATCCTTAATGCTTTTCATATTAGTTTTGTTTGTCTGTGTGAAACTTAAATTTGACATTCAAGTCTAAAGTTGTCTGCAATTACGTTTTTGCGCATCCTAATATAAAGAAATACATGTTATTAGATAAGCATGCATGAAAAACTTCTTTTTTTGTAGATGGTTACACTCATTCATTTTATATGCTTAGAAATAACTGTAACCATGGTGGTAATTATTTTACTGTTTGAAACGCAGAATATTGTGCACGGGGATATAAAACCTGATAATCTATTGATTACTCGCGATGGGACTGTAAAGATAGGGGATTTCAGTGTTAGCCAGGCTTTTGAGGTAATACTGAACTAAATGATAGTTGAAAGATATTAAAGATGATAAGTTTACTCATTAGTCTTTAGCATTATTTTATGCATGAAACTCGAACGAAAGGTACAGTATCAAAGTCGGGACCCACATTAACTATTTCCTGTGATTGAAATTGAAAATATTTGGCTGAAAGATATGAAAGCTGATGAATATTTCACTTGAAACTAGAAATTCATTATTGTGCCAATTGCATAATTTATACGAGCCTCTTGTGCTGTAAATTCTAATACACTGATATAAAAAGATATAGTAGAACAGTTTAGTTGATCTTATGATGGGTGTAGTACCTATATGAAGTTATGATTTTTCCTCAAAAGGATTAATCAATCACGGTATATATGTTAGCATGATTTACTTTTTTACATCCTCAAGCATATCATGCACCCTAACCCTTCGACATTTCCTGGGATATATTGGTGACATTTAATGTTACTTGAGATATATTGTGCCAATTAATATAAAGCACATGCTTGTATTCATTTTGCAGAATGGTCACGATGAACTTCGTCGATCACCTGGCACTCCTGTTTTCACTGCACCAGAATGTTGTTTAGGTGACATCTTTTTCCAAGGTTGCAAAGATACTTCGCCTTGTGAAACCTATCGAAGCACAAGTTCTCATTTCGGTTTTGTTTGTTGATGTTATTTAGGTCTTACTTATCATGGTAAATTGTCAGACACGTGGGCAGTAGGAGTTACTTTATACTGTATGATATTGGGTGAATACCCATTTCTTGGAGACACGCTTCAAGATACATATGACAGAGTAAGATTTATATTAACTTCCCACCCTCTAATATTATTACATAAACTTAATGTTACATATTTTCAGCCTATACTAAAGAAATCTAAACTTTTTTTGAACAAGTAAAGAAATCTAAACTTGATGTTTTCTTACTTTTCCAGATAGTCAATAATCCTATAGAAATCCCGGATGACATAAACCCGCAGTTAAAGAACTTAATAGAAGGATTGCTTTGCAAAGGTACATGGCAGTCAACTTCTGTTAGCTCCTATTAACAGGGGCATATCATAACTATATAACTATATATGCTGCGTTTTGATTGGCTTATGAACATTCTATTTAAATTTTTTACTGACATTAGTGTTCATTGAAATGTTTTGGAGTGTTTATAAAAACAACTTATCTTATGTTTGTAACTCTTTTCAGCTTGTTACAATAAATTTTCTATTATAGCATATGAAAACTCATTCTACATATCAGAATAATTGAAAAACTTGTATGTGTAGAAATAATTATGCATCAGCACTTGATTGAACTTCTTATCCACGTTCTATATATCAATTTGCACTGTTTCGCTCTTCCTACACACATTTTTACGGACCTGGTTTTATTTTTTACGGCACATTATCTTTATGGTTCTCACTTGAATTTTGTGTTATGCAGATCCAGAACAAAGAATGACGTTAGCTGAAGTTGCCGAGCATGTCTGGGTTATTGGAAATGATGGGCCAATTGGTGAGTACTCGTGTTGGTGCAAACGCAAGAGTGTGGTGAGTGAAGACTTCTAGGGGAGCAATGTGCATGATTGATCCCCACTCAATAGATTATTTATTTTAAGTTGGTTTCTCAATGTACAGTGGCAAAGCCCATTAATCTTATTTCTTTTTTATATCCCATTTGACCCTAAGTTGGTATGTTATGATTATTAGAGTCTCGAAAGAATCCTCGGAATTAAAGAAAATATGGTTCATATTTCTCTATTTTGTTTGTGTTATGAATCATTTTGAAATCGGTGTTTAGGGAAAGATGGTAGTTAAGAGATTAATTCTCAGATATTCATTTGGAAATAAGGTTCATGTTTTTTGGGTGAACTCATATTAACGGTTAGTAGTTTAGAGATTAATTCTCTAAAATAGAGGAGTCTTGTCCACTTGCATAGAATGAGCTTTTTCTCGAGCATGTGCTGAGTTGTGTTTACTTTATTTATCCTATATTCATGTAGTATATTTATACATCATCACATGGAGTGTTCTGTTATATGCTTTTGAGTGTATTTGGTCTTCTATGTGTACTCTTTTTGCTGCATATAAACAACGAAGCATATGTTGTACTTTGTTGTTTTTGGGGTCAATGTTTGTTTGGGGCTACATCAAGAACAAAAACAATCATGCACTTCCTTTTTATTTAGCTTCTAAATTTTGTACCTTACACAAGTGCTATTTTTACTTACAATTCCAAGTGAAAAAACTTACAATTGCAAGTGTACTGGTTTTATTTGCTATTTAGACAGTTGACCCTTAAAATACACTTAAACATGGGTTTAAGTACTGTTTTTTTTTTTTGCTATTTTAAGTACTTAAATTGTACAATATTGAAATGTGATTTTTGTCACGTCACGTGCATGCATATTTCAATCGCTCATGTTTAACTTAACTCCATTTTATCAATGAAAAAAACTTGTTAACTACCAAAACTATGAATTAAGTAATTTAATAATCATTAACATCTGAAAAATAAATTAAAGTTGATACTCGCAAGAAAAAACTTTATCTCATGCTCTCAATAAAAAAAATTTAAAAAAACCTTTATACCGTGATTGTATTTTAATTATTTTATTACATTTGTTACGAGTAATTCTTGGAGATCCCTTTATAAAATACCTATAGTACTAGTAGATCACCAAAATTACCATTAGGTTGTCTTTCAGACATCCAACCCATTAAACAATAGTTCTACCAACAAAAAATTAATAATTAAACAATAAACTATTAAATAAATTTCACATAAAAAATTAAAACTGTTGAATCAATTGTAAAAATGGCACTTGGGTATGGTAAAATTGAGCTTTCTTATAGTCAATATAAAACTTTGAACGTTCTATGTGATGACTTTCACTCTATGCTAAATTTCTCTGTCGGTTTCACAAGTCCATTGTATTTTTTATATTCCAACTTTAGCAATCGCACCAATTGTTGTGATTTTTTTTTTATCTTCTTATCACTCAAATTCCTGTGCTCTTTCTCCAAATTACCTTATGACTCCCACCAATTGTTGACTTAAGCTTATGAGAAGAGTCTAATCCAAATTACAAGTACATTATTTAGTAAGAGAATCTCATGACTCAAAGTAGCATGTTGAGTCTTTTTATCTACTTAGTGTAAGTCTCATAATACTAGTACTATATGGTATTTTTCATAGAGTGCATTCTTGCCAAACCTCCACGAACCCCCAATCCAAGTGCTGCTTCACCCATTCCTCAAACCAAAATGTACTCTTCCATATTATTTTCCTTCTTAAAGATAATAATAATAATAACTAAGCATGGTAATGAGCACAAACAATTTTCAACTTTGAATTCTAGCATCGTACTTACTTTTAGCCTTCTTTACCCAAAATACGTGAGATTGGTACTGAGGACTTTCAACTCAAAAAGATACTATAACAATTTGCAACGAGTACTGTAATAATAATAAGATAAAGTTGTTGTTGTCGTATACGTGTTGTACTCTTAAAGAAAAGTCTTTGTTCATCCACGGAAAAAGACAAGATTGGAGGCAGTTTTTGGCTGTGTTATTCGTCGTCATCATCGCACTGCTCAACCATTGGTTTTATGCAGAGAATTTATTGTCAAACGTCAAATTTTGTTCGGTGTGTATTAGATAACCTCTACTATTAATATTCATATTTGATATCAAAATTTTGATGTTGAATATTGTATTTTGTTAAAGAAAAATTGTAAATGAAAATTAAATCTATGAATATATATATGGTATCATGCATGGTAGTTGTACTTCAATGTTTAATTAATTGTATTAGAGTTAATGAAGATTGATTCAGTTGATAAAGAGTAGACTCGTCTGTCGATGTGACTTTAACTTTTACTATTAACGTGAAGACATGTTTAAAGAGTGATTTAGCATAATAGTTTTACTTTAATATTCAAATAAATATATTAGAATTAATGAAGATTGATTCAGTTGATAAAGAATTGATCCATCATGTCATGATGAGTTCAACTCTTCCTATCAATATAAAGACATATTCAAAGACTAATTTATACATAGTTTTTGTAAATAATTTTCACATTTTAAAGTCTGTCCTTTTATCTTGACGAAGTTTCAGAATCTATCTCACTTGAATATTATTTTAAAGAAAATGTATTGGAAATTTTACCATTATTTGACTAACCATTACAAGTTGCTCAACTTTAACTAACAAATCCAATTCTCCACGGCTCTCTAGCTATTAGCCAGCACGAAACAAATGGTGCATGAGGGAAAAGCAAAACGTGTGTTTTGGTGAAAGGGAAAGGTTTCTTTTGCAAATACCAACTATTTTCCTTCTCCCCATTTTTATTAATTTTTAAGTTTCGTACGGCACTACACAACAATGTCAACAGTATACATAAGGTGTAGACTTACACTTTCAAATATTGTATTAAGTAGTATAGTATCTGATCTCATATTATATGCAAATCTTTGTTAGTTTGGTTGTCGTTTTTGGTCTTTTGTCTTCACAATAGAGGAATAAAAAAATGATAGAATATAATGAGATTATTAAGTATTAACTAGTTTTATAATGAGAGGAAGTAAATCTTGTATCATACACATGTTAATTTTTAGATAACTTTTAAAACGTTTAAGATATTAAATATACAATTTTTCTTAACTTTTTTTTTTTAGATTTTTAACTTGCGATTTTAGGGCACAAGATATATTTTTTATTTTATTTAATTTTAAAAGGTATGATTATAAGTTTATTTTAGACATCCAAGCATGTTGAATCCGTTTTGTTTATGCAAGTCAGACAAAGTCATACTGTTACACGTAAAATTTTGGATAGTTTGAATGACCTTCATTTTGTTTTTTTTGTAAAAGTAGTATAAAGAATTTTCTTACTGTACCAGAGTAGAGTAGGGAGAAGAGTATGAAAAATCATAAATACAAATAGTGTATAGGATTGATGTTGTCGAGATAAGGTGCAAGTACTATTGAGAGAAATAAAAGAATCACGTCAATCAGTGACGGACCGACTGGACCTATGTTAGCAGAAAAATTAGTTGATCAAAGGTTTAAGTATATGTGTCAACTATAATTTATGGTATTTTTTAATACGAAGAAATGAGAAATTCGTTATTTGAATATCAGTCTTTACAAATAATAATATTTACGAGATAGTATCTCCTTTTTTATCCGTAGAGTAAATCATTAAATTAACGTCACTTCACACAGAATTTGTGCACAAGTTTCATACTAGTTGATAATTTAAGTTTTAAGCATAAACTCCTTATAAGTGTTAATTAGGTTTAGGGCTCCAATGATGGAAGTCTAATATACTACACATAAGTATGATGAAAACATATGCACCAAATTTTCCTTAAAACATAAATATGTGAACAAAATTTCCTGTATAAAAGCAACACATGATCGTTCAGTCATTTGTTTGTAGAGCACTAAGGTTATGAACGACATGCAATAAATAAATTTATCAACAAAATTAAAAACGACATGCAATAAATCTATGATGTCAAATTCAATTGACTATCCGTCAAGTCTAGGAGAGTCTTTGTAGCATCACATTTCTGCCTTGATCTTCATTAAGTTATTTATTTATTGGGAAAAAAAATAAAGTTGTTTGTTGATGAACTGGAGTGGTGTTGGCAATGAAAATGAAGTTTGAACAAAATGGACAAAAAATGAAATGTGTGGCATGTAAATGTTCTAATTAGATTAGTTAATGATGTATTAAGTTTTCATTTTAGACCATATAAGTATATATCACTTGGCAGTTGACATAAGATAAAGGATGATGCAGCATATTAACAATTAGTTTGGGAGAAAAAAAGTGGGGATAAAGAAACAGAAAAAATTAGAATAAAAAATAAAACAAAAAGTAATCAAATTTCATTTATTTTATTGTTTTGGATTTAAAAAAAGAGAAAATAAATTTCATTTGTCTTGCTTGAAAGAAAAAACAAATAATAGAAATAAACTTTCATACATGCATGCTTTTCAACCACCAATCCACGTTTTTTATGATTGATCGTCCTCCGCCTTATCCAAAACCTTTAAATTTGATACATGTAGTTTCAACTTCGATTGCAGAAGTGGCCTCCAAACGTCTCTTAGAAAGCCGCCATGACAATTTATGTTTTGATAACACCATCAAACCCTAGTTTGAGATCTAATGTTTGTTTGGTGTTTCATGGTTTTCTCGTTGTGATTCCTTGTTTATGTTTTATTGTTATTTTTAGTTTATTTCAAGTTTGCATGTGTTGGCTAGGATGCTTGAGAGCAAGGGTTATTCAGAGGTTATCGTTAAATTAAACACTATCTCAGTCTTATAAATGACTTGTCAATATGTAGTTGGATTGTGTTGGAGAGTTTGGGGGAGCGTTAGTAACAACAATGGACCAATGCTCCATGACATTGATATTAATATTTAACCTACTACCTCGTATATTAATTTTAAAAATAAAAGAATAATGAAACTAATATTTTATCCTTAAAAAATGAAACTAACATTTAAAAACAAAAAATCATTGAAAAAGTTTATGTAGAAAATCAAATAGGCCGCTGAATCAAAATTATGAAAACCTCTTTGCTATGAGAACTTAATATAGACTATAGTTGAGTTGATGAATGATGAATCACAATCTTAGCTGTAGTCTGCTGCTATATACGCCAGTGAAATAAATGCTTCATTGTCCTTTAAAAAGAGAGAGGGGGCATTAATACTCCTTCCTTAGAAGGTTTTCAGTTTGATTCCATTGTTTTTACTTGCATTTTCAGTATATAATATATAAATATAAATGATTTCTGTGATATATATTGCAAAAAAGAAACTATTAGGCTTTTGAGGGTCGACAAGTGGCATTAACAAACAAACAAACACATTCACATGATGATCTATCACTCTCCTATTTTGGAATAAAGAAAACGTATTAGATTCTCATCCACCTTCTCATCTTAATTGCTTTTAGTTTTACCAATTCCTCCCTCTATATTTTGGCATTTGTTGAAATATGAATATATATAGTATTATGTTAAACAATTTCTATTAATATAAGTATAATCTTGATTAGGTCTTCCATGTTTGTTTGTACCTTTCTGCCGTTTATGTTTTTCTTTGGTTAATTTACATATACTAAACGTGCACATGAGATTATATCTGATAGACTTGTTTATTTTTAGTGAAAGAAAAGAATTATACGGTAGATAAGATAAGATTAAAAAGTAATAGTGGTTAGTTGTAGTAACATGAGGAAACATTAATTAATTGAAGAGCATATATCGATTCAATTCATTCAAATTTTTACATTATTCATTCAACATTTTATTTTCTTTTTATCTTTTTCTTTCTATCATATCACCAATCTATTAAATTTATCGTATCGCTCTCTTAATTATCTTTTTTTTAAGGTGTATATATCATCTATTAAGGTGTCTATCAAATATTTTTCATATTCATATATATTATTCATTGAAAGAAAAATGATATTCTATTCATTGGTTGACGTCTAATAAAAATAAAGTATTTAGAATTAGAATTAGTATAAAAAAAAAGTATTTACTAGTAGTTATGTTTAAAAGACGATTACAAATTTTGGTTACATGCCAAGATGATGAGTTCCCGTGTCACTGTATAGTCGTTAAACTCGTATCTAGTTTAATGACTGACTAACTTGTACATCAATCTCATCGTCCATTAGTAGAGGGTGATCCAATTAAAGTCAGGATAAAACTTTCTTTAAATTAACTCAAGACATAAATAATGTCAGTATATTATAACCCAACACCTAAAGAGAAACACATTCTTAGATCTTAAACCTTCTCTAAAAGATCAACCATTAAGGTGGAGATAAATCAGCACTAACTATCACACTTGTACTATTCACACATTCGGTCAAACTTTAACATTTAGACATTTGTATAACAATTTTAGTAAATTAATAATATTATAATGAGATTACTGTTGATACATTAGTGTATGTTAAAATAATTTACACTATCAACTAACCATGATTTGTATGACTTAAAATACATATAATTAAAGTTAAATATTTTGTATGATCCAACGTCTGCAGTTATGATTAAAGAATAATAGTTAAAATCACAATACAAAATTTAAAAATAATATCTTTATCTTTATTTTAATTTTTTTTGAAATATAATGACAATGCTTGAAATTTAGCCATTTCCTACGAAAATGTGGGAACTTGAGGTTGATTTTATGAAGACCTTACATAGGTTTTCCATTATTCAATTCGAAAAAGAAATAAGGTAGGTTTGGAGGAAGATGAGTCATTGGATAAAGGTGAGACTCCATCTATTACTATTCAAAGAGGAGAGAAATACTAGTAGACTAGGTAAAATCTTTGGTGCTGATGTTGGATTCAAGTATTCAATTTTCAATCTTAATCTTTTGGTCAAAAAATCTTAATCTTCCTTTTTTTTTTCTTTCTCACTCATGCCTTATATATTAGGCCTATTTAGTTACTCCTCCATTTACCATAAGTGGTTTATTTATATCATATGTTAAAAAGATTTGACCAATATAATGATCATTTAAATCTTTCAAAAAAAAAATGATCATTTAATTATTTCTTTCCAACGGTAATAATATTATTCGAATTACTCTCAATTATATTGTACTTTATAATCTAAAGGCATTGTTGTGTAACAAAAAGTACCAAGAATATCACAAATGGTTACAAAATAGCTTTCAACTAACTCATACGTGGGTAGTTAATGATTGAAAACACAAATACCCTCATTGTTTCTATTATTTTTTCTAACTCAATACCTGATTTAATATCTGACTAATCTGAAATGTACAATCTTACGGTTTACTTGCGAGATTCTATTTAAAGACAGAGTAAAATCATGTATAGATTAACCTATTGAAACCATTATTTTTAACCGTAAGTCCGTTTAAATAAAATGTATGTCCCTGAATATTACCTCAATTCAAATTTGTTGAAAAATGGACTAAGCCCTCCAACCAAATTTTTACTATCAACCTTAATGCCGCTGGCTACTAGTGGGATGTTCTTAAAGGGGAAATGTGAAAATGCATGGTCATAAATTTGTAGTAATCAGGCAATTGAGACATGCTTAAAAAACCAATTACCCTACAACAAAAATGTTTGATAGACACTAACTTTATCATACAGTTGTGGCATTAAGCAAAAATATGGTTAATTTAATTGAATAGATGATTTGTTTAATTCACGTTAAATTTTTCGTGAATCTATTAGTTGAATTAACCATATATTAAAATAATCATATATTACATCAAGTTAATCGTATTTTTTAACATGATTAAATAAATGTCGTATAGGCGTAAAAATAGGTCTCAATGTAAATTATTTTGCTTAAAAAAGTAAAATATAGTGAAAAGATTAAGGGTTGTAGACATTAAAAAGAAAGGTTTCAACCCACATAAAAGGAAACTTAAATCGTTGACCTGGTCGTATTTTGGAACATCTCCGCAACGAGAAATTCTTTCTAAGTCACAAACAAAGAAAAAAGTGTTTAGACAAACACACATGATTAAATAAAATTAAAGAAAAAACAATTGAATGATATGACTAAATTCTTTTTCATTACTTTTGTGAGTGTGCCCAAACTTTTTTTATTTGTAGTTGTGTTTATGCAAGTCTTTCTTTTCCTCCACAACATGGTCGAAAAGTAGACACAATCGATCAAAATCAACAAAATTCAAAATCTAATTCCGCTTCAAAAAAAATTACTTCAACTGCTAATTTTAAAGAACAATACATATTCAATCAGCTAACTTATTTATTATCAGTTATAAACTAGTTTATAAGTCATTTGCAGTGAACTAACTTATTAGTATTTTGCTATTTTTTACCAAACAAAACTAAATATAATGAAAATGAGATTGAGACTTTGTTTGAACTCCTATACCAATATATCAAATCTGCTAGCAGTCTTTTACCGTTTGAATGATATTTACAGGAAAAATAAAGTAAGAATTTTACTTCCATCCAATTCAATTTCAGTCCATTTAAGTATCATGTTTAGTTGACCATCTCTTTGAGATCTCAATTAAAATTAAAAGGGTTTTTTTAATAGATATCGTTAACCTTAATAACGATCATTAAATCATTATTATTTTTGTTAAGTTGTCTATTAGACAAAACTTCATCTCTCAAAATAAATAAGTAAAACATTAAATGTTTAAACTCTGATTTATATATATTATAATATTCTTATCAACTAAGTTATTTTCCAGATATCTATTAAATTCTTTATTAGTATTACTTTGTGTAGAAATCAATTATAAATTTTATATTTATTTCTTTATTAAAAATAAAAATATGAGGTGTTATGAGAGAACAGAACAACACAATTCTACTTGCAAAACAAACTCATGTCATCATCGATTAGAAAAAACTGTGATCTTCTTTACTACACGACAAAACAATAAGAATGAAAAAACAACCAAAAAAGAACAAATTGTAATTAGACTAAAGAGAAGGGTCACGACAGCAAAGTAAAACATAGTATGTAAAAAAGCAAGGGTGATAAAGTAAAACATAGTATGTAAAAAACCAACTGTTTACTAAATTTAAAATAATTGAAATGTTTGCATTTTGATTCGAACGGACATTTTTTAAATTAAACTATTGTTTTGAATCGAACTGAAATGTTATTATCTGTACCATTGGAAGAAAAAAATATATATAAAAAAAAATATCAAATCAAATTTTAGAAGTTTTAACCAGGTCAATTAGTTTAGAAAAAAATATAAAAAAAAATATAAATGAAATCAAATTGGTTCAGTTATGTTCAATTTAACAGTTCAGTTCGGTTGTTTTGGTTATATTGCCCACCCCTAATAAAGAGTATAATGTCATCTTTTTATATTTTTGTCGAAACCAGTCCTTCAAATACTAAAATAATAATCTTGAGTATTTGTACCATCCACAACTCTTGCATTGAAAAAAAAAAAACTTAATCAAGGAAAAATTGTTTTCCTCGAATAATTTGTGGAGTATTATAAGAAAAAACATCATTAAATCATCAATGAAACTTCTAATTTATGTTAACTCTTTATTTTTTAGAAAAAAAGATTTTAATAATTCGTAGATTCAGGCTTTAAGCAAGTACAATTGTTTCATTCAAAAATTAAACTGAATTATTTAAAACAATTCACATTTTGGTAAAATCAATTGACCTGGTTAATCACAATCAAAAGTTCGTATCTATATTAGTAAAAAAAAATACTACTCCAAAAATCTTTCAAAAAAAAATACTAATATTGAAACTTAAAACTTAAATTAAGTTAACGACTTGTGAAATTAATCACTAATGCAAAATTTTGACTTATATATTTAATTTAGATTATATATATAAGAAGGTGTACCTCTTCTCTTTCTCTCTCTGTTCTGTTCTGTTATCACAATCACAAATAATAAAAGTACCACAGTTTCATTTTCTGTCCAAACTTGCAAGCTATCTACTTTCTCTGTTCTTCTTCTTCTTCCTCCTCAACACGCTTTGACCCAATTCCTTCAATTTCTCAGATCTTTTCACTTCCAGGTACACATTCTCTTCAACCAATCAATCAATTTTTTCTATTTCTTTTTTAATTTCAACAGAAGAAGAAAAAACTATTTTTTTTTTATAATTTGGATCCAAATTCAGTTTTTAATTGGATCAGCGAATACCCTTTTGACCCGATTTCATTTTTCTTTATCCAATTTTAACCCTTTTAATCAAAGTTGTGTAATTTATTGTTATTTTGGTTAATTATTGCAGATGGTTCTGTCTCCTTGGAGCTGTAAATCGTACATGCAACTTTTCTGGATGAGTTTTGATTCTTCTTTGTGATTCAATTTGGTATTGAAATCTTTTTTTTCTGTCCCCAAAATTACGATTTTTATGTTTATGTATCAATAAATTGGGATAAATTATTAAAAAGGGGTGATTTTTATAAATAAGTCAATTTTAGATTCCTAACTAATTGATGGAAATAATTGATATTGATATATAGTTATATAGATACTGGTTGCATGCTGATATAGATTTAATTAATTAGATAAAAAAAGGTTTGTTTTTTTTTTGTTAAGATTGATTTTTCATATGGTGTAGTGATTTTGTTTTGGATTGGTTGATGATTCCTTGAGATGATAAAGGAATTGTGTTTTGGATTGTTGTTTGCAGGATGATGAGTAGAAAGTGAATAGTTTTCTTAAAATGGATCAGAGGGAAGGAGTGAATGATGGTTTTCCTAGACATAGACCAAATGATTCGCTTCTCCCTGGTCTGATCGATGATGTTGCGCTCAATTGTCTCGCTTGGGTTGGTAGATCCGATCACGCGTCACTGTCTTGTATTAATAAAAGGTATAGTAAATTGATCAGTAGTGGTTATTTATATGGATTGAGGAAAGAATTGGGAGTTGTGGAACATTTGGTTTATTTGGTTTGTGATCCAAGAGGATGGGTGGCATTTGACCCTACCATAGGTAGATGGATGGCGTTGCCTAAGATACCATGCGATGAGTGTTTTAACCACGCGGACAAAGAGTCCTTGGCTGTGGGTTGTGAACTCTTGGTTTTTGGTAGGGAATTGATGGAGTTCGCCATTTGGAAGTATAGCTTGATTTGCCGTCGTTGGTTGAAGTGTCCAGAGATGAACCAACCTCGCTGTTTGTTTGGATCTAGTAGTCTTGGTTCAGTTGCTATTGTAGCCGGTGGAAGTGATAAATATGGAAATGTTCTGAAGTCTGCTGAGTTGTATGACTCTGCATCATGTACATGGGAACTTTTACCAAACATGCACACGCCACGTAGATTGTGCTCTAGTTTTTTTATGGATGGCAAATTCTATGTTATCGGTGGAATGTCGAGCACAACTGTTTCATTAACTTGTGGAGAAGAATATGATCTTTCAACAAGAAGTTGGAGGAAAATAGAAGGTATGTATCCATATGTTAATGTGGGTGCTCAAGCACCTCCACTTGTGGCAGTTGTGGATAATCAGTTGTATGCAGTTGAGCACTTAACTAACATGGTGAAGATGTATGACAAGCAAAAGAACACTTGGAATGAATTGGGGAGGCTCCCAGTTCGGGCTGATTCTTCAAATGGCTGGGGCCTTGCTTTCAAGGCTTGTGGAGATAAACTTTTGGTTGTGGGTGGACAAAGGGGCCCAGAAGGTGAAGCTATCGTACTGAATTCATGGTGTCCTAAATCCGGTGTTAGGGATGGCACCATCGATTGGCAGGTACTCGGTTTGAAGGAGCATGTCGGGGTGTTCGTGTATAATTGTGCTGTTATGAGCTGTTGAGGGAATTTGAGATAATTTTCAATTAACTCAACAGAAGATGCTAATATGCACAATCTGACTTTGCCTTGAAGGGTGCTTCCATGTTCCGCCGTTGCTTCATTTACCGAGTTAATTGTTATTTGGGATGGCTTCCCCCAGCTGAGAATTTAGTGTCATCTTTTTAACATGGTTTATTTGAATGTATTTCTCACTTTCATGGTCCATAATTTTAAATTTCTTTTGAGATTACTGAGTAGTCTTACACAGAAATGTTGTGTTTTATTTTTCTTAGCCAACTATGTAAACCAATAAATCAAGGAATTTTCATTGTTTAATGCTTGTTGTTGTCTGCTTTCTCCCTGTAATATGTTTGTCACAATTTGTTGCTTAGATTGTCTGTGTGTGTTGAGTTTCATGTCATTATCCCTAAATTGTTCATCTAACTAGAGCTTGTAGGGATTTGGATTGTTTACAGTCACCATAGTCACTATCGTCGTTGAGTAAATATAAATATCGGACGGATCATGTTCCGACTTTACTTGTCATATTTCAAACAGAAACTTGGAATTTGAATTATCCGATCTTAGATTCAATGACTGAGATGTGCTAACTGATTGATAATATTTTGATTGTTTCAAATCCAATCTCTGACCTCATTTGGCTTAAAACTGAATGTTAGATTGCAACCATAGGTGAAAACAAAGTTACAACTGTTTTGAAATGATTTTGTCTGTGTTATCTTTTGATTAGTTTTTTTTAGAAGAGGTCCCCTCAAGGTCTATAATGTGTTTGGGTACCTTGTCCATCCATCCAGCCGTACTTGATAGATTAATGTCTGATTTTCATTTACCTATTTATATGTGGTATGCACTTTATATACAATATGACCTTAAAATGATTTATCTTCCTTTAATCAGGAAGATTAATTCAGTTGGGACCATTCTTCATTACCCTATAAGTTTCTTTTGTCCTATGTGTTTGCAACCCACTATTTAATGTTTCACAGTTCTTGGTATATCTTTTTTATTATAAGCTTGATGTTGAGATGAATAGGTGGTTGAACCTCTTTTTCTTGCCAACCAACAAATGTGTTAGTGTTAATCATGCAAAAAAAGGATCTGTGCAATTTTCACTTTATTTATTGATCATTGCACTTGTATTTTACATCACTTGTTTCTTTTTAGTAATTATATGACATTTTTATTTTTAGTTTTACTATTACAAGTTTTTTTTTTCAAGAAATGGTTTTTATGCCCTTCATGTGGGGGACTAATCCAAGTGGTGGAAGTATAATTTTTCTTTATTTACAATTTTCATCATACTGTATGACAGCAGCATGTTAGAGAATGAGATTCATTTTAATGATTGAGAATGGAATCATACTTTTTACTAGAAAGGACTTGAAATTCTTTTCACCATAACTAAAAAACAATTAGGCTTCCTGTACCAAAAAAATTAAAAATTTAGGCTACCAATTATTTTTTTAGTATACATCAGTGAATAAGTTGTTTACTCATCACCAACTCATTTGCAATCTTTTAATTAATATAAAAAAATGAGGGTTATACTTATTTAGGCTACTCATATTTTTTTAAATAGGGTTTGTTGTTATGTGACTCAAGGATCCATTCTTAGTCTATTAACTAATCTATCTATTTTAAAAAAATTCTTCCTCTAATGACACGTGGTGAAATTTCATACATTTATTTCATGATTTATTTTTCTCCGCATCAGGGCATTCTTGCCCTTTACTAGTTTTCTATGTTAATTTAATTAAATAATGGTATCCTAATAAGAGCCAAACCGTAAACTGCAATGGTAGTACAGTGAACAAACATTCTTATGTGAAGATTAGGAATGAGATCCTTTGTTGTACATGGTGAGTTGTGGAACCCTTCTCTTGGCCAATTTTGTTAGAAATTTGCTCAATAGACACCTCGATTTCGTTTTTAATAGAGTCGTAACTTTCAATTGGATATTTTTTTGTGAATTTTTTATCGGATTGTAACTTTTGGTTAACTTTTTTTAATCAACGGAGCAATTTTGAGATGTCTAATGATCAATCATTATTTGTTATCGGATATTCTAAGTGAGATTGGGATAATTGCATGAAACCCTAGTCTTTGGGCCAAATGAGCAAAATGAGCCCATAAAACAAAGATCACATGTTTTCTCAAAAAAAAAGTTGGGTACTTGTAAAAAAAAATATAATGTCGACAATTTACTTTTTTTTCCATTGGTTTTCTCCCCTAAAGGTGTTATATTATTCGAGAGAGAGAAAAAAATTATTGGACACCAAATGTGACACTTGCTCCAGTCAGGATTTGAATTTTGATTCGTAATGTTGTGAAAAACTTTGATAATAATACCGAAGTTACATATGTATTATACAATAATAACGGAAAACCGAGCACTAACTGACTCATATGTCCACTTTTATTGCGCTTAATTGTATACAAAAGGGATATCAATATTGGTATATATTTTTGTCTAAAAATATATATCGCTATATACTATGATCAAATACTTTTGATAAATAAGACTAAGAGTCTGTTTGTTATAGGTTTTTATAAAATAAAAACAAACACTTATTTTAAAAAAAATAATTATTTTTAAGAGTATTGCATCAGTTTGTTACAGATTTTTAAAAAAAATCAAAATCTAAAAAAATTCTAAAAACAACTTCAAATGAGAAGCTGTTAGGAGCAGATTCTCAAAAAATAGAATTTTTTAGAGGAGAGAAAATATGGTTCAAAAGATTGAACTAATTTTGTAACTATAAATCCCTTTTATATAGTTGTATCAAACAAACCGAATTATTTTTAAAAAAAAGTGATTTGTATTACACTAACAAACGCAAAATAGATTCTGATTTTTCATAAATTCTCTAAAAAATAATCTCTAAATTATTTCATGTCAAAATCACTTTTATTTTAATCCATAACAAACGGGCCCTAAATAAGATATTATTATAGTATTCAATATTGTTTCTATTGTAGTGGAATAATTTATATTTTAATAAAATGTAACTATTATTTTTAATGAATAATTTAAATAATATTATAAAAAATAAAAATATTAAATAGAATAGTTCAAAAAAAAAAGGGTAAAAATGAAAGTGAAAAGTCGCCCTAAAACTATGTATCCCTTTTATATAACTAGTAAGACATGCACATTAACAATTTAGCTCAAGATGGACACTAATGTATCTATCTTTCCACTTTTATTGATAAAGAACGATAAAATGATAAAAAATAATTAAATGAAAGGTAAAATTGAAATAAAAGATGTTACACCAAAACACATAATTTTTATATAAGATCAACAAACAGTTTTTTTATAGTGTTTGATAGTATTCTTATCGTTGTGGATTGTTCCTATTTTAATGAGATTTAACTTTTTCTTAAAAGGTGATTTAACTAATTTTTTAATTGAAAATTGAAATGATATTATATAAATAATAAAATAATTTAAATGAATGGTAAAAATGAACGAAAAAAACCAATCAAATATCTATAGAAAATATATTTCCCATAATATTATACAAAGCATGTATGATTATTTTTTTTAGAGGATAAAGCATGTAAGATTTTTATGATAAGTGAAAATTTCAAAATTTGAGTGGGCGCATGTGATCACTGTAGGCCTAACATGGGTTTGCCCCTGATCATTATTAGCCATAGTCTACAAGCATCAATAGAGTTAATGATTTAGAACGTTAAGTGTTTGGGACACACCCAATTATATCTACACATGACTACTCAATCATCCGGGACTAAAATGACATAATTTTTTTTATCATAAACTTGGTTTCCTCTCTCTTTTCAAAAATAAAATGATAAATTTTTATCATTGATTATGGCCCTTGTAAACCTTACTAAAAAATAGGGTTAAATATGTTTTTTTTCCTATAAAATTGAGACTTTCTAAGTTTAGTCCTTACTTAATTTTAATAGCATTTTTAGTCCCTACAAAAACATTCTACATTTAGTTTTAGTCCTTCTTAATTCAAATTTGTTTAATTATGTTTAAATTCTTGAATTTTTAAACAATTTTTTGTAGACCTGTTAAGAACATTACTAAAAGTCCCTCTATAAAATATTAACTCAAAATTTGATTTTTGCATCCAGATTTTTGTTACTTTTTTCTTGAACTTTTGTCATTTAAAAAAATTCATATTTAATTATTCTCATGTTAAAAAATTCTATTTTTTAGTAAATGAACATTTTATAATGTTCTAAACATGTCTAAAAAAATGGTTAAAAAATTTAAGAATTCAATGATAATTAAACAAATTTAGATTTTACAAGGACTAAAATTACATGTAATTTTCTTTTTGTAGGGACTAAAAATGCTATTAAAATTAAGTAAGGACTAAATTTAGAAGGTCTCAATTTTATAGGGATCAAAAACATATTTAACCTTAAAAAATAAAGGTAGAGAAAAATAAGTAAATAAACAAGGATGATGTTAAATGTTAATGGACCAACAACTTGCACCTACACGAAATCATTTAGGTTTTGATCAAATCCCTGCCCAAAGTATATAAAAACCTAACAAAAGTACACTAAACAACTACTATTATTCATTTATTCGGACTCAATCACCTAAACCAAGTAGCTAGTGGCCTAAATCCAAGCTCGAAATAATTTCCTGAACACAAATCAACCACCACTTTTATTGAGTGAAATACAATTTTAACACTAAGCCAGTAGCTAGTGTATGTTTCTACTCGAAACTTGTACATAACATGAGGAAAATTTATAAATAAATTTAAAAAATGAGTAAAATGATTTAAAATGCAAATGAACCAAAATTAAGCTATGTCATAATAGTCTCGTTTTTATATAATGTTTTGTATGTCTAAAAACGAAATTATTACGACATAGCTTTCAACTTTTACCTCTAACATAGAAGAAGAAAACTAGTTATGTACCGTCTAAAAGTATATTTTTAACAATTATCAACTAAAAGTGTACTTCTCTGAATATGTGAGTATGTTTAGAATTGAGTGGTTGAACATTATTAGTGATCAAAAAACAAGTATATAAAATTCTCCAAAAAGAAAAAGGTATATAAAACAAAGATTATTTTTGTCAAGATATATAAACCAAAGTTAAATACTCCATAGCACTTTTTTGTTTTTTGTCAAATGGATAAATTTCATTACAGGTTTAAAAACATAAGAAAATTGCACTATATGCACCTAACAATTACTTACAAGCACCTTAAACCTTCAAAAATATCTTTAACAGTGGTTAACTACCGTTCATCTATGAACCACGGTAGTTAATTATCGTTTGGGACTTGGCCATATTTAGGAACGGTAGTTGTTCAAATCACCATTGAATTACCTGGTTCTATCTCTCAAGCAGAATAAACATTTCAAATTTCTCAAACTAATACCTCTCGGTGCTTTGCCACTTTGGTTTATTTCAGTGGCAGAGCCCTTCATGGGCTAGGGTGGGCCACGACCCATCGGAAAAAATTAAAAAATTTACGATTATATGTCTATTTTAAGAGATTTTATAGAATTGTGTCAGTTTTAAGTTTCGGCTGATCCAAATTTCTATAAAGTGGAATAGTGGCTCGCCCGAAAATTTAAATAATTCAATTATTGGTCTATTTTGCGAGACTTTAAACAATTTTTCAATGGTTTTAGTTTTCGGCGGTTTCAAAAGTGGCATACGTGATTTTTGTGATGCTTATACTTGACATGTTAGCGAATGCTTATAGACCTTCGAATTTACATGGGTTTCAAATATCCCGCATATTGTCTTGTCACTACAAATTCTCTGAGTTAACAGTGTAATATCCAAAAAAAAAGTTTTATAATTTATAGTAGTCGTAAAATATATAATTGTTTAAGTATCCATCCCAATTTTTTTAGATAAACTCTGTTATATCAACTTTGTGTTTAATGTTTATTACAACTTTAATTTATGTGCATATATTATAATTTATATTAGTGGTCCACCCGAGCAATTTTTTCTGACTCCGCCGCTGATTATTTTCTTTAATGTTTGGTGAGTAACTGTGACATGAAACCAGGTAATGAAAATTAAGTTGATACTTCAATAATTCTAATAATATTAAGATACTGTTAGATATAGAACCAGGTAAAGAAAATAGTGATTTGAACAACTACCGGTCCTAAATATGGCTGAGTTTAAATGGTAGTTAACTACTGTTCACAAATGAATGGTTGTTAACAACCGTTGGGTATTTTCGAAAGTTTGATGGTTGTAAGTAATTGTTAGGTGTCTAAAGAAATATTTTCAAAAGCTAAGCCCAAAGACTAAGGGTCAATTAAAAGCCCAGATCCGGCCCAAACCAATTAATTGCAAAAGAAAATTGCTTTTTTGACAATGAATACTTCCTATTGACACAAGTAAATGACGAAATAACCCCCAATGACAGTTAACAACCGTTGGGTAAACCGCCGACAGCTAACTACCGCTGGAGCCAGCGGCAGTTAACTGCTGTTGTGTTCGTAATATATTCAGGACAGTAGCCAGAATTCAGACACTCACTCCATCATCACCATCTTTCTCTAAAATTTTCACTCTCTCTCTAAAAAAATCTCAACCAAATCATCCAAAAAAAAAATTCCACTAAATCACAAGTAAGTTATCACTTATGCTATTGTCATACATTTTAGTTAGTATATGTGTTTATATGTTTATAATTTTAGTTGTATTTTAATTTTTAAATTTTGAATTTTTGTTTTTAATATAGTTATGTTGTAGATATGAAATGCTATTAACATATATTATGAACATCTGTTATAATGAAGTTATATTGCTTAAATTTATAATTTTTTTCGAATTTTATAAAATTTTTAGGGTTTGTTTAGGATTTTTAGGGTTTATATCAAATCTTTACTACAAGTGTTTGAATGAATTTTTCATTGATTATTTTTAATTTTAAATTGTGTAGATTTGAAACAATGGTCGGGTGGATCGACGTTCATGCAGAATTCAACGGCGGAGAACCTTAGAGGTTGAAGGTTCAGTGCCTTGGTGTAACGTTAAGAGGTCTCAAGGATCAACTGAATGAATTCAACCAAGGAGTCAACCCCAGAGACACAAGGATGGTGGAATTAGTTCGGTATAAACGTCCAACGCTCGACGAGGGGAGAGTATCATTCACTTGGGTGGAATTAAAGAACGACAAAAACGTGAAGAGCATGTTTTGGGAGCACAGCATGTTCCAGTGGATCGATATGCGGGTAACGTTGCTGATATCAACTGAAGATATTATCAACAATCTGATTCGGCCAGAAGATCGTCATTAGATACCAAATGAATGCACCTTCCAGCTACAACAATTGTCTTCCTTTGGATGGAGTAATTCAAACTTGCAAAACGGCGGGACTCCAATATTCGACCGGCATTCCCATTGTTCCTTTCAAAAGATTAAATTCTTGTTAGGCAGGTTTAAATGAAGGTATTGAAGTGTCAAGGAATGTACCTCATTCTTTTGACACTTCAATACCGTCATTTAAACCAAATTAATAAGAATTTAATCTTTTGAATGGAACGATGGGAATACCGGTCGAATATTGGAGTCCTGCTGCTTGGCAAGTTTGAATTTGCCCCATTCAAAGGTAAGACAATTGTTGTAGTTGGAAGGTACAAACGTTCGGTATAAATGTCCAACTGCAACAATTGTCTTCCTTTAAATGAGGTAATTCAAACTTGTTAAACGACAGGACTCTAACATTCAATGAACATTTTGAATGATGGTATTCAAGTGTCAAGGAATGGACCTCATTCTTTTGACACTTGAATATCATCATTTAAAAAGTTAATCGCATGCTGGAGTCCTGCTGCTTAGCCAGTTTGAATTTGCCTCATTTAGGGGTAAGATAATTGTTGCAGTTGGAAGGTACATTCCGGAATGTAATGTGATAACATATATAGTTGAATATGCATAATGCATGTTGTTTTGAATGGATCGTTAATTATCTTTTTTATTCACTTTTCGAATTTATTTATTCATTACGCAATTTTAATTATTTGAATTCACGTTAGATTTAATTAGTTTTTATTCAAATACGCAATTATTCAAAACGCGATTTTAATCGAAATTATTCAAAATGCAATTTTAATCGAAATAATTCATCGGCGATTTTTCTTTCTTCTTGTCATCACCCTGCTTTCTGTTATTCAACTGAACGTTTCCCTGATTCTAAGACATATCTACTTAAACAAATTGGCGATCAAAACCTACATCATGTCGTAACAATTATACAATAATCGTAACAATTCTATCACAAATTTATACCAACAAAATTTCATATCAGACCTAAACTAATCATAACAATTCATCCATAATTTCCTAACAATTCTAACAATCTAAACAATTCTAACAATATTGTTTGAAATATCCAACAATTCTAACCTAAACCCAACACTTCTAACAAGCTAAACTACCATAACATCATAAAATCAATAAACCTCTATAATCGCAATTTAACAAAAAAAAACTCACAAATCAATCACAAAATAGCAATGTAATAGGATGGTAACAACTTACTTGATTTTGTGAGCGTAATTGACGTTGAATCCGCAACAATTGGGAAAAATGGCACCTCTTGAACTTCAATCCGCAACAATGGAGTTTTGGAAACTCCTATGTTGTTTTGTTCATATAACAGAAAGAAGCGGTAGTTAACTGCCGCTGGTGCCAACGGTTGTTAACAGCCGCTGCTTAGCCCAACAGTAGTTAACTGCCGCTGGGGGCTATTTCGTCATATACTTGTGTCAATAGAAAGTTCTCAATGTCAGAAAAGCAATTTTCATTGCAAAATCTCACCCAAAAGTCAAAGGGATAACATCATGAAAAATGCTCTTCTCCCAACAAAAAATGCTCACTCCCAACCAAACTTTCCAAAATATCCCTACGTGATTTAACTCACGCTGGGTATAACACCTGCTTGAGTTAACTTACGTAGATGTTAAACATGAAAAAACACTCGCTTGAGTTAACTCATGTTGAGTATAACACTAACTTGAGTTAACTCACGCAAGTGTTAAACATGAAAAAAATACCCGCTTGAACTCACGCAGGGATATTTGAGAAGTTTGGTTGGGAGTGGGCATTTTTTGTCGGAAGAAGAGCATTTTTCTAACATCATAACATCTCCTAAAAAAAGAGATAAAATCATAACGTGATTCTTATTATTTTGGAAAAATTGTACTCGCTCCATTCTAAAATAAGTGAATTGTTTATTCCATTTCACACATTAAAAAAAAGTGTATAAGTGAAGGAAGCGGAAAACATTGAATTGAGTGATCAAATTAATATTAATTATAATGTATAATTAAAAAAAAGATAATTAATATTGCATTGAAAAGGGAAATTGATTAATTCTTTTAGGACAACTTTTTTAGAAAACGATCACTTATTACGAGACGGAGGGAGTATCCCTTTCTCTTAGTTATTTTTTTGTTATTTTTTATCCTAGAAATTGTTAAAGAGATAACATCCTCTCCTAAAAAAAATTGTCAAAGAGATAACATGAGTCTTATTCCTCTATAAAAAAATTATTCTTATTATTCTTATATCACACCAAATCCCAATATGTTTCCTAAATGCAAATATGTTTTTTCAAATTATTTATTTTATTTTAGTATAAAATGTTTTATTAGTTTTTTTATTTATTGAAATATAGTTTTTATTATTAGTTATTATAATTATAGTACTTTTTTTACAATTTTATATGTTTCAAACATGATTATTCTTATTTTTAAACAATTCTTGTTATTTTATAGTGTTGATTTTAAGTATATTATACATCATGTGTTGATGTTTTTTTTACTCGAAAAGTGTCACGGCGAAAGACACATGAATCATGGAGAAGTGAATATTTGTAGGTTTAAACTTGTGCTCCAACATATCAAATGTTTTGAGTCATTTACCATCCAAGTTGTATTTACAAGAATATATGTATGTGTTGATGTTATTTAACTTGTATTATGTTATTTGATATAATATAAATATACAATTATGAATTGGTAAAAATCAAATGGAATGATATGAAAGATCGAGTAGTTTAACTAATTTTGGGCTAAGAGAAAAAGAATTGAGGTTATGGGTTCAAATCTAAATAAATGAATAAATATTAATATAAAAATTAATTAATAATATTTGTCATTAATAAAATGGACAGATGCAATTTAAACCACGTTTAATTCGAATCTTATGTTATTTTATTCGTAAACTTTCAATTTAGATCGTTTAAATAAGTAAAATTAAAAGTCAATTTTGTAACAAACTAATTATTTATGAAAAATTCCTTAAAAAAAATATTTATGGGAAATGATTGTGGGTGTGAATTAGCATTCAACGAATAAAAGCTAAGACAGGAGTCCCTTCAAAAACATCCAATAAAATTGAAACTATACAAAAAAGCGAAGACCAAAACTGGTTTAACCATCCAATATATTGTAAGTACATCATTGTCATTTTTTATTTGTATATGCCTCTACTCCCACTGATCATATTTATTTATAAGCAAAAATAAACTTTTTAGGTTTATTAAATAATTATTGCATCTGGTCACATTTATAAACCATATACATTAGTCATTCAATAAACCGAAAAAATTACTTACATATGTATTTATAAACATTTGATATTATGTTCTTTACACTTTAAAGGGACTTATTTATTTTAAAGCATCGAATCCTTTAAACTTTACAAATATATTAGACATTGGGTTGGATTACATAGAAGTCGGTGGGAATTTACGTTCAGGACAATAGCTATTATCTGATTAGGTTCAACAAAACTTCTCTCTATTGCTCTCCACCATTTTACTTATCACTATCTCTCTAAACTTCTTTATCTCTATACATCTTTTTGTCGTTTATTCTCTCTTTAGTTTCACACCATTTTTCCTTGTTGGAGAGGAATGCGTGTTAGAGAGAATTATATCCATCTTTTGTCACATTCTTTTTCTTCTATGTATCGATTTAACTGTCATTTATGGTGTGTATTAATAGATATGAGTATATGCTACAAATTTCCTCACGTATTTTTTCTTGCATTAGAAGCAAGTAGCAACCCAAGCAATGAATGGAAACATATTTTATTTGAGAAAAATCAAGAAGGATCAAAGAGGTTGCCATCTGTATTTTTTAGAATGAAAATGAATCAACGATATTTCAAAAGCATTTATTACACAAACTATGATATCTTGCTCTTTCCTTATCACGTAAATAAATTGCGTCGGTCGCAGTGTCTTATCATGCAATCCGTGTTGCATATACGTCCAAAATAAAAAATGACATGGCACATTTATACGTATGTTAAATATATGAAACAAATTATAAACATGACCGATGGAAATAGATGTCAATTTTAATTAATATAACTAGACTTGTAAACTTTAAATCTGACCGTTCGAAATGCCATATGTGTGATGTCTCTTACACGTAATAAAAGTGGTTGTTTGTTTGGTTAAACTATTAACTGACCTTTCCTGAAAGAAAGTGTCTTGAATTCTTTAATTTTTGTTGCATTTGAACCATAAGTCTCATTAGGATATGTCCATAGAAAAAATCTTTGTAAACCTAATTAAGTTGATAAGAACATTACATAATATGTTACTACGGACAAAAAAATATGTCCATGATAAAAGCAAAAGCAAATGTTAATTGATTAGGGCGATGCACAGCCAATATTACCTTTGTTGAATTATTTAAGTTTGACTGCGTGCACAATAACACTTAACTAAGCCTACATGGACATATACTAACGAGACTTGTGGTTCCGATGCATAAATAAATATTAAGCTAGAGATAGAAATTTGTGAATGATTATTTAAGGATTAACGAACCAGCACTACTCTGGACAGTTAAGAATCAATTCAAGAGATTAAGAGATTATAAATTAAGAAAGGATTTTGACTCAAGAGATTGATCAAAACTATTGTGTAAATCTTTCGTAAAATTAGGTGAACATCATTCACAATAACAATAGAGGATTCGAAGACTTTCCTTTGTTTTAATCTAATTTTCATATCAAATTAATTTCACTTTTTACAAATTTTGTGCAATCAAACCAACTGCCTAATGCCACCCCCCCCCCCCCCCCCCCCCCCCAACTTAATATATCCTTTACACTAATAAAATTGTTGAGTAGCTTCGATCCTCAGTTGGGTTCATACCATCCAAAGAAAGTCAGTGTTGACTAGTTTAGGCGATTCGATAGACCTGTTTTACCCTTTTAAACTTATATGAGTTCTAATCGTCCATTTGGTCCGGTCGATACAAACTTATCCAACCCTAGTTTTCATATTTTCACCAAAACGAAAGATAGAATACTAACGTGGGGTGTTGTAACACTTTTTGCCCTAAAAGTTTTAGCCACTCGGGCATTTTGATTTAATTGAGAATTTGCTATTTTTTATGAACAATCATTTAACGAATGCAAAGAACGGTTACTTCATGTCTTTTTCAGCCATTAATCCTCCTGTGTATTGTATCAAATTCAACTGAAAATTGGTTGGATTTTCACACACGTGTTATTAAGTTTCTATGGCCAATCATTCGTAACATATGCAACGCCCTTTTAATTAAAAGTTTAATAGTGGTAGGTTGACGGTTCAAAACAACTTTGCACATGCAATCAGTCAAAACATTTTAAATTGTCATGTAAATTAAAAATATTAATTGATGTGGCGATTCTAAATATATTGATTGATTGTAGGTGCAAATTATTGTGTTATGTATGAAAATTGCGTATATTTTACTTCATAGTAATTTAAAAAAGGTTAATTATGTTTTTGTCCCTATAAATATGTCAAAAAAATTTAGTCCTTCTAAAAAATTTCTTCAACTTTTAGTCCTCCAAAAGTTTTTCAACTTTACTTTTGGTCTCTCCTTTAAAACAAACTCATATTTAGAATTCATATTTTGAAAAAAAATTGTAACATTATAAGAAAATCTCCCAACTTTTGTAATTTATAATTTTTTTGGACAAAATTTTAAATATTCTATAAATTTTTGCACAATTTCATTAAGAAATACAAAGGCTGCACATTAGTTGACTTAAAAATATGAACCAAAAGTAGTGAGTAAAAATTTTATAAGGACTAAAAGTCAAAAGAAAATTTTAGAGAAACTAAAATGAAAAGTTTGTATATTTATAAGGATAAAAAACATATTAATCCTATTTTATTTATTTATTTATTTACTTCTTCTATTTTTTGTTCTTGCTTTAATAAAGCTCTTTCTCTTTTCTATCTCTAGCGAGTATGCCAATGTTATTATTTATCTATTACGGATGATATTCCTCGTCTAAATCCCGACAAGGTGTATGAGTTTTTATTTGGATGTTCTTTTAGCTTATTCTTTTGTTTTATTGTTTCAAAGGTGTATGAGACTTACATCATTGATGTGCGTTGAAGTGTTGAATTTACATCTTTGAAAGAATAAGGTAACTTTCACAAACAAATTGATTGAAACTAAAAAATATATTGTTTATTTGTTAGTTTGTCAATTTTTGAAATTAGCAATGTTTTTGTTCGTGGTTATAACTCTTGATCTATCCTTTCTGCTATGAAGATTTTTAAGACCATATTGCATAATCAAATGAGAGATGAGTGGATGAACGATCGTCTCATGACTTATATTGAGAGGAATGTGTTAGGCAACATTGATAGCGAATTGATTATTCAATAATTTCAAATCATAAAACTGCGTAGAGGAGAATTGAATAAATTTGAAAGGTTGGATGGCTATCAAAATTGACATTGAAAAGGTTTCCTAAAAAAAAAGGCTTAATTGCAGTTTTAACTCCCTAACTTTCACAAAGTTGCGATTTTGGCCCCCTAAGAATAAAAACTACAAAACGGCCCCTTAAGTTTTGCATCTGTAGCAGTTTTGGCCCCCCAAGGCAAAAAAAAAAAAAATTACACGTGGTACTTCACTTAGGGTGCCACGTCAGCGTAGACCGAGTCAAAATTGACATTGGGGCCAAAACTGCCACAGATGCAAAACATAGGAGGCTGTTTTGTAGTTTTTATTCTTAGGGGGCCAAAATCGCAACTTTGTGAAAGTTAAGAGGTTAAAACTGCAATTAAGCCAAAAAAAAAAAATACATTGAAAAGGTGTATAATAGATTGATTCGAATTTCATTAAAGATATTTGGAGGATATTACCTTGCCTAACTGGTTTGTGAATTTGGGGTGGCATTGTATTTCTTCTCCTATAATAAGGGTGCTGTGGAGCCTATTCAGTTAGCTAGAGAGGGGCCTAAATTTTTGCATACGCCCTTTACAGATGATATCATCCTATTTGTTGAAGCTACTTGTGAACAAGCTAAGGAAGGTAGTTTCAAATGTTAATGTTATAGATAAAAGTTAAGTACGAATAATACTAGGATTTTCTTCTTTAAAAATGAGCAATGGCAAACCAGAATTCAAATTTGTGATGTGATTGCATGTTATTTTACTTTATTTTTGGCTAAGTTTGTTATTTAATGAAATATTGTTTTTATTTAAGTTTATTTTGTATTTTACTCTTTTTTTTTTTTTGTCTTGAATAAATATATAATGCAAGTGAGATATGAATTGAAGACATAGCACAATAATGATGGAATTTCTACAAAGAATGAATTACTCAGCAAGCCAAGTCATGAAGCAATGAAAACTTTTTTCAATGGTCAAATAGTGGAAATTCATTCACCTATTTAGTTCCAAAACCGTCACCAAAGAAGCCAAAGATCAAGATTTAATGGTGGTGGCTGTTACAACCTACTAGATTTAACTTTTGGTTTTTCTTTGTAAGAACATGGATGGTAAAGTTGTGAAATTAAAATAAGAAGATCAAAATCCAGAAATTGACAAAATAGAAGGATGAAAATTGTTATTACTTCTTTTATTATCAATATGATTTCACTTTTTTAAAGTGAATTCTATACTAGAAACAAAGCAAAACATTTGAACCATTAATAAAAAAAAGTAATATTGACATTCATACATTTGTAGCATAAAATATCAATAATTGGCCTCTTTTTCATCAAAATCTTTCTACTTTGTCTTTCAAATTATTTTAGTGGAAACCCAACATGAGTTGGTAAAATTGGAAATGGTTCGAGTTCTCAAAGTAAGAGGTCCATATTTGAATATCGGGTGTTCATCATTTATATTTGCGTTCAAAGTTTATTAGTGCTAGATGTGAGAAGATGTATTAAAAAAAGTTATAAAGACTGACATCTTTCATCTTATAAGTCGGTCATATAAAGATGAATATACATAATTTTTTTTTTTAAAATACTATCATATTTTATCGATTCAGACTATCCACACTTTACTCTTACAAAGTGCGGTAATAGTGAACATGATTATCTGTATTGAGAATGGAAAGAACTCATCTCACACGATAAATGAAGTTAAGGTCTAAAACATGTTTATAAAGAGGAATACCTCTCATCTTATAAATCGATTTTATAAAAATAAATTATATACTCAACATAAAAATTTAACAAATGGTTAAAAAGTGTTATAGGAAAATGATAAATAATTCAATAAAATAGCAAAGTTTACTGATGTTGTTAGCACGTGTAAAAAAGACAAAGTAGAAAAGGATATGAACGAGTATAATAGGAAAAGGTAAAAAGCATTAAGGTGGCACCAAAACAGTTAAAGTATATTTATCCATAACAAGAACAAATGGGGTTTAAACACTATGTGGACGTAATTCCAAAACACCAAAATCATTCATTAGAGAGCACGTGTTTAAGGGGGTAAATAGATTATTATTAATCTTTTTCTTTACACGCACTGAACATGAATAAACTACTAGAATAGTACTATATAATAAAAAAGTTTATGCACATATTTGATGTCATAGTACTGTAAAAGCAAAGAGTCCGGGGTGAGTGGAAAAAGGAAATACAAGTAGGTGGGAGTATTCAAGAAACTCCATTCCACATAACCTGTTTCATAAATGCTCAACTTTATCTCATTTTTCATTTCATTTCCCAATTTAAAGCATTTTCTTATACTATATAGTTTTTCATTTCACAACTCATAAGGTTCCTAAACAAACAAATGCACCACACAACATAACAAACTATAGTGTTTGCTTTGCTTTGCTTTGTCACCACAATATGAGTTCTAACCAAAAACAACATCATCATGAACTTTCTTCTTGTAAAAGAACACTTTCTCTTCCAGTTCACAAGGTACTTTACTTTTCTTTTTCACTTTTTAAGCCATGTTACAATATATATAATTTGAATTGCTATGATATAACATGTTGAATTAATGATGATTATAATTTAATCTAATAGGAATTAATCATGAAACTATGATTTTTCTCATAAGGTATAGTATTTATGTGTTGAAGGAAAATCTTTTGATGGAAATACCTTGCAAGTCATCAGAAGAATCTTGTTCATCATCATCAAATGATTTTGTTGCAATAAAGATGCCATTGACACCAAGTCCACCTTCAACACAAAGGAGGGTGAATTTTCTTGTGACATCACGTTCTGTTGATGCACCAATTGATAATAATATCAATCTTGGAATTTCATCAACAAGAGCAAAATCATCATCAAATAGAAGTATATTACCAAAATTGAATTTCAGGTATAATAGGACTTCATCGTCCGATATTGAAAAGGCGGTAATTGGAGCGCCAGAAAGTTCTTTTGTAGGGCCTCATGAGAAGCCTTCAATCTCAGGATCAGTGTCTTTGAGTAAGATATTTAATCCTAAGATTAATAGGACTTCATCATTACCTGTTGAAGAAATTGGACGTGTAAACACTGAGTTTGCTTTTGGTGGATGTCTTGGTGCTTCTCCTTATGTAAGGCCTTTAATTGATTAGTATTTGTAATTTCAATTTTTAAAGATTGTTTTTTTATGTGAAATTAATTAATGGGTATCTTGTATTTTCATTACTTAGTAAGGTCTTGTTTGGGTAAACAGCTTAATTAAGCGCTTATAATAAGCGCTTATCATATAAGTGCTTATGTGTATTGTGCATGCTACTTTTATAACAAAAGATAAAATAAAGTCGAGTAGTTTTTATGTAAGTTATAAGTTGTTTTCTTAAGTTTTCCGGAGAAATAAGCGGAAAATAATTTATGGATATGTTATAAGTTGTTTCCGTAAGTTCTCTCAAACAAGCTCATAAGTGTTTATGCCAGTAGATAAGTTAAAATAAGTCAATCCAAAGAGACCCTAATTTGAACATACTAAGGATTTAAATATTTGCTGAATTTGTTCCAGTGAATTTATTGTTTAATGAAGCCTTAGCAACATGTAACTGTTAACCTTTGTTTTAACCAATTTAATCATTTTGCAGAGAAGCCAGGGGACGATAGCTCGCACTCGTTCAGAGCCGGTAGATAGCCAAGAAAAAATTACAAGGAAAATGGATAAGTTTTTCCGCGTTATTCCTTCCACCCCAGGTGTAAAGGAAGTGAAAGAATGGTTAAAAACGTCCACAGCAAAGGATACTGGTATTATATTATAAGAACTTGTATAAGCAATCGCGGAAAATTTGATAAAAATCGTTTATTGAATGATGTCTTCTGCTTTCTTGGCACTCAAACATAGCTAAAACTAAGTTTATTTTTCATTTTTTGCAAAAGATTCAGACTCTCTTTCAAGTCATCTTAGTTCGATTTAAAATAGACTGTTTCCAATCCTAAATGCTGTCAATAACTCGACTTAAAAACCTTTACTTGTTCAGAAAACGACGGTGATGACGGTGAAGATATAGCTGAAGAGGAAGCTGTGTGCAGAATTTGTCTGATTGAGCTATGTGAAGGAGGTGAGACATTGAAGATGGAATGCTGTTGCAAAGGTGAACTTGCCTTGGCTCACCAAGAATGCGCAATTAAGTGGTTTAGTATCAGAGGTAACAAGACCTGTGATGTGTGCAAGGAGGAGGTTCAGAACCTCCCTGTCACTCTCTTACGGATCCAAAGTGTTCAAACTCAGAATCCTGGAGCAAGGCCTCACCAGGAAGATGACTTCAGGCATGTGCAGTTTTGTTTGATAAAAGTTATTATTGCTATATGTTGAATGAATTATGGCAACTTGTTTATAGAGTAATACTAGATATGTTGATAATCATGTGCCATTTCCCCTAGTTGCAAATTATTTGTTATGAAATTATCTAGAATGTGGGGCCAATCAACCATTATACTGTCATGCATCTAATTGAACTAATAAGCTTGAATGCTATCTCTGAATTATCACTGGTTTTGCACATCCGGCAGTATTGTTAGATAGCAGTTATAGTGACGCTATAGCGTAATTTGAACAAATCACTATTGTTTTCCAATAGGCCAATACGCTATTTAGTACAAAATGTTGTCAAATAGAGGTACTATAGCACTTAACTGCGACTTTCTGTGATCTCTGACTTGCTTGCATTGAAGTTGTGGATTTATTCCTTGCATCATCTAGTTGAAAATATTCTTGCCACTTGCACGCTTCAAAGTAGTCTTTAGTTTACTCTTTAGAATACTATTATGCAATCAATGTTTTCCTTGGAGTTCTGCGGCCAATACAAGTGCACTGCTTTACAAATGGAATATAGTGTTGTTTTTGTATCGTTCTTGTACTATATATAGTTGTTGCACGTAACACTTCAATTTGTCTGCTGAAATAAACAGGGTTTGGCAGGAGTTGCCTGTGCTTGTCATTGTCAGCATGCTTGCTTATTTCTGTTTCCTCGAGCAGCTTTTAGTAAGAATAAAAGTCCTCTCACTTCTCTCAAAGTTACAATTCAAAGTAGCTTCATTTATTCAACTCTCTGCAGGTTGGAAAAATGGGAACCAAAGCAATTTTCATTTCTCTTCCATTTTCTTGTGTACTCGGTCTAGTCTCCGCTATGACATCTACAACCATGGGTAGGTTTGCAAAATATCCCCGAGAAATACGATGAATATTCTTTTATGAACTCATCTTAGTTTCACTTATATATCTAAAATTGTGCATAAAGTAGGTTCTTTCGCAAACATTATAGGTCTAAAATGACATAACAATTACTCCTTGATTAGATAATTCTTTTGGAGAGTTCTATTCATGTTTAACCATTTAAGCAAACCCTAATTGTTTCCTTTTCCAGTGAGGAGCAAGTTCATCTGGCTTTATGCATCTGCTCAATTTCTTTTGGTGGTTCTCTTCGCGCATGTATTTTACCCCTTGGTAATAGATTTTAATACGAGCGAAATTTTATCACTTCAATCTTTCACTTGACATGTACCAAACCCCTACAGGAAGAATAACTTCATTCTATTAGTTTGGAAACCTGCAGGTTGGTAAGCAAGCAGTTTTGGCAATTCTTCTTGCATCATTTGCTGGGTTTGGTGTAATGATGAGTGGAAGTTCAGTTATTGCGGAGTTACTCAAATGGAGAAGAAGATGGCTGGCTTACTCAGAGCAGCAGCGTCGTGACTCTCAAGTGATGACACAAGAAGGACTATATCCTCAAGGTGTAACTACGCCACAATCAAGTCTTCCCAATCACAACCAAACCACAGTGCAACTGCAAAATCAGCAGAATTCAAGTTCATAGCTGAATTGAAGTCTATATATGGCTCCTTTGATTTCTTCAAAACCGATTGTATAGGCGATTAAACTCTAGCAGAATTTTACTACTGCGCAGGTACATCATAGTACATTGTGCTTGCTGCAATAGGGAACAACTTGGGACAATAGGTTTCTATGGAAATATTTTGTTCTTTTCTTTGTTTAAAGCATCTTATTATGCATTCTACCTTGGTAGTTGGTATGCACTATGTCATATGTTAATGCATAATAGTAAAACAAGACCATTATATTGTTGCTAGTATCAGATAATCTTTGTTGTCTAATATGCTAGAATGGAAATTTGAGTTTTTGTGTTCTAATATTTCACCTTATGTAAGCCAGAAAACGTGACCACTTTGGTTCACTTTGCAAATATATCTAACAGATAATACATAACCTTGGTGGATTATGCACTTTAAAATCAAAAGCACTTAGTTCATGTTCCATCATGATCCAAAATGGTACTTCAACTCACACCACTCTCAGTGGGTCGGGTTACTTAGGATACACTTTACACCTCTCTTTTCTTTTTGAAGGATTTACACCTCTCTTTTAGAAAGAGAAAGTTGGATTAGGATGTACTATAAAGACAAACACTTTTTAAATTGATGACATATACTCCCTCCGTCCCTCCGTCCTAAATTATAAGGAAAAAAAAAAATCATACTTTTTAAGAAAACTATAACATAAGAATTTGGAGTATAGTTTTTTCGTGTTTTCTTTAGAAAAAGTTTTATAGGAAGATGTAAAAACAATTTTCATTGGCTATTGGTTATGGAAAAAATGAAAGAGAGAGAAAATTGAAAGTAATTTGCATTTAATTTTATGAGAATAAACAAAAAAAATCTTGGAAAAAATAAAAGTTTGTCTTTTTTGCTTATATTTTAGGACAAAGAAAATGTGTTTTTTTTGCTTTATGGGACGGAGGGAGTACTTAACAACCTCGTATTCACTCACTTCACATGAACATGTCGTTTTAGACCATTTCTAGAAGCACACGTTGTTAACTACTAGAACCATTTAGCATATGTTGTGAGTTTGAACCTTTTGCAAGGCAATGTGAAGACCAAATAACAATGGCAACCAACAATCAAAAATCAAACCCTTACACGACCTGACAAAGTTTCGATGGTCGTCTCAATGAAAGGCCGTGAAGCTCTAAGTTGAATGTCACCCTATTATATATTGTAGTATTTTAATAAATTATTTAATTAAACTCATTTGGATTCGATTCTCTCCAATGTCAATTTGGATAAACTAATTTAACTTCTTAAAAAATTAATATTAAATTCATTTTAATATACTCCTTTTTAGGTATATCTTACAACTTTTATTTATTAAATTACGTAGTTTTATAAATAAATTATTTACATTCTATCAAATGAATGTGTATTATCACGTTTGAAATAAGGTAGATGAATTGAATCCATCCATATTTTAGAAATGACATATTATCCAATCTATTACCAATGTTTTTATTTGACAGATGAATTTGATAGATTAATTAATTGATGAATTGTGGATTGATGGACCAAATTGTCATCTTAATTCATTTCCTTGCTGAAGATTTTTTAGGTGTGTCTACACATCGTCTAGTGTTTTTGTAGTTTTTTTTTTTTTTAACTTAAGCACTGTTGGATAAAAAAAACTTGGATATGTTCAACTTTTCATTACTATGAGTGTGACTGTATCTATATTTGCTCTTTATTGAAAAATAGATAAACTCAATATTTGGTCTTAGTTAGCAAGTGTAGTTCTACAATTAAGGACTCTGAAAAATAATGCACGTTGCCTAAAACGAATTCTAAGTTGAACTTGAACCTATTAATTAGGTGCAAGTGGAATGGAATGATTCAAAAGAAGTTGCTAAAATGATGGCAAAATCAAATAATACTCCCTGTCCCTTAATATAAGCCCTTTTTGATTTTTTTTTGTCCCTAAATATAATCCCCTTTTCAAATTACAAAACACATTAATTATTTTTTTTTCATATATACCCTTATTTAATACTACTACTAATTCTAAAATTACAATAAATTGACTTTTCACATTATCTCTTTAAACAACACCGGGAAGAGAGATTAGTAATAATAGAATGAGGGGGTAATTTTGTAAAATTGTACTATAAAACAGACACGTTAACTACACCAACAACATTTCTTAAGAAATGTAAAAAAAGCAATAGGTGGCTGGCTATATTAAAGGACGGAGGGATGCACGGAGAAAAATCGGAACAGTTGAATCCTTGTTGAACTCAACTATATCCAATCCAATATATAAGTAAATACGTAACAACTAAACTATAATGGAAGTATGAGTGAGTTACTAGAGAAAAATAGGAAACGAGGTTCACCAAAGGAAGGAAAATTCAAATATGATTTACACGCACAATCAATTTCGTGAATCACATTTATTAGAGAGCAAAAACGTGAATCACATTCTCTTGATACGATTGTAAAATGGATTATGGATCCATGTTGTTGACTTTGGGTAGTAGTTGTCAAAGAGAAAGGATAAAGGGTCAGGAGATGTGCAAATTATAAAATGTTTTACTCCCTGTCGATCCTATAGTTCATGTGGCTAAGGTAGATTTTGTGCGTGTTAAATAAGTAAACAATCTTTTAAATATATTAATATTTGATTTTAGTCACTTAAAATATTCGTCTCTCCAAAATTTCCATTTATGAAATGAGTACCTTTTAAACGTAATTTCAAATTGACACAATACAAGTTTTGTATTATTGATTTTTTTTTTGTTTTTGGTTTGTATGATGAATGTTTATGAAAGTGACGATGAAGCTGAAGAAGAAGAGAGAGGAAGAATTGGATAAATTAGTTGTGAGTGATTCATGGTTAGATATAATAGTCCTAAAAAATTAATCAATTGATTTATTTATTTTGACAAAAAGATCAAATGATATAAATTTAAAAAATTAATGAAGTATGTGGTGGACCACCTATAATGTAGGTCCACCTTAAACATTTAATGTTAACAATTGAAGAAAGAGACTTACATGACCAACATAAACTTTTTTTTTTAGAGGGAAAAACATGAAAGTGACCAAGCATAAACATAATTAAGGGACTTAAGTGTAACAAATAAAACTAAATAATTACTTAAGGACCAAAATATTAATTTAGCCTATAAATTATTTACATTTCTACATGTGGGATTTAAAAATTATTTAGTTTGTTTCCTTAAAAAATGATTTACCTTGAATACAATTAAATTGTCTATTAAAGGAATAAATTAATAATTTGACCAAATTAAATAAATAAATACTAAAAACTATTTTTTTATTTTTATTTTAATGATAAAATATTCCACTTTAAAAGTGATTTTAGACACATTCCTGTTTAGTTGCAATCGAAATGAGATCGGTTCGACTGCAAAGTGGTTAATATTAGTCGTTAATGAATAAATCAAAAGATTGATATTAATATTCACAAATAGAAACACTCATAAGTATATCATAATATTCTTTCGGAAAAAAGTATATCATAATATTGCTTAAAAAAAGTATATCAAAATATAAATAATTAAATTTCTAGCTTTGCTCTGTACCCAATTTAAAGGAGCTAAATTCATTTAAATAAATCATGCGATCTCATATGAACTTTAAATCAGTGAAAAAAAAACGTTTTTTTGACTAGTTCTGAGAAAAAACTTGAATATGGATAATTTTATAAATTCAACACTTTAAATTAATTTTTTTATATATATTTCTTTTTATATTTATAATTCAGAATTATGAGAAGTCCTTGTGTTGTACCTCTTCCACCCTTTTTTTTAACAAAAAAATATATTTATAATTCAAAAATGATATATTGACAACCTAAGTTGACAATCCACCGTATTTAAATACGATTCTTTCACTTTATCTTTATTAATAATTTTTTATGTGTCTTGATTTGCGTGTAAACTTGATTATGAAGGATTTGGTCCATCGTGTATATACTAACAACTTATTTAGGTTGTGAAAATATCATAGCTCTTTATAATATAGATTCGATGAACACGTAAAGATTTTGAAAGTGTTAAAAAAATCATCTAAAAGATTTCATTGAGGGTACTTGCATTACATTGCTTCTTTTGATATAATCGTAAGACCTACAAAAAGGCCCGAGAAATAGAACGTAATAACTTTTTGACATGATTTGTACTATAAACTTAGTTTACATAAAGTTGACTGTTTTTATATTAGATTACTTGCAAAACAAGTCGATAAGTGCTATAAAAAATAATTGTAATTTGACACTTATCACTAAACAAAAGAATTCCAACTAAGGATAATTTGTCTCGCCGTGAAATTCTTTAACCTGATTCTGTTTTATGCTCTGGTGGTTGCGGTAATGAGAAGTCAATTAACCATGTTTTTAGACCGTAATTTCTATGGCAATGTTTGGTACTCCATTATGTAGGGAATCCTTATTCTTTTTCCTTTGTTGGTGTCTGTTTGTTCATAAGAGATATTCGCACTTGCTTTCAAATGATTTGGATGGCGACCATTTGGATAATTTAGAAGGAGCTTAATCTCAGGATTTTTCAAAATAAGGTATCGTCTATCTTCCACATTGTTGACAAGGTGAAACTTAATTCATGGTGACGGGTTAAAGTGTTTATGCCTACTTTGCCTTTTGATTTCCATGCTTGATGGAGTAATCCATATCTTTGTATTGGTTATTTCACCGGGTAAAACCACTTGTTGGTTTTATTTTCTTTGCTCGGTGTTTATTTTTCTTTGTACTTTGACTCTTTATTTTGGTTCTTTGGTAGACACACATTGTGTTTAACTAGTCTCATCCGTTTATCTTAAATATATTTCTTCCGCCTTCTTAAAAAAATGAATATACCATCATATATGTTTGAAGAGAAATTGTATATGAACCATTTTCTTAAGTTGTCCATCATGGATTATTACTTAAAAAATATTGAAAACTCCAACAACGACATACCGTCTCTTGGTTACTATGGTAGTGATCCTCGTCATTTTTAAGATTGAAATAATAACTTAATTGACATCAATTTGATTAAAACAATGAAAAATATATGTAACACATATTGAAATAATATCTATCAAACCATCGTCATCTTATTTTCATCGATTATCGTTAGAATTTATACTAATTATAAGTATCCTCGTAATCTTAGCTCAATTGATAGAAACAATACACAGTATATGTAAGGTCCGGCAGAAAAAAACCTAATTATAAGTAGTCCACAATTATGAAGGTAGTTATGGAATAAATGGTATGTTTGAATTCAAAAGAAGACAAAAAGGAAATAGGTAGAAAATGGAAATAGTGAAACAGTGAGGAGAGAAACCACATAGTATGCATGAATGTATTATGTCAGCTAGCGAGGAAGGATAATCGTGGTTTAGAATTTTAGATGCTGTTAAGAAACAAAAAACATGTTTTTTACTCGTGTGTCATGTTTTTTTCTAACAACATAGTTCATCTTGTTCCTTTTTATTATTACAAAATTAAAACAGAGAGAGTTTGAACACAAGCCTTTGAATCTTCTTCCTTTTCTCTCATCTCTACCAGGTAAACTCAACAAGACCCAACCTTTCTCATTCAATTCCCATTAATTTTCAGGTAGAATAGAAAACTGGTAGCTGCTTTTTTCTCTTACCCTTTTTTTGTGGTAGTTGAAATTTATAGAACAGTAAGAAGCACAATTTTGACTGTTTGTTTTGAGCTCAATTATGAAACTTGGTAGCTGAATCTTTCTCTTACCCTTTTTTCTATTAATCAAAAAGATTATTTTTTTGAAAGAATTAATGAAAAAAATTATATTTGTTGTAGTTGAAATTTATAGAACAAGAAGTACTGTTTTTTTTTTTTTGGAGTAACAAGAAGCACTGTTTTGTATTGAGCTGAATTCTGAATGAAACTTTGTTGTGATTGCTATGTGGTGTTGCAAGTTGTCTATTTAGTTTATGTGACTTGATTTTTCAATCTGTGTTAAGGATTGATTGTGGTTCAAAAATGGCTGCTGGAACTGTGCCTGCTTCGTTTTCTAGCCTCAGGACATGTGATTCTGGTTTGGGGTTTGGGAAAAGTATTGATTTTGTGAGAGTTTCTGATTTGCAAAGAATGAAATCTTCAAGGAGGAAGGTGTCAATTATCAGGAACTCAAATCCTAGTCAGGATATTGCTGAACTTCAACCTGCATCCAAAGGAAGTCAACTTTTGGGTATGATAGTTTTTAATGCTTCAATTGTTTGTTAATGGATTAATTGTCATTCCTAATCCTAAATGCCAACTCTAATGACTAATTAGGTGTTTATGCTTATAGGTTCTGTTTGGGTAAACAACTTAATTTGTAGCTTATAGCATAACCACTTATTATAAGTCAAACTGTTTTTGTATAAGCAATAAGTTGTTTTCATAAGTTATCCTGGAGAGCTTATGGAATTAACCTGAAAACAACCTATAAACATGTCATAAGCTGTTTTCATAAGTTCTCCCAATCGGTCTCACAAATTCTTATGTCAGTAGATATGCTCAAATAAGCCAATCCAAATAGAATCATAGTGGTTATTATTAATATCAACTTGTTTAACTTTAGCCTGATCCATGGATAATATTTTGAATGTAGTTCCTAGGCAGAAGTATTGTGAATCATTGCACAAAACTGTGAGGAGGAAAACAAGGACAGTGAATGTTGGTGATGTGACTATTGGTAGTGACCATCCCATAAGAATTCAGACCATGACTACGACCGACACTAAGGATGTCGCTGGAACAGTAGAGCAGGTTAGACAGCTGTTCTTCTGCTTCTTACTGGTAGCACACGCTTCTAGCCAATTTACAATTTAGATGGTGTGTTTATTTTTCTTCTTTCTATTGGCAGGTGATGAGAATCGCAGATAAAGGAGCTGATATCGTCCGGATAACAGTTCAAGGGAAGAAAGAAGCTGATGCATGTTTTGAGATTAAAAACTCACTTGTGCAGAAAAAGTAAGCATAAATTATTGCGAGTTATATTTGACATGGTGGATGCTGTAAGTTAACATTGTTTATGTATTCATCTGCATTCTTATGTACCTATGTCCAGCTACAACATACCATTGGTGGCTGACATTCATTTTGCTCCAACTGTTGCTTTACGAGTAGCTGAATGCTTTGATAAGATTCGTGTCAACCCTGGAAATTTTGGTATGCATATCTTCATCAATTCAGTAGTCTTCTTTTATTCTCTATTGTGTTATGCTTTTTTTTCAATGTGTTTTTAAAAGTGTTATGTTGCATACTGAATCCAAATTGTTTGTGTCTCACAGCTGATAGACGAGCTCAGTTTGAAATTTTGGAGTACACAGAAGACGACTATCAGAAAGAACTTGAGCATATTGAACAGGTCAAACCACCGCCTCTTGTTTTATATCTTAAATTTTTGTCAAGGGCACACATATGTTATTTCATGAACACTTTTGTTAGGGTAACTCATCTCCCATACATGCATCCTTACTGACCTATTTTATTCTTTATAAAATTCTAGGTTTTCACACCATTAGTTGAAAAATGTAAGAAATATGGGAGAGCAATGCGCATCGGGACAAATCACGGCAGTCTTTCTGACCGTATAATGAGCTACTATGGAGATTCACCTAGGGGAATGGTCAGTCCTTTTGCCTTTTATTCTGTGACTCACCTTTTGTGCATTGAAGTGTTTGCTCTAGACATTTTGTCCATCTTACTAAGCAATGATTGGACAGGTGGAATCTGCTTTTGAATTTGCAAGGATATGCCGGAAGTTGGACTATCACAACTTTGTATTTTCTATGAAAGCAAGCAACCCTGTTGTCATGGTTCAGGCATACCGCTTACTTGTAGCCGAAATGTATGTCCAAGGATGGGATTATCCCTTACACTTGGGAGTTACCGAAGCTGGAGAAGGTGAGGATGGTAGGATGAAATCTGCAATTGGTATTGGAACTCTTCTTCAGGTATGCATGAGAATCTATTACGTATAAAAGAATGGAAATTATCATCAAGCACTTTAGTTTTGCTACAGACTCGCATGCAAGTTGATGATATGCTTTTCATCAGGATGGATTGGGCGATACGATTAGAGTTTCTCTCACAGAACCACCAGAGGAGGAGATAGATCCTTGCACAAGGTTGGCAAACCTTGGAATGAGAGCAGCTGAACTCCAGAAAGGAGTGGTATGGTTCAAAACAATGCTTCAGTTTGACATGCCTAAGCTTTCTAAAGTCTAATATCCTAAAATTTATGAACTTACTTTCATTGACACTGCTTTCATCAGGCACCTTTTGAAGAAAAGCACAGACATTACTTTGACTTCCAGCGCCGTTCTGGTCAACTGCCATTGCAAAAAGAGGTTAAAATTAAAAGTTCTGTAGAAAAATTTAACCAAATTTTCGCCTTACACAAACTCTGAATTTTCTTCCACGTTGTACTTTCCATCTTAATACAGGGCGAGGAGGTGGATTATAGAGGTACCCTCCACCGAGACGGGTCAGTTCTCATGTCAGTCTCCTTGGAGCAGTTAAAGGTATCATTTTGACATCCTCATTGTTCGCTCTTCCTTTTGTCTGACCAAATGTTCCTGTCAATATGTCTGTTTGTGTTAATATATCCTCTTTATTCCCCGATTTTTACAGACGCCGGAGCTCCTTTATAAGTCACTTGCTGCAAAGCTCATTGTTGGCATGCCATTTAAGGTTTTGGTTACTCAATCTTATTCGATTAAATGTCCTGTGGATTTAAATAACAAGTTATTTACATGGTATGCCCTGTATATTCAGGATCTGGCAACAGTAGATTCAATCTTATTGCGGGAACTTCCTCCAGTAGATGATGTTGATGCTGTAAGAAATAAGAACCTTCACTTTGGCAACCAAGTCTAAATTAGGAGCATTTATTTCTTCATCTTTTTTATCCGCAAAACCATTTCTATATTATCAAGTTATTGTGACAGTTTGAATAATTTTCTCTTTCTCTCTCTCATTCTTGGTACTATGATCAGCGGCTAGCTCTAAAAAGACTGATCGATATTAGTATGGGAGTTATAACTCCTTTGTCGGAGCAGCTAACAAAGCCATTACCAAATGCCATAGTTTTGGTAAACCTTAAGGAGCTATCTACTGGAGCTCATAAGCTTTTGCCACAAGGTGCTACTCAATCCGCGTTGTTTTTTCCTCCTGTTTTGTATATTCATAGTAAATGTGTGATTTATATCTATTGGTTCCCTATCAGGCACACGCTTGGTTGTGTCAGTACGTGGGGATGAGCCTTCTGAAGAACTGGAAATTCTCAAAGATGTTGATGCTACTATGCTTCTCCATGACCTGCCTTATACAGAAGACAGAATTAGTAGAGTGCACGCTGCAAGGAGGTGAGAATACTTCACATGATTAATAATTTTCTGCATCAATATGGCAACATGAATCCAAGTAGTATATAAATTCTTTTTTTTCTAATCTCAACATCTTACTGGCTTCAGGTTATTCGAGTACCTATCAGACAATTCTCTAGACTTTCCTGTTATTCACCACATTCAATTTCCAAATGGGATTCACAGGTAATTTTTTAATTATGTTGAGATTAACAGGTATGTTGTACATGTGAAGCCTAATCAGCTCGTCTTACAGGGATGACTTAGTGATTGGTGCTGGTTCTCATGCTGGAGCTCTTCTGGTTGATGGGCTTGGAGACGGTCTTCTTTTAGAAGCCTCGGACAAAGATTTTGACTTTCTTAGAAATACATCTTTCAATTTGCTGCAAGGCTGCAGAATGAGAAATACAAAAACAGTATGTAGTTCAAACACATACAAATTACAATACAAAAGTTGAATTGAAAAAGAAAAAAAAAGCCGCGATATTTGCTGATATGCCTGACATTTCTTGCAGGAGTATGTCTCTTGTCCATCCTGTGGCAGAACATTGTTTGATCTTCAAGAAATAAGTGCAGAAATTAGGGAAAAGACATCGCACCTCCCAGGCGTTTCGGTAATATCACTTGGTCCTTTCCTTCATAGAACATGTTCAAAATTGTCTCTGTATACTATGCTTCGTAAATTGCATCTTTGAAATGAGAATGGTTATGTCTTTATATTATTAACTTTATGCCTCTATGTCGCATCAGATTGCAATCATGGGTTGCATTGTAAATGGTCCGGGAGAGATGGCTGATGCAGATTTTGGGTATGTGGGAGGTGCTCCTGGGAAGATTGACCTCTATGTCGGCAAGGTAACATGCTTTTTATGCTTAAGTGCAAATGTTGATTTTAAAAATGTACTTATGTTCCAAGAAAAAAATCACTATCGTTTTTTATGTTGAATAGAGTTTGACAGTAAGTTGAATGGAATTGTTACAATTGCAGACTGTGGTGAAGCGTGCAATTGCAATGGAGCAAGCAACCGATGCCTTGATCGATCTAATAAAAGAGCATGGACGTTGGGTAGACCCTCCTGTAGAGGAGTAAAAGCTACATCTCAATATTCTGATTAGCCAATGTGGTCCCGACACAAGGGAAATTGGGTTGATCCTCTATGGTGATCACTGTATTTAGTATATGTTATTGTTATGTCACCTCAGAAAATTATATTTTCATGTTTCAATATAGTTGGAAAATGCCGAAAATTTTCTTTTAACAAAGGTTAAAAATATGGGGTGGGGAATTTTTCAGCTGCATCAGTTATACAATAAGACAAGTCAAAAACAATATATTGTCCCCATCAATAATATTATATAGAGATTCTTGGAACAATCAACAATGTCAGTTATGCGATCATTTTATGTCAACCAATCTGTTAGTTATTCGGATTTCATAGTGTGAAATGCAATGTGTCCTATTGAAAAATAAATGCTAAATATGGCACTATGTTATGAAAAAAATCCGCACTGCTCATTTTATTTCGGTCTCTCTTCTTATCACATCATTAACTTATCATATCTATCAATTCACTCTCTTTCTCTTACAAGGTGTAAATTGGTTTTAGATGTTTACATATCATTTTTCAAAAAATAAAATAAAAATGAACCTTACAATAGCACTAGTATAACCTTATAAATCGATATTTATTTGTGTCATTATGTATATATTTTTTGGCTTAAATATGCATTTCATCCCTGTAATTAGGGGTCGTTTGAAATTTCATCTATAAGCTTACTAATCCTCCCATTTTGCCCCTTCAATTATTAATCATTTGAAAAATGGTCCTAATTACATCTAATTAGTAATTTCAGGGACGAAAATTCAAACGACCTATATTTGCAGGGGCGAAAGATCTATTTAAGCTAACCACTTCGTCCAATCATCACTTGCCACATGGGCACCACGTCGCTAATGACAGTTCACCTCAACAAAAAAACTTAATTAAGACCAAAAGTCAAATGATTAATATTTGCAAGGGCAAAATGGGAGGATTAGTAAGCTCAGAGATTTCAAACAACCCCTAATTACAAGGATGAAATACATATTTAAGCCTTTTTTTTATGAGTAAGAATCAAATTCGGTATTCTAATTTTGAGATTGGTTGGTTAAAATTTGAAGCACTATTTAACTCAATAAAATGATCTCAACCTCCAATTTGAAATCGGACGATCTAGATTAGTTACAACCGGAAATGCAATTCCCATCCAAATAATAGACCATAATATTACTCACAAAAATTGAGTTTCTTTATTACAACAAAATCGAAGAGAAAAAAGCGATGATAATATAGAAATTTGAAAAATATATTTCAATCATCACATATCAACAAGAACAAAAAGAATTTTAAAAAAAATATATGAATCAATGTATGAAAATAACGCCAAAATAAGAAAAAACTATATAGAGGAAGAGTATAATAACCTCTACGGATACAAATGAAGAAGAAGTTACATATACGGTATAGAAATACAACAATTATACGTATTTGTTTACAGAATAATATCTCTTCTTACGCCGAAATTATACTGATTTCTTCGTAGATTCTGTTGCCGTTTCTTGTACACCATTGCCGCCAACATAAGCACACTCGCTGCAACGATTATTCCGATCGCTATCCCTGCTTTCTTGCTTCCACTCATCCCTCCTTCTGTTGATGAATCCTCTGTTTTCTCATCAACGTCGATGTGGTTTAGTGGTGTTGAATCCTCCGGCGAAGGTGCCGGAGCGGAGATTGGACTTGGACTTAACGGAGACGGTGCTGGAGGCGACGAGACTAGAGGTGAACTCGCCGGAGGATGATTCGGAGCGGAGAGTGAATGAGATGGAGTGTTAGCCGGCGCCGGTGATGGAGACGGTGGTGAACCGGCGGTGACATGAAGTGAAAGAGTGAGAATAAAGAGAGAAAGAAACAATGATTTTGCATTTGCCATTGGTTGAGAAAAGAGAGAGAAAATGGAAGAAAAACGGTTAGAAATGATTCTGTGAGAAAATTCGCGGCACGAACGGGAATGTGACACGTGGAAGTGTAAACGGCGCGTTTTACTTTACTTGATTGAAGTGAGAATGAAGTGAAGGAGTTGAAGATTAGTTCATACGGAAAAGGGTAATGCATGTGAAATGTAATGTAATGTAAATAAATTAAGAAGAGATTGAGTAATGGAAAAGATTAGGGAAAACGATTATTGTGCATTTGAATAGGTAGTTCACTTTTCATGCAATTGAAGAAAGAATTTTATATTTTCTATGGGTAATTTAAAATGTAATGCATGTAACCATATGGTTAATATTATGAAACAAGAGAAAAATAACCTCGTCGTTTCTTATTTACCAAACGCCAAGTTGTTTTGAACTATGAATAATGCCAAGCTATCATGCAGGGCATAGAATGAGATATGAAAATCTGACGTTAGCTTAGCTAGATTACTTGGGACAATGCATTCTACATCTAGGGGTTGGACTCAAACATTGGATACTTTATTTATTTATTTAAAAAAAAAATTTCTAACAACTAAATTATTTAAAAAAAAAATGAAAACAAAATTTGTAACATTACATCCTCAACATATGTGTGTCTGACTTTCAATATCAACACGGCATAAAGGAAAAAAATTAATTTGTTATTATTATTATTATTATTATTATTATTATTATTATTATTATTATTATTATTATTATTATTTATCTTTATGGATAGTTTTATTTTTGGCTAAGTGGTGTTTGCTATATTTGTTTTTGTTGTACGCCCTTTGGGGGTTGTCACTTGTCACTGGAAAGTGACTTGCAAGCCCTTACATTCCTTTTGATTACTGACCTTTGTAATTTTAATATCTTACGGTGTGATTGTCAATTTGGAAAACCTTTGTTAAGCATATAAGCTAATTAAGGAGGTGGAATTTCCTTTTAGTAATTGTTAACCATCACAAGTTTCGGTGGAACTAGAGTCGGATTCTTTATTAAAGATTTTTCGGTTCAAGTCTTGTGGATAGAAAAAAAAATATTGTTGAAAAGAAAGACCTCATTAAAAGTGATCAACAAGGTTCTTGAAGAAAGATTAATCATTGTCAAAATTGATTAATACTTTGCAACGATAAAAAAAAAATGTAAATATTTAAAACCATTGGCGACCATCATGCCTTAAACCTATTTTACTTCTGTTGTTCTTTGGAGTGGGACATTCAACAGATGAATCAAATCAAGTCCAGTGTTGTATGATTTTATGTAATTTGCTCCTCCCTTTTACATCAAACTCTTGGGTTGTGTCGACTACGAGAGATCAATGCAGTTGCTCACACTTTAACCATGGTGGCTGCAAACACAACTTGATATCACATTTTTATGACATCTCGCATTATATTATTCAATATTGTGCAACCCAAACTTTTCATTATACAAAAATTAGTACCTTTTGTCACAATCAATATCGTCATCTATTTGGAAAAAAATAGCATCAAAATGTTCAAGTTGTTGGTTCAAGAGTTGAAATCCTCTCCATTTCGTTTTGATTCAGAGGGACTGTAAGATATTTGGTCATGCAGGGATAAAAAGTTTTGAAATGGGCAAATGATTTGTAGAATGGAAAAGAAGTTATACGACGTGAGTATAGTTTATTATTATATGCGAGGAGGATTAAACTAAATACCCGAAATAAATGGGGATATTTTTTATTAAAGCCTCACCCCAAAATTCTAAATACTCATGAGTTTAATAATACATAGTTGCCTTGCATTTGTCCACCTTTTCCTCCCTCCTTTACCTCTTTTATAGGCTTGGGGAGAGAAGAATTAGTGTTTGTTCTCTATAAGTCACTATGTCAGAATCAATCTGATCATAGAAGTATAAATAGAAACATATCTTAACTCTTCATAGCTCATCCTTGACATCACTATTGCTACTTTGGTTCTCTTTGGCATCAGAACTCTCCTTGGCATCAGAGCTCTCTGATTTAGGAGTTGAGGCTGGTTTCTGGAGCTTGAATGGGATTGATGCATGCTGCTTGAGGAACTTGTAAAAGGCTACCACAGTACGATCTGTCTCAACAGTAATCTGCAAACACAATAAAGCAGTTATAAATGTCAATCACCTAATGATAAAACCATATGCAGATCACTCTCGCACACACACGGGAGCGTATTTATATTTAACAAAGCTGAATTGATAAAAATATGTACTGTTGCTTAATATTCACTTACAGGATCAAAACTTTTGTTTCCTGCTGGGAAGAAGAGAAGAGTGGGGAATCCATCAGACTGCAAAGTGAACATAAATCAAGATTGATCAATAAGTTATTGGATGTAGGATAAAAAATTCAAAAGTTAGCATAAGTTGTACCAAATATCGTTACGATAACAGCATATACCCATATGCTAGCAATTTCTAGTTTGAATTTGGGTTTACCTTTGCCCTGGGATGCTCATTTTGTGTTCCATCCATCTTGGCTATTACAAGAGAGTCAATACTGCGAAGGTGTTTTGCAAGCTTGTTGTATATCGGCTCCAAATGTTGGCAATGGCCACACCAGGGAGCATATATCTGATATTCCAACAACCATTAAATTACCAATACAAGATGCAGATCTTTAGATGCAAACATAACTGGTAAATTAGAGGGTCAAAGTTGTACCTCAAGGAGAACGTCCTTCGACTCATCCAAGACAATTTCATCAAAATTGTTCCCAACAACTATTTTCACGTCACCATCATTCTGTCGCCAAGTTAACAAACATGTTAGACACGAAACACCAAGTTAACAAAACATAATTGATGGCTGCCAAATCAAATAGCTTACACTTTCAGGAATTGGATCTGACTTGAAAAAAGGCTTTAGCTTGTCTTCAAGGAAATCTTCCCCAAATGCCTGAGATAAAATGAAGATTTGAAATTTTGTCAAAAACTACTTTAAAACCTCATTAAATGAAATAAAAAGGCAATCATACACATTCCGTAACATGGTAGCAAAACTAACAGAGTCCAAGGCAAGGGAAAAAAGAGTACCTTAATTTTGTCAACAGTCACCTCTCCTTCAAACACAAATTTTCTTCCATCATCGTTACCGGTGTATGCAAGTACCTGCATTGGAAACTCCACAGGTTACACAAATATACTTCCAAGTTATTCAAAAGATGTAATATGTTAAATATATGAATTTCATTTAAATAAAATTGAAAAAAGGGAAAAAGAGATAATTACTTGTGGAGCAGTCCCGCTAATACCGAAGTAATCTGAAACAGGCTTTCCAACATCTTCGTTATCAGTTTCCACAAGCACAAAGATCAACTGCAATGGATTAGTGCACATGGATAAATCACTCATTCTCAAAAACATAAGTACCCTTCTGAAGGAAGAGCTGGATCAATGCTATGACATTTTTATTTATCAGTAAAATGTAGCAACTAGCAAACACACTCAATTCTCATGATTTTGTAAACAGAGGCACGGTCAACAGATTCAATACTTATAAGCCACTAAGAAGTACACTACACCTGAATTCTTGTGGAAAGCAAGGAATTCTATTTTATACGCAATGTTTGACGTATAAAAATTTGTCTAGACCCAGAAAATGACAAGATGAAAGTAATAATTAGTCGCGTCTATGAAAATATACCTTTCCCTTGAAAGACTTTGATGCTTCCTGAAATACTGGGAGCAATTTCTCTGAATCATTTGAAGTCACAAATAGCAACACCTGAAAAAGAAGTTTCAAACATGTAACAATCTTTGAAGAACGTTGTGATAGCATTTTTCAAGAACAATTTGCTAATAAGATTATATTATAATAAGATACATCTAAAAAATAATTACCTGTTTCTTGATTGGATTTTCAAAGATTGTTGGAGCATTTTCTCTTGTAAAAACTGTTACCAGAGGGATCTTGTTGGAGGAGACAAAGTCTACTATTGCAGACTTATCGAATTTTCCATCTGTAGAGACATGGTGAACATTACATCAAATTAGCACGTTAAAACAAAACAAAAAAGAAAATACAGATATAAGAATGAGAAATTAAACAAACCAAAATGGTTTAGCTTTTCCTCCTCTTTCTTGACAAGGATCAACGCAGGGCGTTTCACATTAGTGTCAATATTGAAAAGCTTTGCAACTTCAGGATCCACAGTCTGGTAAAAATTGACATCATCCTCAAGACGTGAAGCCGCAGCTAGCTCCTCACTCTCAGGACCCTACATATTGTGCATGACAGGATTAGTGACACACAACAATCAACAGTATCATTCACTCGATAAAATCAAATCAACAATGACAAAAAGCTTTAATCGTCAGCTTCATCGGAAAACAAATTTGTTAATTGATCATGAAATAAAACAATTAAGCAACACATCTTACTACAAGAAAATTAGCTAATCATAACGAATAGGAAAATGATTAAAGCCACGAAAGAATCAACCCACAAAAACAGCAAAGGTTTAAATTTGTATGCGCAACCATCCATGAATTCCGCCAAGTCCGAAAATTAAACTTTCTTCCTTAATTAACACGACGGCACGTAAGTATTCTTCGAATTCGTGGTATTTAGAAGTTCTCTAACAAATATCATACGCAAACATCAATCAAAGAAACCACTTAAAATCAACATATAACCTCCGTAGCACCGACACTTCTGTTCGCATGCGTGTTCAACATGTGTCACTGTTGACACTGACACAGAAACACGACCGAAACACATTTAACTACAATCAATTATGTCATTTTCACAAATTATTACCAAAGTCGATGAGTCATTGTCGTGTCCGTGCTTCATAACATATAACTTAAGAACCAAGAAACAAAGCTACACTTCTTATTACTACAACAAACTTAATCTAATCATATTCAATCAACAATCTAACAAACCATTTAAAACCAACATTTAACTTAAAAAAAACAAAACTAATAAAAAAAATGAAGCTTTTACTTACAATTAAAGAATTGAGAAAACCCAAAACAACTTTGGTTTCAGAAGACAAAATTGTTTTAGCATCATCCAATGAAGTAATGTTATGAATACCAGGTCCAGTCTTCTTCTTAATCCATGTCACAATAGCTTCTCTGCATCACAATCAAACAAAAAAAAAAAACATTTTCAGACCCAATAAAATTGAATAAAAATTCAATAATTGAAAGCGAAAATTGAAATATCAAATATTAAAGATTAATACTTTGTTCGTTGACCAGTGTAAGTCTTATGAACACCATCAATGAAGAAAAGAATAGTAGGAAAACCCTGAACATCAAATTTCTGAGCAACTTCATTCTCTTCAGTTGCATCAAGTTTCGCTAAAATGATATTTTCACTCTTTAATTCCGTCGCAGCGGCGGCGTATTCGGGTGCTAATGCTTGACAATGACCACACCATGGAGCGTAGAATTCAACTAAAACGAATCGGTTTTTGTTGACTACGTCAGTGAAGTTTGTATCATTCAAAACGACGACGTCTTTTTCGTCGAATTCAGGCGCTTGATGAATTTCTGAATCTTCGTAACCGGAGAAGTCTTCTTCGAGATCGGAGTCGGCATCGTGATGGTGGTGGTGTGAGGTGGTGGTTTCACCAGCTTCTGGTTCGTCGAGGAAACTGAGATCTTCATCGGTGTCTTCTTCGCATAGAATGTGAGTGAAGGAGGAGAAGAAGAGAAGGGTTGTGAGAGAAAGGAGAATGAGAAATCTCATTTTGGGAATGAAATTTGAAGAGAAACGAAATGAAGAGAGAAACAGAGGAAGAGAAAGAAAGAGAGATCTGTGATGAAATGGGTATGACTGTGATGTGAGAATGGGTTGACTTTTTAAACTGTACAGTGTAAATGGAATGGACCTACCTTACGATGTCGTTTTACCAATTCATTTCAATTTCCATTTCCAATAAAATCCTTTCTTATTTTTTCATTAATTTATATATTTTTTTTGGTAAGAATGATAAGCAATAATAAACACAGTCAAAACCATAATTTCCCTAAAAAAAAGTTAAAACCATAATTTAATTACTAGTCTTTGAACTTGTGTGATGCACCGGTAAGCATGACAATAGGGCGGGTGGGGACATGTTTTATCTTCTCTGTCCTGATATCTTACTCCTATATATTTATTTGTTACCTACCCATATTCAGCGGGGATGAAAAATTGAATCTCATCCTCGTCCCCGACGGGTTCAGGTATCTCCGTCTCATCCTTATCCTCATACAAGATAATTTTTTTAATAAAAATAAAAGTATTTTTTAGCCCCGAACACAATGTTATAACACATTATCTTGAAAAGAGATGTTGGTGATCGATGACCATGGCGAAGGACAAGAAAGAGGCCGAGAGTATGAGGCATGAAAGGAGAAAAGAGAGAACTATGATAAATGACTGTCATCTGAAAGACCGAGACTATGACGGTGTAAGTGAAATGATTTAAGATTTGAGTTTTTATTTATATAAAAGGGATAATAAATTGATTTTCTACATTCGGGATGAGTTTGGATATGGGTTTAGTTTGGGTACTTATATCCCCGTTACCCGTCCCGTACATGTGTTTTAAAATCGGGGAAAATTCAAACCCATACCCAAACCCAATCAAGCGGGGAAAACCCGTCAAATTGAGTTTGGTTCGAACGAGTACCGCAGGTATGAGTTTTGTTGTCACACCTATGCACAAGAAGTTAATTATGTCATTGACTAATAAATCTGGTAATTGAGCATAAAATAATAGTTGTATTTTTTTGTGTGAATATACTATATAGAAAATAATTTCTATACATAATTTTATGTAAAACTTTTATATTTTTCAACTATGCATAAAATAAAATCACACTATAATGTTATATTCTATGTTGAACATTAAAATATTTAGTGGTGTGATTTGATCGGATACATATGTAAAATGTTTTAAAATGAAAATGTTTCATTTTAAAAATTAAATGTATATTTGGTTTTACGGTAACAAGAATTGCTTTTGAATGAATTGTTTTTGTTAAATTGATTTTCCCTAAAAAAGATGCAGTTAAAGTGAGTTATGTTTGATCATTTATGTAAAAATGGGTCGAGTTTTAAACGTTTTGAATTATGAAGACATAATTATAAGTATTGCATATGAAAATATTATAATCTTGTTAGGTTGTTAAAGTTGGTACACGTTTTTTAATCAAAGGGGAAAGAGCCAAAATTGAGGAAGATTTAAGTAGTTTATTAGGTTGTTAGGGGTCGTTTGGTGCACAAGATAAGAAGACAGGATATGATAAAAGTATCATATCCTGGTTTAATCTGTTGTTTGGTGCGCTAAAATGAAATGATAACTTAAACCTATTTCTAATCATATCCTAATCATCCTTTGTTAATTTTATCCTTAGTTTTTGGTGGGTTAGAATTATCCTATCATGATTAGCACTAAAATCCTTATTTTGCCCTCTCTCTCAATTTATCTCTCATGTTCTCTCTTGCTCTCCATCCATCGACCTCCACCTCTTCTTCCATAACTCTTCAACACCATCTCTTCTATTTGTCACAGATCTAACCCCAATTCTACCCTACAATCACTTTTTCCTCCATATGATTAATTTTTTGTCTATTTCTTTGTTGATTATCTATTTTGTATTCAAATCAAATTTAAAAAGAGATAAAACAGGATTTAAGAATTTCGTATTATCTTCAATAGAGACAACAATTTGTTTGGTTAAGAGCTTGGACTGTGATTGTATTTTTTTAATTGATAGAACTTTGTTGTAATTGAAGAAACGATTTTGTTTTTAATTGAAGAAGCCATTAATTTTTTTTTATTGTACTTTTGAATATTGAAGAAGAAGAAGACGGCAACCCTAAAACAAAGGAAGAAGATGATTCATAATTAATGATAATTTAATTATATTTAATTAAAAAAGGTTAAAATATACGTAATTAATTGCAGTGGTAATTTTGTCATTTAATTGTGATATATATGATATTATGTTTGTTATCATGTGTATATCAAACATGTGATAGGATAGATGTTTATCTTGTCTATATCATTTCCTATCCTTATCCATTTTCATATCATATCCTATCTCTATCATATCATGTGCACCAAACGAGCTCTTAAAGTTGGTACACGTTTTTTAATCAAAAGGGAAAGAGCCAAAATTGAGGAAGATTTAAGTAGTCTAGCTCAAGTAAGTGCACATCAAATTTAGTTGTTTATATTTTATCATTTTAATTTATCACCGGATCATTACCTTTGATTTTCTTCGAAATGATCTCATACCCAAATTTGCAATTGTTGATGTGGATATTGATTCTAAGAACATTGACCAAGAAGTGGTTGGTGTTGCTAAGGAAGTTATCACCAATTTCTGTTATTGAGTGTTTAGTCTTATGAGTTTAAATTATGTTATTATGTTGTAAGTATGACTTGGTCCGAAATGGTCTTGTGATTTTTTCATCCTCATTTAAGAATTTAAGGTCCTTAAAAAATGTTATGGGTTTAGTACTTTATTGAAGTGTTAGACTTCTTTTCCTATCTTGTTGATTTATCGTATATTATATATAGTTGGTATTATAAAATTCAAACGACTCAAACATACAATAAAAACCTTCAAAACATTTTAAAATATTAAAAATTTAGAATCCAAATAGCATGCACAAGAAAGTCGTAGAATAAAAAAAGTATCGTAAACCCTAAACTGTAAACCATATGACTTACTTTGTCATATGATATGCATGCATCAAATTTAATATGGTTTGCAATTCTTTTTGGATGTAAACTGGATATCCTCTACGTGCTACTGCGAAGACTAATCCCTTTTGTACTGTGGGACTTAAATGTGGTTTGTAATTCAAGATTATACACAATGAAATTCTAGTTGAAGTAATAAACAAATTATATAATAGATTTATTATATATATTATTTTATAAGGAGTATTTATATTGTAGGTATAAATAATATAGGCTAATAGTCATATAAAAAAAATGGTCAATAGTAATTTTCATTTTTAAGTGTGTACGAATAGTCACAATAGGTATCAAAATTTTAAAACAGTTTATAATTATACACTTTATTAGTAAAGATAATTCATGACGTTAAAATGTTAGTTAATTGATACCTCGTAAAAAAAAACAATAAAATAATCTCACTTCTAAAGCTTGCCATCATGTAAGACAGTGCAGAAAAAACAATTGAAAATTGACACCTCTTCATACGTGAAAAGAATCTAGCTAGCTGGTTCAATGAAACTTCATCCTATCTTTTCGCATGATCAAGTAGTCGATTTCTTCATTGAAGGGTTGCATCCTTCTTCCTTTTATAGTTTGGTTAAGCTTGTGATGATAGACATATATAACCTTCCAGCTTGTGTAGTTGTGTGGAGCTAATAAACAATAGCGAAGAAGATGATAAATAGTTAACTTAAGCTTGTTAATTAGTTGACTGGAAGTTACAGTTTGTAACATTACCAGAGATTTCATCATTTAAGTTACAAGTTGTTACTAGGGGTGTAAGTGTAACTTGTTGGTTTGGTTCAACTTTTTGGTGAAAAAAATCCGAACCGATTAAAAATAATTGGTTTGGTTAAGTTATGTAATCTTCTTTCGTGAAATTTTAACTAAAGTGAAGCGATGAAGAACTTGTTAGTTTTGCTTTGTTCAGATTAATCGAGTTATTGATTTGGTTCTTACATTTGTGGTCCATGACCGATAAAGTTTATTTTCTCTCTTGAAATACCATGTTACTAGGTCGTTTCATTAAACAAGACTAAGATATTCATTCTTATTTTTCTCTCTCAAGTTTATTTCACTAATAAATTTTTTTCTTTATAATATTGATATATAAAATGTTAAAAGAATCTTTTACCTTGATTTGAGATTAAAATATAACTTTATGAATAGAAACGCTCACAAGTAACAACACTTTATAGCATATATTTTTTAACGCATTCTCTCTTTTAATGATTAAAATTTATATAGTCTCACTAAATATGAGTCCCATATAAATTTGATGGACTCTGAACTATAATCAATAAAAAATAGTGTCTTGAAAAATGGATATGATGGAACTCTCATTCTTACTGAATATCAGCCATTAAAAGAGTGATTAATTAACTATATAATTTGGTGAAAGAGTATCTATCTATCTATCTATCTATCTATCTATCTATCTATATCTATATCTATCTATCTATCTATATATCTTTGTAAAAGAAACTTGAGTTGATATCATGTAAGCTTTGTGATGATGTGGCATTCTAGAAAAAGGTATCTCCCCTCTCTTAAAACTTTACAAGTTACAACTCTCCAATATATCAATTAAATGACTAACATCTTTTAAAACCTTACAACTCTCCATATATCAATTTATATTATACAATTTCTACCCAAAAAATTAATGCTTTCAATGTCTATTTATACTAATATAAATTATAAAATAAAATAAAAATTACTAATACAAATTTGTGAAATTGATTTAATATGATACGGCTCATTGTCTTCTTTATGCAAAAAAAAAAAAAACATTGTCTTTGCAAGTTAAATAGTAAATTAAAAGAGTTTTTTTTTAATATAGAAAAATTAAAATAGTTGTTGGTTACATTGATCAATTAACTTATCATATTTACAAACTACTAATACTAACGCCATAAAAAAAACTATACTTTTATCAAAAAAAAAAAAACTATACTATTACTAATCTTCCTTAAAATAAAATACTACTATTCTCAATTAGTTATTGGATATGTTACTTATTCTTCCCATTCCATTTGATCTTTGAGTTCATTTTTGTTTCAACTACCCTATTTCTATTATATCAATTAACTACAAGCCACCACTCATCCTTTCATTTTTCCCTTAATTAGTGACAACTCATGTTACTTATTAACCTCATCTCATTTCTTCTTTCCTTTCATTTTTTGTTCTTAGTTTTCACTTTCCTCTTTCTAACATCATATATGCTTTCTTCTAATTGTATTATGAAATGACTATCCAAAATGCATGTGCATGTGCAGGTTTTATAAATAGGTCTATTAATATTTGTTTCCCAACAAGAGTTTCTTTAAAAAGTTGTGACGAGGTAATATCCATGGCTCTTTTATCATCGATATTTTTATTAATTTTCTTTGATCTGCGAATGAATTTATTTGCGATAGATACCAATGTGCATATTCTGGAATTAGATATCAACATGTATGAGAAGGTTCTTCTACAACAAGGTGTGCATTTGTTTTTTAAAGGAACAAGGTGTGTATTTTTACTCACCTATTTAATTTTATATGCAATTTAATATTTACATGTATAAGATTTTTTTTTTGATTGATTTTATTGGTCTACAAATGTTTGTTACTCAATTTCCCTCAAAAAAAAAAAATGTTTGTTACTCAACAAGAGCTGCTTTGCAATGTTGTGATAAGGTAATATCCATGTCTCCTTTTCTACTCAATTATTTCTCCCTGACTTTTTATTTTTGTGTAGATTTGATGGTGCATCATTTATGTATGATGTAAATTAAATAATGGATCTTTAAATAATCAAATTAATTTTAATTAAAAAAATTTTACTGTTAAAGGGACTAAGATGAATGTAGTAGTACTAATTTCTCTTACTAAAAACCATGTTGTCATGAAGTGTTTGAATGGAACAAATGAAAAAAAAAAAAAAGGCATTTGATTTTTTTTTTAACTGTGTTAGTTTATTATTTTCAACTAAAATAATTTTATTGACTTAAGTTAGGATAAACTTTTGAAAATATCTAAATAAAGTTTGCTATTTTATTCTTAAAGCTAAAATTATATTAATATAAAAGAAAAACAACATAAATAAGAGAGGCAGAATTGAAATCGAGAAGAAAAGGAAGGAAAACAAAATGATTTTATTAAAATCCATTATTTTAAATAAATAATCTATTTATCTATTTTTTCTATATATCTATTATATCTTTGTAAAGGAAACTTGAGTTGTTCTCATGTAAGCTTTGTGATGATGTGACATACTAGAAAAGCTTCCTATATTCAACCTTGGGTTCTTCTTAGACCTCTATTGTGCTAATGTGTCATCCTTTAGAAAAGCTTTTCATCTCTAATTAACATTGTCCCGTTATATTTTACAATAATGGTTCATTCATTCATAAACTTCTTAGTTATGTAACTGCCCGTTTGTATAACTCCTTTTACCATATTCATTCATTTTTAACTACTCATGTATTTTTTCCTATACAATACATGGATTCTTTTTATATTTGTATTATTTCATCTCAAGTAATTGTTTTTTTAAAGGAAATGTTAATTTGTTTTATCTATCAGTTCGTATATAAACTCATAAGATTACTACACATAACATGTGTTAATAGACTGTCCTAAAAAACATGTAACATCAAAATAAAAAGTCTAACATCGTAAAATTGCTACATCAATTCATTACAGTTAATTTTTGTAACTCCTTTTTACCATATTCATCTATATAACTCATTTCACTACTCATATTTTTGTAACTAGCCACTATACACACATTCCACTACTCATTCCACACATTATATTATTCTTGAGCCTTGAGTTTAGTTTCCACTATTATTCTTTTTCACATTACTCTTCCCATATGTTATGAGTGTTAATTGATTTTTACGGTAGAATATGGTCTAATGTATTTTATTATACTTAACAAATATTTTTGCATTACTTTTTTTCATCCTGACAAGAGAATTGGTAAATTTTTGTTAGTTTATCTTTCTTACCTTTTCTTATTTTGTTTTATTGCTTTGAGTGAATATAATTATTTTTAGGTTTTCTTAAAGGCAAGTAGAAAATAGCTATAAGTCTTTAACACTAATATTTTGTGCTTACATTTTTTTTTATTACTGACACAAGAATTGATTAATATTTCTTGGTTTACTTTTCTTCCTTAATTCCTCATTTCTTTTATTACTTAGTGTGGATGATTTTTTTGAGGGCAATTGGAAAATAGTTATTTCCATGTGAATCTAAGCTTGAATTACTCTTACTCTCTATTATCTTTATGTTATTTTTAAACCAATCATTTGTTTGCTTCACTAATCTTTCAACTATCTTTTTTCTTTCTTCATTCATATTTTACAACTATTAGCCACTCTCATTCATTATATTAACGTAAAATTTATATTTATAAATTGATGAGTTGCAAGTTTTTTTAATTGCTTATTATCCTATTCACTTTAACAAACCAAAAAGAAGAATCAAGTAAATAAAAAAAATGGTAAACCAAACAATAGATTAAAAAAATGGGACCAATGAAAGTTGGGATTTGAGAGGAAAATCCAACGGAAGTTGTTATATCAACGTATGAATTGCATTTAAAATAAATATGAAAAAAAAAGATAAATCCACCAAATATGAATTACATTCGAATCACTTATTTCAACCCTTTTTATGGATAATATTGACAGAAAACATGAATGTCTCTAACTCTGATCAACAAGAATAACTGATACCAAGATAAAAAGAAAAACAACTTGTGATAGTACAATTGTTATCCAATTTTTTTTATTATTTATGATTACACTATTAGGATAAAATATGAATTGTGATATACCTCTTCAAACTTATACTTATGAAATATTAAGACGACCCACTAAGAATTATATTAATTTCCCTTAAAATATTTAAACAAATATGAATGCAGATATAGTTTTATAAATAACTATCTTATAGTCAATATAACTTAATATTAAACATAACAATATCATTAAATTTTAAAACACCACCATTTTTTTTTGTTTTTTTGTTAGCAAAACATTATCAATCATTTAACTCTATGTGATTATGCTTATCACAATTATGATTTCCTCATTTGTAAAAATATTCTAAGTACATGTTCTAATCAAACCCGTGCAACGCGAAACTTAAGTTATTCTCATGCAAGCTTTGTGATTATGTGACACTTTAGAAAAGTTTCTTATCATCTCTCAAATCTTTGTCTATAACATATTAAAACTCCCTATCTAATTCTATTAAAACATTTTCTTTTCTTAACTACGTCTATTCTTGATTTTTGACATTTCCATTAGTTGCAAGAACACTTCTATTCTTTATACTTAGTTTATCTAAAAATACTTTTTAAACTAAGATTATTATTATGTTTATGTGGCACCTTTAAAAACATTTATCATACTTTTTTATAACTCCCCATTCTATATTATCTTCATTAAAAGTAAACAATGTCACTTCTTAATTCTTTACTCACTCATTTTATGTCGGTTACAAATTGTTTATGCATATGATGATAAGTAGTACATTGTAAAGGCCATTTTTAAAACATGTTGAGTTAAAAAAAGCTTCTCATTCATTCTAATTCTATTGGTGTCTTTTTAGTTGCCTAACCATTATAAATCACCATATTTTGTCTATTCTTGATTTTTTACATTTTTCATCGGTTACACTCCATCAACTTCATGAACTATTTCATGTCATACTAATATCGGTTACACTTTAAAATTATTCCTATTATATCCACTTTATACGAAGTTTATCTTCTAATAATAAAAATATTTAATCATAAAAATATGGTTTGTATTTTCTAATAATAAAAATATTGGAATAAAAATTAATAATATTTAACCATATTTTAATGAAACCCGTGCTACGCACGGGTTGAATACCTAGTTTAACTAATCACTACTACTATAAAAGGATTACTACATCTCTCTATACGATGAAACTCTCATTCTTACTAAATATTTGCTAAAATGCAGCAAATGTTTTTTTACTTGAGTATGAAAGTAAATTTGTAGGTTGGATTGTAGATGTTTATATCAAAACCGATCTAAGTCAAAGCGGCAAATCGATTTAAAATAACCTAAACCACACTAAATCAATTATTATTTAATGTTTTTTGGATCTCTTTTTTATTTTATTTTTTGAGAGAAATTTTTTTGGATCTCTTTTTGTGTAAACCTTTTCGAATTTTCAAATCATTTTTTAAAATCAAACTAAACCGCATATATAACATTCAATCTACTTCTACATATTTTCAATATTTTAATTACTTTGAATAATAACAACAACAATAATAATTTAATAATTACAAACTAATCTTCGAGCATGAGCACTAATATAATATTAATAATGCACCAAGAAAAGGTTGCAACAATGTCATCATTGACCTGACAAATTTCAAGAGGCTTGTTTGAATAGCTCACTCCCAAGTTTCACCACACCAATCCCCTCATTGTTTTCAGAATACAAAGGAGCAATATCTCTTTGTATCCTCTCCAATTCTTGCACAATATGTGCCATTGATGGTCTTCTTAGAATCACATCCACACATAGCAATGCCAACTTCATTATTCTTCTAGCACCATGTTTTTCTTGCTCTCCTAATGCTTTGTCAATAAATTTTTCCAAATCACTGCTATATTTTGCCTGCAAAACAAATTATGATATGAGTGAGTAAACTCAAAAGACCAACTTATTTAAACTTGCCGAAATGTTATTTGATCGTCAATTTGAAACAACAAAATTCGACAAATTTTTAAATGGTTAACGCAGTTCACACACGGTTACTTGACCATGTTAGATGTACCTCAAATACAAGACTTTCATATGGATTTGACATGTTTCTGTTATATGCTTCACAGCCACTAATCAACTCTAGTAAAAACACTCCGAAACTGTATACATCGTTTTGCTCCGAGTAGTTTTGTGTTAAGCTCAACCTTTGGTAAAAATACAAAAGAAAAAAGTCAATGTAATTCAAATCAACAGATGAAAATCCATAACAAAAAGTTTATAATCTTTGAAGAATAAGTTGTAATTGTAGCATACTCTGGATCATGAAAGTAGTCAACATTTGAAGATGAGCCTGCCTGATCAATTTCTGTTTGCAATTTGAAGAATCCATAATCAGAAACTTTGGCTGTGTAATTTTCATCTAACAGAACATTTCTTGTACTAAAATTTGTGTGAAGCAAAGGAGGGACCAGATTGTGAAGATGTTCAAGTCCTGTTTCAAAGTAGAAACTGAATTAACTGTTTTGAATTCCAAATGAATAAAGCATATAGTAAAGATTCAAACTGTTTTTTCGAGAAAAAGTACGGAGACTTGTTTGATCTTTGAAAAATAAAAGATACTAATTTAGTCCTCAAATCTTGACTTTCATTTGAGGTTTTTGATGATTAAATTAGTAATTTCCATTCATCATAGATTAATTAGCTCTCCGTATTTTTTCTCAAGGATTAATTTGACCGTTAACTCTAAAGTCTAAACGGTAAAAAGGACCGTGGCTATGATGGATTTACCTTTGGATGCGCCTAAGGCGATGGATACCCTACGCTGCAAGTTTAACTTTCCAATAGGAAAACCTTCACCATCTGCATAACATGCATTAATCATAAATACATGAAGTGCATGGTGAAACAAATTTCACAGAAAGATAGAATTAGGAAAGAGTACCATATAGATGATTCCCTACATTGCCATTTGGGAGATATTCATACACAAGTAATTGTTGATAGCTATCATCATAATAACCTATAAGCTTCACAAGATGAATGTGGTGGATTTGAGCTATCTGCTTGACCTGACCTCACATATACATGCGATTTACTGTTAACCGTTGATGCTGCTCAATAACTAAACTAAGAAATTATTCGTTATGAATTTACCTCAGGTATGAAATCTCGAGTTAGAGCAAATAGTCGCCTTTTTATAGCGACAAAAGATCCATCTTGAAGCAAACCTTTGTATACAAAACCAAATCTCCCTTCACCTATAATATTACTTTGATTAAATTTTCCTGTAGCTTGTTCTATCTCTAAAATCGTTAACAGCCTTGTGTTCTGCATATAATGTGGAGAGAAAGCGTTAACATACTGCGAGTTGTTGATTCTTCCCATCTCAACTGTCAAAAAAGAATACCACAAATAAATAAACGCAATAAAGTGAATAATTAGATGTCCTAGAATGAGTGAAAATAGGGAGACTAAGCCTATAATTTATAATGTAATTAAATTAACTTACCAGCTTGAGATGGCACAGAAGAAGCAGAATCAGATGATTGCTTTTTAAATCTTTTACATCTTCTCAAGCAGATACATATAATCACCGCAATGACAATGATGATTAAGGCAGCACCAGCACCACCAGCTATGGCTGCAGATCTTCTTCCTCCTAGTTTTTTAACTTGAGCTTGTTTTGTAATTATTGGAGTGTCATTGTTCTTGTCTATATTATCTTTTACTCCACCTGTTTCACAAGTAGAGAGCTTTTTCTTACTATTCTTAGCATGTATTTAATGTTTGATTAATTTGATTTTGAATTTGTTTGAACCACGGCTCCGGTTCAAAAGAAAACAAATATGAAAAAACACAAACAAAGAACACACAATATTTGGCCATGGAGTTCGGTCAATTGTACCTACGTCTCCGACTGCAGAGAGGCTGCATTGCAATACCTTTCTATTATCACTAAAAAGCTTAGGGTTTAAAAGTACAACATGTCATTATATACTACGCTCCAGCGATCCAATTTACAACATTACCCCTAAACCGTACTGCCCGTTTATCAGTAAACCATGAGGCATGAGCCATATCGAACATAATTGAATTGATTTTGTAAAATTCGATCTAAAGTGCAGTGATTTATCTTCTAATGTTTTAATGAGTGCAAACAATCAATCACTACACAAAAATTCAAAGAGAGTGAGAGAAGAAGCTTACAGAGAATTAGAGAAAAAAGCACCTGGTTCATTTTGTTTAGAGCAGTCAAGACAAGGCCATTGCATTTGACATGGATGTTTCACAATATTGCATCCAAGTTGTTGTGGACCAGCTTCAAGTAAACCTTTGAAAGTGAACAAATCCTTAGCTGCAATTAATTAACAAATGTTTGATTCAGTAATTATAAATTTATTATCAGTGGAGCATTCTCACCCACATTCTATCCCCTTGTGAAACTAACTATATCTTACTTGAAGAGTAATGTGTACTTTTCATCAGAAAATGGAAATGTTGATGAAAACTTGTAATTTAACTTATCTAATTAAAGCCTATCTATTCAAGTCAATCTAGAGTCTAGACCATGTCAGATTAATTAATTAATTCATAGCTTGGAAATGGAAATATCAAGCTAGCAGCACATGGATTTTAAAAGAATTTTGACCATAAAGATCAAGTCAAATTCACATAAATACTTATTCATAAAATAAAAAACTTTTTCACTATGAATAGATATATAGGAGAAAACAACTTGACAAAAGCTTACAAGATAATTTGCAGGTTGATATGTTGAGGTATAATAACAATTGAATCATTATGAGTAGTAGCAGCCTTATCCACCATAGCAGTTGCATTGTCAATGTGTATCACCCCATAAACTTCAAATGGTCCTGATCCTTTCCTACATACAAGAGTTTCACAATATAGTAATTAAATACTAACACTATTGAGGAGGATAAAATATCTTTTGAAAAAAGAACCAGTAGTATACAATACAATAATGGAGAGAGACCACAAAGAAAGATGTCATTGTGACAATGGAAGTCAATTTGTTGGCCAGAAATAGTAAAGGGGGGGTAGACTTGGACAGTTAGCTGCTTTATATAAAGGTGACAATTGAGAAAGAATTGAACTCATGGTTTGCATGCTTCTCAAGTAAGTTTCATTTACCAATCATAATAATATGTACTAGTAGTAGTAATAGTAGACTTTAGTAGTAGCTAGTAAGCAGAAGTAAAAAAAGAAGAGAAGTAATTATAATAGATTAAAGTGATTAAAAGGGAAGGAGTTGAGTCTTAAAGTTTAGATTGGGTCTAACTTCAACCCGTACAAAACCAGTTTGTAAGGTGAGGACTATCTGTCGTTTATAAACACATTTTCAGACATATCTCATCTAGCGTGAGACTCTTAACATACCCCCTCATGCTCATGACTAGGCATCTGGAGCGAGAACTGGCTGACCCGAAAAAGGTGACCTGATAGCAGGTGGTCCAACGAACCCTTTATAGACTTTGATATCATCTTAGAATTTAGGTTGAACCTAACACAACCCTAACAAAATTGGCATGTAAGGCGGAGATTGTTCAACACTTATGAACATATTTTGCTGGTCAAATTTCATCTAATGTGAGACTCTTAACGTTTGAGTACATCTCATATTTACTGATAAGTGGGTAGACATTCAAACATAGTAATTCAGAGTAATGTTATAATCTGGACCGTAGTATTTAAACATTAATTATACCTTGTAACCTCTAAGCATTGTATAATAGAAAACTACATCAATCATTCTATTACCGTAGACGTAGGCATAATTGACCGAACTCCTCTATTAATCCTGTGTCTTGTGTGTCTTAATTTATATATATCCAGAATTCAATAAATTTAAACAGTAGACTAAGTTGAGAAAAAATGTATATATATCCAGGCATACAGCTAAGAAAAGCTGGAAAAACACTTTAAACAGGTTGTCTTGATTGAAATGGACAGGTGGAATTGCTTGGTTTCTTTTGAACTTTGTTAGCCCACAAAACTTTCCCATCAAGGAAATATATGTAATACCAATCCCAAAATATTCCCAAGGAATCTCTCTATACCTTGATTTCAAAAGGAAATGCCAGCAAGAATATAAGCAAGCAGAAACTGAACCAAGTGAATTCCAATTTCCAAACACACATTGATCAAAGTAAATAAAATCTTTTCAACCACTCCATATGCTTCATTACCTACCTGTACTACTCTGTCCCAAATTGCTTTCTTGCATGGTTCATCCTCAATTATCTTCAGTAACAGGTAAACTTTTTGTAAAACAAGATCAGGGTTTTTCACATTACAGCAATGTTGTCCTGCAAAGTTGATATAATTTGTGGACCATTGTAAAAGCAAATATAAAAAAGATGATTCTCCACATGATAAAGTGGTAAACAACAAAAGCCAAAAACACAATCCTTGGACCTTGACAGGAAAATAAGTCATGGAATATTAGCATTTAAATCTTTATAAGTCATGGAATATTAGAATTTAAATGTCTAGAAAGAGATGAGGTTAATTAATGCAACTAGAAAGTGAGAAGAATTGTGATGATGATGATGATGTTAATGCATGTTGTGTTATTATTACAATTAAAAAAATGTTGACATTCATGACTCATGTTATGATATAATTTCATGACAAATATCAAACAGCATGGCATAGCAAAAACAGTGAGAGAGAGAGAGAGAGAGAGTTTGTACATCAGTACATTGCATGCTCTTTTAATGTTGCTGAAGAAAACCAATGAACTTGAAATTTTTATATATTTTTTTTAACTTTTTCTTGTTACAAAATGGAAAGTGTTAATACTAGATGTCTTGGCTGCCATTATGCACCTTAGCATTGGTGGCAAAGTGTTCCAAGTTCCAACTACAGATCGTGTGCAAACAACTATCTCATTCACACTTGCAGCAAGATTTGTTGTTATTTTGAAGTCTTGAATTCAATCAGAAGTTATTGTTAGTTGTTTATGACATTGTGATCGCGACAAATGATATTTTCATTATTATTTTTTTGTGCTAACAAATGATATTCTCTATCGATGAAATCCAAGGTTTTTGGCATATATTGATAAACTTTTGGCGTTTTTTTTTTTGCATTTATATTATATATATATATATATATATATATATATATATATATATATTTAAAAATTTGTCAAGTGCTTCCGTCATTTACCATTACTTCATCCACCATATGTTTATGGTGGATTTTTGGCTCGTTACCATAAGCCACCATCGACAACAATGGTCATGGCTATTTGAGAATCATATCTATGCCATTTTTTGACAAAAGAATCATTTTTTGGGAGTCTATTCCTCCTCGAGGTCTCAGGTTCGATTCCCTCTGGTGTCAATTTAGATGGGTTAGTTTAGCTTCTTCAAAATAAAATAAAAAAGATAGTCGAATTTTTTGCTTGTACGAATTGTGATTTGAGTTTGAGTATGAAACTCTTTTATTAGTAGGTCATACGTAAATTTCTCTCGTAAACCCTCACCGTGATTGATTTTTTCTCTCTACTTAACTTTACTAATACGATTTTATATATATATATATATATATATATATATATATATATATATATATATATATATATAGATCAATGATTAATCATATCTTTCATTAATTTTTGTATTCGTTTGGTATGCAATTAGTTGAGAATCAATGGGTGGTGAGCTAAGTACAATTATATGCTAAAACGTGTTGCATGTCGTAAAGTTGGTTGATTATTAATGATCTGTAAATATGTAAGAGATGAGTAAGAAATGAAGTGATTGAGGTAAGAAAATATGGACATATCATATGAGAGAAAACATCCTTGGTTGGTCCTAGTAAACAAAGAAGGACCATGAGACTTTTGGTTTCAATGAAGTTGTCTGTAGCATGCATCATGATGCTGACTGGAGATGTATGTGGGGACCCTTTAGTGAAATTTTTGAGTAGAGGAAGAAAGCTGATCACATAAGAAGAAGGCAGTGGTCAATCGGCCATTGCCAGGAAGTCACATGCACAAAATTACAAACCTTTTTGCCGTATGGGAATAATAAGGTACTTTTATTTTGTATATCATCACATTTTAGCAGGTTAAGTGTTACGTATTTATCAATATATAGTTAAAGAAAAGGGAGCTTCTATGGAGAAGTCGGAAAATTGACTTCTTTGGTGCAGTCGTTTAATTCAGCCAATTAAATTTCAAGTGATGACACGTCAGATATAGGACAAATTTTAATATGGAGCACTTGCTCCATATGTACCACCATGTACACGTTTATTTTATGATCTTAACGGTTAGATTTACTTGGTCTCTACGTTATTATGGTACACCATCTACACATGATTTTTCTTCTAGTACCAATTATCTCTCCTCTTTATTTCCCTTTCTTTATTTATCCATATTCTCTCTCTTCCAGATTTTTATTAAATCAACATCTTCATCTTTCTTTCATCTTCTTCATCAACTTATTCATCATCTTCATAAGAGAAAGAAAAGAAAAAAAAAACTCAAACGAGCACTTAGTATGCCAAAAACACTACCGGTGTAAGAATTTCCAATACTCACAAATTCCATAAAACCAAAATCCTATTCAAACTTAACCAAACTAGCTGAAATCAAATAACACAAAATCCAAAACGAGTTATGTTGTTCCCAATCAACACAACCTTAGCAGCCGCCATGGCACACAAACTCAACAAAGAGAAGAAAAAGAAGCAAAGATTTGAGAACCCATCAAAGCAATTGAATAAAAAAGCACCAAAGACTAGATTTTGGGTTGAAAATATTCAAGGGGAATTTGAGAATTTTGAAAATTAAGGATTCGGAAGCACCGCATAAAAAGAGAAACATCAGCTTCCATATTCAAAAAAAGAGAATTGGATCCATCAGTTCTTAAAATTAAATGTTTCAAGAATTCAGAAATTAATTTCGGGTGTTTGTTAAACGAAAATTAAAATTAAAATTAAATGGTAACAATCGTGGAAGATGGTGGAGGTTTTGGAGGTGGCGGGGTGGCTGTTGTGATGGTGGTGGATATGGTGGCCGTTCATGAATGAAAGAATAATCGGAAATTAATTAGTTAGGATCTAAAACAATAAATAAATAAATAAATTGAAATAGATGTGTTGTTGAAATAGAAGTAAGAAAAAGTCAAAAAGAAGAAATAAAAAAAATATAGTGTGAAAGAAAACACAATAACAATAGTGAAGTAATTAATCTGATGGTTTAAAAAAGCTAGTGTACGGTGGCACATATTGAGCAGATACACAGTACATACCAAACAACAATCAACATACATGACACGTGGCATATTATTATTAGATGTAGGGTAACTTCACCGGAAAAGTCAATTCAACAACTTCACCATAGAATTTTCCTAAAGGGAAAAAATGCTCCATATTTAGACTAATAAGCGACTAGAAGAATTCAAAACATGGAGGATTGGAAATAAAAAATAAAAAAAGATTATAGCCTGAGACAACACAAAAAACAGATTAACGCGACAATAGTATAGACAAAACTAAAAACAAATAAAGAACTGAAAAAAGAACACAACAAATGAATCAAACTTGGTCACGAACTTTGTTACTCTATATTGCATAGGGTAAGCATTCAGCAGCTGTCATGAAAGGATTAATTTACCTAAAGTATGTTTTAAAAATATTAATTTTAAAACTATTAATTTTAAAACTCATCGATCTTCATCTTCCCTTTTCTTTCTTACTTTTTTTGGCAGTCATGAAGTCAATCTTACATTGTTGGTCTTTCATACAAAGTCAACATCACCTTGTGTTATCTTGTGGGGTTAGTATGAATGTTCAAAGGGGGTTGTTCCTCTCCATCTCATATTCCATAACGGTTTGGATTTTGGATTGTTCAGATTAATTTTCATTATTTCTTGCTCCACTATTTTGCTTTTCCAAATTTTTTAGATAGTACGCTGGAGGGATGACAAGCCTTCTCCCTCCATCTTCTTGTGCTACAAGTTTAATTTTAGTTGCCAAAATTTCGTAATACATAGTGTTATGTTAATATAAAGGTATTTTGAAATAATTTTCAATTTATAAAATGTGATTAATTATTAAATTTTGTTGTCAATTTTAAGTTTTGTCGTTTTTAATCATGTAAATTTAATAATTTGAGTTGAATATAAACAATACTGAAAATCTTAAAAATGTCAAATACGTTTCAAATTATAAAATTTGAATGAGAGTAAAATGGTCATTCGGAGTGCACGCAAGAAGTGCATAAGGTGGAAAAAAATCTGTTTTAATCAAAAGACAGTTTTTAATAGTTGTATATTTTAAAGAAAATTGTTCTTTTAAGCTTTCAAAATTGCTCTTAGGCATCCTAAAATTATCTAAATACCTTCTATTTTAAAAAATAAAAGCCCATGAGGTAGTGTAGTTAGCCCACGGTCAGTAGAGAGTTGCGCTAGTAAACATGAAGATTGTTCTTTAGACTTCAAAGACTGCTATCACACACCAGAAAATAACATTCAATACTCCCAACTGCAGTTCGCTGCTTAATTTTTATTTTTTTTATAGCGAAAGATAGTTAACTGTCGTTGGAGGTATTTTGGTCATTTACAGGTGTGTGGTAGCAATTTTTTTTAGTGTAAACAACAATCTTCGGTAAACATAAACAAGTAGGTCCGAATTAACAACTCCAATTTTGGGGGCGGTTTTCATGTCTTGCCTGTTAAAAAGTTCTAATGTTTTACCATCACAAATTATTCAAAATCATGCGAATTTGGTGGGTTTTTTTTCTTCTTTTCTTAATGATCACATATTAAATGAATCTAAAATGTGAATTTTCGCTTATAATAGTGATCAGATGATGTATGTTAGTCGGAACTTAAGTCTTATTAATGATTCTTTCGATCAAGATTTAACCTTACTCTCCCAAATACCGTATTTCATTAATTATTTGGAGCTTAGTTACCTGATTCAATTGCAAGGAATGTTAGGCCTTAGTCCTTGATCTTATTAACCTTTGAATTCTTAAACTCTGGCGCACATGATACTTTAGTGGCAGACCCAGGTAGTTTTTCCTGCATTATTCATATTATCTGTTGCTTTCTAATTGCTGTCTCGGTTCTCCTCATTTCGTATATAATAATCTAAGTAACAAATAAAAAGTTGAAAATGCGTGAAATGTATGATTGTTTGTTACACAAGATCCAAATTTTGAAAAACTATCAACTATCATAATAACATTGCATACATTAACTTACCAAAATTCAATTAAACAAGTTAAAAACTTGGAACTAATTAATCAAATGTAAGATATATTAGAGGAAATAAAAGTAGAGGGTCATGAATTAATTGTATGCCACAAGGTTTTGAAATAATTATACAAGCCAAGACACGTCAAGCATATGTAGGTTGGTCTAGTTGATAATGACCTGAGTTTGAATCTTGTTGTCGATATGAGGACCTTATTGATGGATATATAATATATGTAAGTAATCATGTCAACACTATTAACTATGTGATTTTCGACTAAGGTGAGTTCTCGAGACTCAAACTCGCCTAAACTTTAATTTATATATATATATATATATAAAAAAAAAAAAAGGCAAGGCACATCAAACAGGTGGTTGAACACTATTATTAGCTTTGGCTCTAATCATGTTGGCTTTACGTGTGACTCTAACATGATACACACTCATAGCTAAAACCACAACAAATGCAACACCAAAGATAATTCCAACAATGCCACCAGCTCCCAAATGTTTCCTACCTTTGTCTAATTTTGCACCTTTGCTTTCATTAATTTGAGTAGCTTCTACAGCTAAAGGCTGCAGGGGTGAACAGTTTGATGAAGTGCATGGATCATCTTTTTTGTCATAACCATGCTTTTGTGAATTGGGATGAAAGAATTCATATGCCGATGGTGAAAATGCTTCAGGATTTTGGTTAACAAGTCCATGAGGTGCTCTTTCTTGAGATGTAACAATAGTGACAAGTGATAGAGAAAGGAGGAAGAAACCAATGGGATTGATCATTTTTTGTGTTTATGTCTAATTGACTTTTTTTTTGTTTTACACTTGGAAGTAGAAGAAGTTTTGATTTGTTGGGATGATTATAAATTGTGGGGTGGCTTGCATTGGGTTTTATAATGGTTAAGGTTTTGAAGGAGTGGTTGTTCCTTGAACCTTAATTTTTGTGTTGGGAAAAGGATGCTAATGAATGGGGAACAAAATTATTGGCATTGCTTTCACAATACCCCAACATTTACATTCAATAACTATTTGTAATTTCCAAATTTCCGAGTATGTTGTTGAAATGACGACGGAAGAGGCAGAAAAAATAAAATTAATCGATAAATTTAGCGCCTCTATCATTTAGTGATAAAATTAGAGTCGAAACTTGCATTTTTCCGTTTTTAAATTTTTATAGGTATTTCAACTTTTTTTAGATAAAGTCATGTTGAATCTTGATACATCTAAACTAATAGTTAAATTTAAGTGGTTAATGAGAGTTAGTTAATATCGAATTGATTAGGTGGAGTTAGATTTTAGAGTAAAACAATTTTTATATTACTTAGTACTTTTCTAGCTCTAACTACTACTAGATTCCAATTAACAACTACCCTTAAGATTCAGGTAGTCTCTATCGAGTTGGTATAATCCTTTATCCATGTGGGGTTTTTCATGTTTTTTGTCCTTGTTGATACAGGATTACATTAAAATGGTTACGCTTGCAATAAAAGTAATGTATTTATTGGAACAACTATAACTATAGGGCATAAATGTCATATAGCATGTTGTCACAACCCTGTACATTATCTGGATTGTGTTTGACGTGGTTCTAAGAATGAAGTTCATACTTGAGTAAGTGGGGACTGTGTGTGCGCTTGGTTTATGTACTTGAGTGCCTTCCCTTACTCAATGTATTTACTATGAGTAATTAATAAGGACTAGAGGATGAAATCATTCAATAATTTGTCAATGCATTTAGAAGATTAATCATTATTCACTTAAACTAAGCTTCACGGGTAAATATTGAGTGTTTATTAGGAGTAATATAATTGCAAGTAATTAACTAATTATTTTTCGTGGTTCAAAAAAGTACATCAAAGTCATTGTGAATTTAACTCAGTTGATAGAACCCAAACACCCACTTTTCACTTAATAGGGTCATTATGTTGAAAGAAAAAAAACATCAAAAAGTTTATAAAATAATCAGCCAAAGTCGTGGTCTCTTATTCTTATTCACGTGTCACTTTGTTAGTCAAATGATTTTTTTTTTAATTAAGTTTTGATCAATTGCTTATGGAGGAGTTGGCTTAAATCAATGTCTAAGCCGCCAATTATAGTGTAATGAGGGAGGTTTATGCCTTTGCTTAGTCGCAACGTGGAAAATGAAAAGCAATTGAAAGCATGGGGTAACCTTAGCTTAGCTTAGCTTAGAGGAGCAGCAAAGGTGAGGTTGGCCTGCTCTACCACATTATTGCTATGCCACAAAATTAACGCATGCAAGAGGTGAATATATAGCAAATATTGTTCAAATAGGCCACCCTCACTCCACTACACATATGTGTATGTTCATATGATGGGATGTTAATAAAACCCAAAAAAAAAAAAATTATGTCGGTCAGAGCTGGCTCTTTTTTATTTTTATTTAGAGTTATAGGGAGCATACTCTGGTGGTTGTAAAGAGTAGTTTAAAATAGTGAGAATACATTCTGAAGGAAGGTATTAAATGTAGTCTTTTTTTTTTTTTTAAGAGGGCAAAGTCCAAAAAAGAAACAAAACTAAAAAACTAATCGAATATTTCTAGATATGCAAGTCTCGGATAAATCATCAAAAAGGATTATTCGGACCACATTAGGAGGAGACTCCAACAACACTAGTAAATTAAAGTGATATGTAGAAATGATTAAGTTAGCAAGTCAATCTGCACTCCTATTTCCTTCATGTCAAGTATGGTTGAATTGAACATTCCAACTCATCTTCAACAACTTTCAGATCAGGTGGACTAAAACAGGAATATTCCCATTAAATTTAAAATTATCAGAAATCATCTCGATCAAAATCTTTGAATCACTTTCCACTGTAAGATGAGAGTAATGCTCCCTCCAAACCATGTTCAAACCCAAATATAGCCTCCACATCTCAGCATGTAAGGCATCACAAGCTCCAATCTTCTTAATGTAGCCTTTGATCCATCTACAGTCTGAATCACGAAAAAGACTGCCACATCCAGCAATAACCCCCATATTTTTGCAAGCATCATCACTGTTGAGTTTGATCCAACCTTCTCGAGGCCGTTTTCAACCTAAAACAAGAAGAAGAAAATGTGTATAAGTAATCATGTTTGGTGTAATAAGCATTTTTGGACCTACCATCTCAATGTTAAACGGTCTATAATCACTTTTTAACGAAGTTGGTTAAAAAGATGGATGGATGACAGTGTAAATATTCTATGACTTAAATGATCAATTTGTAATAAAAAATAACTTAAATGACCAATTGATAACAAAAAAAACTTAAAGCACTAATATGTTATAAACATATAACTTAAATGACCGCAAGAGATATTTGACCTATAATTTAACATTCACGTTATATTTAAAAAAAAAAATGACAATGAAACGTAATGATATAAAAAATATAAAAAAAACAAAATCCAAAGATACGACATAAGCTTTTGTTAAAAATCATACTAATTAAGACAATGGTCAAACATTACTTATCGTTACTAATATTAGACAAATGGTTTCTTTCATTTGCTTGACTAGCAATACACTTCTTACTGGATACATTTCTATATTATTATTTTTTATGAATTTGTGTTTTTTCAGATGAGTCAAACATAATGAATTAGAATTTTCCTTAAAAAAAAAATGAATTAGAATTTGTAGTATACTGAGTTGAATCTATGTGTAGTTTGCGATATATTTATAGCAGTAAGTTGTACCAAGACGTGGAAATATTTAACTAAGTTTGTTGAATGCTAAGCTCACTTAAAATCGGGATGCTAATGTCTCACAATTTTCTCAGCTATATATTGAAAGAACCATTAAATAATGTAGCTGTTTATGGTAGTATAGAGTTTGAACACTTTTATCTCATATATTCTTCCTCTCCAATAAGTCGGCCCTAGTTTTCTCTCTAGGCTTTTTCTTCGAGATTTTTCATTGAGGGGGTGGTTTTGGGTCAATTCTTGACCTGAAATCACCCATCTTCATCTTTTTATCTCCATTTCAATCTAAATAAGTGATTTTTCACATAGATCTAAGTTTTTTCGTTGTGATTTCATCACCTAAGTGTGGTGGTTTGTTGTTCGTCGTCTTGTGCGGCGTTGTTTGATTTCCCGTCTTTCTGCGGTGTTTATTTGATTCATATTGAAAGATTGATTATTCAATCAAAGATTTGGGCGTCAACGTTGCAAATCCGGAGGCCATGGATATTCTAGTGACTTTAATTTTATCATATATTTTTGTAGGCATTATGTCGTTATATGTTATTAACTTGGATGTTGTGAGTTTGTTCGCAGATTCATCATTTATGTTTTTAGCGGTGTTAAATGATGTAATCTTTCGATTTGAATGAATGGATATCATTTTGTTTTTTTCAAAAAAATATTAGAGTTTGATTCTCACAAAAATCGTTGTTTGGTAATGCATTCACGTTGTTTTTTTTATGCACTTTTACCTATTGTACATAAAACTGTGCCATTTATTTATTTATTTTATTTTTTACTATGTATACAATTCTAGTAGTTCAAATGAGTTTTGGTCTTAGTCAAAATGAGTTATGGTCAAAATTGTATAAATGAGTTTTAAGGAAATTTTATAAAATCATTTTTTTTTTTTTTTAACTTTATGACAATTTTTGAGTCTATATAAAGGAAATAATGTTAGTCTTGTAAATCGTAACTAAAACGAAAACTTAAGTTAAATTTAAAAAATGATTTCTCAAAGCTATCAATCTTCGTATATTTTGGGTGTTATATGCATTACCTTCGTTTTGATTTCAGGTGAGTAGAAAGTTTGTTCTTTCTTTTTTAGTATTTTAAAAATTTAAAAAATAAAAAAAAACAATTCACTGGTTTTAATTGAAATTTGTTATATTAGTGCTTGTAGCCTTCATTTTCAAATGATTCAACAACTATAAACATTGAAAAAAGTTGAACGAGGTGCTTAATGTGCACAATTTTTTTCATTTTGGTTGTTCAGGATTGGAAGCTCTAACATTAGACAATGCTCCAAATTGCCATTTTGATAGTCAAGCAAATCAACAAGTTTGTTGCATACAAGAGTATTGTGAACCAAATTGTTCTTATGAATGCGTTAACAAGGGATTTAGCAATGGAGGACGATGTTTTTCCTCACCTGAAAGGTTGCCGTGTTGTTGTTTAACTAAATGAGTTATGTTGTATCACTATGATAATAATTAAAAATAAAACTTGTACTTGAAGTTAGCTTACGACGTGTAAGAACTTTATGAGATATTGGAGAATTCCTAATCTTGATTATCAATGAATGTGCCTTAAAATAAAATTTGTTCACTAAGAATCTATGTTATAAATCAGTTCCTAATTGTTTAATAGGGGCTATGATAGAAGCCCCCTTGCAAATTGACAGGGCCGTTAATAGGGTTTAGGTTTTCGCAAATTTGATAGAGTTTTAACCTATCACAAACTATTTGCGATGAGTTTTTTTTTTTTTAAGGAACCCGTGCCCTTGAAAAACCTATATATAAAGTTTGTTTTCCGCATCTTTTTATATTTTTCTCATGGGTTTCACTTAGGGTTGGGAATAGGCCAGACCAGACCAAGCTTTGATAGGCCTGAGCCTGGCCTACGAAAATTTTTGCAGGTCTATGGCCTTTCATAGGCCTATTTTTTTGCCTGGTCTGGCCTATTTAAAAGTCTGGCCTGACCTGAAAGCCTATTTACAGGCCTACTTATTATTAAATTCATTAAAACTTCAATTTTTTTCTACTTTTAAATAGGCTTAATAGGCCTCAAAGCCTATTTCAGTGTAAGGCTTGTCTATCACTATAAGGCCTTAAAGCCTATTTCACTATAAGGCTTTAAAGCCTATTTAAAAAGTCCACTATTTAAGTTGTTTCTTTATTTTTATGTTTAATATAAATTATATTTTATTATAAATAAAAAATAAATTTTATTAACATGTATAAACAGGCCGACCTATTAGGCTTCATAGGCTTTTTTATTCTAATAGTAAAATGGTTAGTGTGACAAATAGTAAAATTCATTCTAACAAAATAATGTAGCATGTTCTGACTCCCCAGTCTCAGCCATGAATATCAATTAAGAAGAGAATATGTGGCTTAGAAAATAATTGTATTGTGCTCTTTTTATTCTAAATTATCCCTTTTCTATCTTCACATACACGTACCTTTTTTTAAATTCAATCATAGAAAAAAATGAGACAGGGTAAGTCAGACTTCATTTTCTACAATTTCCATCAACATCAGAATTGCATTTTCCTGCTAACCTAGTATATTTTCAACATGCCATGCCACTTTTTGTTTACGTTACTAACTTTGTTGTTTAATTTAATATAACTAGTTTGAGACCCGTGCCCTGCACGGGAAATGTTTTTCCAAAAATTATTTTGTGTATATTAAATAATATTATTTAAAAAAAATATTTCATGTGGTCTTTATTATAAGAATTTTTTTAAAAAAATTGTGGTCTTATTTGTAAATAATGTCACATCTTTTAAGATATAGTTATTGCTTAAAAAATATTTTTATCCTTCATTTAATGATTCTCTTTTTAATCTTAATGGATGTATTTTTTATGAGGGTATATTAATAAAAATATCTAAAATGTTACATTGATTAATGATTATATTGGTTTTGATGATTTTCGCTTTTGTTTCTTATATTAAGGACCGGAGGAGGTACATAAATAATACCTTAAAATTCTAAGGAAAAAATGGAACATTACAATTAAAGAAGTCTTATTTTTATTTTGTCATTTTGTGTTCACGTAGAAGGTTTAGACATTTTGTCATGGAAATAAGAGGTGTATTGTATGTCCAATTAATATACTACGTACCACCACAAAAGTCGTAGATAATATTATAAGCAGGGAGATTATGACCACAATGATAATTTAATTATGATACTAACCTCTTTCATTATAGTTTATTGCATCAGATAAGCATCCAAACATTAATTTTAATAAATAGTTGTCAAGGTTATGACACATGTATGGGTGAAATTTACATGTACCTTCAATGAGTGTGACCTCTAGGGTAAAATAAAACACTAATGTTGGACTAATTAAAGTGGAAGGTGGAGTAAGGTTAATCATGTGTGAAAATGGACCACAAATAATTACATGTGGAAGCTCAATTATTGAAGCTAAGGTCAATTTTAGAAACAGAAAATGACTAATTGGCAAATTTTAGAACCATATGATATGATGATTGAATTTGAAACACACCACTTAAAGAAACAAGTAAAATGGAAATTTTCATTGAGATTGAAACATATCACATAAATTAAAGAGAACACATTACACATGAGAAGTTCTTGATCTTGAATAAAAATAAACTAAAATGAAAAAAGAGAAGGGATAAAAATACACCCTTAAATAAAAACATAAGCATGCTTATCTACAATTTTGAGGACCCCATGTAATTTTGGCTTCTTTATCCAATCCAAATTCCAAACACATAGGGCCATTACGAACATGGGATTGAAAGCAAGAGGACATGACTCCATGAGGGACCAGTAGACAACTACTCAATATGATACTGTTATTCTTAAAAGGACCAACACCAACAACTCATAGATAATAATTGAAACCAAACATCTTCATTCATTAAGCATTGCTCCTGAAGGATCCAAGAGCTTTAATTGCTGATCCTCTAAGGATGTATTGGTGGTAAATTGCAGCCACAGCAGCACCAATAAATGGTCCAACCCAATAAATCCACTGAACAAAAACAACAAACAACAAAATTAATTATAACAATCTCTATTATTAGTATATTTAAAGAAAAAATGTTAACCCTTTAAATAGAAAATTTTGAGTGGTAGTATGATTAGTATATATGTGGAAAAATATAGTTGGCAACATTAGTTTTTTTTATGTTAATGCAAACCACAATGTGATCGCATCAACTGCATTTGACCGTAATTCTCTACAATATCAACTATCAAGTAGTGCGCCTGACACTGAATTTACCTGGTCATCCCAGGCTTTCTCGTTGTTGAAGATTTTGAGTGGTAGTATGTAGTATTATTAGTATTTATGTCAGTGCAGACCACAATGTGATCGCATCAACTGCATTTGATCGTAATTCTCTATGATATAAAGTAGTGCGTCTGACATGATGTAATATAGTTAATTGAATTTACCTGGTCATCCCAGGCTTTCTCGTTGTTGAAGATAACGGCTGGTCCGAAACTCCTGGCGGGGTTAATGCCGGTTCCGGTAACGGGGATGGTAGCCAAGTGAACCATGAACACAGCAAATCCAATGGGAAGTGGTGCCAATACCTATTTAATTAATGATTTCAAATTAAGTTAATTAACTTCAACAAAATAACCATAAGTCACAAATTAAATTAAGAAAATTATTAAACCAAAAAACGGGTGATTAATTTGATACTTACAGGAACATGAGAATCCCTAGCACTTCTCTTAGGATCAGTAGCAGAGAAAACAGTGTAGACCAAAACAAAGGTACCAATAATTTCAGCACCTAAAGCAGTGCCTTTGCTGTAACCATCAGAAACCGTGTTAACTCCTCCTTTGTACCTGTTGTAGTATGATGTTTGGAACCCCTTTGCAAGTCCAGAACCAGCAATTGCTCCTAAACATTGTGCAATTATGTATAGCAATGCCCTTATTAAAGACACCTTGCGTCCCACAAATAGTCCAAAGGTCACGGCCGGGTTAATGTGTCCTCCTACAATTATTTAATATTACCAATTAATTAATTTCAATTAAAAATATACATGCATAACCTCTCAAAAAAAACAATATACATACACAACACAAAACAAGTTTTGAGAATAAGTCCAATTTTGACTTATGTTTGCAATTGCACATTTTTTCAATTAATTTTCTTTTTAAGCTGTACTAAAAGAATGAAAAGCAAACAAACAATCTCCGGTTGAAACCGATTACACTAACGTTCGATGAAAATACACTATGTTACAATTTTTTCTAAATTGTACATATTTTTTGACCAATTTTAAATTGTAGTTATAAATACCGACAATATCATGAGTTTTTATTGAATGTCGAAATTAATGGTAAATCTCGATTAAACTCTACTAAAGAATCTAGGTAAAAAAACACAACATAGGAAAAGGGAAACTTCAAATTCCATCACATGTTATTGAACAAAAAATTGTTCTTAAAATAGTACAAGAGGTAAGTAGTTAGATACTTTAAAGTGTTCAACTCACTTGTAAAGTTGTTACTATAGATGAGCCAAATTAATAAAAAAAAATCAAGGTAAATCGTTAATTAACAAATCAAAGAGGAATATTGTTAGAATTAGTGAGAATATCGTTTAAGGTTGTCACTAGTTAGCTTAGTTTAGTTAAGATTACCCTATAAAGTGTATATTATACACTTTCGATTAAATAACTAACTTGTAACTACCTTAAACGATATTCAACGAAATCCAGAGGGAACGGTAGCTTACCAGAGATACCGGCGGTGCAGTAAACAAGGATGAAGATCATACCACCAAAAGCCCAAGCAATTCCCAAAACACCAACACCATCACATTCAGTGTTACCTTCAATAGAGGTATCACTTTGTCTACTATAACCAATAATGGTCAAAACAGTGATGTAAAGGAAGAGAAGAGTTGCTACAAACTCAGCTATGACAGCTCTGTACAAAGACCACTTTGTTAACTCACCTAAATCAAACAAAGGTGCTGGTGGTGGATCTTGGTAATCCTTAGCTGAAAATTCAGCACCTTGTTCTTGAACCTCAACATCTTTGCCCATGTTTTTTGTTCTTGTGTTTGTACCAAGAGATTTGGTGGTGGGTGTGTGTTACTTAATTGAAGTGTACTATTTTTGTGTGGATTGATGAATGAGTAGAAATATGGTATTTAAGGAATCAAATGTGCCAATCAAATTAATTTTTAAATTACTAGTTTTTTGTTTGTATACGCATGTATTATGAACAATGACATTATTTATTTTACTATATAGTTTTTTTTTGCCGACCTTATTAGCTTGATTTCGCTTGCAAGACCCTACCACTATGCGGCTACTACCCGACCCAACGACTCTTAAATCCTTCTTTTTTGGAGCCACCCTTTTGTTTATTTTCTTTTAAAGATGCAACGGAAAAATCACACAAACTAAGCCTTAAAAAGTGAAGAATTACTGATTCGAATAGTTCCAAATTAATCCATTTAAGTTTGTCCAGTGTTATTTACTTGAAATCTTAAAGTATACTCTTCATTCTCAGATTCGATTCTCCCTAATAGTAATTTGGTGAGATAATATAGCTATTTAATTTTTTTTGAGGTTTTTTACAATGAGTTATATTTATGAAATTCGAGACATCACATTGTATAGACAATGAAAGTGACTTTATACATATATTTAGTAAAAACATATGCTTTGCAAGAAAAAGAGAAATGCGAGTTAAAAGTAAACTAATTTTACACTTGTATCTAGGACTGAATTTTAAGGTGTGCAAACAGCTCAATGAAGTTGGGTCTCCTTAAGATATGAGCCTAAAAAAAATTACAGTTTATCCTCTAAAAAAAATTCCTTATGAGAACTCTGATACCCCACGTAATGTTTTTCCTTATTCTCTTTCTCTTCTACCACGTGTTCCACCACTCCATCGACCATCTTCTCCGATTCGATTTCCGGCCATATATACGACACCTTGTATTTATCTTTTAAAAAATTTAAATTGAACATTGTTCTTTAAAAAAAATGCATTTTTATTTTATTACGGGTCTCTTTTCACTTACAGAATCGAGCCTCCGGATTCGTAAGAACGGCTCTGCTTGCATCCAATAGAAAAATTTAACATTTTACAATTATTTTTAAATTGCACTTATAGAATATTTTTAGGTGATGATATCATGAGTTTATTTTTATCTCTGATTCGAACCTCGCATATATATATTATGCATTGTCTCTACTAATTGAGCTAAGTTGATACAACTAAGTTGTTATTGAATGTTGATGTTAAGTTATTTTTACATCGATAGTGCATGTCAATTAAACTCTTATTTTATGGTAGTGCTGTTTTATTTTTTACAATAATCTTATCTTGGTGCTCTTGAATTTTATCAATCTTCTTTATGCAATTGATTATCGTTTTGGGTCCATCCCTTTGTTCTTACGAAATTGATGCGGGTTTTTATTTAATGCATAAGATAATGATATTGTAGTGTTTTGAATAATAAATTTGACTATACGCTTTGTACCAAAATAAAATAAAAAATTGACTATACGCTGGTAGAATTTTAAAGCATTATCCATATTCATGGCTGAGAAATGATAAGCATAAAAAATTAGTAGGTATAAAATACATGAAGGATGTATGCATTGCTGAGATTATATTATACTGACAATCGAAGAATGCAATCAATCATTGTTTTCAGTATTAAGTAATTGTTGATGTGATTAAAATAAGAGGGGAAGTAGTTGTCACTTTTGTTAGATGACAATGGCTTGGCTTGCCAGATGAACTTATCTGGACACACCTAAATTATAATCAAATATACCATTTTCTTTTTAATGAATTAATATTAAATAGCTAAGCTTATAGAACAATAGGAATCAAAATAATTGTCCTTGCAAACCTCGTGAGGCCACAATTTATATTTATATTTTATTTTTGACAACAATTTGTAATTATTTACACAGTTTTTAAACCATATGGTGGTGATGAGAATTTCATATTATATAGTAATATAACTGTATATTATGACTATATAGCTGTTGAGAATTCCTTTCCTCCTCTTGTAAACAACATAAACGATTTCAATTAAACACGAAATAAATTAGTTGCGACAACAGAAACATTACAAGAAGGAAATTCCTTAATCCAAACAGAATCAGTCGAATCTAAAACAAATTTAGCTAGAGCATGAGCAACGGTGTTGCCAACTCTTCACACATGAGAAACTAAGAAAAGAAGAAAACAAACAACTAAACTTTTACGATCATTAATCACCAAAACAAGATAAGAATTGTCATCATTATGCGACTTCAAAGCCTTGACCACATTAAGAGAATCATCTTTCACGATAATGTTTCGAAAACCCATTTCATAGGCAAATTGAATTGTCAACCGAAATCCAAATGCTTCGGCAATGGTAGCATCAGGAAGTGTCTCAAAGTTCCATTTAGTGGCGCTAAAACAAAACATTCCGAGTCTCAAACTATAACTCATACACCCTATTTATTATCAACCGAACCAGATGCATCAATGTTCAACTTGAAAGATGTAGATTCCTCCTCTTGTAAACACTATTTAAGTTGTATCATTACTCAATAAAAGACTTGCAACATATTCTTTTATGGTCGATACAAAACATTTAAAATATGATTTAGATGGTTCAATGGATATAAACGAGTTTTTTTTTTTTTATTAATCTAAAATAGACATTTAAAGTATGATCCATATTCTAACACCATAACGAAGTATTCAGTGGTGGATCTACATCATGGCCATGTGTGGGTTATAGCTACACATGAATTTAAAAAAAGAAATTTTTTAGCGACTGAATTTTCAGTCGTTAAGGCATGAAAATTGGTCACCAGTAACTTTAATGGCAAAATTAGTGACTGAAAATTCGGTTGTTAATGTAGAAATCGGTCTCTAATTCATTTCGCGACAGAAATAGTGACCGAAAATTCGATCGCTAAACTATAAAATATTAAAATCGATCATTATTTCGGTTGCTACCTATTTAGCCACACTTAAAATGTATTCCTATATCCGTCCTTATAAGTATTAGATTTTAACCCAACCTCATGAAATTAACTTCCAAAATAAAAATACTTACTGCCGATTATAATCATTTATATTAACCTACTTTAGTTTATAAAATATTTTTAAAAAGGTAAAAGAAAGATAAGTATTTTATTCAATAATAATAAAGATAAGTATTGTGGTAACAAAAAAACAAAATGAGTATTTGAATGGGTGGAGAAAGGCCTAGAAGATTCTAAATCAACTTTCAATACACCAAAAATGGAAATTCCAATAATGAACTAGCTATATAAGAATGTTAAGATGAGTATAATCTCATAATTTGCTTTTTCATTTTAAAGATCCAAAATGCAATTGAGTTACATGTTGTTTTTCAGTTCTCTATATTTAATGTGTGTGAGTTTGTATTTAAATATCGTCTCTTTTAATAAAAACACTTGCAAGCACTATACATCAATTATTTGCGCTAGACCCTAATAGTTAGTTAACAAAAAGGACGGAATTCTTGGACAATGACAGGATTAATCCATGATGAAGAAACATTGGCAGTCTCAGTCAGAATAAGCAATAAGCATACAATTTCATCATAAGCCAACAAGAAAAAACCTTCAGCTGAAAGTGCAAAGATAAGCTAATGAAATAAGAAATTATAACATTTAATTAAAAACTACACCGACCATCAAAAGAGTCATTCTCATCTTACAGAAGCAAACATAGAATTCTTATTCAACATAAAATTGGCCTACAAATGTACAACACGTGGTTCTTTCTTAGCCATATCATAGCATCATTGATTGTGTTTGTGTTTGAAAATTGAAATTCATATTATGCACATTGTATATTTGAAAAATGAGAACAAAAAATGCAGTGGAATTGGCTAAGTGGGCGGCAATAGCATACATACATGTCAATTCTGAATTCCTATAGTAATTTTGGTCACTATCATTTGCCACCCCTACCCTTTATTATTTCCTATCCATATAATATAAGATTTTCTATAGTAAAAAATGAAAATAGATATTGCTTCAGTGGCATATTTGTTGTCCATGTCAGGAGGGTGGGTGGAAAATTAAGAAGAGGACAAATATATGTCTAATTATTGTGGTGGGCCCACTATATTAGTCAGCCTGTCATATATCACTCCACACAATTGATTATCATGACAGTCTGTCTGTAGGCTTCAAAGTATTAATTTGTTTTTTTATTTTTTTATTTAGTAACTGTTTCTTTATTCTTCTGTCAAATAAATAAGTAAATAATTGTTTCTTTGTTCTAAATATTTTCTTACTATTAAGGATTGAGCTCTAAACGGGAATTTGTGTGTAGCAATTCATGTAACCAAAAGAAAGTATGGAAATTTGTTCAAGATTTTGTTTGATACATAGAAATAAAGTATGGAAAAATATTAGAAGTATACTTAGTCTTTTTTGCATGATGCAAGAAGTTTTGGTAAATTTGATATTTAGTATTAATCTTAATGAAAATGTTAATTAGTGTCTTTGGGGACTGATTAAAACCCTTAACTGATAACTTTTTACAAAAAAATTGTGTAATGAGTGTTTTTAAAAATTAAAAACTTTGATATTTTTAATAAATAATTACTTAATTTAGTATGTTTAAAGAGTGCCTCATAAATACTTTTTAATAAAACCCTGATCTTAATCTTTGTAATGAGAAAGACAATTTCTTCAAAACTACATCATGTCTTACTATGTGCTATTCAAAGGACAATTGAGCTTGTTGCATTCAAGATGACGTCTGAGTTACATTCAAAGCAATTGTTGAGGACAACACAAAATCAAGATAACAAAATTTAATGAGATTATTATTTTATTTTATTTTATTTTGATAATATGATGCTATTATTTTAAATTATACAAGTCTTTTATTTACTCAATTTTCCAACTCTTTGGTAGAGTTTTCTAGGATAGAATCCTATGAAATTGTTGCTCCTAACTTAGTAGATGGACACATGTATGGCCATTCTTTAAAATTGTGATGAAGAGTTGAAGCCACCAATTGTATTGCTTTGATTATTAGTAAAATTGTATAACTTTTTTCCATTAAGAAAAGTCTTTGAACTCCACTTAGAAAAAAAAAAAAAAAAAACTAGTATTTCAATTATGCTCAAAACAAAACAAAACAACTATTTATAAATTTACACTAGTAAAATCTTTCCAAAAAAAAAAAATTACACTGGCAATTTATAATGAATTCGACCTTCTCTAATTGTGATGAAATTTTATAGCATCAGGTAAGTCTATTATTTTCAGTACACAGCTAGGATTGGACGGTACGGTGAGTATATAAATTGAAAAATATTCAAAAATATATATTTTCAACAAAAAAAACCATACTTAAATGTTTCGAATATATAGTTTCTCTCATGCATATCATGCAATCATCTATAATTGAATATATATCAAACTGATTAGTAATCATTAGAAATTACGTCTTAATTGCAGTTCGTCCTCAGTTGTCTAAACCGCTTTGGTTAGCCTTTATTGCAACCTCCAACACCTTTATTGTATTATTTTTTAAGGAGTGGATTTACTTTCACATTGGGTAGACATGACTCTTGAGAAAAGTTTATAAGCAGGAGACACTTCTCACCTTACAAACCGGTTTTGCAATGATGAGTTAGAACCCAAATTTCAACATGGTATCAGAGCCTTATATCCTATATCTATTGTTTGGCTTCCTACATCATCCACACTTCAGCCCATTGGCCCGGGCTGAAGCGTGAGGGGATGTGTTGGAAATTGTGGTCCACCCCAAGTTGCTTAAATTGCTTTGGTTAGCCTTCATTGCAGCCTTCAACCCCTTAATTGTGCTGGCTTTTAGGGGTGGATTTAGTCTCACATCGGATAGATAAGACTCTTGAGAGTTGAGAAGAGTTTATAAAAAGGAGACACTCCTCACCTTACAAACCAGTTTTGTAAAGATGAGTTAGACCTCAAATTTCAACATGGTATCAAAACTTATCCTAGACTTATCCTAGATCTATCGTTGGGCTTCCCGCATCGTCCATGCTTCAGACCTATTAAGCATGGCTAAAGCGTGAAGGAGTGTGTTGGAAAGCCTCTAACACCTTTATTACGTTGGCTTTGAGGGATGGATTCAGTCCCACATCGGTTTTCAACTTACAAACTAGTTTTTTAAGTTCAACTTTTTTCAATGTATACTTCTCCAAAAAGCTTGAAGAAGTACATCTTACATCACATTCTAGTTATCAAAGTCTTGTGAGTTTCACCAATCGACAAATGCCATATCAATTCTAAATAATATTTCCCTCGGATCTAAAGTTGAACTAATAATAAATAATTCCGCTGTCTTGTTGTTTAATTTGTAATTGAACTCCCATGATTTGAGATTACTTTGTACATTAAATTTACATTTTCTGCTAAATTAGTCACTTCTCTTGTTAGCTTACATAGTTGTAGTTTTTTAGCGTTCAAACATTATAAAAATGAAATAAAATACAATAATGCTAACAAGTATACATAAATAGAAAATTTTATCTTAGAAATACAAGTCAAAGTAATATCAAAATAATAATTACATCATATCTATGAAAAAATTACTCTTTTTAGTTGCTTAAACAATGCTCTAAAAACATTTGTTACCATCTTTTAATAAAATATAGTTGAAGTTTATTTCCTTTACTATTGTTAACTAGAGTTTTTTAAGTAATGTTATCCAATTTGTTTATTTCCTAACCTCTAACGGTCATCACCCAAAGAGTGACCATTCATATTGAGTTTCAAGACGCCCATCAGAAGAGGACTCCAACATTTGTTGCAGCAATTAACCACAAGTTTTTGTTTTGATTTAACCTCTAATGCGTGGTGTCATTTAACTAGTATTGTTGGACGGCATTTGAAGGATTCACTACAGTTTAGAATCTTTTTTTGAATCAGACCACAGTTTAGAATTTAAATTAGTCTAATCAAATTGACACTCGAGGATCGAACATGAAATATTAAGGAGGAGCACATTCCACGGTCCAAAATCAACACCACCCGACCATGCATTGTGTTGGCAAGCATATTAGATATCCAATCTACAAAATTGTTTTTATGATAGTGAGTAAAGTCAATGGTATGAGAGGTAAACCAAACTTGATGGAATGAGGATAATAGTGTATATATTTTATGACCTAAATGACTAAATGTACACTTTTACTAACAGTAAAAGACCAACTTAAAACAAACAAAAAGACTTATTATGTATAAATGACCAACTTAAAACAAAACAAAAAAACTAAAAAGACTTATTATGTATAAACATTAAACTTAAATGACTTAGTGATTCATTTGGCATAAATATCAAGTGATAAGTTATAAACGTGTTCTTTAAGAAGTTACAAGGCCTAACAATTACTTTAATTGAACATAGGGCTTCAATAACCAAAATCTAGATAGGTTACTGCTCTTCTCCCTTCTGTTTTGTGGTCGTTCCCGTTAAAATAGTCGAAGGTGAATTAATTCACGCATGTGTATTTTCAAAGTGAGTTAACTTACGTAGATGTATTTTTCAACGTAAGTTAACTCACGTTATACAAAAATAAACAAAATCATGGGAAAAGAGCAATTCACATCTAGATAACTTGAATATGTGACTTCCACAATCCACATAAAACAATCCAACATCGCACAAAAAATACCAATAACTTCGTAACTTTCTAAGATTTTTGTGGGAGTTTGTATCCTTTCTTAATGAAAACAATAACTACCATCAATTTGGGGTGATAACAAATTGAGATTTGAATAAGTTGAACCCCAAAGAATTTACACTTATAAAGAATCAAACCAAGACTTATCTCTATTACTTGCATATTATTTTCCATCACATTTTTTACATTGTAAAAGTATTTTAAAGTCAAGCTACGTGACTTGGTGGGTTGGTAATCCCTCCAACTAATACTTTATGTTAAACTAATCATTGCGTATTAAATGATGTTATTATATTTGCTCTATTTTTGTGATCTTTAATCATACATTGTTTCATTCATTTTCTAGGATCAACATTAGAGAAAAAGTAAACAACCTATTAAGTTTTCATCAAGTCTGAAAAAGCTTACCGGTCTTAATTTGACTAGAGAAAAGAAAATGCTTATAGAAACCTCTATTTTTACGTATTGTCACAACTCCAAAACTCAAAAGAGAGCTCTTCAACTCTCATTTTAGCATTATTCGAATTTTTTGACGCGGAAAATTAAAGGTTTGTTTTCAACAACAAAGAATCTTTCTGTTTTTGTACTGAAGACGTAGCAAATGTCCTTCATATTAAAGTTAACAGGACTAATTACAAAATTTCTCAATTTTACGTATGAAATTAAAAAAGGAGTATGTTAGTATTGATACCAAACAATTCACAGCATCACATCTAAAGACAAACTTTAAAGATATGGGGGTAGATGATGAGCACATCAAGTTGTACTTTAAACAATTGTTGTCTTATTTTTTGGTTGAGCAACTGATGTTATGCTCAGGCAACCCATATATCATTCTAGTTCTTTTCAAGGGTAAGTCAAAGATATGAAGACTTTTGATAAAATCAACTCGGCAAAAGCTGTGTTTGATCACATTTGTGAATTTCTCAATGATCTTAAAGGGGATGTGGGGAAGCATAGACAACGTTGTTTCAAGGGAACTGCTCCAATTTTGGAAGTATTTTGTCAAACCAACTTTTTGCAGTATTAATAATTTCAGTTTTGAGCATTTTTCTATGCACATCGTTCACATCTGAGATTGTGTTAGACACTCATATATGAAAGGATACCATCTATGCGGCCGTCAGAACTGAAAAAACGTACTTCAATTTTATTTTATTTTTTATCATCATCGAGGATCAGAAAAGTGTACTTCAAGTTCTTGTGGCTACATGAATGATATCCTTTCACAGGCGAGCGTCTAACACAATCTCAAATGTGAACGATGTGTATAGGAAAATGATCAAAATTGAAATTATTAATATTGTGAAAAGTTGATTAGAAAAAAACATATATACCTCCAAAAATGAAGCAGTTCCCTAGAAACAATGTTTCCAGGCTTCCCCACTTCTCTTTCAGATATTTGAGAGATTCGCAAATGTGATCATCAAATACAGCTGTTTCCAAGTTGATTTTTTCAAAAGCCTTCATATCTTTGACTAACCCTCAAAAGAAACTACGAAGAATCTTTGGGTTGCCTGATCATAACAACATTTTCTCAAACAAAAAATAGGACAACAACTGCTTAAAATACAACCTATTGTGCTCATCGTCTACCCCCAAATCTTTCAAGATTGTCTTAAAATGTGATGAATAGAATTGTTGCCATCGACACTAACAACTCTGTTTAAAGTTTATACGTAAAATAGGAAAATTTTAAATTTTCACATGGAGTTTGTAATCAGTCCCGATATCTTTGATATCAAGGCCATTTGTGACCTATTCGGTACACCAACAGAAATATTACTTACTGTTAAAGACAAACCTTCGATCTTCCACGTTGATGATAAAATTTGAATAATGTTGAGATGAGAGTTGAAAAACTCTATTCCCCGGATCAAATTATGACTAGTAAGCTTTTTCAGGCTTGATGAAAGCTTAATAAGGTGTTTACTTTTTCTCTAAAGTTGATCCTAGAAAAGAAAGGGAAAAATATATATGATTAAAGATGACCAAAATAAAACAATATAATAACATTATTAAATATGCAATGATAAGTTTTAGCATAAAGTACCAGTTGGAGGGATTACCAACCTCCCAAGTCATCCAAATGGAATTTAAAGCACGTTTGCAAAGTAAAAAATGTGATAGAAAATAATGAGCAAATTATGGGGATAATTCTTGGTTTAATTCTTAATAAGTGTAAATTATTTGTGGTTTAATTTATTGAAATTTTAATCGGTAAACACCTCAAATTGATGGTAGTTATTATTTTCCATCAAGATCCATGGACTTGGTGAGTCAACAATGTCTTCTTAAAGATAAACCCATCATCTTTCAAATGATATTCTCACACCTTAACATAGTTCTAAATATTCTGATCTACCAATCTATAATGAAAAAAAATGATATACTCGGTCCATAAATCTCACAAATGTATAGAGTTGAGGTATGTGTGGTTTATGAGGAGGATTTTGGTGTAATGGGAAAAGAGGGCAAATGAGCCAAACAAGACTTAAGGTCTGTGTGATGACTTAGCACAATTTGGTGTCCTTATATATATGCAAAAATTATAAATATTTTGTGAAAGGTTATAAAATTGTATATATAAGTTACAAGATTTAAGAAATGATACAAACTCCCACAATTAAAAAAAAAGTTTAAAATCTTCAGAAAGTTCGAAGATATTGGCAAAAGTAACAAATATTTTAGTGCTAGGCTACAAACAATCAATGAGAAATTACAAGGTCTGAAAAAGCTTACAAACTTTCCATTAAATACATAAGTTTCAAATATTCAAAAAGTTACAAATATATTGGCACAGGTTATAATTATCAAGTGATAAGTTATAAACGTTCTCATTTGTCCAAAAAAAAAAAAAAAATTGGTAAGTTATAGACGTTCTTCAATAAGTTAAAAGATCTATCAATTATTTTAATTAAACAGGGCTTCAATAACCAAGATCCAGATAACTTGAACATGTGGCTTCCACAATCTACACTAAACAAACATCGCACAAAAAATACCAATACCTTCGCAATTTTCTGAGATCTTAGTGGAAGTTTGTATCGTTTCTTAAATCTTGTAACTTCTTGATGCATTTTATAACCTCTCACCAAATATTTATAACTTTTGTTGATATCAATGAGCAATGCTTAATGTTACAAACACCACACAAGTGAAATTGAGTCATGATTGGACATAACTTAAAACAAAATAAATTTATAGAAAAAAACTATTTTGGGTTTATTGTTCTTTTGGTCCGTGCATTATGGAAAAAAATTATTTTACAGGGTGTATTCAATTAGGATCTAGAGGATTTTAAAAGGCTTTTTTAAGGGGTGTAACCAATTAAAACTTTTACTTAGTTTAAATAAGTCTTGTGATATTGAATCAAGACTTTTTTTAACCTAGAAAATATTTTGTGATACTCAATCAAAACTCTTTGTATCTTAAAAAAAGATATACGATATTTAAAAATATTCTAATTTCGAAGGATTTTTAATAAATTGGATTTTGTTGGATATTTTTAGTGAATTTTTAACATGAAAACATGATCTCTCTTAAAAATAACCAAATAAAAGATTGTTTACTGAGAATATTATGAAAGAGAGTGTGTTACAAATCATTTGAAATTCAAATTGAAAATCTTGATAGTCTCTTTTAAAATCTTAAAAGTCATTAAAATCTACAAGACTTTTCAAACAAAAATTATCTTTTAAAATCTTAATCAAATACACCTTGAGGACTTAAACTATATAATTGGTTTGATCAAGATTGTTCAACACACGAATCAAATTCAAGTTCTCCTAAACCATTGGTCTTTTGGTGGAGCCTATAAACCACTTGAAAACAATAACTTAATTTCTATAAGAGGAGATTTAATTGACTAACAATTATACAAACATGTTATATTTAAATGAAAGAGTTCAAATCGTCATCATAAAAAAAAATGAATGAGTTCAAAGAAAAAACTCTTACATAATAAATTCATAATATATCCCCCCCTTTGCGACACACAAGTTAACACATTAGAAAATAATAGTTTTTTTAATTAAACTTCACTTAGAAAGTAAACAAATTTTGAATTAATTTGCATATTCTCCAAACAAAGTTTGCACAGTGTTTCTCTTCGTCCCTATAAAGAAATAAATAAATAAATTTTATAAATCACTAAATTATATATATTAAATTAGAATAAAAACACGTGAATAATACATACTCAAAATCATTCCATCCTTAAAAAAAAAAAAAAAAAATACATACATACTCAAGAGCATAAGCTATAGAGGCATATACTTGCTTGACTTGACACCTTACTTGTATTCGGTGAGTTCTTCTTTTGCAAATCACCTTATTTGATCTAACCCAATTTTGGATATATTGGATACATTTAGATATAGCCACATGTATGTAAAAAGAACTGCTCTCTAACAGGGATACATTTTGTATAAAAAGTTTCTCTCTAACATGGATACATTTAGATTAACTCCATTATAGCCACATTTATAATGCTATATCTCTGGGATACATTTATGTAAAATTCTCCACATTAAGTTCATTTGTTTAGGGTCTAGTAGCCCATTCTCTGATAGCATGATAACCAGATTTGACCTCATAATTGCCATATGTTGGTCTATACCAAGTTATACCATCAGGGTCATTAGTATTTGTAATGAGGATTTGGATAATCTACCTAGCTTCAAAAGGGAGAACATGTTTTTTATGGTATCAGTATTCCAACTCCTAGTGTTCCTGTCCAAGAGATTTTTCTCCTTCCACCGCTTCAAACTTGATACATACACTTTTTTTTGTTTTTCTTGAAACTTAAGTCTCTATTAGCGGTAAAAGAAAAAAAAAAAAACTTAGAGCATGTTTGTAATAGTTTTTGTTTTCAGTTTTTGAAATATACAAGTCCTCTTCTCACAATAGTTATCCTTTTATATGTTTTAGTTTTAGTCCCCAAAACTAAAAAATTCAAAACAGTTTACAAAACTGTAATTTTAAAAATAATTTATAAAAAAAAATTAATTTTCAAAGTTTTTAAAAACTAAAAAAGAGTAGCTTTTAGTTTTTAACAGTTATCTCATTTTCTTTTGTGATCCAAATTGCGACATTCCATAAAAATTGGATAGTTTCAATTTATAAACTAGTTTTTATAAATCTCATTTTCAATAGTTCTCTCATTTTCTTCTAGTTTTTAATTTTAAAAATAGTTTATCAAAAAAGTTTTTAATTTTCAATAGTTATCTCATTTTCTTTTGTGATCCAAATTGCGAGATTCCGTAAAATTGGGTAGTTTCAATTTATAAAGAACTATTTGGTTTTTTAAAAGCATGTTACAATAACAAACCATTTTAGGGTTCTCTAAATTGATGGAAACTTTCGTTGGGAAATAAAACTCCTTTTATTTTGTTCTTTCAATAGTGATTCTAACAAATTGATTGTCAAGGTACATTTTTTTTAGTTTGCAAAAATTAATAACAATTAAAAAGTTTTACAAATAATGTAAAATAGTAACATTTTATAATGTTACTGATGATACAGAATATGATGAAAAAAAAACATACATATGTAACATCTTTTAACAGAATTTATCTAACATTTATTTAATGTTACTAAACCTTATTAGCAACTTTTTTTCTTGATTTAGTAACATTTTTCAAATATTACTAAATCTCAAATATGTTGCAGTGAAACATGCTTTTAGATGAAAGTGGTGAGTGAGAGAGAATTATCACACACGAAAAAGAAAAAATGAAGTGACAATTGAGTTATGTGAGATTGTATTTCTTTGTACTCTTGTCACAACTTGTGCTTATAGTGTTAATAATATTTTGTTTGATAATTGATTCAAAACTAAAAAAGCAAAAGGCAAATCCAAATTTATGAGTTCCTTGGTTTCACTATTTCATAATAGAATGAGTATTTACATATCAAGACAATGACATCTATGAAATATAAATGCAATCAATCTTTGATAACTCCTATCTGCCGCTAATGATTGTTTTAGGTAACGTCTCTCTATTCATTTACAAAATATGGACGCATTTTAAAGTACAAAACAATCAAAAGTCAGCAAGACCATCTTCTTCACATTCTTCATCTTCAAATATGGTCTCTAGCTTAGGAGTATTGGAGTGTTTCCAAGGGAACTCAAGAAGTGAAGGTGCAACCTCCATCCATGGCTTCATCGTGGCGGACCTTAGCTCTCGTGCCATTACAGCAGCTTGTTTGTATAAATACAATTCGACGATGATACACACGATGTTTGATGAAGCTTTATTATTATTGTTATGTCTGTCTCTCTCTATGCCCTTGAATGAAACACAGAGAGAGAATGCAAACGAAAAAAAATTAACTATTCAAAAAAAAATAACCTTAAGTTTCTTTGAGATATTTGATGAAAGCTATTGAGGGATCGAATGAATTGGTATTGACAAATGAAAAGCACTATATATACATACATGAAGTGGTTGTAAACAAAGGAGATGAGCAAACTACGCAACAAATTGTGACAATGTAGGGGTTGAGAGCAAACCACGTTGGCCAATAGCTTCAAAACCAATGATAAGGAACAAATATAGAGGATTTGTTTCATATGATTGTCAAATATAGAAAACAAATTATCTTGAGGATTAAAATGCCTTAAAATAGGATGAAGAGGACATGTGTAAACTTTTCATGCATATTTCTATTTGTTTATGTTCTCGTATCTTTTCCTATGGTAAGACCTTTTTTTAAAATCAAATGACACGTAATAACTACCCCCACAAAACAAAGTCAAATCATATCCAACATGGTGAAAATAGCATATCCCTTTGGCTAGAGGTGTAGATGGTCAAATCATATCAAATAAACATTTTTTTTTTGAGAGAAATCATATCAAATAAACATGATAGTATTAAAAAACCAAACTACATTATTTTTCAAATTCAGTTTGGTTTTCTTTGGTGATGGGAACCCATCCTAGAAGAGCAATATGGAGAGCTTAAAAGCTTGAATAATTTTTTTATAACTGAATTTCGATTGGATATGGTTATGGGCAACTTATCCATAAAAACACCCCATACCAGTGGCCTGATCATACAAGTGCAGTACAACCATATAGATGATATAATCACTTCCGTGATTCACACTCATCATATTACCTTGTAATTTTACAACCAAATGCAACATTTCATGCATTCAAAAATCCAATAGCAAAGTATATGCACCATAATGCTCCACAACATTTTTTGTTGACATAAGAAGGTTTTTTTTTTCCATGAAAATAAATTGAAAAGTGAAAGTAAGGACTAATGCTTTTGCTTGAGTAAGGAAAATGTTGGGAAACTATTTCAGCAAACTTTTCTGCTTACAATTAAAGCAGCTACATAGACAGCAGAACAAAAAACACCCATCTTATGAACAAAAACTTGACTCTAATCCAAAACACACATCTTATGTCCATTCAAGATAACAAAATGCCATAAAGATGCAAAAATGTGAAACTATCCATTTCAATCAAAAAATTCTATATTCAGCAGAATACAGTGTGTTTGGTGAGATACATGGAGGTTATTAAGGAATGTGCAATACTCATAGAAAAGTCGTGTGCAACTTATCTGCGATATTAGAACAGCTCTATCACTCGCAGCACAAGACGTACCCAAAGAAGAGCGAACGGTTGCAACAACTCTGCACTAGCAGAGCAAAACAGAACTGCCTAAACAAAAACAAAAGCAAACTGCAAGGAAACAAAGCTACTCACACAAACCAACACCAGTGAGCTACCAACTAAAAGAGACCCAACACAATAATAAATGTAATGAATGGCACTTCAAATAAGAGAACATGCTGATCCTTGTGTCACATGAGAAACATCCAAACAAAGCAAATAATTTAAGACTATCTATCAAATTTCCCCGGTGGAAAAAATGTCAGATAGCCGGGGGTATATCACGCTATGATTTACTCAGGTGAGAAAATAAACTAAAACATAGTATGTTGATAACAAAAACCTGGAATTGGACTCCTGCAGTAATAGAATCACACAGTATAAAATCTCAATCATTGCATTAAAACCAGACAGCTATTATCACATCAGCTTAATTGCGTTGTCTTTAAAAACCATATTGAATCGGATAGTTCAACACGTTGCATAATGATTCGGCATTACGGTGTAAGTTATTTGAATGGTTTGATTGCGATATCTAAAATTTTAAACAGCCCAAGCATAGCTCCAGATGTCTTTCGGTTTGGTGTGTCGGATCTAATTGTAAAGAATTACCGCATTGCAAAATATTAACCTAATCCAACTGTTAAAAGCGAATAAAAAACTATGAGAGCAGATTGAACTGTTAAAAGCTTTTATATCAGGAAATCGATTTTCGAATAAAAAACGATGAGAGCATAAATTCGGCTAACTAGGGTAATGAATAATGATATGCTCGCTCTCAAACGTAAAACCTAATTAACAATTATATAACACAATACAAGACAAATAAAGTGTAATACGCTCAAACCACAACATAAACATATTCCAAGTAGCAGACAATCTTAACCAGAAAATAAAACCTCTCAAAAGCATTTCAAATACTAAACCAAATTAACAAAATCTTCAGTCCTTAAAAGGAAGGGATTTCAATTCAACGACCACTCCTCCGTTAATTTCCTGCTGCAAGTCCTTGGGAGCCTTGCCATTCACGGTACATCCAACAGACACACGTACTAACAACCACATTGTGTACAGATTATCCATTTATTCCTACGCGACCAACAATTGTCTTAGTAAGACCAACTTCCACAAACATGTGACCAAATCTTCCACGTGCAATTATCAAAATATGTACATCGACTTTTAATAATAGATTATGAGATAGAACTTTATTTTTTAATATAATACTTTTTCAAAAGAAAAAAAATTAATTGGGAAAATTCATTATTTGTACATATGATTTATTTTTAAAAATGCAAAAGTTGCTAATAGCCAGATTTAAATACAGGGACTATCATTGCAAAGGGCACAAAACTTCACCACTACACCATATTTTGTGTTGTGTGCTTCTACAAATGACAATTATTAAGTAGAGTAACTCTACTCATTACTCCTAAACTAATTGATGTAATACTTTGAGTTCTATACTCTTATTGAAATCTTCCCTAGAACACCAGGAAAAATCATATTGTTGTTGCTCTTAATTGATAAGTGATGACAACCTTTTTCTACCAATGTAATTAGTAGAAACACATCTCACAATGGAACCATATATAAGTAATGTCATTCAGATTCCAAGTGAAATAAACGGCTTGATCAGGTATTGATCACATTTGGATCAATGTGATTAGCACAAATAGCCTAGAAGTTAGTCAACAAAACATCTCTAGTGTTAAATGGAAAAAATTGTATTACAAGTTATTAAGTAATCGAACTATAAGAAATATGGATGACTCGTTGATCAATGCCAACTTACCTAAAATCTAATATATGATGCGTTCTCTTGAATCTTGATGACAGTAGAGAAGTGTATCCACTGAAGCGGCTTGCTGGTCTCTGCTCCTCATGAATGTTTCTCGAGGCCTTGTTATGGCCTCCCTTAGACTAGATGACCTAGATTGCCATGGTAGACAATGACAGGGTCAATGGTGTGCATGTTCTATAGGGGACCTTCGAGGGAAACATGGAATTTTAAGGGTGTAGTATATTCTTCCTTTTACGGAGTTATGGTGAAGGGGTTTCACTTCGGAGATCCGAAACAAATAGTAGTAAATGCATTTTTTTAGAAAAATACTAAAAAATAAATGTAAAATATGCTATTTTTAAATAAATAATGTCTTTTTAGGACACCAGTTAAAAAAATTAATATAGTAAAATTTTCTTAAAACTTGTGTTCTCAAACCTCTAAAAATGTAAAAGATATTATTTTAAATATGAATATTATCGTTTTAATTTATTTATTTAATTAGTGTCTCAGAGACACTAGTTAGTTAATATGACCTATTTTTTTATACATAAAATCGGAAAAATTATAATCGTTTAACTATATTTTTAATAAGTGTCAAAGTTGATTTTTGTATAACGTCCACCCAAAAATTGCTTATACAAACAAGGTTGAAGGGAGGGAGTACCAAAATATGAACGGAATAGTTTAATTAATAAAAAAAGGTTAGAAAAACGACAAAGAAATGAGCAATGATAAAGCAGATGAGTGGTTGAATTGAAAAGAGAAGAAAGGGTCATGATTATTTATTGAGAAGGATAATTTTAGGAGTTAGAAAATTGTGAAAATAATTGGGATGTCGCATTTGAGAGGACAAGTGATTTATCCAGTTAGGAGTGAGCTGGCAGAAAATGGAAAGCGATGCAAAGCACTTGATCCAAGTGAAGAGAGAGGAGAGGTCTACTTTGTTCACGTGCTATCACGCCCTTCCTCTCCTTTCTCACGTAACCTCCTCTTCACACATGTCATCATCCTTGAACCTCTAAAAATAGGACCACTTTTCTCTCCATCCAACCCCCAATCTCCTCGTAACAACTACCCTTATTCCCCCCTTTCCATATTTACCCTCATCAAATAATATATCCCTATTCAGTTTTCCTTTTATCAAGAAAATATTGATCAAGTAGAACCATCTATGTTTGGTATCATGGTAAAAATATCAAAATTACTTTTATTGTCATTTTGTTTAAGTTGTAAAGTGTATCTATTGAAAAATTATCGTGGATCATGGTACTATCAAATATGGACTCATAGTAGATAAATGTATTTATAAATTGTTTTCTCACATTGACATTAGTACTTGAATTCACGTCTTTACATAGTATGAACCAATTTTTTACCAACTAAACAACATTTATAAACTTTGTTCTAATATTTTAAAAATTAACTTGATGCATGTTTGATATTATGAATAAATCACCACTTTTCCAAATGAAATTATGAGATAGAGTATTTAGGCTCGTGAAATCCATGAATAGGAAGAAAAAAAGTATAATTTTGATAAGTGTGATATGAAATATACGTAGTATAATACGTAGACTTTACAAAATTACGACAACTCACCATAATTGAAGCATACATATCATTATACCATTTGGTTGGTTAAACTAAACAAAAAATTTACTTTATTTGATTATAATTTTTTTGACAAATTCATCCAATCATTATTATAATTTAAATTTTTTTTTTAATTTATTAAATAATTGATGCATCTAATCTATATTATTGATCAAATACCAAAGTAATTCATTGAATCTAAAAAGTAATTTTTTCTTCTTATACAATGACCAAATGAAATGTTTTTTTATGTACATTAAATAACTTATGTATCTAGTCAATAACGTACATAAATTATTTAAAGAATCTAAATATGTGACCCGACATAGTATATCATTAACTTCAAATTTGTGGGATTGGGGGTGTTACCGTAAATGAATCCCTCTTGCTCTTATCCACTCGAAAGTACACAAGTCTATACGCAAAAGAAAACAAAACCCATCCCTTTTGTTTCATTCAAAAACCACACAAAACCAAACCTTTATAAAAACCACATCAAATACAAATTCATTTTCATCAAAACCAAACAAAACACACACAATTTCAATGGCAACAACAACAACTAAGAACCACCATGTTCGAAAACAAAACTACCACTTTCTTCCTTCAACAAACAACAACGACTCTGTTACCGATTCACTCTTCGAGTTCGACGAATCAGAACTCTACAACACTAACTCAAATTCCCCCGAGTTTCGCAAATCCATTCGCGCTTCTCGTTTTCATGGTACTTCATCTTCTTCTACCACCGATGCTCGTGTGTCCTCGCTGCCGGTGAATGTTCCGGATTGGTCAAAGATACTTGGAGAAGAGTACCGACAGAATCGGAGAAGAAACTACGATGACGGTGATGAAGAAGATGAAGGTGATGATGAGAAAGTTCCGCCGCATGAGTTTCTTGCTAGAACAAGAATGGCTTCATTTTCAGTTCATGAAGGTGTTGGTAGAACTTTGAAAGGACGTGATCTTAGTAGGGTTCGAAATGCGATTTGGGCTAAAACCGGTTTTCAAGACTAGATCCAACATTTTTATTGGATGTGGACTTCACAGAATCATTGAAACTTGTTTCTGTTAGAATTTTTTTTTTTTTGTGGAGTCCTTCATTTTGATCGTGATGGAAATTTTCTGAGAATTTTGATATGTGTTGAGGATTGTTATTGGTATTATTAGTAATTAATATGATTCTTGTTCATTTACGTTGTTTATTGAGTTTGTTTTTGGGAATAATTTGGTTGAGTTTCTTTTCTTCTACGATTGGATTGGATCGTGTATGGTGGTGGACCCGTTGGTGTAGAAGCAGCAGTAGTTCAATGATTGGTGGGATATTGGTTTTTACTTTTACACTTTCTTTGGACGAGGACAAGAATAAATGAGGGGTCATATTTGTAGACCAATATTATTGTCCCATTCTTTTGACAACTAATTTTCTCCTATTTTTTATAGGACAAAAACAATAGAGAGAAAGAAAAAGAGAAAGAATAAAAATACATGTGAGTATAAGAGAGATGGTTGTTTTAAAATTTGTTAAAAAGTAGATGTAAAAATATCATTTCTCATAATAAGTAGTGCTGATATATGCAAACCAGATCATAAGCTAAACATCTATCTGCATTTTTTATTGTATTATATATCGATTTTAATCTTTTTTAAAGAAGCCAAAGAGAAAAAAGCGATCAAGTTAAGCACAAAGTGTGTCTAACCAAAAAACATACAAAGTTTCACAAAAAAAAACTTTCGAAAAAGATGGTTGCCACCAAATTGTGAAGCATGAATGACAATTTCATATGGAAGCGCACATTAGAATGAATGACCAAACATTCATGTAGAAATTACAGTTTAAGAATAAATGATTCATTGATTCCTTCATCTCACAACCACCCGAACATAATAGAGGTTATGGATGAAGAACCCCAAGTCTAGCTAAGTTATCTTTCGTTGGGAGCCCATTCTTCAGCAATATCCATGCGAAAAGTGACACTTTGAGAGGTACCACTTTGTTCCAAATGATATTCGTGAAAGACGTTTGAACTTGTTGATCATCATGCGTCAACATATTGAAAACTCCTTTAACAAAATAACCTTGAGTTGGATCAAGTTTCAAGACCAAGTATCCGCAATTGACTCCTATAAAACAATATTTTTTAACAAAGAACAACAGTCCACAACTAGCTCCTCCTCCCAAGCGAAAAGTCTCCTCCATCTCCAATGTCCCTCCTTAACCCCCCCCCCCCCCCCCCCACAACCATAATCTCCTCATCTCAGCCACGGTTATATTAGAATCAACAAATAAATCAAACAAACGACTAAATCTAATTAGTTTAGTTTTTTAAATTATGGTGCAGATTTAAATTCAAAAACAAAAATTGAATTGATATTGGTACAAAGAGATATTTATAGCAACTAAAAGCATAATGAAACAATTTAATAGTAAAATAGTTTGAGGGTAATTTAGATATATAAAAAATAGAATACAATTTTCCCAAAAAAAAGAATACAACAAAAACATTATGCATCCCTTTTATCACTAGTACTAATATTAGAGAAGAAACGGGCTCAACTATTAATTTTTCCTGCTGTGCACCCTTAATTGCATATAAAAAGACTTGATATATATTATTGTTAAATATTTTCGACAAATAAGATTCTTGTCCAAATAAATTAAAATAAGTTTTCTTTTACTGTCCCCGTGAACCCCAGACGCCACAAAAATAGTATGCATATTTGTTCATAAATAATTTAAGATATTTTTCTAGCTCAACTACATGTCTGATTTCGAATCCTCTCTCATAAGAATGTAAAAAGATTAATTTTTTTAGAAAAACTTTGTCATCCATTGCAATTTTAGTCGGTTAAGAGATTATTCTTTATACTTGTGTTAGGCGCACACATCTCAAAATTTAGTACAACATATTTTTATAGGTAAATCATCAAATTGTTGAGTGTCTTCGTAAGTCACTAACAAATTATTCTTTGATTTGATTATATTAATCTTTTAAATTAGTCAATGTTATTGTTAAAAGTTTCTCAATTAAGTTACTTGTTATCTGACAAAAATATAAAGACAATGACCAATTTAAAAAACTTTTAACATGTACACAAATTAATTTAAAATATTAATAAAATTAGAGACTAATTGTCTATGTGCCTTCAAAAGCGTATTTTACTCGTGTACCTCAGCCTTATCATACGTCACAACGCAATTTTCTTTTCTTGCATAGTTACATGCGTGGTAATTTCAACTAGATTCTTCAATACTTTTCAACATAGACGGGTCCCTATGATACGTGGTAAACGTAGCTAGCAACTCCATATGGTCTCTAGATTTAATTTTTAACTAAACTTAGCTATCACGGGAAAATATGCTAATTAGCTACTACTACTAGCCTTCAATACTCTAGATTTAGTTTTTTTTCCTCATGTCTCTCAATTATTATCAATCTCATTATTTAACTTTTTTGCTCTTATTTTTTATACTATAAAATCAATCTTACCTTTTTTCATACCATGATGCAATTGACAATAATTAAGACACATGAGAGAAAAATAATTGAGATGATCCATTCCACTAAACTATGGGTACATACTATCACTTATGAGCAATAAGTAAGTGCCTTTGTATTTCCTAAAAAAAATCATCCAAAGAGAAGAAATACAAAAAGAGTAAAATACATATAAGTGATGGGTACATATATAATCCAGGTAATAAAAAAAACTTATAAACCTTAATGAGAGTGTCCAATTAGAGAATTTCTAGGGGATTAAATGAAGGATAATGATGGATGGTACGGAACATAAACAACGAAATTTGACGAATCCGTTTATTGCATACTTTTAATGTCATCCAACCATGAATTGTGTAAATGGAGTATTTTCAATCCTCCACGTGGTGACTGCTAAACTATCCAACCATGAATTGCATACTTTTAACAACAAAAAATCAATGACTAGGGGATTTTGACCCAAACAAAAACCATAGAGGCAATGACACAATCACATTGTCATTTTGGATTAATTTACTCCTAGAAAACAAAGAAATTCTGAAAGAATGAAAAGGTTAAACACAAAAGAAGTCATCATCAATCTCATCATACATGTATTTTTTTCCTCCTTCTTGATCTTGAACAGCAATTCTGCTTCCTCAACCACAGCATGCCAACTTCTGTGAACCACGTGTTGCATGCAGTTGCATTGTCTTGTTTGTTGATTCTAATTCTCGACGGCTGCAATGTAAAAACAGACATTCAACTTCATGAACAAATAGCTATTAATTAACACTAAATTTGTAAATGAAGTCAAGGAAGAGGAAGTTTAAACAATGTAAACATGCAAACATCTAAATATTTAAGCAACATAAGTCATTTACATGTAAACAATGTATCATTTCTTGCAAAAAAAAATTAAAATTTAAACAACCTCTAAAATTAAAATTTCTAATTTAAGAGGAAAAATGTAAACATTTAAACATAAAATGTTAATGATACTTGATTATGAAAACTTACTTGTTATTTGAGTGTTGGTTGATTTAAACTTGAAGAAATTGGGGATATGGTTGATTTGAGAGAGTTTTTAAAGATTTTAGATGTGAAATGTTAAAGAATAAGAAAATGAGGTACTGTCTGACCTTTAAATACACGCCATGTGACTTAACTTACGCTGGATCTACCGAATGTGACTTAAGTCACGTAGGTTGTATTTCAACATGACTGAAGTCACATAGATTATATACTTACGCGAGTTAAGTTACGTAGAGGTATTTTGGGAAGTTCGGTTGAGCATGAGCAATTTATGTCGAGAGAAGAGCAATTTTCAAGGATGAGGTTTTGTTTTATTTCCCTTGGCATCATTCCATTTCATTTAATTTATTCCCCTTCATTTCATTACATATATACCACCGATCTAACCATACTCTACAATAAATCTCACATCCATTGATGTTTTTATTTATGGACACAAACATGCATCTGGCTAAATATGTGACTTTGAAGGTACGTAGCTGTTTAATTATGGACAGTGTGGTTTTCATTTTGTGCTTGCAAAGTTAGTAAGCATCGTCACATTCAATTATGGGTCATGCTAATTTGTTTCCTAAAGGCATAAGTTAATATCTAAAAAAGTAATTAATTTCTACATTTAACTCTTTAACTTATGCCTTAAAGGCACACGTTAACATTTCCCTTCAATCAATAGCATTCACTTCTAGAATATGTTATTATTGTCAATTGGAAACACGATTGGCCCTCAACTTCACTTTTGGTTATTATTGTTGCTACATTTATATTTTCTCTTCTATCTCCTCCATCGTTTATATATCTTATCTTTACATTTTAATTTTCTTTCCAACTTCTTTGTGCCAAGTTCTTCTTCCTTCTTTATGAGATCGATAATTCTCAGCTCCATATGATATCTAAAAATTGAAAATATAGGCGAGCTCTATTGTTGATCACCATCATAAGTGGTCTATTGTGAATTAGTATTTAAAGTTATCAAAGTTTTCAAAAACAATCGACAATACTATCCAAAAATAAAAACTCAATGCAAGCTACATTTTTATTTTTGTTGTTTTAATCGACAATAGTATTTAATTTTAAGTTTTATAGCACTAGTGACAAAAAATGTCCTAAATGTTTGCGTACCCTTTTGCTTTCATACATGTCGACTTTGTTAAAAATATAGTGGAGATCCAAAATAGTTTTGTTACATTCAGATGAAGAAATGGGCACTTGTTTAATCCACCTAAATATCTAACTTCATAATTCCTCCCATACCTCAACTTGACATAGATGTACGGGTTCCAAAATTGAACTCCATAGTTGCAGTTGTCTATGAAAATACAAATTGTTTTCTCGAGGTCTGGAATGATTGCAAGTGAGCACTTGAATTACATTACAAAGTTGCTGTCTATTTTTTCATTCAGTATGAGCCTGATTAATTTGATATTGTGGAAAACCTTTGCATGACGAACTTACTAATCGGGTGGAGAACTTAACCATTTTAGATTAAATTATATAAGCAACTTAGACAATGTCAGTCATTTGAAGTCTAGCAAGTACGGCAAACATTTTGTAGCATGTGAAAATTTGAACTATGAATTCATCAAGTTATTATGCCAACAGTAACATCTAACAAATTCATCCAAAAGCAACAGCATTCAAAAACTTTTACACATGTTCAAAGTTTTACAATGCATGTTACCAAAAGGGGCCACTACTTTAAAAAAAAAAACAAAAAAAAAGAGGTTCCCTGATGACACTAGGTCATATATCACTTTTGCTTTAATTTCATGTAATGTTGAGTTAAGTCAGGTGGTTTTGCTTGAGTTTTGAGCTACAAAAAGGTACATTTGAAGAGCTTGAGTACAGGATGCATCGTACTACGATTTATAGCATCGTACTACGATGTTTGGACGTTTTTATTTGCCTGAATGCGAAAAAAATCGTAGTACGATCTTGCAGCATCGTACTACGATGAAAGGGAGCGTCTGAGACCGTTTTGAACTTAATGAGACATCGTACTACGATTTCTGGCATCGTAGTACGATTTGCGCGTGACCTGATTTTTTCCTATAAAAGCTAAACTGATTTCTTAGGCAAGGGTTGGAAATTTTAGAGAAAAAAGGAGACTTTTGGAGCTGGATCACTGAGCAAAAGCTGGGAAACCATCAAAACTCATGACCGGTTACTGATTGTATGTAATGAATTCTTCTTTATCATTAGTTATTTATGCTTTAGCCATGAGTAGCTAAATTCTCTGTGATTAGGTCAAGAGATGATTCTGTACTAATTCATGTGATGTAACCTGAAACTCTTACTTATATGAATGTCAATCTAGTTTATTCAGTATATCGTATTCTTAATGCCTTCATAATTCTGACCTAATATGATTGATTCAAGAGCTTATGTGACTATTGACACTAGCATATAAATCGGACATAGTTATACTGTTCAATTAAACGGACAATTTAGGAATAAATAGTTGTTGGATTGTGATAATTGAATTAACGGATTCATTAACCTTTGATGATTATAGGTTCACCTAAGGAATTAGGGAATTATGATTAAATAAGAGGACTTGGGATCAAGGGATTGACCTAGGTTAATTTGTTAATTCGTCGTAAACTTCGTGACATTCGTGGGCTTAAGAAACAGGTTACTAATGAACAATGTGCAGATGAATTGATTGATCTAGTCATTTCTCTTATATTATTTCAAAAACCAACGTTACTTTCATCATTTCAGTTACGATTGAACTCCAATCCTATTGCCAAAGGCACCCCATATTTATTATATCTTAATGTTAATGTTCTTGCTAAGTTGATATCAAAACAGTCCCTGAGGAGACAATTTATTTTATTACGCGATTTAGATCAGTACACTTGCTAATTTTCTATCATTCCCTATCCTTACAGAAGGATGCTTAACATAGACATAATATTCTAAAATAAACTCAACAGAGAACAGGACCCGACCCTTATTTGAAAAGATCAAGAAGCTGTGGTGGCCCTTGTGCAGCATTGGCTGGCTGTGTAACACCCCGTTTTCCCAACATAAAAATTTCTTAAAAATAATCAGAGTATTCACAACTTAAACGGAATGCTACATTTCTTAGAAATCACAAATGGAATAAATAATAATTTATTCTTCAAAACATATCAAAATAAAATCTCAACTACTTCGCAGCGGAATTTAATTCAAAAACCTTAAACAACTTTGGCACGAAGGCCTCAACATAAAATCTCATCAAAATATTTCAACATCATGTTCATAGAATCTCATAAAAATAATACGTAAAAAATAGAAAACAATAACAAAGTTCCCCATCTCGTTATGTATCAGAGCACTTAAGGACACAGTGAGAGGTAGTCACTCACAACAGCAATCAACAGCTAATCTTGATCACCTGCAAGTTACCCATAAGAAGAGCAACATTTTCAAGCAGAAGGGATGAGATTTCACATTCAATAATACTCCCTCCGTTCCTTTTTAAGTGTCTTTTTAGAAAATTTCCATCAAAATAGCAAAGTGTATTTTTTCACGTTTTCTTCCAATTATACCCTCCTTTTAATTCAACAATAAATTCATATTTTTTTGCACACTTTTTATCTTTCCAATAAATTTAATATGTTATCTTTTTCTCGTAACAAACAATTGTTAGTTATTATCTTTTTCTCCAACAAATTCCTATTTTTTTACGCGCTCTCTCTCCCAAAATAAACAATTGTCAATTTTTTAAATATTCCGCACATCTTTTAAATTATTATAAGTCAATATAAAAATTATTCCAACTTCACATTAATCAAAAACTAAGAAAAACTTTACTTCCTTCCAACTCCTTTAATCAAAGTTAAGACTTCAACTATGGCTTCAACCAATGCTAGATTCGCATTGTGCGACATCTTATTTATAGAATTTTTAAATTTATAAAATTGTTATTCATCTTATTTATAGAATTTTAACTCTTCTTTGAACCATTGTTTGTAACAAAATTTTGTTTAAATTTAAAGATAATAAGAAACAAACTTTGTTTAAAAAAAAACAAACAAACTTTGTTTAAAAAAAACAAACTTTAGCTTTCCAAATAGATAACATTAATTAGATTTATTGAAAAAGTTAAGAGTAATTGAAAAAGGGTATAATTCACAAATCATACCCTAAAAATACAAAAAGGACAGTTAAATAGGAACGAAAAATACACGCTAAAAAGACACTTAAAAAGGAACAGAGGGAGTAGTAAGCATATAATTCTTTAAAAGAATTTAACAACACATAACAACATCTATTCATCATTAGTAAGACTAATAAACAATAATTTAAGTAAGAGAATTTATCAACATAAACAACAACAAATCATCATCAACAATGCTTCACATAAACAACATAAACACCAACAAATCATCATCAACAATGCTTCACATAAACAACATAAACACCAACAAATCATTATCAACAATGCTTCACATAAACAACATAAACACCAACAAATCGTCATCAACAACAGCAACAACTTCTCAAATGATCGTCAATTATATTATGCAATGACGACTCTACAATGCAACGACAACAACAACTCATCTTAACATCACATCGACTCGACAATGCAATATGCATGTCGTACCATCAGGGCATAAGCCCCCATCGCTAAAGGTCAAATAGGACATGTCATGCATTGAGCCCCCATCGCTAAAGGTCATAAAAGGACCTGTCAGGCATTAAGCCCCCATCGCTGACTATGCTATGCAACAACACGACTTAATGCAACGACACGACTCAAATGCAACAATCTTCAAATATCACATCTTTATATAACACATCTTTAAATCACACAACTTTGAATAACACATCTTTATATAACACATCTTTAAAATCCACATCAACAAATAAATCATCTTTACGTATCAATTAATATCTAATCAATTTAGTTCATCATCTAAAAGTTATTATTTTGAACACATTTAAATAATAGTGAAAATAATTTCATTATTACTATCATCCTTGTAAACAAAATCATATTGAAACTAGAACACATCATATTCAACAACAATAATTCATCAACGTATATATTCATATAATAAATCATCAATCATAAACAACATCATATTCAACAACAATAATTCATCAACGTATACATATATACATAACTTTAGCATATAAATTCATCAACAACTTAATTAACATCAAATTCACATACCCAAACATTGCATCAAAACATAAGCACAAATTTCACCAATTAAATCCACAATAATCACTTTATACAAATAGACACTTATGGATAAAAGTAGAAAAAGAGATTATACAAAAGATTATGAAAGGAATCTAACCTTAATTTCTACAACGTCAAATCTAACAACAACTACAAGGTTAAACCTTTTTCAGAATTATACAACTCATTATTAGAGAAAGCTAGTCTCACCCTTACCTTAAGATTAATTGACAGCAAGGTTCTACAGACTTCTCCTTCTCTGACTCTTCTCTTCTCTTCGTTTCTCCTCTTTCTCTAGGTTTCTCCTCTTTCTCCAAAACAGTTTTGCACCTAATATATTTTCCAACTCTAGCTCTCCTTTTTATATAAACCTTAACCTATTTATTTTCTCTTAATTCCAATTCTACCCCAAAGCCTCATTATTCTAAATAATTATATTTCTCCACTAAATATATTCTAATAAATAATAAAATAAAGTCACCCAATAAAATATCAACATATCACATAATTAAATAAATCATATAATTCGACTCTATCTCAAGAAAATAATTAAATAAACAAATATAGGCTACTAATATATATATCAACACATAACAAAATATCTCTACACCACATATCAAATATATTTCTATAACAAATATATATCTACACCACATAACAAATATATTTCTATATCAAATAACATAACATTTCTACACCAAATAACATAATATTTCTACACCAAATAACATATATATTTTCTACGCCAAATAACATAATATTTCTACACCAAATAACATATATATTATAATATAATATGCTACTAAAACACCAACATATAACACAAAAATAACACACATCACCATAAATCAAATAAATTATTCAAAAAGACTCTAAACTCAATCAAATAATTAAATAAATAAAATAGGGCGTTACATGTTGTGGTGGCCCTTGTGCAGCATCGGCTGGCTGTGGTGGCCCTTGTGCAGCAGCATTAGGTTGTTGTGCTTGCAATTGTTCGACTCTTAGCCTAAGCGTATGCAGTTGCTGTTGGTATTCGTTAACTTGGTTGGTCCCGGGCATCCATATATGGACGGTACGATCCTTCGATAGGAGATACATGCCTGCTGTTAACTTTCCATCTAAGAGCATTGGCTAACGAATTCCTCTGCTGATCTGTTTGAGCACTATTGTTAATCCACTCCTGTACTCGATTGAAACCGTATAATGAATTAACTCTTTCATAGGACTCCACAGTTGGGAAATATGGAGCATAGATGCATTCTCCTTCAACACGCTTTGCCCTCCTAACTTTGCAACATCCATAACGCACCATGTCTGCAGATAAACAAACAATATTCAGCTTATTAAATGCAAACATATAGAACATTATTGAATTCCAAAGATTCTATCTAATAACACAGGTACAAAAGTAATTAGTTAATTATCACCGTAATCATGATCCAAACAAAATAAAATGAAATGGTAAAAAATCCAATTCACAGAAATAAAAACCACTAGGCATGTAAATAATAACCACCTTAAAACTAATCATGACTCTAATTAATCATGATCAGAACAAAGAAATATAAATAGTTAGAAATCCAAGTCACAGAAATAAAAATCACTACGCATGTAAATAATAACTACCTTACAACTAATTCTGACCCTAATCATGAACCAAACAAAGAAATTAAATTGGTAAAAAATCTAGTTCACAGAAATAAAAAGAGTAACTAAAAAAATGGATTAAAAGGGGTAAATTAAATAGATGAATTACCTTCTCTATCCGAAAGAAAGATACACTGAAGGAAGGAGAAGATAACAAAGATAGAACAAAATCACACACTGAAATTAAAAGAAAATTCAACAAAATGTTATAACAAAATAATAAATGGTAGAATATATATTAGAAACAAAAAAAGCAACTTACAACAAGGTTGAATATAAAAAAAACAGATATAGAGTAAAAAAGATTAAATCACCTTTCTTTATCTGAAAGAAAAAAAGAAAGAAAGATAAGAAAGGAACCTATAAAATTCAACAAGCACCATTATTTTTTCACCAAAAACTGATATAAAGAGAAAAAGAATTAAACGAGGTTAGATAAAATACCTTTTTATCTGAAAGAAAGAGGGCTTTGATGGAGAAGATAGTGAAGGTATGGACTAAATCACGCTCTGAAATTGAATGACAATTCAAGGAATTGAAGATTTGATTACGTTTTAACAAAATAATGAATGGTAGAATATTGAGAAGGAAAAAAGGGATCTAACCCTAAATTCAACAAGGTTAAATGGTGAATACGCAAAAATCTTGAGTACAACTGTGAAGTGAGTGAGTTTGTTATTCTTCTGGTGAATAATTTCAATTAGCTGAGGATGAAAACTTGGCGCGTATAGCTTATATAAGAATAGAGCAACGACTAGTTCCTATTATATGGGCTAATTTTCAAGGTTATCTATTAGGGTGTTAGGCCCAACCCAATGTCTTTAGAATATTGTTGTTCACACTCCACCATCTTTGGAATATTGCGGGACTGATAGATAGAGAAAAAAGTTTTTCTATTTTTAATGTATACAATTATTTTAAAATAGAAAAAAAAAAAATATTTTGATAGATAGGTATTAATAGGCCAGTCTATCAGGCTTAACATGCTTTTTAAAAAGCCTAAGCCTAAACCTTTCTACTAAACATGCCAGGTCAGGCCAGGTCATAACAGGCCAAGTTGTAGGCCCCTGTAGGCCGGTCTGACCTATTCTCAACCTAAGGATGAGGAAAATTGTTTTTCTCCCAACAAGAATTGCTCACTTTTGAAGTAAATTCCCAAAATACCTCCACGTGACTTAGCTCACGTAGGTGTATAACCAACGTGACTTAAGTCACGTTCGATACATTGGTAACGTGAATTAACTCACGTTGGGTTACGTTATAAAAACATAAATGCACCATTCAGTTGATCCTTCAGATCTTTTAATGTGACATCGTCCCGAACCTTGAACAAATAAGGGTTTCCACTGTTGAATCATACTTGAGTGTTGAAAAAATTGTCCATTGTTTCAGATCTACACCATAAGAAATTAAACAATCAATGAAAAACTCATTCAAACATTTCATCAAACACCTGGAGCGCAAATTATACATAAACCCTAAAACTAAAAAATACAACATAAACATGCAAACATCTAAACATTTAAGCAACATAAGTCATTCACATGTAAACAATGTATCATTTCTTGCAAAAAAAAAATCAAAATTTAAACAAACCCTAAATTAAAATTTCTAATTTAAGAGGAAAAATGTAACATATAAACATAAAATGTTAAAGACACTTGATTATGAAAACTTAATTGTTATTTGAGTGTTGGTTGATTTAAACTTGAAGAAATTGGGGATATGGTTGATTTGAGAGAGTGTTTAAAGATTTTAGATGTGAAATGTTAAAGAATGAGAAAATGAGGTATTGTCTGACATTTAAATACACGCCATGTGACTTAACTTACGCTGGATCTACCGAATGTGACTTAAGTCACGTAGGTTGTATTCCAACGTGACTGAAGTCACATAGATTATATACTTACGCGAGTTAAGTCACGTAGAGGTATTTTGAGAAGTTTGGTTGGGAGTGAGCAATTTATGTCGAGAGAAGAGCAATTTTCAAGGATGAGGTTTTGTTTTATTGCACATGTCATTATTCCATTTCATTTAGTTTATTCCCCTTCATTTCATTACATATATACCACCGATCTAACCATACTCTACAATAAATCTCACATCCATTGATGTTTTTATTTATGGACACAAACGTGCATCTGGCTAAATATGTGACTTTGAAGCTACGTAGCTGTTTAATTATGGACAGTGTGGTTTTCATTTTGTGCTTGCAAAGTTAGTAAGCATCATCACATTCAATTATGGGTCATACTAATTTGTTCCTTAAAGGCATAAGTTAATATCTAAAAAAATAATTAATTTCTACATTTAACTCTTTAACTTGTGCCTTAAAGGCACAAGTTAGCATTTTCCTTCAATCAATATCATTCACTTCTAGAATATGTTCTTATTGTCAATTGGAAACACGATTGGCCCTCAACTTCACTTTTGGTTATTATTGTTGCTACATTTATATTTTCTCTTCTATCTCCTCCATCGTTTATATATCTTACCTTTACATTTTAATTTTCTTTCCAACTTCTTTGTGCCAAGTTCTTCTTCCTTCTTTATGAGATCGATAATTCTCAGGCTCCATATGATATCTATAAATTGAAAATATAGGCGAGCTCTATTGTTGATCACCATCATAAGTGGTCTATTGTGAATTAGTATTTAAAGTTATCAAAGTTTTCAAAAACAATCGACAATACTATCCAAAAATAAAAAATCAATGCAAGTTACATTTTTATTTTTGTTGTTTTAATCGACAATAGTATTTAATTTTAAGTTTTATAGCACTAGTGACAAGAAATGTCCTAAATGTTTGCGTACCCTTTTGCTTTCATACATGTCGACTTTGTTAAAAATATAGTGGAGATCCAGAATAGTTTTGTTACATTCAGATGAAGAAATGGGCACTTGTTTAATCCACCTAAATATCTAACTTCATAATTCCTCCCATACCTCAACTTGACATAGATGTACGGGTTCCAAAATTGAACTCCGGAGTTGCAGTTGTCTATGAAAATGCAAATTGTTTTCTCGAGGTCTGCAATGATTGCAAGTGAGCACTTGAATTACATTACAAAGTTGTTGTCTATTTTTACATTCAGTATGAGCCTAATTAATTTGATATTGTGGAAAACCTTTGCATGACGAACTTACTAATCGGGTGGAGAACTTAACCATTTTAGATTAAATTATATAAGCAACTTAGACAATGTCAGTCATTTGAAGTCTAGCAAGTACGACAAACGTTTTGTAGCAAGTGAAAATTTGAACTATGAATTCATCAAGTTATTATGCCAACAGTAACATCTAACAAATTCATCCAAAAGGAACAGCATTCAAAAACTTTTACACATGTTCAAAGTTTTACAATGCATGTTACCAAAAGGTGCCACTACTTTAAAAAAAAAAAAGGATGCTTAACATAGGCATAATATTCTAAAATAAACTCAACAGAGAACAGGACCCGACCCTTATTTGAAAAGATCAAGAAGATGTGGTGGCCCTTGTGGAGCATTGGCTGGCTATGGCGGCCCTTGTGCAGCATCGGCTGGCTGTGGTGGCCCTTGTGCAGCAACATTAGGTTGTTGTGCTTGCAATTGTTCGACTCTTAGCCTAAGCGTATGCAGTTGTTGTTGGTATTCGTTAACTTGGTTGGTGTGGGGCATCCATATATGGACGGTACGACCCTTCGATAGGATATACATGCATGTTGTTAGCTTCCCATCTAAGAGCATTGGCTAACGAATTCCTCTGCTGATCTGTTTGAGCACTATTGTTAATCCACTCATGTACTCATTTGAAACCGTATAATGAATTAACTCTTTCATATGACTCCACAGTTGGGAAATAGGGAGCATAGATGCATTCTCCTTCAACACGCTCTGCCCTCCTAACTTTGCAACATCCACAACGCACCATGTGTGCAGATAAAAAACAATATTCAGCTTATTAAATGCAAACATATAGAACATTATTGAATTCCAAAGATTCTATCTAATAACACAGGTACAAAAGTAATTAGTTAATTATATCCGTAATCATGATCCAAACAAAATAAAATGAAATGGTAAAAAATCCAATTCACAGAAATAAAAACCACTAGGCATGTAAATAATAACCACCTTAAAACTAATCATGACTCTAATTAATCATGATCCGAACAAAGAAATTTAAATAGTTAGAAATCCAATTCACAGAAATAAAAATCACTACGCATGTAAATAATAACTACCTTACAACTAATTCTGACCCTAATCATGAACCAAACAAAGAAATTAAATTGGTAAAAAATCTAGTTCACATAAATAAAAAGAGTAACTAAAAAAAAGGATTAAAAGGGGTAAATTAAATAGATGAATTACCTTCTCTATTAGAAAGAAAGATATACTGAAGGAAGGAGAAGATAACAAAGATAGAACAAAATCACACACTGAAATTAAAAGAAAATTCAACAAAATGTTATAACAAAATAATAAATGGTAGAATATATATTAGAACCAAAAAAAGCAACTCACAACAAGGTTGAATATAAAAAAAACAGATATAGAGTAAAAAAGATTAAATCACCTTTCTTTATCTGAAAGAAAGAAAGAAAGAAAGATAAGAAAGGAACCTATAAAATTCAACAAGCACCATTATTTCTTCACCAAAAACTGATATAAAGAGAAAAAGAATTAAACGAGGTTAGATAAAATGTCTTTTTATCTGAAAGAAAGAGGGCTTTGATGGAGAAGATAGTGAAGGTATGGACCAAATCACGCTCTGAAATTGAATGACAATTCAAGGAATTGAAGATTTTATTACGTTTTAACAAAATAATGAATGGTAGAATATTGAGAAGGAAAAAAGGGATCTAACCCTAAATTCAACAAGGTTAAATGGTGAATGCGCACAAATCTTGAGTACAACTGTGAAGTGAGTGAGTTTGTTATTCTTCTGGTGAATAATTTCAATCAGCTGAGGATGAAAACTTGGCGCGTATAGCTTATATAAGAATACAGCAACGACTAGTTCCTACTATATGGGCTAATTTTCGAGGTTATCTATTACGGTGTTAGGCCCAACCCAATGTCTTTAGAATATTGCTGTTCACACTCCACCATCTTTGGAATATTACGGAACTGATAGATAGAGAAAAAAGTTTTTCTATTTTTAATGTATACAATTATTTTAAAATAGAAAAAAAAACATATTTTGATAGATAGGTATTAATAGGCCAGTCTATCAGGCTTAACATGCTTTTTTAAAAAGCCTAAGCCTAAACCTTTCTACTAAACATGTCAGGTCAGGCCAGGTCATAACAGGCCAAGTTGTAGGCCCCTGTAGGCCGGTCTGACCTATTCTCAACCTAAGGATGAGGAAAATTGTTTTTCTCCCAACAAGAATTGCTCACTTTTGAAGTAAATTCCCAAAATACCTCCACGTGACTTAGCTCATGTAGGTGTATAACCAACGTGACTTAAGTCACGTTCGATACATTGGTAACGTGAATTAACTCACGTTGGGTTACGTTATAAAAACATAAATGCACCATTCAGTTGATCCTTCAGATCTTTTAATGTGACATCGTCCCGAACCTTGAACAAATAAGGGTTTCCACTGTTGAAGCATACTTGAGCGTTGAAAAGATTGTCCATTGTTTCAGATCTACACCATAAGAAATTAAACAATCAATGAAAAACTCATTCAAACATTTCATCAAACACCTGGAGCGCAAATTATACATAAACCCTAAAACTAAAAAATACAACATAAACATGCAAACATCTAAACATTTAAGCAACATAAGTCATTCACATGTAAACAATGTATCATTTCTTGCAAAAAAAAAAATCAAAATTTAAACAAACCCTAAAATTAAAATTTCTAATTTAAGAGGAAAAATGTAACATATAAACATAAAATGTTAATGATACTTGATTATGAAAACTTAATTGTTATTTGAGTGTTGGTTGATTTAAACTTGAAGAAATTGGGGATATGGTTGATTTGAGAGAGTTTTTAAAGATTTTAGATGTGAAATGTTAAAGAATGAGAAAATGAGGTAGTGTCTGACATTTAAATACACGCCATGTGACTTAACTTACGCTGGATCTACCGAATGTGACTTAAGTCACGTAGGTTGTATTCCAACGTGACTGAAGTCACATAGATTATATACTTACGCGAGTTAAGTCACGTAGAGGTATTTTGGGAAGTTTGGTTGGTAGTGAGCAATTTATGTCGAGAGAAGAGCAATTTTCAAGGATGAAGTTTTGTTTTATTGCACTTGTCATCATTCCATTTCATTTAGTTTATTCCCCTTCATTTCATTACATATATACCACCGATCTAACCATACTCTACAATAAATCTCACATCCATTGATGTTTTTATTTATGGACACAAACGTGCATCTGGCTAAATATGTGACTTTGAAGGTACGTAGCTGCTTAATTATGGCCAGTGTGGTTTTCATTTTGTGCTTGCAAAGTTAGTAATCATCGTCACATTCAATTATGGGTCATGCTAATTTGTTTCCTAAAGGCATAAGTTAATATCTAAAAAAGTAATTAATTTCTACATTTAACTCTTTAACTTATGCCTTAAAGGCACACATTAACATTTCCCTTCAATCAATAGCATTCACTTCTAGAATTTGTTCTTATTGTCAATTGGAAACACGATTGGCCCTCAACTTCACTTTTGGTTATTATTGTTGCTACATTTATATTTTCTCTTCTATCTCCTCCATCGTTTATATATCTTACCTTTACATTTTAATTTTCTTTCCAACTTCTTTGTGCCAAGTTCTTCTTCCTTCTTTATGAGATCGATAATTCTCAGGCTCCATATGATATCTAAAAATTGAAAATATAGGCGAGCTCTATTGTTGATCACCATCATAAGTGGTCTATTGTGAATTAGTATTTAAAGTTATCAAAGTTTTCAAAAACAATTGACAATACTATCCAAAAATAAAAACTCAATGCAAGCTACATTTTTTTGTTGAATTCTATTTTTGATTATTACTAGTATTAGAGAAGAGACATAATCAACTATTCATTTTTCTACTGTGCAGCCTTAATTGTATATAAAAAGACATATAATTTGATATATATATATATATATATATATATATATATATATTATTAAGTATTTTCGACAAATAAGATTTTTCTCCAAATAAATTAAAAGGAAAATGCTAGATATTAAGAATGGATTTTCACGATGGATTCAAGAATGACATGGTAGAATAATAACTCTTAGATTTCAGTCTTATTTGTTAACGTTTCATTAAAAATAAATACATTACACCCACCACCCCATAATTTCCGGTCAGGCTGAGATTTTATTGGCTAATATTAATTTCGGGACAATTTCTTGATAAAATCTTTCTTGATATATAACATTGTTCAAATTAAAATAACCTTTTTTTAGTGTATCTAATAGTATGTAATATTGTTCATATTGGAGCGTAGTTCATATTTTAATAGGATTTAACAATAACATTTACTTAAGGTGATGAGAAGAGGGCGTTTGATTTAGAGGAGTGATTTTTGGGTGAGTAGCAAGTAGAAGGGGGTTTATGATTTTTGTTTTTTTAGTGACCATTTGCGATGGAGTTTGACTTGAGTGATGATGTTGGTTGGTTAGGTGATGAGTGTATTGTGTCTTTTATGATATTTAGAAGGGGGCGTATTGTGTCTTTGTTCATCTTGAACAAAGATCAAGTTTTTTAACAAATTTTGCCGTTAAAAAAACATTTACTTAAATTAATTAAGGTCTTTTTCCAGCTCAAAAAGAGGTCTAATTTTCCATCATAAGAATGCAAAAGGATTCAATTTTTTGAAGAGAACTTTATCGCTCGTTGAGGTTTTACCCAACTAAGATTACGTTGTGTTAGGCGAGCACACATATCAAAATTTAGTGAAACATATTTTTATAAGTAAACCACTCAATTGATCACTATAATGTGAGAGTGACTTACATGAATCAATTTGATGATATACTATTTTTTTACTAAAGGAGAAAGAACATAGTATTTGAAACATGTATTAGCACAACAACGAACGTATAGCAAGATGGCCTTAGAACTAACGAACTGGTGCATAGCATCAGGATTGAAGTGCTTGAAGCACGCTAAGCTCGCACACTGCCGCCTCCTCCGCCTCAACCTCCACCATGACAACGACCTCCTCAGTATCATCCTCCGCTCTACCATAAACTTCTCCAACAACACCCAATACCCAATCCTCGTTTTCCACAAAACTCCAACAAATTCAAACACATTTCTCTACAACACCATGATCCGCGGCATGGTGTCTAAAGACGGGTTCAACGACGCTGTTCATCTCTATGCTTCAATGCACAAAGCTGCTATTGTTCCTGATAGCTTCACTTTCAGTTTTGTACTTAAAGCTTGTGCAAGACTCAACCTTTTTCATCTGGGTGTGATGATACATTCGCTTGTGTTTAAGACTGGTTTTGATTGTGATGTTTTTGTGAAAACGAATGTGGTTTGTTTTTACTCGAAATGTGGGTTTTTAAGGGATGCATGGAAGGTGTTTGATGATATGGGTGTGAAAAATGTTGTGTCTTGGACTGGTATGATTTGTGGGTGTATTGAGTTTGGGAAGTTTAGGGAAGCGGTTGATTTGTTTAGAGGGTTGTTGGAGAGTGGTTTGAGGCCGGATGGTTTTGTTATTGTGAGGGTTTTGCGTGCTTGTGCGAGGTTAGGTGATTTGGAGAGTGGGAGGTGGATAGATAGGTGTATGAGGGAGTGTGGTTTGTCTAGGAATGTGTTTGTGGCTACGTCTTTGGTGGATATGTATACTAAATGTGGCAGTATGGAGGAAGCGAGGTTTGTGTTTGATGGAATGGTTGAGAAAGATGTTGTTTGTTGGAGTGCTATGATTCAGGGTTATGCATCGAATGGGTTACCTAGAGAGGCAATTGAGTTGTTTTTTGAAATGAGGAAGGTAAATGTCAGACCGGATTGTTATGCTATGGTGGGAGTTCTCTCTTCATGTGCGAGGTTGGGAGCGTTGGAATTGGGGAATTGGGCTAAGGGTTTGATGAATTATGAGGAGTTTTTGTCTAACCCTGTGTTGGGTACTTCCTTGATTGATTTTTATGCAAAATGTGGAAGTGTGGAGGAAGCTTTGGGGGTTTACAAAATGATGAAGGAGAAAGATCGTGTGGTTTTCAATGCTGTTATTTCTGGACTGGCTATGTACGGACAAGTTGGGGCTGCATTTGGTGTTTTTGGCCAAATGGGGAAGTTTGGAATTCCGCCGAATGAGCATACTTTTGTTGGTTTGCTTTGTGGATGTACTCATGCCGGTCTGGTTGATGATGGTCGTCGTTATTTTAATAGCATGTGTCATGACTTTTCTGTGATTCCTACTATTGAACATTATGGATGCATGGTGGATCTCCTAGCCCGCGCAGGTTTGTTGGATGATGCACATAATTTGATCAAGGGTATGCCAATGAAGGCTAATGCTATTATTTGGGGGTCATTGCTGGGAGGATGTCGGTTGCATCGGGAAACACAGTTGGCTGAACATGTTCTGAAGCAGCTGATTGAGTTAGAACCATGGAATTCGGGACATTATGTTCTCTTATCAAATATATATTCAGCAAGTCATAGATGGGACGAGGCAGAAAAAATCAGGTCAACAGTGAATGAGAAAGGGATGCAAAAGTTACCTGGGTATAGTTGGGTTGAAGTTGACGGGGTTGTTCATGAATTCCTTGTGGGGGACACTTCCCATCCGTTATCGCAGAAGATATATGAAAAGCTTGAAAGCTTATTTAAGGACTTGAAAGAAGCTGGTTATAATCCAACCACCGAGTTTGTGCTCTTTGATGTAGAGGAAGAGGAAAAAGAGCACTTCCTTGGCTGTCATAGCGAGAAATTAGCTGTTGCATTTGCACTGATCAGTACTGGTGCCAAAGATGTGATTCGTGTTGTTAAAAATCTTCGTGTATGCGGCGATTGTCATGAGGCAATAAAACTCATTTCAAAAGTTACAGGGAGAGAGATAGTCATTAGGGATAATAATAGATTCCATTGTTTCAGTGATGGTGCATGTTCTTGTCGGGATTATTGGTAAAATTTTGATGTATATTCAGTTCTAAAATTGAGTTCATTGTTTGCATCCCTTCAAAATTTTGTCAACATTTACAGAAATTCGAGAAGGGGATAAACAAAATCTGTGACATCTTGCACCTGCCTTGAATATAGTGGAGACCCAAAATGATTTTGTTGCATTCCGATGAAGAAATGGCCACTTGTTTAATCAACCTGCATACTAACTTCATAATTCCTCCCATCTCTCAACTTGACTTTGATGTATGGGTCCAAAATTGAACTCCGGGGTTGCGGTTGTCTATGAAAATTCAAATTATTTCTTGAGGTCTGGAACGATCGCAATTTTTCCGTCTATTTTTTCATTCAGTATGAGCCTAATTAATTTGAAATTGCGGAAATACTTTGTACGATGAGCTTACTAATCGGGTGGAGAACTCAACCATTAGAGATAAAGTATATAAGCAACTTACACAATGTCAGCCATTTGAAGTCTAGCAAGTACGGCACACATTTTATAGCAAGTGGTTGGGATGTGATACTGCAACTACATAAATGATAATCTACCAGTGGAGGCAAACATTCAAATTTTAAGCTGGAAATTTGAACTATGAATTCTCTTAACATGAAGATGTATTGAGTTTCTAGTGTTCATCTCTTGTACTGTTCCTGTAGCACCTCCAGGTAATTATATCTTCTCATACACTGCCCAGAAGTTCTTAATGAGAGTACAAAACTTTTTCTTCAACAAATAGTGATATGAATGAAGCTTTATTCTTACTGTAAATTATTTATCCATCTTTTCCTTGTACTTTAATATCTAGAACTGGTTTTGTTATAAAAATGTTACCCTTTGATAGACTAGGTAGTTCAAATGGAAATTGGACAATATTATGGTGGAGCATAGTTTAAGTAGGGGGCCATAGGAAATTTTATATATCGACATACAAAACTGTAAGACTGTGTTTATTACATGATAAATTATATCATGTTAAAAAAGGAATAATGATATAAAAATCTGATATAGCTAATATATGTATCTAGAATCAACATTCACATAGTTATCTTACCAATTATCTTCAATTTTATGTTCTCTCCTGTAGCAACACTTGATTCATAGCTGGACTGGCATGGATAGACCATCCCATTTTGATTGTTCAAAGTCAGCACAGCCAGCTCGGCACGTCTTCAGTCAACGCTGGTTTGATTGTTCAAGTCGGACCAGCCAGCTCGGCACGTCATCAGTCAACGCTGGTTTGATTGTTCAAGTCGGACCAGCCAGCTCGGCACGCCTTCACTCAAGGCCACGTATATGGTATGGATGATCAACGCATCTCGACTCCACGCGCCTGGTACGGATAAGTTGCACTTTCGCTCCACGCGCGGCCGTACAGAAAACAGATGACCAATGGGAGGCTCTGAATCACAAGTTAATGGGCTTAGAATGATCAGACATAGGCCCATTAGTCCAACTCAGTGATGGCTATAAAAGGGAACACATAGACTGTTGACGCCACAGATTAAAAAGATAGAAAACAGTGTAATATTCGTTTACTTCTGAAGAGTGCTCTTGAACTCCACCTCGGACGTTTACGGAGCAGCTCACCTGTTGTACTTAAATTTGTGTTTACATACGTGAACAATAGCTAACATCATAACCATCACAAACCCCAAAAATCAAATGCTTTTGTAATATTAAGGAAGTCTATACTTTCTTTCAATTAAATATTTGTAAGACATTCCTGCTCAGAGGACTCCATAAAAAAGCTACATGAAGAGTTTATTGAAGTCACAAAAATAAAAAAAGATACATAAACTTTAGATTATTCAAGGATGGCTCATTCCTCTATAAAAGAGGACTCTTAATATTGTTTTGTTGGTGTCTAAGTCATTTGTTTGAAGCCAAGGTATAAACTAATTAAATTGGGTTTGACAGTGATAATGGTGTCATTATCATCAAATAAGTTTATTTTCTTTTGGCAGTAGAGGTACAGAATATGTCTCTATAGAATCTCTTTACACCACATGTACCCTCTTTATTGGTCTTCTTTTCTTTGTACACCAAAATATTACTTATGTTTTCTTCAATCAAGCTTTGTCTCCTTCATGTCTAATACTTTGTGCTCCTCTGTTTTCAGGGATGCAACCCTGCTTGTGGGAATTTTATAGAACTTTTCGTGTTTTTCTTGGCTTGTATGTGTTATGACGTTCCTTCTTTATGTAAGAAAATTCACTCTTGGTGAGTTGGTGGTGTTTCTTAGTAAAGAAATCGTTGCTTCCAAGTTGGTATGTATGTTTCAACAGATTTTTGAATAAAAAAAAATTGTAATTGAGTTTTCAATTTTTTACTATTTAAACATAAACTTAGTAACTAATATTATCCAACACTAACAACAACTAAGACAAATTAAAGGATTTCCATTAAAGTAGTCCATGAAAAATTTCTTTCAAACTCAATCTATTCTAACTCGTTTCCTATAAGTTGGAAAATTGAAAGTAGAAGAATTCTAAGTCTCTTTCAAAATCAATCCTATTACAAGCATTCCCTTCTTAGCTTCTTCATTTCCAATAGAGATTCGTGTCGCTTCCAAGCATGCATAGCATATTATGATTCAGTATTGCTTCAACTTTTTGTTCATCTGGCAAAATAGAAACATAACATAATTCAATTAAGTGGTTTTTAATTTTAAATTCTAAAGTAATTAATGCAAATTTAAATGGAAACCAGAAATAGTATAATTATGTTAAGTTGTTGGGTGAAAAACTTACACTGATTAAATTTAAATAAAATAATTGAGAAGGCATAACCTAGCTCTCTTAAAATTTAAATTATTAGGTGAAAGATACATCAATAGTTATGAAGGGAATGATTAAGCTTGCATGCCACATATATAACACTAATTGTCACTCGCTTTTTAATCATCTTAACAGTGTACACATTTTCTTAAGAGTTGGTCACTCAAAGCAAAATTAATTTTTCCACAATAAAAGACAGATACTAGTAAAATGGCATACAAATACTATTAAGTGATTCAATACTTATAATTGATCTCTAAAGTTAAATATTAAGTACTTCAAGTAACAATAAGCATACATAAGTACTTTCGGCTGAGTGCTTCACTTAATCATAAAGAAATCTTTTTTCCCACCTTACTTCATACAAAATATCCGGGATTAATTAATCAAGCTGTAAATCTACCTTGTTCAGAATTTTAAGCAGCTACTGGCTTCCCATTTGATATTGTTCCTTCTTTCGTTCCTTGTCTTACAATGTTGTTCAAGAACCAATGGTTTTCAAACAGAAGATAAATCTCCTCAACGGAAATTTCTTTTGTTTCCGGCAAAAGGAAGAGTACAAAGCAAATCAAGACGATAATTAAGCCACCAAACAGCAACAAGAATCCATATTTGAGGTGACAAAGTGACAAGAGAAACAATTGTACATAGAGAGTGAAGAACATGTTAACACAAACTACATTACTCTGTGCTGCCGAGCGTATCTCCAAGGCGAAGACCTCACTTTGACTCAACCATCCTAAGGGATCTCATAATCATCCACACGCCAACACATACAAGAAAATACCTATAACAATAAATGTAATTGTATTTGTTTAGTTGGACATGGCAAAGAACTTTCAAAAGGCACGCAAGTGCATTTCTTGTCATCGTGATTTGCTTGTATGTTTTGGTGTTTTGAAGACCATGGGAGCCCTTGGGATGTTTGGTTCAAAGTGAAATCTTCCCCTTAGAGATACGGTCCGCGGCACAAAGTATTGTGGTTTGAGTACTAACATGTTCTTCACTGCCTTTGTTGCACAATTGTTTCTCTTGTCACTTTTCACCTCAAATATGCCATTAGAATATGAAGCATGGAGAGAAGGTGATAAAGAGGGAGAAGGAGAGGATATAGTAGAAGAAAAAGTGGTATTTCTGCTTATTTTGAAGGGAAGTAAATGATCATATGTTTGATTTGATTGAGTTCACCACCGTTCTTTAGCATTAATGTCTACTGCAGTGTGATTGATAGCAACTCATACAATGAATATAACATTTGTACTAGTATTAGCTGGCTATATTGGTAGGATGGTGATGAACCATTGAGGAAAAGCTGTAAAATAGAGTTTTACTCTCTATTTTAGTTAGATTGAACATAGATTTAGAAACAATGTGTTTCATACTTTGTAGTTGTTAGTATCTTTTTTTAGGCAATTGTAATTATTATCTATCTATATGAAGGTGCATGATTACTGAATTTGATTAAAAGGAGACATTAATCATTTGTGGTCCATACATTAGTACTTACTTGGTGCTATTACACATTTCATGATCATTTTTGAAATAATTGCTTTCCACATTGGAATATTGGGATACACATAGGAATTAGTTTGTTAGTTAGTATAAGGGTCTTGTTAACAAGTGTCTCGGGGGCACTCTTTAAACATCTTAAATTAAGAAATTATTCTTTAAAAAAGTCAATTAGTTCAATTTCCGATGCATTGAATACACAAATTTTCATAAAAAATTACTATTTAAAACTCTTAACAAGTGTCCCGGGAACACTCGTTAACATTTCCCTTAATATAATGTGATACCTCATTGAATTCATAGCCATAGCCCCATTGTTAGTTAGTAAATTTGAATGGTGATTATATTAGACACATTTTAACTCTTCCGTACTTATTTAACATCTTATTTTCTCTCTAAAATTTTCTATCAAATCATAAATACTCTCTCCGGTCCTATTTATAAGAAAATTTTCAAATAAAATTTTGGTCCTATTTATAAGAAAATTCACAACTTTTAAGGTACATTTATTGTTTAAAAGACTTTTTTAGTCTTCATTTAATGTTGGTCTTTTCAATAGTAGTGGATATATTTAATACTTCACAACTTTTTATGAGGGTATATTTGTAAAAAATTCAAAAAATTGCAACAACTAATGATTGTCTTGGTTTTGATGATTTTTGGTTTCTTTTTTTATACTCCCTCCGTCTCACAATATTAGTCGTTTAAGGTTTGTGCACGATTATTAAGGAAATGATTAATTATGTTGATTTTGATAGTAAAATGAGTTACATTTACTAAAACACCCTTATTAATTGTAGTTAGTGGAGTAGTTAAGTTGGATGAAATTCAATAAATAAGGGTATAATAATGGGGAAAAATAATAAATGTTCTAAAGTGACAATTATTTTGAGAAAAAGAAAAATGGGTAAAGAGACAATTATTGTAAGACGGAGGAAGTATAAAGGACCGAAGGAAGTATATCTCATTTATCACACCATTCTCTCTATTTGTCCCTCGAAGTGTAGATAGAATGCATGAGTGTTCATGAAACATTTCTCAAATTTGAAATGGTTTAGTTGGAGAACTTTTGATGCAACCTTGAGTTACCAAGTCACTCTAAATAATCTCAAGCATCCATTATTGTAGTAATATATCCAATGGCTAATAAACATGGTAGTACACATGTGTACCACATGTTTTCTGCCACAGCTTAGGTTTCTAATTGCTTAAGGACGTCTTCTAATTTCTTTGAATTTATTTAAAGCTATAATTAGGCAATGATATCAAATGATGCCCTTTCTTTTCTTAATTAATATGCTTATCAATAACAATATAATATTCAGAATGAGTACTTTATTTTCTTGATCAATATAGAAAGTTAGTGAAACCAGGTGATAACTAACAGATTCTACTAGACATATATCATTCCAATGCTCAATTTCTCTCTATCTCACTTTTTTCTTTTCTTGTTGTTGGTTATGGCTCGTAATTTGAGAAATATAAGAAGTTAAAGGTCTAATAGGCATAGTAAAGCATATCTCATCAATGAATCATCATCATTCAAAATGGAGAAAAATATTAGTGACTCATCCGATAACATTCTTCACCATATTCTTTCTTTTCTCTCCACGAAGGATGCCGTTAAAACTTCCATATTAGCAACAAAGTGGAGGTACTTGTGGACTCAATTATCCGTTTTTTATTTTCATATTATTAGTCCTTCTCATCCTCAAAATCAAAACTCAGCAACAACGAATTCCCTTTTAGGTTTAGTGGTCACACTACTTCACAAATCTAATGTAGAAATACAAAGCATTGCCATTAAAGTAACTCCCAAAGTTATTCGTGATGCAGACGATCATCTCCGTCGACTAAACTATCGAAATACCACTTGTGTGTTACTCCGTAGTTTCTCAACATCTCACTCATTGACTAAACTATCGTTACATCTTGGCGGCTTTACTCTATTTATTCCTACACATATTCGATTCCCTACCCTCAAAACTTTAAAACTTTCATATGCTACCTTTGAAAGTGACAAGTCAATGGAACAATTTTTTTCTGAGGGGTGCCCTATCCTGCAAGATTTGACTTTGAATTATTGCTATTGGTTGTACACCCTTATTGCCTAAATTGTGATGATTTCTCCGATTTGTCGGTCAAGATTGATGCTGTCATTGTTAACCATACAATTTATCATTGTTAACCCTCCAACTTCCATAGTTGATGCATATATTGAATTTGACATACGCCTACCAATTACTTATTTAATGCAACATGTTTCTTCTCCTTATTTGGTTGTGCTATTGAGTGGACTTGCAAGTGTCAAGTCTCTCACACTATCAAAGAACGCTTTTATGGTATGTATTGTCTTTTTTCTCATCATCTTCATTTATCTTTTTAAATATTGTGTATAATATGATGCGTATTGACGCATAATGTTGCCTTTGGTTGTGTTTCCCATGCAAATCTATTTTTGTTTCCTTTTTCTAGGAACCTCTCTACGTAATTGATCATCTTCATCTCCTTCCCGAGTTTCACAATTTGACATCTTTGTCTGAATTTGGAGATTATCTTCGGTAGAAAAGCATTAATGGAATTCCTCTTAAGGTGTCTTAAACTAGAAGTTCTTGTTTTTCCTTTGGTACACCTTATATCATGCTTAATCTGTCTCATTTCAATGTTAAAACAATGATGTTTACTTCTATCCACTAACTTGTTATTGATTCTAATTTAGGGAATTGGCAAACTCGTGGATAAGAGAAACTATGCATTAATTCCAGTTCCTTATTGTTTCAAATCTTCTCTCAAGATACTTCACATTTCAAATTTTCATGGATATTATAGCTCAATCAGTTTCATTGAGTTTCTTTTAAAAAATGCTAGAGTTTTAGAGGAAATCAAGATTAGTTGTTCCAACAAAAATATCTATTACCTTTTATTTGCATGATATTTTATGACTTCTATCCTCTTTGTTTAAACACTAAATTGAAAGGCATGTGATCAATTATGTATTATCCTGTCGATAATACATAACTTTGCATGCTCAAAACGTCAAGCACCGTTACTTTTGATGTAAAGACATTAAACAATTTGAAGTGGAACTTGCATGCTCATGTTCAAAAGCAAATTGGATTTGACAGCGAAATAACGTCTCTATTTTAGTTTGAAGACAAAGTGATAAGTACCACCTCAAAACTCACATACAAAGAAAGTTTTAAGATCCTCAAACTCATTGGTTTGGCAATGTCCCATGTCAAATCAATTTTAGGATATTCCATAACCTACCTAATATAATGAAATGGAAACAATTTTTTTAAAAAACCATACTAATTCATAACTATTGGATGGACAATCCATACACAATTTCTTATCATACCAAAACGTACCTTCCAAGCATATACCCGTCTAGTTTATCACAAAAAAAATAAAATAAATAATACACGAAAAATAAAAATGACAATGATTTTAGAGCTACTTCCTTAAAAAAAAAGTTACGTTACCATTGTTTTCAAATGCAAAAAATGATGATAGAGTTAATGGACGATAGATTTTGGAGTGGTTGTGTAGTATGTGTGACAAGTTGTTTAAAAATTATATCAAACTTATGTATACTTATCTTTTAAATTCGGAAAATCGATGTTTGTTTGGGGTAAAATAGGTAATTTGAAGAGCATTTGATTCTAGAGGGAGTAAATTGCGAAACTTTTTTGAAATTGAGATGATCCATTCTCTTTTATGTGGGGCCTAACCGACATGGTAAACTTATGATCTTAACATGCAACCTCATTGCATGGCGAGTTTCACATCTGACGCACCACTCAGACCTTGCCAAAAGCAAAACTTGTGATCCTAACATGCAACCCCATTGCGTGTCGGGTTTCACATACGATGCACCACTCAAATCTCGCCAAAAGCAAAACAAGTTTGAATTGTATGCATTTAAAATGACATGCAGTCATAAGAGATCCAATTGCCCGATCAAGAGATCTGATTGTTCGATCATGATCAAAAGTTTCAAATTTAAAACACTAGAAATGATATTCAGATCATCAAATCTTGATCGGACCACTAGAGCTCTCTATCAACATCCAAATCCAAATATTAAAATAGTTTAGATCATCCGAACAAACTTATTTTAAATTTAGATCATCAAATCTTGATGAGACGACTAGAGCTCCCTATCAACATCCAAATCCAACACAAAAACAACTGAATAAACACAACCGTCTCTCTCTCTCATCACAGTTGAATTGCACCGATGGACCAATCTCTCTCCTCCTCCTCTTCTCCGATCCAATTCAACCTCCCGCCACTCTCTCTAAGCCTCTTCGACGGCGAACCATCAACCTCCGAACAACCAAACGACGTCGTTCATGGATCTACTCCCTCCGAACCTTCAAGTCCTACCAGTAGCGGTTACGCTGCTGAAAGAGGTAGCGGCAGCAGCACCGCCACAAGCGTGTCTCATGTTGAAGATTCCGTTTCTCATGAAATTGAAGAAATGAATATTCATGATCCTCCACCGTCCGTTTCTAATGATTCGCATGATTCTTGGTTTCCTGATGAACGACATCTTGATGAGGTATATATTCTTCCTTATTCGCAGTTTCACTTTCAACCTATAGCTTATTGTGATTGATCTCGTGATGATAGTGTTATTAGGTGTATAATTTGTGTCATTCAGTTTTGAAATTCTCAATGGTATAGGATTAATGCGATTTTGTTTCATTGTTTTAGGATTTGTTTGGATAAACAGCTTATTTATAGCTTATAGCACAAGTGTGCTCCCATCGTGATAAACAGCTTATTTATAGCGTATGTATAGGCTATTTATGTAGCTAAAGACAAAATGAAGTTAAATTGTTTTGCTATAAGATATAAGTTGTTTTCATAAGCTATATTGAAGAACTTATGAAAATTAGCTGAAAACAGTTTATGAACAATGCCATAAGTTGTTTTCCCAAGCTATATTGGAGAACTTATGAAAATAAGTTGAAAACAGTTTATTTATGAAAATAAGTTGAAAACAGTTTATGGACAATGTTATAAGTTGTTTTCATAGTTCTCGTAAACAGTTTCATCAGTAGATAAGCACAAATAAGTGAATAACCAATCCAAACAGACCTTTATTGTGTTTGTTTTGACTGTTTAGAAATCTAAATTTTGATTTGTTCATGTGGCTGTATTTAGTCTTCAATCAATGACTTTGAAATTCAACTTACAGATTCATTCCATTCGGCTGTTCCTTTAGGATGAAGATTCATTAAATGTTGAGTATAGGTTTTATAAAACAAACAGTGTTGTTATTAAATTTAAAATCACTTGACTTTTAGTCTATGAAGCATGGACTCTGACACCGACACCTGACACGACACTTACACTGACATTATGAAAACAATATAGGACACCGACACCGCTATATATATGTTAGTTTATTTAGATGGTCTGAAATGGAAATCGAAATACATACATAAGCATTTAACTTAGCAATTAAATGCATGAGTGACAATGAAAATGAGAAGGCATGGGAAACATGAATGAAGTTGACGTCTGTTTAAGGATTTTCCACTGTGCTTAAGATTCTGGTCGCAACACACAATTAAATGCATGAATGACAAAACAGGAATTAAGTTGACGTCTGTTAGTAACCCTGTTAGTAACCCGAAAATTAGACTGAATAGTAGGAACACCTTTATTGAGAAAATATGAAAGAATAGTAGAGAAAACTCTCCTGCAAGGGTTTCCAGTTCAATCATAGGGTCACCGCCACTCTATTTACAAAACGTTTACAATAGTCGATGATTCCCTCTATCAATATATTCTTTGATGTGTGCATGATAATTTCTAACAACTATTAGCACATGGTAGTCACTAACCAACTAACTAACTAATTGCTCCGACAACTCTTAAATATTCTAATTCCCCCTTTATTCTACATCCTAACAGCGTCTTAGCTTTAAAAATGGATAAATTTTGTTTTGGTTCTAAGCACTAACTTCCAAACTCAAATCAACTGTGAATCTGTTATAGATACTATTAAGAGCTGTTCCACAATTCTTGCTAAATACTTTAGCTTTCTGATACAAACATTTCTCTTCAAATTCATGCCCTATGAGGCATTGCACTGAAGATACCTGTAATACCACATCCTGATTGATTAATGAATGAAGTGCAGGATGATGCTTCCATATCATGGAGGAAAAGGAAGAAACATTTTTTTGTTCTGAGTCATTCCGGAAAACCAATATACTCTAGGTTAGTGTTTATCAACTCCTCATGCGAGCTTCCCTCAATTAGTGTTCATATATCTCTATGATTGCTGCCTTAAACTTGTGCTCTTTTTCTCTATTTTTTGTTTCTCACTTTTCTTTTTCCAGGTATGGAGATGAACACAAGCTTGCTGGTTTTTCAGCAACTTTGCAAGCAATCATTTCCTTTGTTGAGAATGGGTATGTAGCTGGCTTTGTTCTGGTTAATTTATAAAAACATTCTTGAATGTATTTGATTTGTTATCTAGATATAATTTGAGAAGGAATTTTCAAAGATTTCTTTCTTTGTTTTCAGGGGTGACCGTGTCAAATTGGTGAGGGCTGGAAAGCATCAGGTCTGATCACACATTTTTCTCTTGTAAAAGTTTTGTTAATCAATATATTGGTTGATTTAGCATTATTTCCTATAAGTCAGTACTTGAAGCCCACATAACTAGTATCATGTTGTTATGCAAAATGATATTTCAATCCTTGTTGTAAGAGAAAGATATTGGCTGTATGTTGTGCTTTTGGTTGCTGAGTTTCTCATGTTATGTTCATCAGTGGTTTTAGAGAGAGGATTTTATTTATTAGGCATTTCTGTAGCAACACAATGATTATGTGTTGTGAAATCTTAGTTTGAAATTATGGTGCAGGTGGTTTTTCTTGTGAAAGGACCGATTTACTTAGTCTGCATCAGCTGCACAGAAGAGCCATATGAGTCCCTAAGAAGGCAATTGGATCTCATTTATGGACAGGTATACCGTTGCATCACCTTTTTAATTATTCAAATGGACTGGTAATGTTGTGAATTGTGACAGTTATATGATGCATTCCTATTTTTTATACATATGCAGATGATTGTTATACTTACAAAGTCAGTAAACAGATGTTTTGAGAAGAATCCTAAGTTTGATATGACACCCTTGCTTGGTGGAACAGACACTGTCTTCTCTTCGCTAATCCACTCTTTTAGTTGGTTCGTTTCTCTAATCTAGGCAGTCTGATATTTTGTTTTAAAGGAGAAACTATAAAATATTTTCTCCAAGATATAGGTATAGGGGTATTTTATGTGCTTTTTCTGCTGTCTGTGTTTTCCCTTGGTGGGAAGAGTTGTGGAGGTTGTTTGTTTGTTTAATATTTCTGGTTTCCCATCACCCTATGCTATACTTCAGTAGTTAAGGTTGTTATTGTGCGATTGTCTCAGGAATCCAGCTACATTTCTTCATGCCTATACTTGTCTACCTCTTGCATATGCAACAAGGCAAGCTGCTGGTGCCATCTTGCAAGACGTTGCTGATTCTGGGGTTCTGTTTGCGATACTGATGTGTAGACACAAGGTTTAGCACTATACTCAATTTGTCAAGTCATGTGCAGACATAAAATGATAAAATAACTTGTTAAAGGTTGAAGGCAGGTAATCAGTCTATTTGGTGCTCAGAAAGCCTCTCTTCATCCAGATGATATGCTGCTACTGGCCAACTTTGTTATGTCCACAGAGTCCTTTAGGCAAGTAGAACCGGCATGATTTTATATTTCAGATAGTATCTCAGAGATGGTTTGATGGCATAGTTTTCTATTCGTGCAGTCTATATATGACTCTGTATGTCTTGTTTTGTTGACCCTATGAGCAGTAAACTATCTTGCTCAATTGCAAGTAGATTTATTGGCTTTCTCATACCATTACTTTCTCATTCTCTTCTTTTGGACTATGATCATGCAGGACCTCCGAGGCATTTTCCCCTGTTTGCTTGCCAAGATACAACCCTTTAGCATTTTTGTATGCTTATATCCATTATTTTGATGTGAGTGACAAGTGCATAGACAATTTACATATGTTATAAATTAAGTTCATAAATGACAGTTTTATGTATATCTGTTGCAGGATGACACATACTTGATGTTGCTGACAAATAATTCTGATACATTTTACCATCTCAAGGATTGCAGGTAAAGGATTTTTTATAATATGATCACTGCATCTGTTCTGTTCATTATTTTTTTATTAAAAAGTAAAATAAAAAAGAGGAAAGAACATAATGGTTCATAGCAAAGAGATTTGGGTCTCTATGTACCATATTTTTCATGCATGGTTAAAAAATTTGCCTGCCAATTCATAGGATTCGTATTGAATCGGTCCTTTTGAAGTCAAATGTCCTTGCGGAAGTTCAGAGATCCTTGCTTGATGGTGGAATGCATGTTGATGATCTGCCACCCTTATCTCGTTCTGGATCATCTCCTCATTTGGGCCAGGATAGGCTTCAACCAGATTCTCCTGATAGATTGAGAGAATCTAATTCTATTGTTGGTGGTGTTGCTGGTTTGTGGCATTTCATATATCGTAGCAAATATCTGGATCAGTATGTATGTTCAGAGTTCTCACCACCTATAATCACTCCTCAGCAGCAGAAAAGGTAGTAATGTTATGACACTTTCCTTTATTTTTTCTTTTTTGCATTTTTGTTCTGTCTAAGCATAATCTGCTTTTATTGTTTCAGATTGTTTAGAGCGTACCAGAAGCTTTTTGCATCCATGCATGATAAAGGAATTGGGCCACACAAAACTCAGTTTAAAAGGGATGAAAATTATGGTAATGAATATTTTAATTCATATTTTGTAGTATTATGGTACATCCAAGAAATGGATGTATTGATGTTTTGTTTTTATGAGAAATGAGTGGTGATCAAGTTTTTCTCTTAGGTATTTGTTCTCCACTTTAATTTTTGATGTTTCAGAATGAGTGATTCTTTAGAAACGTTGACCCCTTGTTTTTCATAAGGTGCAATAAAAGACAGGGAAATCTTTACTTTTTTTTTTTTTTTTGTGCGAAAAATCAACTTGGATCCTGAAAACTAAACTCTTGGGTGATCTACCCCTCCAGAGTCAACCTTTTTTGTCTTTGTTGCTTTGAGTTATAAAGTGTCATTGCATTTGCATGCTTCATTGAACAGTGACCAAACTAAGAATATCATTTTGCGTGTGGCAGTTCTGCTCTGTTGGGTAACGCAGGATTTTGAACTTTATGCTGCATTTGATCCCCTTGCAGACAAGGTATTTTTTTCTTGCCCACAAGATTTCTCAGTTATTCGTTTCAAAAAAAAGATTTCTTATTATTATATTCATCATTAATATCAAATGAAGACCCAATAAAATATTATGATAGTCTTCAACCATCTTTTCATCAATACGATTGATGGTTAGTTGGGAGAAAAAACATCTTTGGTCCATTTATCTGAGAAATGGCTCTAAGAGATGTGAAATAGAAATTTCATTTATTTTTGCCCTACTCTGCTTGAAAATTCTGACTTTTTTTGCACAATGACCTTATGCAGGCATCAGCAATAAAGACGTGCAACCGAGTATGTCAATGGGTAAAAGATGTCGAAAATGAATTATTTTTGCTAGGAGGTAGCCCTTTTTCATGGTGATTTCCTATCAAATACTGTAAACATGTAAGAGAATGTATTTAATAAAAAAATTATGAGTTTATTCTTTATTATTTCATGTATTTTCCTATGAAAATATTGTGGATGTTAAATCAGTTTATTTCTCAGTTTGTCGAGTGCCATTACTATACCTTGTTATTCTTATAATAACATCACCCGCTCTGTGAGAGTAAAGGAATTAAAGATGGTGACATGATTTCTGCACCTGCATTAATATGACGACTTTTATTTGGAGGAGCCCATTGGAATAGATGGTTATTTATAACATATTTGAAAAAGCAGTTGTTTGGTACAAATCTTAACTCTATTTTATAGACCACTATTTCTTCTCTTCTTCACTTCTGATTCGAAACACTTTTTTGACTGCAAAATCATGACTGATTCAAAACAGAGTGTTTGCAGATGAACCATAGTATGGTTGTAACACTACTTCCTATTTTGGGGTGGTGTCAAATTACACTTCTTCATAATTAGATCTATATCTTGTAGAATTGTTTATTTGATTGATTTATGAATCTTTCTCCACACATTAGTGCATGATACGATATTTTGATTGTTTTCATATTTAAACCAATGTATAGCAAAAGTTAAAAATATTAATAACTTGTAATGGCATATGATGCTCCATCCCATTTAATGCATAGTGTCAATAAGGATAATGCGCGTTCAACTTTAATTTCTTCGCTCTGAGCCTCCCTCATTCATAATTCATAAATTGATGTACATTTACATCTAGGATCTTCACAATGGATTCGGTGGCTCCAATTTGTCATAGGTGCAATTAAACTCCTTTATGGCAATCTAACTATATTTTGGTGTTAAAGTTCCCCAATTCCGGAAATTTAAAAAGATTATGTTCCCCAACTTAACCCCTCTATTTATCACAAAAACAGATAGTAGTAATGTGCTTTGAATGAGCATGAAAACAACTAACAACCTTCCACTCCCTCATTCCATAATCCATCCCATTACCAAAAAGGCGACACTTAACACTCTTTTGTTCCACTAAAACAAAGTGCAATCCAGAATAATATTTTTTTATAATAAGTGGAAAGCTCTATTATTATACTCCATATGTCCATATATAAAAGCATCCATTTGATTTTATTTTTGTTCCTAAATGTAAACTCCTTTTTAAATTACTAGATGCATTTATTATTTTTTTCCTAAACATACCCCTAACTGATATTATTCTTATCTTAAAATTTGAAAAGTCAAATTTAAAACATATTAACACACAAAACAGACACATTAATTACACTGACAACTTTTCTTAAAAAATGTGAAAGAAAAAAAAAAACAAAGGGAGCTTACGTTAAGAGACGGAGGAAGTAATTTTTAGTATATCAAGACACACATTTTTCAATTTTTAACATAATTATTCACAGAAGTTAAGAAATTATTTATTTCTGAAAAAGGTAATTATTAAGAGAATCTAAGCTCTTCACCCTAATACTGACCCTGATTAAAATATTACCCGTGAACAGGATTTTGTTTAGAAAAATGCTACTTGCTCTAGTATATTGCTTCTCCTCCATTAGACAAATAATACGGCCAAAACGGAACTTCTAAAAGTCTGCTTTGTCGTGTAAACGCTACTGATTAGAGTGTGAAAAAGACAAGTTTTTAGGCAGAGTACTATAAACTTTCCTTTAAAAAAAAACAATATAAAATTTAAAATAATTAAAAATGTAATTTGTGCATTTGGTTCTTTTATTTAAGGGGTGTTTAGTTCAGTTGAAAAGCTAAAATTAATTTTTACATTTTTCTCAAACTGGGTATCTTTCGTGTGTGCGCAACTGCAAAGACTTAAATAAACGATAAACTCTCTTTAAGAGTTTTAATATTGTTGTATGCTCAAGGCTGGATTCAAACAAATAACTTTGATTGAATTAGAAGAAACATATGTCATATCATCTAAACGCTCTTAAGTTTTTTATCAGAAGAAAAAAAATTAACAGGTGGTTGGTTCTTTTATAAAGTTAAAATTAATTTTAAGCAAAATTACTTCAAAGTCTTCTGTCTTATTTAATCGTAATAAATTGATCTTTTAATTTTTTTCTTTTCTTTTCACACAAGTCATTTATCTCTATAAAGGCATACAAGTTAATCTTTTTTTTAGAATTCACAAAGGAAAAACGATTTTCATGATATGCATTTTCATTTAATGGAGGTAAGTAAGACTTTACTTCCTTTCTTTTTTGGTCTAAAAAATCTAATGAAGATATTTACACATTAAATGCTGAAAATCAACGATTTGCAAAAGACATAGATTTGTCCTTGCAATTGCAAACGAGGTTGAATCTGTCAAAATGATCTCATCATTTACATTATAATGAATCAAAGTATAAATTTTAGGAAGAATTATTTACATTTTATATCCAACAAAAATTTAAGACGAATGTTATTTGAACAACCACTTTTAAAGACAATTTATTTATTGGATAATTAAAATATAAAAAAAAATGTTTAAAACAAAAACTAAAACAATGAAGAAAGAAAATAAAAATATAATATATATATATATATATGAATAAAAAATTGTCATAAAATAGTTATTCAAACATCATTTCTCATCATTCAAATAAGATTATCTATCGTACAAAAATCTTTATAATGAGATAAGAATCTAATCTAATGTAACAATAAAGTATAGATACAAAATATAGGAAAAGATGACATCCATGCAGTGCTACACCTGCAGCCTAACAACGTTAAGTTGACTCCCAACAACATTCAATAACATCCTAATACTCTTTTCTTTTTTTTGCTAAAAGAAAAAGTTTAATCGTTATAATACTATAATTATTTTTAATTCAAAATAACAATTAAAATAAATCATTTGTGATGATTTGATGTTGTTGGTTTGAGATATTTGAGTGTACTTGTCTCATGTTTAATTTTTTTGTTTGTCAATTTTAATAAACTAATCTATATCAAAACTTTGTTCTGGTTTTAAAAGATACCGTACACATGAACGATGAGATTAGAAGTTTCAGATGAGTCCGTTTTTAGTTTAACATCGAGTTAAAAAAAGTTATATAATAATATAATATAAAATAATAATAATAATAATAATAATAATAAGAGATACCGTTGTTTACCCAGAAATGAGTAAAATTACTCTTTCTTTGCTCTGTCCACTACTCTCCTCTACTTCTCCTCCTTTCCCTTTCTCACTCCTCCACTTTCTCTCTCTAACTTCCTCCCGGAACCCTAACACCAAATTCAACCACCGGTAACAATTTCCGGCATCACCGTCACCGGAGAATCACCCAACCCGATCCATTGATTGTATTCTCTCGAGATCGGAAAATGTACAAGAACCAGCTTCAAGAGCTGGCGCAGAGAAGCTGCTTCAATCTTCCTTCCTACACTTGCATTCGTGAAGGTCCCGATCACGCGCCGAGGTTTAAAGCTACCGTTAACTTTAACGGCGAGATCTTCGAAAGTCCTCACTACTGTTCAACTCTCCGTCAAGCTGAACACTCCGCCGCTGAAGTTGCGCTTAATTCGCTTTCTCACCGTGGTCCTTCTCACTCTCTCGCCGCTAAGATCCTCGTGAGTTCGTTTTCTCTCTCATTTCATTGTCGCTTTTCGTTTTAGGGTTTTATGCTTGAAAAGTGTACAATAGCAAAAGTAATAGTTGTTTTGCTAACGTGCGCACTGTGCGCTCTGATGAACATTGAATTTGAACTATCAATGTTACTTAGAATGAAAATTAAAAATTGAGAATACTCATTTTTTGTTTTTTACGTGTTGAATAAAATCAATTGTTGTATTGGTTTAACAAAGGGAAATGAAGAACCTAATGCATCAAAGTGAGTTTGGATGATAATGTTTGAGTTGGGGATTATGCTCGGAAATGTACGGTGTTTTACCGTTTTGTAGATAGCAGAAGTGTCTAAAGTAAACACAGTATGAGTTGTATTTACGGTGTTTGACCGTTTATTAAGTAAACACAGTTTGAGTAGGGGGTGGCGTTTGGAATATTACGGTGGTTTGACTGTTTTTTAAGTGGTCTGTTATATTAATCCTCAAATTCAATTTTTTCTTTTTTTTGGTTCGAAGAGTCTAACGGTAAAATGTACGCGCACTATGTGCTAAGATGTGGAGAGTTGCGGACTCAAACCTGCGCCCGAGCATGTCAGTTTCTTTGCAGTTTTTTATCATATGAGTTGTACTTACAGGACTCCTCATATTCAGTCTTTGCACCATATCAATGTCTTTGCTGCTTTTTAATCATGAGTTGTACTTACACATATGTTGTCTTTTTTACTTTAAAATTGAAACACAAATTTTGCAGACTAACATTCACACTAGACATGTATACTTACATCAACACAAACGCACCAACACAATGTCTAATGTATATGTGACAATGGGGAAAGATATGCATGCATGCATATATGGAGCTGTTGGTTAAGAGTATGAATGAATGAAGTCAATTTCAACCATTCATGGATAGTTGAGTATAGTTGACTTTAGCAAAAGTTATTTGAAAACAAAATTAAAGTTCTTTTATAAGAGTTGTATACTACATTTGTCAACCCATAGTTGAGTATTGGTGAATTGTCCAAGAGGTATCCTGGCCATGTATGGCACATTTCCATGTCAACAAAATTTATTTATTTTAATCAGACACCTAGTAAGGAGTGTTATGCATGTGTTTTACCGGCGTTTTTGTCAGAAGAAAGTGTGTTTGACACCCCAACTCTTGAAGATGGAGAAATGTTTGTGCTTCATAGGGTGTTGATAGGTATATAACTAACGATCTTACCGTTAATTGTTGTTGCTAATGAAAAGCGAAGACAACCTAGTGCTGTAAATCTTCTTTCAGGGTGAGGGGATACAGGGAAGGGTTAGGCCCATTACAGATATAAAGTCTTTGTTAGAAACCTACACGAAAGATCTAAAAGTGGAATATGAGGGATATCACCTTTGTTCTTCATCTTATCTTCTAAAGTGGAATATGTAGGAATCCCGCACATGATGCAGGGCACTATATTTTCTCCTATGTATGCAGTATGCATTATGTCTCCTTCAAGCATCCAATATATATCCAAATCAAAAGAGAGTCTGTTAGAAAAGGATAATTGGACCACTGATGGGTTTGTCTGACCCATTATTGGATTTATTTTAGGCAGCCTTGTTCTAAATGTGTTCTTTTTTCTTTTCGCCTGATATCATTGCTAGTATGTTTATATATCTACACTGATTGGCATGTCTTCTTTACACAGTAGCTTTTTGTTCTTATACTTATCACGCTTAACTTTTTTTAGGATGAGACTGGAGTCTACAAGAACCTCTTGCAAGAAATTGCACAACGAGTAGGGGCTCCGTTGCCTCAGTACACAACATACAGATCGGGCCTTGGACATTTACCTGTTTTTACTGGGATAGTAGAATTGGCTGGAATCACATTTACTGGTGAACCTGCGAAGAATAAGAAACAAGCCGAGAAAAATGCAGCTATGGCAGCTTGGTCATCTTTAAAGCAATGTAAGTGGGTGGCTAACCTTTTGTTTGAAAAATTAATTACTTTCATGGAAATATATGGATGTTCAATCAACTCGTCTTCTGAATATACGTAGGCCACAAAGCCAATACCTAACTCAAGCCTATTTCCCTGATTTTTCGCACTTGTTTAGGTCTTTAGGACATTTGGCCAATGATTTTGGCTGAAAAATTTATCTTATGGTATTGTGGTGAATAATCGGTGATGCTCTAAAAAATAAATAAACTTTTTTCAAAATTACTGTGGTTCCATAATTTATCTGTCTTCAGGGCCAATATGATCTTCAACACAGTAATAACAAACCTTCTTGGACGCCTACATATTTTTATTCCAAGTTAAATCCTTTAAAGACGTGATATTATAATTATGTGCCTGCCATAAAGCTTGTTACCTTCGGCACAATTTAAACCATTTTATCATTTTCTGTCTCTCGGAGTCAGATTTTTCATTTCCCTTGTTAAGGACTGGATTTTTTTTTATAAAATAAAAATAAAAATTCAGGAAGGAGGGAATTTTATTGAAGTGGCCCCAGTAGCCATTTTACAACCGTCCTGAGGGGATTTGAACTCACTACATTGAGGTTTACAATGCTAAGCTCTTCCCAGCTAGTACCTCAAGTGTGTTACAGACTGAAATATGAATGGGCAATAATTTCTATGTAGATGCCTAAGTATTTTTATTCCAAGTTAAATTCATTGAACGTGATATTATCACTATGTACCGTATAGTTTGTTACATTTGTCACAATCTAAACCACTTAAGCATTTTTTGTGTAATCGAGTCAGATAGTTTATTTCCCTTGTAAAGAACGGACTGAATATAAACACTGACAATAATTTCCTTTCTCATCAGTGGCAAAAGAGACCGCTAGCTCTTCAACTGAACCGGAGAACAATGACGAATTAGAACAGATCACTATAGCACGGGCTTTGCTGAACTACCGTCTGAAGGAAAAGATGTCAATGTCTAATCCAAATGCTCGGATTCCATTTCAGAAGAAGTTTCAGATTCAAAATATCAGGCCAACTAGTTCCCAATCTCCTGCCACCACATCAAAGATCCTTCCTCTAATTTGCCAAAAGACAGGACCTCGAAACAGACCTTCATCGGCTACAGCAAATGAAAATCCTCGAAGCAGGCATCCGCCAGCCGCAGCAACCAATGACAAGTACATTTTGCAGCAGCCACAATCTTCTGCAATAGAAAGCCGGGTGACCCGTCCTCTGAGGTTCCCTGCAGCAGGAGCACCACCTTATGTTCCTATTCGACAAATGAGACCTTGCCATGGGATTGCACCTGCAGTGTCTGTTAGGACTGTAATACCTGTGTTCTCAGCACCACCTCTTCCACCACCTACCTCAGTGCATCAGATAATACGGGCTCCTCCTGTACGAATTGCTCCTCCAGTCAGTATTCGGCAAGCTGTTCCTGTATTTGCAACCCCACCACTAAGAAAAGATGAACCTGCCCCCGTCCAAAAAGATCTACCTGCCAGTAGTACCCCTGTCGACCAAGATAAGCTTCCAGCTAAAATTCTTGAGATGGACAAGACCAAGAACAATTCACCAGAACTAGAGACTTTGCAGAGTTTGGAGCAGTTGGAAATTTGAAATTTATGAGTCGGTCTGAATTCATCAGAACACCATCATGTTTTTGTTGTGATAGCTTGCTTCGCATCCTATAACGAGTGATGTAAAATTATCCCTTCCTTTTTCCTTTCTTACCCCATTTTGTCCTGTTAAATTCAAGGGTTGGCACATGTTAATTAGCATCAGCAGTACAATTTCTGTAAAATTCAAAGCAGTTTGGCATTAATTTTACTAGTTTGTACTGTATGTATTTATGTCATATTTTATCATACCTTTTAAGCAAGTATGTGAGCATGATTAATGATTATTGCTCACTTTATCTTGTGATTAGTAATGCTCCACAATTATGTATTGATATTCTTCTTTTCTTTGCCTCACGTGAATGTGAACCAGTCTGAGTTATGAGTTTATGTACATGGAAAAGAAAAGTAGATGCTTCCACATGCTGGTTCTCCTGAATTTTTGCTCATGAAACAGACAAGACAATGACATGGTTTAATGTAACAGGTTCCTAGGTTAACTCAGGGGTCTTCTATTCGTTTATTACCTTTGCACCTTTACCTGTTATTGATTAATGCATTTTTAACTAAAGAATTACCTTGTTTAAAAATGTGTAAACAATATCTATACGACTTTTGGTTGCAAGACCCATACACCATATTTATACTATTGTTGAGATGTATTTATGAAACAATCCATGACTATATGTGTAAGCTCTTTTAAGTTTGTATCAAACACATTTGTTTTCCTTTCAAAATTTTCACTGGACTGAGTTGTGAGATCAGCTTACGTGAGGTTGAGGTTGGATTTATTTACATTTCTTAGTTAATGTCTTAAGGACACTCAACAAATGTTAGCATTTGTCTTCATTCATTTGGATATATGTTGTTTTTATCCATCTTCCTTTACAATGTCTTATGGTACAGGCTGATATTCATAAAGTTTTAGTGCATAGGGACACACACTATAGTCACATGAAATAGACCTATATCTTGTATGGAACCACTAATTTTGTTGATGAACTTGCATTGTCATCCATTTTCTCAATCATCTGTGTCATGTTCTATTCAACTAATTGAAACAGGCACTCAAGTTGTTGGAATGTGAAGTTACATTGAATCAGAAAAAGAAAACATCTCCTCTACATGTGAAGTCATTTTCATCCTATAGTAGTTGTATTACAACCCCTTACCTGTATGAAATACTATTCAAAGATGAGGACATTTTTACTATGTAAATGTTACAAGATACAATACAATTTTGAGATTCTACAATTAAACAAACAGAGGTACAGACTGATAATCTGGAACCTTAACAGTGTCGGAGACTTAAATGGAACTTCAGAATGACTTATGGAGAGGTAGTTGTGTTTGTTTAATGCTTGTTTGAATTGGGCAGAATTTTACGTTTCATACGGAGGAGTCAATAATTATTACTTATGAAGTTAGCAGACCCTCTTTTCCATAAACATAACCATCACAAAGTGCAAGTAATTGTCATAATTTAGGCCAGAGGTCCCAAAAACATACAATTGGTTATTCCCATTCATTTATTGCAATCCAACCTTGTTTTGTCCGGTTCTTCTTGTAGTAATGCTAGTATTAAACACCACCTCTAATAAGACACCAAAATATATCCTCGACGGTCCACTTTATGCAGCGGTCGGTTGTAGACCGTAAGATTAAGGAAATTGGATTTGCTGCTATTAAAGAAAGCACGCATTTATACTATCTTAAAAATTGAGATTTTAGTTTTTGTTGTATAATTTAAAATATTGATTGTTTGATCTTGATCGTCGAACGACTATCGAAGTTTGAATGCATGGTCCTCTTAACTGTTGGGAAGTGTTATCCAAGATTAAGAGAGGAAATTTCTCGCTTATAATTTAACTTTCTTTAAGTTAGTTGAGCTGTAAAACCAGATATAGAGGATTTAAGTTTATCTAACAAGGTTAGTCTAAGTGGAAGTATGTCAAATCGGAAAATGAGCAGAATATAGTGGAGAAAAATTGTTTTGATCACTTTAGGCTATTTTTGGTTGAATTGAAATTTTTTAAGAGAATTAGAGTTCTAAGCAATTCAAATGTTTCAATTGAATTTGTCAACAAAAAAAAATGTTTCAATTGAATTCTCTTTATTTTAAAATTTTTTGGTCAAATAAAAAAATTAAATTAAAAGCATAAATTTATATAGTGAAAAGTGGGTTAAAATGAGAATTTTGGAATTTTTAGGTCAAAGGTAAAATTTGAAATGGTTGAGGGATCAATTTGAAAATTACAAAAAATAGGAACTAATCTGCAATTTATTAAAAAGTTTGGGGTTTATTTGAAAATTATAAGCGCCAATTTTAAAATTTCTAAGGAATATATATATGGACTACAACCTTAAAGAATTGGTCCCTATATTTTTGTTACAAATTTTGCTAATTGATCTTTATAAATTTTCAAAATAAATAATTTGCAAGTTAGTCCTTATAAATTTTCATATTTTATAAATTGATATCTATTATTTTTTATATTTTGAAATTGGTCCCTATCTGAAATTTCACATTTGAGCCAAGACTTTTAATTTTTTTATTGTGGATCAGTTCTTATTATATATTTATACTAATCTCTCAAAAAAAATATATAATAGTCCAACAGTGTATAAAGAATGAAGAATTTTATTACTCTATCCAAACAACAAAATGCAAAAAGGAAGGGAGTTCCATGGAAGTATTTGAATTGCCATGAATTCTAATTTTCCAACAATTTACAATTAATTCATCCAAAAACACTCTTAGTAACAGTGCTAGAAAATCCTACCTTTTGTTTGTTACTAACATCTTCACTCGTATGCTATTATAATATATAGGAAGAAACTATAAATTCCAAATATGTAAAGGAAAAAAAAATAAAAATTGAAAGTTCAATTAGTGAATTGTCAAGTTTCGCAATATCTAAATCCCTTAGGTATAGGACTTCACTCGTATATCCCAAATGTCGTGATTTTCTCCATCAAAGATAAAGAAGCAGCTTGTGAATTATTGTTAATCTAGTTTTCATTTATATGTCTTGAAGGAAGGCAACTCTTGTACCAGTATGTCGGTTCTTGAAAAAAATAAAAAATAAAATGTTAAAATACTACTCCCTCCAAAATATAAGCAAAAGTTAGTCAAACTAAATTGATGTATTTAGTTCAAAATTTGGTCCAAATAATACTTAAGGAGTTTCACCTAATCCTAATGAAATGAGTTTAGTTGCTTGAATTTTGACATCATTCTATTATCATGACGTGTATTAATCACTTCGTTACTTTCCTAGCGAAATTTCACTTCTCATGAATAATTGTATGATTGGGTAGAAATTAAAAGCAAACACACCTAAATGACTAATGAATTACAAACCCACTATTTATTTTAATCGACTCAATCTAACAATAACCTAGAACATAACCAAATTAAGACTCGAAAACCCTAAGAACCTTCATATTATCGAGAGTTATTATCTCTTCCTCTCGCCCTTGAGATCAACTTTATCTTTTCACATATTTATAGAGATGATAATCATTGTGCACCAATACACATGCATCCCTTTGAGGAGCTCTTCCATAATACAATATGGTTTTCCCAACTTTGGTTTTTATTAATTTGTTTGAGGTTTTGGTTCTGGTTTCCTATGTTTGTTCCTTTTTCTTTTAATAATATTTTTGGCGTGCTGCTGATGATCGTTTGTTTGCTTTATTGATACCAATCTAGTTGAGATGATCAATTGAGTTATTGTGATGCCATAACATACCAATTTTGCTTAAAAAAATACAAAAACAAATGTCTACTTGGTAAGCACAAAAAACGTGCTTAAAATACAAGATAAAATAGTTTTGTTCTATCAGCCACTGTAATTTTTATTTGCCTAAAAATAGCATTAAAAAACTAATTTTGAATAATCTATTACAGCACTTAACAATAATGGCTATAGCCTATATTAGTTTATCATCTCTCCTTCAACCTACCATACACCAGTTATTTATAGTCATTTAACAATGTATAATATGCATATATAGCCTAATTGTTCATGTAAAATTTCACATAAAACAAAAGAAAAAGTGGCATACAGTTTTTATAAACAGATAAAACAGTAAACGAAAAGGAACTTATCATAGTAAAACATTTCATTTCCATCATGGTATAGTGAAGACAAAAACAGCGGGAAAAATGGTCATGAAACAACTCAAGATTCCTTTTGGCACCTCAATTGTAGGTACTATTTCTTCAAATTTAATCAATTGATGTTTGTTTGCACCCTAATTGGGAACCTTTTATTGGTATGGAGTTACTTCACAAATTCACAGTATTTGAATTTTAGAACGCAAAAAATAAAAATAAGGCAATTTTTTTTTTTTAAGGTAACTTATACGAAGACTTTTGGTGCTGCTGAATTATTTTGACTTTAATTTTTTGTCAAGCATCGGTGATTTGACTACATTCACTCACATGAAGTGACTGATGGGTCCCCCTATGCATTTCACCTAAGCCCTAAATAAACATGTCTTTTTGACAATGTAGTGGCTTACATCGGGTTGTTATACAAGTAATAATTATTTTGCTTGTTATGTAGTGGTAATAATAATTAAGAAATTGGTATGTCTTGGATTGAATTTGAGGGTGTTTGTGTCTAAGCATATAGGATGTGGTAATAATAATAATAAAGTAAAGTTGTGTTATTTTGAAACACAAAGTTTATATCAAATGTTGATGAAAAATTAGATAGTTAAAATATGTGATTAATTATTTTGGTAGATAGTTAATAACTATAATAAGATATTGCAAGTCATTATATACATCCCCAAATGTTTGGATGTGTCAAATAAAATATATTTACTTAAGTCTCAACCGTGTGAATATGGTGATTTGCCCTAATTGTGTGATTGTGGATACAACAACCCTAAGCAATTTGGGAATGTTCATGTCAAGTCAATATGTACAAATATTATAAATGTTAATAAGTTTTTTGTGGATAAGATGAAAGAAAAGTGTAAATAAAAAGTTACTCTAGTCCAAGAAAATAAATATTTCAAGAATGGTAGTAGTAAAAACTTGTTTATCGATCCAGAAGTCCTAGTTCAACTGGTAAAATACCGAAATTGTTAGGCCGGATGCCATGATCGGGGTTCGAACCCTGATACCTCCACTTGTATGTGAGAATTTATAATGGCTATATCATTTCATCTATTAAAAAAAAAAAAAAAAACTTGCTTATCTAAGTGGCTCAAACCAAATGGGACCAAGTCTCCACTTTGACGACACCAAATGACCAACCTATCAAAGCAAAGGCCATATCACACTCCTATCAACATTTTATGTATTGATTAACCAATTAATAATTTTAAATGTAAAAGAATGAGAGGGGTGTGTTCATGAAGTCAGCCCATACAGAAGACCCCACATGATTGGACCAAAGATGGGGCCCAAAAGGTTTTTTTTAGAGGGAGTCACAGAAAATGACCAAATATTTCATTTCTATGATAAAAGCTGTGACCTAAAAAGCAAAAGAAGCCATTAGGAACTAGAAAGAATAAGAAGATTGATATGAATTGTAAATCATAAAGAAAACACAAAAGATAAAAGCAATCAGATTAGGAGGGGGACAAAGTGGAAGGATGTTACTCCCATTATTGTAAAGTTTAGAAAAGAAAATATTCTCATTTGACTTTAAGTATATCTCTTTGTTGCTTCTTTAAAAAAAAATAAAGTATATCTCATTGTACCTATATATTTAGTAAAAGAATACCATTTACATTGTTTATTCATTTTTGACCAAGCATTTTTCATCCACATGCCACTACTTCTGTTGTTTTTGGCTTTTTAGGGTTGACTAAAATAATTAAAAAAGTTTCCTTATCATGCGCTAATCTCTCCCTGGTAAATTAATTTTTTGAATTATTGAGTGACTTGTAATAAGATCATTTTTATAAGTTAATATTATCTCGGGATAAAAAAAAAAATGATGGTATCTTATTGTTACTGATACACAATCTAATAGATTCGCCCACATTGATTTAAATCAGACTCCAACTAAATCCACGAGACTTTGGTTTGAACCATTATTGGCTACAATTACAAAGTTGTTTTTAGTTTTTTTTTTGGACCAAAAAGTTGATTTAATTAATTTTATCAGCTGGGTTTGTGTTAACTTCTATAAGTGCATGTTAAGAGTAGTTTTGGAACGTCTCATTAAAAATGTTTTGAGGCAATATTCATAACATGCATAGATTCATCATCATTCGTGTACTCTTACAGTGGAGAATAATTGGTTTATGATATCATAAAGAATTTAATTGATATGCATTTATCGATAGTGAAGAAAAAAAACTGCACATATTAATAAATAATACCTAAATTTATCTACTGCTTAAAAAACGAAATAGGAATGAAAATCCAAAATAATATGCCGACAAAATACATGAAAACGTGAAAGGGTTTTCCCATGTTGGAAGTCAATTTCATTTACCTTTTGTATATATATGGACATTAGCTGTTGGTTAATTTAGCAAACAGCAAAAAAGAAGTTGTATTATGAATTGTCTCTCCCATATTTTAGTAAGGGTTCGGTCATAAAAAAAGCATGCTTAAAAATATTTGGGTCTTTATGGTCCATCTAGGTTATCTAGAATTTAACTTCGAACCGATCCATAGTGGTAAGACCAAACTTAATAATATATATACATTCAAAAACTAAGTGAGTCGGTCATATAGCTTATTTATTTAGTTAGAGCCATCGAACAAGAGAGGGTCGTCACCATCTATTTGATTTAAATTGTGTGTACAATAATCACAAGAACTCATGCCTTTGAATATATTCTCTCTGTCTCTCACCATTTAGTTTTATTGGCCTTGGGTTTTATGTTCCTCCAACTTCTTATATCTTTTCTTTTATATTTAATATATTTTTGTGCATTGTTCATTAGTTTCGGTTAACAATGCCAACTGTACTTGCGATGAGTACATCAATAGATACCTCGTCTGGTGTGTGTCAGGCGAGTAATATGAAAGTGGTTACTTGTGAATGCCAAGACTAAGATTTATACCTACGAGAGGTATTTGTATTTTTTATTTATATAATGCTTTCGAAATTTGATTATTTTTGTCGTTACAATTTAATTAATTCGCATCATCTTGCATTTTAAAATATGAGGTTATTTTCCCTTAAAAAAAAAATGAGGTTATTTATAAAAGTGAAGTGTTTGATGATTGTATTGATCGTAATTTGGCGAGTTCTTTGCTTACCTTTCTCTAGATTTGGACGAGATATGTTCGTTCAAGATAAAAAAGATGAGGAATTGGTTGAGGATGATTGTGAAGTGGACGAAGCTTTATCCATCCCATCTTCATTACCTTTCACCTTAACTTTGATGTGCTTGCTTAACGGGCAATCGTTTTGAACTTTGTATTTTGTCATTAGCCTTACTATATTGTATTGCCCAACCATCAATAGAAGAATCATGCTCTTTATTCAAATGGTTTCGCTCATTCCCAAGTGAAATGACCAAAATACTCTTACGTGATTTAAGTTACGCTAGTGTATAATTTACTAGGGTTAACTCACGCCAGTGTTAATTTAAAAAACTAAAGCGTGAGTTAACTCACGTTACAAAATATGCATTTTTTTCGAATTTATTTAAATGGTAATATAAATAATTATTCAAATGGTAATATAAATAATATACATGCTAACAATATAAATGGTAATATAAATTCTCAACAATTACATAATAACACATCATTTTATTAATACCTTGATACAATTACATAATACATTATTTGATACATTTTATTGGAATAAAATAAATATGCTTCTTTGAGATAAAAATAAACCAACTTTAGGGTAACAGAGTATTAAGGTCGGTGGTAAAAGAGAGCAGCCTTCTTGGGGTAAAAAGACATTATCCCTTAAAGGTAAATGTAAGTGTGGTTCTTTTTATACCCCAAGAAAGAGTCTTTTTACCCACAGTAAAAAGTTTTTGGGGTAAAAAGAAGCATATTTACTTTTACCCCAAGGGTTGACCTCTTTGTGCCCCAAGTAAGTTGCCATATTTTACCCCCTCCCTTGACCTTTTTTTACCACTAAGTTGGCCCCAAAAAAGCTAAAAAAATATAAAGAGTGAGGAGGATAAGAGAAGACGTGGTGTGAGGAAAGTGAGTTTTGCAGGGGTATTTATAGTGAGAAATGGGTATCATAGGTTTTGTTAGTACTAAATGCAGTCAAAAGAGTAGGAAAAACGTGTAGAAATTAGTTAAATTGAAGGTAGAATAACTGACCAACTTCAAAAAAACGTGTTCTTGGACTTAAACCACCGGCCAACCTAGTGTGAGTTAAGTCACGCTAGTGTTAGCCTTGGCCTGAGTTAACTCACGCTGGTTCTTTGCGCACCAAACCAGACAGGCAGTAGCTACTGCCTTGTTCCTTGTTAAGCTTCATTCCTTCGTTCGTTCATACATAGGAATAACCATTCATTCATTCAACCAAAACTCATAATTTAGAATAAAGAATAAAATCGAGAAAAAAAAAGCAGCGTATTGAATAAACTCGAAAAAAAAGTGAACAAATAAACTCAGGGTAAATTCGAATAAATAAATACTAATTAAATTCAGCGTGAATTTGAATAAAAATTACGTATTGAATAAATTCGAATAAAAGTTACATTACATTACATTAAATTACATTTGGGAATCCAACTTTCAACTACAACAATTATCTTACCTATGAATGGGGTAAATTCAAACTTGTCAAACAGCAGCTCTCAAGCATTCACCCGGAAGTTTTATTGTTTCATTCCAAAGGTTAAATTCTTGTTGGTCTTGGTTTTAAATGATAGTATCCAAGTGCCAACGGAATGAGGTCCAGACCTTGATACTTTAATACCATCATTTAAACGAAGCCAACAAGAATTTAACCTTTTGAATGGAACAAAAGAACTTCCGGGTGAATGCTTGGGAACTGCCGTTTGACAAGTTTGAATTACCCCATCCATAGAAAGATAATTGTTGTAGTTGGAAGGTGCATTCCCGAATTTAATGACGATCTTCTGGCGGAATCAAACTTTTGATAATATCTTCAGTTGATCTCAGCAACATTACACGCATATTGATCCACTGGAACATGTTGTGCTCCCAAAACATGCTCGTCACGTTTTCGTCGTTCTCTAACTCCACCCAAGTGAATGATACTCTCCCCTCGTCGAGCGTTGGACGTTTATACTGAACGTTTTCCACTCTCCTTGTGTCTCCGGGGTTGACTCCTTGGTTGAATTCATTCAGTTCATCCTTGAGTCCTCTGAACGTTACACCAAGGCACCGAACCTTCAATCTATGAGGTTCTCCGCCGTTGAATTGTGCATGAACGTCGATCCACCCGGCCATTGTTTCAAATCTACACAATAAGAAATTAAAAACAATCAATGAAAAACGCATTCAAACATTTCATAAACATAAACATGATAAGTACAACATAAACATGATAACCTAAAAATGATAACTACAACATAAACATGCAAACATCAAAATAATTAAGCAATATTACTCATTTGCATGTAACATTGTATCATATCTTGAAGAAAAAAAAATTAAACAAACCCTAAATCTAAAAAAATTCAATCTAAGTGTAAAAAATCTAACATAATCATGCAAACATCTAAACATCATAACAGTTAAGCACTATAAGTCATTTGCATGTAACATTCTATCATTTCTTGCAAAAAAAATTAAAATTTTAACAAAACACTAAACCTAAAAAATTCTAGATTAAATGAAAAAATCTATCATACCAACATAATTTAAGTGAAAGCTTACTTGTTCTTGTTGTTAGAGTGTTGTTTGATTTGAAGTTGAAGGGATTTTGAAGTTGGGTAATTTGAGAGAGAATTGAGATTTGAGTGTGTTTTGAAAATGGAATGAGGCTCTGCCTGGGCTAATAACAGCACGTAGCGTGAGTTAACTCACGCTACGTGACTTAAGTCACGCTACGTGATTTAACGCACGCTACTTTTATAACTAGCGTGGGTTAACTCACGCTACGTGACTTAAGTCACGTAAGGTCATTTTAGTCATTTACTTTAAGAATGAGCAAAACCGTTTGGGTAAAGAGCAGGATTCTTAATAGAATCATGTGTTGAAAACAAAACATGGTATAATGGACTAATGAAAATCCAGCTTTCAAGTATGTCAAATTAGAAAGAAATGTAGTCAGTTTTCTCAATGCAACATATGAACCAATACCGATTTGTTGATGCTAAATCATTTAGTTATACATCAGATCCAATTATATTTGTATTGCATAACAAATTTGAAAACTAAAATTAGACCAATTATAAGTAAAAACGAAGACCATGAGAGTTTAATACACGTCTAAAAGTGATAACTTCAACAAATACTAGAACTGTGTGATCAAATTGAACCGCAACAACCACAATTTAGAATACAAAATCAAATTATGAGAGACAATGTAGACATATACTAGTAATTGAAAACAAAACTTTCAACCAAGCATTCTTTTATTTCAAAAAGTAGACGAATAACATGTGAAGCAAATCGCCTTAATTCACCAGAGAATATGAGACTTCAAACTCAAACATTGTACTTGTTCAAAAACTCTATGAATACATGAAGATTGGGTTTCATTCCATTCCACCGTTTTTTTTACAATCCAAACAATAGAACATAACATTTGATTTCATTTTGTCTCATTCCACCAATTCAAATATAATCTTGATAAATTTGGTCGTCCTCTCTTTCTCACTCGCATCCATATGTGTTTCTCAAACCCTGTCTCACTGTAGAATTTTATAGAAAATATTTGATATATAAGCATCAATTATGAATAGACGACAAAATTAAAATAAACTGAAGTTAAAAACATTGATCATATCCAACGCTATTTTGGAGTTTCTTTATAGACTATTCTATGAATTATAAAGGTAGCGTGAAGGTAAAATTAAAAGAAAAATATAATTATCAATGTTGCTTCGTATTCAACATATTTTATTTATAATAAATGTTTATGGTGAGTGGATGATGCTCTAGTCTAAAGTAAAAAAGACCTTGGTGTTTAAGGAATACCCATACATAGTTTTACATTTACCTTTTTTTAAGGACACTATCCGACACTCTTTTAGAAGTTATAAATATAGTTTTATAATTGTTGCGAGATGCTTAAAAAGTATGGTGATAAGAGAGAATGCTCAACTTTCACTCTAAACAAAATTATAATTATACTAATAGGTAACCTTTTTTCATAATATAATCAATAATATTTTAACAAAAGTTTCTTCTCGAATGATGGTGGATTTTGTTAAAGAAACTCACATCAGATAAGAAATGGCATGACTATGTGTTTATAAGTGGGGGCAATCATCACCTCATAAGTCGATTTTGTGGGGTTGCGTTAGTCTCAACCACGATTTTTAAGATGGTATCTAGAGTCTTTTGAGAGACAACCATGATCCGTGTTTACCCGGTTGAACCACTGTCTTCCGATGAGAAAAAAATTCGGCAAACCGTGTTTTCAACTACGGTTTGCTACTCCTTCATTGTCGTGTCAATTTTTGGCATTAATAGTCATCACGAACCACCACAGCCGCCACTCATTCCAATGAATTTTCTGGAAATAAACTTCACCATCCGAATCGGAATACCAAATCCGACCAACAACCAAATTCTTCGCTGCCGAAAACCCTCCACGCGCACTCACACGCTACCCATTTACCCAGTGTGTTGACCCACACGCCACCACTCTACACCGCTCCTGAGTGCGCGTTCTGCCATCTTTTCGGACACAGTTTTTGCCGACTGACTTAGAATTCTTCCCTGGTTTCATGTTTGGTCTCCGTTTTCGGTGTTGATCCACGAAAATACGTGCTTCTGTTCAAACAACTTGTTTTTTTTCATCTATTCACAAGTTGTTTAATTTTTTCGCTTAGTCGATCACCATGCCTGACACTTCTCCATCTATCACTTACCACTTTTGATGCAAACAAAAGTATATTTACTAACTACGTCACATCTCCCCTTCCGGTTGAATAATTGAACGGGTCAAATTACGACAGTTGGTATGGTGACATAACATTGTGGATTGAAGGTCAAAAATATAAAGACCATCTCACAAAATTGATTGAGAAGGTGCCTACAGGTGAGAAATCAACGTGGAAGAAGATTGATGCTCATTTGTTCAATGTCATTAAGTCAACACTTCATCCAGACATCAAACCGATCTTCCGTCCTCGTGTCACATGTGAGTCTGTTTGGAGTCAGGCTAAGAAACTTTATACTAATGACATACAACGTATCTATGAAATATGTCACCGAATGGTGAACATCATTCGTTCAAAGACAATATATGGTTCTATCAATACGTATATTGGTAATGTTCACACTGCACTTAATGAATTTAATGAGCTCCTCCCCTTACCGTCAATAATCCCACTCAACAAGTGAAGGAGCATAAGCAACACAACATGTTCTTCATGCTACTAGCTCCTTATGGCTTACCGCCCGAGCACTCTACCGTCCGTGATCAAATTTTGGCGTCTGTTAATGTTCCAGATATGGATATTGCCACATCCATCCTTCTTCAAGTGCCAGCAAAGTATTCCACCGAGCAATCTACAACTCTTGCCCCAATGGATACAGCTTCCCTTAAATATGTTGGTAATAATAATTTGAACCACTCTCGAGGAGGTTCATCCAAGTCTCGTCCCAAATGTGATCATTGTAATCGATTCAGACTCAATATTGACTGTTGTTAAAAGTTGCATGGTAAGCGTCAAGTGAATACGGCCCAGGTAAATCCTCCTTCTGACAATGATCAAGCAACATCTAAAACTGCTACAAAGATTTTCAAAGGTGGTATTAGAGCCTCCTCCAATATCCATTGGGTCACCTTTTATCAGGTTCTTGCTATCGAACCACCCGCCATTTATATCCACGCTTTAGAGGTTGAGTCATGAGCGTGAGGGGATGTGTTAAAGATTCACACATCGGATAAGAGATGACATGACAATATGGTTATAAGTGGGGGAAATGCTCACCTTACAAACTGATTTTGTGGGATTGTGTTAGATCCAACCACAATTTCTAAGAATAAAATAAGATGTGGGCGTAAATTTTGCAGCTACACCATAAGATTATTTTAGTTTTTTTCTCAATAAATTTGATCATTCACCGTCTCTCTCTGTTGTTTTCCTTCTCAAACTCTATTTCATTCTAAATTTTAATGGAAGATATTTGATAGATAAGCACCAGTTGTATACAACATACAAAGTTCAAAAAAATAAAGATAAAAACATTGACTCATATCCAACACTATTTCAGGAGTTCTAAGGATAGTTTTTGGACAATGCTAAATAATAAACGATTAAATATATTTTTTGTCCGTGTAAATATATCAACCTTCATTTTTAGCCTATCCAAAAAATTACTTCAAATTTTGATCCCTCTGAATTTCCAAATACCAATATAGTCCTTGCTTTTAACAAAATTTTATGTCACATGTTTCAAATGACTTTCTTCGATGACATCTCAATCATAATATCTTAAAATATTATTAATTTAATACTAAAAATAGGCTATATGAAAAGAAGAAGAAAAAAACAAAGTGATAAGAAATGAATTAGGAATTTTAAAGGTAGTTTGTGGACAATGTTAGTAAATGATTAAATATGTTTTTTGTCTCTTTATATATACCAACTTTCATTCTAAAAAATCCCTTCTAATTTTGGTATGTCTAAAATTTTAGTTACCAATTTTTTTTTTCTTCGGTAAACCAGGAGATAGGGAAGGCATCACGGAGAAGCAACGACATCCCAACTAGGTTGGCACCCCGATGAACTCCTATCGTATGCCGCCAATCTCAAAATTTATTAAAAAAAGGGGAAAAATACAAGAGGGGGGACTAGGCCAAAACCCTCAGAAAAAATAAAAAGAAACGAAAAAACGACAAACAAAAGAAACATAAAAAATTAACAATTGCCTACGGATATCTAATCCGAGGTAAACCACAACAGTCCGCATAAAAACCTACTAAAAATAATCAAAAGGTTCAACCAAGAACTCATGCTTTTGGTTTCGGAATTACCAAACCCACGAACAATCCAAGACAGCAATATCATTGATTAGTTATCACCCGTTGAACGGGTTGTGGTAGGCTTACCAGAATTGGTCTTTTTAAGGTGTTGCTTCTGTTTTCTTGTTAACACGGGGAGAAAAGGCTCCTCTGCGGATTTTTGATCATATTCTTTAAAACGGTGCCATAGTTCCAAATCTTGTTGAATTCTAGCGCTACTATGAATATTAGTAACAATGTGTTGCGCTACACCCTCTTGAAAGCTGATCTCGGTTACATCAACATCAACAAGAGACTCATCCGAAAGATCAATATTTGCATTAGGGTCTGCCACTATAGATGAGACATCTAAAGTCCGGACCGACATTAAAATTGGCTCATCATTAATAATTTCAGTACGAACAATTTCATCTGTAACATTATTAAGTTGCATACTGAAAGAATCTTGCGACAAAATAGTATTGTTTACCGTGGCTGTCTGAGTAGGTATATCACTTGTCTTCTTTAATCCTTGTTTTTAACAAAAATTCAAGACGCGTGTTCCAAGTGATTTTTTTCGATGAAATCTCATTCATAAGATCTTAAAATCATTAATTTAATACCGAAAAGAAAAAAAGATCAAAGTTATAAGGAGGGACAAAGTTCGATTTTTTTTTGTTTTGTTTTTGCATCGGTTTCCGACCCACCAATGTTGGGCGACTAATCTGTCTCATGCGTAGAGGCATGCACACTAGCCAAATGTTGTTCCCCTTGGAGCCCAAGCACCTTGGTTAAGTTCGATTTCTATTCGAGAGAAACTATACTATTAATTAACATTTTCTTAATTGACCAACATTTAATTTTGAATTTCAACACAAGACTCTTCTCCAAATTATAATCAATAGTCAATTTATTTAATATTTAAAAATTAAATGAAACACTGTATGGGTTTGAATTTTCAACGATATTACAAACTAAATTCATTGTATTTTTTCTCTCTATAAATTTGGTCGTTCTCTGCATCTCTTACTCACACACAATCGTCTTTGTTTTAGTTTCTCAAACCCTATCTCACCCTAGTTTCTCAAAACTTTTTTTTGCAAGCATTACTTCAAAGATTAGAAAAAGGTGTGCACGTATTTGTATTATCTAGGTTTCAACTTTATCTTGTGTTTTTTTTATACTCTATAGTGTTTATTTTTCTTTTGAAATTTTTTATTGATTGGTAGTTAATTTTTCTCAATATAGTTTTTCAAAAATTCACAACAAAATCAAAAGAAAAATGAGAGGTTTTGAACTATAACTTGTCTAATTCTGGTATGAACTTTAAACCCTGAATCGAAGGTTGAATGTTCGATCTTGTAAAAATAAGCACTATAATGATTTTTGCTTCAAATTTACCATTGAATAATGCAAAAAATCAATAGTGTGTAAATCAAATTGAAATGACCAATTGAATCAGAAATTTGCCATTTCATTGGTTGGTTCAAGCACGGTTTGCTCAAAATTTGAACTAGACCAACACATGGTGAATTGTAGTTCAATCGATACATTTTGTTTCATTATTTATTTATTTTCAAATTTTTTATTTATAATTTTTATTAGTCATATGATTTAATTATGGCTCAACCGATCAAATCAATTGAACCACAAAGCTGCCATTTTTTTAGTGGTTCAACCACGGTTCACTCTGAATCTGAATCAGATCAAAACATGTTGAACCGCAGTTCAGTCGATTTATTTTTTCTTTCCTTTTTTCATTTTTTTATTAATTCTTACATCCTCCGGTCACTAATAAAAACAAAAATCTACTTTTTAGATACATTCAATTAATGATATATGTGACATATAATAAATACCACATACATCATTAATTTAATGTATCTAAAACTGAATTTTTGCTTATATTAATGACCGGATGGTGTATTTCTTAATTAGACATATGATTTAACCATGGTTCGACCGATTGAATCAACTGAACCACATAACAATGCAAAAAACATTGTTGTCAAAACCGGGTCACATTGATTTGTTGAACCATAAATCTATCGTTTAATTGGTTGGTTTAACCACAATTCATCCTAAATTTTAATCAGATCAAAATATGTTGAACCGCAATTCAACCAATCCATCTTGTTCTTTTTTCAAATTTTTATTAATACTTAATTTTTTGTTACTCAATTGATTTAACCAATTGAATCACATAGTAATTTATAAACTATTGTTCCAAAACCAGACAAGTTGATTCAATTGATTGAATAAGAGATCAACCAAAAATTGTCCATGTCAACGATTGAGTTAAGATTCAACTGACCCATTTTCTTATTCATTATTCCTTAATCACCAAATTCAAATACGATTCTATCGATCGAAACATAATAAAAAATGATTCAATCGATTGAACCAAAAACCTAAACTATTCATCGGTTTTATTTTCGGTTCGATTTTTAAAAAATGAGTCATGTTAATTTGTGCCCTAAGAACATATGTTAAGCAACCCAAAAAAGACAACTTTACATTAAGAAACATAATATATTAACTTTTAAGAAGTTAAATGCACGACTTTTTATGTGTATATTTCTTTAATATGTTTTTTAACATGTGCACAAGTTAACATTTGCCTTAAAAAATACACAAAAACAAAGGTGGTGAATGTTGAAAATGACATGAGTAGTGCAGGGCTATGTAACATGTCATTAGAAACAAACAACAAGGACAATTACGTAAATGAGTTGAACTAAAAAAGAAACCTCTGTTTTGAGAAATCGATATGCGTGCAATACAAACTCTCTCTCTCTTCCCTGACTTTATTCCCACTGTTTCAGCTCAGATCACTGTCTCATCTTTCTCTCTCTTCAAGTTTTTTGAACTCAGTTGTTGTTGTTGTTGATGTTCTTGAACAAGCTTAGGGTTTCTTTCTTCATTCATTGTTTCTTCTTCTTATAGTACCAACTACTTCAAAACTTCATTTTTCTTCAAACCATCTTTCTCTTTCTTCTTCCTCAAGCTCCATAGAGGAAGAAGAAGTACTTAAGTTAAAAGGGTCGGTACAAAGTTCAAATTTTTACAACTTTTTTATGGCTTTTACATTGGGCTTTTGCCCAAATAAAAGAAAAACGCGTAAATTTAGTTGAGAAGCTTCCAAGTCCAAAAAAAATAAATCAGTTTTTTTTACTTCTTCTAGAGATAAGACAGCAAAAATTCCGGTTTTTTTGAGACAAAAAAACATTTGCTGCCACTGGTTTTGTTGAAAACCAGAAGAGGAAATAAAAAAGAAACGGTTTTTAAGGTTGTATGAACAAGGATTTCATGTTTCACTATTTGGAACTATTGGTGTTTAGTTCAGTTTCACTTCTAAAGTTTCTGTGATACTTGGTATTTGTTCTTGTAATTGTAATTGTAATTGTATTTGTATTTGTATTTGTACTTGTATTTTGTGTGAGTAGTGTACTATAAACACAACCCTTATTTGGGGTTTTGAGAGTGTTCTGTGTTGTGTTGTGTTGTATTGTATTGTGTTGTGTTATATTGCCCCTTTTGGTTTTATTTTAGGGTGTGATTGTTTAAGGTTTTTAATTTGAGATTAGGAAGAAGATGGCTATGGCTGTTGCACAACAACAAAGAGATAACAGCATTGAGAGACACCTTGATTCGTCTGGCAAATATGTGAGGTACACTGCTGAACAGATTGAAGCTTTGGAAAAGGTTTATGTGGAATGCCCTAAGCCTAGTTCATTGAGAAGGCAACAGCTGATTCGGGAGTGCCCGGTTTTGGCCAACATTGAGCCTAAGCAGATCAAGGTTTGGTTTCAGAATAGGAGGTAATGAAGATTCTTATTCACCCTTTTTTTGTTTTGTTTTGAATTTGTATCGTGTGAGTGGTTTTGGCTTTTTTAGTTGTGTGATTTGATTTGTGGCTTTTTTGGTTTGCAGGTGTAGGGAGAAGCAGAGAAAAGAGGCTTCTCAGCTCCAGAGTGTGAACAGGAAACTTTCTGCAATGAATAAGCTGTTGATGGAGGAAAATGAGAGGCTGCAGAAGCAGGTTTCACAGCTGGTGAATGAGAACGGGTTTATGCGCCAGCAATTGCACACTGTAAGCCCTATCATTGGTCATTTTCATTCACTATTATAGTTTTTTTCCGAATTGATAATTGTCATTGTTTGGTTGAGACATGTAGTTGTTGTATGATATGATTTGGGGTTGTATTGAATGTTAATTTGTATTGTTACTGTCATGTCATTGCAGACCCCAGCAGTTCCAAATGCTGATGGTAGTGGCGTTGATTCCGCTGCTGCTACTCCTATGACTTCATTGAGAGATGCTAATAGCCCTGCAGGGTAATCTTGAAGTTCTTGATCAGAGTGCTTTTTTATTTTATTTCATTTATTTCTCTTGTTGAACTTTCTTTGATCGATCTTTGCAGATTCCTATCAATTGCGGAGGAGACATTGGCAGAGTTCCTTTCAAAGGCTACAGGAACTGCTGTCGATTGGGTCCAGATGCCTGGGATGAAGGTAGAGAATCATGCTTCTAGTGGACAATTGGTTTTTGCTTTTACAATTTTGATACTGTGATGATTGCGACGTTGAGGTTAATTTCCTTCCACTAATATCTCATACTATATTTACTTTCAACCATTGTTTGTTAGCCTGGTCCGGATTCGGTTGGGATATTTGCCATTTCTCAAGGTGGCAACGGAGTGGCAGCTCGAGCCTGTGGTCTTGTTAGTTTAGAACCTACTAAGGTAATTAAAAAGGGGACATATGGATGGATATTTTCAGTAATTTCTTTTGATATTATTTATGAAGTTTGTAAGCTATCTGAATTTTGAATTGCTGAAAAATTTCAATAGATTGTGGAGATCTTAAAAGATCGCGCAACTTGGTATCGTGATTGTCGGAGTTCAGAAGTTTTCACAATGTTCCCAGCTGGAAATGGAGGAACAATTGAACTTGTTTACACACAGGTGAAGAATCAAACGTGAATAGGATCCTTTATTTATTATATATTGAGCATTGTGCATAAACGTTTTGTTTGCTGCAGACATATGCTCCAATGACGCTGACTTCTGCTCGCGATTTCTGGACTCTAAGATACACTACAAATTTAGAAAACGGCAGTGTTGTGGTGAGTATGTTTGTTGTCAAATGCATTACTATTGTTGCATGGGATTATATATCTAGCTGCATCGATTTAATATAATCGCACTTTGGAAGGTTTGTGAAAGGTCACTGTCTGGTTCTGGTGCTGGCCCTAATGCTGCAGCCGCCTCACAGTTTGAGAGGGCTGAAATGCTCCCTAGTGGCTATTTGATTCGACCATGTGAAGGTGGAGGATCGATCATCCACATTGTAGACCACCTAAACCTGCAGGTTTGAGTTCTTGATCATTAGCTAGAATGCCTACTATATTCTTATTTTCTTTTCATATACATTAATTAACATGATTAATATTTTCTTCTAGGCATGGAGTGTGCCAGAAGTGCTGCGGCCGATCTATGAATCGTCGCAAATGGTAGCTCAGAGACTGACAATTGCGGTAAGCATAGTGTTATTAATTCACAATGTAGGATTCTATTGCAAGCTTTGGTAGACTAATGTGATCAATACAATGGTTTTGTGCAGGCACTTCGCTATATCAGACAAGTAGCTCAAGAAACAAGTGGTGAAGTGGTGTATAGCATGGGTCGGCAACCTGCAGTTCTTAGAACTTTTAGCCAACGGTTGAGCAGGTACGTCACGTGAAATAAATTTATGCCTCAAAACCTATTTCAGCCTGCCTTTTTTAGAGAATGATCTGTTGTGTTGGTAAAAATAAATTTAAACATCATTCTTGCAGAGGTTTCAATGACGCTGTCAATGGATTCAATGATGATGGCTGGTCTGTTCTGAACTGTGATGGTGCCGAGGGTGTTACTATTTCAGTGAATTCAATCAAGAATTTGAGTGGCACTTCTAATCCAGCAAGTTCCCTTTCACTCCTTGGAGGAATTGTCTGTGCAAAAGCTTCTATGTTACTCCAAGTAAGTGCGTAAATCCATTGGCATGGCACAGTAAACGGTCCTTCTATAATTTAACATTTAGTTCTTCTAATCGTTACACGGAAAGTTTTCACTTTGTTTTACTTGCAGAACACCACTCCTGCTGTTTTAGTTCGCTTTCTGAGGGAGCATCGCTCGGAGTGGGCTGATTTTAGTGTTGATGCCTTTTCTGCTGCATCACTTAAAGCTGGCTCCTACGGCTATCCTGGAATGAGGTCTACGAGGTTCACCGGCAATCAAGCAATCATGCCTCTTGGACATACAATTGAACATGAAGAGGTATGAGACATTTTTTGCTTGCTTGACCTTGACCATGTCTTCTTATGATGGTAGATGCACATTTGCTTTTGGCTAAGCTTTGGTTTATATGCTTCCTATGATTTGGTTTATACTGATTTCTGTTGTAATTCCAGATGCTAGAAATTATCCGCCTTGAAGGTCTTGCTCAAGATGATTCTTTTGTTTCTAGGGATGTTCATCTCTTACAGGTGCTTCCTCTGAGTCTTGTTATGGTTTGTTTACTTGCATGTTTATTGGTATTTTGTTGTTGCGTAATTATGATCACCATCATCATCATTTGAACAGTTATGTACTGGAATTGATGAGAATGCTGTGGGGGCTTGTTCTGAGCTCATATTTGCTCCAATTGATGACATGTTCCCAGAAGATGCTCCCTTGGTGCCTTCTGGTTTCCGCATTGTCCTGCTGAATTCTCAACCAGTTGAGTGATGTTTCTTTGTATTTGATTTTTCTCTAACCGGTACTGTTCATATATGAAGCATAGTAATCTAGTTGACGTCATATTATGTTTCAGGGTGATACAAAGAACACAACAACAGCAAATCGAACCTTGGATTTGACATCTGGTCTTGAAGTAAGCCCGGCAACAGCTCATGCTAATGGAGATGCATCGTGTCCTAACAATCGATGTGTGTTGACTGTTGCCTTCCAGTTTCCTTTTGAGAGCGGTCTGCAGGATAATGTTGCAGCCATGGCACGTCAGTATGTCCGGCGTGTAGTTTCCGCCGTGCAGGCGGTTGCAACGGCTATATCTCCATCCAGCGTTAACACTTCTGGTGGAGCAAAACTCTCCCCTGGCACTCCAGAAGCAGTTACACTAGCTCAATGGATCTGCCAGAGTTATAGGTAAAGTCTGCATGAATCTCTGATGTTCTCTTTCAAAGTTTCTAACATGATTCTCTATTTACCTCTCTTTCTATATCTCTTGTCCGAAAGCAGTCATTATCTGGGGGCACAACTGCTGAGATCTGATTCTCTTATTGGTGATATGCTACTGAAACATTTGTGGCATCATCCAGATGCTATTTTATGCTGTTCTTTGAAGGTATGTCCATGATCTCATTTTATGGTACAATTGAATCTGAAAGTGTATAAATGATATAGTACTTCAAAGATTTTAATGTAACTTCTCTATCCTGTTTGGTTTTGCAGCAAGTGCCTGTATTCATCTTTGCTAACCAGGCTGGCCTTGACATGTTGGAAACAACTCTAGTGGCTCTACAAGATATCACACTGGACAAAATATTTGATGAGTCTGCACGCAAGAATTTGATTGCATATTTTGCAAAGTTAATGCAGCAGGTAATATCCTCGAGTTTGGCATCATTAGCTTAGTTTTTTTTTATCGTTACAACCTCAAATTTGTTTTAAACAACACGCTATGCTCTTGAAAACTAAATGGCTGAATTGTTGCATGCGTATTTTTTCCGTTCAGGGATTTGCCTGTATGCCAGCTGGGATCTGCATGTCAACAATGGGGCGACATGCATCATATGATCAAGCTGTCGCGTGGAAAGTGCATGCTGAAGATAACAATGTTCATTGCTTGGCTTTCTCATTCATTAATTGGTCATTTATATGACCTATTGCAGGATTTAAATCCCCACTTTTTTTTCCCACTTGTTGAATACAAAAACAAGGGTATAATCAAGGATAGAATTTTGAGAGGGAAAAAGAATTCAGTTTTTTTTTTTTAATGCACATTACAAGATCATGTTTGGATCATTTTCATTGAATTAGTTTTGTTACTTTGGTACTTAGACCAAAATGATTTGATCTTGTAAAATTTTGTTCGTACTAGAATTTAATAAAATGAAGTGGGGATTTTGATGACATAGATTTTGTATGCTTGCGTTTCGTTTGTTTGTTGTAGTATCTGACAACTCATGTAAGAACATAGTACATGGATGATGCATGCAAATAAAGTGAGTGCTAACTTAAAAAACAGATAATTAATTTGATGATGTTAAAGAAGTTTGTCTTATTGTGCATTGTAGGGTATGTGTGTTACAATCATATGTGGGGGTACTTGTTAGCAACTCCATATATAACATGACCCTCATTATGTCGTTTTGTTGGTCATTGTTGGAAATGAAGTACCTACCTCCCTCTATAACTGAGGCATGGAAATCCATTTTCATATATAGGCAAATATTAGTGGTTAATTTGTTAGGGGAAAGGTGAATCTCTTAGCAGCATAAGTCGAATCCTAGATCTCCTTTAAACTTCTTTGGTGTCCATATAAATAGATGTCTCAATCAACAAATGGTCTGTCATACATTGGTCGAAATTCTCTTCATTTTTTTGCCCCCCTCTATTTTTCCATTATATATCTAGGTTTTGGAAATATTTTTTTTTTGAACAAATCAAAATGGGATTATATAAACAAAACCATAGCAATTTTCAAGCACAAGGTGTGCCTAAAAACTGCTACCAAGAGTACAAAGTCTGCCAAAAGGCTATAGAAACAATCGGTGAATTAGCCAATACCTAAACAAGTCATAGGATTTTAAAAATATAAATGTAATAATGCGATATTTAGTAATTTTTTATACGATTAAAAACTCTTCAAACGTTGTACCAAAAAAAAGCTCTTTAAAACTATAGTGATGGAGATTGAATACCTTATTACATGATCAAGGGTTCACTTATATACAAACATGTTGGTTTCAAGGCTATTATCAAAGGAGTACCATTTTGTATGTACTTAATACCTAACAATGAATTAGTGTTGCTTGTTCAAAAAAAAAAAATGAATTAGTGTTGCTTTTTGGGTGCTTCTTATGTTGGATTTTTCTTGTGTGTTTAAATCCTAACAATGATGGTTGCTCAATAGGCTCATTGGATTACTTACAGATCCTTAAACTAATTGGGTGATAATTTCTTATCAGCAGTTTTTTGTGTAAACTTCAATCAGATCGTAGCCAACGATCGACTTTTTCATAAAATGTAAACAATTTTAGCGGTCTATTGAACAGCCATCTCTAAGTATTGGTACTTTTATTGTGAGGTGGGTCACACTAATGGATATTTATAGTTGAATGGATTATGACTTTGGTGGATTAATGCACTCCTTATATCTCCTTCATTGAAGATCAAACAAAACTTAAACCAAATACTTTTATGCACTTATAACCATTTGTCTAACCATTTGTTGCGTCAAATGAAGTCCAAATCTCACAAAATACGGAGGACACACATTGCTAGCATATTTATGCACAAACCTCAAGAACATACATTACCGGTTTCTACAACAGTATAAACTTTCAACAAAATTTAATTTATGGAGTAAAATCAAACCATATTCAACCATTGTAATATTTGATCTCACATTAAATAAAAGTTGCTTCCATACAACTACGACAATACACCATCCATATCCACAATAGACCTAGTGCCAAAGTGCCATCCACAAAATCACTGAAACTGTTCATTTTGTTTCAGTGATTTGTCTAGGGCGTTATCGGACACGTCCTTTGACTAGAAAGTTGCAATCATGAGTAGTATAAAGAATATTCAGTTGGACCAAACTGAATATTAGACGTTATTTCAGTTTGTAGGAGTCTTTTATCTTCTTTTTTTCTCAGCTCTTCGATGAGGTTTACTTGTACTGGAAGAATATCATATTTCCAATTCTTATCACCAATTATACAACTCTATTTCGAAATTTCTTTTCCTACGAATCTAAGCTTTAAATCCGTAGAGTACTTATTTCATATTTTCACTCACACCCACTTTATTTCTTCTAGGCACATGACATTGATATCCGTCATAATCAATACTATGCTGATTCCATGGCTTTACGTGTAAGTGAGCTTATGTTTCAAGTTCCAAGTCTAATCCTATTTTCATCACGCACATTCTTTGATTTGTCTGTAATCTTATCGTCATGACTCATGATGCACTTGCTCATTTGACCTTGTATTGAAGCCATACACCATAAGTTATAAGTTTGCACTGAAAAGACATTTATCAACAAGTCATTTTTAATCAAATGAGTTTACAAGACATAAATTATAAGCTTAAAATTTGATCTTACCAATCAGACCCTTAGTATTAACACTATTACAAAGTCGATCGATCCAAACAATTCAACAAAAAAATTCTTATGAGAATTTTTTTGGCTTGAAACGGACTAGGTAGCACAAAGCACGACAATATAGGAAGGTTATGGTTTAAGAGCGCAAGTTAAAAAAGTATCATCAGAAAGAAAAAAACTGAAGTGCACGACAAAATATTTGTTTGAAGCACACGAATGAATTAATTTGTTGTCATGAGTCTCTTAATTTTGATTTTAATTACTCCAAATAACCGGGGTAAAATCTCTTATTTTTACAATTTAATTTAGGGTTAACGGTTTTTTACCTCCGTAATATAGATCATTTTCGATTTTTCTCCTGTAAAATTTTCTTTTTAGATTTCATCCTTGTAATTTGATGTTTTTTTGTTTTGGACCTTCATGAATTTTGACGGTATAAAATTGATGATATGGCAAGGGTAGACCGACATTTGTTTAAATTACAGGAGAGGTAAACCGAAATTTCCACAAATTACAGAAGTTGAAATTTGTCATGAAGATCCAAAACCAAATAAATTTCAAATTACAATGACGAAATCAAAAAAAAAATATTTTACAAAGAAAAAACCGAAAATGACTTATATATTACAAAAAATAAAGTACTATTAACCCTTTAATTTAATATGTTGGCACCCAAGTGTCATGCAACTCGTGCATCAAGCCTTTCGAGCCATACAAGATTTATTTTACAAAAGTTGTACAAGTTATTAATGCAACAAATGATATTTATACACAAGAGAGGAAAATTTTATGGGAGGAGAGATAAAAAGATAATGAAATGTTAAATGAGTTCGTAGAATTTAGAAATATTCATTTATTATTGTTGTAAAGTTAATGAGAGATGCAATGATCATATGTGTCCTAAAATTTTCTCAATAATTCAGGCCAATTATAGATAGTGGTGGTGTTGAAAAGACTTCTGGTTTAATGGATTTTAGAGACATTATTTTGAAATATGATAATGATAAAGAAAATGAAAATACGGAACGGTTGAAAACTTGAAATTGAACTGTATGACTAGACGGGGAACAGAGAATATGATGGCGACGACATATGCATGAGACGTATGTCCCTCCACGTCCACGTACATTCGAGCCTCCAATTTTGTGTCATGTGTAAATGTTAATCGTTTATAATTTTCTAATAATAGTATTTAATATCATTCAATCTCTCAAACTCAACACTTCATGTTAATTTTTTTAAATATGACTCATTAATTATTGAGTCCCTTTTTTTAGTATGGTTTTACTGTTAAGGTTGGATTTCTTAATATGATAATCAACATTGCTCATTTAACGTCAAATAATTCATGTTTGATTAATTTTAAATATTTTTTAAAATGAATATTGTCTTATATTTCATGTTTAATTGATTTTTAAGTATTTTTTTTAAAAATGAATTTTGTCCCTTTTTTTTAGTACCTTAAAAATATGGTTTTTACGGTTAAGGTTGGATTTCTTAATATGATATTCAACAATCAACACTGCTCATTTAACGTCAGATAATTCATGTTTAACTAATTTTAAATATTTTTTTAAAATGAATTTTGTCTTATATTTCATGTTTAATTGATTTTTAAGTATTTTTTTAAAAATGAATTTTGTCCCTTTTTTTTAGTACCTTAAAAATATGGTTTTTACGGTTAAGGTTGGATTTCTTAATATGATATTCAACAATCAACACTGCTCATTTAACGTCAGATAATTCATGTTTAACTAATTTTAAATATTTTTTAAAATGAATTTTGTCTTATATTTCATGTTTAATTGATTTTTAAGTATTTTTTTAAAAATGAATTTTGTCCCTTTTTTTAGTACCTTAAAAATATGGTTTTTACGGTTAAGGTTGGATTTCTTAATATGATATTTAACAATCAACACTGCTCATTTAACGTCAGATAATTCATGTTTAACTAATTTTTAAATGAATTTTGTCTTATATTTCATGTTTAATTGATTTTTAAGTATTTTTTTAAAAATGAATTTTGTCTCACTAAAATTTAAATCGATAAGAGTTTTAATCAAAAAGACTAGATAATTAGATGAAAGAGTCATGTAATAGGTATTGCGTTATTAAACACTTTATCTATTCAACATGAGACTTATAATACTCTAACGCATTTTATCTATTGTTGTCTGTGATGTCTCTCACTCTATCGACGTTGATTTGTTGACAACCATTTTTTTTATTTGACGACTTCATTAACAAATCATTATTCAAAGATGAACCCTAATAGAACTTATGAGTGGCCATTTATGTAGTTCAACTTTCAATGTAAACATAATTTATTGAACTTAAGTCAATTAGAGTTGAACTAAAAATGAATCCATTAGACATAATAACCTTATACACATTAAATACTTTTATCTGCTCAATGTGAGACTCTTAATATATATATATATATATATATATATATATATATATATATATATATATATATATATCACATTTTCTCACAAGTCAAAACTGTATATGAATTATCATAAAAAACACGATCCTTCAAAAAAAAATCATAAAAAATATGAGAATGCAATACTATAATATTTTTCCCCTACATTCCCGGAGGTAATACTTTGTGAGTCATACCAATTAAATATGGATGCCTCTTTTAAGTAAGATTCAAACATTAGTTTTACACACCTTAAAAATCTAGTCTTTTCCGCTAGACCTAATGCTCGTTGGTGCAATAATATATATTATTTTCCATATTAAATGTTATATTGCCTAAAGAAAAATGTCTCAAAATAAACCTCACTTTATATTTTTTCATGTAACATCAATTAATTTATTCTCCTTTCAAAAAATCAATTAATTTGTTCTCCTTTCTAATTAATTGCAATCAAACTAATAGTATATACATCATATCAAGTTAATTATGCTTCTTAATAGCAAAAGAAAAAGTTAAATATGCTTCATTAGAAACCTATCACAATATTTATTTTTTATTTATCACAATGATTGATACTTGGTTAATAAGCAGAACATCTAGGTTTAAGAAAGTCGTTTTAAGTTCTTTATGAGATATATCATTTAGTATATATGTTGGTCAAATAGAAATTCACCACGCCTTTCAACTCCTGCGCATCCGAACCCAGACCATCCTCAAACCTTACCCTATTATTGTTGTGGAGTCCTTAAAACTTATCCATGTTGTCAAACCTACCATCGTCTTGTTTGTCTTGTCATCTTAAAGTCGGTTGCATTGCTTTATGACATTGCGATCTCACCACATTCCATGAATCTCTTTCCCTAGTGTTTTACTCACCATAAAATCTCGTTTCCCTAAAAGTTTATCGCTGTCAAAGATCGATGACCGACGACGTGACAACCTTTGGTCGTGCCTAGAGTTTCCACTCTCTCTAACCCACCCTCTCTCTAAACATTTTAGAATCCTTGCAAAGATTATCCAACCAAAAGTATAATTTGACAATTGGTTTGGAAATTTGATATTGATGACAACTACTTTGTCAAGTGTGATTATCACATTTCCTAGTCATAATGAGCAATTAAGTGACAATTTGCATAAGGACTTAATATGGAACAATGTCGTATCTCTCAAATTGTCGCTATTTACTTTGAGAGTTATTAATAAAAGGATTACAACAAAGGATGATTGATGTGCCGTGGAGTGGTGCCTCCAGGTTCACTGTTGTGTTCAGATGTTTGTAGGAAAGAGGAAGCTATCAATCGTCTTTTCCTAAAGTGTAATTTATTCAATAATATTTGGTATCATTCTATTTGTATTGGTCATGCGGTTATGTAACGAGGGTCTTTGGTCATGCTCTCATATTTTTTTTTATCTTGTTTTTGTAATCGACTATTATCCCTTTCAGGCATATCTTATTCTTCTAAAGTTTTTTTTTTTAATATAGATCCCTTTTGTCTTCTTAAAAAAACACATAGTTAATAAGGAATATTTTATAAAATTATTATACCTGAGCATTTTTCTAATCAGACATTCTTTGTGCGCAATCACAAAGATTACTCTCTCAGATCACACCGATAAAACATCAAAACTCCCAATGAAAAATAATTAAAATTGTTGCCTTTACCATTCATTATTGAATTCGAACACGAAACCTCTTATTAAGATATAATTATTCATTTATTTGTATATATTTTATCAAATTCCCATTCATATGGAATGATAACCGTCTAAAATGATGAGATCGAAAGAGAATAATATGTCTCTTAAGTATAGCTCGATTGATACCTTCATAATCATTGTTATGTAGAGGTCGGAGTTTAAATTCCAGATTCTCTATTTTTTCACATTTATCGTACGTAAGTTTAACAATTAAACTACTTTGATAAAAAAAAAAGAGAAATAAAGAGAGTCATATAATAGATGATTAGACACTTTCTATGATACACTCAAATTCGAGTGTAATGGCACACTCGGTCTTTAAATTAATATTGAAATGAGTTTTTTTTTACAAAATAGATATATTTTTTATAGTTCATAATTATAATAATTAAATCTTATTGACCAATAGTGTTGCCAAAATTAAATTAAATTTGAATGAAATTTTTTGAGGAAATTTTAATGATTTTTTTATTACTTATATTAGTGAAAATTGATTATTTTTATGATAAAATATAAGAAAAGTTTAGCACAATTCTTCTTGGTAACGTTCCAATTTTATCAGATGTTCCCAAAGAAACAATACGATTCATATAAACTATGAAATGATATTTGTAAGAATTGTTTAGTCTATTAATGAAACTACGAGCAATTATTTTGGTGGAACTCGTTAACAAACTTAATTGTTTATTATATTTTTTAAATTTTGAATGAATATGAAATGAAAAAAAATGTAAAAATGATGAGATTGAAAGAGCAATATAATAGCATTATTGTTAAGCGTGGGATGTGCAGTGTGGCAATTCCGGAGTACCTCATTTGTACTTTAGCGTTAATATCATTTTTCATTTTCATTTTTTTTCTCTCTCTTCTCTTTCATAATTCATTCGATCTTCACGGCCTCGCTTCTTTTCGATCTCTTCTTCCACCAAATTAGGGTTTACAGAACTTGACCTAGATTTCCCAATCCCCAATTCCAGATCTCTTCCTTCATGTTTTGGAAACTCGCTTCTCTCTCTGCTTCCTCCCCCGTGAGTACTTCAATTTGCTTTCGCCACTTCAATTATAATTTCAATTTTACTTACTTTCCCAATTTCAATTTCTAATTACCACCGATTAATTCATTCTTATTTTATTATTATGCTAATTGCCTCATCTTAATTATCTTTATTTCCGTTTTTTCGTTCCATTTTAACTGTATTATAGCAACTTATAGATGATATGATATGAGGATCTTAATTGGAAAATTTTGAATTGTTTTAGCAAATTAATTGATTCATTTTTTTTTTCTTTCAGTAAATGGTACTTAAATCTTGTCATATTTTATGGGATGTTAGAATTATAATGTGTATATTGAACAATGAAAAGCCCTTGAGCTTTAAGTAGTGTTTGGATGATTTCTATTTGAAAATTCATTAATCATGATTTGGGGTAAATCTAGTTTTGTGTAAGTTTTTGCCTAAGTTCTGACTTATGCAAACAGTGTTTGCAATTTACTATTTACTATGAAGCACATACACAGCACGAACACCGGATAGGATACGACACTGACATGATACAATTGAATGTAACATGTGTCAGAGTTGTGTTTGGGTCGGATAGTGACACTGACTCGTATCAGACACCGGTCACGCCTTAAATCAGAAGTGTCGGTGTTAGAAAAGTTTTTTACTCTCACGTAGCACAAAACTTGAACGCCTTAAATGGAGTTTTATGATTGAACGCCTTGAAACTGATGTCCAAATTTTTTATGAGGGTAACTTAATCGAGAATTGAAGTATTAACTCTCACGTAGCACGAAACTTGCACAGCTTATTTTCTTATTTCACTGTTTCCTTCTTTGTGACTGTTCAAGTGCACTTTTGACATTGCCTGTGTTGTGCAGGTGGAGGCTATATTAGACAAGGATAATTTCACTTTAGAAGAGCTTCTAGATGAAGAGGAAGTAATCCAAGAATGCAAGGCCTTAAACAGCCGTCTTATCAACTTGTATGTTTCCATTTCATTTGAACCTATGAAATTTTATTCATTTTCCTGACAAGATTAACAGTTTTGTGCATTTTATTTTGAGCAAATCAACATTTTAGCCCTGGAAATTGTATGAATCGGTTAATTTAGTTCCTCAAATTTGCAAACTAGCAATTTTGTTCCTAAAAATTGAACATCAGTCAATTTAGTCCCCTTTCCAAATTTAGCATCATTGTTTCAAAGGCTCTATGTTTGTCTCTCGATGCAGCAAGAGACTATTCAAATCAATAAAGTCTTTCCTTAGTTTATATGGATGTTTGCAAAAGATATATTTTGGTGGAAGGACTAAATTGATTGATGTTCTTTAGTTAAGGGATTAATCGCTGTTTCAAAAATTTGAGGGACTAAATTGCCCGGTTCTTACAATTTGGGGATTGAAATGCTCATTTACTACTTTTATTTTTTACAACTGTCCTATTTTTTGTAAAAAGGGCAAACCTAGTGTCGTCAAATAACTTCCACAACAATACCCGTCAAAGGGCCATATTTATTGTGGTTTATTGTAGGCATTTTTGTGACTGGTCCGTGATTCAAAACTGTGATATCTTAGTCACATAGCAAATCCAACCATCGCGTCAAGGCTCTCCTTTGCATTTGTTCAATGTATATGTTTGTGATAGTTGGAATTGAATAAGTACACAAAGCACTATATGGATACGCAATCATCAAAACAATTCAACAAAAAATAATTGATAATTTGCTATTTTTTCCCTTTTAGTTTGAGAGATCCAGCCCAGGTTGAGCAATTGTTACACTACATTATCGAAGAACCACCACAGGATGCTGAAAGTAAACGGACCTTCAAGTATGCAGCTGTTACATAGTTTTTTCTGCAATAGAACTTTAATTAATCATTTCATCTTTCTTGGTACTATCTGATTATTATTTGACTGTAATTTAGGTTTCCGTTCATTGCCTGTGAGATTTTTACATGTGAAATTGATGTCATCTTGAAGACTTTGGTAGATGAAGAAGAGGTTTATACTTCACTCTGTTTGTTACTCTATTTTTTGATTGAAGCTGTATACATATGCTTTGCTTGTATTGATTTCCTCCTTTTATTCTTGCAATTTCAGCTGATGAACTTGTTATTCTCCTTTTTGGAGCCTAATCGTTCCCATAGTGCCTTGTTGGCTGGCTACTTTAGCAAGGTATATGTTACATAAAAGTTGAACTTTAATCTGCGTGAAATTTTGTCAATCTGCTTATCTTATAATATGTAACCAATTACTTGATGCTGCTTTCTTATGCCTTTTTGCAGGTTGTTGTTTGCCTAATGATTCGAAAGACGGTATCACTTATGAATTATGTTCAGGTAAGTTAAAAATTACACTCATAGAGTACATTTGTATATTGCTTATTCTATTTGATATTTTTAATATCACGGAGACAGAAAAACTCAACCATTATGATGTATGTTACGTAGTCTCTTTGTGAACTTTTCATTCACGATTCAGTATACTTTTTGCAGGCCCATCAGAATGTTTTTCGCCAATTGGTTGATTTGATTGGTATCACATCCATTATGGAGGTAAACTTTTATATTTCGGTTCTTGATCATAATTTATAACAATACTGTGACCTTGCTGATATGTAAGGATGGATTCTGAGATTCGATCATTGGACAGGTTTTGGTACGATTAGTAGGTGCTGATGACCATGTGTATCCCAATTTTATGGATGTGATGCAATGGTTGTCTGAGAGCAACCTGCTTGAGATGATTGTTGATAAATTAAGTCCATCTGTAAGTGAACTATCTATCCAAGTTTATGCTCTTTGAGCCAGCTTTACATGTTAGCCATATGATATGATGCATTTTCACATAGCTGTAAGCCATCCGGACATGTTTTAGCTGCATGATGCATATTCCCTTAGATGTATCCCATCGAAACATGTTTAATGAGCTTATTGGAGGTCACAGTCTTTGATTTTGGGTTTTTCCTACTCCACAAGCTTTAAATTGTTCAGATTAATGATTACTAACGGTGTCATGAGTTTGCCCCTGGAAGTTCATTTTTCTGTTTCATAAAGAAGTTATTAATTAAAAGTCCAATGTAGTGACTCATTTTCTGTTTCATAAAGAAGTTATTAATGAAAAGACCAATGTAGTGACTCACTTTTTGTATGTGTTTGAATTATATAGGCTATTCAATGCCCTGTATTTTTAAGCATATTATCTTACAGCTTTTTTCTCCCCTATTAAACCAGTGTCCTGCTGAAGTTAATGCCAATGCAGCTGAAACATTATGTACAATAACACGAAATGCCTCATCTACTCTAGCAATTAAACTCTCAAGCCCAAGGTTTGCATCGGAAAGCTTCATGGTTTTTCTGTTGATGTCTCTGAAATAATTATTATATATTTTATATGAACATGCAGTTCCGTCGCAAAAATTTTGGCCTATGCACTGGAAGATTCGCAATCGAAGTCTAGCCTTGTGAACTCACTTTCAGTGTGTATTTCTTTGTTGGATCCGAAAAGATCTTCTGTATCATCGCCCCTTTTTCATTCATTCCGAAGCCAACACATGTATGAGCCACATATTCCTGTAAATCCAGAGACAATTGGTGCAATGCTCCCTAAACTCAGTAAGTGGGATTTAATGTTGTCTTTTAATATCTGTTGTCAATAGTTTATATGTTCAATTGGTCATCACCCAAGCTTTCGATTTTGGTGTAAAACCTGTTATTTCAAATGTTATGGTACGAAATCTGTCAATTTATTGTCCACATCACATCATCAGGGCTTTCCTTTGTGCAGGTGAGTTGCTAATGCTTTTGAATGTGTCATCTGATGAGAAAGTATTGCCTACAACATATGGAGAATTGAGACCTCCACTTGGGAAGCATAGATTAAAGGTTAGTTTCAATGATTTCCCCCATCAAGTGTTGGGGAGTTGCTATGGTGCCCACCCTACATAATCCGTGGTTTCAAACATCTTTTATTGGTATATCCTTATTGTTTACAAATTCATTGAATATTGTTAGGTGATAAGAAAATCTTTTTATAACGTCTTAATATTATGTTGAGTATCTTGTTTATTCTTAGTATTAGTTTCATAGTTGTTACCTTGAATTGTTTGTCTCTATTTCTAAGCTGTACATTTTTTTTTTCGTTTCAGATTGTCGAGTTCATGGCAGTCCTCTTAAAAACCGGAAATGAAGCTGCAGAAAAGGAAATGGTCAACTCAGGAACCATTCAACGAGTTATTGATCTTTTTTTCGAGTAAGTAAATATTAAATTTCTTTTATTTGACAGACTAGTGGATGTTAAAAAAAAACATTGATATCTTTTGTGAGTCGGGATATTACTTATTTTTACTGGTAACATACTTTTTTTTAACTATTCTGTGTGATCTACTAATGCAGGTATCCATATAATAATTCACTACACCATCATGTAGAAAGTATTGTCTTATCATGTTTGGAGAGTAAAACTGATGGCGTTGTTGATCATCTTCTGCGAGATTGTGATTTAATTGGAAGGGTTATCCAAGCAGATAAACAATCTGTTCTCTCTTCCGACATAAATCTGGTACATGGATGCTTTAAACTGATAAATATGACGTTGCCATAGTCATTTCTGTAATTGAGATTAAATTATCTTGATTTTCCTAATATTTTTATGAATTTAGAAGGGAAAAGAAAACACTCCTAAGATGTAGGGAGAGAACCAATATGTAGTTCACACTTCACAGCTTTTCATGACATTGAGTATACTGGAACCAATTCACTAAACTTGTGTTATTTTTCAGCCAACTGTACCTGCTGCTGGAAAACCGGCACCACGGGCAGGAAACATTGGCCATATTACACGAATTGTTAACAAAATTATTCACTTGGCACACAGTCGAAGCCGCGTACTGACATGTCTTCAGGTTAGCTGTTAATGAAAGTTTCACGATTCACAGTTATTTTGTACTATTGGTGTTAATATATTAAAATATGTTAATAATGCCTTGAATTGCTATCCTTGACCATTCTGCTTAGAAATTGTTAAATTTGCTTATAGACTTGTTTGGAATAAGCTTGTGGTAGTGTCTATTGTTATTAGTATCCCTCCTCTAAAGCTTGTTTTGTCAAAGATTGAGTTCCTGATATGCATAGTACACCTTAGTTGTTTTTTTATTGACATTGACATCAACATCACAGTTCACGTAATACACCTTATCCAGCTTTTGGTGTGTCTCGTGTTAACATTCTTCCCATGCTGTTTCTTATCTCTTAATTTTATTTCATATATATTGAATTGTGGACCAGCAAACATGTAATTAAAAACAAATGAATTTTCACGCATCTAAACGATAAAGCCTCTGGTAGTTGAATTAGCCTTGCATTGCATCATAGAGACTAGGCCCACGAGGCTGAACTTCCATGTTTAATTTGTCGGGATAGATTTTTTCTTATATATTTTAATGTGGTGTTCTTAACATGCAGGAAAATAGTGAGTGGAGTGAATGGCAAGCTACCGTGCTTCAGGACCGTAATGTGGTTGAGAATGTTAACCGTTGGGCGTGTGGGTAAGCTCAGTTCTCATTTATTTTGATCTAAATCCGTAGCAACATTTTACAAGGAGGGTGGAGTTTTTTTTTCTTTTCTTTTCCCATGCATAAAGTCTTTGTTGGATGTGTTGAATTGGTTGTAGTACTGTAATTGTAAGCGGCTAGGCCACACCCTTACATGGTTGGTCTTGTGAGCCAGTTATCTTGACTAATAAGGGTTTGGGACTTGATATTCAATAAATAACTTTAGAAATATAGAGAAGTAATTTTAATTGTAATGTTATATATGATTTTGACTATGTTGATGTGAGAAGCCGTTAGTTATGATAATGATGGGTATATATGATATGTTTCCGTCATATCATATTCTATCATAAAGATGTAATACCTATAATATGGACTATCCACTTTTTCATTTTAGTAACTCAAGTGAAGTCACAATCCTTGGTTGATCCTTTTATGTTTTAGTTTTGTGATCTCTTTGTTGTGAGTTCTGTCTTATTTTGATTTTTCTTTTGATTTTTCCTTTTCCTGTGCAGACGCCCGACTGCTTTACAAGATAGGATGAGGGATAGTGATGACGACGACATTCATGACAGAGACTATGATGTTGCAGCTTTAGCCAATAATTTGAGTCAGGCCTTTAGATATAAAATTTATGGGAACGAGGATAATGAAGAGGTTTGTAGTAGTTGGCCTCCTCTTCCCCTCTGCAATTCATGCATATTACTAATTTTGTATGTGCATTTTTAAATCCTGTACTTTTTAAGTTAGCTTCCCAGATTTTCCTTTTTAGTTGAGCACTGCAACTTAAATGCTGGACCAATGTTTTGATTGTCTTTGTTGCAGGAACGTGGCAACCATGATCGAGATGATGAGGTACTAGTTTTGGTTTATTCTCGGAAGCTGTTCTAAATTCATTTGGTTGATTGTGTGATTTTTTTAAGAATTCGTGTCACCAAGTCATAGCCAAATTGGTTTGGGTCTAAAACACCTGGGAATACTTGGCTTTTTGGTTACTAATTTGATAGCAAATTTATCTGTTGTATGAAATGCAGGATGTCTACTTCAATGACGACTCTGCTCAAGTAGTCATATCGTCCCTTAGACTCGGTGATGACCAGGGGAGGTGAGTCTGTTTCTTTTGTCACATAATTTGTAAATTTGTTAGAATATGATTGTCATGCGGGTTAATCAATCAGAGTATTATTTTCAAGCAAATTTGTAGACTGGTGTTTGCCTTTGATAAATAAGTGAAATAATATTAGAAGAGGGCTAGCAACACTCACTCTATCACTCTTTTGAACATTATTTTAATGGGTGAAATTCCTAGTTTCCTGAATGCTTCATCTTCCACATGATATCCATTGTATAATTATTATTTTTTCGGAAAACTTCAAGACGACTGCATAGTAGTAGGTCATGTAAGAATGAGTTATGTACTAGATATTGCATAGACAACATACTCTAATAGATCCTTCGTTAACTTGCAAATTTCTTATAGATCCTGTAATGGGTGATTTCTTGATTATCACCTGATCATATTTCCAGTTTTCCAGTATAGCTGTCGGAAAATTAGTTGGTTAAAAACGTTCACATTTGGTTATAGAAGTAGAACACGTTCTTTCATTTCTTTAAGCACCGAATATGTTTCGGTTTTAGTTTTCTACTTCATGTATGTTTCAGTTTTAGTTTTCTACTTCATGTTGTCACTTCGGTAATTTTTTGTTCTCATGTTATTCTTATCCATCATATTCAAAAATTATATCATGGGTTGGCTATGCAATCAAAATGGACAGCATAAGGAAACCACGGGTTTCATGTTTTGAATCACTGCAATATAGTTTTCAATTGATGCTTAGATGTACATTAGAATTTTATAGACTTACTCAATTTTGAAATATAATTATTGTTGACAGTTTTAATGAGAATCACATAATTATTGCTTAAACCAAAATAATAATTATGTATCTGTTTTACATGCTATCTCCATATGGACATGTTTTTGTTTATTCTTTCATGTATATTGAGAATTAGAAAATATTCAATAGCTTCATTTGCCCACTTAATTCTGTTGTATGGATGTTACACAAATTTTATGTGAATCTGTTGATGTGTAGTACTTAACATTTGGTTCTCAATATAAGAAAATAACACCTTTTCTTTCAGTAGCCTGTTTACGAACTCCAACTGGTTTGCATTCCAAGACGACAGAATGGGTGATGCAAATGGAGGCACAGCATCATCGGAGATGATGGATGAGATAAACTTGAACGGTGCTGCTAATGGTGGTAACAGTGACGATGAGGTAGTGGTTGGAGAGGATGAAGAATTGGATGAAAGCAAAAATACTATGAATGACACATCTAGCTCTAGCACAAACTTCTTCAGTGGATTACCAGGTAACAATTCCGGGAATGGAGGCGCTTTGAACTTTGAAAGTGAAAAGGCAGGTGCTGCTAATGATATGGGTTTCTTCAGATTTGAGGCATCAGACAAGGAAGAGAGTTTTGGTGATAGGCCTTTGCCTGATTGGGTGGGATGGGGTGAACCTTCAGATATGCAAGTTACTGGTGCAAGCATGAATCCCTTTGTGGATCATGATGAGTCTGGTAGCATCCTTTCTACTAAGCCTCAAATAGGTAGCCCTAATTCTAGTTCTCCAAAAGCAGAATCTGTTTTATCTAATGGTTCGCCAACTAGTAAAGATTTGATTGACGGGGTTGGTGACTCAACTCAAAGATCAGCAGCTTTACCATCACTATTTGAGGAAGATGTTGAATTTGTAGGCGTAGAGTTAGAAGGTACTGAGAAAGCTATGGAACAGGCTCTGAAAGAGGGGATAGTCGGGGAAGCAGGACCGTTGAAAAGAAATGTGTCCCCTAAAGCGGCAGAAAAGGAAAATGCCGAAGACGGCAACCCAGGGATGAAGGAATTCAACGATGCGAATTACTGGAGGGTTGACCAAGAGGTTGCTGTTCTGGAGTGATGAGCATAATGGTGGTAAATCATGCTTTTTGCTGTATGGGAAGTTGGACATCAACAACATCAATGGACCTGATTCTTGGTTTGCAGGGGCACGAATGCAGCAAACTAATGTACAGTATAATTTTGTTTCAATTATGTCCTATTTCTTTTCACGCTTACTAGATATTGAGCTTGTTTATTATTTTAAGTTTTGCTTTTATCTTGTAAGTGAGTAATTTAATTTTATGGGGGTTTCCCACATTTATCGAATTCGCTCTGCTCTTTGTTTTTGGCTCATTTCCACGTTGATGCTAATGAGCTATCGTGTATTTGGCTGGTTCTAAATGTTTGCTGGAGCAGAGGGTTTATTTCTACCTTCTATGTGACTTGTACGTTTGTATGGTTAAACTGAAATTCCGCATAACATTGGTAAAGGTACAATGTGTCCGAAACAATTTACCAACATTATTTAAAATTTTTCTTTCCAATGTAACAGTGTATTTTTTATATAGTTTGACATTGAATCTTCTATTTGTCACATGGATTTACCAGTATATTTTCAATTAATTATCCAAAATACAATTTCCCTGCCACCTGCTATAAACACATCTGTTATCATAATCTGGAAGCTTTTGACGTTAAGTTGCATTTTTGACATTCAATTATGTCTTTCATGTGACGTTTAATCCACTAACTATATGTTCTGAAATTTAGTTTCTATATGGCTCAATGATGAATTCTATATCTGATAATATCTTGAAACATGAGAATTCGACTTTATTCAGTATATGAAGAAGACTAAGGAGTTAGAGAAGAAAGCTGCTGTTGTATATGTGAAAAGGTCACACTGGATATGATTAGATGAAGAATCTCGTGCCTTATATATTGTATGTGTGTCAAGTATGAGCTTGAAGTTTAAAATTGGGTGAAAAATTAAATATTGGACAACATGTAAGTGAGTCGGTTGATATACCAATTATCTTATGATTTTAAGTGAAGATATGTTGTTCATGATATTTATGTTTGCTCTTAATTCAATGAGGTTGAGAAGTTGTTGCTCCAATTTGAAAATATTTGGACGGAATTTTTTCCCACACTACATTTCTCAAAAACTATACATGTGTTTGGATTTGTATTTCTGAACAATTATAAATATCCTTTATTTTTCTTTTACTCGTACAAAAATACTTTATTTGGTTGTTGATAAAAATATAAATATACGTGTATATCCTAGAAGGTTCTAACAGAATCGAAGGGATGAGGCTCGTTCAGCCAATGAGAGAAAAGAACCAGAACCTTCGAATTTAGGCCCATCCTATAAAAAGCAAACTACCAACGCAGAAGAAAACTATCAGAGAAATCGAACGAAGAAGATGATAGAGGTGGTTTTGAACGATCGGTTAGGGAAGAAGGTACGTGTGAAATGCAATGAAGATGATACAATCGGTGATTTGAAGAAGCTTGTTGCGGCACAAACAGGTACAAGACCTGACAAGATTAGGATCCAGAAATGGTATACAATCTACAAAGATCACATCACTCTCTCTGATTACGAGATTCATGATGGCATGGGCCTCGAACTCTACTATAACTAATTTTCTTTTTCTTCTTATTATTACTTTATGTTTTAATTTGGAGGTAAATTCCTCTCTTATTTGTACCATTGATTAGAGAATGACATAATTTCGGTGTATGTGTTGAAAACTATAATTTTAATTTCTTTGTTATTGTACAATCCACCAAAAGTGTCTTTGTATGAACACCACTTAATAGTTTAGTTTATTTTCATTCAAAACGACAAAATTTACAGTTTTTACGTTTACCAAACTAATATTCAGCTCGTCTGAAAATGTATTTGAGAACAAAATAATAATTTTCGTTACTAAAAATTAAACACTTCGTCTACAAATCCTAGCTTATCTAGTAAAAATACCTACATTGTTAGGCATGACGATGTGACATGTTGTTCGAACCTCAACGCCTCTATTTGTGTATGCGGTAGCTTTACCATTTCGTCTAACTATCGAAAAAAGAAAGTACTCCATTGTCAACTCTTCCAAGTTCCAACACCCTCTTTAGCTCCTTATTTTCGTTCTGAACATGTCATCCTGCTTCACATCCTCAATCTCTCCAACCCAATTTTATTCATTGTTAAATAAATTCACACCCAAACGAAAGTGCAAGAACAACCCTTGTGTCACAGGTAGAATAGTTCTAGCCAAAACAAGCAACATAAAGTGAGTTGCACTATTCTTAGCATTAGGAACATATACAATGGTGTCATTGTGCTATGTGACCAAATGACTCCAATTTTAATTTTTGTCAATATGAGGAAGATGAAGATCCAGTAGGCTTTTTAATTTTGGGTGAAACATAAACAAGGTTAGTGTTAGGGTCAGATAGAACGGTTTCGCCATAGGAGAAATGACCACATTGAGGTTTAAATCGTAGAGAGAACGAAGGTGGAATAGGAAATTAGTATATACAAGACATGAGGGGAGTGACGACTGACAAGGGCGAAAAGACAATTTGAACCATTTGGCGAAGCGAATAAACTGTTGTTTGGGTGATGATGTTTGCAAAATGTTGGATCTCTCCTAACTCAAAGTGTTCTTAGTAAATCTATCGATCAATATAGTTTTATTAAATTTTAAAATTAGATCGAGAATTGAACTAATCTAACTTGTTTCTTTCGGTTCAATTTTTTTAACTGAACCAAAAAAGATCGGATAATTTTCAGTTTAGTTGGTTTGATTTTTCAGGTTCATCGATCTTGTTTGAACCGGTTATGCTCCTACAAATATTGCATTGAAAGAAAAAACTAGTATGTCAAGGGCATTAGTTAAAAATAGAGTACTTGAGAGATTCACCGTTCTAACTAGAGGTGAACAAAACCTGGTATTTCATTGCGAACATGTCCTAATCCGCAAGCAATGAGTCTGGTTTGACGTGAACCCACAAAAACTGGGACAAAAGGTCATCCAAGACTTGGCATTAATGGCATGGTGAAAAGAGGAAAACTAATGTAGGACTGCCCAGTTTTGTTCTAAAGCCATTGGATTAATCGTACAATAATTTTGGATTGCATAAAATCTATCTGATTACGGTTTGACCGATTTATTTCAGAAATTAAACAATCCAAAGGACGCATGAAGCTATTGCCATGTCAACATATCCTTGTCGTTGTGGTGGTGTTTAATTAGCTTTATATTCTTACCTTCAATTGTTACACCTTGACTCGTCTTACATACACCTTACAATAACCTCTAGCTTGATCAACTATTGGAGAAAGTGTTTTAAACAAAAAAATTGAGAAGACCATACTAAAAAAAATAGTTCATCATCAATTTCTTGCCTATCGTTTCAATGTTAACATTGAAAAGGATATTGATATCCATTGGAAAACCTTGCCAGCTAGGTCTCTACCTATATCCTACTAATTTTAATTTAAATACTCCCTCCGTTTTAAAATATAAGCAAAATTCACTTTTTAGGTTCATTCATTTAATGATGTATGTGGTTCATATTATGGACCACATACATCATTAAATGAATGAACCTAAAAAGTGAATTTTGCTTATATTTTGAAACGGAGGGAGTATATACTTTTATGGGAAATGCGCACTTGTTAAGAAGTTTAAAGAGCAAAATTTTGTCTTGGGAATGATGTATTCATCACATTGAAAGTTTAAAAAGTAATTTTATCCACATAAAATTTGTAAATTACTTCTATTTTTGAATCCTTAACTAGTGCCCTAAGGGTATTGGTTAATAAGACCCTACTTTTATTAGTTGTTTCATATTGCAAAAAAAATTAAGATCCTGCTAACACGTGTCCTTAATGCACTTGTTAAAAAAAACCAAAAGTAGTATTTTTGCATTAGAAACTATAATTTTTTTTTTAGAAAAGAAACTATAATTTTTAAACTCTTAAAAAGTTGAATTCTTCATTTTTCATTAATTTCCACCACAATATTTCAATTTTTTGTTCTCTTACCAAAGACACTCTCTAGCATTTACCTTTTTCTATATAGATTATGCTAACAAGTATGCTAGAAATTTTATCTTGAACATATAAACCTACCACATGTAAAAATAATAATTACACAAACCAAACAACGCATAACCCAACATTAAAATAGATTTTAAGTGAGCTCTAGGTATTTCTAGCCAAAAGTAATGGATTAATATATCCTGATACGGAGTAGGCCAAAGAGGTTGGTTGTGTTGGACATCACTTCGTTGTCTCGAAAGCGAGGGTTGTGTTCCTATGTTTAGTGGGAGTAGATAGGTAGTGAGATCGAAAAATTGTGTATCTTTAGGGAGTTTGGCTTAGTTTATTTATAATGGAGGGGAATGCCAGGAAGATTGATCACGTACTATTATCATGACGATCTTCAGCTGGATTCCCCTTGTATGTTTTTTGACTGTTGAGGCAATGAATGGAGATGGAACTTTAAAGTTTTAGAAGATCTGTTAAGGTCGACCTTCAAAGAGATCCTGAATGAGTTGAATCTTTAATTCTCGACAAGTTGAGCTATTGGTCCAACTCAAAACATATCCCATGATTAGTAAGATATATATACAAAGGCAAACATTTTCAACCGATATATATTTTGTAGTACATACTCCAATATTTATGTGAATCTAAGGTTAACAAATTTTGTTGATAGATGATCATACACAAAAAATTACATCACTAATCATCAATAATGATAATAGATTTCTTTAATTTTGTATAATGCAAATGTCTTTATGTCTTTACATAATCTAAAGACTATAAACTAATATTAAAAAAGTAAACGTCCTTTTTATGTTACCCACGGTTAATTGTGGGATATTTAGAAACCTACTTCACTTGTAGTGAATACGAAATAAAGAGATGAGCATTGCAATGCCGTAAAAATGGAAAAATATGATGAAGGAAACGTTGGATGCTAAAATGGGAAGATGCCTCCTTATTCCAATGCAAAGAAAACAAGCTCCATAAACTATGGCTTTGTAACTGAAAACAAGGAAATTCAACTCCTCGGAACAAGCATTCTTTGTCTTTGTAGTAGTACTTACTTTGTGAATTGGGCATGCTTCCATAATTTTCTTCTTATTTTGGACACACACTTCCAATGCTTGCCCCCTTGACCAATTGACTAGTATTATTACTACTAATGTTTACCTAATTTATCATCCATAAATTTCCGCAATGTACTTTGATTATGGTCAAGAGAGTGATCCCCATGCCTATCAAAACAAAAAGTTTGTGATCCCCATATATGTTACACATATAGTATGTTGAAACAAGCAAAGTCACAACACTGGTACTATATGAATATTAAGCCAATTAATGTGTTCCCAGTTTTGGTTCACAATAAGCAATCACCTTGACTCTTTTAAGAGTACATTCTTCATTCCAAAATTTTTACAGAATTAGTAATATTTTATGTTTTCTTAATTATTTAAAAAATATAATACATAAATAGTCTTTGTTTTCCATCTAAAATATTTATATAATTTTTAGGTTGCAGAAATTTATAGAGTGAGTGGATCATAACCTAATGCATGTCTTTTAACGTATAATAATTTAGTGATTTTTTAACTACGTAGTTTTAAGCTGGAATGGAGAACTAGCTCATCTATTTTTTTCTTATTAGAAAAATGTTACTACTAAAATGCAAAATTGTGCAACTGCATAAAAATGAGGAAAAAGGCTCGACCATCAAAAAGGCAACACATCACGTGAAAGTGTTTGTGAAAATTGTTGTGTTAATTTCATTTCATATTCAGCTCTCAAAATCTAACTCTAACATTGGTATTATTGGTCCGGTCCCACTCCCACGTGTGGATTGGTATAGGACTAAACAATGACCTAAACCTAATCCTAATGTTAAGGGTGGTTTTCTTGGGATTGGTATCAACAACCTGTCTCTACTAACTCACACTTCAATGTCTCACGTGCAAACAGGTTTCAATTCATCATCATGCTCATGTCACTCCATTCATATTTTATTTTTATATTTTGCTTCAAACACACGATTCAATTTTGGATGAATTGGATATCGATTGATGAGATATCATTTACCCACTCTCATGCCAGTCAAATTGTCTTTGGGCAAATTTTTATTTTCAAACAAATTACAATTCTTGCATCTATAGTATTAATAAGGCTAAACTGTATGTTTGGTTTTTTAACTATTTAGGTAGTATCGGTTTGGTCCCTTAACTAAAATTTGATTTATTTTGGTCCTTTAACTTTTCTCTGTTACATATTTTGGTTATTTTCCTTAGTTTTAATTCAAAAACGTTATGTTTTCTTCATCTTCTTATCCTCTTTTTCATCTTCATATCATCTCCATCAACATTCAACAACAAGAATCCCAGAAAAATTCCAGAAGAAAATGAAGAAAACTTAACGTTTTTGAATTAAAACTAACGGAAAGGACCAAAATATATAATGAAGAGAAGTTAAAGGACCAAAATAAATCAAATTTTAAATAGGAGACCAAACCAATACTAATTAAAAAGATAATTTAGCCTGTTAATAAGTAACGATCATGGTTTTGGATATGTTAAATGCAAGTTTGTTTGGTTATGCAATGATGAAAATATTTTTAACTAATTAATATGTACGATTGATTTAGCCAAAACCAACTTAAATATAAAGTGACTCATGTTTACTTATATTCTTTTTTGGTTACATGTTTACTTATATTCATGTTAAAAAGGATTGAATATTATATTCAATGCTAAAAATAAATTGTGGATTTAGATTTCCTACTTTGATTATGTGACCGTTATAATTTTAAGCCTTCGAATAAAAATAAAAATATTTGAGATGTTGAAATCTCAACTATGTGATCTTAAATCAATATTTGAGATTTACTACAACTTCAAACTATGTGAAAATATTACAGTAATATATAAAATATCAACGGTTGAAATATGTATAATTGTTTCAAGCTGAAAGTAACTTAAATATAAAATGATTGATTTACACTATTTGGGAGGTAACAAAATAAAGTTAATTTTATAACCCACTAGTTAAAAAGTGCAAAAATGAAACACCACAACATTAATTAAAATAAACTCCATTATTCATCAATTTGCCACCACAGCAGCAACTAGGCAAACACTATGTTTAATGACATTATCAAACAATTTGTTGATGATTAAGAAATTGACGGTGAATCACTGATGGGACGGGACTACATTATATTTATAATAATTTAGAAATTACAATGTCTTGTTGATTAAAACAGACAATACCTATATATAAAAATATGAACAATGCAATGATTTAATATATACTTTGAGAAGGTGAGATAATACTGTTGTCACGGGTGAAGAGGACCTACAAATGCTGATTATTCTAAGTATACAAATTTCAGAACAACTTTAAAAACAAAAAGGATGCTTTCATTTTCTTTGTGTTGGTTGAATTTGAAAATTTAGGAGTCAATAGTCAAAGAATTCAATGTCGTGTTTATTTTGATGGAACACATAATTCCAAATTCCAAAAAATAATTACGTAACCCTAGTTACTATATCTTCACAAGAGACAAAATCTTCCTTTTACTCCTTTACTATGTGCCTTTATTATTCATCAAATGCATATGTCATTATAGTGAATAAGAAACCATGAGAAGTAGCATACCTCAAATTATTCACATAAAAATTGAAACCCAAACAAGCTACATACCTCAAATTATTCACATAAAAATTGAAACCCAAACAAGCTACAAATGCAAGCTAGACCAAGTGGTAATAAAGTCAAAACCTAAAATAAGTAGCCAATTTCCAAAACCATAATTCCTAAACCTTACAATTAGAATATGAATCCCATTAAGGATTTATTGTAACATTGTTAGTAAATAATCACATTGTTAGCCTTCTCTTCACATCAATATCATTCAATGAATCCTCTCCTTTTAGCCAAATTCAATTAAATTTGCACAAAAAGCCAAACCTTATGTTTATATCAAGTTGTCACATTGTAACCAAAAAAGTTTTTTTTTTTTTAAGGAACATTGTAACCAAAAAAGTTGTCACATAAGTTTGAATCTCAAATTTTTAGTCGGTGCACTATACATCAATTTTACTGTAAATATCAAAGACATTTTGGGCTATTTGCCCTACAATCTTAACTTCATGTCTTGTTATTTTTTATAATGAATAAAAAAAACATCTTCATGAAAATATTTTTGAAATGATATGATTTAGAAAATTAAAGTTGTGGCTACATACTACTAATTTCCACATGGGAAATAGATGCGAAAAAATAAAGCATCTATAAAGATAATTCATGAACCAACTTGGTAGATTGAAAGTAAATTTAGAGGCTGTAATTTTATTGTATTAACAAAGACATTGTAATTAATGTGATAGCAATTCGATCAACCACAATTAAGATACACAAAACCCAATTAATGGTTTCAAATTTAAAAAAGTTGCAAATGGAAACCAAATGTTGGTTAACATTAGAATAGTAATCTCGCATGATCCAGGAAAAATAATTGTTTTCTACTACGACTGAAACAAAAATTCATAATCCAATATTTGATTAAATTTGAAGGCCTCTTTAACAAGATTATATATATCCTTCAACTTCTGAAATCATATAACAATAACAATAACTGAGATGCAATGCAACACATCTTAAACAAAGATGCTCATAGGTCCTGTCTTATTTGATGCATCTAATCCACGTTCAGCATTCCTAGTTCCTGTGATACAAACCCTGCAAATAATTCCATAAAAAATGTTAGTACCTTCATACACATCAAAAGATACTAAATAATTAAATATATAACAATGTTTTTTTATCACACCTTCTAGTATCTTTGCTGCCTGAATCCATCAGAATTGTCAATCTTTTTGCTGTCTTCATGAAGTCACTACAAAGTAATAGTTGCAACAAAAACAAACCATTAAATTAAGAACACCAATAAAATATTAATTTAATTTATACATTTAATCATAACTATTTCTAAAGTTAGACGCATGAGTGATTGTAATTAACCGACAATGTAAAAAGTTTGTGTCGACGATGCATATAAATTAAACTCATAAAATATTCATATTCGTATGGATAAAACGATGAAACAAGAAAAATACCTGAAGGGTTCTTCACCAGTTTGTTTAACAGCACCTGTTGCATCACGATAGAGTACATGACTCAACATCTCAGATCTTTCTATTCCAAACATCTTAGCCAGTTTTCTATACAGTTCTTCATAAGAACCAACACATGACAAGTCTAAGGTTCTTCCAACATCCTCTGACTCCAAGAAAACCTTACAATGACCAGTATCTAATCCAAGTTGCCAACAAAAGTCAGCACTAGCACTAGTGGTAGAAGATTTTGCTGGTGAAAACTGTTCAGAAATAGAAGATTGGGTAGTATCACTAAAAAACCACTTCTCTTTGTCCTTTTTCTTGGACAACAGCACATTATCACTAGAAGATTTTCTAGAGATTTGTTGCTCAGTGAGAATTGGTTGACCAAAAAGCAAAAATTGGTGTCTCTTATCATTATTATCAGATTTGATCTCCAAACTTCTCTTTTGAGAATTTCCTATAGTCAACAGACATGATATACTTTCTTTGCTCTTATTATCATGGTTGGTAGTTATGTTGCTAACGTTAGAAATCGTCTCGCGATTATTTGGAAACACACCTAACTGAAATTTGTTGTTGTTAAGGTGAAGATCCGATAAAGATATTCCAATTTGAGCATGCCTGGCTCCCTGTATGCCTGCGGCAGGAGCGTTATAATTATCCGAAGAAGATAGACAACACAAAGGGTTAAAAGGGTTGCCTGAAAATGTTGGTATTTGAAATTGGACAACATCGAGAGGGAAATCCGGATGTTGTGGAAAACGGAGTTTCTTCCTTGGTGGTGAGAAAGGTGCGAGATGAATCATCGACATGTTTGATACCAATTCAACCAACCATGGACTTACTCGCTTCACATTGTGTAGTAAATCTGGTTCGTCCCAAGTGACCTGCAGTTATGTTATTGCCATAAGTTCAATTAAGGTTGTCGTTGCATGACAAGCATTTCTTTATGATCAAATTGAGCTCAACTAAGGTTTGAATACAATCAAATCATCAAATGAAATCCCCTCTAGTCTTAAATATAAACGATAAGATAAATATATTTGGTCTTATATTTAGACCAAATACTTATGCATGTTTGCTTATATTACAGACCCGAGTAAACAACAAACATTAGGCATTTTAAAGTATAGAACAAGAGTATTTTTACATAGAAAAAAGCGATAAGTACAACCATAAATATATTCATGGATTAAGAACTACAAGAATTTTATTTACATAATTGTTTTTGTTTTTTTAACCATTCGCTTGTTTGAAACAATCGATAAGTACAACCATAAACAAGAGTATTTTACATATTCATGGATTAAGCACATGCTATCAAGAGCTTGACCAGTAGGTAAATATCAAATATTATTTCAGTTATTGTTCGAACTTAGGTAAGCTCAATCAATTCAACATTCAATATTTACTAGAAACTGGTTAAGCATTTGAGCAAAACCATAGGTTATACATTATACATATTATACACATATTAACATAACCAAACTCTAAAAAAGAGTCTTTCAATTCAAAGAAATGAACCTTAACCAAACAGCTTAAAAATATCATCAAAATTCAAATGAAACTTACGAAGAAATTGTTAAGGAATTGAATTACCACAAACATGTTCTCCTAAACAAAATAAAAAACAGAAAAAACAAATTCCAAACATAGAACAAGAGAGTAATAGTAGTAGTACCTGAAGAAGTCTCCAAGGCGAATTAGGCCAACGAATAGGATCAACAACCTGAACAGAAGAAATAGTTCCCATGAACCAACTAATCCTCGAAGAATCTTCGGTTTCGAATGGCATCTTAAACCTCATCCCAGAACACCATTGAATTCTCATAGCAGCTTTAACAGCTGAAGTCTTAATACAAAACTCAGGAGTACTTGCTCTAGGATAATAAACTACCTCAAATGTTTGATTACTAGCAGCAAGTCTCATAGCTTCCTTCACTGATTCACCACTCACTTTCACTCTTCCACCCCCCAAATTACCACCAACACCCCCCAACTTATTCTCCTCTCTCAAAAAAGCAGAAAAAGCACCACCATAAGGTCCAAGACCACAATTTCCATTACCAGAACTCCATCCAGAAGGTGTTTCCAATCCATTAACAATCCCTCTCTTCGTGCGACGAATCCCAACAAAAAGTTCTCCACTTTCACCTCTCAGAAACACAATAGAATCACCAGCAACAAGCTTTTTCTGATTCACAAAACTACTCCAACCAGTTGTTAACAAATGCCTCCTTGGTGTTCCTCTATAGATATGCCTAAACTTCCAAACCTCACCATGAACATCCTTCGCAATCACCGTCTGAACCGGTGGCTCAGCCGAGTAATCAAGCCGAGGAAAAATAGTTTCGGCACAGTATCTAGGAACAGAGAACCCTCCACCATTGTTTGCATCAGATTGTGTCAAAGTCTTTGCAAAAGATGCAGGCTTTTCTGAATTCTCCGAACCATCACCATCAGAATCATCATTTCCAAGCTCTGAATTTCTTAAAGGAATCAAAGTTATCTTTGAAAAGACTTCATCTGTTTCAGGGTCAGCTAAGAATTTCACAGAAGCCACTCTACAGAGGATGAGTGGTGGAATTCTGAAAGAATCTCCAAAATCAACGTTGGTTTGTGCATGTTCTGCATGCCCTTGTGGAAAGTAAAACACTTTTGTGTTCACTGATGGCATTTGAACCATTCCTCCAGCACATGCGTGCCATAGTTGTGGATCTAAGCTTTTCTCAGTTTCTTTCATTGGTTTGAAATTTTGATTACTCTGTTCTGTGGCAGAGAGAGAAAGAGAAAAAAAAGTTATCAAACAGTGACACAAACTTTCAGTGAATGAATGTTGTGATGAAATCAAACAAGATCTAAAATGGGTTGAAAGAATAATTAGAAACTAATAAGCACTTCTTTATATAATCACTTTTGATTTCAAATAAAAACAAAAAACCATCGAAATAAAACAGAGAAAAACAGAGTACTCTGTTTTTAACTTTTTTACCTTTAAGTTGAGTGAAAAAGTGCAGTAGAAAAGTGTGTTGTTTGCTTCTTTAGCTCCACAAACGTGATTCTTCCAACCCCACAAAAGAAAGACAGAAACTTCAACTGTTTATAGAGAACAATTTGATTGAATTTTTTTTTTTTGCTGTTCTGAATTTTCCTTTTTTCAACTGTTTTCTATGTCTTTTGATTTTGCAGAACCTGAAAAATGAGATTGTGAGTATTCAATTTTATGAATCCAAACAATTCAGTACTGTTGCTATGGTACAAGAGATTCTGAATCATACCTTGTTTACTTCATCAATAAGGCTCACGAGCTTCATCATGCAAAAGAACTTAACTTTTTAAGCTGATTTTTTTTTCTTCTTGTTTTCTTTGTCTTTTATCCTTTGGTTTTCTCTCAGATCTCAGAGAGAAAAAGAAGAAAGGGACAAGTTTTTCTCTTTCACAAGTCACACGGATACTAACTAGACACACTCCAATGCCTATTGTGCCTTAAATTAATCAAACCAATCCTATTCCTAAGCCAGCCAAACCAAACATTTTTATCATTAATTAATTTAGTAAAATTCATGAGATAGTTTTTATTTTTATTTTTATGCGTAAACTAAGTCGTAAACGTCATCGAAACTCTTACATATACGAATTTAGATGTACGTGTTTAATCTAATAATTTTAGTATTGTCAGTTAAACTGCATTTTATGACCAAATGAAATAGTCTTTATTAAGAACTTTTGGATAAAATGATTCAAATCTCTTTTAATTTAACAATAAATTTAAAGAAAATTCAACTCTAAAAATGTGACAGCGTTAAATCACTTAAAAAAAATTGTTTTGTCAACTGTGATTCGATCAATTTGAGAAATTAGTGATCATAATTACACGTAGAAGATATTCATTGAATATACAAAAATTTAAAATACTCCAAACAAAAGCAAATATTTTTTGGATCATATGTTTATACTAGTAATTGATTGACAATCCAAACAAAAACAAGAATACAGTAATTATGATGACATGACATGTTATGAAAAAGATAGTGGGTAATTTCCAAAAAAGAAAGAGATAGGTAGAGAAAGTTACCATAATGTGATGGTACTTTGTCAGAAAATGTCGCAAAGTTAAAGGAAAATAAAAAGGTGGGATTTGGTGATGTTATGTTAGTAAAAAAATGGTCAGCAGTAAAATTGATTAACACTGCTTGGTTTGATCAGTCTCTCAGCGTTAAACTCAACATCCCTACCACCACTGACTATATGTCTATGCCTGCAATAAGTCATAAGCTGACAAAGTAACGCATTTTAACATTTACTTTATTTAATGATCATGATAAATAATGTAAGTAAACTTGTTTATAAACAAAAGAATATAATAAAGGAAACTTGGTGTGTGTTGAGTTATTGTTTTCTAGTGGTTTTATTAGTGGAAACTTTGGCTTTTGATATTTTTGAACAAACATTTAATAAAAATTACATTTAGGATAAGTAAAAGTGGCGCGTATATGACACGCGTGGTGAGGGAGGTGGGGAATGGTTGTGAGAGAAGTGAGGGCCCACGATTTTTTGGTCGGATGATGAGGTGAGGTAAATGTGAAAGCAAACCTTCCTGGAAATGGTTGGCCTTAGGTGGACACTCACTCTAGAGTAGACTGTAGACTAGTATACTATTAATTAAAGAAAAAACAAAATCAACATTAAAAACAATACATAATTTTCGAAAACATATCTTTTTTTATAATTTCTTGACCAATGCCTTCGGGGTACTGGTTAATATTTCCTTTAATTAATTAATTTAAAGTTTAGATTTACTTTTTTTAATATATATTAGTAGTACTTATGAATATTTGAATAATATACCTCTTCCGTCCTGCAATAGATGATCCAGTTGAAAATTTGTAATTTTGACCTAACTTACTTTGACCATATTTTACTACTAGTATACAAAGATAAATAATATCATATGAGATGTTGTTAGATTCGTCTCGATAAGTATTTTCAAAATATCAAATTTTCATAATTTTTTTTAATATATTATTCAAGATATTTAAGCTCAAAATTATACATTAGTATGCATAATGAGGTCAACCGTGTCAACTATTATGAGACGAAAGAAGTAAAGGAGTAACATTTTTTATGATCACAAACATAAATGAATATTATTTGTTCACACAAATGAAAAAGTTTTATGGTGACACATTCTTTACATGGGATTCATGTACAAAGTATGGTCCTTCAAAAAAAAAAAAAATGTACAAAGTGTGGTATTCACTTAAATTCATTCAATACAAGAGTCGATGTTTTAGAGAGTTCATATAATTTCTTTAAAATGTTTTATATTGTGAGTAATATAATAAATTTATAATCAAAGACACGACAACTAATTAACATAAAATTTTGACGCTCTTACTAATTGATGAGCAACAAAAATAGCTTGTCTTTTACCTAAACTTATCTAAAATTTCAGAAATTGAAATCAACATTTTACAATCATGAATAATTTTTTCAAACTCAATTTGGTTTGTAGTACTATGTCCTATGTCATGAGACATTAGAGTTTAGTTCATTCGACACATTTAACATCCTCATTTCTGCAAATCAAGTAATAGCTTCTTCAAGTCCTCATGCTTCTGCTTCCATTGGAGTTGATACACCTTGATACCATGTTGTCCTTGCCTTAATAAAGTGAACTCTAGAATCTTGATTGCACATACCTTCTCTTTGGTGGCTGCTCATGCTAGTATTCCTCCGTCGGAACTCCGCCTATTGCGCAAAATAATCTCTTGCAAGTAATACCGAAATGTGTTATTTATTTATAGAGTTAAATATGTTTTTTTTTCTTTTAAATATTCTAACTTTTTGTTTTAAAAATTTGATTTTTTTTTAACTTTTAGTCATTCAAAAGTTTTACATTATCATTTCTTGTCTCATTTTTTAAGTCAATTCATGTGTATCATTTTAAAATTGTAATGAATTCTTGAAGGATTCTTTAGAATATTATAATAATCGCTAAAAAAATATAATTTTTTAACAGAAGATGATTTGAATATGAATTTTTAAGCTAGAAAAACATTAAAAAAATATATTTAATTCATCTCATGTTAAAATAAAACTTAAACTTTTGTAAGAGAAAATTTTATAATGTACTAAACATAACTGGTAATAAATTTAAAATTTCGAATGGTACATATAAATTGACTTAAAAGTGGTGATGTAAAACTTTTGGGGGACTAATAGCCAAAGAAAATATTCTGGGAGACTAAAAGGAAAATTTGAAATATTTATGGGGACAAAAAACATATTTTTAACCCTTATTTATATGTGTTGATTTTTAAAATTTAGAAGATTGTGATTGATTGATGATGCAATTCTTTTTACACATAAATTGAATTTTTATTTGTTTCATATTAGAGTAAATCACACCCTCATTCCTTAAGAGAAGTTTAAATTATACTTCCCTCCTCTCTTATGTTAAAATATACACTCTCCTCACTTGAAAAGTAAAATATATACTCCTCTCTCCTATTAGATGCTTGAATTACAACTACCTCCCTTAATATATGCACTACAGTTTAATCTATATTTTAACATAAATAAATATTTTTATAATATATACTAATTTTGAATCATCGTTTAAAAAAAATTGTTTCTTTATAATTTAAATGTCAACGATAATTAATCTTAAAATATTTTGTTATTAATTTTATAATTTGTAGTACAAAATTCACTTTTAAATAACTATACTTAATCGACTTTAGTAATTTCTCACATATTTTAATTTTATTTTGAGTTGTTTCATATTTTATAATAGGGTTTAAAACTATATGTTAATCAAATTGTGAATAAAAAATAGCGAAACATATGTATTCAAAATTTGATTATATGAAAAAGGATCTGCAATACTATTTTTCTTCGAAGTGCGTTAGATTTTTTTTTGGTTAGATTATTAAAAATAAAATAAAAAATTATTAAGGAGTAAAGTGTAGATTTTAACATAAGAGGAGAAATGAATGTCATTCAAGTTTTTCTCAAGGGAGCAGAGTAAAACATTTTTTAATATGTTTTGAATAAGAGGGAATGAAAATGTATGTTTTACATAAGAGATGAGGGGAGTATAATTCAAACATATTTGAATGGAAGGTAGTGTACTTTACTGTATATAATATTATCTTATAAATATTATATTTAAAACAAATACTTCTAAAACAAGGGTCAATTTCAGTTTGTTTTACTCTCATATTAATCTCAGCATTCTAATTATACTCTCTTAATATATTATATGTACACCTTCAAAAAAAATTATATATACATTACTCACATAAATGATATTTTTTTAACAAAATAACTCATAAATATTCTCTTACATGGATATCAAATAACTTATAATTTGTGACAAAGGAAATATTTTCGTTTTCTTTTATATTTTCCTTTTTATCTCTCTCTTGATAAAATTTATTTCTCTCCCTCGTATACAACATTATTTTCCTTTTTTATATATAAAAAAATATATCATTTTCCTTTCAAGTATGTTTGTTAGTCCAAAATGAAAAATACTAGTAATATCAATATTACAACCACTATTTGATTTTGATAACATACCAAATCAGAGAAGCTAGCTTCACTATTATTTTTGTAAAGAAGAGAAAGCTAGCTTCACTTGAAAGCAAAATAGAACAACAACATAAAAAAAATTGAAAAACAATAATAACATTCAATTAAGGACATAAAAATCCTCCCTAGAAGTGAAAAAGAAGTAATACTTGAAAATTAAATATAAAAATAGTTATGAGCAGGCACAAACCGACAAAATCAATAGGTACACCACAAATGGAAAACCACCAACGTATACGATATATAGCTAACCGGTAAATAGTAACAAAATGGCAGTGCGTACATAAATAATTAAATATAATCATATAGGTATATATATATAGGTGATGGAATTTTGGTAAGAGTTAAAAGGAATAACTTTCTGAGTTGTTGCACCATAAGCATAGGAATCAAATCAATCACATATACTAGAGGCTCAAATTACCAACAACAGGTGAAGCTGCTAACATCAATCTAATCTATTGAAATAAATCAGGGTCTATTGTTATAAACAATATTTATGTCGTTTAAATAAGCTTAATAATGTCTTTATATCCATATTGAGAAAGAAAAGACAATGAATACAACGTCAAGAAAAACATAAACAAAAGAGAAGGCAAAAATAGTCAAAAATATAGCCAAAAAGATGTGGTTTGGTTTGCATTGGTTGGTTAAGAATCAACATTGATACCGACACACAATGTCAAGACAATTAAGACATGAAGATGATATGATAGACACATGGAGGGAAACGATGTCAATGTTGAAAAAAATGTTTGGATAATAAATAAATCATGTACAGTAGAAGAGAACCCCTTTGCCCTAGGTCTCATTCTTATCTTGTACTCAAAGGCCAATGACTTCTTGACCTATTTTGCCGTCCGTTGATTTATATGTTGTTCTAAAGAACTTCATCCATTCATAGTTATAAGTTAGAGACTTTAATTACCTTGACTTTTTCTTAAAAGTTACACTATTGAGATTTACTACCAATTTATTATACATGAAAAATGATAACACTGTGTTTCTCCGTTTAGATGAATAAATGAAAACGGGAGCGATTTTTAAGAATTAAGAGTGAAAAAATGTTCATTTATAAATTTAAGAAGTAAGAATATTGATACACCTCAATTTATAAGTGTATCGTAGAAGTTTTCCATTATAATATTGTGGTCACATTCTTAGCCAAATTGTCTTAGATAAGTTTCTTGATTAATAACCTCTCTCTAAAGTAGAAACTGTCTCATCCTAGTCTCATATTAACATCTTTCTTATGTTATACTACTAATTATTTATTTATTTATTAAAGGGAGGGGTTAATTAGTTTAAGGCTATAGTAAGGTAAGGTGCTCCATCAAAACATACATACATGATACATCCAAAAGGGCAAAAGAATCCTTTTTGGTTAACGAAAGTTGTCAAAGAATTATGTTACGGTTCCTTCCAAGACCAAATAGGACCCATGCATAAGACAACATAAGGGAAATGGGGTCCAAAATTGACATATGAACATAACTTTCGTCATTGTTTTGTGACAACCCCAAAACAAATACGAAAAAAATGGAGAAATTTCAATGCCAAAACAAAAAAGGGTGTCATTGTCCACTTCTTGATTCTGACAATGAAAATTGATGAAATCATAAACTAGTTAGCTCTTAATATATACATGTGTGTCGGTATATATATGTAAATATCTATCCATTTTCGATTGTTAAGGGAGAGGCTCCTCTTTGGTGGAAATACTCTGCAGTATGCATCAAAACCCTTAATTACACTTTCTCTCCTTTCTTAATATTAAAAATACATTATCTCACTTTTATAATGGATAGCCAAGATCACATTTGCGGAAAAAAAAAATGGAGTTTCATGAGAGAGCGTGTGATATGAAATTACTAAAAAAATTGGACTTGTATTTTATGTTGTAGGAATATTATGGAATTTAACATGTTGTCTATCACAACCAATAATTAAAGATCTAACGTTTTGTATTTTAAATTTGGTCGCAAGCAAGAAAATTATTTTGACCATTGGTTTAAGATGGGGAGGCTGAGATCTGTTACAACATCTTGATATAACGATGGGAAAATTCAATTTTAAAAAAATCTACATATCATCAGAAAAATTTGACATAGAATGGAAATATTTTGTCTCGAATTTGTTGGTGGCATTAGCCTCTACATGATGATATTTGTCGATGCCAATAACTTTGATAGTTCAACGAAGGAAGCAAAAGTTGAAAATAAAGGAGGAAATCGATGTAATTTTTATAACTTAAAGATTAAAAAAAATTGGAGATCAACTTTTTATAGTTCAATAAAGGAAGAAGAAAATAGATTATTTTTTAAAGATTTAAAAAAATATTGGAGATCAACTAGTCCCTAGATATTTTTGTTGGATGACCAAAATGTCTCTTACATTAATTAGTTTTAATTTCATGTGGTTAACTACATGACAAATAACATGTCACGTTCCTTAAAAAAAAATAACACGTCACGTTAAATATATCACGATTCCACAACGTCCAAAAAGAGCAAATTGTGTAAAAACTTAGACAAAAGAACTGATATGTTCAGGTTTATTTTAGTAAAAGACAAAAAGAAGTGTATTTATTATCTTGATGACTAAACTAAGCTCTGTTTTTTAAGAATTTTAAGTTATAAATACGAAATTTTCACCGTCCTTTAATCGTAGTTAATCTTCATCGGATAATTTATAAGACACTTAAAATGATTTATTCTTGCTCAATTTAAAAAGAAAAAAATCATATGCAAGAGCCAACCACTTAGATAAAGATTTAAGTCATTTACCAATTTTTTTCAAGGAAAGTCATTTACCACTTTAAAATATCGAGGGATGCTACAACTTTTTTATGTCTATTTATGGTATAATTTTTAACTCTCCTAAAAATGTATGTTAAAGATTTTAAAAAAGTATAAATTTTATATTTTAAAAATTTGAATGAATAATTTTCGAAACAAAAATACTATATGTATATTATTTAACATGCACGCAAATATTTACTAGTTAAGTTAAATCTATAGTGTATTTAAAAAAAATAAAAAATTAAATCTATAGTGTGACACAACACATGTGGCAGAGACAACATTCCCCATGCACGTGTAGAAGATGTGGCATGCATTTGTTGGTTGAAATAATAGCTGTTCCTAGTTGGCATGAATATGAAAGGTGTAGTGTAGGACCCCACCGTCATGGTTATGAATGATGACAGAACAAACAAACATGCATTGCATTGCATGGGATTTGGATTAGGGACACGACACATACTCTCTCTTCCTCTCTCTCAGGAATCTCTGTCGTTGTGGTTCTGTCACGTCACGAGAGAGACGGAGAAACAAGCAAGAGCACCTTCAATGGAATTGAATTTTTATCTCACAATTATACCCTTCTATAATATTATTTAAATCTTTAATTAAAAAAATCAGCTATATTTCATAATTATAGGAATAATTATTCCACTAAAATAAGAACATAGGCTAAACCTATTTTGGTATATTTTAAAAAATCTATAACTCAAATACGATCAAATAATCATATACTTTAAGCACGATGGAAAAGTGGAAAAACAAACATATTAATACCCGTCTCGACGATAGTTAATAATAATTTTGGTGGCACCGTTAATGTATTATTTAAAGAGAAGTGCTAATATTTTTTTAACAATTTCTCTAATGCCCTTTTTTTTTTTGTTTAAATCACTGTAGATATGTACTTTAATATTAGAACACAAAAAGTGATGGAATATACTTTAATTTCATCAAATAAAAAAGTGAATGCTTGAAATAATGTTTAAAAAAAAGTGTTGCTACCAGGGGCGATTTCACCGTCCGGCGACCCCGGGCTCGATCGATAATTTTTGCACATTAGATCCAACCTAAAAGCCCATTAACACACTTACAGAAAGAAAATTTTGGGAAAAATCTGAAAATTCTCACACGCAAATAGGTCTCGAAAAAGACATTTACCTCTTAATTTTATTTAGCACACTATTGACGAGTTCACCTCTCTTATTTTAACGGGTTAATTGTTCAAATTGACCCTGTAATATACATTATGTCTGAAAAATGACCTTGTAAAATACAAAACATTTATTCTAGCATTGTAACTTGAATTTCTTCTTATTTTTGACCACCCTTTAATATACGCATAGTCTAAAAATGTGACCTACAAGTTGAATTTTTTCACTTATTTTTTCATACATGTTTAACACGTTAAAATATAGATTTACACAAAAAATTAAATTTCTTCGATCAGGGATAAATTAATTAAGAATTTTTATTTCCTCATAATTATGAATTTCTTAAACAATTTATAATTAATTTGTATCTCGTTTAAAAACTACAAAATTTTATTGTAAAGGTTCTTATCATGTTCTAATCATGTCTACAAAATTATGGAACTAAATTTGACTTGTGAGCATACGCTTACGCAGAACAAAATTTCAATTTTGCATGTTTTGGTTGAAAAATCAAAATAAATTTAAACGACTTCGAAATGCTATGAAACTTTACAGATCCTTTTTATGTATTTTTATAGATGTCTTTGCAAATAATGAGCTCAAAATTCAATTTATTAGTCGAGATTTCCGTTGTTTTGTTTTTTAAGTTTTTGACACTTTAAAAATTCATAATTAATTTATCGTTTGTCGAAAATTTATAATTTTTTTGTGTAAAGTCATATTTTAACGTTCTTAACTCACCTCTAAGGAATCATGAAAATATTCAATCTCTCGGTTGGTTTTTTTGACTTCGCGTATATTATAGGGTCATAAATAATAAAAATCTTGAATTACATGGTCATAATACATGGTATTTAATTACATGGTCAATTTTTAGACTTCACGTATATTACATGATCAATTTCAATTAATAACCCTATTTTAAATTGTACTTTTGTTGACAAAATGAGAAACCTCTTTTATTTTAATTTATGACTGTATATATATTATGTCACATGTGAATTTACAATAAATTTTTAGCCCAAACTCTATAACTTTCCTGGCTGGTTGCTACCATTTTTCATTATTTAAATTACAGAGAAAAGTCATCATTAAGATTAAGTAAATGGAATTTTAGCTTTATTATAGTATTTTCAATAAAATATAGTGAAGAGTCATCATTAGGATTAAGTAAATGGAATTTTGGCTTTATTAAAGTATTATTTTTCAATAATGAAAATAAAAATAATAATTATGCTTGTCTTTTTTTTTGGGTCATATAATTAAATATTGCTTGTCCTTTTCTCTTTGAATATTGATGTGAGGTTTGTATAAATAACTCGGTCGGTTGTTGGTATATTGGATTGGAGTGAGTGAAGGAAGAAATGCCAATGGGGATGGTGGGGGTGCCACTCTACCTTTCTATACGTACTACTATTAATTCCAATCCAAGCAGAGGAAAAAAAGTTAATGTTTTTTTTTCTTTTTCTCTTCAATTTTGCAGAATATACAATTAAAAATATATATATTTATAAGATAACATATAAATCTTTAATCGTGTTTCATATAAGTAACTCGGTTGGTGAGGTAAGGAGATATGAAAAGTGATTTAAGACCATCCCAATAAAAGATCTTATCCAATACAAATATACATCCTTATTAAAAATTATTGAAATATAATGATATAAAGTTATGAAAAAATAATATAGAATTACAATAACATGAGTACCACTTAGAAAAAAAAAAACCGAGTTCAATATTTAGAGTCGTTCATTTAAGATATAATCCAACATTGATAATAAAATCATATATCTTGCCACTCACTCGAGAAATAGTCTTACAATAGACTCTAAAGACCAAAGACATGGGAATTCCTTCGGACGTCTATTATGGTCAAGTATCCCAATTACAATAGTTTTTAAAAAAAAGTAAAATAAAAGAGTTATTAGTGAGACCTCCTGGTGCCAAGCTTTTAATTAGAACTCAAGGTTGAAGAGTGAATCATGTAGCCAAGTGATCTATCAGAAAATTGGCAATGAGACCTATTAAGTAAAAAAATTAGGCACATGGCTAAAAAGATATATGTTATTATTTTTATTTTTATTTTAAAAATCAAAATGGATTTTATATATATAAAAATCAAAATGGATTTTATATATATATATATCAACAATGAAGCTTCATGCACAAGGAGTGCAAAGAGCACCACTGAACAAGGTTACAAAGGATTTAACACTATAATCATCTATTGAGGCCAACTTTGTTTTTTGAACACATAACACCAAAGGATTTTTTCCCCTAACCAAACGCCTAACCTCCACCTTCTTCTCACCACCACCTAACCCCCTCGCATTGTAAGATAACACTTTCATTGAACCCACTCTCCACCCCCCACTCCCACCGACACCCACCTAATCAAACCCCTTCGTCGTCAATATGTTATTATTGAATCAATGCTATCATTAACCATTAAAATGATAGTATCTAACATTGAAATTCCGTATTATACGAATGCTTTAAGGTCAAGTGTTCAAATTAAAAACTATCTTAACCATTAACTTATTGAAATTTGTCATTAGTTTTATCAATATTTTTTCTTTTCTTTTGAAGAAGATAAATCAGCCTACCAAAATTAGTATCGGAGAAAATCAAATAATTTTTCTATTAAACAATAGGCTTAAATCTTCATATTTTTGTTGATTTGTGATTTGGTCTCCTCGTTTATAATAAATATAAAAATATAGTACTCAAACCTTTAAAATTTTATAAAATTTTCCAGCTACTTAAACTTGATGTCAAACAAGTGATTGATTGATACAAATATCTTTTAAAAAATATGTTGACATCACAATTTAGATGTCAAACAAATCAATTCTCTTACAAGATGAAAAATAAGAGATAAATATAAGTATATATGGTGTCTCTTACTAATCATTCCACTAATTTTTATGATGTACTTGCTTCTGACCTTGATAAACTACTCTCTCTCTATATATATATAATAATTATGTGTAGTGTAGCATATGTTGAACTAAACTAAGTAGTAGTACTAGTACATTACAACTCAAATACTGTTGTATTTATCGGTTTGAATGAATATAATTACCACCAACAACACCATATATAAAGTCCGACACGAACTAAAAAATCGACTGTACCGACAGTAGTAAAAATAGAAAAAATAAATGATTATGATCCTATCACACCTTGATTATCCCATAAAGTAGTAGGATATGGTATATATGCATAGTAGAAAAGTATGAGTAGTTACATTTGCTGACCATATCAAAGAATGTTATGGTACGAAGGATGGATGCCCTTATTGCATTGGGATTAATACATGTACTTTTTAATTATTTCATTCCGAACAACTTATGTATATACATGCAAGCCTTAACCCTTAGTTATTAGGGTATATTAAATTTTTTAAACCACATAGAGTGGTAGATAGATTGGTGTTTGGTGTATGCAAATATAGGTAGTAGTAGTGTGGATGTACATGTAAAACTAAAAGACTACATACCACGGGAGTTCCTTTATTAAGACAACTTAGGTTAGGACCACATTAATTCATGGAGTTTTCCTCCAAAATGGGGTATGTATGTGCAAACTCAGAGTTGCATCTACACCAGCAACACATTCAATTCAACAAATCAAGTAACATATAACTTTTTAAAGTTCTCTCTCAAAAGTTTTAAGTTGATGCATTTTCTCCAATCAAATCTTCGTAAAAGAGATTTAAATCATCTCATCTAAAAGTTTTTGGATAAAAATAAATAATGCAATATATAAATTATAAATTGTCGTGCTATACTAAATTAAAATGATGACGATTGAATTATGAAGTTGTGTTTTACTTTTTTTGGTAAAGAGTATGCTATCTACGACGTTATTTGTTACACATTTTTTAATAAAAATAATCACTTTTTTACATTAATCATTTTAAAGAATTTTGAGTATGTTTGTTTCAACTAGAGTCTAAAAAAATGATTTTCCTCTCTAGAATGAAAGGTACTCTCTGATATTGAAAACCACCCCAACAATAAAGACACAGTGATTTTGGACAAAGTTTATCATTTAATAACTTTTAGTATTACAAACAGTGTCCTTGGTTGTCCTATGTTATCTTCCCTGTTTTGTTCTTGTGTTTGGTTGTCATCCAACTAGTGTGCAGCATCCGTGCGTTCGCACGGGTTAATATATATGTTATCGTTACACCAAAATATGAATATACTCCCTCCGTCTTTTAATATAGTCATCTATTGCTTTTTTTACATTTCTTAAGAAATGTTGTTGGTGTAGTTAATGTGTCTGTTTTATAGTACAATTTTACAAAATTACCCTCATTAAAGAGATAATGTGAAAAGACAATTTATTGTAATTTTAGAATTAGTAGTAGTATTAAATAAGGGTATATATGGAAAAAAATAATTAATGTGTGTTGTAATTTGAAAAGGGGGTTATATTTAGGGACAAAAAAATAAACAAAAGGGGGGGGTTATATTAAGGGACGGAGGGAGTATTAAAATAAATCAAAACACCCGAGTCAAGATCAATTGAAGTAAATTATACAAATAACACAAAAAAGAAGACATTAATTGATACTGCGTGGATGGAAACCACGATCAAGTTGATAATAAAAACTAAACAAATAAGTTCAAAAGCGTATGTACATTTAAAATGAGTTGGTAAGTGACACCATTCTCACCTCAGACACTTTAACTATGCAATAATAATGACTGCAAAAAATACCGTGGGAATCTTTAAAATATCTCAGTAACTATTGTTGATTGGAAAGGAAGTTGCTCTTGATGATCTTATGCAATGGTTGTCGTGTTGTCAAAATTGAAGAATTTGTTTCACTATGAATGATTGAACTATTCAAATAGGATATTATATTTACTACATTTCTTAAGGTTTTAAAGGCTAAACGTGGATAAGGAAGTTGCTCTTAATAATTATAGGTAGTGGTTGCCTATATAAATTTTTACTTTAGCATTGGATTAGGATAAGTAAAACAGAATATTATTCTTGATTAGAAAATTAGATCGTAAAATCTTGTATGCACTTGATGGGGAAGAAAAAAAATTAACCATGGTCGATCATTAACTTTCATATAGACTTGCCACTTCATAAAATCATCATCAATTAGCATACAGATTGCAATTTTGCTACACTTAATTGATAGAAATTAGTAAGCAACCTCAAATCATGAATCATGATAGCTGACATTCTTCCCCATTTTGTTTTTCCTTTTCAAGAACAATACAGGGTGACCATTTTGCCCACCACATAGATATATTTTGATTGTTTCACCGGTACAACTTCTACACGTGTTTAATGTTTATAATAATGTATATTTCATCTTAGCTTCTTAAAAAAAAAACTGTATTACTTTTTACAACTGACACATCACTGAAGATGGAGCAATTTGAGATGATAGAAAAAACATGCTAAACTTCCTAACCCTGAAGAAAAAAGACATTGTTCACTAACTGTTAGGTACATATAAGTCAGTTTAAAAAGTAATACAATTAATTAGTAGCAAATGTAATACAGTCATATCATGTAGATAGATGCCACTACATTCCAACATCTTTTATCCTTTCATAAAGCTCAAACTGAAGCTCATCTTCTATCTTGCTTTCATCATATCCCACATCCCATCATATTGCACTTTCGTCTCATAACTACTATCATATGCACTGCCTACTTAACAAAAACACACAAACCAACCAAATTGCTTACATAAAGAAAGAATTGAAAAAATTGAAACAAAAACTCAAATCAACAAAATTAGAAACCTGTGTAATATGAAATGAAGGTGATAGAAAAGAATAAAGTAATGGCAAAGGGATGCTTAGCAGTTAGGATTTGAGACATTTATGTAATTATGATCTTAGCTTAAAGTTATGATAGTCCTTGATGGTTCCAAAAAGTTGTTCTTTACAGGATTACAATCCTTAAAATCGACCAGTTGAGCGAATAAGTAGGGCATATTATGGCTCGTCAAATGCATCATATCCTAAAGTATTTCCACAGGTCAATCCTTATCTTCTTTTGATAACTCTCTAAATCCATGATAGGCTACTATCACATACTTGTGGCAATCCATTCAAATACATACAACCAACAATTCACAAACAGAGAAAGTGAAAAAAAAAGTATTCCGTGAAATTGCATTTACTAAGTGATGGAAAGAAAACATCTATCTAGCCTTAACCTTCAAGACATTTACTGTTTTAATGTCAAAAACCAAGTCCTGACCATGTAATTCCATATAAAAGATCAACTTAGTAAATGCAAAAGAGATAAGGTTCTTCGCCAAAATATAGCAGAATGCAAGAGGGAGTTGGTAAATATGTACCAAAACATGCGTATCAGGTCACATTACCAACCCCATATAGGACAAACCCCGCTAAGATATCCCAGATAGTAAACCAGCTTTTTAATTGTTCCTTCAAGTTTGTATTGGACCAGAGTATAGTCCATGTCAAATCCTGCAACAACAATGTTCTTCGTATTCAATGACCGGTTACAAAATATATGTTTCTAAAAGATATAGTCAAAGGGATGGTGACGGACCTCATCATGAGCTCGTGCCAATATCATAAGTAATATAGTCCACGAGCCTCCAACATATTTTGCCAAAAAGGCTTATAAGCTTGAGCCTATAAATTTCCATAGTAAAAATAATCTTATTGGCAAATAAATAGAAAGCTTACTTGAATATTATAAAGTGTGAATATATGATTCAACCAAGAATGTAAGTGGAAGAAGTTAGAAGGGAAACTTAACAGTTTTAGGAGAAAAAAAGTGTGGATAAAAAATAAGAGCAATAAATCAAATCGCAGAACAACGATAAATCAATGACAATGATGAAAAACAACAAATACGGAAAGGACAAAAAAAAATGACAATAGACCAAGCTGTTCCCTAAAACTAAGTTAAAGGACTATATTTCATCACCGTATATTATTTCAATCTCTTCTAATAACTCCAGCACTCTATCTGAATTTAGCAAATCTTTGTCACACTCTATGATACTTGTAAGATCCGGGTATTTTATCTTATTTTTATGCTAAATCATTTTATTATAACATGACATAAAATATTTTATTGGTATAATTTATTAAGTGATGATATTATTTCCCCTAAAGAAATAAATTATTTTCTAATCGTTTTATTATATGGTAAAATCTTCATTTCTAATTGTTTAGTTGATGTCTTATTTTATTTCATTGGCAATTTTTCAATTGATCGTTATTTCTAGTATTTATCAAAGTAATAAATAATATGACTAGAATGAAAGTAGGAAAATAAAAGGAAGCATAGAGCAAAGGAAGTGACTGGTGTGTGGAAATAAACTTCCATGGTTTCTTCCCAATTCCATTTTCCCACTATGTTCCATATTTTTAGGAAAGAGATTAGTGAGAGTTATTATTAATAAAAGGTTCCTACTTCTTTTCACACAACCATTCTATACTCGGAAGAGCGAAAAAGAAATACATAGAGAGAAAGAGATTGGAGAGGGAGTCGGAATGAGGAAGGAGATAAAACAAACATTCACCCCAAAGAGACAAGTAAGAAGTATTCAACTTCTTTTCCTTTATCTTTACTATTTCATAGGTATTATTGTTAGACCAAAACTATTCCTTTCCCTAGAGAACCTTTTCTACCATCAAATTAAATCTTGGTTTTTGTTGAGAAAACATTGATTCATTCTAAGTGTAGATTTCTTTTCTTTCATTTGAAATGTTGGTTTTGGAAACTTGAATTTTGTTCAATTAGAATTATGACTTTGAAAATATTATGATATTTAGTAAACAAACTGTATAGAATTTCTATCAATTCAAGGCATCAAGTACATAACATGTTTATAGAAAAGAAAGAGTTGAAATCGTTTTGCTATTGGAAATATGTTACTGGTATATTCCTGAACTTATTATAGTATATTTATATTTATATTTATAATACTTAATTCTGAAACTTTCAAGAGGTAAATTAAATATATTTTTTAATTAGTATTAAGATTTTCTGTTGATTTATTGTAAGATGAATTTAGAAAATGTGTTTTCAAAAGAAAAATAAAGGAGATAAAATTGTAATTCTTGGGTGAAAACATAGAGTTTGTCCGTAGACTACCATTGAAGTTGGGGACTCAAATTTGTTCAATTTAGCACTCACTCTTTGATGACTTGGTCTAATAGATTTTAAAATTCTATAAATTATTTATAAAAAATAGGGTGTTTTATTTCGACAACAAATTGATTAATAGTAGTGAATCATACTTCAACCAAACCCAAGTCTTGAGTAGGGATTAGCAGTATGTGATAGTATTTGAAACTAATCTAGTAAATAATTAATTGTGAAGGTATAGAGATAGTAGAGCCAAGACCGTTGCTTATGGATTGTTCTTGCGAAGGTAAGGGCATCACTCCGCGCACTTCCGTACGTGTATATGTGTATGATTTGTGTAGTGATAATTATCATGGTGTTGTTTTGAAATGAATGCTATGTGTTATATATTGATGTTGTGATAATTATTTGGTAGTGTTGTTTTGGCATGAACATTATGTGTTATTTTTTTCGGTGGTGTTGTTTTAACATAATTATTATTTGTTTATGGGTGAATAACTTTAAGTAACTAAAATGGTGATTCAAAACTATATTCCAAAGGTGGGATTAGAGCTGTCAAAACGGGCGGCCCGGCCCTAAACGGGCCGGCCCTAACGGGCTTCGGGCTTTATCGGGCCGGGCCAAAAAGCCCGGTTGAAAAACGGGCTTGAAATATACTACCCGAGCCCGGCCCTACACGGGCCGCGGGCTAACGGGCCGGCCCATATTAAAAATTACATTTTTTATATATAAAACAAGTATTATAAAATACTCCTATAATTTTTTTTTATAAATAATATTTTTAATATGTTTGAATAATGTCTAGCACAAAAATAAATTGTAAATATTTTCGTACACTAGTCGTAAACTAAAACGGCGAGGAAAACAATTTTAAATAAATTAGATACGTTATGGTTATAGATATTTATATATTCGATCTTTAAAATTATAAATAACGAAACAAGTAAATATAATTTTATATTACATTTATATGTGTTAATTCATTGAATTTTCACTTTTATTTTTTACTTTGATAATCAACTAAGTAAAGAATTATTTGAAAAATTATATATAATTTATAGGATTTTTTTTGTTATGCGGGCTAACGGGCTACCCGCGGCCCGTTCGGGCTAGCCCTAACGGGTACCAGGCTTTTTAGGGCCGGGCTAAAAAGCCCTATTAAAATTCGGGCTCAATATTTAAGGCCCAAGCCCTAAAATTAATCGGGCTAAATGGGCCGGCCCGTACGGCCCGGCCCGTTTTGACAGCTCTAGGTGGGATACTAGACTTTAGAGTTGAGGAGTTATTACCCAATGGTGGGGTATTTACGGAGACATTCATGCATTAGATGACTTAGACAAATGCCCAACGGTGGGGTACTGAACATCGAGTTTTAGGAGTTATTACCCAACGGTGGGGTAGTGACGATTCATATGCATTAGATGATTCAGAATAATGCCCAGTGGTGGGGTACTGAATTTTAATTTTTTAGGAGTTATTACCCAATGGTGGGGTATTGCCCAATGGTGGGATATAGTGTCCAATGGTGGGACAATTGGCTCCGTTTAGAGGTCAAATCCAGATCATGAGCATGCGCATATAGATTGACCATTAGGGACTAACGCATTTGAGTCAGAGTGTAACTTGGTGCAAGGTGTGATGATTATGAAACTGGAGTAATGTGTCATGTATGTTTCATTTATTTTTATTTTCATGATATCTATGTTGCATGCCTATTTGTCCCATGTTTGTTAGTTGGAGGTGACCTTTACTTTTGGACAGATGACCGTCAATCCGTCTTTCCTCCTTGGCGGTGACGTCGGGGAGGCAAAGTGACCTAGTAGATGAAGACGCAAGTAAAACAGTGGTGCACATTTGGAGGCTTGATATATTCCGATACTGGTATTAGCCTTGTTGAGAAAACTTTTCACAAGCATCCAGAACTTTGACCAGCTAGGTGTAGTCTTGGGTAGAAAGGCCAAGTGTCTTGTTATTAGGAATATTATATTTTCGATGTAAAATTTACTATTTTGAAAATTCAAAGAGAAAATTATTTATTTTTTATTTTAGAGTTGATGATTTTCACGTTACTAATATTATTTAAAAAAATATATTCTTCTTTTCACTCAGAATTTTTCTAATTAACGTCTGAAAAATCCGGGTCGTTACAATACTATACTTTCAACTAATTCACATAAACCCTATTTCCTTCTCACTGATAGATAGGGTGGTGCCGTAAGTCTAATTTCTTAAAGGTTTGTAACAATCACATAATTTTAATATAAAAGGCTTGCAAATCTAAATAGTGAATTTTTTGTGCAGCTTGTTAAGAGTATTGTTATTGATTAATATATACTGCAAAAGTCATACAAATACCCCACTAAAATGAAGTTCAGTCAATAACTAAACATTTTGTCCCTCCTAAGACCGGAGATTTTGAGTTAACATACTCATCTTACTACAACATCATTGGTAATAGATAATAAATGGTAATATACATGATAGCATAGTAGGTAAGTCCATACCATAATAGTAAAGTTGTCTTCTATAAAGGAAAAGGAAATTAAATTTTTTAAGATAGGAGCCACCTTTTAAGCATAAGAACAACACTTACATGGCTGCCACCACCTTCAAATTCAATTTTTTACTTGTTGGAGCTTCATGGCTAGACACTTGTGTTGGCGTCCTAATGATCACAAAATTCCATGAAATGCTTCTCCAATCACCTTTTCCATACTTTTTCAGACCCAATAGAAATAACCTGTCAATGAATTTTCATCATAATAATCAAAAGTTTAATTTACCCCTCAACAACTTAAATAATTATCATAAATGCACTTTTTGTTTCATAATTTTGACTTAACTAATAAATACCATATCAAAATGTAAAAGACAACAACACCATTAGGAAATACCTAACTCTCAATAACTACATATAAACATGATTTCACTTCGCCTACTCCTAGATTCCAAACATGCACTAATATCAGTTTTAATCAAAAAGAAAAGTAATAAGCAATAATTGAATATAAGTAATAAGCTTCATACTTATGTTTTTCTTCAGTCCATGGCACACCTCTCTTCCTTTCCTGATCAGGAGATCTACCAGAAGAGCCTCTCTTTGCAGTAATTCCTCTAAAACCATCATAAACAGAAGAATTCACCAAATTTAAGGTAAAGGGGTAAAGCAATAATACTATAACCAGGAGTTAGAACCAAATCGGCTTCTATATTACAAACATCAATTTCCAATTCCTTATATGATTCATCACATTAACAACACTCTTTCAGATACTTTATACCACGATATGAGCAACACATCATGTTGAAAAACATTTTCTTTTAACTTTTACCAAAAACATGTGATGCTAAACACCAAATTTTATTCATAAGCATTTTATCAAACACCTACAATACATTTTATTCCCATTACTAATTTTAGCCCTACTAAAATACCCACACCCCAAAATCAAGTAGTTTAACAACTAAAACTGATTTTGGGACAACAAATCACAACATTTTAAGAATTTGGCATATAAATTTGAATAAGGAACAAAGATCTCTTACCCATGAAATGTGTAGATAATGGTAGTATTTTGTACAGAAGCTGAGTAGAAAAAAGAAACATGAAGAAGATAGAAATTTATCAAGAATTGATATGGTTGAGGCTTTCACTATAACTTCTCCATTCTGATCACCAGGTTCACTACCACACCACTTGCTGAATTCCCTAAAATCCGTCGATTCAGAGAACAACACAATTTATCAATGAAATGCAGTGAACCCAGGAATGGCTTCGAACGATACACAAACACCGCTTATATATCCAGCAGAGACATGCCCACCAACAAACAAAACAAAACAAAATTCTTCAAGTAACGGTCCCATTATCCGACAAATCCAACTAAAACCTCTGCAGAATCTGTATTAACATCGGGAACGCGCGAAAAAGCCATACAACGAAGTCTTCTTAAAGCATCTTTTGAATAATAACACACAAACTGACATAAAGCCCCAAATTAACCCTCCTACAGGACGAGTAAAGCTCGCTATGTTAAGATTATAGATGATCCAACCATGTATTTAATAAGTTTTAGAAGGCTTTGACAAAAGAAAAATATTTAGAAGGTTAGGGTTTTAATTTTGCTTTGCCTCTCATTCTTTTTCTTTTGCCAAATATTTTTAATAATCCAAAAGTTATGATAGATCGACGGAATGAAAAGTATTTAACATATGACAAATACATGTTTATTAAATCTTTATGAAAATTATGAATATAACTAATTGTATTTAAATTAGGGGTGTATGTAAGTGAGTCAATTTGGGTTGAATTTGAAGAGACCTAAAGGTTAAAACCCAAACTATATAGGGTTGTTCAGTTTGGGGAAGGTAGAATAACCGTTCGTTATACCATCGGGTTAGATCGGGTTAGATAGTGGGTTGCCTAAATTATTTTTGTTTATTTATTTTTTAATATTGTATAACTAAATGACAAGTCATCATAATTTTTCATAAAAATTACTCAACTTTTTTATTTTCTTAAAATAATTTCTTAGTATTTATTTTTATTTTTTGAAAGGTGGTATCTACATCTTTCGTTTAAAAATGGGTATCATTTTAGCCAAAAAAAAAATCTAGTATTAGAATGAATATCACTTTCACTTTTCAATGTATAATTATTATTTTACTTCTAATTGTACTTTCTAATTAATCGAGTTTACACTACTTTCAAAGCATTAAACTAACTAAATAAGGCTAGATTCTTAAAAAAAAACTAAATAAGGCTAGTCTACATTTCTTATAAAAGCTACAATTAGTAGCATTTGGTAAACGCATGTTTTTTGGTATATGCAACCGCTAAAACAAACAATCAATTATTTTAAAATGGATGGAGTATATATATGACATGTACACAAGTAATATCAACTTTCAAGATTGTATTATATCAACAAAAGTAAAAGGTTTTCAACTTCTACAGATGTAAAAACAAATATTATTATTATATCAATGATATTCGTGTTAGTATCTATATCTATATATTAACATTTACTAGCTTTTAACAATGTATATCATTTTTCTCTTAAAAAAAAAAAACAATGTATATCATTTTGTAGAATACTCATTTTGTAGATAACTAATAAACTTTATGGACTTAATAATGAACTAGTAGATTGCTTTGTGAGTGGCCTAAACCTAGAGATTAGAAGATATGTCATGATCCACTCACCTATATCTTTTTTTGTGAAAGAAGTATGCCTACTAAAGCCTAGGAAGGAAAAAAACACATCAAACACCAAAATACCAAAATGAAAATTTCTAATATCCAAATAGAGCTAACTTTATTCTAATAAGCCAAAAAAAAAAAGCTACAAAAAAATAGTATTGCTCCATTACTCTAAACTCCAACTCAACTGAAATGCATCTAAGAAGGAATAAAGGTTTATGCTATTGATGTGATGAGAAATCCTCATTCACATGCAAATTTCCTAACAAACATTTGATGATGTTACAATATGGTGAGGAAGAATAAAGGAATACAGTTAGGAACCTAATTACAAATGTTCAAGGATGTTTTCTACCTTTTGTGTTCTCTTATATTTATACAAATAGCCCTATAACAATGTTAACTAACTAACCAAACTAACAACTCTTAACTACTTTTACTAGTCTAGTTAGCAATTATTCTATATCCTAACAAATACCGATGAAGAGAACGAACCACTTGATTTACCATAATCAAACCTTGGGCAGCAAGGTAGAGAATACCATTTGTCTTTAAATGATATGAAAGGAGTAAACAATGTTGGTACTCTAAAATTTCAAGGTCAGATTGGCAAAATAAGTGGCAAAATAACACCTTCATTTGAAATAACACCTTGTTTTAAAGTGCCAGCAGGAAATGGCCAAACAATAAAAGCACAAGAGGTTATGCAACAGCTTCATGTCATAGTTCAATGGCATGAATTGTGAATACTGGTGTACTTGGTACCTGTAGAAGGGGCATATATGATCTAAGACACTTCATGGCTAGCCACACTTGGCTTACACGTGACTGAGTACACAACATTAAGAGTGAAGTTTTTCGATAAAGAAAAAAAATCAACAATATTGTAATAACTCAGGCCCAACTACACCACCTCATAAGAATGCAGAAGACTAATACCATTGATGAAATTTTCACTATTCAATGGATTTAGGGAGAATCATGAGATTATGTGCTACAATAGCTCCATAAAAAAACTGCACCAGAAATATGGTAATTGGAGATTTTATATGATATGAAGTATAGGACTTTAAATGATAAACCTGTTAAAGATAGCCTTTCTATGCACACAGTTGATGAATGCTATGTGCCATAATAATAAACCCGTTAAAGATAGTTTCTCTAAACTAGACCTAAACCTTAGGTCTGGATACCATCAAATACTAGTGCAACCTGAGAATAAACACTAAACAATATTGAGAAAACATCATGGCCATTATGAATAGTTTAGTTATGCCTTTTTTGCTTGACTAATGCACCCTGTAACTTTTCAAAGCCTAATGAACCAGATTTTTTTATATACCTTAAGAAAATATGTGCCAGTTTTCTTTGATGATATCCTCCTCTTCATTCATACATTGCATGAGCACCTAAAGTATATTGAATATGACCTTAGGAAGATCCAACATTATGTATAAAGATTATTTCAACAGATTGTAGCAAGAAATGACATCAACACAATGTTAGCTTTACCAAACTTCAAACAACCATTCATATTTGCATATGGAATAGGAGTGGTGATGCATCAGAATGGCCACTCCATACTTATTTTTCAAAAAAGCTAGCACGAAGAACTCAAAAAGAGTCAACATACTTTTGAGAAATGTTAGCCATTACTGAAGTCATTGCAAATTTAGACATTAACTACTTGTCAGTACATTTGTAATCAGAACAGATCAAAAAACCTTGCAGACACCTGAACTACAAGAGTGGCTGCATAAATTCCTGGGATATGACCATGTAATTGAATATGAAAAAGGAAATTGAACATACACGATGACTCGCTATCCATTGTATTGACGATGGCATGGTCGGAACCAAAAAGTGACTTTGTGTAAAGAATTGTTGGAACAAGAAGATACAAAGGATTATAGAGCAAAGCACCAGCCGACCCAACTTGGAGTCAAATCACACAACAAAAGGGAGATGGATGTACCCGAAAGGAAGAACAGCCATACTCGAGGACTCGAGAGTCGAGGTGGAACGGACATCAAACACACATTAAAGTGAAAGCTACGATTTGTAGCTTCTCTAAATCATGGAAAAATGTGGATTAGGAAGCGATTTGGTATATGGCAAAGCTAAACCAAACATCTACTTAAAAGAAAACCATAATCTCCTATTGGAGGACAGTCCGGAATACCAAGGCCGTGACTGGAATAGTATTACAGTTCTACTTAGCCAACTATGAAAAAAAGGCATCATGTAGAATCTAGATATCAATACAGAACTGTGCAATCTTCCAACAAGCAAATACAACTCACGACCTACATATTGGACTACTTCCACCACTACCAATTCCATCCTATGTTTGGGAAGATGTGGGTATGAACTTCCATCACACGACTGTCTTACAAAATAGGCACACTTTATTCCCTTAGAAAGTGATTATAACGGAACAAGTCAGTAGCAGAAGTATACATAAATCAGATTGTGAAACTTAGTGGATAGGTCAATTGTATCATATAGGGATAAGGTGTTTAAAATCAATTTTTGGAAGAAATTTTGTGTTTCAACTGCAAGGCACTGCACTGGCCATGAGCTCAACATATCATCCCCTAACATATGGGTAATCAGAGGTACTCAATAAATGCCTAGAGATGTTTCTAAGGTGTTTCACTTTTACCAACCTAACAAGGCCTTAACATGAGTTCAGTGTTGCTGTAATACAGCTTTTCATACAAGTATTGGAATGCCACCATGCAAAGCACTATATGGTAAAGACCTCTCAAATGGGATGGGTGGTGCTAGTTAAGCTGCAGCTTTATGAAAGAATCAAAAGCTTGGAGTAGTATATATCTTACATGCTTCAATTGCCAATATCAGTAATATTCACCTGATTTTTCATGTATGTCAACTGAAACATTTCAAAGGAATGCCCTATGAAGAGTACCCACCATTGTCTTTAACTATGTCAGAAGTTTGGACCAATAGTACAACCTGCAGCAGTACTACAAGCTAGTTCAACTTTTCATGGTAATTAAGAGTCAACTTTCGTACTTGCATCCTTGAGAACAAGGATGAGAGGAATGGATGATGTATGTGAATCCCTAATGGTCTTCTTTGGGTACTTGGCCCTTCAGCTATACACTAGAGATCTTTCAGAAATTCATTAACACAGGTACAGTTTCTATCCATTCAAGTGATAAACAATACAGTAACATGCACATTCAATAAAACAAAAATATTCAAAATGTATTAATATAAAATACAAAGTACGCATTAAAATAAAATAAAAAATAGCAGGGAAATATCCTTATGAAACAAAAATAACGGCTTAAGTAGGAGCTAACTCTTCAAACTAAATTGTACTAAAAAAACAAATTCTAATAGTCTGTCTATAAAGGGTAAATAACAAAACCCATTTTGAAGCTGTCTGAAAACTGGAAAGTTGATTTTCCAGACCATGGAATAGCCATGCATGTGCTCTTCCACTATAATTGTGTGCCATGTTACCATACATGTGATATCATTGTCCTTGCCTTTAAATAATCCTTTGACTTCATGTCCTCATAGCACATGCAGCAAGTAATGCAAAGGATTCTTGCCTCTACTTCAGCCATATATATATATATATATATAACCTCACTGCCATGCCATGTCATCCAGTTAAACACCTACTTTAACATACCATTCTCAAGCACTAAATACTGATCTGCTGCAACTAACTTATTATTTCACCAATCAATTTACAGTAATAAAACAAATGATGCTAAGTAATATATCAAGAGACTAAAGTTAAAACAATAAACAAAGGAGAATCCTGTCTGGCACAAGTACCATCTCATCTTCAAAAAGATCCAGGATAACACTGTCCTACAGAATTTCCGGGAATATTTGATGAAGCCAACTTAGGACGGATCCTAACACCGTCTTTGATGACTACGCCTCGCATCTCCAGAACCTTCTTGTGACTGTTTGAGTGCACAGATGCTACAAAAGTGGGGCTGTTTGCCGGCCGGTATTCAGGATAGAGGCGGCCGGACCTGTACCGAACACCACAAGCATTGCAGAGCGTTTTGGGACCGTTGGGTCCCTCTCTCCATTGTGGAGTCTCTGTGACCTCGCAATGTGTGCACTTTCTCGTGACAACCGACTCTTGTGATGAGGATTTCTTCGTTTCAATATCACCCGAGAGCACATAGAGGTCCCTTTTTTTCTGTTTCTTTACTCTGTTTAAATCTGACTCAGAGGCAGATATCTTCTTATGCAAAGCCTGTAAGCTAGCAATGAAAGAAATCGAGAATACAGGATTTAAGCTTGAAGGACGCCGGCGTTTACTTCGGGCACGCTTTACTGGGATGACAGGCAGATCAAAGCCGGAATTCTCAACTGAGGAAGCACTGCTGCCTTCAAAAACAGAAACCGGGCTGTATTGAAGCACAACTTTTTTTTCATAGAAAGGGACATTCTGATTGGGAATAGTTTTTCCATATGTTGGTCCAGCAGTTCTTGCCGCTTCTTTTATTATTGGGGAAATGCCATTAAACTGCAAAGCCACATTATCATCAAAACAACAAAAAAAAAGGAAATATAAAAATCGGATGCAGCATCAATGGATAGTTATCAATTATAAGGCTATGGTATAAGCTTATTTGAATTAATAATTGAAAGAGGAAATTGGGTGATATACTTTGGTAAAACACAGACATAAAGTATAGCTATCAATTATCATATGCTGTTAGGTCAAATCATCAAAATAATAAGGACCAAATACACAAAGTCACTCACAGAACTTGGATCACATTACAATTTCGGTTTGCAACACTAAATATAGTCCTGAACTATTGTCTCTTAAGCAAGTGTGACTAAGATACTTGAAACGTCATCATTTTCTGTTTCATTATATTGAACTACATCTGCTTAAAAATCTATAATCAGCTCAAGTCTAGTTTCAGCAACTTTACCAGACTCAAGAAGCTTCATCAATTTAAATTTGAGCAGAAACAGAAATTGCTTTGTGCAAGGGTCCAGTTATTTAATACTGGATCCCACCATTTACCAAATACCATCACACAAGACACAGTCATCTAATCATCCACAGCTTAAGTAAACAAATTTACATCTTTTCAATTCTACACATGCATACCATCTATACATCATCCAAAATAACCAAACATTTGCAAACCCCAAGCATTGTTCATATATAGTTGCCAGAAACTTTCTTACTTTCTGAGCGCAACACACCAGAAAATACAAGTTATGAGTACGAAAGTGTTGTTAGGACTCGAGACTACAAATTTACATGGTGAAAACAAAAATATACTTAAAAATATCGACATAGCTGCAAATTAATTACATTTAAATTCGTCTTATAAGGCTATGGTATTGTGGTTCATTTTATTAGAAACAAAACTAAACACACAAATTAACTGAATAATCTGAGAGCCGAACAATGATGATTGGTAATTTGGTAATAGCAGATGAAGCAAGGGAAACTTTCTCTCACAATTTCTATAACTATATGTTATATTGTGATTTCCTGTTACTACCAATTCCAGAGTTGGTGTTGCTACTCTCACAGAACAAGCTGAGCAGCATGCATTAATCAGAGCATCAGAAGCGGATCTATGTTTGTCTGAGGGGTGCATCAATGAAAATGTACTCACTATGAGCCCCCCACCCCCCACTTTTAACCTTTTGCCCCAGTTTTTATTTTAATACAATTAATATGGATCTACACCCAAAACAAACAAAGAAACTCCAACTTCTAGATGAAACCCATCTTGTATTCCCTTTTGTGTCTTCACAAATCCCATTACCGCTGTTCTCAATTGATAATCACATTGCATCTCTTATCGTGCGCAATCTAGACACCAGCCCATCGTATATCCCGCATCGCAATTTTTAATTTAATCAAAACAGGTATCTTTTCTTTTGCTTTACAACTTGATTTCAACAAATATATTACATATTTTATTAAATTAAATAGAAGAACAATTTATTTCACAACCCTCGCCGTATTTTTATTAGTTGTTCTGCGCTGGTTCTTGCGTCATGAAGACCATTTTGGATTTGATTTGACTGTTTGGGATTTGATTTGTTATTATTACCGATTTGTTTCGAAACATCTAATCACAGAGGACACTTAATATAAATGAAACAGATTCCCTACCGTTTTTCCACACAAGGCACGGCGCTTTTAGGCTGATGATGGAAAATGGGGAGATAATGACGAGAGAGAATGAATCAAAGAGATCGAGAAAAAGTTAGGCAACTTTTCTACAATAAATGATCATAAGGTATCTAATTTATTGTATTAGATATATTTAAATTTTATGTTTTCAACATTTGTATTAATTTCAAAGATGTATCTTTTGGTATAAATCGGATATCCTCTGCTCTCAACTTTGAGGTTAATCCCTGCAATCGCGTGGGAACCAAATGAGCGGCAAACTCTCCCTAAGGGGTTTTAACGCTGTTACAATCCAAGGGTCAGAATCAAACCCGAGAATCCCGGTTAAGCTGAAGCAACTCATACCATCTCTTTGAAGCACCCTTGGATTTTATCGTATATGTATGAGAAGAATTATTATTATTAATCATTATTTTTAATTAATAAATAGTCCCCACTTACCCAGGGTCTTGAATCCGCCACTGAGTATGCAACTAAACTTGCTCAACAACCCTTCCTATTAAGTAAAGGCATGAAAACTGAATCTCTAGCAAACATGACATACACTTTTTCACTCACATTCTCCTAAGTCAGACCAAATTCAATCTACATGTCATGTCGTTTATCACAAAGTAGTTTGGTTTTGATATTTTTCTGTCAATCTGACAAATTTCCTAGCCGACACTATTCTAGTTTACTTTAGCAAGTCATTGGTCCTGAAAAGGTTCTAATTGTAAAAACTCAGTTGCCCAAGTACCAAGAAGTCGGAGCTATGGAAAACCAAACTTTAAAATATTCCAGTTGTCGAAGTAACAACATTAACATTTCCTCCTAAAGGCCTGAGTTCAAAGTTCAGTAAAAACTTTTTGTTCCTTAAGCATAGATCATCTCAAGTAAAACGGCCATGGTCAGCGAGCCGATGGATTCATGGTGTTTCAGCTTCACATAATAAAACAATGTATGCAGTCAATTTATCAAATATAAGAGCACTGCGTTGAAGTATAATGGGCCAATCACAACTTTTCATGTATACAACAACTAGCAGAGAAGTAATCCATCAGAAAATAAGTTAAGCAGATAACAAACATCAAAGTACGGAATCCAAATTATCATAAGTAGCGACAAAATACTCACAGGAGCAGAGAAGCCTTCCCCGAGTTGGGGATTTTCATTTTTTATTTTACCACTGAACACTGCTGGGGACACTGAAAAAACATCAAAACACGGCTCTCCAAGAGCACTCCAATCTTCTTCAGCAGTATTTGCGTCCACATCTTCCAATGGAAAGTCGAAAAACTTGAGATCATCGAAAGTCTCATCAGACAAACCATTAAAATTCTTGTCAAAAAACCAAGATCCCTTCATATTCGGAATATCCTGTTTCAAAACATTAAACACACACATTATCACCCTTTACCACACAATACGCCATAATTCAAATTGAAACAAAACAATTTACAAATCATTGGTCAAAATCACCAAAAAATTCAAAATTTATGCCATTAAGAATGTTAATCTCATATGACCCAATTTATATGATCATGTAAAAAAATTCTCTTGAAAACTCAATATCCAGTCCAATGACCGACATATCCTTAGACCAATCCCACCGTCCACCGGCAGACACCAATTGAAGCCAGAGCAAAGCACTATCTGGACCAGTCGAACACGATACAACATAATTCAAATTGAAACAAAACCAACAATGAATCATTGGTTCAAAAAATTACCCAAAGATTCCAACTTTATGCTAAAATAATGTTCGTCTCATACGACCCAATTTGTATAATCTGGTCCAATGACGGTCTAATCCGGGGACAAATTCAACTGTCCACTAGCGGGGCACTGAAGCCAGAGCAAAGCCCTGTCTAGCCCGGCCCAATTGAAGCCAAAGCATAGTCCCGACCGGCCCAATTAAAGCCAGAGCAAAGCCCCTATCTGGAACGACCCAACACAGAAATTGTTAGCACTTACGACCTAGCGAAGAGCACACTCCTACGTCCCAAGCCATACACCGCCAGGCTAACCCCTAGGGCTGTATAATCAAGTAATACAACAATATTTACCCTGACACAGTAGAATTACACACATTGTATTTTCACACAAAATCAACCAAAATTAACCAATTTCCACCATTATAACAAAAAATAAAAAACACCCAGAAAGCAAAATCAAAGAAAAAATGCATGCAAATTCAAAAAATAGAATTATCCATAGTGAAAAAAAGAGGGGTAAAAAGGGAATTAAAGGTAAAAAAACAAACCTCAGGCATAGTTGTTGTAGATGAGTGATGAAATAAAGCACATTGCAGTGAGAAGAGAGAGAGAGAAAGAGAGAGAGAATTGAGACAAAAATGAAGAAAGATCGAAGAGAAAACGTTGTTTGTGTCTGTGTCTGAGTTTGGTAAATTAGGTTTTATTTTTTCAGCAGGCGTTGCTACTATGTGGAAACCCTCATTCTCCTCTCGTGACTTAAATAAATTATTATTATTATTTTGAAACTAAATAATTTCGTATCTTTTTTCTTAATGATGATTATACACTATATTTCTCATTAGTTTAAGTGGTTTCCTATTATAATATTTGATTTTAAAAGAATATGTTTAGCCGAGTTGGATCTCGAAAAATTACTAAAATTATATAGGATATACATTAAGTTTCGTCTAAAAATGCGCTAGTATTAGTTGTCGGTTGTCTTTTTTGTAAAGATATCGTATCATGTAAGATAAACGCAAGTTTTGTCTAAATATGTGCTAAAAGTATTATTCGTCGATTATTTTTTTGTAAAAATATCTATCATATTATGTTTTTTTTAAAGAATATCGTATTATCATAAAAGTTGAACAAACGTACGTATGAACTTTTGCCTGAGCACATATTTTTTATTTACATTTGATTATATTTCTTTTTGCAATAGAGGATCACATTATCAAATCTTCCAATATCATATCATGTTGGTACTCAGTCATATTTTACTATTTCAAATTTCATATTTTGTACATACCAATTTAATCTAATTTTATTCCGTAAAAAAAATAAGTGATTTTTATACTTACCTATTAAACTCTATTTTTTTAAGGAACTCTCTTCTTAATTTTGTAAATAAAACAAATTTTGTGTGTATCTTTTTTTTTTCTAATAAGTTTGTGTATATTTAGATTTACATGATAATTGTTTCAAGTACAAAAGAGCTAAAATTGCGAAAATCTAGAAATTCCAAAAGCGGGATTACGCGTATTAACGTTCAAGAAAAAAAATAAACTGACACAGCTTGCAAAAACTTTTTTTTTTTAACAAATAAAAATGGTATATATAATAACAATTGCAGTTAACTCCGCACAAGGCGTGCAAAAAGAAAACCACTCAAGAGTATTTATAAGGACAGCTTGCAAAAACTTAACTAAGAAGAAAAAAGTATAATTATTTTACTGTTTTTCTAAGAATATTAATGCATTGAGTTTTTGTTAAATAGTTTAGTAACTATAGGTTCACAAGATTTACGTATTGATAAGTGAAATAATCTGCAAATAAAATATGAATTAGACCTCAGATTAGTCGATATTTTAGTTGGATATCGAATAAAAAAACATCGAGTTTAAAAAAAGAAAAAGTGTTTTCCATTATATTAAATTAAAATATTTTAAATGGAGAAAATCTATGAAATAAAAAAAATTATTTAACTTTTAAATGATTTCAAACGAATATTTCATACGTGTTTTTGTTTGTTGTTTTTGTAATTAACATTGTTAATTTAGTTTTTTGCGTGCATTTTTGTAACGGAAATAACTCTAGAGACAAAAAATTCATCTATGAGCTAAATTTACGGAGACAAAATAAATTCTTTTAGCAAGTGATATTCGGAAAGTTGTGAAAAAGAAAAATTTGATATGGTTTCAATTTCCATCGCCAAACATTATTTTACTTTTTTCATTTTAGGTGACCATCGCCGATCTTTGTTTTCCTTTTTTCTTTTCTATTATTAATCGAGAATTTTTTTACTAATAGTATGAATCATGAATTATAGTTTATGTAGTGTGCCAAGAAAAAATCATTCAGTTAAAGCAAAAAAAGAAAAAAGTGTAGGCAACAACAAAAAAGTTGAAAATTGAAAGAAAGGAAAAAAAAAAGAAGAAACATTTAAGAAGGTTGGTCAAATGAAGGTGGTAACGGTGATGGGCATGAGATATGGATCTATGAATAATTTAAAGCAAAAATAGTTGGATCTCAAAAAAATGAATATTTATGTGAATGATTGTATCACACACAAGATTTGATACACTGTTTTGCACAAACAAACAAAATCCATTCAGCGATCACCGACGGTACACACGGGACCAATCACAATTTTTTTATTTTTTTTTGAAGGAACCAATCACAATTATTTGTTTATCTATTTTTTATTTTTTAGAGGAACTTATGTATACTGCCTTATTATATAAGTTCCTTTAGTTACTCTTATTGAAATAAAAAGGCCAAAAATAAATAACAGTTGATTGGTCTAAGTATTGAGGAATTAGGGTCCATTAAATAAATGGTCAGCAGTTTGACATCTAACTCCAGTGTATATAGAAAATTCGGTTGAGAAGAAAGAATTTACTTTGTGTGTGAAACATATTCGTGACCAATGTTATTTAATAATAAATAGCAGTGAAAAATTCTACCTATAATATGAAGTGATGTGTTTGTGATTTTTGCGTTTCAATGGGTTTATTTCAATGTTTTAAAAACCATATTGAAGATGGAACCGGTGACGCCCTTAGGTTAAGGTTAAACTGGTTGAATCATGTTGAACCGAATAATTAATTAATATTTCCTTCGTTTTTAAATATATGTCGCAGTCACCACTTCACACATTTTAATACACAATTTTGATCAGTAATCTCTTTAATTATATATGATTAAAAATTGTACAAATTTGATATTTTGAAAAAAATATTCAATGAGACAAATCGAACAACTTCTAATATGCTAACATATGTATTTATATCAGCTGAAAAATATGGTCAAGGTAATTATGTGAATAATGTACGTTGTAAAACAGAAGAGTATGCGTGTGTGTAGTTATCTGCTTCAATAGAAAAATAACTTAGTTACTTAACTAAGTGATTTATCTCAAGTGGTTAATGAGTTTCCTCTAAAACAAATCTTTTGTGATAACTCGAGTTTGATTTCTGGTGAAAATAATTACTGATCTGACTTTACATATCTTTGATCAAACTTCGGATTACTAAGACATCTCTCTCCTAGGAACCATCTAACCGATGGTTTAACATATAAATAAAATAAGTTAGTTGATGATAAAAGAAAGTGCAGAAGAAAAAAGGCTCATTTTAGCAAGTAGAAAATAAAACTTTAACTATTTAGATCGATACTAGCTCTAGTTCCCGGTCCAGTTGAACCAGACAGTTCAATTTTTATAACATTGGTTTATTGATGAAGCTGAATTGGTAATTTACCATTAATCGGAAGACGATTCACTTGGATGTGTTTGTGTTGTTCTTCCATAAGTAAACTAGATGTATTTCTATTATGTGAGGATTGGGGTTCATCTTGGCCAAATTGTTTTCAACATGCATTTAAGTTGTTAATTGGGGTTCAAATCGTTCAAAATATTAAAATGTTGGACGAAGTTTACAGGTTTTCATGATTTATTTGTGAGAAGTGGAGCAATAGTAATGTACAATGATATGGGCCACTATGTTTTAAATGAAAAATTCAAGTCAATAAAGAAAGTCTTCATAAGTGAAACAAACAACATAGTAGTAATATTGGTGCGATATACCGACTAATTTATTTTCCTTGTCAAGAGTTCGTCAAGGCTCCTATAATAATTATTTCTAAAACCGAGTCCTTGTTTAAATTACTCAGTTAGGTGTGAATGATGTGCAATCTTTTAAGGGTCTAATTAACGAGTACCCTTAGGACACTTTTTAAACATTTCAAATTTAATATTTATTTCTTCAAACTTTTCAATTTTCAATACACTGATTACACAAACTTTACTGTTTAAAGTCCTTAACTAATACCCCAGGAGCACTAGTTAACATTTCCCGTCTTTTAATCATGCAATGTTAGAAAAATGTTTTGGAGATTGAGGCTAGAGAACAATGGTTCGTTCTTTAAAATTTCCAAAGAAAATACTAAATGTTAAATAGTGGTGTGGTTGAGGGTTCTTGTATAGATTTTGTATGATGAAGACTGGAGAAATATTCTAAGAGTAGGAGATGAGTTTCAAAATGATCAAGTTCACTTGTTTTCTAAAATTTGAGAAATTTGATTGGAAATGAGAGATTCGTTGTTTGGGTCTAATTCCACTACAAGAATGTCATGACTTATCGGCCAACATTTTTGGCGAACTTTAGACCCACTAAAATAACGAATATTTCATTTCCGTCGATCTTTGATACCTTAACGACACACATGGCCAATTCAAATAAAAAGGGTTGTAGTTTGAATTTTCATTAACATTTGTGATGACCCTTTTAAGTTTGTGACATGACCTTCAATACCTTCGAATACATTTGCGGCAGAAAAAGACACATATGATAAAAGGCAAAAAAAACTCAAAATTCTTAAGTTTTGTGGCGGCTTTTGATTGATGCTAATATTGTGTCACAACCTTTGTACTTTGCGGCAATTTTTATCTATCGGAAGAGTAAGCCCGTGTAAATTTTGCATTTGTTTGTATTTGTCGATAACACATGCATATTTTTTGTTCAAACATAAACTGCAAAGGGTATGAGGTTGATGTAAAATATGCATGTGTTATCGACAAATACAAACAACTGCAAAATTTATATGGGCTTACCCTTTCGACGGGTAAAAATTGCCGTAAAGTACAAAGGTTGTGACACAATATTAGCAACGATCAAAAGAAGATACAATAGTTTAAAATTCCAAAACTAATTGTAACTAACCATTAGTGATTCCCTGGCATAAACATCAATGTTAGTATGATAAACAACTTTTTATTTATAATAGTGATGGAAATGAATATTAATTAAAAGATCATAAAAAAAAGTGATACTTACTCATACCCTAAAGAGTTAAGAGTAACTATGATGATAATTTTTTTATTCTACTATGCATTATAAATCCTTTTTTAAATAAAATAAACAGGGACACATCACCATCAATCTTTTTTAGATAGCACATGCTTCAGTAGAACTTTTTGTAATTAATAAAACTATAGATATTTAGTTATTTTAAATCAAACTATGTTTGGCAAACCCTCACTCACACACAATCTTATTCAATCTGTACTCAACTTAGGTTCACCAATTGAAATTGATCAAAAGGGTTAGAAATATATAAGATAAATAAGGGCGTATGAGAGGGCTTTGCACGAAAATCAAGTGAAACCATCTAAATTGTAAGACCTAGAACAATGATATTTGAGTAATAAAAAGTTGACAACTTACACGCCACAATATACAAATACGTCATCAACAAATGTTAATTTGATTAAAAAAACGGAACAAATATTATTAAAGTATGTTGTCGGACGATTTTAAGTTGTCAAAATAATTTTTGTGTCAATTCACAATGGTGTGAGGTTTTGACTCAACTTTTAGTTGATGTTGTTTGTGGGGGGGTTTTGCTTGGTTATGGTGTTGATTTGGTTTTGAAGGTTTGTTTTTTATTGGTTTTAAGATGTATGGTGTATGCATTTTTTTTAGTGTTCCACCTATATAGAACATCCTTTACTTTGTGGTTTCTGTCTTATCGGTCGATGTTCATCTTGAACAAGACTTAATCATTAATAATTTTTCTCTAAAATCTATGGTATCCACTATGTTGAGCTTGTGATGGGTACCACCGTACCATAATGTCCCTAGTAAAATTCATTAGTACTACTAAAGACAGCTACCCATCAACAAAAGCTTTCCTCTTTGAGAGGTTAATGTCATGTTAGTTACAAGTAACTAATTAGGTTCGTTCCAAATTCATGAACATATAATAGTAGAAAACAATCAATAAGCAATATCTTATTATGAGATTTAATCTTGTTGGTTGTACTTGTACATTATATATCAGTAACTCCCTTGGCTTTGGCCCCAACTCCGTTTGGTATGATGATGTATCTATTTTTCAGTGGTTTATCATGTGTTAATGTCGTTGGATTGGTAGGTAGTATACAAGTACACTCACTTTTAATTGGTACAAGTACAATTTTCTTTCACAATGCTAATATGAGACTTGCATTTCACTCCCAATGCTTCTAGTCCTATCTGATTCTGCACTGTTTTTATGAAACTATATTTATGACTCATCAAAAGTAGAAGTAATATTTTATAAATAATAGAGCTCAATATTCTTAATTATATTTTTTACAGTGCTAATTACATTTTTTTTTTACCAAACAGAGTTAATTACTTAAATTCGTAATTGTTTATGCGTTCAATGAACTTCAACTGGGGGTAAAAAAATGAACTTGAATTTACTACCATTTTTTGTTATATTTAATTTATTAAAATTTAATTGAAGACAATAAAAAAAATAAATGAAAAAACAAGAATAGATTGATGCATATGCATTGCGTTTTTTTGGTCAATGCGTTGCGTAATTGCTATCCGACAGACATGGGTGTATTGTCTTCAAAGATTTTTTTCTATTTTAACCTTAAAACACAAAAAAATGCATGTGACACAGTGTAGATGCAATTATATTTATCTCTGTTGTTTCGTCTTTTACAATTTCAACGGATTTTAAAAATACATATAAAAATTACAATATGCCATGTTTGACATTAAATTTTTTGTCAAAATATCATCTATAAAAATTTTTGGGAAAAAAGAATCAATTTGCTTAACTTTCTAATGAAATAAATTTAATAACATAATTTAATCTAAAGTAGTATTCATATTGATCATAAGAACTAACTCAATAAACGATGTTGATATTGTTATATTACATAATTTCACCTGGACTTCTCAGTTATGTGTGAGCTTCATATCGTATTTGTCACTTTCTCTACTGACAAAAATTAAGTAATGTTCATATTTTGAATTAAATTATGTAATTAAGTTACAACCATTACATGAAATAAATTGAAAAACTTTCTTCTCCCATGAATAATTGCCAAAATTTCCTCGTCTAGATTACACGTACAAATGCGAAAGGAATGAATACCACATTAAATCGGAGACAAAAAAAAAAAAATCAATTTTAATAAACAAATGTAACTTTTTATTTTACAAACATTCGTCCTAGTCCTACCATTCATCCTGACAATGCTCACTGCACCATAAACTACCGTGTGATTCGAATAGATTGAACAAATGATGATTTGTGAAAGCAGGTATATGGAGACAAGAATCTAGAGTTTCAATTTCAATTATCTACATTTGCAACTTGGATTTCCCTCTTCCAAAAGGTGATTGTCACAAGTCTCATTGGAAATCAAGGCTTTAGACAAACAGCTTTGGAGGCATCCAGATGGTTAAGGCGGCAGGTTCCAAGAAGAACCTCAGGGAGCTCTTCACGTGTGTTTCCCTGAATATATATTGCAATTATAACTATATATCAGCATCAGCATATAATAATAACAATAATTTGGTTCAGAGAGCAAATGGCATATGTCATCATAAATACTTTTTCATAAGATCATGCATAAATATAGGAGTATATACTAATATATTTATGTACCAAGCATTTTTAAAGCTTGGTTTGAATCTAACCATATGTGAATTTTCAGTGATATATATAATTTCCCCAATTTTAGCTCAAAATTTATTGAAAGGAAAGAAATTACAATATTATTTTACCTGTATTAAAAATGCCATCTCAATAACAAGATGGTTGAGGTACCCAAGTACAAGATTTACAACACCTCTTGCAATAGTTGATGATCCAACATCGACCCCAATCTGAAATGGATGCCACGTTTCCAAGATAAGTATTACACGAAAGATGACCAGGGGTTAAAGAATAATAAAAGTATCTAGAAATTTACAAAGGGTCTTATATTTAGGGATAATAAAATAGTTCAAAAGGGTCTTATAATTAAGGAGGACGGGAATAGTCTCAAATGCATAGCAAAACTTGATATATGCATGCAAACTATCCTGATTTTCCTAACAAGTTACTATTCAACAGATAGTCATTAACTTACTTCCAAATAGTTCTTTCCCTGGAAATAGTTGATTTCCAGAGCTTGTCCAACTAAGCACGCCTTCTTTCCCACACTCTGTTTTACTATCCATGAACCCTGAAACAGGAAGTAACACTCAATCCATATATTCCATGGGCTAGACAAAAGAAGAGCATAAATGTTTCCTTCTTAACATGGACCACATATGCATATCGTTACCTGGGATCATTTATTCTATTGAAAACATTTGCCAGAATTGAGTGATACAGTGAAATCAAGCCAACCACTGGAAAAACATGTTCTAATGAAAAGATGTTTTCAACAGAACACCGGTTACTTTATATGAAGAGCCATTAAGATACACCTCAGAGTGCAGACCGACAGTCACTAGTTACTTTACTAACCTTAGATATGTATGGTATGAGTTTAAATCTTGAATTTCTGAAGGCACTGTCACCTTTGATAAAACTATCAAGCAAAGGAATATCTTCCACAGGGGTGTTCATCATATAGTATAGTGCCAAGCTATATGTTGTAGAACCTGGAACCTGGTTCAAAGAAATTTCTAAATCAGTGTCATGCTAAATTTTATGTTAAGAACAACCTAAGCCAAGGATTATTGATTAACCTGGATGTTTACAATGAAGAAGAACTCAGGCCCACCCTGTGATGCATATTTCTGCAAGTTAACAAAATTCATTAAATTGATTTTTCTTCATAATATAAAAAAATATATAAGTAGTTACTTGATGGCTAAATATAATCAAAATTAAGAACCAAAACACCAAAGTCAACCTGCACAATGCTCCCAGGACGGCCACCAAGATCATCTTCCCTTCTGTCAGATCTCAACCAATCTGCAGCAACCATTTGCATCAAAGTCCCTTTTGCTTTAACCTAGTATCAGTATTCCAAATGTTTACGATCAGTGACAAAGTTAATGGCTTAACCAACTAAAAACAAAAACGATAATTGCAAAAAAAGCTGTTAACTTTCAGTTAGCATCTTTAATCAAAGAATTTCATTTTGTAAGGAAAATACAAAATTGCACTTGATCAACCCATATTATATTAGTGAAGTAACAGAGAATGGGGAAGATGAAACAAATGCATGCACAATTGGGAACAACAAAAACAAAAATAGATTTCTCCTTCTATTTTTGCAAATAAAAAGTGATAAAGTGTTGTTTCTTCTTATACCTTTTGGTGGTCTTCGAGATAATTCTCTCCACGAATCAGGAAAGTAGAAGGATCTGCTTCCGTCAAACTGCAAGGTAATGTACATGTAGGATCTTTTGGAAGAGTGGATCCATACGGGCATGAAATGCTCTCTTCCCTAACCGTCTCTTGCAAATCCATATAACCCCTTTTATGAACTGCACAAATTGTCTCTAGGCATTGTTAATTAATGAAAAAAGTAAAATAATTGATAATCACCATATGCTACCAAAGAGTATGCAAATGACCTGCAAGATCGTGCAGTTTTCTCACAAAATTAGCAGCAGATGATAATTTTTGGTGGCGAATGTCCTGAAATTAACAAATTCATTGGAGGGCAAGAAAATGCCAAATCAATAAAAATAGAAGTTTGACAATATTTCCAATGCAAAATAGTAGTAAAAATAAGAGTATGAATGCACGGCCAAGTCAAGAAAATGCATTATGTGGTATGCAGTTTAAATAATCTAGCACATCTTGGGATGTCATGATGAAGATGCTTGCAGTAAGCACCCTATAGGTTTTGACAAGATAAAAAGCTAAAATGCATAGAGCCAAATTAGGCCTAAATGCATCCTTGCCATTGAATGCACCTATTGGAATGTCATTAGCACTGGTTAACATGCTTTACAGTAAGCACTCAATAGTTTTGAGAAGAAGAAATGCTAAATTTCTAAACTGTTAGAAAAATACATAAAACTATGTATAAACCATCTAAGCAGATGCATACAAAACCAGAGCATAGAATAAAGGAAAGAGAATGAAGTGCACAACTTAGCAACCTCACAACATAAGCATTTGATTGGAAATTTTTCTAATATGAATAACTAATTAGTAAATTAATGAACATGATCCAGAATCAAAACGATCATGAATTAAGGATCATCCCTAATTGTCAAAACTTTAAAACAATGTTGTCAAAATCGAGAGATCCTATCTTAAATTTGGGAAGGGGAATGAAAATTGTAAATCATGGGATGCAAAATGGGTAGTAAGATCCAATCACTTAAATCAACAAGGTCATACACCAACAACTGAGCAAAACACGGGACGAAGGAGAAGACCAAAACAGAGAACAGATTCAAGCACCAAACACTTACATCAATATAAGGTCATACACCACCAACTGAGCAAAACACAGGACGAAGGAGAAGACCAAAAGAGATAACAGATTCAAGCACCAAATCAGTGAACTACTAGCCCCAAACTAGAGGGACTGAAAACATATTCTGGGTTGAGAGAAACATGTGTATTTGGGTGTCAGCGAGTTAAGTGGTTGAAACTTGCTATTGGTTCGGCAGGGTGGGATTGCACGATCTCTCCAATGCAAACTTGGAGATGATACGGAATCTGGTGAGATAGCATTCCAGAGTAAGATAGGGATCTCCCGGTGCTCCAAAAATCATAGAAATGTGAGATTAGAGTCATACACCAACAACTGAGCAAAACACGGGACGAAGGAGAAGACCAAAACAGAGAACAGATTCAAGCACCAAACACTTACATCAATATAAGGTCATACACCACCAACTGAGCAAAACACAGGACGAAGGAGAAGACCAAAAGAGATAACAGATTCAAGCACCAAATCAGTGAACTACTAGCCCCAAACTAGAGGGACTGAAAATATATTCTGGGTTGAGAGAAACATGTGTATTTGGGTGTCAGCGAGTTAAGTGGTTGAAACTTGCTATTGGTTCGGCAGGGTGGGATTGCACGATCTCTCCAATGCAAACTTGGAGATGATATGGAATCTGGTGAGATAGCAGTCCAGAGTAAGATAGGGATCTCCCGGTGCTCCAAAAATCATAGAAATGTGAGATTACAATCATGATTTTGATTTAGTCAAAAAAAAAAAAATCATGATTTTGATTACCTTTTACTTTTTTTTTCTTTTAAAAGTTGAGATTCACTAGTAACTTACAAAGTTTACATCATCTTAGGCATCAAAGACATGTCTTCTAGAGGAGTAAGCATTTTTAGAGTCATATCAGAGACCCCATGAACAAAAGTTGGCTGTCTTGAGTCTTCATTTTAGATTATGGAGTAAAAAACATCTTTTTATACAAGTTTAGGTCTTGCAAATGATTCAGAAATAAAGCAGTGTTTATCAACTAATATAACAGGAAAAGTAAATCAGTGTTTCACAAACAGATATAAAGAACTGAGAACAACATATGATTTTTGAAAGCCAATTGGTGGCACAGGCTGATCGTTAAATATACATTTAAATGTAAAGAAATCTCTCAGAATTAAGTTTCAAGACACGATGCATTCTGATTGACTTTGCACTCTTCATTTCTTTCAAGTGCAATAAAATCAACTATTTCAAATTTTACCTGAGACTTCTGGTGACTACATTCAGTCATCCATCCATTTTCTGACCCATCACAGTTTGATGGTTCCATAACATCATAAAACTCATCATCAGCATCATTTAAACTAACAAGGCTTGCATGCTCTGATTGTGTTGGTTCTACTTCTCCAAATGAGTTATCATGATTGTTCTCATCTGCCTGTATTTGGGTATCAGAGCTGGCATATTCTTCCTTCGGACTATTCCTTCTGTTTCTCGTCAACTCTCCAGATGAATAATCAGACAAAGTGCAATTCCCAAGTCTAGTTCTAAATAACTCCCTTAATGCTGCACGTGCAAGAGAAATCAATAAGTAAAATACAAACTAGAACATCAATCTTCAGATTAAGTATGTTCATATCCAATGATATGAAATAATTGTAGGTCGTAAACATACAATAGCAATGTCCAATAATATAAAAATTGTCAACAAAAGAAGACTACCGGCAACTCTCCCAAGCATTTGAATGGTCATGGAGTATGCCGATGAGGATTTGAGATAAGATCTCCAGCTTTTCCAATCAATAGCAAGCATGTGCTTTACAACAGATTGCTTTCCCATGTTCGCCGGTGATATAACATACCCTCCACCTACAAAAGAATGTAATTTGTCATCCTTCAACTACTCTTTTTAATGAATTTTCATCTAAATTTTCTATCTATCAACTTTCTCATGAACTAGAACATCAATAAAAAGAACGTCTATAAAAACAAATTTGGAAATCCTAAAGTATGGATTAATTGGATACTATGATGACAATAGTATAGTGATTAAGTGAAAGAAAATGATTAGAGAATTGACAAACTACTCTTAAAGCTCAGTATGAAGATTATTGAAAGCAAGAACATCATGATTCATGATTACAATAGTATCAAATTTACTTTTTAGGTTGTACAGACCAGCTAATAGAATGGAAAATAAATGTCTACTATTTAAGCATACATTACTTTTAAGGCAGGCACGAACATAGCCTTTCTGGCGAGGACACTTCTTGTGAAACACGGAATGGTAAAGAATAACTGTGACAAGGAAAACAAAAGAAGTTAGTTTCATTCAGAACAAGTGGCTATTTGCACATATATTTTCTTCTACAGTTCACTACTACCGTAGGTTCCATCATCTTCTCTCCTCCAATAGCGCCGCAACAAAAGGTCTCTTCGTTTTATTCCCCTGTAAAAAACATGGTATGAAACTAATAAAACTAGTACCGGAAAAAGGCCAGCCGGTACTGCCTCATAACAAGAAGTGGTACATGATAAGCGTTTAAGGATTGTGTCTTACCAAGGCAACCAATCACTATAGAGCTGCTTGTGAATAATGTCGGTGTGACCATCCAGGTGCTCAACTACATTCCCCTTGTAGAAACAGAAATCCCATCTGCAAACGAATACATAACAAAGCATAAAGCACTTGAAAACCATAGTTTATAAAATTTCAGCGTGATTGAACTGCTTACCTATCCGCTGCTATAATGTAACCTGTTTATGACTAAACTTTCTCTATACAGCCCAGATTTCTACACACTATCATTCCAAACAAAGCACTCACGTTTACCTTGGTTCATGGGCATGGTTGTTGACCATAAAAGTTAAAGATCATTATCAATGTCCAGTTAAAAGTTCCATTGGATCTTGATATAGGTTTTGGTTGATGACAGACTTGTTAATATAATTCAGAGCCGTTTTATCAAACTTTGGGGAGACTAAAATGAGAAAGGAACTTGGGCGATATTTGATTATGCTGTTCTTTTTTTATGAAAATGATGATTCGCTAATGACTATCAGATAGAATGCAGGGGGACCATTGGCCAATGGCTTTCAAAGATGGAGCATGTGAAGATTAGTAAGGTTTATTCAGATGATTTTCATTTCTTCAGTGCTCTGGTTTTTAGTTTATTTTACTCGTGTACTTCTAGCATTCTCTTGTACAGGAATAATTCATCATTTATCCAAAAATAATAATAATGTAGTAAAATTGCATAAATATAATATGCCGTGACAATGTAATTCTATCCATCACAAGGGGTTATAAGGTGGATGGGTTGGTTTCAGGGGAGGGACAAAGGGATTGGACTTGGAGTGATAAGTAGGACATATGTTCAACTCCCCAACTAACATTTGCTGTTAAAAGAAGTTACAAAATGCAAAACAAACTCCTCCCCCCTAAACATAACACATTTAAAAACTCAAGTCAATAAGCAACAAAATGAAATTATCCTAAGGCAAAATGTCCTTATACCAATACGAATTAAAAGTTGCACCTAATGCAAAAGAAACAAACGTTAAATAAGATAATGTGTTCTTGTTAATATAGCAATGCTGTTGTGGATGATCACATCCACCTAATGGACTTACTCTGATCTTGAAGGACCAAGTGACATAAGAGTCTGGAAAATGGCTTCTGAAGTTCCGTCTACCACACCAACAGCCATTATTGCAGGGTGATCATCCCATTTCTGGAAATTGGACGATATTCGAGAATTAGTCTTTTCAGTTTTAAATTAAATATAAATAACCAATTACTTAAAAGAAATTTTGTCAACCTTCCCACAAGAACCCCTATCTTTTGCTTCCCTGAATAATCGTAAACCTGCATTACACTCATAGACACATTTGTCCAAGTTTTAGCTAGATTTCAATTATCTGAAATTATGAAGCAATTTTCAAAAAAAGAAAACCCCAATAGCAGACAGTGAAATAAACTTTTACCATTTTGGCAGCCAAAGATAGTCCAAGGTGACGGGGCAATAACATCAGAAGAAGAAAGTGTCCAGTCTATAGAAAATTGTTGACTTCTACTAGAAGATCCACTTAAGCTGCAAGCATGGCACCAAAAAAGAAAACAAAAGTTCATGCAACAGATGCATACAAAAATGAGAACAGCTCAAAATAGCCTCAAATACTCGTTAGTTCAATCAACTTAAGACTTTTTGTTGCAGTTAAAATCATTTATAGGAACAATATAAATACCTAAAGGATTGCCATCTCCTCTTGGAAGATCCTATAGCTTCCGGGGCACCCTACACAAGGTAACAGCAGTAGCTTCATCCATCGTTCAAACAGTTCCACAACAAGTAAAATATCTTTTCAGATCATGAGCCTGTTTGGATTGGCTTATATAAGCCTATCTACTGACATAAAGACTTGTGACATTGTTTGAAAGAACTTATGAAAACAGCTTATATGACATGTGATATGACCCAATTCGAGTAGGGATCACACTCCAGAAATTTAGAGAGAATTTAGAAAGGAAATTTTATTATTTTCATTCATTCTAGTAATGAGGCATACAATGCTTATATAGACTTGTGCATACCCATGATAAAATAACTACAACGACTACATAATAGCACTGCTTAATACTAAGAGAGTATGCTTAAAAGATACCATTTAGAACATACTAGAAGAGTCGTTAATCTCTTAACTTATCAACAACATGTTCATCAGGACAGCTAATGAAAACAACTTAAAGATTACATAAACACAGTTTGACTTTATTTTATCCTGTGTAATAGAAATAGCTTATTCATAAGTGTTTATATGATAGGCGCTTACGCTATAAGCTACAAAATAAGTTGCCGCTTGTATGTATGCATGTATGTAGTAGTACCTTTAAAGATGCTTCATTAAAGGACTGAATCCACCTCGCTGCTTCTTCAGGACGACTTGCTCCTAACTACAACACTCATGTTTTAAAAATCCAAATTGAAATATAATTTCAAATTAGCAAAGCACTATATTGTAAGCCTAATAAAAACCTCACCTTCAATTGATCATTGTGATTTGAAGTATTATAAAGAGTGAATATAAAGAACACCTACAGTCCACACACATAACAAAAAAAAACATTAAGCATACCACAAGCAACATTAGTGAATATTTAGTTGATTTTGAGTGAATTGATTCAAACTAAACATGAGTTGAAGGTAAACTATTTTATGTTTGGATACATTCATGTAAAAGTGAATTTGACGATGAAAATCAATTCCAGAATAAAAAACTCTGCTTTCTAGCAATTTTGCCTCATTGAAAAGTGTAACCAAACATACACTAATAATAAATTATAGTTTGAAATTTGAACACAAAAACCAATAAAATTAAATAAAATGAAGCATATACTTTTCTGTTAATACTCTCTCTTCCATTATCCATTACACGAATGCATGAATCCACAATAGCACTTCTCACAGGATCCTGAAAGAAAAAAACTTACAATTTCACATAATCGAATCTAAAAACAAAAACAAACTCAATTTAGTACTGCTTTCTACCAAAAAAATCAGAAAAATTAAAAAAAAAAAACGTGAAATGAAATTGAAAAAAATGATAAACCTGATCGGTAGAATTGGGAACGGATTTGAAGCTACGAAGAAGATGATCATCAAGAACAAAGTAACGTTTTCTGGAAAATTGAAGTCCGAAACGGTTACAGCGAATTAGGTATAACCAACCTTCCATTTTACTTCCATTGTTTGATATTGCAGTTTCATTTTCATTACTCATTCTCTTATTATTATCAAATTTTCACAATTTTTTTGTTTATTTGAATTCAATCATTGAGCTAAGAATTTGATATTGTTGTGTATGATTTGAAGTGATGAATGCAATGTGAATGCAGAAGGAATCTTTGGAATTGCAGTAGTTGCAAATTAAACGAAGAAATCAATGCAATCAAAGTGTTTGAGTTTATGCCTCTCTCTGCCATAACAGACAAATGTTACTCGCTGTCGAGTAAATGCAAATTCGACCCACCTTAAATTACCATTTTCTCCCTCCTCACTAAATCCTTTCTTCTCTCTTACGCATCTAATCTAGTGTGTACTCTTAGGTATTAAACCCTTGGTTTGAAGTTGGTCTGGTGGTGAAGACTTTAAATTTATAAAGAGTTTATTTGTCTCGACCGAATCTATTATCGAACGATGAAATTGATCATTTGAATTATACGGTCATTAACAAACATTTCTTAACAAAATTATTAATCAGGGTCATATGGACATTACCTAAGAATTTCTTTTTGAGGAAATTACCTATGAATTTCAAACAATAAAAAAGTATATCTTAAACCCCACTCTGCTAATGTGAGAGGTGATTTTAAATCTCTTTTGTTTTTGTATTACGTACTATAACATCATCATTTCGTTTTAATTTTTTATTATAAAATATTTGTTTTTGTATTTTTTATTTTTTTGAAGGATGTATGTTTTTGTATATTACATACTATGACATCATCATTTCATTTAAATTTTTTATTATAAAATATATTTAGAAAAAAATTATGGAAAAGTTAATTATTCTTATTTTTGATATTACACAATTTTTTATAAAATTTTACTTTTTTTTTTAATTATTTTAGATTAATTTTTATTAAACAATGTTTTTCCTTTGCACCGTTAAATTGTAAAAAAAATAAAAAATTGGTTTGCACCGTTAAAAAAAACAATGCTATTGGATACCCTTTAGTCATTGCCATCTCACTTATTATTATTAAAAAAATCTTGTTTTTCTTTTACAATTATTAAAAAAATATTGTTGATGAAATTATATAATTTATTATTTATTTTGCTCCCAACGGAACATCAATGACTATAAACTTTCATTGAATTGATAATGCCTGCAAAAACAAAACCACACAAAAATATTAACCTTTATTTATCAAAAAAAATATTAATTTTAAAATTAAAATAGTTTTTTTTTGACAAAAAAAATTAAAATAGTTTTCTAAAGTTGTGATTGTCTTTGCAGAAGAAGCTTGAGACTTACTTGGTGAACAAGCTTCTTACTTGCCAATTGTTTTTCTTTTCTTCCTAAAACTTTTTTAACAGCTGGCTATATCTTCGTAACGAAGCCACAATAATTTGTCCTTTGGTATCGACAAATAATTAAATTACATATTATTATTAAAATAACAAAGAAAATAGAGTATGTTTCTTACTTTTTTCATGAAACACTACAAATCGTTGGTTAATTAAAATTAAAAGTGAAACGAATATTCGTTGCGGCGACATTACATTGTATGCATAATGTATATCATAATCAAAATCAATCTCCTCGTAGTGTTGGTTGGTATTTTATCATTGTAATTTTATGTGAAAATATCAATGTTCTTAGTTTTTAAAATGACCAGGGGTAATTGATGCCTAGTGTGTAAATGATGAACACTTGAAATTTCGAGTTCAATTGCCATTTTTGAAAATATATTTAGAATGATTATTACATTATACTTGTTATAAGATGTCGATCCCACTGTCTTATATTTTTTAATTTGTTGAAAAAATTGAACGGTTAAAGAAAAGTTGTCTTTACATTGTACCAAAAAAGAAGAAGTTGTCTTTACATTTCAATGTGATCTTCATCATTGTCTTCCAAAAAAATATTTAGAGATTGGGCATGTAATTAACTAATTATTATGATTTACTTATATTGAAATCTATCACAAGTATTTTTTTTTTTATAAAAAAAGCCAAAAAAAATATTTAAACCACAAAAGGATGCTTCAAACACAAGATGTACCAAAGCACCATGAAAAGAACAAATTAATTACAATATGTCAAAAGCCACAAGCGGCTAAACGGCACAAAAGGGAAGAAAAACTATAAAACTGCATCTAGACAAAACAAGGCATTTAACCTTCAAAATTGGTAGTCAAAATCGAAAGTGACGTAGGTCGATTTCAACCACCAGAAAGACTGAAGCTTCACCCTTTCACCTAACACTTGCAACCTTTCTTCCTTTGATTGGAAAATACGCTTATTACGTTTTTTCCAAACTATCCATACCATAGAAAGCCAAATAATATTGAAAGATAGTTTATTGTTTTTCGAAAAACCTCGTATTTCTTCCTTTGATTGGAAAATACGCTTATTACGTTTTTTCCAAACTATCCATACCATAGAAAGCCAAATAATATTGAAAGATAGTTTATTGTTTTTCGAAAAACCTCGTAGCCTGCCAAACTGATGGAGATGATTAACAAGTGAGTCATGGAAAGCCGTATTATTTGATGTGCAATGTGTGTATTGTAATCCCTTAAGTACCGAGTTTGATTTATATTCAAAAAAATATATGATCTATTTGATTTGAGAAATTTTTTATTTTAGCTTTTTTTGAAAAAACTATATTAGTTTAACTTTATTTTTTATGATATTGCATACATTTTAAAAAATAAAATAGAGTCATTCAGAAGAAAAAAAAATCATTTTTTTTTTCTCTCTTTTTGACAAGGTCACATGAAATTCTAAAATCTTCTACTTTTCTCTCTTTTAATAATATTTCTAGTTAGAAATTACATCACATAATAGTTTAATTTATATATTTTCTCTGAATTGATATGAGGAATTTAGACCAATTCACTTTTGAGAATTTCCGTACCATTGGTTCTAATGAGAACTTAGTGGGAAATAATTATTACATTGTTGCTCGTTTAAATGGCCAGGTTTTTGATGACATTATCATAGATTTATGTAAGAGTATCTTACGGAAAAATAGGCAAACTAGTAGATGGTTTAATCTCAATCTACAACTTATTAATATTGAATGATATTTTACCACCCCGTAGACAATATATGTGATTGTCTCGAAATCTAAACTTTTCAGAATCCTTACCTTAAAAGGACTAGTACAAATTTTTCATTGATGTGAGAGATTCGATATGTGGCAGAAACTTAGTCATTGATATCATTTAAGTTTTTTTTTTCTTCCTTCAAAAAAAAAAAAGTTATCAACAAGGTTTATAGAGAAGATGATCTTAATTTTAAAAAATACTATAAAATAGAAAATTATTAACTGATAAGTTAGAACAGAAATATTCGCATATTTCACTTAATTAACTAGCAAACGCTTATAAACATATTGCCGACATTACAACTCCAATAAACTAGAAGGGTGCACAAAATATCATATATATTTTTTTATGTATGTAGGGAACCCCTAATATCAATATGGACCTCTTTTTATAAGGTTCACTCATGATTTTTATTAAGTGATCGGTAATAGTGGGTATTATATGCACTTACTTTTATGTTTACATTCATTTGTGCAATAAGTTAAAGTATGACTCGTATTAATATTTAAATGCATAAAATAAAAAGGTTTATATTCAAAGTCCTTGTTTTTTCTCCCCTTCCACCATTGTTTCGATCTTCAAATTTTGCTTCACCTTGCATCTAGAATCCATGTCCTTTCAACCCAATTGATCCTTAATCTTTTATCTAACTTAAAGAAAAACACCACAACACGTACTTATTTAATTTCCATGGACCACGTAAACAATTGGATGCCCAAACCACATTTGTCAACCTTTTTCATTGTCGTCGCCTCATTGAGATCTAAAAACTCCATGGTGATACTGATGAAGTTGGGTGTTGTCATTTTATTTCAAACTTTTTTTCTTCTTTAAACAACTGTTTATAAAAATCTTAGATTAATTTCCAAATTTGCATAAATTGAATAATTAACTTTACCTACTTACGATGATGACATGTACTATATTAATTACACTTTTATAAACAAATCAGGCGATAAAATTTTGAATTTCGGCCACCAATCTTATCATAGATAGTCTTGAAACGAATCAAAAGATTGTCTAGTAAATAATAAACTTTATGGGTCCTTTTTGTCTTTTAACAATTTGATATGTAACATGAATGAAAAGTAAGTGCATAGTATACCCACTATTGCATGTCACTTAGAAAGGAGCATGGGTGAACCTTATAGAAAGGGGTTAATATTAGGGGCTCTCATTTTAAACATAGAAGAATACTAGTAACCAATGTTTAAGTTGTTAATATCTTATTCAAGATATTAACCAAACCAATCATTACATTAACAATACAAAAAATCATCTTATTCAAGATGAGTAACAACTACAACAAACACTTCAAATATATATTCAATCTCTCTCGATCTTAACCTACCTTGATATCTTTTTTGTTTCCGTCTTACCAACTTGATTAAACTTTTTAAAAAGGTTTTGCTTTAGATGACCAACTTCATTATCGTCAACAATAACTAACTTCAAGGTAGATGCCTCACATCCAATTTCATAACAACTTTGAGTAACAATAAAAACATAAATAAAGATACAAATATTTGTTTAAACTTTTTTTGGAAAATCTTCAACAACCAACACATAACCACACAACATTTGTTTGATAATTTATCTTCAAATTTTATTGTAAACATAAACCAATTCAAAACAACACCACATTGATAGATATTTTAAAAACAAATAACTATTAAAATATAAACAAACGAAATTATAAACCAAGACAACTAACCATACAACATTTAAAATATTGACTTGGTCCACTAACTAAATATATGTTTACAGTATTAAAGTAAAAATAATTTAGCATTATATTGATAAATAAAAATAACTCTCAGTCTAACTTACAACCATATCTTCCAAAATTATGTATAGATAAATATAAGATTAGTTATAAGAGCATTAACTGACGTTAAATAAATTCTAATTGCATTATCAATTATTTAAACTTAAAATGATAAAGAATATATAATGTATAATATGGTTCAATAATCAATATAGTAGGTTATATATAATATTTAATTAAAAATTACATTATACATAAATAACCAATTAAATAACAACCCAATTGATGTTTTTAAACATAAAATGATAAAGAATATACAATGTATAATATGGTTCATTAATCAATATAGTAGGTTATATATAATATTTCATTAAAAATTAAATTATACATAAATAACCAATTAAATAACAACCCAATTGATGATTACACAAATAAGTAATCTTTTAAAAAACTATAAATGTATAATTTCTGAAAATAAATATAACGAGATCTAACTAAATAAATATAACGAGATTTAACTATAAAGTAACAAAAAAAAAGTAATAAACTACGGAAAAAATTGTTTTAAAAATGGTTGACAAAATGACATAATCATTCATGAATTATCGATTTCTTAGTTTAATAGTGTTAACTAAGAATATTACAGTCGATTGCAAATACAAATACAACAATAAAATGAACCATCGCATTCAACAATTACATCAAACATGATGTATCTTTATTCTTTCTTGATCATAGCTTCCCTCAATGTCTTCCTTGTTTCCGTTTTACTAACTTCAAACATTTTAGAAAAGTTATGTTTTTAATTATTATTTCTTTTAGAAAAGTTAAGTGATTAAATTATCAATATCAACTAACTCATGTCTAATGTAACAACCCATCTTTCGCTATAATTATTTTAATTATTTATTATATGTGTTTATGTGTGATTAATTATCTCTATGTGTATTTTATTTGGGTTAGAAGGATATTTAGTCATTTTGAACTCAGGGGTATTTTAGTCACTTGACAAGTAAGGGTAAATTAGTTATTTTATTTATAAGGTTATTTTAGTGTTTAAGTGGGAATAATTTTTATACTAAGTTACTAGTGAGTTGAGATAATTATTTAAGAGACAGAAATTTTTCGTTATTTCGACGGTTTAAGTGTGTAGCTAAAAAATGGAGGTTGGGGGGCTAGCTGCGCTGCCTATTAAATTTTTAATCTTAACAGGGCAGTAAAAAATGTCACTTTAGGTTAAAGTTTTAGTGGGTTCATTTTTGTCCATTAGTCAGGGCATAAAATTAATTGAAAAAAGAAGAATTCTAAGTTGAAAAGTAAAATAATATTCATTTTAAAATATAATTTATTTTGATATTGCTATTTGTGAAGTTATGGTTAAGTTGTTGTTTTATTGAGTTTTGAAGAAAATGAATCATAAATAGCGAATTGTGATTCTTGATGAATTTGAGGTGAATTGATGGTATGATTTAATGTTTGTTGTGGTTTTGAATGTCTTTTGATATTTATAAACTAGTGTACAAGTTTTGAGGTCGAATTTGGGGTTAAGGGAATCAAAATATGGAATTTGAATTTTGGGTGAAAAATTAGAAATTCCCAATAGGGAACAACCAAAACAGGGTGACATGTTCTGATGTAACTCGATGTGGCGAGTTGCACATAGCAACCACCCATGTTTTGGGTCGTTCTTGGCGTTCGGGGTCGATTCAGGCGATTCCAAAATGATTCTTTTGATGTACTTAACTGTATTTGAATTTTCTAAACCTTTAGAAACATCAATTGAGTTAGATTGAATTTGATTTTGTGAATCGTATCAGCAACTTTTTGAAAATGGTTCAAGAACACGAATTTTTCAAAAACTCGTTTTCTCAAAATAAAAGGGTAGGATTAGGGTTGCCTACTGTAGTTATGATTTATAAAAATAAAAATATTTTGGATGGTAATTTTGAGCTTTAACTTGGTTTTCCTTTGAAAACTTGAATTCTTTGAAAAACGACAAAACGATACGAACTTTGTGAAATTTTAGGATTGATGTGAATTGGCCTATGATGCCTATATGCATATGTTATTGTGATCATATGTGAGTACTCTATATGCTTGGTTGAGTTGTTTAAACTTGTTTGACTTGTTTTGTTGAATAACTTAGAAAATGATAAAATGAGACGAACTTAGGTGAATTTTGAAACTAATCGGAGTTGGCCTATGAAACATATATGTATATGCTACTGCACTCAAATGTGATTTTTGTATATATTCGGTTGAGGCATTTGAATTTGGTTAATTTGATTTTAGTGGAATGATTAGAAATGCTAGTTTTCATAAAAATAGACGAACTTTGTCAAGTTACTACTTTATGGTCGGATAACTTGTATGAAGTTCTAAATTCATGTTAGTATGATAGAATGTGAATGAATAGATGATGATTGGGTGTTTAATATGATGAATATCATAATGTGGATAGATGTCCGTCTTTTAGGTGAAATGTGGATTTGAAACTTTATCGTTTCCTTAAGGTGTTAAATGTCAAAGATGATTTCTTTGGTGATTATAATTTGATGAATTGATAATGACTTGTTGATTGTATGATGTAAGTATTGATAATGCAAATGTTGGTGAAAAACATAATCGATGATGATTAATATGTTAATATAGTTTGGTGAGTTATGCATTGTCGAGTCCTTGCTTGAAGTCCATGCATTCATACGTCATGTTAAGGTGAATTGAAGAATGTAATTGGTGATGTTTATTACATATCTTCTGCAGAACATAATTGGTGATGTTTATTATGTTGGTGGAATCATTAACGGTAAAATTATCTTCGGAATCCTATAGTACCACATGCATCTAGAATAGTTTAGAACATTGCATGCATTTAATAATTGGTGAGTCGAGACTTGTATGAATTGGTGTATATGTGCATCGGTGGACTTTGTTGATGATTGTGAATGTTAGAACCATGCTCTAATAGTAAACATTATTTAATTGTGTTTGTATACCCGAAGACTTATGATGATGTTGAACTTATTAATCACGTTAAATTGATTCATGTTAATTATTTTATTTGATTATGTTTAATTGTGAATTGTAAACTAATCCCCAATGGTCGTTTGGTTGATCACCTATCTTATTTGTATGGATGGGTAGACGGTGTCCAAGAATAGTTTGCCTGGCTTTGGTGAGTCGCTTGAGGATAGCTGCATACTACCTCGTTTACTGCTTTGGTGTCTTAAACTTAGTGCTCTGAATAGGGATCGGTCTTTGATGATTGTCTTTATTATGTATGCTGGATATTTTTGAGATTTTGAATTGGTGTTGACATGTGTTGTATGATGACACGACTAATTGGAGACTTATCTTGTTTTGGATAACCAATGAGATGAATTAGTTAAATGTTGATGTAATGATATTTTTATTCCCCTACGATGTTTGAAGAAAATTATTTATGCATGCTTGGTGAATTATTGGCGAAGTAACGTCTAAATTCTTTATATGATTGTATCATTTGCGTAATTTATCGCTTAAGAGGATTATGGTGTTACATCTAACAATACTATAGATGACCAACTCAACACTTTGTAAGATGCTTCAAAGGCCTCTAACCAAATATGTCAAACATTGAGCAACACATATAGATAAATTCGGTTTTGTTTCTTGAAAATATAGATAAATTTGATTATGTATTCAAAACAATTTGTTAAAACCAAAGAGAAAAAGTGACATTTCTCAATAAAAAAAAACTAACTGTAAGTAATAAAAATTCGAACAATTATTATGTTTTGATTATAGGAAACGCAACAACATACATAGTCCATGTCATTTCCTCGATTTAAAAAATGTGCTGCCTACCAACTGACATAGTTGAGCAAATTCATATTTCACCATTTTCTGCAAGACAACACCAACAATTGTTACCTGCTCAGGGAAGTAAGCCTTACGTAAAACACATAAAAGAATGACACATATTTTGTTATTTACATGACAATCTTTCAAACGAGCGTCATTTGCAACCGACAACCCGTCAAAGCTGAAACATCAACAAGCACCACCCCCATTTTTTTTTTAATTTATCAAATACTTATTTTGCCTTAATTAATATTTCAACATCTGCAATGACATAATGACAAGCTGAATCAAGAACCTAATTTTTTTAAATTACAAACTAATTTTTGCCTCAATTAATTATTTTTTTGGAATGATTTTGGCAACTTCCAAGCGTTGTGATTATTGTACTAATTTCATATTGAATCAAACGGTACATATTAAATATTTAAATACTTATTACTTATTACAAATAGTACTAAACAAGCGAAGTTTATGATTATTCCAAGATTCTAAGTGATATTTTTTATTCGTTCTAGTTTTGATCAACCTTTTATCCAAGATATTTTCATTTGAAGTAAACCAAGAGCATTATAATTCTTATCTTGAATGCCTTTTTCACTTTGGTGAAACTGATAAACCCATGGCTTTATTTGAAGAAATTAGGGGTCAAATATTAGTTCCTGAAGTTCGGACATATCATTTCTTAATTTACGTGGGACCATGAAAAAAAAATTGAAACCCCTACAGAAGGTCAATTAGAGAGGACCATTGGTGAACCTTTAAAATTAAGGATTTAAATAATATCTTAACTTTAATGATAATATAGATTTTAAGCCTTATTTTCAAAAGGGAAAAAACAAATTTAAAAAATGGCTTAATATGAGTAAGACCCAGCTCAATAGTTTAAAAAATTATTCCTCCCACATTCTTTTATTGTTTCTTTAGGAGAACAACGAATTCTGTTTGACTTGTACAAAATGAAAAAAGTTTTTATCACTCCTTAATTCCAAGCTTTATAACAATACAAAAACATTTACATACACACATTTAATTAATAAAAAGTATAAAACATTTACACAAGTTTCCTTCGTCTGCAACACTTGGTAGAATGTCTACGACCTTTCAATCAACTACATTTAGAAAATCTTATATATCATCTTCTATGTGTCCAACAAATTATCCCCATGTTCGAAACTTTGATTAACATACTCAACTAGTGATTGAAAACAACAATTAAATATATAAGTTCAGTAAAAAAAAACCTTAGGAATAAGAGAAGTGATCACAAATTCAATCTATACCAATCATCACTATATTCCACACAAAGAACTCATTAAATAGGTAATAGTTTGATTCATGTCAATATAACTAACAAATACAACTTTGCAAACAACACAACTCCATCTTAAAATAGAACACATCAAGTTCAAGTTACGTGACAAAACTAAACTAACTAAAAAATGTCTCCAATACGAAAACCAACTATATTAACCACAACAAAAAGCGCATAAAAAACAACCATATTTCACTCTCATCATTCCTCCAAAACACTTATTTTAATACTGTACATGCAACATATTTTATGTTTAATAAATTGAAAGGGTTTTGTTTTACAAAGAGCGTGAAGTTCACACCAAAAACCTCGCACCTTACAAACACATATAAGACAATAAACCTAGCCATCGAAGGTCAGAAAGACATAAAAAATAGCAAATGGCATGACATATCATGAGCGACCAATAAACACTCTTGGCAACAAAAAAAAGGTTGATTCAAATGCTCACCAACAGAGAAAAGTGGATACAATTCAATAAGAGGTCCCCTCTCTAGAGGTCAGACTCTCAAAGGATAACTACAAGCTATAATCCCGACTCCCTCGACGATATGTATATCTTGGAGGGTAGCTGTTATGAACTGGGTCAAGACCCAATCCGAGCTCGGACTCGGAGCGCCATGGAATTAAACGATTGGCAGTCCATGGCGTTGACATGCCCTAACTCCCTCAGGATCACGGTCAGGACGCTATATCTGGACCGTTCAATCTAGACCCAATGACGTGACTATCACCATATCATTACAAGCGTCCCTTAAGAACATTTGTTCAGGTGAAGACCTAACAACCAAAAAGCCTACTCATTCCCTATAAATATTTACTAGTATTTGGACCCGTGCGATGCACGGGAAGTTGATTATCTCATTGATTAATAAATGTTGTAGTTGATCATGAAATGAAATAATAGTTTTTGTTGAACCTTAGTCAATGATTTCAAAAGACGACAACAACAACAACAACAATCAAAGATTATCACATTAAGTGGGGTTGACTACATGGATCGAAATATGTCATATTGTTCTATCATAAATCATATTTAAATCCAACTCCTTACTCTATAAATCTTTCATAATGGTTTCTCTTATAGTTCTTCTAGGTCTTTCTATACCTCTTGTAATATGACTCTTCTATTTGATCTACTCTTCTTACTATAGAATCTACAGGGTTTCTCTCTACATGACCAAACCACCTAAACCTATTTTCCACAATATTAATATTATAGGTGTTATCCCAACTATCTCTACAATGTTGCAATTTCTAATCTTATTACATCTTGTTTTACCACATATCCAACGCAACATTCCCATCTCCGCACACTTACTTTATTCTCATGTTGGTTCTTAACTGTCAATACTTTGTTCCATAAAACATCGTTCCTAGCCATCGAAGGTCAGAAAGACATAAAAAATAGCAAATGGCATGACATATCATGAGCGACCAATAAACACTCTTGGCAACAAAAAAAAGGCTGATTCAAATGCTCACCAACAGAGAAAAGTGGATACAATTCAATAAGAGGTCCCCTCTCTAGAGGTCAGACTCTCAAAGGATAACTACAAGCTATAATCCCGACTCTCTCGACGATATGTATATCTTGGAGGGAAGCTGTTCTGAACTGGGTCAAGACCCAATCCGAGCTCGGACTCGGAGCGCCATGGAATTAAACGATTGGCAGTCCATGGCGTTGACATGCCCTAACTCCCTCAAGATCACGGTCAGGACGCTATATCTGGACCGTTCAATCTAGACTTAATGACGTGACTATCACCATATCATTACAAGTGTCCCTTAAGAACATTTGTTCAGGTGAAGACCTAACAACCAAAAAGCCTACTCATTCCCTATAAATATTCACTAGTATTTGGACCGATGCGATGCACGGGAAGTTGATTATCTCATTGATTAATAAATGTTGTAGTTGATCATGAAATGAAATAATAGTTTTTGTTGAACATTAGTTAATGATTTCAAAAGACGCCAACAACAATCAAAGATTATCACATTAAGTGGGGTTGACTACATGGATCGAAATATGTCATATTGTTCTATCATAAATCATATTTAAATCCAACTTCTTACTCTATAAATCTTTCATAATAGTTTCTCTTATAGTTCTTCTAGGTCTTCCTATACCTCTTGTAATATGACTCTTCTATTTGATCTACTCTTCTTACTATAGAATCTACAGGGTTTCTCTCTACATGTCCAAACCACCTAAACCTATTTTCGACAATATTAATATTATAGGTGTTATCCCAACTATCTCTACAATGTTGCAATTTCTAATCTTATTACATCTTGTTTTACCACATATCCAACGCAACATTCCCATCTCCGCACACTTACTTTATTCTCATGTTGGTTCTTAACCGTCAATACTTTGTTCCATAAAACATCGTTGTTCTAACAACTGTCTGGTATTTTTTTCATTTCAACTTAAACGGCACGTTTGTATCACAAATAACACCTGAGGCTCTTTTACATTTCAACCATAAGGTTGAACTACTTTGTCTTTTGTTGAAGTTACATTACATATACCTTGTCTTGTTTCTACTTATACAAAAGTCTTACGCTTATAAGACTTGACTCCAAGTCTCCAACATCCCATTCAATTCTTGCCTCAACTTTAAAATAAAGACTACATTATCTACAAAACCCATATATCTTAGTGCTAGCTATTGGATGTATTTTGGAAGTATATCCAAAACTAATGTAAAAAGATAAGGGATTAAGGTCGACCCTCGGTCCAATCCTTGTAATGAAAAATACATTGATAGGGATTAGGGGCGACCCTTGGTCCAATCTTTGTTATGAAAAGAATCATTGATAATGCTTCTAAAAGACAAATAATAAAACCCCCGAAGTAATTTAGACTTCAACAACATTTTTGGCTCCAAAGAGTTGTTTAACAAACTTAAGAACTTTTATAAATAAGATAAGATATGCGAAATATAAAGAAACAACAAAAAATTAGAAAGGAAATGTGGATCAACTTTTTCGACTCCAAAAAATTGTCTAAGAGACTTAAGACCTTTTATAAATAAGATACATGATTATTTTCTAAAGATATAAATAAACAGCAAAAAATTAAGAAGGAAAAGTGCAACAACATTTTTGGCTCCAAAAAGTTGTCGAAGAGACTTAAGACCTTTTATAAATAAGATAAGATATGCGAAATATAAAGAAACAACAAAAAATTAGAAAGGAAATGTAGATCAACTTTTTCGACTCCAAAAAATTGTCTAAGAGACTTAAGAACTTTTATAAATAAGATACGCGATCATTTTCTAAAAATATAAATAAAGAGCAAAAAATTAGGAAGGAAAAGTGCAACAACATTTTTGGCTCAAAAAAGTTGTCCAAGAGACTTAAGACCTTTTATAAATAAGATAAGATACGCGATAATTATCTAAAAAAATAGAGAAACAACAAAAAATTAGGAAGGAAAAGTGCAACAAATTTTTTGGCTCCAAAAAGTTGTCTAAGAGACTTAAGACCTTTTTTAAATAAGATACATAATGTTGGGTCAGGTATCTCACTCTTTGCCTTATTACTTGCCTCACTATCTTAATCACTCACTGGCTTGAGCATCATAGCATGTGCATATACAATATCCCTCTCCAGTGGAGAATGACTCACAATGAACCACAAACTAACGGACTCATCACATATTTCTCCCTCTTCCCAACGATAGTCAACCCTAAGATCTACTTCGTTCTATCTGAAAGGATCAATAGATTATGGTTTCGTGAAAGTTACATTTCATCTAGATAACACACTTACTTAAAGTTAGAGAATTTTTTTAACAAAAATTGATTTACACCCATTTCAAGTTCCCTAGAGCTAAAACACCCAAAATATGTGAAATCATAAAAAAATAACAAGTGTCCAGTTTAGAAGTTCAAAGAATATAATTTTTTTTTTTTTGAAATTGTATATTCAATTCATTGAAACTTTAAAAAGAAACATTTTTTACATAAGATTTACAAATAATTTCCTCTTTTAAATCCTTAACAAATTTTCTTAGAAAACTTGTTAACCAGACCCTTGTTTTAATTAGTAGAATCCTTGCTAAATTTTTTAGCCTCGTGATTTTCCTCTTCTTGATTACCCATGCTTTTTGCAACTAAAAGGGGTGAGCTATCTTTGTCTTTAACCTGTAAAGAATATAAAAAAAATGTTGAACGACTAAATTGTTGTAAAGATGAGTTTTAAACATTTTTTTGTCTATCTTGTATTTTATTTGAATTATTTATTCTTTTAGATATAAGCATAGGTGTTTGCAAGTTGTGTGACTTGCAAATCATAACAACCTGTGCTTATATTTTTCAATGATACAAACAATATAATATTTTGCTTTTAACATAAAAGCTATTTTTATGGTCTATACTACTAATTTAATTTCCCAAAATTAAGGGATTCTTTGTTAAAATGTATTTATTACCAAAGAAAAAAGACAATTCAATTTGATATATCTCTCTGTATATTGATATTATACAAAATAAATATATCAAATAAAATTAAAGAAATCAACAAAGGGAGAAGAACATGAAGATAATTAATTGAGTACCTGAGAGACCAGTGAAAGATCACCTAATAATTGTTTCTTTTTGTTCTCCTCTAAGCAGAAATAAGAGTACAAGCCCATTCCAAAAATAGCAATCAATATTCCAATAATGTTCCTTCCATTGAAGGGGTCATGGAGCAATGTGTAGCCAAAGCCTAGAACAAGGCATGTTTTGAGGTGGCCTAGTACTTGATAAGTTACAGGTGATGTTTTGCCAATAACTAGAAATGTGCTAAAGTTCACAGAAACAGCAATCAAGCATGATAGGATGATGAATACCTGTTTTTTCAAACAAAAAAAATGCTCGAGATTATTAATCCTTTTCATATGATAATTTTAGCAATAGTAAACATTCATACCAGATTAAATATTTTTTTTTTATTTAGCTATTGGCCTAATGGCCAAAACATAGTCAAATAAATACACACTGAGAAGGAAAAATTTAGAATTTGAACCGTAAAATGCTCCAATAACCAAACAACTAGGTTGTAACATCAGAAACATATTTTTAGTCTCTATCATATCTTATGAGGTCTAGACATCTAGGTTTTGATTTTTGCTACTAACATTTTCTCATCACATTAACAAATTAGCCACTAACATTTACATATAAAAATGCCTCTTCTTAAAAAAAAACATTTGCATATAAAACACCCTTTTATTAAGTATTTATTATTATTTTAAGATGAACTACTTTGACACATAAGTGAGTCTACCATATAATCCAAAACTTTCACCATTTAAATCAACTACGAGACTAATCTCTGACTCAACTAATTGAATAAGATTTTATCCTTTGATTCTCGCATCTGAGTTCCCACTTACACTTGTCTATAAAAAAAAACTATAAAGTATCTTCATTTAGTCCATTCAAAATCACCATATCAAAGACAAAATATCAATGATTTTTTAAGGACTAAACATAATAGAAGAGTATAAAAATATTTAAGTCGTATAATATAGCAAATAATTAATGAGGACTAGGATTGAACATTACCAAGACTGTGGAAGAATATTTGTAGGAAAATACACTTTGGTTGGTGAGCAATTGATCCACAACAGGGCCAGAAACAAAAAGAATTGCTGCTTGGAATGGAGCAGAATGGTAGAGCAACTGTGTAGAAGAAACATTAAGCTTCTTTTGTATTGTGTTGGTTAGCTAAATTAAGCACTAAGTTAAGAAATCTAAATATCAAATCTTCTTCACCTTTAAGCCATCATAACTAATTATTAATTAACAACAATAAATCACATATTAGCTACCATAAAGGATACAATTTGGCTAACACATGTTGTTATGATTGCTAGAATGGAAAGAATGGTTCCCACAAAATTGAGTTGAAGATCAGTGATAGAGGCAACACCAACTCCAACAAGTAATAGGAATAGAGAGAATTTTATTTTCGGGCTGCATGAATTAGCACAAGGGATCATTAGCATGTGACCATTATTTATTATTTAATGAATAAGATAAACAAGTACTTAGTCTTTTAATTCAACTTTTACCTGAATTGTTTCTTTAGGAAAATGGTTTCTAATATTACTGTGAATGGTATGATCGCAAGTTTTGTCATCTGCAAAACAATCATTTCAAAGCTACAATTATATTATTTTGAAACAGAAAAAATATCTTGTATTTTTCTCGTCTTATGGTTAAGTATTCTCTAAATTTCTCTCGTTATTCTAATAAATTATGATGTTAAAAAAAAAAACCAAGAAAAACTTTATAATTACTATCTTCATATTAATCAAGTTTTAGGAAAAAAGTACATCGACTAAAAAACACATAAAAGATAACAAATATATTTCCTCCTCAGCATATTATAAATCATTTAAAATTTTGATATATGAATAAAAAAAATATAATAGACAAATAATAATAACACTTAATTGGAATGATAAAATTTCATATAAAACATAACCGTTTCTTTTGACTAAAATGACTTGCTGGGAGTAATTAATATAATAAAATAAATATTTTTTATAGACTAAATTACATGTTTAGTCTTTTACGCTTTTTTTAGATTTTAAGTCGATCTCATATATTTAAAAAGCATTAAGTTGGCCTATTACATGACTAACATCGTAATAAGATCGTTCTTTTAGTCAAATTGCCGTGTAAAATATATCAACATAGGTAGCAGAGATGCACACATGAATAACTTTTGAGATGCCACTGTCACGCGAACATTTTAAATAGGGCTAACTCAACATTTGATGCAAACATAGAGACAAACTAAAAAAATTTAAACGTAATTGACCAACTTAAAACATAGAGTAAATATTCTTTAAACTAATACATATTTTAGTGCTAAAACTACAAACAATTTCGTCGGAGTAAGTATTCTTAACCTGATAAAAGCCAACAGAGTTAAATCCAAGACTCAAGTTGAGAAATCCAATGGAAACACCATTTAAAAATCCAAAAAGCATGATTGTTTTCATGTCAATTGATTTGGTCACGAACAAGTTTAGACGTTGAGCCACATGAAGTGTACAAAATGTGACCATCAAATGCCAACTTGTAAGCGTTGTAGCTGACCCAAATCAAAATCATAATTTAAATTAGTAGAATAATAAATTATTTGGTTACCAATTATGAATTTGATTTTTGAAAGAGGGTGAGAAACAAAATGATTGTTACGACTTACCAAAGGGGAAGCCAAGCTTGCTCATCAAGGCTTTGTTGCAGATGACAATGGAGACAGAAGAAGCTACTGAGAGAAACAATGCACCAATAACACCTAATTGGAACTTCCTCATCTCTCCCATTTTCTGTTCAAAGTTTATTTTCTTCAAGATTCTTCTCAATAAGCAATACTAATGTATATGATATTATTTAATTTCTGAAAATAAACAAAAAGTATACTCCTATATAATATTATAAGTCTATTAAATATTACCGTTGCAAAAAGAAAGGTATGTATAATATAATTTTAAAATATTTGACCAAATATTACTTCATCTATATCATACACACTCCCGTCACTAATATAAGCAAAACTTAACATTTTAAATTTATTCATTAAATGACGTATTTGGTCTATAATAAATACCATATACATTATTAATTAAAAATAAAAATATAAATTTATGCTTATAATAGTGACCAGATAGTGTATTAATTTACGTTGTTTGACTTTCACACATGGACAATTTTGACCATTAATATAATTAATTATTTATTAGAAAAAAATATTAAAAATGATATTTTATAAATATTTATTTTTATTTATTTTTTGAACATTTTTTTTGAGACAACGCGAACATATTTTTATAATTTAGTTTATCTTGTATACTAAATTTTTTTTTTCAAAATATATTATGTGAATAATGTGTATATCATCTAGTCACTCTGATATAAAGTTCATTTAATAATTGATGTACCTTATCAGTATTATAGACCATATACACCAGTTCTTCAATGAATCTAAAAAATGTTTTTCTGTTTATAATAGTAAGTTAGTAACACATGATGTATATGTCCAAACTGTGTCAGTTTTTTTTGTTAGAAAAAGGCAAACTGTGTTAATTAATATGAGACAAAAATAATTTTAATTTTTGAAAAAAGATATAAAAATCGTTATTTTTTTTCTCCCAAAGAGTCATTTCCGTCAATGTATTTCGATTTAATATCGTCTACATACATATACTGTCACTTTTTTCTTTTAAGTGAATCACATTTTTTATTTTGTTATATTAAACTTAATTTAGATTACTAATATGGTTGAGTTTAGTGCAAGATGCTAGACTCTCGTAACAAGTTAGTTTGGTTAGCCACATATTTGAGTTTATAGCTAATAACTAATAAATTCTTATGATTAAAAAAAAAAACTCTTTTGATTAAAAAAAGATGAATTAAGGTACAAAAGTACCACATGTAATTCGTCAAGGTCGATTATAAGATCGAATTGTTTTGCAGAAAGTGTTTTGATTTGTTTTGAAGTTACCTATAGGAGAACATCAAAAGCTTGAGAGAGAGTTTTATAACTTTATCATTATTTAACAAACGAAATAACTATTTTTTAAATAAAACACTTAAAATGTTGTAACTTTCATAATTTTGATCGGAAAAAACGAAAAGGTATTTAGATAACACAAGCATAGTAGATTAGTAGGTAAGTAATCAGCAATGTGCTATTTAGCTTTATATTATATGGTTGGTACTTAAAAAGGAAATGAACTCATTAGCACATACCTGGCTAATATAATATTGATGAAGAGGAATGTGAAAAATGATATATTAATTTGAGATCAACCTTGAAGCTAGTTTGTGGTAGGAGGCCCTGGAAATTATCGATCACACAAAATAATGAAATGAAATAAAAGATATAAACAAATATGTACAAATTAAACTCATGGTTGATCATAAAATGCAATCATATATTATATATAACTCATATCCATATGTAACTGAGTTTGTTTGAATAATTATACCTTAACTTGGGAATATGAAGAAATTCCTCAGCGTTTATAGGTAGAGAGAAAGAGAATGGGTAGAGAAGAGAGAATGAGTATGCAATGGATGTTGAAGGCTGTGTGAGCTTGTATGAGAATGCAATTTTTGAGGCTTTTATATTTTTTATTATTGGTTAGTTGGTGCTAATTAACGCTGTTAACTTAAGATATGACGGTAGTTTACGGTTATTTGAAGCAAGGCAGTCAACAGATAGAGAATTTGAGACACCCTTAACATGAGACATAGTTTTTCATCGTCATTTGAATATTACAAAAATAGGCCATGTTGTTTGTACACTTTTGTGTATTATTCTGTCTTTTTTTCTTTCTTTTTCTTAGAATCTACTAAAAATAATCATATTCAAGTCATTGTTGAACACGTACACCTTATCTAGTTGATAATCAAACTTCAATTTGCAATGTTGTAAAAGTTTAGATATTTTGGTAGATCCAACTTATGTTGGTTGTGTATTGATTTGTTCTATTCTTATCAATTAAAGAAATCTATATTCATGGTAGAAGTAGTATAATAAGAAAATGAAATAATAGTAACTAATATTTTTAGGTATAACTATGTTTGTAGACCTTTAAGTTTGATTAAATTCTTAGATTCAATCTTTAAGTTTTTCTTTTTCTTAAATTGATCATTTATGCTGCATTCATTTGCACCGCTAACATGCAAGTTATTACAGTACGTCCATAATTTTTTATGTTTGGCCTCTTTTCGGATTACGTGCCATGTGTTAACATATAATCCCAACAACACGGTCAAATTGATTGTACAAGGTGGAGTACTTTAATTTGCAGGAGTAGGAGGTTAAATGACATTGATTATGTGCATGTCTTTATTACTAAGTTTTCAGGGGTGGTACAAGTACCTTGATGGTCGTAGAAATCCTACAAAAATGTTGATCTTTTATAGTGTTTGATGGATGCTTTCTTAAGGATTATTATAGGGATAGACGTTTACAACTTTAATACACATGTTGATGAAAGTGAGACAAGGGACGGACACTGCAAACGAATGTAACATGAATGATCAATTTAACCAAAAAAAACTTAAAGACTTGTATTTAACCAATTCGAAGCAGTACTCACATAATTACCTATGAGTCATATGCGGTACGAGAGATTCATTGAATTATGATAGTTGGTTTAAAATGACTCGGTTCTACGAGTTTTTCGTAACAACAATTCTATGAGTTCTTCTTTTTATCAACAAGAATCAAACTTGATATCCAAACTTAATAACGCTCACACACACTATGCACCAACCACTTGCGCTAAACTTCAGTGGTGCAATGCCCAATTACGAATCCAAAAATTTCAATTAGCGGGGCACAATTATATAGAAAATAATTATTAATTAATAAGATAAAATAATGACATTATTACTCGAAAAAAATTGTGATTACAAATTTATACCATAATATACCGAAAATATACCATAATAAACCGAAAAAGTTGAAGATACCTCAACATCTATGAATTATAATTCCTTGTCAAAAAAAAAAATCTATGAATTATAATTATTCTCTGTGTCTTTATATTTTAAAATTATTTTTTATTTTTAAAAATATATTTCTCTATATATGTGATCAAATAAGTATCGAATGTACACAAAAAGAAAAAAAGTATCGAATAATTTATCTCTCGCATTATTGTGTGTTTAATTCATCACAAATAAAATTCAATAATTTTTAAAGAATGAGTCACTTAATTTTACGGTAGAAAACATATAAGATTATAAAGAACTAATAATACTCAAATAAAAGTTCACAAAAATAATAATAAAGAACTAACAATCAAATAAATATTCTTGTGCTTGTGGTTTTCATTATGAATAGACGAAGTTTGATTCCGCAGCTGAAATGTTAAAATCAAGAGGGTGTTTTGATCCAATTGAATGATGTACATTCTACATTATGTCATTACCAAACTCTTTGTCCCACGTCGCTTTCATAAAATTGTGTTCCAAACGATTCTTGAGTCACAAGTCAGGAAGGTGTATGAAACCAACATTTCTTTCTAGACTAGAAATCTGTCATTTCAAGCAAAAAACTCTCCAACCACATTCAACAGACTTCAACCGTACTTCTGTTTTGCTATTATATGACACATTTCCTTCTAGTTCCCTCTTGTTTAAAAAAAAATCTGATACAGACCAATAGATGTTTGACACTGATAGATAGCAAAAATATGCACTAAGCAGTTGAAATTCTTGCCTGTTTAACACTTCTTTTGAGCAGAGACCCACAAGTATCATCGTGAATATAACATTCAATACTAAATATGAAGAGAGATTTTTCTCTATTGGTTTCGTTTAGCCCGTGTGTTAGGCTAGTTTGTACGCTATCTACGTCCGAACTAAATAAAATAGAATACATGAAATTGACAATTTGGGTCTATTGAATGGTCCCCACATGCCACATCATTTGTCATCAACATAAGTTGATTTTACTCCAATTCCCAGTTCCTTACAAGGAGTCTCTCAAATATTTGTTTTTTACTGTAAGGGATTACGGGTTTATTGCGTAAGGGTCGACACAAAAAAATAAGAGACGATAAGGTTCACATCATTCAACTCCAACGCTTGAGGAAAAAAATAACGGGGCAGCAACTAATTTTAAGAGACAGCATAAGGGACGAGCGATGGAGACGCTCTTAAGTTAGAACTTGGCTAACCCACACATGTAAGTTGTGAGTCTGTCTGGTTCAAGGCAGAACCGCAATTTCGCCCTTTAAGTCAACAACCGACTAACCCACTAGGCATCTGTAAATTGACTCAATGAACCCAATAATTTAAACCAAACTATTCAAATTGATTCAGATTGGTTTCAATAGTTGGTTACTTCATTTCAAACCCAAACCAAACTGAATGTAATTGGTTTGGTTCTGAGACTTTTTTTTTTCTTTCGACTCCACGACCACCTTAAAACTTTGAATCTAATAGTTATTTTGATGAATGTTATCATTTATATAAAAAATATTAAAAAGGTACCATGTCTACCAAAAATTATACTCGAGAGGGGAGAAAGAAACCAATACACAGCAAAAGCCCCCTAGTATATTTTAAACATGTACAATAGGAAGATGCATGTATCAACCCTTCCCATTCTGTTTAAGTTCATTGAGATGCTCCTTGTCAGCATTGCTTAGGCGGGCTTGAAACTGCGCCCATTCAGTTCTGCATCTTTTTCGGACCTAAAAGAGATACCGGACAAGAATAGTATTATTTTGTAAGAAAGCACATCATATAGCATAAAAAATCACAAAATATTTGTTTTTAAAAGACTGAGTAATGCTAATAAGACAACTGATCTTGCATTAACAACCCAATGTATTTTCTTCTTTTGAAGGTCATAACCCGAGATACATGTAGCTCTAGTAGATTTTTGAAAGAAGTCATTTGAGTAGTTGTGTGTGCAAAAAAGTTGCAAGCAACATTGTTAAATAGAAGATGCACATACCGCCTCCCGTGGATCTTTTCCGTCGTCGGATTGTCCCTGAAAATTATATCATAAAATTAATACAAAAAAACTTGCAAAATATAACAAGTCCCAAATGGATTGTTATGGCGAGTAGAAGCAACCGTTTTTGCGTCTAGTTCCCCAGAATGATAAAATTCTTTAACTGGATAATATATGCTATGTTGTTCTGCATCAATGTATATAAATAAACTCCACAACATAAATAAGAAAAAGGATCAGGATTACTCGAGTAGTTGTCATATTTGTCTTTTCATTTCCCTTCAAGGACCTATTTGGATTGCCTTATTTGATTTTATCTACTAGCATAAGCACTTGCAAGAGTGTTTGTGAGAACTTATAGAAACAGCTTATCACATATTCGTTATCTCATTGAAACCTCTACTAGAATCAACTTCTACAGTTCAAACACCACAGGTATGTTTGGTTGAGTGAGTGGAGAAGATAAAGAGGGAAAAAAATTTGGAATGTTGAACAACACAATCCATATATCTTTAATGTAGACTTTGTTATGTGAAAATATACTTTTATTGCCGACACATGTTGATCCAAATAATAAAGAGTTTGGTTTCTCACTAAGGTCTTAATTTGAATCTTATGTGGAAAAAAATAGGCAGTATAAGAGACTCAATTTGAGTTTCATTATCCACCCGATGAGACTCTTTTTTTTTTTTTTTTTGTGATTCATGTGTCTTAATGAGAAATGATTTTTATTTTCCACTTGATCAACCAAGCATAACACATAATTCTAACAACAAGCATATGCATATATAAAAACATAAAACTTAGAATGCTACACTCAAAAGAAGTATGTGGACATGCTATTTTATAAGCCAGTGATGACTAACCTGGTTCCCGAGAGAAGGAATTACTTGATGAATAATCCATTGAGAATCAATTACACCAATTCTTTCATGTGCTGGCTGCTAAAAATAGGAAAAAATGGATTCATTCAGATTAAAGATTAAACCAATTTTCATGTTCTAAGAATATTTCATTTGATTGATGAGAATGTAACCCTGTATTGATCACAAAATATACATATTCCACACATAACACTCTGAGGACAACAAACATAACACTCTGGAAGCCACTTTGACCAACTCAAGAATAAATGAAACCATAGAATGCATTGCAAGAATTACAATTGACCATAATGCTGATAATCTATAGTAATTTAAGAAAAAACAGAAGCTAAAATTCATTATTTAGAACAGAAACGCAAATACAATACTACATTATCATAAAACCAGGAAATTAATAAATTGTGTGATAAGCTAAAAAGAAAAAAGAAAAACATAAAATGATGCTTGGATTTAAATCATTTTATTAAGCTTATGAGCTCAGCATCTGAAGCCACACATCACCAATTGAAGCATATCAAGCAATTAACAAGGCTAACGAAAAGGATTAAAGTCCCAGCATTAGGGATGGGTGAGAAGAAATAGATAAGAATATACGATGATAGAATCTCCTTACCGCCACACATCTTCTGAGGGCAAAGTCCAATCCCCATCCATGCACTAGATCATTCTACAAACATATAATTGGAAAGTTCATCAGGTGAAAATTTAAAAAGTTTGTATATATCACACAAGAAAGTTTACCTAAGTTATATATTACAATAACCATCATGTGGGACATGATATGAAAAATGAAATATACCTGAAGCATATGCCACACACAACGCCATGCTTCCCGAGAAAAAGCAGGGGCCATAATTTCCACAAATCTAAAATAACAGAAGAAATAATAATGTTAACTGCATAGACAGAGAAAAGAAGGACCACATAGTGATATATCAAGAGTGGAAGAGAGAGCATACGCAGCACAAGGAGGCAAATGTGGATCACTACACCATCCTGGTTTCTCGTTAGTAACCCTATATTGCCAACACAACATAAATGTTTAATGATTTCAGAAAACGTTTGAATCATGAAATAAGGCACCATATATTACATCAATAGTTAAAGTTAGTAAGACAGGAAGGTCAAAGTAATACGTGTGAACTTCGCTGTCACCCCTCCGCTTTGTCATCTCCCATGTCAATCCATTATTGGGCTCAATACCAGGTTGAGAGATCTCTAAACCATGTTTTATGACTAAATCCATATACCTAGAGAGTAGAATATAGTACATTAATCAAACTGAAAATTGCATATAATGTACACTTAAGCAGACTAACACATGAAAATCATACTTGTCCCCATTGAAGTGTTCCACTCCAAGATCTTCATCCCAGATTAAAATATATTCATAAGCTGATACAATATCGGGGTGCAGAAACCTTTTAGCATACCACCTGTAAAATATAAAATTTGAAGCAAAGTGAAGAAAAGTAAGTGAGTGATGCAGTAGAATGCATCATTCCTGATAACAATAAGCTATTTTAAGAATTCCAAATTAAATGCGAACACAAACAATTGGCTTAGCTCATGAATTGCACAATTAAATGCAAACAAGGACAACAAAAAGTTATACCATTTTGTTTGTTTCCTTGCACTAACATGGATTGCATTCTTTGACCACTCAAACTGATCCCATTCACTAGTTCGACCATCATAATGAAAGAGCAAAATTGCAAAATCATCAGAAAACTACAGAACAATTTTATAGTCAGTACTTCTGAAGAAAATGTGAAATACTAAATATACAAATAAATTCAAATATGAAAAATGTAGTCCATCTCTAAACCTTTTTCACTGCAGCGTCAATATTATGCCTCTGATCATAACCAACAGTGAATGTAAGTAAATACTTTGGCTTTTTCTTTATGTCCTGCAGAATTCATGGTTTCGCTATAAGATTTGTGAAATGGAAAAGAAATAGATGTCTAAGATGTAAGCACCATCCATATCGAGAAAACAACTTATCGGCATGCATCTCTCCAAAAAAAAAAGCTTATCAGCATGCATATCACCTGACAGACTCATATGCAATGGTCTTCATGCAGCATTTATGCATATATGCATTAGTGCAAATCTCTAGCCAATTTGGCCATGCATTGGGGGGAACAGTTTTGATTGTCTAGTATACCCTTTTCAACTGAGGTTGAAGCATGGGAAAAAAAATAGTTAAGCATGGCTCTCTATTTTCCTATGACACACTCGGCATAACAAATCATAGACAAAACATACAAATTAGATTGCCTGACATCACAAACCATAAACACATGCAAATGAGATGGCTGGACATCACATAGAGAGTACATGTGTTTTTTTTTATTCTTCCAATTTCATATAGGATAATTCTAGTCATATTTATAGTAATGTAGTACTACTATATGAGAGCTAAAAGTAAAAACTATAAGCCACAGATAATTTCTTGTATAGTAAATACCAGTTTCTGTCATATACCTCACTAGGATCACCCCATAGTCTGCGTAAATAAAGATCAGATTCTGATACAACAATTCCTGGGGGTAGTGATTCAGCTCCACGAGGATTTGATGAAGCATTTATCTGTGAAAGTAGCAATTTCAAACTATATTTGATTTGTTCGATATAATAAAATGCTACTCACCTAAAGCAAGTATAATTATATTATGATGACATGCTATATGAAATCTATAGCTGCAATGTGACAAAAATCAATACAAGAAACAATTCTGGAAAGTACCTTAACCTCAAAAAACAATAAAAAAATTGACAGTCCCTAATGATTACGTATGGGCCTGTTGAGCCTCTTAGTACCTGTTAGGATATGTTGAGATATTCTTTAGTACATACTATATAATAGGATAGTGATAGGTTTGTTATTGTTAGTCAAGAAGTTGTTATTTGTTAAGTAGTTAGTTAGTTAATGGGTTACTTAGTGGGTGTGTTGAGAGGTAGTTAGGCCAAACAAGGCATGCTGCCAATAAATAGAAAGGAGGAATAGAGAGGGGATCATCTTGTCATTTTGTATAGACTTGGGGCCTTTTGGCGTTGGGAGAGTCTAGAGTCTCTTGAATACTCTAGAAGTTCTACTGTAATTTGGAATTTTCCCTATTTCTTTTAGTAATACCAGTTGAAAAAACCATGGCCAAGAAATGGCAATAATATATTGAAAATATAGAAACAAAGATCAAATTCAGCCTTTCAAATAACAGCTTCACTTTTATTTAGTATAGCTGTGCTAACAACCAAAGGACGTTCTCTTAAAATATAATGATAATTATTAACCAAAATATGCAGATTTACTTTTTTTGAGAATATAAGTGTACAAATGCAAATCCATCTAACGAATAAGCGTGGAGATTACCTTTGATAAATTAGCTGACCCTAGGGCTTCAATATGTTTGGTTCCAGAATGCGAGTCAATAAATGGATGAGATCTTCCTATTTCAGACATAGGTACGTCAAAAGAATTCTTTACACCTGAAAGTAAGCTAATCTGCAAATATCCCAGGAAAATGAAGGGAAAGTTTAAAAGGATGATAAGTACCTGATGCATCACTGAAAAGATTAATGGTTGTAAATTTTACCTTAGACAAATGGGAAGATGAAATTGAAATACCAATACAGACTCCAAAGGCAATTCCCATAAGTGCTGTGATGACAATCCGGGTACTATCATTTGATCTTTTAAGTGCACTAAAAAAGAAATAGTAACCAAGTTCAGGCATTTTGGTTGAATGGACACAGAAAACAAATGCAAATAAAAGAGAAATAAAATATCTATATTAAGATATAAAGCAAAGAAAAGAATTATTACTCTGTTAAGCAACAAAAACAATTATCTTCTTACCTGCGCTGCATTATTCCCATGCAGTCAGTGTCTACCAAAATCAAGTTGAGGTAATTTGCACCCAGAAAATAATCAAATCCTTATGCAAACTCTGAAGCGACTATGTCACCCTTCAACAATCAAAGGAAAGGCCAAGTTTAATACACAGGTAGAATAGTAGCTAGGTAGTATGTGCAATTGTGTGTGCAACCATATGCATCTATTCTACCTAACTTTTCATCCAACTGAATTAGCCATGGGTGCATGCATAATATGTGAATGTATAGAAGAAACCACATTACTCATGGGCTGGTTAGTTAACATGTCCAGTACATGCATAGGTGTGAGTGCGTGTGTTTGCTTGTCTGTTTGTGTGTGTGTAAAAGAGAGAAACTGTGAAAGCGGTAAAGATGCAACAATAATGTAGTTTATCAATAACATGATTTAAGGGCGTGTTTGATATGTTAAAAAATAAGGGGCAAGACAAGATAACTTCAATTTCATTGTGTTTGATTGTAAAATTGTTCCAGAGACCGGACAAACTGTGGGGGTGGGGGTAAGGGATAGAACAAGAACTGAAATTCATGTCCCTCACTAAACCACACAACAATTTTTTGTTCCAACTACAAGTTGTCTATAATACAAAAATAGTCTTTTGTCCACCAAACATCAGATACACCACAAAAAATTGTTCAACAGCATAAAAATTTGTCATGTGTTTTCTACCTTATGCTATGTTGTTCTTTCTAGTACATTCAGCAGATCAAACGCACCCTAAGACATTGAAACTAATTACTTCAAAAAAATCAAAGACAGTACCAAACAATTTAAGCCACTATGGTTAACAGGGATCAAAACATCTTGTAATAACTATGAACTTTAGCAGCTACATGAAAATTAAGCATTTCAAATTCCGATATCTTAAACCATAATCACAAGTCAAAACCAATTTTCACCAAAAACAAATTCAAAAAATCAGCATTGAAGAATTCAAATTACAGAGTTTCACATCCACATTGCAAATTTTGATCTGAATTACAGAACCTAACTAAGTTAATCGCTTCCATAAATAAAATACAGCAGAATGCTTAATGATGAAGTAAAAATTGAAATATTATGTGAAAAACAGAAATGAAAATTTGAATTGAACTTACAGAATCGATTATGAAGAAACGCGCGTTATGAATTAATTTTGAAGTTGAAGTTAAGTTGTTGTTGTGCGATCGATCTCGATTGAATGAAAGCGAGGAATTATATACTGTCAGAGGAATTTCACAAGACTTCAAATAGAGCCTTGACCATTTTTCAGTTGCAGAAAGTCAAAATACCAAATTACCCTTTTTTCTATTTCCGTCATTGACCGTACTTGTTTTTTTGGCGCATCTGAAACGATTAATCATGAATTTTGAAATGATAAAAAATCTTTTTATAGAAATACTTAACATTGTTGCTTGCTCATAATTATAGTTGGTATATAGTTAATGAATATAATTCTTTTTGACTCAATTAATGATGCATAATAATTAGAAAAATATCATATCGTCGTGGTATATGTAGAAGACTAATAATACATGAATTATTTTAAAAGATATTGGTTTTTTTCGGAGATTTTAAAGGATATAGGTAGTGATTGATATGATTAAGCTCCTGCCCTTCCATCAAAGAGATGGTACCTCTTAATCTTATGGTTTTTTGTGACACATGAACCTTTTGTGTAATTATTTTTCTTTTTGCTTGATGAGAGAATATGGATCTATGGTTGTTCACACACGTATACTCTATAATATTTGGTCAAATGTGAATTAATATCTATCTATTCGATCATGCCAACGTCATTTTTTATGTAAATAAAAAAATAGTTTTATGTTGAAATTAACATTTTAAATCTTTTTCCCTAAAGTTTTAAAATATCGACTATGCAATTGTCAAAACATTATTATTAAATTGGATTATTTAATAAGTATCTTGAAGTATTTATTAGCATTTTCCTAGTTTATTTTAGCTATGATTAACAATTAAACAAATAATGATTTAATTAATTGAAAATTTAATTTTTTTTTAGACCAATTGAACATTTAATTTAAATCAATAATCAGGTGAGTTGAAATTGTTTGGTCAGCTTGACCAAAAAAAAAGAAATTGTTTGGTCGGACATTCCGATTAGGGCTCAAACCCTGACTCCTTCAGTTATGTGTGTAAATTTTTAATAGTCATTGATACTCCTTAAAAAAATAATTTTAGTTCAATTTTCTGTAGTCAATCATTTGGATGGCAGCCAAACTTCAAAGGTCGGTATCATAATGTACTCCAAGAGTTTAAGTCGTGTGGATACATTGAGACGTCTGTTGAAAGTAAAAAAAAAACATCATTAAGGTGAGTTGTAAAAAAATATAGATAGTTTCTATATATGTTAATAAATTGTAACATAAAACAAAGATAAAAGAAAAATGAAAACAAATTAAATATATAGGAAGCGTTTGTTTAAGCGACACCAAAATTATTCTTAGGAATAACTTATCCGCAAATGTATATATGAAAATTTGATTTTTAGATATCTTTATAAAAAAGTGTTTGACACATAACTTGACATTTCTAGGAAAATTGAAAGTTACAATTTTTTTTTTTTTTTTAAATCAATAGTATTCAAACGGGATGCGCATTCTCACCCTCTCTTGTAAGAACAAGTTTGCGGGAATAGGTGAAGTTATAAAAAGTTACTTAATTCTAAGAAATCTTTATGCTTGAGAATAGTTTTTTCTCAACCTTGTAATAAACATGAGTATAATTATTATTCAGTCATGTAATCCCGAGAATGTTATTCTTAAACTTAAAACAAACACTCCCTATAGCACACATGTTACCATTGATCAGTGACGTGTTATATACAAGTACACAACATGTCGAAAAGAAGCGGAGCTTAGTCAAATCGAGGCGGGCCATTGTCCCCTAAGGAAAATATATTGAATATATAAAATATACTTTACGACATATTTTAATAATTTGCCTTTAGAGTAGTATTAGGGTGTTCAAATCGAATTAACAGAACAGAAAACAAAACCCTAAATCAAACTAGTCTAATAAATTTTTTGATAACCGATAACTGGGGTATCATCCCCTCACTCTAATTTTTTTTTAACAAAAAAAAACTAGTCTAATAAATTCATTTTTATATTTTCAAATACTCTATATGAATTTACATGATAATTTTGAGTTTATACCTTATGTCTTATAAACTTTTTAACTAATAAAATGTCTTTTTTTTTTTGAATAAAAAAACCAGTTCAGGAGACAAAGAAAGAGAGACGAAGAGAAAGGGTAGTCATCAGTTCCCAGCTCCCTCGATCTCACCGACCTCAATCACCGCCTTCAACTAGCCGGAAGCTTGCCGGCGCATCACTCCTACGGCAGACCCTCCGACAAGTGAGTCATCTTATTCTCACTCCGCTGTTTTAGAATTATTCAAAACTGAGAACTAGAATTGTTGTTGAATTATTCTATGAATTTGTAGTTTCTGTTCTTCAAAAATGCTCCTTGATTTTGGTTCACGTTCTTATGGAAGTAATTTTGATTTTGAAAATATTGTATTCAGTTCTCACAATTCAATTATATTCTGGAAATTTTAACTCTGAGCTGAATTTTCTACAACCCAATTTAAAACGTGAAAGAAAATCTTTTATTTAGTATAAGTGTTGTTGATTCTTCAAACCCTATATCTTTAAGATTTAGGGTTTATAAAACGTAAAAGCTAAACTTTTCATGCTTACAAAGTCTATGCTTTAATCCAAATGTTATTTTTATAAACCCGACATCTTAAAGATTTAGGTTTAGGGCATAAACCCGTAAACACTAAACTATTCATGCTTCATTTGCTACAACCCCATCTAAAACATTTTAATAAAACTATCCTTGAGTCCAAGTGTTGATTCTTTTAACCATATATCTGTAAGATTGTTATGCAAAACTTAAATGGAGGGTAGGGTTGGGCCCTCAGAGTGTGCTCCTCTCAAGTTTTGAAGTTCGAGTGCTCCCGGTGCCAATTTGTGTGTTGGGCCAGTCCATACAAAGCTTTGGTTTGGCTTTAATTGCGCCCTCCCGCTAGTGGACGGTGGAATTGGTTCCCCGGATTAGTCGATCATTGGGCCGAATACTGACAAAAAAATTCAAATGGAGGGACTTTTGCTCATATACAAATTATAATGTGGGTTTGATGTAATGTCTCATATGTTGTATTTAGACTGCTGCAGTAATCAGTTTATGGGCTTTAAACATGTTCTGGTTTTGTTTTGACCACTCTCTGTTTCAGTTTGGAGTTTTACTCCATTTAAAGCGGTTTTTTATTATAAAAAAAAATGAATGTTCTTTCTGCAGAAGCTCCCCCAGTCTACTTCTGCTTATTGAAGGTGTTAAAATCTCCAACCATGCATGGTGATTCTTGAACACAGATACAAAACCTAGTAAGCTCCTCCTGAAGTTCTTCTCTGCATCATTCTAATTGACTAGCATGGACCACCCTTAGATTTAAGATGAGCCGAGGGATTTGTAAGAGCAAAATTGAATTGAGTGCTTGAAGATCATACATACATATGTGAATGTTACATCTCTGATCTTAATAGTTTTAGGATCCTATTACTTAGCAAGGTCTCGACAACTTCAAACTACACTTTAGGCTAGAAAGGTCTCTACGTATAATAGATTTGTTATAACCAAAGCTAGAAGTTTCACAATTAGGCAAATCTCGACAACTTCAAACTACACTTTCTGGATTCATTTTAGTGATCACATATCTAAAAGATTCCAATGAGTTTAATAGGGAAGAAAGTTCATTAACCAAAAATTTAGTAAGTAAACTGGGCCAAATATATGGTTAACTGGGCCATATGAGTAATATGAGTAAACTGAACCAGACTGAACTGTAAAAAACTGAACCATATTGAATGGTTCAGTATAAGTTAAAAAAAGATCAATTAACTGAACTTAAATAAAAAAAACACTTGGAACCATTTTTAAACCGTTTTAATCAAAAACTGAAATATAAAACAAAAATAATAAAATCAAAGGCACAAATCGATTCTTTCTCTAAAATAAAAAAAAAATCAAATTGATTCTCTCTCTCTGCCCAGTCTAATTCTTCTTACACCGCCGCTGTCCAAAGTTCCCATCGCGGCGTGTCTTCTGACGAACCACAACTGTCTCTCCGACTTCAAACTCGCCAGCGAAGGAATTTCCGTTTTCATTGGATCTGATTGGAAACTGATTTGAGAAACCAGTTGGATCTGATTTTCTGTTTTAGCTGTCACAGGTCAAAATTTCTTCTCCACTCAATAGTTATTTGCAGGTTTGACATAAAAGTAGATTTGAAATCCATTGAACAGAAACCAAACAACAAATTGCTATACTAAGTTTGAAAAATATATATATAGATTAAAAAAAACTAAGGTTGAAGCTGATAAATTGGATCATGAAATTGTTCTTGGTGAAAGATTTTCACGTTTCAACTGTTGATTTCAGTTTTGTTGAATCTTCATCATCTGCATCTTAGTTTGATTTGATATATATATATATATATATTTACCAAAATTTAGAATGTGTTAAGAAAATCTGGTTTGAAAAGAAAACCGGTTTGAATTTGGTTTAAATGAACTGATCTGATTTAACAAATTAGCTAGTCTTAGTTCAAAAGCGGTTTTGAACTGATTTAACAAATTAACCAGTTTTTGAAGTGGTTGGTTTTTAAAAACTGAACCGAATTGTTAATACTATTCAATTCAGTTTATGAACCATGGACACCCGTACTAGTCATCATGAATGCAAACAATGAAATTGGATTGAATTTAAGCTCTGTTGTGCAATTTCCGTTCCTGTTATTGTTAAGTCGTGTTTTTTTTTTTTTTTTTAGTTTTTGATGAAGTTAAATCTCCATGCATTCTTCATGTCTCATTATTTTTAATTCAATGATGCAGATCTTGAAGTTGAGATACATCTATGATCTTTGAAGGTTTTTGATTAGAAGATTTTTGTTATGGCAACGGCAACATACCCACCACCACCACCTTATTACAGGCTTTACAAAGATTATGTGCAAGACCCTGAGTCTGCTCCAGAGCCTCCACCACCAATTGAAGGAACTTATATCTGTTTCGGAGGCAGTTACACTGTGAGGTTTTTTACCCTTGCAATTTTGATATTATTATGGTTCTACTTACTATATGGATAAATAGTTTAAATAGCTATTTATTCGAGACAATGTTGCTAAGATAAGCCCTGATATTACAATAGACATTTTGGAAGAGGTACTTGTGCAAAATGAAAGTTAGCTTTAATTATGTGTAATTTAATGGAAAATTAGTATTTATTTTTACCTGGTTTTAGCTCTGGCATGTGCGTAATTCTAAAAGCTTGGATCTTTTTGCTATATAAAGAAAACCCAAAAGTGCTTTTATTTGCTTCAAAAGTTGTTTTAATGAACATGACAACTTTGCTGCATTTGGATTGACTTATGAAAATCCTATTTTGAGCTTATCTTTCAAAGTGTTTGGGTGGTCTTAAATAAACAACTTATGACATATCCATAAACTATGTTAAACTAATTTCAATAAGCTCTCTAGAATAACTTATGAAAACAACTTATAGGAAAAAAGTTTCACTATGTTTTGTTTGATCATAGAAATAACTTATACATAAGTGCTTATTTAATAACCCTTTACCCTAGAAACACTTAATTACAATGTTTATCCGAAGGGGTCTAGTGCTAGAGAAAGCTCCCATCATGGGATTTAGGGAATGGTTTGACTCATGAGGTTGATTTCACGACTCGACCTCCTAGGCATATGGCAGCAACTCCAGTTATTTGGTTAAGGTTTCCCTTTCAAAAAGTGTTATAATATTATCGTCTAAACATGGGTTCTATTTACTATCTAGTTGTTTGGTATGTAATTTTTTTGTGGTTGTGATTGGACGTCATCTATGAAGCCCAAAGACTTCAAAAATAGGTCATTATATTCTTGATCAGGTTGAGTTCAGTTTAGGGTCATCCAACCACATACCTCGAGCTAGGTTGAGTTCAGTCTTGCAAAGCAGGGTTTCTTATTAGTTTGTGATGTACTTTTCCAAAAACATCTGTTTACGTGTTTGAGATTTTATGCAGAAGCCTCTTTGGCATGATCATATTGTGTTAATTTTTTGTTTCTTTATTTATTTTTACACAGACTAGTGATGTTCTACCAAGCTTGGAAGAACAAGGGGTACGCCAACTCTATTCTAAAGGACCTAATGTTGGTAGGCTATCTTATGCTTTTTTTATGCTCAGTTAAATTTGAAAATGTTGTGAAGTGACTGTATGAGTTATCACAGATAGTGTGGATTTTTAATTATATTATGTATTTCAGTATTATCCTTTGTAGTGTTGTTAAATACCGGTGCTATAGCATTGTGTAATTTGAACAAATCACTATTGTTCAATGATAAAGAAAGTGTCATCAAATAGCTGCTATAGCGGCACTACACTGTTGTATACTGAAATTTGGACAAACCGCTATTTTGGGATGTTCTGGATCACAATTTTTTCACATTTTTGTCTATATAAATGTTTCTTTTGATTAACCTCTTTTGGTTTTTGTTTCACATTTTTCATTTAGGTCCTTCTCTTTTTGTAATCTTTTTTTCCGTTTATTTATACATGGGTTGGAGCCCCTTTAGCTCCAGCCTTTTTGTCTAAAGAAAAAAACATTGTAACCTAATATGCGACTGTGTGTAGTCTAGACTTGTGGGCCTGATCTTTTATGCATTATTAACTTCATAGTTCTTTATGTGAGGAAATGCTGAATTGGTCACAAAAGCCAATGCATGGTGTCTCTACTAGATAACTTATTACTCCTTATAGTTAACATCTTACCTTTTATAGATTTCAAGAAGGAGCTGAGGTCACTTAATGGAGAATTGCAACTACACATTTTGGAGCTTGCTGATATTCTTATTGAGAGACCATCACAATATGCAAGGAGAGTCGAAGAAATTTCAACCGTGTTCAAAAATTTGCATCACCTTTTGAATTCTCTGCGTCCTCATCAGGTATACAATGTTCTAGACAGCTATTAGTATATAAACTTGCCTTTGATTTGGATGCTTCTGGTCTTTTTTCCGTTTCTGAAATTTTCATTATATCATGTATTTACTTTATAGGCAAGAGCAACTCTGATTCACATTTTGGAACTTCAGATAGAGCGTCGTAAACAAGCTGTGGAGGACATAAATAGGTCTGCAATACATTTCCTGATTTTTTTTTTTTTTTTTTCATTGGCTATGCTTTCAGAACCTTCTACAAATTTGTTGGTATGCTTGTAAGTTGTAACCTTCATGGGTTACTAAATCCACAAGTTAGTTCATTCTTTTGAAAATGGTGAAAGTTAACACAAGAGACTCTAACTTCTTCACACTGGGTAAACCAGTAAACAAACTTAACTGATTCAGGGAAGTCATATTTATTGATCTCCCAAAATAGAAGTACAAGAGAAGATAAAATAACTAACACTAACTAACACCAGATACAACAACTAACTAGCACAAGCCTATCCTAATTCGTATTTCTACATGTCTTCCTACTGTTGCAACATTTTCATGAGGACTAGTTACATCCTGCCTAATAGCTACAACATAAGTTACTGATATAGAATACAGTTCATTATAAAGTCAAAGTTTGTTATTCATGTTTTAATTATAGAAGGCTTCCTTATATAGATTGTACTTTTTTGATAACATATGCAAAACCTGACGAATTTAAGGCTTGGTCCTCGCTCATAGGGTTCATACACTCATGTCTGCTTACTAGGTTTTTTTTTTTTTATTGAAAGAGTTGATTTCTGGAATCTAGAGTTATATGTTGAAATAAAATTTTATTTGCTACAGTCACTTTTCCATTTTAAACTGTTGAATGTGGATGGAAGATTATAAACTGCAATTTTTAATAATGTAGTTAAAATTGATAATGGAAACATTATCTGCCATACCTGTTACCAAACTTTTTGTAATGAAATACAGTCATTTTACCTTGACAACTAGAAATCATAGCATCTCACATTGGCCTTTCCCATAACTTGAAAGACGGTTCCTGGTGTATCTTTGTACATTTTGTTTGCTGTTTACAAATAAAATGACTGTAATAGTGCTTTGGAAACTTGATTGGTCTAATTTATGAGATTGTATAGTTAGTTCACCAAAATTGATAGGAGCAACCATTTCTCCCTTCTTTGCCCGGTTTTGCCATGGCCAAAGACAATGCTTCTCTTTTATATTATAATAATAATTGTTTTATGATACGTATGGTACTTTATTAAGCTATTGTGACTTGTCTTTTTGAACCTACTTTCTCTTTAATTTTCAGGAGGAGAGAAGAAGCTCGAAGAATCCTTAACGAGTCATTGGCAACACTTGATGGCCATTAAAGCATAGTTAGTTATGGTCAATAAACAAAGACAATCATGGCAACCTTAAGGGAAAATTGCACTAACCTCCTTTAAGGTTTCACTAAATAACATAGACACCCTCTCTAATTTTAAATTAAGCACCTTATGGTTAGTTGTTGTTAATAAACCAACACAAACGATGTATTTATGTTTTGGGTTTCTACTTATACAAATTTGAATCATTGCTAGTTTCCTTCTTTTTCATGAAATCAACAAAGACTCCCTGTTATTTTCCAAAATTAAGAAAAGGGACTATTAAAATTGAACAGATCAACGAGTCTTCTTGAACATTAAAAAATGAGCGAGAAAGAAGCGATAGACCACAAAAATGTATGCTTGGAGGATACGTCAGGAGAAATAAGGGGAAACTAGTGATAGATTTCCCAAACAGCAAACTCGATTTGGCAACAAATTAATTTCAAATTAGTGAGAGATTTCCCAAACAACAAACCCGAGTTCAAATTAGTTGGTATGTGTGCGAGCGTTATAAAATTTGGATATCAAGTTCGATTCTTACCGATAAAAAGAAGTCGTGGGGGTGTTAAAATATTAGCGCCCTCTTATCAATTTATCTTCATAATAATAAAAAGGCTTAAATAGGTCTTTCGTTCCCGCAAATATAGGTCATTTGAATTTTCGTCTTTGAAGTTACTAATCCTTTCATTTTGCCCTTTTAAATATTAATCATTTGACTTTTGTAGGGATTAAAATTAAGTAAGGACTAAACTTAGAAGGTCGCAATTTTATAGGGACCAAAAACATATTTAAGCCAAAACAAGAACATAAATTAACTGTTCTTAGATTCAAAAAGTATAATAAGACTTATTCAGAATCAAATTATTAAGGAAACATTAGGTTTTTGAATTTAAGCGATTGAATGCAGTGGAAACTCAATCATACCTTGCTGCTGCTGCTGATTTCCATCCTTTTCTTTTTAAACATAGTTATCTGTTCTTAATTTGGAAAAAAAATAAAAATCAGACAACACTTATAAAAGAATCAAATAATTAAGAGATTGGTTAATTGTATATGAAAATCAATCATACCTTGCTGCCCAGTATGTGTGCTGAGTGCTGACTTGGTATTTTGCTCACGCTCCCCTTTTCTTTCTTTTTAACAAGGTGAATGATTTTATTTTTTTTTAAGGATTTTTTTTTTTGAAGGTGCTGACTTGGTTCTATAAAATTTATAACATTAAAGAGTGTGTTTCGACCAATTAGTTGTTTTTTAGAGGGAATTTTGATTAGTTAGTTGAACATTCAAATTTTTCAAACGCATAGGCACCTCTCTAGAGTAAGGAATGTGGACTGCATCGGTTGCTTGACCCAAGTAGCCATCACTCTTAGAGCTCAATTGAAGAGCGAAAAAGCCCATGACCCGAACGTTGATGCCACATGGCTTGGGAGTTAAGCCTCTCCCAATCTGAGGTGGGACTTGAGGGAAAAGAAAGCGTCGAGATACCCAACCAGGCAACCCTAATTACCATGTGATACTCGAGGAGCAAGTGGGCACCTATAATTATAGGAGAAAGCGATCGAGCCATAAAAAAAAAATCATAATCTCTATTTATAAAACGAGGCCTGTGCTAAACCCTAGAGCATCCATTTTCTATCCATGGAATATTAAACACCTTAGTCTTGGTACTTAGCACTCTTCTTACTTGGATAAATTTACTAGCGAGAAAGTTTGATGCCCATCATGGGACCACAGTAAAATTATTCCCCGACCTTGCTCTATTGGTGTGAACTAGATGGTGCGATTAGTAGATATGAGACATTACAAGCCATCCAGTCCGTAGTCGAGGACCTACATCGCTAGAACCAGAACCTATAAACACAAGTACATGGAATACAACAAGCACAAGAGTCGGATGGTGATTTTGATGGAGAAGAAATCGATAACCACAAACCCTTAAGTCAGGAGATAAGGGACGCCTCTGTTTCGGCGAACTTCAAACTACTGGATCAAGAAAAGTTCAACATAAAAAGAGATCCTTTGGAGCATTTGTTGGCTTTCGACACTCAAATGGTGATCATTGGTACGACCGAGTCCTTGAAGTGTAAACTTTGGTCCGGCACGTTGAAGAATGCAGCCCTTCGATGATATATGAAACTCCCAAGCCACTCCATCACAGGGAAAAGGAATCACTCCTCTAGATTTTAGACGTTGGGATAACTTCCAACATGACAAACTGATCAACAACAACTAAAACACTAGTGTTGTTAAACAGAGACACTATAACATAGTAGAATTTTAACAAATCACTATTGTTTGATGATAAGCTAGTTAGTACAAATGTATTCTCAAATACCTGCAATGACGACACTATACCATTGTAACGGTTGAAGCAAACCACTACTTTCCATGATCTTGGATTAACAATATCAATCCTTCCTGGGTACATTGACTTGGAGGGCAAGGTCTTTGGGATGTTTTGGATAACAATCATTTCACTTTTTTTGTCTATGTAAATGCTTCTTTTGATTAAGTTCTTTCAATTTATGTTTCACATTTTTAACAATGTAGTTAAAATTGATAATGGAAACATCATCTATCTTTCCTCTGATGATTTATGTTGCCAATTTTTTTCTAATTAGGTACAGTCATTTTACTTTGACAACCAGAACTTGAAAGACAGTTCCCAGTGAATCTTGGTAACTTTTGTTTGCTGTAGATAATAAGAAAAATTAATTTAATGCTTTGGAAACTTGATTGTTAGTGAGATCAAGGCCAGACTGCCACTAAAGGAAGGGCTTTAAACCCCTAGATTTTTTAGGCTTCATATTAGGCCCTAATTTTTTTTTTTTTTTGCTTTAAATATATTTCTAGGAGTCAAATATTCTTTAAACAGATTTGTTCCTAGCTTGATTGGTAGTTTAATAGAGAGCAGCATACTTGTAGTTCATGTTGCAAATTTGATCCTAAAGGTAGTTTTTTTTTTGTGTGTGTTAACCTTTTATTTAATGTTCAAACGTAGATCGTAAGGGATACTCATATTTAGTGTTCGACGCACCTTAAGTAAAAATACATATTTAAGGTTATTAATTTTTATGTTTCTCTATCAACCTATTTAAAATGCCTGAATTCAAAATTTGCTTTAGGCCTACAAATACATTAGACCGGTCATGTGTGAGATTGTATAGTTGACTCATCGAAGTTGATAGGAGTTACTGTTTATCCCTTGTTTACCGAGTTTTGCGTCGGCAAAATAGTATGTTTCTCTTATATATTAATATTCCACCCGTTTTAAAATAAGTGTCATTTTAAAAAAATAAAATGTTCTAAAATGAATGTCATTTTCACTTTTCACTGTATTATTAGTTATTTTTTCACAATAATACCCCTCATTATTACTATGCACAATACTTTCAAAACATCATATTTTAACTTAATTTATAATGATGGGGAACACACCATCTTAAATAAAACCACAAATTGATAATAAAAAATTGAATATTTTTTAATATGTTTAGATGTTGTTATGTTAAAACCGCTCAAATAAGATTTCATATATAACTTTTTTGAATACGTTTGAATGTTGTTTTATGGTGTATAACTTTTAATGAATATGCAAATAGGTGGACTTCTGGAATTGTTCTTAAAATTGTGTGCGGAAGAGGAGAGTTTGACTTACTTAGTATATTGTTTACTTACTAGTATTATTATCATTGACACAGATATCGTATTTTTTAACTAAGTTTCTTGTGCGAGTTAATAATTAGTTTTTATTAAAAACTAATCTTTGCATCGAAATTTGACTCACTCTCTTTGATACGATCGTCTCTATCAACTACGATTTTTCATCCTCAAAATTTGAATCTAAAATTTTGTTTAATGAACATGAGTTTAGTTTCACTTGCTCAACTTTTCTTTTTCCGCCAACAGATAGAGTAAAGAAAAAACTGAATTCACATTGAACATAAAGTTAGCATTCATAGCTAGATTCCAAATCTATAGTTTACATTAACAAGAAAATGCAAGAGCACACAAAAATCTCGGCTCCATGAAACTGTGATCTTCTACCATAGTAGTTCCTTGAGTTGTCTCACATTTTGACTAACAATTGTTCTTTTCTACACAAACTGCCATCGATTACCATCTAATCATCTTAGATTTCACAATTTTGAGGACTAATCTAGTTGTTCATTTTCCCAGCTTAGCTTGGAGGCAACTCTTTCATGCTGTGGGAAATACTCCTACATGAATGAAACCAAATCTCATAAGTTGTTGCGAAAGAGTGAAAACTAATTATAAAAAATATAAATCTTGAAGAACCAGTGAAAAATCGGGTTATGGTTCAATTGGTTCAATAAAAAAAATACAAAAAATAAAAATTTATTGAATCAACCGATTTAATGCGGTTCAATCTTAAATCAATTTGATTCAATCAGACTACAACATAATCGAGATAAAACCAACCAACTAATAATCTGTTCTCGGTTCAATCGATTAAATCGGAAACGTTGGCTAGAAGTATATAGATGGAATTACCTCCATATTTTTGACAAGCTCTTTTGGTGTTGGGGCAGACACAATTATATGGCGAGCTGTGGGACTAATGAATCCTTCCTCCACAGCTTTGTCGATGAAAGTCAAAAAGGAATTGTAGTATCCATCAACATTCAGCAATCCCACCTTCAAAAACCAAAACTTTTATTTAAGCATATTTTATCTCATAAAATGGTAAGAGAACAAATTTCAATATATAATAATATTTGTGTGTAGAATGAAAATCTTTACCGGTTTATCATGGATGCCAAGTTGAGCCCATGTTATCACCTCAAGGAGCTCCTCAAGTGTCCCATACCCACCTACATGCGCGCGCACACACACATAAAAAATTGGTTTCAAAATTGCGAAAAAATTAGTATTGTATATATTTTTTTTTTGAAGGACTAACGTTAGTAATTAGTTGTTAGGTTAATATAATTTTTCTTTTTCACCTGAGTATGAATTTTGGACCTCCAACTTCAATAACTATTAGTCTAAACTGCTTTTTTAGATGATTATATATATCATACTACAAATAAGACAATTTTTTTTATGATGGTATGGAATTGTTATTGGTTTCGACAATATGGGGAGACCCTCCAAGCAAAATGGAAAAAAGACAAAAGAAACCTTTGTCTTAAGACTTAAAGTATTTGAATATTCATATTATCTCACAAGAATTAGAGGACTATCTTTGTTTAATAACATAAATAGAGGACCATGAAGTATGGATTTGTTTTTGTTGCTAAATGAACGATTCATCAAGAGAGAGAAAGCAGCCCATGTCATGGGTCCCTATATCTTTGGTTTTGTGTGGGTAAGCCACTTGCAAGATCGATATAAGTATGGGAAAAAATATCTACTCGTTTTCTCATTGTGATAAAATAAAACAAAGGAAAAAAAATATTTAGATCAAAATACCTATTATTGATGGCTTTGAAAGCGATTAAGGCTATGTTTCACAAGACAAAGTTTATAGTTTGATAATATCAACTATAAATTTATTTATACTTTACTATAAATTCATTAGCTGTCTACTAGTTTATCTCTCTCCCTATGTAGCCTAATCTTTATTTTTGATGTTATTATTAAATTAAATTAAAATGATCTCATCTAAGAATATTTGTCATGTAATAATTAATGGACAACCGAAGTGGCGCATCATATAATGTAAGTAAGTTCAAAAATTCTTTTTGGACATCGCGTATGGTCTTTTCATCAAAGACACATCATACGACTATACCCCACTTATGGTAGAAGTCTAATTCTGTCTTTCATAAAGTTTTTTTTAATCCTCACAAAATCTTAATAATTTGAAATTCAATCCTGAAGTAATTATAGTTAATTAAGAATTGTTTCATTTAAAAATCAAACATAAGTTTTTTCAAACGATCTAATTTTTATTAAGTTTATTAATCATTAGATTAAATTTTATTTATTTTAGGTTAAAGAAAGGTTGACTAAATTGCTAATAATGTTCTCTAAAGAAATACTAACAACACATTTTTTAACATATATTTTTTAATATATTTTATGATTGATTAAAATTTACGTAGACAACACAAAATTTTATGGTTCTCATATAAATTTGGTAGACATGTATAAAACCAATAAAAGGAGTAGGTTGTAAAGTTTGGGTTAAAATGTATGTTTTGGTAGACATGTATATTAACACTCGTTCTCTATACTAATCGCTACTTATTGGCCATCCTCTTCACTATCTCTTCCATTGACTTTGTTAATATTTAAGTGCTTTCCAAATAAAATTTAAGTGCTTTCCAACAAAAAGTGGGGAAACAATTGATCATATATTTTTCAATTCGTCTCTAATTTAAAAATAAAAACACTATGATTTGCAGTTGGTACGTCACAAGTGGAAACTTTGTGCAACACATTTAAAAGATGACATACATTCTCCTAAAATGAAAAGAGAAAAGAATGTATGTTTTGACTTCTTTTTTTTTCTTGAAAGAATGTATGTTTTGACTTTTGTAAAGTAGTTTTTTTTACAAAAATAAAATAAGAGACCTTAAACTTCTAAAATACCAACAAAATATATATAATTTTGATATATTTTGGTGATATCTTTCAAAAAAATAAAATATATATTTTGGTGATATTTTTAATTTATAACAGACCACTAATTTTTGGAATGATTCACAAGTTTAATAGTGGATTCAGCACCCTTCCATTTATAGAGATACCCCTAGTTCACACGGTTAGAATATCAGTGCCCATTTAATCAACATTAGAAGGTCTAAATTAACATGTAGATTTTATGGAATATTGTTTAATTTTGATTAAACGGTTATCGATGTTGTCACGATTGCATGAATGCAGGATCCTCTAACTTCATAAATACAAATTCGTCTATAGTCATACGGTTTAATTAGAGACTCACTAGTTCGATGGGTAATTTCTTTTGACATGTGCCTTAATCAATCACCTATTGGAATTTAAATTCCACATGATCCATAAGAAAAATATTGGAGCTAGAAAGAAGGTTGTTTGTACCAACCTGGTAAGGCTATAAAGGCATCAGAATTTCTAGCCATTTCAGCTTTCCTTTGATGCATGTCAGCTACTGCTTTCACTTCTCCTACTGTTTCACCAGTAAGCTGCAGCATAGTATTACCAAATTATCACTGAAACAATAGTAAAGTTGTAAACAGCTTTTGCGCGTGTGAGTGAGAGAGTGATATGAGTATTTAGTAGGGTCTTCCAAAAATGCATTTGTATCAGCAGGGAAAAGAAGTAATGATGAGTTTTTTGACGGTAAAAATTTGTCACAAAAGCGGCTACCCTTCATCACAATGTAACGAATGAATGATTGAATCTTGGATAGAAAAAATATCGACAATTAATATACGACATATTTTGAATAGAAAAAATATCGACAGTTAATGTATGACATATTTCGAATAAATCTTGAATAGAAAAAATATCGACAGTTAATGTATGACATATTTCGAATAAAATTATCTTTAGTGAAGTTTATTTATAAGACACCAAAATAAAAAGTTGTCGCAAAAAGCGTCCTTTTAATATTTAATATTTTAATTATTTTTTTAATTGTACTAAACTGTGTTAAATATTATGACAATTATTGTTGAACGAATTAAATATTAAATTTATATGGCCAAGCTTAAATTTGTGATAGTGAAAAGAAAAAAACAAGAAGAGAGAACAAAAGAAGAAAGTTACTTCCTCAATGATGATAAAGAATATAAAAAAGGGATAATGCCAATGAGAATCTAAAGGGTGTAATATGGAGCATGGAGAGAAAGACAAAATGGTTCAGAAGGATAATTAACCCCAGATTGCCAGGTGTATATTGATAGATAAGTTTGTAAATTTGAACTATAACATAAAAATGCTACAAGAGAAAAAAAATCATGCAACCACTAGTTTCCCACTTGAATGAATAATCACACACAAAAATACAAATGTAAAACTTAGATATTGAGATAACAAAAGTATGGTTGAAATTCACTTAAAAAAAATAAGCAACTCTTCTTTTTGAAGGAAAAATAAGCAACTCTTGTCTAGCATGTTTAGTCATTTTCTTTATTTTTTTATATATATATTTTTAATTTTGAAATGAAGATATGATATGAATGCTTCCAAAGCACCATAACTTTACCTCTCTTGGCATTAGTGTTTTGGGAATCACTCTGAAAACAAAAACAAAACAAAAATTAGTTGAGTTTAACAAAACATATAGCAGCCATGCATTTTAGAATCACGATAAATTTGACAATATCACGGTGACACAATGTGATTATGTTAGGGTTTCCGTAAATCCAAACAAATAGGTTTAAAAAGAAGAAGATGAAGCTCTCGACTCACCCAATTACATGTCGACCACCATCATAAACAGCTTGAGAAATCAACCCCATCAAACCAATGCTGCCTCCTCCATAAACTAGATCAATATTTCTTGACACCTTTTTATTTTATATATCAAAATACAACAAAGTTAAGAACTAAACATCATATCATATCATAGGTATATAGGCGAACCAAATACGTCAGATTCCTTTGACTTATTTTTACTTATATTTTGTTACAGAAAAGTATATAACTTAAGGCCTAAAGTACAAAAACAAATGAAGCAGTTATGAAAAAATTGTATTATTCATGATGATAAAATAAGGAAAATGAAAAAAAATTCAAAAGTAGTAATAATTACCAATTCTTTTCCAAGTTCAATAGCAGCATCCTTATAGCTAGTTTTGTTACCAGGGCTACTACCACAAAACACACAAATTCTCTTAAACTTTGATAGCTTCATCTCTATCTCTCTCTCCATTCTTCTCTCTTTGTTAATTTTTGGTTGCTCTCTCTCACCTTTGATATTGATATGAGTGGTTGATGGTGTATAAGCACGGTTATATGGTATATATAAAGGCAAAATAAGCATAAAGTTTAAACTCGTATTTACCACATCATTAAAATGATGCTGACTCGTGTATAGGGAACCAAGGAAAACTTGATACAATGTCTTATCTGTGTTTGTTTATGTGTTTGTGTGTTTCTACTTTAATTACTATGGTCCCCTCTTTCACCATTCATTCAAAAAAATCTAAAAACCGAACACAATCCGTGGTCCTATGTCAATATTATTGTGTTTTTATTTTTATTTTTATCCTTTTAGGAAAAATAGGTACTCCAATTTTTTCAAAGACTTGGAAGTTGTGACACCCAAGAGCCCTTTGATTTTAATTTCTAATGCCATTTGAACATGTTACTTCAATTGTGTAAGTTCATGCATGTCTAAATTCACGATGAATTTGATAAAATTATGATGTATCATTGAATTTTTTTAAAAACTATACTTTGGAGCTTTTATAAAATCACGATGTCATTGTGATTTTGGCTAACTTTATAATACCAAACATATACTAAGTAAGAAAAGATGAATTGTTGTAATCAAAATGTCAATGATTAGTGAAATGAATATAGTGAGCGTTATTCGAAAGATATATAAGAGGAATGATTTATATACTCTATATCTTTAGGTTTCAACCAAGATATGATTGTTTGCTCTCTCGGTAGTTTCAAATATTAATATGTTATTGTTTCCGCATCCCCAATAGTTAATCGTAAAAAAAAAATGTGTGAGCTAAACAGAAGCAATTAACCGCGTTGAAGTTCAAGTGTGAGTTGTTAGTGAAATATCAACAATCAGACGAAAGATATATTAAAAAAAAGTGATTTATATACTCAGTACTTTCTTGTAGTTGGCCGCCAGGCAGATAAAACATCTTGATAAGTATTTTGGTTAGAATTGAAACTTGTAGTCTCCTCAACAATTTGTGGTATATTTTGCTCTTTTAAAAAATAGTTTTGAATATTAGTCTCTTATTGCTCTCGTGATCCACCCATAGCTAGTCTTCAAACTTTTGTCACACACTTTGGAACATACTGTGTGTGATGAGCTCGTGAAACCCTATCTTGTTCCACCACCCTTATTGTTCGTTCTTGCTTGAAAAAATTGTCAAATCCTAAAATCCTAATGGAATGGAACTAGCTAGTAAACTATAGGTATCTTTCATTTAGGTTGACTTGTTTAAGCCATCCAACGACTAATCATGTCCATCCACCAACTCTTATCTTTCTCTCTCTACCTGACACTGTTCATTATAATTCTGAAAAACCATGATGATATACTATCATATAAGACACCCTACCTTTAATCACAGACGACACACACTAGTGCATTTGCCAATACATATCTTGTACCATCAATTATGGCGTCCAATGAGATGATATATAAGTTTACTTTTAATTAAGCTTAGGGACATGTTTTACATTTAAGCTTACATTGTCCATGATATTTGTTCGTATACATAGTGGTCCAGTGTGGGATTCAGATTTCACTCGTTAAATGTGTGACATATTCAATGAGGGACCCAACAATTTTGATTAACGAGACTTGTCGAGATTTGAGACAAGAGTCTTCCTTTATATTTCACATGCGAAACTTAAGATTTTTAATGGGACAAATCACTAATCACTGAGGAGCAGAATAGCAAGAGTGACGGCAAATGTGACCTAACCTCTCTATTTATAACCGTACAACTTAGGTACCACCCATTATCCATTATGGGCCATAGTGCAATAATAGTATTTGAATTAACTCAAATAGCACTTACACCTTCATGGTTAACTCTTTTTTTTTTACCAAACTTAACTAATTTCAATAAAGACCTACAAGTAATAACAAAAATGTTTTTTTTCTATTAAAAAAACATATATAATTCCCTTTTTTAAATATTTTTTTCTCTCTTATGAGGGTCTAACATCAACACTTATGTCGATTATATTTGGTGTCAAAATATTATATATGTTTTTGTGTATTTAAATAACACAACTCAAAAATGAGTGTGTTCTTAAATTGTTTCTGACCCCTCTTATATTTGTACATACATATACAAGATTAATTCTATGTTTTTTTTTGTTGTTAATTTAACAAACAAAGTATTTAAGAAGGAATAATTAAACCCTCAAATTTGAACGGTTTTGATGAATTCATCCGTGCAATAATAGATGTCGAGCAGAGGTTAAAAGAGAGGACAAATAGTGAATGAGTACTTTTACTGCCACCAATTTTGCTTTACCTTACTCTAGAAAATATATAAGAATAGGTATGTATGACTCATTCATTCCCAACCATTCTTCGTGAAGTAAAAATCATGACCCTGAAGTCACAAAGACTCCTTTTACAAATTAATATTCTCTAAACCAATAAGAATTTGACATATTGAAAACCATCACATATTGGTTTAGCCATTTTTAGAATTACAAACTCAACTATGATGTTACCCTTTCTGTCTCCCTCACATATAACAAACTAGCCAAATCTTTTCACTGTTTTAATCAATTACGTATCATCATCAATTTCACATCTTTGTATTTTCAGATAAGATGTGTGGCATTTTATTGGCAAACATTTTCTATTAGCGTTATGCTTTCTTTATTCTTTTGTTAGGGGAAAGCATTGCACTTTGTTTTATATTAAATGAATATGTCCAATGAAAGAAAGCTATGTGGGGTTGTAATTTATTTAATGCTTTAAGTTTGCTAACTTGACTTTTTATCAACTTAAATTATAAAAGAAGTTAATTAAACAAGAATAACTCAAGGTTAATCACTAGATAAATCATTAGTCAAATATGGATTGCTAAGTTTTATTATACATTATCTCCACCAAAGTTTTCTTTGTTGGAGGAAGAAAGGTTAACATAGAAATTGCCACTAATACTGTTATGAATATGAATTGTTCGATCATAATTTAACCGTCTTCGTTTCAACTTTTTGTTTTATGTATATTTTATGAAATCGGAATATTAATCATTTGATAAAGATTAGACAACTGAGATCACCTAACTATGTAAAATGCGTAGATAAATCGAAGTCGGTGACCTACTCTTGTTTGCCCTTATTTGTTGGAGTTGTGAAGGGAGGGAAAATGTCATTATCTTGTGCATTTGCAGGGCCAATGAATTATTGAGTTTCTTCCGCACCAAAATGGTGGAATCCTACTCAGATTATAATCATCCACGCACAAGTTAATAATCCATGTATCTACCCTTTGCACTTGAGTGGTGATTTTTGCACACCACTTTATTATACCCCTTTATAATCCTCTCTCATTTTGTCTAGTCACATTTGCTGACCAATTTTGGCCACCAATAAATAAATTTGCTCATGTGCATAGTGCATTAGGTTATGGACACGTGCAAGTCATGTTTCTTTTTGGTGTGCATTTTATTTGAGTGAAAATAGATCAGACCTGCTTACAGGGATGTATGACTTAGTTAATGTGAGACTAAAACTTTTTTTTGAAATAGAAAATGATAACACTTTTTTATGAGTTTAATTAGCTAAAAAAAGTTATATTATTGGACATAGAAAAGCATTTTAATTATTAGGCCAACATTTTCGATATAAAAAACACATATTATTGGACAACTTAAAAAAAATTATTCACCGCCACGAGACCATTGCCAATTACTGCCATAAAAAGCCTTCACGAATCGTAATTTCAATTTCTTGTTATTACTTGCCAAAAACACCTTCAAAAACTTTGCGAGGGATTTTTCTATCATAAAATGTGTGGAGGGAATTTGAGTTTAAATTTGTGATTGCTTTAGCCGCCACAAAATGTATGGAGGAAACTCAAATTTAATTTGTGGCTGCTTTGACATCAACAAACTTTGTGAAAGCTTAGACAGCTACATAAGAAGCAAATTTGTGGCAGCTTTGGTGGTCACAAACTTTGTGAAGATGTAGACCAACACAAATTTCTTCATATCTCTTTTCTATCTTCTCTCTAATTTTTTCCTCTACATCTTTACTATTATTCGCTCATCTTTCTCTCTATTTTATTTCTATCATTATTGGTATGATGGTGATTATGAATGATTATATTTTTTTAATAATAACTTTTTAATTTTAAATATCCTATTTTTGGCTGCTTAAACCACCACAATTGTTTTGCATATTTATGTTTATTATTATAAACTAGAATTGGATATATTATTTCAAAAGAATTGAATATATGATATCAAATAAAGTCAGATTTTTTAATATGTCATCCTAAATATCAAAATAATGTTTAATCTTATTTTTCTTTTAGCTCGTTAGTTTACTCAACATACGTCAAATTATTTATTTAAATATATTCGTATAAAATAGAAATTTAAGTAGGTTAAGAAGCTATGACAACCTATTCCTTGGTTTTTTTTTATCAAGTCATACTTGGCCTTCAAAGCCTTAAATTAACCCAACTTATTTCCACAAGAATAATTAGACATTTATATAGTATTATGGACAGATAATTAAGAGGTGAATGTGATTGGTGATGCAAATTGAAGTCCTCAATTGGTCACATTCATAATAGGAGTTTAAACGTTTGTCTAAGAGTTTCCTTTTCGGATAAGGCACACATCTCTTTCATCGTATTGTCTACGCATGCAGTACTCTATCAGCGAATCCTAGCAATGCATACTGAGCATTTGTTAGAGAAAAAAATATAGGATAAATTTCGTAGTTAATCAAATGAATCGAGTCATATTTGAAAGCTATATCATGGGACTATGTGATGTTTAAGTATGCCTAACTTGTAAACATTTCAATTTTCAGGTTTTTACTTAGGGAATATATATATATTGCAAAATTTGGGTTATGCTAACCAAAAGTCAAATTCATAACTTTTCAATTTAGGTTAAAGAAACCAAAAGTGGTAGGTTTATATTACACTCAACAATATTTTAACTTTTAAAAAGTTAAATTCATAATTTTACATTATTTCTCAACGTAATATTTATATTTTTACCATCTTAGCTAATACCCTAAGAGTATTCTTTAGCATTTTCAAAAAAAATTTAAGGTGTTGATTTTTCTATCTAACACTTGTAACTTGCACCTTATTTTCTCAACCACACTTCCAAGTCCGAATAGGTAATTAGTACTTCGACTATTCATGTATTGGATCTAAATTAATGCATGCTTGTTTTATAAAAAGGAATAAATTGTATCATTATGTCATCAATTTAGTCCATAATCTATTAAAATCAAATAAAAGTTCTTAAACTATACATTCATCCATCAATTTGGTCCCTTAATTAATTGGATTAGAGATGAAATTGATGAATGAAAGTATGGTTTATGAACATAATCTTCAAAATGAAAAAGACTCCTTTCTGCATAACAAAATATATTGGACTCTGACTCTATTTCTCTATTGTCTTTCTTTTAGGCGTTACAAAAAAGATAAACATTAATATGTCTACGGCCTTTTTCTCATCCAGAAAACTTCATGATTTAGGTTTGTTTAAAGGGTTGAAGGTTACTCTCCATGTCTAAAGAAAGAGCAATACAGACAATCTGCTTTTCTTGACAAACAAACAAGTTGATTTCTATTTGTCTTGTTTTTAGATTCTGAAAAAACAATCATAAGCTAAGGAAGATTATAAGCTCATTGAAAGCTCCAATCCAATATATCATTAGTTCTCTTGTGATTTAGTGTCATTTTGCATTAACTTTCAGCTCTTCTTCACTTTATGTCATGTCTCGGACCAAAGACCACAAGATTACAAGATTAAATTCCAACCAACTGGTCTATCGGAAAACAGTCGCATTATTTTTAGCTTATATATAACTTTTTTTAGATAGACAAAATGATAAATAACTATTGAAACTCAGCCACATAAGTGAAGTGACTGAGGTTCGAACCTTCATCACGACGTTCGGTCTAGCAATTTCAACATGTTTACCAGTTGGTCTGGAACTTGTGGTGCTTATAAGAACCTTCTAAAAGTTAATATTTATTTATTTTCTTAAACCTATTCATAGAGAATAGGAGGCATGAATTTATAATTGAAGTTAATAATTATTTATTTTCTTAAACCTATTCATAGAGAACAGGAGGCATGAATTTATAATTGAAGTTAATAATTATTTATTTTCTTAAACCTATCCATAGAGAAAAGGAGCCATGAATTTTTATGGTTTAACCACTTAAAATCAACTATTTGGCCATGTATAATTAAATTATTTGATTTTTATATAGAAATTAATTCCGAGAGTTTGTAAAAAGTTTAATATATAAAAGTTCTTTTTTGATTGAATAGCGAATAAAGTATATGTTAGAAAAGATGTATAAAAAACAAAAACAAAAAAACCTTGTGAAAGAGAGAGAAGAAAGACAATTGTAACATTGTGGTTGACCAATATCACCAAATGTTATGTCACCCAAGTGCAACCCGAAATGTAATCGTTACATGAAGATCATAGTCAGTCAACCAACCCAAAATAGCTACAACTGAAATCAGTTATCCACTAAAACAGAATAACTAACTTTGCTTGAGTGAGCAAAAGAGGTAAGAATAACAAAACATAAAAGCAAGTAGATTGGATGGGCCAGAGAGAGACAAACAAAGTTTTCGGCCAAACACTATTCGTTCGGTAACAAAAAATTGCTCTTTAAACACCCAAAAAACCAAACGGTAGTTAACTGCCGTTCGGTAACACTGAAATCGTTTGAAACAATACGGTTCGGTTTTTCGAGGTGCCTAAAAAGCAGTTTCCTTCTACACAAGTACATATTATTCGGTTTCAAATACATCATTAGTCCATATTTGTTTTTAAGAGTTTCTTATCACACCCTATTAGTTTCTCGTGCACCCTACAACATCCTTCAACGCCCTACAACAACCTTCAACGTCTCATAAAAATAAACCAGACAACATTAGTCTTTTTCATTAAAGTTTTTACCCGACACATTTTTAACCAAACAACAAGTGAAGGAAACAAATGTCACCTTATTTTTAACCAAGACATCATCCACAAAGTGCATGCATAGTAATTAAAAACAGTTTTTCAAATGGTTACAATAATTCCTATCTCTAATTTATATATGAACAAATGATCCAAAACAAACAAATTACACAATTAAAAGACTAATGTAACAATATACATTCATTATTATTCATCAGAAAAATCAGGTTCTGTTGGTTTCTGCAAAGAGCTAACTACCCCAGAATTTGTCCCTGAATGCATATTAACACCGTTCCTAGTATTCCTTGCAATCCTTGTTCCATACACAACAAAACCTTTCCCATATTTTTTTGCTATTTCATTTTCAGCCTCTGAAGCTGCCACAAGATTCTCCTTAGCCCTTAATTCAGCAGCTTCTTTCCTTTTCTTGTGCCTTCTCCATGCAGCTTGAATAAAACAAGCAGCCCAAGTTCTCCATTGGTGTGAATAAAACCTGAACTTATGCCTTAGTTGTTTACTATGTAGTCTTCTAAACTGAGATGCAACAAACTTAAGATCTTCAGCTATGAGTGCAAAGGCTTCTACTTCTGAGAAAGCTTTAACTGTTCTTGTTGAGGAAGGGAGTATGACACTTGGTCTTGGATCTAAGGCCCATGTTAAGAGCTCTTCACCACAGAAATCCCCTGGACCGATTCTACATGAGTTGAAGAATCCGTCACGGCCTCCATTTGTTGTGTAAGAATCAAGATGGCCTCTAATTATGAAGAGCATTTCGTTCACTGGATCGCCTTCGCGGACAAGATAAGTTCCCTCGGTGCATAATGCTGGCTTTAGTCTTTCGCATATTGCGTCTAGCATTCTTTCATCCATTTGATCAAACAAAGGAACCTGTTAACAATTAATAAGTTAGTGAACAATTTCAATTCTTATAGTGAAGCTAAACTTGATAATTTATAAAAAAAAAATGATATTCAGTCAGAGGCAGATTATAACTTGTACTAGAAGTTACTCTTTACAAATTGTTTAAATACATTTTTCGTTACGAAAAGATCTGTGACTGTGATCTGGATTGCGATATCAAGGTTTTTTATGTCTCCACGATCGTGATTGTGGCTGCATCAGCCTAATTTGACTTCGATTTCAATGGAATATCAAAGTTTGCGATGTGGAACTAAAAATTATCATAAATAAACGAATATAAACTTGGTGTCTCGTAACTTACTCCTCGAACTAGTTCAAGACAAAGGTGGCGTTTGATTTCTCGCCTAAGATCCAGTGGAAGTCCTTTGAGAAGATCTTCTTCTTCAACTCCACGTGTAGCCACCCATTTATATTGATTATATTTACGAATAGACTCTCTTAGTTCTGGAGGTAGTTGCCTGTGATGCATCCATTGTTCTGTATCAGTTCTTTTCACCCTCCACTCTTCTAGGCGAACAGTTATCGATTGAAGGTATGTCTGCAAAATTCGAGTTCTATTAGAGGCATGGACTGATAAAATTTTCTCATACAATTCAATTTGGCAAACTAAATTACAACAGACTCCATCCCTTTATGTGTGACTTCAAAAGCAGATATAAATAGAGGATGCATGTATTTTATGGATAGTCTTTTAACACTATCTTCAAACTATCTAGTTCATTTGAATGATTAAATTTCTTTATAAAAAATTCTTAAAATTTGGATTAGGCCTAATTCAACCCTATAAAACTTGTTTGAAAGGTAAGAGATGCATCACACTTATAAACATGTTTTCAGACCATATTTCATCCGACGTAAGAAATGATTTCTATTGTGCCAAGAGAAATAAATTAACGGTGCTTACCTGCATATTACCAATCAGCAATGCGAAAAGTACCAATCCAAGAGTTGCAACCACAATAGCAACCATTATTTCTCCGATAAAAGTGCTAGTAAGAAGACCTTGTCCCAAAGAACTGCACCCTCCAAACAGAAAGGTATTAATACTCAAACATTTCTTCATTATATCAATTTTTTAGCTTCTAAGAGTGAATACATTATGTTTTGTTCAACATAATGATATAAATCAAGTAGATAAAGTAAGGTAAAATATTTAATTAATCATAATACTTGCCTCAGGTTCCTTAATCCCCACCAGAGACAATAGAAGTACTTATTGAAGAATGGTGATGATGTAACTTTGGAAGTCATGGCATCAGCATATATACCAAACGGATAAAAGCCGGCATTTGGTGAACATAAATTTGTGACATTACTAGCTATAAACCAAGCTACTCTTGGAGCATCTTTAACACTGTGACAATTGAAGAATCCATATTGACAATTTGATTTCTCCATATTGCACACACTTTTCCAACATGCTTCTTGACGCTCGATTGAAAGAAGGTACCAGCAAGCTCCTAAAATCTATTAAGTATATAAAAGTATGAGTAAGTTTGGAAATGGTATTTCAATGTTTCTGTATTACATCTATGATGACTTTTCTGTCATATTAATATGATGTATATGTATATGATAAAAAGCTCATCCACATTCTAGTTTAGGCCAAATTTGGATAAGCAGGTTCATTAGCGCTTATAGCTTAAGCGTATATCATATACGTTCTCATGTATAAGTTATTTCTATAACGAAAGATAAAATATTGTCAAACTATTTTCAGATAAGCTAAAAGGGTCCAATTTGTTTGAACAATCAAGGAAATGTAGCTTGTGATATACTTACATGGCTGGCCAACATGTAAAGCATGAGGTTGTAAGCAGCACCTGCCCATGCTGTTTCTGTCACAACCCCTGTAGCTTTTACAATTTGTGATGAAAGTGGAAAAATCAAATACAGCCTAGGAATATATTGAAAAATGATGAAAAAACGAAGGACATTTTTGGTATTTGCCATGGTTGAACCCCTAAGTGTTGGTATAATAATCCAAATCAACACCTGCAATAATAGAATAACATATATTTATCATGTCAGTATACACATTTCGCTTTGAGTCCTAAATGTACGACAGTGTCGCTATAATTCTTGAATGTATCAAAATTACATAAATACCCTTGATCGTATCATCTGTTCGTAATTAGATAGACTACGTTAAACAATTAAACTAACTAGCGGATACACTTTTGAGAACCAAACTAAATAACTAGAGACGCGTTTTAAGGATGTTTCGTAGTTTTGGTTAACTTAGGATTGTAGGGACAACATGTAGCACATTCAAGGACCAAAACGGCCTTTTAAACGTAAATAAACAGACTCATAGGTACCTGAGGAAGAGGCATTGCAGCAATAAAGTCTAACCAAAAACCTTTGCTGAAGTACCTAAGAGCAATCTTAGAATAGGTAAGAACAAGTTCTCCTCTACCAAAAACCTTGGAAGAAGGAGCAACGTAAGCGGTACGAAACTTCATACAAATCTGAATGATGTAAAACAAATCTCCAAATGATCTAACAACTGTGAGAATAACTTCAAGAGTTTTTCCAATATCAATGCAAACTTCTTCTCTAACCACCGGCAAATAAAAGAACAGTGGATCCACAAACAAAGAAACTAAACATGCTACTAAAAAAATCTTGTTCCAACGATGTATGAGTTGTCCCCTAGGATCTAATACTAATACTCTTTTCTTTACTCTTTCATAGTCTTCTGAGAATACTCTTGACAATACTCTTGTTTTCAAAAACTTGTTCCTTGTAGCATTCTTTTGAGACTTTTTCGAACTTTGTTCAGGTATTTGTGTTCCATCAATGTGGTATTTCACCTTAACTCCACTTGTTGTGGGAATTTTTGATATTTCAGGATCATCTTCAAACCTACGAAAAAGATTATAAATTATGATGAAGACTAATGAATGTTATTTGAGGGAGTTTAGGAAACACACCTCTCAGATCTTGGATTATCAAATCCCATACTGGTTTTCCAAAAGAATCAAATTTCTCTTCAATCAAAATATGAATCTAGATAACAAGAAAAAAATGGTTAATGTATTGTGGCCACAAATATCAATGATGGTAACGCGCTAAGGCGATTAGCACTATATTCTTATTCTGATCAAATACCAATATTTGAATAAGAAAGTGTAAAAGCATTTTAGAACACTAGTTGAAGCAAGAAAATGCAAATGAGCAAAAGCTACATATATAAAGAAGAAGAAAAAAGAAACAAAATTGGTTTAATTTCTTACATATATATTCCAACAAAAAATGGAAGGAGCACCAATTAAAGTGAGAAATATTCCAAAGCATTTCCCTCTGCTGCAAGCAACTTATCCTCCACACCTATGAACTAAAAACCAGTTGAAGGCTATTGAAAAGCAAAAGATAGGTAATATAATGCAGAAGTATATTCATTCATTGATTCATTTTCTTATAAATGTTATGTCACACTCCTCTTAAAAATAAGGAATAGTATCAAACCAAGATTTGAAAAACTAAAAGAAATGGAATGCACGTTTATTTATAACCATATAGGAAAATATCAAACTATAATGAAAAATAAAGATAATAAGATATAAATAAAGGTTTAGTACTAAATAGAGAAAGTATATGCCAGTTATTTGTTTTTCAATGTGACTTAGATATTGGACATATGATTTATTGATACACGCTTATTCATACCTAACTAAAATGTATCCCAATGTTTGTCGTTATTTAATCTTATTTTATTTTTTACATTATTTGAAAGACAAAGAGTACTTTTTTTTTTATGGTACAAGACAAAGAGTACTTTATTTCACTAACAATAATAACAATTCAATATGAAAAATATAAAAATCTAGGAGACTATTTTCACACACAGAGTGTACAACATTTTATATTCTTCCATATATGATTCTAAAAGTGGATGCGAATAAAATCAAAGTTGTTACCGATCAGTTTGACTTATAGTATGAACTATGAATCATGATTGACAATTGTGTAAATCATAACCAATTAACTTTAAAAAATTTACACTATCAATCTATATGAATTACTCCAATTATTATCATTATCATTATATTTATGATGATAATGATGAATACATGTCAATACATTATAGTAGTACTTTTTTTTCTTTCTTTCAGGGAAATTATAGTAGTACTTGATAAAGGTACTTTAAAAAAAGGTATGATTCTTTCTTTCATTTATTCATAGTTTTAATCCGAGTGTAATGATCAAATTGATCATTTAAAAATATATTTTTTATACGATGTTAAATATATTGTTAATTTTTAGATGCTGAAATATCATCCGATAATAATATGATTATACTCCTTCCGATCCTATCTATAATAAATATTTAAGTCAACAAAAATTATAGTATTTTGTTTAACTTTTTAACCAATTACACCAATTTTTATTAACCTAAATATTTCTTATAAATAAAACCGAATAAACTAGTTTTATAGATGTATAAGGGTATGTATTAGATCTCTCGAAAGAGTTAGTTTTTCGTCCGGCAGATAAGTAGGGGTCATTAGAGCCATACATACCCATACTGCCAAACATTTCAATTAAACCAAACTGGTCGGTTGGAGAGAGTGAAAGAGGGAATGGCTATGGTTATTACTAGTTGTTTAACATTCCCATATAATAATAGTAATAATGTGTAAAATGATCGATCCGAGGAGGAAAGGAGTTGACTGCGTTAGATACGCTGCCATGGAATCTGTACACGTGTTCCTTCTTTCTTACTCACACTCTGCCCCTACATTTCCAGCTCATGTTCCCATAGCTTATGCCAAATGGGTTCATTTCCACATATTTAATGTGAGTAACTTGAGCTGCAACTTGCAAGAGTCCCAGGGTCTAATGACCTCAGTCACCCCGTGCAAGAGGGGAAAATATTTGGGTGATACATAGTTTTGATTAATCGATGAATGATTAAAATAAAATATATTGTGATTGTATTGAAGACGTTTTGAGTATATTTGAAGTTTTACATTACTCAAATTTTTGAATGGTTTGTGATAAAAGATAGGCTAAACTGCAGATTTGACCCCCTAACTTTGACAAAGGTGCGATTTTGACCCCCTATTAAAAAAAATGAATATTTTGCCCCCTATGTTTTGGCCCCTTTGCAAAAGTGACCTTTTGGTCAATTTTGACCGGGTCAACGCGCAGGTGGCACTTCATTAATGGTGCTGGCAGGCCACATGTGTATTTTCCCAGATTTTTTTAAATCAAAATGCCACCTGGGTATTATCTTGGAAAAAAAAAAAAAAACAAAATATAAGTTGGATTGGCACGTGTGGCATGTTTCAGATTCTAGGGTTAAAATTTTTTATCAAACTTTTACATCAGTGAAAAATCTCAGACCCCTAAGTTTCCAAATCCAATCTTCATCCATAATCTCCTTCCCAAATCGTTTCTGAAATCGAATATCCTTCCCAAATCGATTTTCTTCATCTTTGTTTGTTGCGAAAATGAAATGGGTTGAAGATGGAAAGGCCACGGCGAGTACGAGTTCAAAGAAGAAGAAGAAAGATGCGACGGCGAAAATGAGTACGAGTTCGAAGAAGAAAGATGCGACAGCGACAATGAGTGAGGGTTCGAAGACGAAAGATCCGAATTTGGAGGTTCAATCAACTGAAGGAAACGTGTTGAATGGGAACATTCCCGACATGGATGCTTCAAAGTAAGTGTTTTTTTGTTTTCATATGTCTTTAACTATAAAGCAAAGCTCATGTTACATTATTTCTGAATAAAAAAGGGTTGGTGGAAGTATTGAATACTGTATTTAATTATGCAAGGTTGAAAATTTGGAAACTGTTAATTTTTTATGCCTTTTTTGGTTTACATTCGTATGAAGGAAGTCTGAGTATACAACCTAGTTAGTGTATAAGTATACGGTGTACATACAGTATAAATAATGTATGCAAATACAGTATTCATACATTTGTAATACACTGTGAATTGAATTTTAAATGATATTTATTCAATCTTTCTAGGGTTGTTGAGGACCATTCATTGAAGATAAGGTTTCACCACAAAGGGTATTTCATTTCTGACCCTGTTATAGCTTATAAGAAGGGTGAAGTGTATGAATTTGGTGGTGAGTTAGACATAGATGAGACAAACCTCATAGATTTGGACAAACTCGTGAGAGAGGTTGGTGTGGAAGGTGAGTATAAGTTGTTTTATGTCAGTCCAGGTTGGGAGTTGTGTGATGGTCTTAGGCCTTTGAAAACTGATAGGGATGTCATTAGATTCATAAATGATCATAAAAATCATGGAGCTGCTGATTTTTATGTGGAAGCTGATAAGGATTTGGAAGGACTTGATAGTAGGTATGTGGGTGATGAGGAAGAAGTTGTTGTGTTAGATAAAGGGAAAGAACCTGCTGAAGTTGAAGAGGAGGAAGAAGAATCTGATCTTGAGTTTGTTGGTGATGAGGATGAGGAGGAGTCTGCAGCTGAATCTGGAAGTGTTGATGGGGTCTCAATTGATGACAGTGATTTTGATGAAGAATGGGAATGGACTTCTGTGCTGCCCAACCAAACTTTGAACCCAACAACTGTTGCTCAGCCATCAAACTCTTGTCAAGCTGTTCTTACTGTTGAAGCATCAAGGAACACTGAGGCCACAACTGAGTTAGATTTTGAAGATGAGAATGGAGACTCAGATTTTCTAGAAAGTTGTGAATCAAGTGAGGATGATGGAGCTACAAGGACAAAAAAGAAAGTGAATAGGTTTAAGTTTCCTGGAAATGATGAGGCTGTGATATTTGAAGAGGGACAGGTTTTTGCAACTGCTTTGTTGATAAGAAGTGCTGTGAAAGAATATGCTCTTCAGAACAGGAAGAATGTTCACCTGAAGAAAAGTGATAAAAAGAGAATTATTGTAAAGTGTAGTGATGGATGTCCATATCACATGAGATTCAGTAGGGTTCCACCTCAAAGTTTTTATGTGTTGTCTAGTTATAATTCAGCACATACATGCACTAATACTGGTAGAGTAAGACTGTTAACCACAAAGTTGCTGGCTAAGAAGTTGGTACCAACACTGAGACACACACCTGATATGACCATTAAGGCACTGCAAGATTTGTGTAAGCGTAACTGGACTGTGATTCTGAGTAGGTATCAGATGTATAGGGCAAAGTTAAAGGCTTTAGAAATGATTCATGGGGCTAGTGAAGAGCAATATACACATCTTAGAAACTATGCAGAAGAGCTTTTAAGAAGTAATCCTGGAAGTTCTGTCAAGATCAAATGTAAAGAGACAGTTGGGGGTTTTGCATTTCAGAGAATATATGTTTGTTTTAATGCTTGCAAGAGGGCCTTTGTCCAAAGCTGCAGACCTTTGATAGGTTTGGATGGTTGTTTTCTGAAAGGGAGATATGGTGGACAGTTACTATCAGCCATTGGAAAAGATGGTAACAATCAAATGCTGCCCATAGCATTTGCTATTGTAGAAGCTGAAACCAAAGAGAGCTGGGACTGGTTTGTTGAACTGCTGCTTTCAGACTTGAATGGGATTCAATTCAAAAATTGGTCTTTCATATCAGACCAGCAAAAGGTAATTTTCCAACTATTTAACTTAATTTTATGTAGTTTAATTTTGTATTTACTGTAACTTAATATTATGTAATTTTATATTTAGAGTAAGTTAATATTATTTAGTTTAATATCAGTCTTTAATAGGGTTTAATATTGTATTGTTTGTAATAATCAAGGGTCTGGTGAATACAATAGCTTCTATTGGTGATAATGTTGAGCACAGACTATGTGTTAGACATTTGTATGGGAATTTTAGGAAAAGACATGCTGGGGAGCAGTTAAAAGAATGTTTGTGGGCTGCAGCTATGGCAAATACTATGCCTGATTTTAACAGGGCCATGGAGAAACTGAAAAGTCTTAGTGAGCCAGCTTGGGAGGAGATGAGGAAATATCCACCAGGTATGTGGAGTAGGGCAGGATACAGTACTGACACATGTTGTGACTTACAAGTCAACAACATGTGTGAGTCATTTAACTCTGCAATAATTGAGTTAAGGGAGCAACCAGTTATTTCACTTATTGAGGGACTTAAGTTCTATATGACTAAGAGGATAGTTAGGTTAAGGGATTATATGTTGAGGTATTCTGGTGGGATTTGTCCAATGATTAAAAAGATACTGGACAAGGCTAAGAAGGATGCAAATAATTGGTCACCAACTTGGCATGGTGATAGGGAATATGCTCACTTTAGTGCTTCTGATGGAAGTGATACTTATGTGATTAATCTCAAAGAGAGGACATGTGCATGTAGAAGGTGGGAATTAAGTGGTATTCCATGCCCTCATGCTGTTGCAGCAATCTACTACAATAACCAAAACCCAGATGAATATGTGGCACATTGGTACAGGTTAGTTGTGGTTTAATCTACTACAATATGCTTTGTGTATTTTTAATTTAAGTGGTTAATTGAGTGTAATTTGATTGTTTTCACATGACAGGAAGCAAACTTTCTTGGATACATATGATAATCTTATCATGCCTTCAAATGGACCAAAGTTATGGCCAGAAGTGAACCTTCCACCAATATTGCCACCTACAGTCAGGAGGGCACCTGGGAGGCCAAAGAAGCTTAGGAGGAAGGATAATGATGAGCCTAAGTCAAAGAGCAAGAAGGGAAAGAGAAATCAAGAGACTGTGAGGTGCAGAAGATGTAAGGAACTTGGACATAACATGAGAACTTGTAAGGGGAAAACAGCTGCTGATAGGTCAATTAGAGCTGGAGGGAACAAGGTAATTACACACTTTCTAATATAACACACTTAGATATAACACATCTTCTGATATATAACATTGATTCCCATATTGTAGGATAATACTGATATTCAACACCCTGAGGCTACAAATGCACAAGCTTCAAATGCACAAGCTTCACATGCACAAGCTTCACATGCACCAACAACTTCTGTCATACAACCTGCTACAGATCCCAACAGCAATGCTGATCCAACTGTGGCAGCCAAAACAAGCAAAAAAAAGACTAACACTGCTGCTGCAAAGTCAAGTACTCAAGGGCCTACAACTCTTACAGCTGGTACTGCTGCTACAAACAGTCATGTTGGTTCTGTAATTGCTGCTCATGTAACTGCTACTCATGTTAATATTCCTCCTGTAACTGCTACAACCAGTACCACATCTGGCAAGCATGTTATTGTTGGTGATTCAACTTTGTTTGTGCCTAGAAGGTCAAGGTTTGCAGGAAGTAAAAGGAAAAGTGATGAGATGGCAACTGTGGGGACTCAACAATCAGTGAACAAAACTTAATTTAGGAATGACAATGAGACTGATGTTATATTTTGGTTTATTTAGGTTATGTAATGTCAAGTACTCTTTATGTGTCAAGTACTAATTAATTCTGGTTAAGCCAATGTAAGATATTTTGGCTATTTTGGTTAAGGCTATGTAAGGTTAACTACTCTAAAGTACTATTTATGATCTTTTGGTGTACTCTATTTTGGTTATGGTTATGTAAGGTTAATGCACTTTTTAAACCTATGTAATCTTAAGTACTCAAATGTTAAGTACTCTTCATGTCTTTTTCATTTGGTGAATGTGAAGTAACACTATGTTATGTTCTTTTGAATGTCAATTGTTTAAGTACTATAATGCAGTAAACTTTGCGAAAACATAAACCTGTTTCATTAATTCTTTGCCAATTGCATAAATTACATCATAATCATAGCAACATTACATAACTGATACACTACATGATACCAATATTACATCAATCCATAAGTTAACCAAGCTTAATGAACATCACAAACAAACTTAAAAACAACAACATCCCTAAAACTACAATTGTTAACTCCAACTTTTTCTCCTTTTTCTTCATTGCATCATTCTTCTTCAACAATCCTTTGATTAATTTCTTCTGCCTCTCAGGCACTTCTGGATCAAACCACCTGAAGAAACTGCATTTTCTTCTCTGGAAATACTTACCACAACCATGGAACCTCCTTCCTGGGTTTTCATCCGTCCAAGCAGTGACCAGAGGTGATTCAACACCACAATAACAAACCAACCTCGATTTCACCATACTTGATGACCCAGAAACAGTTGAATATGAATTGTTACCTGCCATTTTTTGTTTTCCGATCTGCAAGCACACAAAACAAATCGACCTTAAAGAAAAAGATGTACAGGAAGAATTGATTACAGAAGGATGTAGAGGAAGGTTCGATTATGGACAACAATGGTTGAAGAAGATGCTTGAAGAAGATGAAGGTTCGATTATGGAGGTGAGTTGATGAAGAAGAACAGATGAAGAAGAAGGGTTGAAGAATTGTGGTTTTTAAGGTTGAAGTTTTTTACCGTTGGAATGCCACACGTGCCAATCCAACTTATATTTTGTTTTTTCTTTTTTTTTTTCCAAGATAATACCCAGGTGGCATTTTGATTTAAAAAAATCTGGGAAAATACACATGTGGCCTGCCAGCACCATTAATGAAGTGCCACCTGCGCGTTGACCCGGTCAAAATTGACCAAAAGGTCACTTTTGCAAAGGGGCCAAAACATAGGGGGCAAAATATTCATTTTTTTTAATAGGGGGTCAAAATCGCACCTTTGTCAAAGTTAGGGGGTCAAATCTGCAGTTTAGCCTAAAAGATATTCTTCCATGGTCATAAGACCAAATCAATAATGTTTAGACACATACATGAAAAGATTCTCCTTAAAATATTCAAACACTATTTATTTGGTCATGTGACCATATTAGAATTTTTCTTGTGATAAAAGTATTTGAGCAGTTTCATTCTTTGAGTTAATATTTAGGACATTTTGATTTATGGATTTAGGATTTTTAAAAGTAGGGATTCATATTTTTTTTAATAGATTCTCTTCACAAGAGATTGTCTTATTCAAGACATTGTTTGTTGGAGTGTCAAGAGTGTTGAAATCTCACATTAGATAAAAAAATAGATATTAATCAACATATAAGTGAGGAGAGCCATAATATATTACTTTAATAGTTTGTATGAAAATGTGGTGTATAACTCACTTTGTGTGATGTGATTATTCATGTTTTAGGCTCCCATCAAGTCCCAATAGATCCTACTTTCATCCAAAAAAATTCATTTTTTCAACTTTGTCATCGGCTTAATTCCCTTAGGGTAAAAGATCGTTCTTGCGACTAACCATATTTGTAGAACGAGCATTCTTCTTCTTCAAACTTAGCAAATCCTTCATGAGTTTTCAACATTTAACTAATACCTGGTCAAACTCTTCATAAAAATGGCACTTGAGAGTACTCATCGTGATGATCATCTTACTTTAACAAAGTGACTTTAATATGAGAAGCTGGTTGAATTGTGATCATTGTCTTTTTTTTTTGTACCGCAGTCCGCTAAGAATCTTTCATTTTACTTGATTTTTCTATTTCCAAAGCACAATTAAGACTTTGTTGGACTAAAGAAGAAGTATATTCTCCCATCAAACAAGAAATATAGTACAACTTCAATGTAACCATAGCACATATAAAACACACACAAATAAGATGAAAACTAATATGTATATCTTTCAAATGAATGTTGTGTCAAACTACAATGCTTATCTTATTCCCCTAATTTGAACCTCAACTCCGATATCAAATATTGAGAAACCAATAAGAAAAAATCTCCAAACAAATGGAAGCATAACCCTTGTTTATAAGCTTGTACGTTTAGATAGGATGAGATGTGTTTGTTAAAAAAACTTTTTTCATTCATTTATAACATTTTAAGAAAAACTATTTCAAGTAGCATTTGCATATACCTTATAGCTTTTTATATTTTCTTCCAATTTTATCCTTTTAACTTAATTTTATTATTTTTTAATAATAAAAAAACTACCCACGTTCATAGTTTTGTATCACTTAGTGGTTGTCATCTCACGCTTTTTAAATTTTCTTTTTCACTTTTTTTCTTTGACCTTGCTCTTATCTCATATAATAAAAATTTACACTAAATAATGAAGCAAGTTTAGTTAAATAAAATTCATAAAGAAAGTCTTATTAAATAAAAATGTTAATTGAATTTATGAAGTACATTTATCATTTTGGAGATGAAATTAATTAAAAAATATAAATACATTAAGTGAATATATATACACACACACACACACATATAATTTTAAAAAAAAATGTCATTTTATATTTATCATTCACTTCAACTGTTAATTTTGTCAAATAGCTTAATTTTCTTTTTTTGGAGTACCAAATACCTTAACTTTTCAGCTATAAAATATTAGCCATCAATTCTAAGCCAGTTTAGAGCTTATGTTTACTGAACAGACTTTTAGTCTCTTCATTTTAATTGGACGATAATTTAAAATCAACCTTATAAAGTTTAGAGTGAGAAATCATTTTGGAGATCATTAAATCTCCTATGTCAACGTCAAGTTCCACCTTGTTTTCCTGTCGCATGAGTCGGTGCAACATTTCACGTCTAGCATGGGATCATTCATTCATTATCTACTCAAAGGTGTCCATATAACTAATTCTGAATTAATTTTAGGCTATTATATACTCGTGTTGTGTTCTCATGCATGTACGTCTTGGGTACTATGCACAAACATGTTAATTAGTTAGCTGTTATATGCACCACTAGATAACCTCCTTAAATGGAGTGCAACATAACATGAGTTTTTTTGCCCTATCTATTTCAATGTAGAAGAGTGAAACACTGATTTTATATTATTTAATTTAATATAAAAAGTAGAGTACAAACAAACTATACAAAGGCTTGACCTAGGAGCAAGCAGGCCTTGTGTTAGCATTAAATGTACAAGTGCGATGGTTGTACCTTCCGGAAATTGTTAACTCAAGTACAGACTGGATCCATCACTCAAGAGGACCCATCCCAAGTATTTGAGCATCAGTTTTGATGCACGAGTGTCGTTGCATTTCATGTATGGATAAACCTAAATAAATTAACAACTTGTCTCAAAAAACCTAAATAAACAGCTCTTGAGAGATCCGGGTTGCATTTTTTTAAAGTAAAGAACATCATTTAAAGAGAGATAAACATAAAGAAATTTAAGGATGCCATGTAGTAATCAACTAAAGTTCTCTTTTTTGGAGTTCTATCTTCATTGTTAAAAATTTGGTCGTGGTTTGTCTTGAAGGCGTTAAATCATGTATTTTATTAAGAGTTTTAGGACTCTATTGTATTTGAGGTGTTCTCAAGAGGAAATATCCTTTGCAAACTTTGTTCTTGCCGGTATTTAACATCTCCATAGTATATCCTGTGCTTTTGGGTGTACGTATTTTTATCTAACAAAAGTTTCTCCAAAATGGAAGAGATTGATAATATAAAGCAGTTTAAATGTGATTGATTTCACAATCAATGATAATATCAATCGGTGTAATAGTGATTAATTTTTTAATTAATCATATCGACATTTTAATTGTGATCGATTTGACAATCAATTTTATACCTTATGCTTTCTTGCCTTCCATATATCTTTTTCATGTTGACAAATCATTAAGTATAGTACACTAACACAAGGAAAAGAGTGGAAAAAGTGGTGATAATTTTATTATTTTTCAAAGAACTGTTTTTTAAGGAATTATTTTTCAAAGAATTAATGACTCTACAATGGAGTCCTCTTTTTTTTTTTCTTTCACAGTTTATATACGCTATTCTTTCTTCAATTTTCATTGTGTGCTTTTTTCAGCCTCTAACTCTATTACAAACAACTTTTTTAAATTAAATCTTATTTTTTATTTTTTTCACCATTTCTTTTTTACAAATGTTTGTCAACCCTAATATGGTTTTGATTTCAGATGTTAATAACAGTTCCAACAATTTTTTTTATAGTTAGGATTGTGCGATTTTTTTTTTTTTTTAAGGAAGTTAGGATTGTGCGATTGTTGCTTGTGCTTGAGATTTTAATCCCACAAAAATCTCACACGCTTGAAATTGTTTTGCAAGATTATATGGTTTCTATATATATTTTTTCTTCATATTTTTCTTATATTTTCATGTTTTTTATATATATATATATATATTAATTTACTATAGAAATGTCCTAAAAGTTTTCTTTTACAAATGTGTATGTAGGGTAACAAGATTCAAGTGATTGTTAAAAAAACTCTTATTTATAAATTTGAGAAACAACTCAAAGAGGGTGTGGTTTACATTTTGTCACTTTGTATATGTTTGATTGTTTTGATGATTTGTATTTTTTATTCAAAGGGTCATACAATACATGTAATCGTTTATAGGTAACTCGATTCCAAATTCCAACAATCTATGAAAAAAGATGGTGTGTATTTTATGTACAATTTTCATGTTACAAAGAATAACTAAACGTCAAGACAACGCCCCACAAAAATTATCTTAAATTATATTAAGATCAAAATAGTTGATAATGGTATTATACCTTTCAATTAATTTTTTTTCCTGACGATTTCCTTTTAAAACTTCTCCTATGAAGTTTTGGTCGGTGATTTTAAAAATTCTACTTTATTTGGATATTTATTGAATTTGTAAATTTGGCATATGTAATTGGAAGCTCGCCAAAGTTTGAGAAGCTTATTTATTTTTTATTATTTTTTGGTCAGAGCTTATTTTATTGATGGTGAAATGAAGAAAGTTGTGTTAATGATTTTAACCGATTATAGGTTGAATAAAAAAAATGATTTATCATTTGCTAAATTCATTGAGACAATTTTCCTCATTTCACCATCAATGTAATCAACTTGAACCTTGGCAAGCATTCCAATTACATCTACAAAATTTATAAATACAAATTCAATAAATATTCAAATAAAATAGTTTATAATATCATAATTAATTTTATTGAAACCCATCGACCAAAATTTCATAGATGAAGTTTTGAAAGGAAATCAACATGGTGGCGGAAATAAAAGAATTACAAGGTACAATCCCATCATCAATTGTTTTGTTCTTAGTACCGGTGGTAAAGTGAAGATAATATTTGTGGGATGTTGTCTTGGCTTCTGGTTTATTAAATTTAACATGAAAATTGTACATGTATACTCTCTCTTCTTTTACAAGATGTTGGAATTTGCTAATGAGTTCTCTACTAACTTGTATGTATTTATTTGCTCAAAAAAAAAACTTGTATGTATTTATGACTCTATATAAGAAAAAAATGCAAATTATCAAAACAATCATGAACCATATAAAAAGCACTTGAAATTTATAAATAGAGTCTTTTAGCAGTGGCATGAATCTTGGCAGTGTAAGTAACATGAAATCAAAATGATGTATGAATTGCCAGCCATTTGCAAAAGGTGTTTGAATTAGAGGCTGGAAAGAAAACACACGATGAAAAGTGAAGAAAGTGTAACCTATGTATAGGGCAACTGTGTGACCGTAAGTTTTGTCCATTCTTATGCAGTTGTTTAATTAGAGTTTAATGTTCTTAAATTATCTGAATGTGAATGTTTAATGTAATGAGATTTGGTTGATTGTACATTGATGTTCTATTGATTTTGTCCAGATGCATAAAACGTGTGCATTGAATTAAGAATTGTATTTAATGTATAAGGAAGATTTGATATCAATGTACGAAAATGATTTCCATTTCAGTTGACGTTTTTAAGCATTTTTTTTTCCTTCGATTGGTTTTAGATACATGTCGTAATGTTATAACGTGTATTATTCACATAATTTATTTTAACTATGTTTTTTAACTAATATATAAACACAAATGTCAATATTAAAAATGTTCGATTTGTCTTAATCAATATTTTTAAAATATTAAATTTTTATAATTTTTTATGATTTTTTATCAATAATGACGAAAAGCACAAACATATCATGCTTCGTAGATTTTCTCTCTCCGATGGCTATGATTTATGTAAAAACTGAATGTAATAGTTTTTATAAAAAATTTAAGTCCGTAGGAACTAGGAAGACACATTCTTGTGTATATCTTTCGCAAATGTTTAGCAAGGATCTGAATAAAAATATTAATAGTTAAAATTGTATATTGATATTTGTCTCGTGGTTAATTGTGATATGTATTTATAAACGAATGAGTACTCATCTAAGCCATTATATTCAAATGGAGAATCAAATCATTTATGACAAAAGTTTAAGTTTTAAAAATTTGTAAACATTCACACTCTTAAAGTTAGGTGAAGAAAAAAAAAGGAGGAATATATCATTTTTCTAATGTTTGGTTCAATAAAACATGAAAAAATATCACTGTTATACCCGAGTGAAAGTTCTCTCTGTTTATTAATTGGAGACAAAGCATAAATTTTATTTTATTTTCTCCCTATTTTTCTCTTAAATCTAATGTGAGATGTACTTTTATTCTCATTTTGTCAAAGATAAAAGAATATATTATATTAATTATTTATTTTATTTAATCTCCCTTTCATCTGATCAAATACAACCATAAGGTAGAAAATGAAAGCCACAAAATTTGTGTACAAATAACAACCAAATAATTTTGTCATCAGATAGCATAAGTTACATGCATGATGCATCAATTGTTTAACTTTCCCATGACAAATGATCAAGGTTAAAGCTACAAACAAGTAATAAGTATCGATGCACAGAAAAATATTTATCACCATTTTTCTCCAGTTTCCTTGCAGGCTAATACAATAAGAAAATATTTAATTTTAACAGATTTGACAGAACAATGCACCAAGCATTAGAGAGGAGGAGGTCCTGGTTCGTAGAGGGGAGGAAAGCAGCAACTAAATAGACCACAGCAGCATAGAAACCATAAGCTGGAGAACAAATACATAGTCAATTATTTCATCGTTTTTTTCTTTCTTTCTCATATTGCTTAGTTTAACAGGAAAAATATATGCAATACTTCGTATCTAAAATATGGTTATGAAAAAATATACGGTTGCATAACTCGAGCAAAAAGAATTGACTTACCAAGAATCCAAGAATCCTCCGATAGGGGGAGCTGGACCTAGCAACGGTGTGCTCGGAGGAGGTGGTGGTGGATCCATTACGTACGTACTTACAAGTTACAACGGTTGCTTCTTCTGTTCTACCATTCAATAAATATGTAAAAGTTGAATAACTTGCTTTCAACAAGTCAAACCTTTCATCTACCATTCAAAGGCTGATAATTCAATGCCACAAATTCCACCCCAACTAACATAACATATAAACTTTGTTAAGCAAACAATAAAAAGGTACTTACTAATAAACATTCATTTTCTTAGGATAGAGAATGTAGTAGATATACAATATACAATTCCATGTGTGATATATCTATCTATTTGTACATATATTTGCAAATTTGCAATGATTTTTTACATGTATCGCATCCGATTCTTTGACAAATAAAGCAGAGCCGGAATCATGTGTAGTTTTATGTACAAGTAGAACAATTCAACAAATATATTTCTATTTATCTAAAACAATAATGTATCATAGTAAATGCTACAGAGATGTAGTAGTGCCAATGCATAATAGATTGTGTATGCTATCAAGGGAAACTGATGTTTTCCAAGCAAAAGGATTCCAACCGAGGCTCGGATAGGTCTACCATTTCCTCTTCTGATGCATGCCACTTCTCGCCTTTTGAAGTCAAGAGGATCAAACTTTTCATATACTCGGTTGAAATTGTATCTACATCTTTATCTTCGTTTCCAACATGAAGATCGTAGTCAGTACAACGCGGCAATGAATTATGAGGTGGAAATCTACTCAACGAAGATTGTCTTTGCTGTGCTGCTTCATCATCTCGGTCCTTTATTTTCACAAGAAAGAAAGAAAAAAAAAAGGTGAGGATAAGGCTTTATGTTCATGCTATAGTGATCGGAAGATACAATATTTTATGGTAACTCTTGCCCGTGTAACAATCTGACAAATGAAATATACATCAAACAAAATTTTCAAAAATTTAGTTCTGTTTGGTTTGAGAAAACGTTTGCTATTTTCATTTCGTGCTCTTACTTTTAATTGCAAAATTACCCCTTGTTTTCGTTATGTTTCCTGTTTTTGAATATTTGAACATGAATAGGTAAAAACACTTTATCAAATTAGAATGCTGAAGTTAAGAACTGAGGACACAACGGCGAATGTGCTTACCTGAAAAAGGCACAATTGAATATATCTTCTCCTTCTAGATTTGGTTCGAGAAATACTTGAAAGAATTAAAACAACTTCACTCATAGTTGGTCTATTATCAGGATCCAACAGTAAGCACTCCTTTGCTAGGTTTGCCATTATATGCACCTCATCTTCTGGGAAGTTTCCTTTCAATTGTGGATCAGCCAACTCTGTCAATACTCGCTTACTATCTTGTAAGCGAGGAGCAGCCTAAAACAAAACAAGTTTGGCAATCTATATCAATATAATGAGTGTCCATAATATATTTCTAAGTAAAACTTATTAAACAAGCTATATGCAATGTTCAAACTAAAGTAGGTAATTATCATAGTCATCTAAATTCAAGTTTATAAATGGAAAATGAGACACATTGAAAAAAATACAATTTAGAATGACTGAGCTATTATACAAAGACCCTTCTCAAGAAAAAAACTGTCATAGTCAGTGCACAAAAGTTGAGGGGCAACAAAATCCTTCAAATGTGAACAAATGTAATAATGGATAAGTGGATTTCTACGTAGCACTGACACTTCAAGTTGAAGGTGTGTCTGAGTGCCCAACACTCGTATGGTTACATTTAATCACCTAATTTTCATATTATAATTGGTGTCTACGTGTCAATGTCGGTATTGTTTTCAATATCTGTGCAAGTGTTTCACAGGTTGATTTACAATACCCATACAACAAGGCTTTCTTCTTTGCCTGCAGATTTAAGGATTGGTTGGCGACCACTGATAAGCTCAAGAAGAACCACGCCAAAACTGAAAACATCTGACTCAATAGAGGATCTTCCAACAATTGCATACTCAGGTGCAAAATAGCCAAATGTCCCCTTCATTCTTTGTGAAGAATATGAACAACTTGGGAGGCTATCAGATCTCAAGTCTTTAGCCATACCAAGATCAGTTATCTGCAAATTTATTAGATAAAAGTTTGTGAAAGCATATATTCATTAGGAACTTGACAGTAAAAATTACATAACACATTAAAAACCACTAAACATAAGAATTTGTTGGAACCATTTAGAAAAACCAAGACTCATACTTTTGCTTGCCAATTTTTATCAAGAAGAATGTTAGTTGATTTGACATCTCTGTGGAGAATTCTTGGTGCAGCTGCTTCATGAAGATACTCCAAGCCCCTTGCAGCTCCTAATGCAATTGTAACACGAGTAGACCAATCCATATTTTTTCCAAAAACTCCATCTAAACGGTCCCTCAAATTTCCGTTACTCATGTAGTCAAATACAAGTAACCTCTGAACATTTTTTCCTTTTAATTCTGAGCAGTATCCAATCAATGGCACCAAATGACAATGATGAAGTCTAGACAATAGTTCAATCTGAACAAAATAAAATATGTTAACTAAAATGAATGCTTTAGAAAGAAAAAAGATAATCTCGGCTCATATTTTTTTAAGTAGATACTAAGAAACATCATAACATAGCATGATAAACCAATGAAAGCTGAATATCGTTATGATTATGTACAACCTCTGTGAAAAATTCAGTGTCTGCTTGAGGCCCTCCTTGATCTTTAAGTCGCTTGACTGCCACATTACTACCATTTTTCAGTTGACCACGGTATACATAACTACTTCCACCTAGTCCAATGAGGTTTGAAGCTGAAAAGTTTTCAGTGGCATTTTCCAGTTCAGCAAATGAGAATTGAATAATATTTCCATGAAACGTTTCTCTTTGATTCCCAAACAAGATAGAGGCTTTTTGAAGGCATCCTAAAGAGAGCGAAAAACAGAAAAAGGTGAATCAGAACAATATATAATAATAAGTTAGATGAAGAACTTTGGAGTCTGTATAAAATCCAACAGATTGAATCAAATACATTTTAACTAACAAATTAGGGATAGTTAACTCAAAACCGATCTTACTTGTAATATGACTAATAGGAGAATTTATAACGCTTTTTGTTTCCGGAACAAAAGAAGTCCTTTGACTAATGAAGTTGCTGGTACTACTATAACTTGTTTCCTTATCTGATGACGAGACCATTGGTGATTGAATAGGATGATGTCTTTCCCTTCGGCGGACGTAACATACAACTAAGGCGAGAAATGCAATGATTGTGCTTGTAACACACGTTATTAGAATGATTATTACAATCTTGCTCGAAATGTGTGACTTTGAACCTAGTGTCATCTTAGCAGTTCCTGCATGACTCAAAATTTTAAAATTAGTTATAGTATCTTAGAAGAATCTATTGATTTTTTCCAGGAAAGTAGTGGGTTATGTCATCATCAATAAGACACAAATAAATCGAAAAGAAAATCATGCTTCAAAATAAGAAGTGGTTTAAAATGAAAAATATCTTATTTTTTCTCTTTGCCTGAGAATCTCCACATACATAGTCTTAATGTAGACACTTTCATTGCGACAAATATTGTTTAATCAAAAGAAATCTGTTTTAAAACAACATAACTAAGAATCTCCAAATACACAGTCTTATATACACATGGATTTTTATTCCATGCAAAACAATAGCTGGTTTAGCACCAATCCATGTCAGTTTTTCGTAAGCATCAACTAGTGAACTTTCAAGATGGTAGAAAAAGGGAAAGAAGGAAAGATACCCCAGACGCAGTTGCAGGCAATAAAGCAGTTAGGATTATGGCTTCCTGATGCCACTTTAGGAAAGCCATTTGAATCACATATACATGTCCATATGGATGAACTCTCTTCAGCATATACATGAAAGGAAAACAAATAAGTAAAGCAGCAAACAAAACAGTATTCCGGATGTGATCACAATTTTTGCCTAAAAATGGTGAAGACACTTATGGCCTTCCTACTCTAAACCACAATCAATAGGAAGTGGTAAATTTATCAGCACAAAAGGAATTCCTAGTATACCTGAATGGCAATCACATGACTTAGAACAATTAGAAATAGAGTATCTCTGATTCGCTCGTAAAGAACATTTACATTTCCACTTGTTTCGACCACTATCAGACGGTTCCTTTGCTGGTAAAACAAGAAGCAAAAGGTAAAAATAAAGAGTATTGTGGCTAATTTAGATTATACACATGACCGAGGAGAAACTTGTAAACCAGAACCTCTAAAGACTTAAAAATGAAGGAGTGAAGTGTTCAAAGGATGCTCAACAACAAATCAAAATCTGCCATGTCTTTTTTTCACTTATAGCAGTTAAGCGATTTAAGATCAATAATACACAGTATCTTACATATGAAACTTGGAAAGCCAAAACCAAATGAATTATCAATCGTGGTACTAACCACAAAATGAGTGCTGAAACCATAGCAAGCTAATAACAAGAGCAACAGAAACTTTGAGTTGATGCATCATTTATTCCAACCCATATATCACTACAAGGAAAGGAAAGAAAAGGAACATTTAGCTCTACATGAATCTAAGGGAAGCAATTTTCCAACGTTGTGAATAAACAGCTCTCTTAGGTGAATCTCCATGATAAATTCATGAGCAGATAGATGGTAATCACCGTGTGTGCACCATAAATGACTTCAGTATTTTAAGTATGAATATACAAGAGCAACACAAGTTTCAATCTGAAAATCAACACTACCTAGCCATATCATTCAAGAATGTATAGATATGGTGGAGAAAATCAAACTATAGAAGTGTATACGAATAACTTGAGAAGTATATATGAGCTCTTAACATTCTTCTGAAAAAACTCAAAAAACCTATCCTTATCTTCAGTAGTAAAGATCATAGATTCATAACTGGCAGAAAGAAAAGGGAAGTGGCATATTGGTGAACCTGTTAAAGGGAACAGAATAAGCTTTCAAATTCTCCTTGATCCAATCATCATTTTCGGAAAAAGAATATATGAACTAGCTAACAAACAAAGAAAAACTGCTGATAAATAATCCAGAAACAGTAGTAACACTCAGGTTTCAGTTTCATTTTATCTCTATGTAGCATTAAAAAAAATAAATGCCAGTCATTTCATGTTGAATAAGTAGGTAGCAACTCTTTTTGTGTCTGACCGCAACTTTGTGGCTTGTGAATGTAAATTAGGAAAGAGAATAGGAAAGAAGAAATGAATGTTTAGCCTACAAGCACTGTAATAGAATGGACTCTTAAACTACCATGAATCAACAACTGACTGTGTGATGAGCTTAAACATAAAAAGGTTCAATAGAAGGAGGACACGTATATTTAAATGCTTCGATGGATGGTCACATTAGACAATAAATATAGGTAATGAGTTAGTAGAAGTGTAGAACTTCCTTTATGGATTGATTGAGAATTAGCTTCTATATAATCCAAAGCCTAGGAATGGAAGAATGAAATTAACAACTACCAAAAGAACACATCCTTGTTTCCATCTGCAAACTCTTGACAACGATGAGTTTCACTGAAAGTGTAGAGAAATGAAAGATATTTGTTGTTTTAGCAAAAGTAGTGAAAATTATAAGAGAGCAGAATGATTAGCATATCTGAGAGAGCAAAGGCTAATTTTGTTTTTTTATCTTGTTTCCTTGTTTTGGAAAGAAGTATTAACTAACTAATTGAAAGAACTAAGTGAAATGAAGAGAAAACAGTGAAAATTTTGGAGTAATAGGAGCGAAGTCATCTTCACAAACCTGCATGTTTTAATCACGTACACATAGCATACTCTTTCTTTCTCTTTCACAAAATGAAAGTAAAATATGAATTCCTTAACATCAACGTTGGTAAATAGATAAGAAAATAATTTGGAGAAGAGCTAGCATGGCTAAACAGGCAATGACAACATATATCATCCAGCTCTATATAACAAGTAAACCCTTCAAAAACCTCAGCCACACAAAAGTGGAAATGATAATTCAAGTCTACCACTTTTCTGAAAGCAGTCACTTTGCTTACTGAAAGGGACCCTTTAACACCTTCCAGTTTTGTTTAAAGTTGAAAATGTGAAGAATTTTCTAGTGAAGTACACGTAAAATGAGAAGGAAACAAGAGGAGTCATACGACGGACTTCAAGTCTCAAACCAGGTGGATACTGTGTTCAAAGCGCATGAACTAACTAAAAAGGAAGAAAAGGAGACACAAATAATAAATTGCATGACAATATTAATAGTGTTGATAGCAATGATGAAGAAATCTAAAACTGAAAAACATTTACTAAAACATATAGAAATCATACCCTATTAAACTGAGCATAAAAATTATAGGAAAATACCAACAAGTATCCTAAGGGCATTGTTTAAATAGTCATAAAAAGTTTACATGTAGAAAACTATGACTAGTATTTCCAAGACAAAGTTTTCTTTTATGAATTATTTAAACAATGCCCTTATGGCCCTTCTTAGTATGACCCAAAATTATGTGAAACATTTAAAGATATGATAGCAGCAATAATGATGAGTATTTTGCTATAATTTTATCGAATTAGAATCCAAACTGTTTTTTGTATTAAATTGAATCAGCTAATAGCATCCAGCAATCATGATAAGTATGTATGTAGCTGGAATTTGAAACCCCAATGTTGGGTTTGGTAAACAAAATCACCTGGAAAAAAAAAGACTAATTTATTTGTTCAAAAGGAAAAACAAAAGGAAGAGCACCCACTAATGAAAAAGAATCAGAAGAATATCGCATGGAGCATTTACAATTTAGAATGCCTAAAATCATTTCCTTTCCTTCCTACTTCCTATCTAGCTTTAAAAATAAAAGCTAATCTCTAAGAGCAATGTAAAATTCCCATGATTATTTTCTTTGCTGCCGACCACTAAAGGATTTAGTAGGTCGCAGAATATTTTCAGATGATTGTGGAGTCCTCATAATAAGGGTTTGGGACCGTGAAACCATGTCAGCCATGGAAGGAGTTTGGTATGCACGCACGAAGCTGGTGGAGTCTGTGGAATCACCTCTTGCAGTTGCTCTTTGCCATAAATGAGAACTCATCCCTGATAGTACATAAGCTCTTCCAGATTCCTCATAAACACGTCGAGTTGCCATTCTATCCTGCATCTCCTTTAATTCAGCAGAAAGAGAAGCACATAATGGATCGTCGGCTTGAGCAGAAATAGTTTCGGATAATGCCCTTTGACATCTTTCTAGGACAGAAATTGCAGCAGTCAAATCACCACGTTCTGCTTCGACTCTAGCCTCAGCCATTGCCTCGGTAGCTTGAAGTCTATTCCTTTGCCTATCTACTTCTATTGATACAACTTGATCTCTAGCCACATTAGGTCTCTGAATCTTCACTTCACTTGTTACATCCAAACCCTCCATTTTTGTGATGGTGTCACTGTAAACACATGTAATGATCAACAACGACATCTCATCACTAGATTTCTCAACTGGAACATTGAGTGTCACTAAAAAGTCTCTTTCTTCTTCAGCATACAAATCTCCTACCTTTATAGAAGCCATTCTTGCATTGTTAGTCAATGTACTTTGGTAACTTCCTGCTTTTACTGAACTAAGTTGCAAACGAGACTGAGCACACCGAACTTCTACATGTAGATCTTGAACCACCACACTCAATAGTCCCCCGATACACTGAGCGAACGCATCTTGAATCACTTCCTCAGCTTCAATAAAGGAAAATGTGCCTCCAGAAATCTCAGAGATGGAATGCATCAAAGTAGCATCATGATCAACACCAAAACCAAATGCATGCACTGGTATTTTCAAACCTTCACCGTTATTACGATGAATGGAGTTCGGAACAAGTGACTGATAACCTTCTCCAATACCAGCCGTGGTACAGATATTATGGGTATCCTGTCCATCAGTTAGTAACATGATACCGCCCACTGGATTCTTCCATCGACGGTCAACAAACACCTTAACCCCTTTCTTCAATCCTTCAGCAATGTTTGTTCCACCATTTGGAACCAAAGCATTAACTGCACGCAATGCCTGCTGTCGCCCAGCATCATTCATCCGTCGTAGAGGGAATATGCGACGGGCTGTTGAGGAGAACACAATGATAGAAAGACGGTCTGAGGAACTTAGATTCTGTATGACAAAACTCATAGCTTGTTTCAATAATGCAATCTTTGAACCTATCATGCTACCACTTACGTCAAGAACTGTGACAAGATCAACTCGAGCACGCGAGGTCTCAACTGAAGGTTCAGCATTGCTCCTGCCACCATTTTGTTTGATGGAATAAGGGGGAGCCTTAAGATGAACCAATACAGTAAAGTTATTATGAGAGTCTGATTTTGAAACAGCTGAAACTTCAGGATATGTTGTGATCTCCATTCTATTTTCTATGCTATGATGAACATCATTAACATTATGAGTAATTGAAGTTTGTTGATCCAAGACTTCATCATCGTCATCAAAGACAGCTGGTTCTGTTATATTATGATTATGATTATGATTAAGACGTGACGAACCCCGCCGAACTGTACCATTTTGTCGTGAAGAAGAAAGTCTCCGTAGTATACCTGACCAGGTGTCACCTCTTGGTTGAGAGATGTCACGGGAGACATTGGATGCAGTATTTTGAAAAGGAACTTCTTTCCATTTTGCTCTGCAAACAGGGCAAATCTGATTCCCATGTCTTACATTAGATGTGATGCATTGGAAATGGAAAGAGTGAGAACATTCTGCAGTAAAAATGGCCTGCCCCTGCCCTGGTTTCATTGCATTCAAGCATATTGCACACGTTCCCTACAAAATGTAAAAGAAAAATAAAAAGGTGAGGAAATTAAAACCGGAAGTGCTAACATTAAGAACAACTGATATACAGAATATATATAAAATTTTATCAAGAAGTTTCCCAGTAGACATTAACCAAAACTGTACAAAATTTGTACCCACAAACCAAGATGAAATAAAATAAAATAAAACCATGTAGATGATATCATTCGAAGCATTGTTTAAAACCTTATTCAACAATGCTTAGTTGAACCCACCATGTTCATATAATCTAACCTGTACAGCATTCCTTTCCTTAGAATGTAATTTAGATAACAATGCTATTATTTACAGAATTTTCTATACAAAATTGTTACAAAAGCTTAATGGCCAGTCATAATTGAAAAAAGGGGGAGGGGAGCAATCTTATACGGTAAACAAGCATCATATAAAACACAACAATTTTTAATTTTTAATTTTTTCATTTGAAAATTGTTTTTAATAAAAAAAATTGTATCATTCAGCATTTCACATTTATAATTATCATCACACAAAAATCAGTAACAGAAATTGAAGATGTCAAACATGACTTCATGGATAGTTGCCATCTTATACAGTAAACAAGCATCCAATAAATCACAATATTTTTTTATTTTTAAACTGTTTTAAAAGAAGTTTTTGAATCATTCAGCATTTCTCTAACATTTATAATCATCATCACACAAAAATCAGTAATAGAAAATGAATATTTCACACATGACTTCATGGAATAGTGGCCATCAATCCAACCAATCCACCATCTACATTAACCAAGGCACCAAACTTTTAAAAGAAGGAAAAAAAACCAATTTAATTATTAATCATATAAAGACAACACTATGTACTTTTAAAATATATAAAATATCAGATATTGAATATTATCAGTTGTTTTCAAAATCCGTGAAGCTAAGCAATTAAGTATCCTGTATCCATAGATAAATACAAAAGTCACTATTAGATTATTTTGTCTAATAGTGACCACCCCTCTTGTCTTGATGCAGGTCCACCACAAAAACCAGTGCATAAAAAGATAGAATAGAATACTATCTTTACCAAAAACACCCATCACTATTACATGTCTAAATACGTCAACTATAGGATTCCCTGACAAATCTACAACTCAAGTATTAAGTTTATAGTACAAAAAAAGAAAAAAGTCAGCGTTTGTGGTCATACATATTGATGGCATCAAGGAAAAACTAACAACAATCAGCCTACATTTTCAGCAAAGTAAAGGTGATACGCAACTCTAATATTAATTGAACATTTGAAAATTTCAATAAATTAAAAATATATAAAAATATCATCAAAGGAAGGAGAAATCAAAGATGATTCCTTCACTCACACTTTTCTACAAAATTAATAATAAAATGGAATGGAAAGGGATTTAATGAAGTGGAATGGAACAATTCTTTTTCTCCATTCCAATTTTTCAATCAACAAGTTCATGTCATTCCAATCTGTTCCACTTTATTACATTTCATCAATATTTCATTCGGGTAAGCAACCATTTTAATCCTTGAATATGTGAGACACAATCACGAAAGTCTCCAAATGTATCAAAATTACAAATACATCCCTAAGTGTCTCTTTTATTTGTAATTATAAAAACTAAGTCGACTAAAGAAATCACATTTAAGGATCAAAATAACAAATTAAGCAAACACTTGAGGATGTTTTGCAATTTCAATATATTCCAAGACTAAAATAACCTTGCCTCAATGTCTCACACATTCAGAAACTAAAATGTTGTTTACCCTACTTTATTCCATTCAACTCTTTTACATTTACATATTCAACATAGCATACCCACATATCAAAATCCAAACTTTTTCATTGTTTGAAGCTGGATTTTCCACAATCAACTGCAAAAAGGTGTTTTTTTAATTCTATGGAGTTAACACTCCTCAAAATCAATTACAAATGCAACCAATCAAATCTTTTTATATTTACATATCCAACATGACATACCCACCATATCAAAATACAAACTTTTTCACTGTTTGCAGCTGGATTTTTCACAATCAACAGTAAAAAAAATGTTGTTTTGTACTCTACTAGGTCAACACTCCACAAAATCAAATCAAATCTACTATACACGGACAGTGTAAAACTTTTTAAACAAATACATCCAATCAAATCAAATCACATAAATATTTGTGGAGATATTTTATAAACCAATCTATCAAAATGACATTATAATAAAATTTGATTGAATTCATGCGGAAAAAGGATTTAACACCGTCAGTGTATAGAAATGAATCCCTTTAGTGAATTACACAACCACTTTTTCACATAAACTAAACAACTACTAATTCATAAAGGGTACAACATACATAATAGCTGCTATGAAAGTGACATTTCCACCACCGCCATAAAATGTACAATAAAACCAATACCAACACATTACAATCACACTCTTATGTAATCCATTACTATCCCCAAAATTAAAACAACAACACAAAAGTAAAAATAAAAAATAAAAAATAATTAAAAATTAAGAAGAAGAAAATTAAAAATTACAACCTAATAATTACATGCAATTTAGTCATCAAACTCATCATTATCATCATAATAATCACGTAATATCATCATTTAAACCAAATATCATAGAATTAACCTAAGCAGTGAAAAAGGAAGAGAATTGAGATTCATTGAAGAAAATGCAAACCTTGTAGGAGGAAGAGGAGGATGAAGAGAGACGGAGACCGGAGGAGGAAGGTGTCGGAGTAGAGGGGCGGCGACCGGAAGCAGCACCGGAGGCGGATGAGAGACGATCGGAGATGGAGGAAGAAGGTTGATCGGTGGTTTTGGGAAGATGAATAGAGGTTTTTTTGAAACCAAGAGCGAGTTTGAGTTTTCGCCATTTAGATTCCATTTTGCTACGAAAATGGTTGAAAAAGCGAAGGAAGATTGAGATTGTAGTAATGGCCCACAATAGTCACGGGAGGAAGAGAGAAAAAGAAGAAGAAAAGAGAAAAAGAAAATGGAGAGTTTTATTATTATGTTATGTTATGGCTTATGAGTGGATCTCATGGATATTAATGTTATGTTTGTTCACAATTTTCAAATGTAACTATTACAATTACAATACTATTGTACTCTATATGTTTTTTTCGTTCGTATTTATAAGAAATTTTTTTTTTTTAATTTATTGAATATTGATGTTAATGTAATGTATTTAGTCCATATATAAACTAAATACATTAGAAATTGAATAAATTTAGAAAATTATTTTTTTTGGTATAAATGTGTCTGGAGGGGTACATCAAATTTTCTTAATTAATACAATATTTTTTAATTCATATAAAATAATATTTAATTACTAATTTTAATTATTTTTTTAGGAAATATAATAATACTAATAATTATACGATTTTCCCTTAAAAACATCCTTAAAAATTTTCCTTAAAAACATAATAATTATACATTTTCCCTTAAAAAATAATTATATATTTATTATAAACTCTTTGACCAATTTTATACTCCATCTGGTCACTGTAATAAGCAAAAGTTCACTTTTTACATTCATTTAATAAATGATTTATGTAGTTTATATATAGACCACATATATCATCTATTGAATGAACCTAAAAAGTCAACTTTTGCTTATAATAGTGATCAGAGGGAGTATGTATCTATAAACGTTGATAATGTAGTTAATGTGTCTATTTTACGTATAAATATTATTAAATGATCATTTATTTATATGTGTATTTAATTTGACTTTTTATATTTTAAGAGAAGTTTGTAGTGTTAATTAGCGATAAGTTTTGAAAAATGTACCTAATAATTTGAATACTTCTTCCATCTCATAATAGATGTCGCATTTGAGTTTTACACGGTTATTAAGGAAATGATTAATAGTGTTTATTTCAATGGTAAAATATGTAGTATCATTTACTAAAACACTCCTATTAATTAAGCACCCATTTGACTTTATTTTTGTCCCTAAATGTAGACTCCTTTTCAAATTACTAGAAGCATTTTTTTTTCTACTACTAACTTGTCTTAAAATTTGAAAAGTCAAATTTAATACACATACAAACAAAGGACAATTTGGTAATATTGACACACAAAATAGACACATTAATTACACTGACAACTTTTCTTAAGAAATGTGAAAAATGCAAAGGGGACTTACATTAAGGGACAGAGGAAGTATAATTAGTGGAGTTGTTATAGATGATTGAAATGCAATAAATAATGGTATGCTAGTCGAAAAGAATAATAAATGTTGTATTTGTATTATAAAAGGGACGGGTAATTTAAGACAAAAAAAAAAAAAAAAACATCAAGAAAGAGGACATGTATTGTGAGAGGGTGGGAGTAAGTGGTTATAATTAAGGATGAAGATAGTAAGAGAGATTGTAGGTGTAAGTGCGAAACCGTAGAGTCCAACAATCACTTGAGACGGGTCGGTATCGCTAGCATAATAGCATAATAGTACATCTCAAAGTGTATAGATATATTCACTTGTTTTTATGTGTTAATCTTTCGATTTCAGAGAAAAAAGACTCTAACAATCTGAATTTCGACCTCAAAAGTAAATAATATCTTGTCAAAATTATTTTTCCCAATAACCAAACTCAAATTCTCTTTAACGATTCGTCTTTGGTGGAGTTCATTGACCACTTGAGTCAATTGTTTGATTCACATTAATATTATTATTATTATTATTATTATTATTATTATTATTATTATTATTATTATTATTATTATTATAGTAAGTAATTTTAAAAATGGATACTAGTTTTTGTTATTATTATAGAAAATAATTAAAAAATTGATACTAATTTTTTTAATGCTTATTATAATATTTAATAATTAGTACTAATAGTAATTATACATTTTTCCCATAAAAAAAAACTGTACATTTTTATACTCATATGTCCATTATTATAAGTCCTTTGACCAATTTTATATGTATTAAGAAAAGTTGATAATGTAGTTAATGTGTCCATATTAAGATAAGTTAGTATTATTAATTAGAGGTAGGTTTGAAAGAAAATAATTCAATTAATAATTTGATTAAGTGCTCATAATTAAGGATGGATAAAGTATGAGATATTATAGGTATAAATGTGAAACTATAGAGTCTAATAATCACTTGAGATGGGTAGGAGTTGCAACGATAATAGAACGTCCCAAAGTTTATAGATATATTCACACATTATTTTTTTTGTGTTAACCCTCTGGTTTTCAGAAGAAAAAAAAACTTTGGTAATCTGAAGTTTGACTTGAAGGTAAATAATATATGTTTAAAATTATTTCACCTAATAATCAAACTCAGATTCTCCTGAATAATGCGTTTTGGTAGAATTTATTAATCACCTACACCAAAAAATTTTAGTTCACATTATTATTATTATTATTATTATTATTATTATTATTATTATTATTATTATTATAGAAATTAATTTAAAAGATTCGTACTTTTTTTTTGTCAACTTTCTGATTCTTATGGGAAAGGCTCGGTAATTCACAATTCGGTCGAAAAGTGAATAAAGTTTGTCTAAGAATTGTTTCACCTAGAAAATGAAATCAGGTTAAACAATTTTTAGTCAAATTTTATTTACCTTCCGACCAATAGCAACATCAAACCATTAATCATTTTAGATCAAATATTTGATTAACAAGTTGATATCTCATAAAAAAAATAAAGCACGTATAACATAACCAGAGATGAGAATGGGTCAGATCAACGACATACAATCTTACCTCTGTCTGACAATGCCATACTTTTAAAAAAAAATAGGGATGGTAAACTTTTTCAAAAGTCAAATTAGTTAAAAAAAGTCAAACTATATACCATAAAAAATCATTTAGATTTATTTACGTAAATACAATAACAATTTTTTTTTTTACTTTGTATTAATTTATAAATTTGATCATGTTTTTGACAATTTAAGGTTATTAGTTTAAACTTTTTGTGTGTATTTAAATGTATAAAAAAAATTAGAATTAAAATATAACATCATGTATAATAGATTTCTCCAAAATGTCAGGTTGAGTTATCAAAATGGAGTGTAATTTTATTGATATATTAGTTTGTTAGTCTATTTAAATATATGACATATTACTTATTTAAACACGTTTGTATAAAATAAACTTTTTATTTTGTCTAGCGAATAATAAAAGACAAGTTTCATGATCTCTCTAGGTTTTCTTTTCCTTTTCCTTTTTCTTCCTTGAGGGATAGTTTTCGGGTCAACTTTTGGCTTAAAATCGCAACTCTTCATCTTTTTCACTACATTTCAATCAAAATAATTGTTTTTCACATAGATATGGGTTTTTTCTTTGTGGTTTTGTCGTCTCGTGGTGATGTGTTGTTCGTCTTCTTTTGTGACGTTTGATTTATTGTCTTGATGTAGTGTTCATTTGATTTCATTTAATTAAATCATATATAAATTAAAATAGTGCATGAAGGAAATTAAAACAATATAGGAATTCAATTTACATAAAAAACACAACACAATAAATAAAAGGTGTAGAGTCTTACCACTCCATGCGACATTCTCTTGGCAACGTGAACATGACACATGGGAGATAGAGAAGTTTTAGGGCAAATTTAGAAAGCGTTGAAATGGAAAAGTTTTATGATTTAGAGTTATATATAGGGAATATTCGGATTTCATAATCCAAAATGGTGTTCGGATTATAGAATTCAAAAAAATGGTATTTTCGATAGAGAAAAAAATAGGGTGCGTGATAAGCTCATAGGGTAGGAAAAGTAATTCTGTAACAAAATAGAAAGACATACAAAAGAAAGACAAAGTTGCAACAACTTAAACATAAAGAATAAAAAGGTTCTGACGACAGTTTCAACGACGAGCACGATTAAGATGTTATTGGTTTATATGAGCATTCTATATTAAATTAAAAAGATATGTTTTTTGTATGAAGTATAATGACATGTTTTTATTTGGCTATATTTTAACATAAAGCAAATTATTTTCACTCTTTAAAAATTCAATTTTTTTTTATATATTTATTAGTTAATGTTCAAATCGTTGTTTGTTTTTAGACCACCAAAATGTTCAATTGTGAGACATTTTGATTGAGTGTTCCTAAAAGTGCATTTTAATTATAGTGATAAATTTAAATATTATTAACAAAAGCAAATCTACATGCCAATGTCATATGTATAATTAACAAAATTTGATTTGTCTGTGGACCACGGTACAAGGTAAACCCGAATCTTAAACAAATGAAAAAAAAACAATCACCAGTTACAACAAGATTCTCCTTTATAAAAAAAAGTTAATTACAACAAGATTCAAAAAGTTCAAATTATCCTATATTTAATTCAATATTTTGTGCCTATATAATTTAGACTTGAAAAGCTGCGTTGTCTTTATCCTTGCCAACAAGGTTTGTAAATTCGAACAATTCATCTGTGCACCATGAGAAAGTTTAAACTGGTTTGACTTTATGTCAATGTTCCAAAAACAAGAATGCAAGTGCAACACCTCTAGAATATGATTTAACTGGTTCAATTGAATAACAAACAAAACTTATGAAATGGTCAGATTTTTCTTCTACCAAACAACTTATATACATTTTTGATACGAAAAACTAAAACATAGGTGTTTTAACTTAATTTTAAGTTTGAAATGGGTTCTTTATCTTTTTTATCGGATCAAAATAATTAGTAGTTAATTTCTTAGGAGAAAAGAGAAATGTCAATTTTTTAGTAATGGGATAAATCTTAGACCTCCTCCACAAGACTTATTCATTGTCCATACTCTATTCACTAGATTATTTCTTCGAGTACTCCATATTTAATTAAAGAAAGATACTCCATCCGTTTCATAATACTTGTCGTTTTTTAAAAAGAAAATTGTTTCACATTATTTGTCACTTTCACGTTTCAATACAACATTAATTATTGGTTTGTCAATAATACTCTTAACTATTTATTGTAGAGAGAAATAATATAATGAAATAATAAATAGTTAATGTTATTATAGGAAAAAAAGACACAAAATTTCGTTAAAAATAACAAAATTTATTTGATTGCTTGATATGTGTAAATTATTCAAAAACGACAAATATTACAAAACAAATGGAGTATATCGTAAAGAATATTTCGTCATTCAACCCAATAATTAGATCTTAGTTTACAACAAACGAGGTCACAATCTTATATAAAAGCTAAAAAATCATGTTAATTTGGGTAGATTTGATACTTCAACAATCATTAAAATGTAGTTTGAATGTTATCTTCATAGATCAAATATGCAATTTTCCTTTTTGAATAATCAGAGAAGAACATACACTGATAAAAATGAAAGTTGATTAACATTGTTGATCTTTTTAAACTTAAAGGACTAATGAATTATAATATGTTCTAGTTTCATGGACCGAGGGTGGTCACATGAGTGATTAGAAGAGATAAGAGAAAGTATTTAGGCTATATTTGGATTGATGGAATGTGATGGAGTGGGATGGAGTAATATCTCATTGTTTAGATTTGTAAAATTTTAATGGAGTGGAATGGAAGATGATGGAATCCATTCCATCCTATTCCACCACTTCTTCTTATTTTTCATTTCATCCAATTTGGGAGGTAAGCAATGGAAAGGACTTTTTTGATTAAATAATTACCATTCCATCTCTATTTTTTTATTCCATCCTTTTTTTCTGCCATTTCTTAATTAAAAAACTACTCTTTTCTTTCTGTTTCTCTGTTTATCTTTCTTCTACACATACATTTGATGATACAAAGATAACACGACATAGAAACATCGTGAGTTTATTGGATAATCTTTAAGTTACTTTTCCTTAATTTTGTTCAGCTAGTCCAATAACGTGACATTGGTGAACCTAACAGTTTTAACTATATTGATTTTAATTGATATTATTTTTCTTCGTTTTTTTTCAAAAAAAACAATTTATGTTTTTCATCGTTTGACATGGTACAAAAGATAATCCATGTCCAGTTACTAATGATGTAATAAGTGCCAAAATGAATTGATATGTTAAACTAAAAACAAAAATGAAATAACCTTATATTTTACGTTTATGTATAGATTTTTTTATTAAATACATAAAAAAGTCTTGAATTGATATTAATCCCCGAACAACAATAATATTATTTTATTGAAATATAATGAGTTTTATTTTCAAAATATTATGGTTTTTATATAAGGGTAAAAATGGTAAAAGAAAGTTATAATTCATTCCATTCCGTTGATTTATCAAACAATGGAGTGGAACTTTTGTTCTATTCCATTCTAAAATATCTAAACAATGGAAAGACAAATTTATACCATTCCGTTCCGTTCCATTCCATTCCGTCATGTTCCATTCCGCTCCGCTCCGTTACATTCCATCAATCCAAACAGAGCCTTAGTCTTTCAACGTGTTATTCTTTTTCTTCCGATCATTTTCATTTTTATTTTTTTGTTTATATGTTAAAGTGTGTCCTTAAAGTATTTGTTAAAAAGATTAAAATAAGATATTATCATGATACATAGGGAAAGAAACGTATATTAATTTTTTTTTAATTTTAAAATTATTATTTTTAATATAAAGATTTTGTTTTGTACTTTTTTTATCAAGTGTTTTTCGCACCATTAGTATTTTATTTTATTTTTATTATTTTTTTATCAAGTAATTTAGTTGTTGAAGCTTATAAATTTTAAATATAGAGAAATAAATATATTTGAAATTCGAATTTTAATCCCTATACACATTGTACAATGTCTCTAATAACTTAGCAAATGTCAATGAGACATTTTTTTCTAAAGAAGTAAGCTAAAAATGAATGGTGGGGTTAGTGTGCCAATTTTTAATATTTTTGACATGAGGCTAGGAAAGTGTGCTGGGTAGTTGTCAAATTAATTAATTGGAGATTTGCTGAGAAAAGTAGGCGAAAGTGCTTAATATTTTTTTTTACTTGTGGTGCGTTATTAAAATGGGAAAAATCGATAGTCAATTCATACGGTGAGCAATGATAATAAACACAGAATTAATATGCACCAGGCAATTGACATCCCATAGTTTCATTTTCCAATACTAGCACATGTCAATGTCGATTTGTCCATTTCCACCCACTTTTTATTTGATTATTAAAATATGTGTATTTATAGCATTAAAAGTTTTACAAGCTTTTTCTTTATAAAGAAAAAGTTTAATATGTTTAATGTTTTTATCAAAAGGCCTGGGGCATATTGAGGGAAGGGGGAAGGCAAGACTCTTATGTGGTGGAGGTCTATTTGTCGGGTCCAAGAGGGGGTGGCGAGAGAGTCGGTAGTTGGTTCGAAGACAATGTTCGTTGGGTAGTGGGAGATGGTAGGACAACCTTATTTTGGTTCGATCTTTGGGTAGGGGAAACGCCTTTGCGCTTTAAATATTTTAGACTCTTTGATTTGACCATTAATAAGGAGTGTACGGTGGAGGAGATGGAGCGTTTAGGTTGGGAGGTGGAGGGCAGGGCGTGGGAGTGGAGACGCCGATTGTTAGCTTGGGAGGAGGATAGTGTGAGGGAGTGATTTGAAGTGTTACATAACATTGTTTTGCAGGTTGTTGCTACTGATTCATGGAGTTGGCTTTTAGATCCTGTGCACGGTTATACGGTGCGGGATTCCTACCGCTTTCTCACATCTTCACGTGAGCAGGTGGAAAGAAGTCTTGTGGATGATGTCTGGCATAAGCATATCCCTTTGAAAGTGTCTTTATTCGTGTGGCTATTGCGGCAGAATATTATTCATGTCAACGACTTGCCTTGTATAACTGGGTGTGGAGCTTCCGAAACAGCTTCTCACCTATTTCTTGATTGTGACTTGGCGTATAACTTGTGGCTTCTTGTCTGGAATTGGATAGGGCTTTCGATGGTTCCTCCTTGTCAGCTTCGTGATCAGTTCATTCAGGTTTCTTTCATGGCAGGGATGCCACGTGGTATTCACTCGTTCTTTAAGGTTATCTGGTTTGTTTGTGTCTGAGTAATCTGGAAGGAACGTAATAATTGTATTTTCAAAAATTTGGTGTCTACTTCATTGGTCCTTTTAGAGAAAGTCAAGTTATTTTCTTTCCTGTGGTTGAAAGCGAAACAAGCATCTTTTAATTATTGTTATCATGATTGGTGGAGACATTCCCTACCTTGTATGGATGTCCACTGATTTTTTTGTCTGTTTCCTGGTGCTTTTATTGGTTCCTAGTGTCTGTAAACTTTGAGCGGTAGGGTTTTTTGCACTCCTTGTGCAAGGACCTTCATTGTTGTTATTAATATAATGCATTTTGATTTCTCAAAAAAAAAAGTGTCCTACTAATATTTATTAAAGAAGTTAAAATTACATACTATTTCGATCCTATTTACAAGAAATAATTGACTTTTTAGATTTATTGAATAATTGATGCATCTAGACTATATTATAGGCCAAATACATAAATAATTCAATGAACCTAAAATATAAATTGTTTCTTGTAAATAGGATCGTAGGGAGTATTTTAAATGAGTAGTGTTTTTTGTTTTGTTTTGGATAAATCAGGAGAAATGACAGACATCAAGAGGACCTCCATCCCAATTAGGCTGACGCCCCATATAATCTCCCGCCAAACTCAAAATATTATTAAAAAATATTAGTGTTATTTTAACATCCATTTGTTTGACAATCAAATGGATAACTATGTTTTTAGAAAGAAAATCAAAGTAATAGAGAGAAAAAGTAAAATTAGAATGTAAGTATTCGAGAAAAAGTTATCACAAAAATTCTTATAAAATAGTTGTACAAATACCATTTTAGTTTTTAAATTGAAAAAACAACATTTGATTTCTAAAACATTATACATTATTTCTCAATACCAAAAGTTTATATTCATCTCTTTAAACAATGCCTTAAAAATACTCTTTAACATTTTTTTAGTAAACTTTTTTGTTTTGTTTTATTTTTTGAAATAACTGATTTTATTAATCAAAAGATGGTAACACATCAAGTGCCACTACACATGAAATACACTGAGGAGTTTCTTCAATCCAAACAAAATCACTTAGAGAAGAAATGGCAAACTTTGCTAATTATTTTATTTTGAGAGGTTTAGTAAATTATTTTATTTAACTATTTTTGTATCTTAAGTTGTGTCTGGATTCAAGTTATTCCTATTTATTAACATTATAAATAATCAACAAATTTCAAAGATTCTTGCTTTCTTTATTATTAAAAAAACTTACTGCCTGTACATAAATAAATTCTGAAATTTGTTAAAAAAGTTCTGAAATATATTTTCAAAAAGAAAACTAAAATAGAAAAGACAGACAAATGTGGGAAAAGAATAATGCTACTTCAAACAAAGACAAATTCAATGTTCCATTTATGGAGGAGAAAAATATCTGCACACTTTAGAATGAAATTTGTTTGACCATTTGGTTAATTAATTCTATGACTAAAATTCAGCCATAAGAAAACCCAGAATGAAATTTGATTATCAACTACTTCAACCTTGTGTTAAAGGTGATAGAATTGCAATTACAATATCAAAAGATGAATATCTTGTTGGATTGGAAACGTGCGAACAATTTGCACGGTAGAATAATTTGACCTAAGGGTGCAACTCCGTTGAGAGTAGATGCCTTGCGCGCCAAACTATTGATCCTTTTGAATTTATTAGGAAAATGGGGAATCATTTTCCTTGGTAAAAACCTCTTATGGATTATATTTTTCATCACTTGAAGGTGTAGGAAGTGTCTGCGCAAGCTACTGTTTGAATTTAAACCTGGTTACTTGAAAATCTTTACTTAGAGTCATGATTTTAACCCTAACGTGCATCAATAATCAACAACTAATTACTCAGGTGTGGGCTCAAATCTATGGACTATAGCTAGCAGTATTAGTACACCTATATGTGTGGATGAAACAACCAACAAATCTATGTTTGATAGATCTTTTGGACATTTTGTTAGAGTTTTGGTTCATACAAACCTTACAACAAGAATCAAATACAAAATTCTAGTTGAAAGGAGGGGTTCTCCTTTTTATTTGTTTAATTAGATTATGAAAATTTGTTTGATTTAGCAAAATCATTGGTCATTGCATTGATTACGACAAGACGATCAATAAAGACCATGCGAATAGTGACGATGTTGAGGCTAACCTCAAAATAAAACCGATGAGGCAAAATCATAGGAAGATTGACACAAGGTAATGTAAGAGATGCTACAATTATCATTTTAGAGGGTTCAACATTCAAATCTAACGACCATTATGCTACCAATAAAGAAACAAATGAGGCAAGTAATATTGCTGAAAAAAAAGTTATGGAAATGGCAACAAAGAATGAATCTATTGTGGACATAACCTTGAATGAAGTTAACAATCATGTCAATGCTAGTAACAACATTGAGATGGTAACCAGGTCATATATGCTGAAATTAAGGCAAGTGTTTTCAAACGTTCAAATGAATTGTGTGTTAATGAAAAATGTGACCTCTTGCTTATCTAGTTTTTTTCTTTTGGAAAGAGGTACCTCAAGAGTTTAGACAAGTCTATGTCGTAACAGATTTGGCTTTCTTTATTTTCGTTTTACCTACCTTAGGGTTTTGGTTTATTTCCCCCTCTATTTATACTTTTTTGCTTTCTCTATACCCAATCTCTAACTTAAAGAAAACAGCCATATTGTATCAAAATTCATCTAACATGTCCACTCGCATAATAAAGGACTAATAAGTACAACTAGTAGTTCATCAAAGAGGGCGAAATGAAATGAACTTCTTTTGTTTTCTGTTGCAAATGCTTTGGCCATAATTGGCATGTTGAACAACACTCGAGAGTAATCTAAAGTCAACAAGTGAATCGGTAGTTGTGATGTTCAGCTCAATACAAGAAAGAAAATTTTGTCGCCAAACTTTGGAATCATATTACTATTCTTAATAGAAACCATAGATGAGAGCAAAGTAATGTACAAACATTATTGATAATAGAAAATTATGGGTCACTTTGAGTTTATTCACTATAAAAAGATTTTCTTTCAATTCAACCTTGCAATTTCAAAACACTTTTGACTTTTTTTTCTTAGTTCGACATAAAATAATGACGTGTCACGTGTGACCAGACATAATTTATGTGGACTCATCACAACACACTATCAATCACGTGATTACCTTAAGATTAATATAAGATGAAATTGGAGATTTCAGGCGTAAGAAGAAGATCATCAACCCTAAAAAAAAAACAACTCAAACTCAATTACAAATTAATTTCCCAATCCATCTATACACCACCAATCAATGCAATTCATTCATCTTATATATTTTCTAACAACCAATTTCTAACGTCATACACACTCTTTTATCTCTACTTCCACGTGAAATCCCCACTACCTTCTCTCATTAGCCCTATAGTTTCTATGTTTTTTTTTACAGAAATTATTAAAAAATGATTAATAGAGTTAAGTTTTTTGGTCAAGAGTAATAGAGTTAATTTAATTACATTAAAAGCAGATCAGTTAACTATATTAAGCACATGATTACTAATGTGTTTTGATGAGTCAGCCAAATATTAAGCCTAGTCACACGTCAGACCACGTCATTTTATGTCCACTTCAAGAAAAAAATCAAATGATGAACAAAATTAATAGTGTTTTATTATAGAGTCGAATTAAAACAAATAAATTACAGGAAAGATCTATTGCACATTCAAGCCTTGATAATATGCCCAATTAATTGTTATCCTTGTCATCCTTGATAACCAGCCCCCTCAGCCTCTTCATCATCAGCTTCATCTTTGTCATTCCTTCATGTCCTCCATAACGGGGGTGTTGTCCTCCTACGCTTTGGGTCTCTTCTTCTAGTCAAAATAAAAACTTAATTTGTAAAAAATGCTATATAATGATATAATGAATTCTAACAACAAATTATATTAAGCCATCTTTTATTCATGCAATGATATGTTGTATTATGAACAATGGTATATATCACTATTATATGGAAATTGTAAACCCTAAAAATGACACACACACACACATTATATCAACTAATAAGCCTACTTTTATTTAAACAACAATATTTTATTATTTTTAACATCAAAATTTCAGAAAATAAAGTTATTATAATATCTATTTTCTTATAAAAGTTAAACTTATATGTTATAATTTTGGGTTAAAAGCCATGCAGTTTAGCCAATAATTCAGTGTTAATATTGGATTGAACACCGATCTATTTTTCAAAACACTATGTACAATGACGTCCAAATTGGAGTGTGAGCTTATCATGTTCATGTGTAACGAGGAATTCAAAAGTCACGTAATTTTTCTAAAAAATACTTGAATAGATCCCCATTTTGTTTTTACTTGAATAGATTTGTTAATTTTATTATAAAAAAGAAGACTTAAATGCAATTGTATCCCTCAATTTTTATTTTTTTATAAATTAAATTCTGATCCCCATTTTGTAAACTAGAGTTTTAGTCTCCCAATCATAATTTAAGGCAATTTTTGCAGTTGTAACTTATTCATTAATGATATGACGTTGCTTACATGATTAATGAATAAACTGTACATCAGTAAAAAAATGATCTAAAAATTAAATGAGCGATAAAAATTCAGACAAAGTTTTAATTGATTGAAAAGAGTAAGGGAACTAAAATGTTATTATGTCAACAAAAAAAAAAAAAAACTAAAAGGTTGTAACAACCTAACAGAGTCTCATGATTTTAGCAATATTCTCTCTCGTGAATGCTAAGTCTCTCATGGATGAGTTCTCTAGGCCATTAACACTGTTGGTAGATGATATATTTCTTTGAGTGAGGAGGTGAACACAACAATACTGGGTGACATGGAGATTATTATGCCCTAGTATAGGAGTGAATCCATGAAAAAGGTGCAGGCCAAGTTGATGATGTTGAGAATGAGATTGACGAAGATTATCAACCCTTTAGTAGGGAAGAAGCTTTGGAAATTTCTTACAACATATCACTAAATTAAAACTAAACCTACCTAGCACCGGTTTATCATTCATGTATTAACTTTATTGATTTTCCCATCTCTGCACCCTAGCTAAAGAGGATGTGGTTATTAGGGTAGAAGAAAGGAAGAGGAGACACAGAAGAACAAGAAAGGGTAAGAATAGAATTAATCAACCAAAAAAAAATGTATTAATTTTCTTTTTATTCTATTTTGTTTATTTTTATATTTTGCAATAAAGGTACTTTGGACTCCCTAGAAAAAAAATGTACTTTGTACAATTATTTAAATAATGACGATGATTAAGAATGGTAGTATTAAAGAACTTAATGTAAATTTTTTATTTCATAAGTTATGCATTCAATTTTTAAATATTTAAATTTATTTTCCTTTCAAAAACGAATGTTTAAATTTATTTTTTTCAATACAAAATTTCTACTTTTTAATTCCTTAGCATAGTTTTTTTTTTTTTTTTTACAAATGGGATTATGAATTTTATTAAAGTTAATAACATTATTTTTAACAATATTTTTATAATAGTTAATACTATTTTGATTGTTAAAATATCATATACATTTTGAAGGATATAGTAACATTATTCAGTGTAAGCTAGCTTCGTAGATGATGCATATCGATAAATTTGACTTTTGGTACATAATGTTGTCCGCATTGAAAACTAGTGGTGTCACAATTGTATTTAATGAAGTTCACAGTGTCGTAATTGAATTAAAGATCAAATTTTATGAACAAAAGAAATTGGTAAACAAATATTGATTATACAATGTGATTGATTACTTTGATTCATGCAAAATGTTTGCATGCATGTGTATTAATACTATTAAATAAAAAATTGCGTCCTAACACATTTTAACAGAATTGTTTGCATGCAAAACACTTCATCAAATTATTGCTCAAGGTTGAAGGCAATTATTGATCAATATATTGAAGAGATATAGAGAAAAAAACAAAAGATGTTCATGGAGAAGAGAACTTTCAATCCTAAGTTGCAATACTTTGTGTGATCACGACTTGATGATCATTGAATAAATAAAAGTTTCTTTACAAAGCCGTAAAGAAAGAAAACAAGACAGGAAAAGCCACTAGATCAAGTTCTCAAGACTCGATACCTGGTTCGGATTATAATATTTAACATGTTTTCACACCTTTTGAATTATATCATTCGATATGCAGTAGGGCACACGAGAAGTTAGTAGAGTCGGACAAGTTGTCATCAAAGAATGATAGAGGGAGGATTCAAGAATCAAAACGAATGTGGATACATGGACGAGGTAGGGGATGAGGAAATGTTGGCCATTGAAATGATGAGGAATTAAGTCATTCATCATCAAGAATACGTGGAAGAGAAGAGAAAGAATACATGGCTATTATTATCATAATGCTTATAATAGTGATAAATTTGGTCATTTTTCATGGGAATGTCGTAGTGCTCATGTACTACTAAAAATTCACTATGTAGCAACCGATTTAATGACCGAGTTATTTCAGTCACCATAGAGACCAATTTAGCCACACAATTTTGTAATTGATTGCTAAATCGATCTCTAAATTGATCGTTAAATGAGTGAGTTTGTGACCGATTTGTGAAATGACTCTAAACCACTAGTAGCTATGTTGGACGGATTTTGTGACCGGTTTTATTTTTTGTTCTCTAAACCAGTTTTGTTAATAAAGATGAAGAGGCAAATATTTGTTACAAGACAAAGGTGTCAATACATTTGTCTTGTATTAGAAAAAAAATTACATTTATCTTTTAGGCAAGAACAAATAATAGTAAAATAATCAGAGAAAGTGAGACAGTATTTTTCGTGTGTAACAAAATTCAGTAGATTCACGTTCCCCTGAATTTAAGGGCAAGTCCCCGAGGAAATGGACAGCAAGCCAGTTATGTAAGCACATTATATTATATATGAATGAGTCTTTGTTTTCATTCATTATTTCCCTTTGCAATGTTACTATGCTGAGATTAGGAAATTCATCTATATAACTCATGCATTCCTCACTGCATTCATTCACATTACATGTACAAATATAAATACATGTATTAATCATATGTTCTAACATACCATTACCATAGTCCATACACATATCAAAACTCAATTAAACCTTGTTTCTTCATTCATATATTTCATCATATCATATACAATTAATATAATGTTACGACGTGACCAGGATCCATTAAAGTGGGATGAGGCGGCAGAGGCGTTGAAGGGGAGCCATTTTGAGGAAGTGAAGAGGATGGTGGAAGATTATAGGAGGGATGTGGTGAGGGTGGGAGGAGAGACATAGAGGGTGGGGGAGGTGGTTGCGGTCACGGAGAGGTTGGCGGCCGTGGAGCTGAATGAGGGGATAAGGGTTAGAGTTAAGGAGAGTAGTGAGTGGGTGATGGAAAGTGTCCATAAAGGTAGTGATTTTTATGGTGTCACTACTGGCTTTGGTTCAACATCCCATAGAAGAACTAACCAAGGTCATGCACTTCAAACTGAGCTCATTAGGTAGGTACTCAATTTTCTATCTCATGGTATATAATTTAAGAGTAAAGACTCATTTTAATTTTTGGAGAAAATTTATTTTGGGTGTAAAATTTATAACAAGGAATTAATGTGTCTTAATGGTAATTTTAAAAGACTATTCTATTGATATTCTTTTGTTACGAGAGATTAAATTGGATGCCGTATTTTTTCATAGACTATTAGAGAAACCGTTAAAAGAGGAGAGCCAAGTTAAAAGAGGTAGAGGAAGACCTAGGAAAACTATTTGAGAACCCGTTAGAAAGGACTTAGAGGTCAATGAGTTGAATCCAAATTTGGTTTATGATAGAACAGTATGGCGTAATTTGATCCATGTAGCCGACCCCACCTACTGGGATAAGGCTTTGTTGTTGTTGTATTTTTTCATAGACTAAAATAGATATTTGTTCTTATTTAAAACTATCCGTGCGAAGTCAAGCGGGGACCATAATAATATAATATTTTACAACATTTATGAATTCTATTATTATATTTCATACTTCATGTCCCATACTCAAAATAGAGTCCTAACTAAAGGTAAGATGAGGGGACTATAATTAGGTGAGTATTGAGTGAATAAATCATACTCATGAGATTTTTGGATCCTCTGCAGCGACCGATGCATCTAGATGAAATTCAATTTGATTTTCTCTTTAATCCAACGGATCTGCAGCGTCTTGCACGGTGCAGCTGCAGTAGAGGATCCAAGTCCGTCTACGTAATACTCGGCATGAATTACTATGTAGTTAGGTCTAACATAAAATCATGATGACAGTCTCTAGTGTGAAGTGTTAGGTTATGGTCTACAACAATATAAAAAAGTTAATCTAAATCATTTACTAAAGCACTAATTTAGTTCAATTCAATGGTTGTTAATAATATTCAACCATAGCACTACTGTGAATCATGGCGTAATAGTACTATGGACACATTTTTCATGTAAATTGTATTCTTTGCTTGTAACAGGTTTTTGAATGCTGGAATTTTTGGTAATGGAACAGAACAATGCCATACATTGCCACAAAATGCAACAAGAGCTGCAATGCTAGTAAGAATCAACACACTCCTTCAAGGCTACTCAGGAATCAGATATGAAATACTAGAAGCCATTATAAAACTTCTCAACCATAACATCACACCGTGTTTACCTTTGCGCGGATCAATTTCGGCCTCAGGTGACTTAATTCCCTTTTCTTACATAGCAGCACTTTTAACTGGTAGGCCTAATTCAAAAGCTATTAATGGATCCAATGGCGAAACCCTAAATGCTTCACAAGCTTGTAATTTGGCTGATATTGGTGAAGAATTCTTCAAGTTGCAACCTAAAGAAGGTCTTGCACTTGTTAATGGAACTGGTGTTGGTGCTGGTTTAGCTTCTATAGTTCTATTTGATGCTAATATCTTAACTGTTTTATCTGAAATTATGTCAGCGATTTTCGCTGAAGTTATGCATGGGAAACCAGAGTTTACAGATCATTTGACACATAAATTGAAACATCATCCTGGTCAAATTGAAGCTGCAGCATTGATGGAACATATTTTGCATAAAAGTGCTTGTGTTCATGCTGCAACGAAATCACATGAGATTGATTTTTATAGAAAGCCTAAACAAGATAGATATGCACTTAGAACTTCACCACAATGGTTAGGTCCACAAATTGAAGTTATTAGGTATTCAACAAAATCAATTGAAAGAGAGATTAATTCTGTGAATGATAATCCATTGATTGATGTGAAAAGGAACAAAGCTTTGCATGGTGGAAACTTTCAAGGTACACCAATTGGTGTTTCTATGGATAATACAAGATTAGCTTTGGCTGCAATTGGAAAATTAATTTTTGCTCAAATGTCTGAGTTGGTTAATGATTTTTACAACAACGGTTTGCCTTCAAATCTCTCTGGTGGTAAATGTTTATGCTTGGATTATGGACTCAAAGGCAGTGAGATAGCAATGGCTGCATATTGTTCTGAGCTTCAGTTTTTAGCTAATCCTGTTACTAATCATGTTCAAAGTGCTGAACAGCATAATCAAGATGTTAACTCACTTGGATTAATCTCTGCAAGGAAAACAGCAGAAGCTGTTGAGATATTAAAGCTTATGTGTTCAACTTACTTGATTGCTTTATGTCAAGCAATAGATTTGAGGTATTTGGAGGAGAATCTAAAGAGCACAGTTAAGAAAACAGTGAGTAAAGTGGCTAGAAAAATCTTAAATGTGGGAATTAATGGTGAGATTCATCATTATATTTCTTGTGAGCAAGATTTGCTTAAAGTGGTTGACTGTGAATATGTTTTTACATATATTGATGACCCTTGTAATGACACATATCCACTTCTGCAAAAACTAAGGCAAGTGCTTGTGGAATATGCATTGAGGAGTAGTAATAGTAATGATCTGAAAAATATAAACGCTTCTATGTTCCTTAAGATAGGTGCATTTGAGGAGGAACTAAAAAGGGTCTTGCCAAAAGATGTTGAATTTACAAGAAGTGCTTTTGAAAAAGGGATTTTAGCAAGTCCTAACAAAATCAAGGAATGCAGGTCTTATCCATTGTATAAGTTTGTTAGAGAGGTATTGGGGACTGAATTTTTAACTGGTGAAAAAGTTAAATCACCAGGAGAAGATTTTGATAAAGTTTTTAATGCAATTACTCTTGGAAAGATAATTGATCCAATGTTTGAATGCCTTAAGGATTGGGATGCTACTCCCCTTCCTATAGAATTTCATTAGCGCAATGTTTTACAAGTGTTGCAATGTATTTATTCTGTAAGGTAATAGGTATGCATAGTGGTTTCCTTTTGGTAAGGAGACATCAAATGTGTTAATAATAATATCATGTATTTTAATATAAAATTTTAATATGTATATTAAGAAATGCACAAAAAAATAAATAATAACCAGATTCAATTACTGCAAAAGTATATATTTCCGTGATCATTCACAAAAGGGTATAGATAACAGTATAAATCACTGCAGAGCCAGTTCACGAGCAAGTTCCGACAAAAATAAGACAATTTTGATTACTTTTTTTTTTTTGACAAAGGTAATCTCATATCATTAATTAAAAAAAAATTGTTAGATAAATATCGGAATATCAATGAGCTAAAGATGAAGCTACCCTTGATTACCTGTATCTATTTTACTATCAATAATTAGAGCAAACAGTTAGCCCTCTAAACAAAGAAAAAAATAAAATCAAGACACTGCCATCAGTCCCAATATAACCCTCCAAACTAAACAAATCTATATCATGGTCAGGTGTTTGGACAAATGAATGCGAAACACTTGTCTGGTCACTCATCATCTGATAAACATACTAAATTCTAAGATGCAGTTTGATGCGACGAGTTAGCCCGCAAGCTACTGCTATTAGGCCCAAATCGGGATAAGTTGGTGGGAGCCACATCTGACAAACGTGAAATAACATTCGGGGATTGACTGCTAACATTCCCAAGTAAACCTGTGAGAGGTAAGTTAGGAGTGGCTATCCTGCCTGCACTATTAGGCCGGTGTCCCATTTGTGGATCAGACTGATAACTTGGCGGTCTTTGCTGGAGTGAGACATGAGCGTACGAGGGAGAAGTTGCTCGAAGATTACTAGGTGTTTCCTGACTTGGAATCCCACGTTGAAGAGGATTGAAACTGGGGGATGGAACAGATATTGAGGGTCTAGAAGAACGGAGATGTGGTGCTGGGGCACGTAAGTCAACACCTTGAATATCTTGGGCAATTGAAGACCTAGTAGTGTTTATGAGAGGTGGTCTTCCAGAGACACCAGAGAAAGTTCTTGACATATTGTAACCAGGTGGTAACATATGCTGCGAGTTAGGAGCAATGGAGGGACTTGGCAGACTGGTCGCAGGAGGCTCACCAGATGAAGAACCAGAAACCAAGAATGGTCGAGTAGAAACTCGTTGTCTCGAAAGTTGATGCACTTGTTGTGGAAGTGAATCTGAAATCAAGATAGTGGTTAGAAAAATACTCGAAACAGAAAATTCTATCCTACAAGCCATCCATATTTAGTGATTTGTATGCCTGCTGCTGAAAAGAATACATAAACAAAGAGATGAATCGAAATAACCACGCATAAGAGTACATATTTAAGTACGTATATTTGTCGTCGTATCCCAATGTTAAAGTAATATAAACAACCGAAAACAATAATACCACAGAACTACTGAAACAATCTGTATATGATTAATTTTTCAAAAACTGCACATATATAATAATTTAGTTTAAAAATTGGCTTTAGAAAAGATAAATATAAGCGGAAGGCAAGAACTCTCCTCAAAACCTTAGAAGTATCTGCCAACTCAGGCTTAGGTTCAAACTTGACCAGTCGACAAAAAAAAAACACTGGCAAGGAAAAATAATTAAACCAGCACGAAATCAAGTTGGAAAGGAACTGAAATGAAATTTGGCTTTTGTAATCAATCCAAGTCAAATCTGTAAAAGCAATATTAAAACTTGGATGTCTATGAAAAACAAACATACCGTGCTGCATTCCTGATGCGCCGGATACTTTAAGATCCAAATATTTAGACTTAAAAACATTTGCCAAGATCTTGCTCACACGAACTGTGTTCATATTTGTTTCCAGAGTCTTCTTTGTTTGCTGAAATTCAACTTCACTCTCCTGAAGTTTGACATCATACTTTCTCCGAAGCTCCGCTAATTCCTTTTCATAATCAGATTTCAACCGCAATTTCTGCTCCAACCAGAATAATATTTTAGTAATCAGAAAAGATAGAACCTAGAATAAGTATCATGAGAGTAAGGTAATATGAGTAAACTAGAAACTAACCATGTCTTCATTGTTTTTCGATGTTTTCTCTATTATTTTTAGTATTCTTTCGACTTCAATATCATGGGACAAATGTGGAAGTCTTCTGGAAGATGAAGGGGCTGTAGATTGGATAGGATGACTATTCATCGCCAAAGGAGTTGAAAAATTTCTTGGGTTGGCAGACTGTGCTCTTACTCTACTGGTTGTAAGCGAATCAAGATTTGAATTTGAGTGTGACTGCACAACATCTTTATTTGGAACCACGGAAGATTGCTCAGAATGATGAGTGGGGAGACCGCGTATGCTGTTCAGCTGATGTTCATCTTCAGTTGCTAAATGAACATTAGACAAACCCGACATAGCCAAGTTGGAAGAGAGCTCTGCAGGAGCTAATTGATTCACCTGATTTGAAGGCACTGTGATTTGATCGGCTGGTACAACATCAGCTGAACTAGATGCCAGTTGAACTTGTTCAGAAGAATTTTGCATTTCCCCATCTGAATCCTTGTCAGCAGCGGACTCCACAGACGGCAATTGTTTCCCATGTCCTAGAGGCTCCATGACATTAACTGAAGGCTCTATAGCATTTATGGTACTATTATCTTCCAGCATAGCATTTGTTGAAGGCCCAATACCCTTGTCACAATCAGCCACTGCATGACTATTTTCTGGCACTATAAGAGGAATATCTCCATCAGGTATTTGTTGCTCCAAAGGTGGATTTGAAAGGGAATTTTTTTCTTGACAGCTGGTTGAACAATCAGCTTGACAAGGCTTTAATGATAAAACACCATCTAAAACTGGCGCATCTATTGAAAATCTGTCGGATATTTGATCCATAGATGAAGGGGGGTTCAGATGAGTTGCATTCTGCAGCAGACAATCAGCAAAATTGAAGGTTACAGGCATTTCAACTCGAACATGTATTTCTGATACACACAGAGTCCCCTTCATTGGTAGTTTCTTGCACTTCAACAAGAATTTGCCCTTCAGGTATGCTTGATGAAACTCCATCAGAACATTGGTGCTCTAGATGTGTGGCATTCTCACAATTTGGCAAGGACGTGTTACCTAAACAAGGCATCTCACAACCATCTTGAGAACCATGGCCAAACTTTTCACACCTGTTATCTTCATCTGACATGCTTGTAGAAACATCAGAATTCTGCTCTTTGGAATGGGAATGTTTAGGGATAATGATTTCCTGACTGACATATTGATTTTCAGTTGCATTATGGTCCTCACTTTCAGAGACTGGTTGATCATTTGAAACCAAAATGTCCTTTTCATTAGGCTTGTCATGTTTGACCAGAGAATTTTGTAGTTCAACTGTTTTACTAACTGAAGGGGAATTGGTTTCAGTAACCATAGCCCCAGCCTCTATCATGGATTCAACCACATTATCACATATCTGCAAGTAATCAATCCCAGTTCCAGGTTCCTTTGAAGCAACTATGTTTCGTAATTCATTCTTTGCCCAAGACTTCACTTCTTCCACCCAAGTGGCCTCCCAGTCTTGAATCTTTATGTATGCGGTTTGGTTTGGTTTGGTTATTTTAAAAAAGGAATCAAAATATGATCCAATTGTAGTAGTTGTTACTAAAACACATTCAAGGACTTCCAATAAATTTCGGTTTTGTTCGATTTTCAATTTCTTTTTGATCATTGCACGTATAACTAAATATAGCATCAACAATACTCCATCCAATGAATATTATATAAAAAAAATATCACTTTTTAGATTTATTAAATAACTGGTGTATCTGATTTATAATAGACCATATTCATAAGATATTTAATAAATCTAAAAAGTAATTTTTTGTTTATAATATTGATTGGACGAGTGTAACTAAAAATAGCATAAACAGTATCGGCAGAGTACAACGAAAGATACAACTTAGATAATAATGACAGACATAAATAAGACCTCAAAAGTTTGGTTTAGAAAATAAATTGACTCAACATTCTTAAATCATATTTCCAAATTTGAAAACTTATCATATTTCCAAATTTGAAAACTTCTATTGTAAAATTGAAAATCGTATTCACGACCACTTTCCACTCTAACTTAAAAGAGTACATTTGTTTTTTAGGGGAACTTAAAAGAGTACATAATGATCCCATTTATTCATAAATAATTTTTAAAAAATAATCAATTTTGGAAATTTCTAACATTTGTTATAACTTTTCTTTTCAAAAAGAATGTAACAAATCTAAAAATTACTTGAAAAGTTTGGCTAACGAATGTCCTAAAGAAACTTTTTAAATATTTGCGTTCCCCTTGCAAAATAGGCAAAAAAATCACAACACTGATATTTAGACACAATTTCGACATTGTATACTCGATATCCTATTAAAAAAACACTCACCTTCGAATGTTTGGATTCGGAAAAGAAAGAATTGATATAAAATCCAAAACTGTAGAATGTATTGTAAGCAAAGCTCAAGTAAGGATTGTGCTCAATTGAGGTAAGGGGGATAGTGTACATTCATGAATTAAGCTTTAATCACTTTTTCTACTTAAACTCATAAGTGCTTATTTTGTGAAATGGTGTTTTTGTGAATTCTAAAGGATGAATTTCATGTACCCACTTTGATACTAAGGATAAATACAGTGTATGCTGCCTAAGAACCTTTCAGAAAAGATTATCAATGTTTACTTTGCCTGCAACTATCTGTAAAATAGTTATACTAATTCTAGTCCTTCCATCATATGCTGAGAGAAAAAAGACTTTGCACCATTCATAAATTTATTTTTATCACTAGATCAATAAATCTAGCAAATGAGATATGAAGAAACTTATTGATCAAATCGTAAAAACCAAACTTGTACATGATTCAAGTTCCTTATGTGTACGAGCAATTATACTTTTTATGTTTATTTTTTATAAACGAGCAATTATCCTCATTGATCTGTCAAGACCATCCATTATAATTTGTACATTCAATTATCCCGTTGATCTGTGTCAATCACGTAACCTACTGTAAACCCAAATAACATTTAAATCTATTATAAAATAAATTTTTAAATACGATAACAGAAGATCACTGCAGAGCCAGTTCACGATTCACAGTGCATCCTTCTGTCATTCATTAATTAATAATTTGTTAGATAAATATCGGAATATCAATGAGCTTAAAGATGAAGCTGCCCTTGATTACCTATATACATTTTACTATCAATAATTAAATGCGAACAGTTAGCCCAGTAAAAAAAAAAGTCAAGACATTGCCCTTGTCACTCGTCATCTGATAAACATACTAAATTCTGAGATGTAGCTTGATGCGACGACTTAGCCACCACACTACTGCTACTGGGCCCAAATCTGGATAAGTTAGCGGGAGCCACATCTGACAAACGTGAAATAATATTTGGAGGCGTTATAGTAGATTGACTGCTAACATTCCCAAGTACACCAGTGACAGGTAAGTTAGGAGTGGCTAACCTGCCTGCACTGTCAGGCCGGCGTCCCATTTGTGGATCAGACTGATAGCTTGGCGGTCTTTGCCAAGGCGACACATGAGCATATGAGGGAGAAGTTGCTCGAAGATTACTAGGTGCTGTCTGATTTGGAATCCCGCGTTGAAGAGGATTGAAACTGGAGGGCGGAGCAGATATTGAGGGTCTAGAAGAATGGAGATGTGGAGCAGGGGCACGTATCTCACCACCTTGAATATCTCGGGCAATTGAAGACCTAGTAGTGTTTATGAGAGGTGGTCTAGCAGAGGCACTGGAGAAAGTTCCCGACATATTGTAACCAGGTGGTAGCATATGCTGTGAGTTAGGAGCAATGGAGGGACTTGGCAGACTGGTCCCAGGAGACTCTCCGGAAGAAGAACCAGAAACCAAGAATGGACGAGTAGCAGCTTGTTGTCTCGAAAGTTGATGCAGCTGCGGTGGAAGTGAATCTGAAATCGAGATAGTGGTTAGAAAAATATGCGAAACAGAAAACTCAGTGCTGCAAGCCATCCATATTTGGTGATATGTATACCTGCTGCTGAATAGAATTGGTAAACAAGACATGAATGCAAACACACTATGCGTAAGAGCACATGTTTAAGTACGTAAATTTGTCGCCACAAAACTACTGAAACAGTCGGTATATGACTAATTTTTCAAAAACTGCATATATAATTTAGTTTAAAAGTTGACCTTAAAAAATAAATAAGAGAAGCACGTTATTGTCCTTGGCAAGAAGTCTTCTAAAAAGCTTTAGAAGTATCTACCAACTCAGGCTTATTCCTTAGTTTGAAACTTGATCAGTCAAGGAAAAAACACAGATGCACAGGAAAAACATATAAGCCACCAACCAACACGAAACATGGTTGGAAACTTTCAAAGATTGTATTTGTTAGGTAGGCTGAAGTAAGTATAGTACGGTAAGACGAACTAATATTTGCAATAAAATTCATAAGTACAAAGCGTCTAATTAATACAAAAATAGAAATGCGACAAAATCTATGATGAAATATGATTGAAAAAGTAAATATGGTTTTCAATCAAACAACCAAGATCTGTGTCAATCAATGCATGGGATGCACATGACTTCAAAAGATACATATGGTCTTTGCTATGAATATTTTTCATTTTAAATAACCAATGTCGGTATTCTTAGTAAATTGTTAGTATTAAGCGGAGAATGGAGTCCATGCTATAAACAGTGTTTATTAAAAATAACCCAAGTCAAAGCTGTAAAAGCAGAATTAAAAATTAGATGTCTATGAAAAACAAACATACCATGCTGCACTCCTGATGCACCAGATACTTTAAGATCCAAACATTTAGACTTAAAAGCGTTTGCCAAGATCTTATTCACATAAACCGTGTTAAGATTTGTATCCAAACTCTTCTTTGTTTGCTGAAATTCAACTTCAATCTCCTGAAATTTAACATCATACTTTCTTCGGAGCTCTGCCAATTCCTTTTCAAAATCAGATTTCAACCGCGATTTCTGCTCCAACAAGAATCATATTTTAGTAATCAGAAAATATAGAAACCTAGAATAAGTATCATCAGAGTACGATAATATGAGCAAACCAAAAACTAACCGTATCTTCATGGTTTTTCGAAGACTGCTCTATTACTTTTTGTATTCTTTCAAATTCAATGTTCAGCGGATCATAGGACAAATGTTGAAGCCTTCTGGAAGATGAAGGGGGTGTAGATTGAATTGGATGATTATTCATCTCCAAAGGATTTGACAAATTTCTTCTGTAGCCAGACTGTCTTCTTATTCTACCGGCTGTACGCGAATCAAGATCTGAATTTGAGATAGGGTGCACAGCAACTTGAATTGAAAGTAAACCAGGTGCCGAGTTTGAGTGCGACTGCCCAACATCTTTGTTTGCAACCACAGAAGATGGCTCAGAATGATGGGTAGGAAGACTATGTGAGCTGTTCAGCTGATGTTCATCTTTAGTTGCTAAATGAACATTAGACAAACCCAACATAGCCAAGTTGGAAGATGGCTCTGCAGCAGCTAATTGAAGCACCTGCTTTGAAGGCACTGTGATTTGATTGGCTGGTACAACATTGGCTGAACTAGATGCTACTTGAACTTGTTGAGAAGAATTTTGCATTACCCCATCTGAATTCTTGTCCGCAGCAGACTTCACAGATGGCAATTCTTTCCCTTGCCCTAGAGGCTCCATGACGTTAACTGGTCTAGGTACTGAAGCACTGGTCACAGTTCCATGTACTCCTCCCTCCTGGTCATCTGTGGTACTATTATCTACCAGCATAGCATTTGTTGAAGGCTCCATATGACACTCGGCCACTGCATGACTATTTTCTGGCTCCATAACAGGAACATCTCCATCAGGTATTTGTTGCTCCAAAGGTGGATTTGAAAGGGAAATTTTATCTTGACAACTGGTTAAACCAACAGCTTGACAAGGCATTGATGATAAAACACCATCTACAACTGGCACATCTATTGAAACTCTGTCAGATATTTGATCCATAGATGAAGGCGGGTTCAGTTGAGTTGCATTCTGCAGCTGACAATCGGTAAAATTGTCGGTCGCAGGCATTTCAACCTGTACCTGTCTTTCTGAGACGCTTACAGAGTCCCCTTTATCAGTAGTTTCTTGCACTTCAACTGGAATTTGCCCTTCTACGCCTGATGAAACTCCATCAGAACATCGGTGCTCTGTATGTATGACATTCTCATAATCTGGCAAGCTTGTGGTGCCTATACTAGACATCTCACAACCATCTCGAAATTCAAGGCCAAAATTTTCAGACCTATTAGTTTCATCTGTCATGCTTGTAGCACCATCAGAATTCTGCTCTCTCGAATGGGAATGTTTAGAGATAATCTTTTCCTGATTCACATATTGATTTTCAGTCATATTATGGTCCTCACTTCCAGAGATTGGCTGATCATTTGGAACCAAAATGTCCATTTCATTAGCCCTGTCATGCTTGACCAGAGAATTTTGTAGTTCAACTGTTTTACCAACTGAAGGGGAATTGGTTTCAGTAACCATAGCCCCAGCCTCTATCATGGAATCAACCACATTATCACACATCTGCGAGTAATCAATCCCAGTTCCCAGTCCCTTTGAAGCAACTATGTTTAGTAATTCATTCTTTCCCCAAGACTTCACTTCTTCCACCCAAGATGCTTCCCAGACTTGATACTTTTGTATATGTTCTGAGTGTTCGTCCTCAAGTTCCTTGAGACTTGTTTCATACTGACATTTCAGTTCTTCAATCCTTTTTTGATGGTCAACATCCAAAATATTGAGTGATTCTGTTCTCACCACCTCATTAGGAGAGCAGGATCGAGTCATAGCTAAAAGTATTTTGTATTTTCTCTCCAATTCAGCCTTTTCATCTTCATTCACCACTGTCAACCTATGTTCCTCTTCCTGGTACATAAGGCGTACCTTATTCAGCATTTTTACAAACTTTTTCTGAATTTTTTTAATGCTTTTGGACAAATCTTTTTTGAACAATTCAACCTCTCGTACTACTTCTGTACATGAAACTCCGTTCAATGATTTAGAAGCTTTCGGAGAAGAATTATCAGTATAAGTGCCTGTACGATATCCAAATATTTTCTTCAAACACTGCAGAAAAGAATAGCTGTAGTCCACCTCTGCTTGCTTACAGTCAAAATTCAAATGTTCTTTTGCAAGAGCAAGAGAAGTCTTGTGGTCAACTTTGTGCTTTAGCAAAGAAGCGGCAGCCCTAATCTGAAATTTGAACAATACAAGGAGGGGATTATCAGTCCTACTTATACATACTATGCTATTATGAAATATGTGCATTTACAGGAGGTAGGAAACAAATTCCTGTAGTACTTTACAAGCCTATTTTACATAGAAAATATCATAATTGCGATAAGAAAATGACGCTGCAGTTAGATTCTCTCCGTTTCAAAAGGAATAAGAGACATGAGAAAAAAGTGGAAGTTCCATAATAATGAGAAATATTAAACAGCAGGAGAAAATATCAACAAAAAAAAAATAAAAATTATTTCTTCTATACTATCTTCCACAAATATGATGACAAAACGACTACAAGCCAAGTTTATTTCATAATAATATTTATGCCCTGCACTGATGACAATGAGGTTGAGTCTAGCCACCTTATAAACGACCTCACTAAACTACCCAGAGACACGAATGTCAGTTGAAACAAAATTTCAAGGCATACATGCAGCTGACTATCCAGATCAAGTACAAACAAAAAATGACTTTAATGGTTGACTTGCAACAGAAAAATGTCAAATATGTGAAAAATAAACAAATTGATTATTAGATTTTCCAAAAAATAAAGAAATGAAGCACATAGTACACAAAATTAGGAAGCCTAGATAGGATACACCGAAATCAAATTCCAGAAAATATTACTGCTTGAAAGGAAAAGCTAGCCCAAATCGTAACAAGAATCACAGATGATAAATAATATGGAAACAATGAAGAATAAATAAACAAACAAAAGTCTAATTTTTTTCAAGCAATCGTAAGCTAAGAAAGAAATATTCTGACCAGAGATATTTGAAAAGACTGTATTGAAACAGATTCCCAATCGAAATGATGCTTGTTCGTAACATACTCAAGAAATTTGTCAACCACATCCCTGACATTATCCTGCGTTACAAAATATATGTCACCATAACATCAAATCAAATTCCAACTTACAATAGAGCTCAGATTTCATTAGCAATTTAGCACAAACAATCTGGTTATTTGGATGCAATCTTGTCAAGGGACCAGAGCAGGAAAATAAACAGCAAGTAAAACTTGACAAAGAGAAAAACATGCTGCATACTGGAAGAAGAAGAACTTCACAGAGCTTTGTGATCTGTGGCTTCAGCGAAAGATGTAAGCTCCTCAGCTCATCATGCACTCTGCCATTTTTCTCAGATTCAACATCATTACCCTGAGGTTTATCTGGCAATTGATCAAGCAAACAAAGTGAGTAAGGACTATAATTCACATTGAATAGCTACACCAACACAAATAGTTGAACTACGGAAGAATTGAGTGACTTTACCCACTAGATCTCCAAAGGTTCCTGCAAAAGTAAATTACTGGCTTCAGAAGATATCATAAAAATATCAAAGAAAACTCTTACTGTCAGTTAACCTCATTAAAGACCTGTTGGTTACTAATCAAAATAAATGTAATTTTGATAGAAATAAATTAGAGATGTTAACAAAAAGCTGATTTATGTTTGTTCAAGAATAATAAAAATTATTTTTAATACGTCTGGATACAATAACATAGAAGTGCTTATATTCTACAAAAACTACACTAAATGACAAAAAAAAAAACATTTTAAAGAAAAATTACTCCCTCCGTTTCAAAATGAGTGTCGCTTTAGCCAAAAAAATTGTTTCAAAATGAATGTCACTTTCAGTTTCCAATGCACTGTTAATTACTTTTTTCCAATAGTACCCCTTAATTATTACTATGCACACTACTTCCAAAGTACCACATTTTACTTTAATTTATAATGATGGGAAATGCACCAATAGTTAAGAAGGCTATTTTAGTAAAAGTGGCATGTCTATAGACAACATTATTGCATTTCTTAATATGTGTGTAACAACCTAATACGACACTCATTTTGAAACGGAGGGAGTACATTTTTAGTATTGTTTTTAATACAGCAGGTTTTTTTTTTTTTAAGGTCAAAATACAGCAGGTTTTAATGATAAACTCTTAAGTATATCTCGTATTCTAATGTGAATATTATTAATAACTTCGAACATATTCTTCCTTTAAAATAGGTGATCTTTTTCACAAAATAAGCTAAAACAAATCAATCCATAACAATAAAAGATCATAACAAAGTTTAAGTAACAAACCAGACACTAACCTGCCTTGATTCCATTGGGTAACGTTTCACCTTCAGATTTTGATGAAGGCTGATCAACATTATTGCTGCTTACTTTCAAGCGCTTCTTTGCTGTGCCTTCATTCCCAAGGTCGGTCCCACCTGCCAAATTATTAAAAGGCTGAACTCTCCTCCGGCTCCGCTGAGATGAACGGCATGAGTGCTTCCATTGAAACTGTTTCCCCTCCAACAGTTTATTCCAAAACGTTCGTGGTAACTCTTCATCCGGCGACCTAAATTCCAGCTCACCAAACAAAGGAGAATTTGCAAGGTAAGCTCCTCCATGTTGGTGGACTTTCAATAAAATTGAGCAGTTGCTTGTGTCAGAATCTTCACCAACATCAGCTAGACAGGATGAGAACTGTGAAACTGTTTCTTCCAGCAGTGGTTTTAGATTTGACGTGGAAGTTGCACCGTCATGGAAAACTCTCAACTCGTCAAAAAGATGAGCTGCGCCCCACATCAAGAGAGTATGACTGAGACCCCGGCTTGAAGATGGACAGTTGATGTCCAGGGTCTTACCTTGCCTAGAGAGAATTAAAGCTTTCTCTTCAACAGTGAAAGGTGAATATAAACGGAATGTTTTGATCGATTCAAACTGTGAATCAAGTGTCAACTTCTGAAGGGATCTTATATCATTCATTGGATTCCAATCACTGTCAAATATAATAGTGGCGTCAATTGATGACAATTTTATGCTAGGATGGCAGGCACTTGTTTCCATCAAAAAGAAAAATCGCTTGTTATTCTTGTCGTTAAATATCTTCGTGGCAGCTTGCTTCTTGGAAGCCGTAAGACAATTATCAATTCTTTCATACGAATCTTCGCCAAATCTTTGTCGCAGGAAGTCATCCAAAATATCTACTATTGAAGTCTTTCCAGAAACTCCAATTGGCTGCAAATTCAATAACAATTTCTTATAACTCAATGACCTGGTTTTTCTCAAAGTGCATAAACACACAACATAAAAGAAAGCAGGGTATGACATTCCCTAAGCAGTAACCTCACGCCCAGCACTCTTTGGGCTTGGTGCGTGAATAGGTAGGTGGCCCTTGAATTCGACAAGCTCTGATACCATGTTGAAATTTGGGGCCTAACTCATCCTCACAAAACCGGCTTGTGAGGTGAGGATTGCCTCCTCTATATAAACTCTTATCAAGAGTCTTATCTATCCGATGTGGGACTTGGGTTTTTCCCAATAGTGGCCATGACAATTAAAAAAAAACTCCTGCATTTGATTTGCTAAAAAAAAGAATAACGAGACAATACAAAAATACTTGTTTTATATTTTGAAAATCGGCATGGGACAAAACAAATCAAAGATGATAGATGGGAAAAAGCACGTATTTGTTTCTCAAGAAAATCAAGGGATAACTTCTAGTCCCGTCCACAACTTTAAAAAAACTATTTCCACTTCTTGATGGCATTCATCCTCCAGTTTCCTTCTCTCCATCAATGGCTCAACCTTTCTCCATCCCTCTTCCCCTCCTCTACTCAACACAGTTAGTGTTGTACAATGACTACCAAACAACAAAGAGAATCAAAAGTTATACCGTGAGCTGATTACTCTAAAAGGAGTCTTGTTTATTAATACTCCCTCCGGTCTTCTATATAAGAAAATTTTCAAAAAAAAAATTGATCCTATTTATAAGAAAATGTCACAACTTTTAAGGTGTATTTATTGTTCTAAAGACTTTTTTAACCCTAATTTAATGTTTGTCTTTTTAATATTTTTGAATGTATTTAATGCTTCACAAATTTTTATGAGGGTATAGTTGTAAAAATATTAAAAAAGTTATATTAATTAATGATTGTATTGGTTTTGATGTTTCTTGGTTTTTCTTCTTATAATAAGGACCGGAGGGAGTACTAAAAACATGTTTCTAAGCTTTCTACAACAATCTTAAAAGAAAACTTGAATAGTGAGACCTCTCTCTCTTGAATTCTCTTACTCTAATGAAGTGAAACTTTAACTCTCTCAGACACACACACACAACAAATTCGTACTCTAACAAAAGGTGGGGTCAACTGCATGGATCAAATGACGCCATAATGCTCTATCTTAGATCATATCTTTAACCAAATCATTGACATCTAATCATATTGTAGTCAGAATCACCAGTCAACTCACAACGAGACCACAATGTTGCTGCCTCTGAGTGTGACTACAATGTGCTCGTGCAAGACCAAGACCAGAAGTCGTGTGGGCACGGCGGAACCACTGCATAAAGCCATAAAATCGACGGTATTGTCTGTTTCGGTGTGCTTTTGGTGAGTTGCCAAGTCGCGTCCTACTGGGCACGTGGGTCAAGTACGTGACTCGGTCATAGAAAAACACAATAGTGTTGTGTTTTTCAGGTCAGCAACTTTATGAAGTATGGAAAGAAACTTGTAGTCAATATATGGGAATAGTCTGCAAAATGCTTACCTGAAAAAGTATGAGTGCCCTTAATTTATTTTTACTCAACTCTGTGAGCATTGAATCAAGTAGTTGAAGCTTGCCACTTGCTTTTATTCCAACATTCAGATATGCAACTGCTTTTTCTTTTTGACTCGGATACTCAACTTCTTCAAGGCCCTTCAGTAGTAAAGGTTGCAGGGATTCATCAGTAATATAGGGATGATTACAACACTGTCAAGAGATACCACAACCAGAAAAAGAAACCATTAAGAAAATTCATAGCCACTTCACAGCAGTGGAATTAATTGAAAGAATAAAGGAGCACCGTATTAACTACTAAAAAGTAGAGAAATACTCGGATGGAAACGCACCTAAGACTTAACTCTTCCAAACAACTAATTAAAACACCACAACACATTAAAAATTATAAAAAAAAAAATGTTAAATCAAAACATGGAAACCTTTTTTTTCTCTCTACCATCAACCATTAAAATGAGAAATACTGATGGTTTTTTAGCAAAAAGGAGCTTAAAAACCCAAATTTCAAAATCAAGATATACGGTAAGCAATGGTTAAAGCAAATTATAGCAATAGAACAATGCTTGTGTGGGCTGGAAAGTGTGTTGCATAGGAAGTACCATATATAAAGATATCACACTCAGACACAATACTTAGGTATGGAGATTATGGGAATGGTTATGGGCACCCATTTGCATGTGAAGCTGTAGCTGATGGACATGAAGTGAACTGTGATTTTTCAGAGTTTGATTTAAGGATGATTTCGGTAGGAAGATGATTTGATGTCCAAGTAAGTAGTGCTGTTTTTTTACTGAATAGCAGTGTCTGTTTTTTATTTAACGCATGAAACAGATCTGGGTGAAGCCCTCAAAACAATGGTTGAAGAGAGAGAAAAGGACCTTCCTGATTTTCATTCGTTATAGATTGAGTTATTTAATGCTACTTACGTGTCAAATTATCATTCGCTGTGTGTGAAGATTGTGTTATGTGCAATTCTATAGAAGAATTCTTCTAAAAAATATACAGGGTTGTTTGCCAAATTTGCTCTAGTTTTTAGTTAGGCAGACCAAATAAACTTCGGAGCAAGATTTCTTATACGCATAAAAAGATGTTAATAATTAAAATAGATTCAATTTAACCACATAAACCAAACCTATTTCGATCACTGATCGATGAACCTTAGATAGTAGATCTAACTAAAACAAATAAAATCTGCTTGTAAGGTGAAAATTGTCCAGGCTTTATAAACTCTATTAAGGTCATACCACTAGGCAATGTGAGATTTGTACTTTTCTCAAGTACCACCTCACACTCAGAGCTCTTGTGCCTTATGCCTGAACAATTTGGGTGGCGCAAGTGCAACAATGAATCTAGAATAGGTTTTGATTTTATCTTAGGTTTTCAGCCTAACTCGATGTCTCAACCCCACAAAACTTGCTTGCAAGGTGAGGATTGTCAAAGTTGGCTAAGCTCTATTTAGGTCATATCACTAGGTGAAATAGGACGTTTTCCAATAATGAATCATGCATGTCAAAGAATGATTAAAACTGCTATGTAATATTTGAAATTATTAAAAAAATATGTAAATATAAAATTTAAATATTTTACTTGATACTACTAGAGAACTATGACCAATTTATTGATAACCATCTAATCTAATAATAAAGGAAAATTAACCAATATATTGTACTAACCAAATATGGCGGAATGAATCAGCTAGAATCTGAAGCAAATATATATGATCTTTGATCTTACGCAATCTAAGCAAATAATTCAAAAATTGCAAACTAACCTTCCGGATTGAAATAAGGACATCACGAATGGCCCCAACACTATCAATCTTTGGCGACGAGCAAAGAAATGAAGCATTTGAAAGTAAAGTATAACAATACTGCTCAAGCTGCACGTTAGATATCTGTACAGGAACCCAATACTCAATCAACTTAGAGGAGTCAGGCTTGCATCTGTTTGCATTATGACTTGACACTTTCTCCTTCGGTTGAACAACAGTTTTACCATCAAGAAGAGCAGGAATATTTTTGTTTTCCACAGTGCTATCCTGAAATCCCAGTAGAATTAAATAGGCAACAACACACATTTGAGTTTAGGAATAAGGCCAAACCTATACATCAAAAGAAACAAACCTTAAGGTGTCCAGTTCCACTTGCGTGGTCGCTCTTATCCTTCTGCTGCATGGTTGCCTCAATGTCATCTATGCCCTGAAGCCAATGAAAAGGTACAAAGAAATAAGAGACTTACCACAAATGAACATAGATAAATGTACATGGATACACGTGGCTAATTTTGATTTAAGGGAACAGATTCTATGCCTGGGCACCAGAGGATTGTTGATTACTTATTAACCAGCAATCTATCATTAGTGATGCGGCCCCCGTATTAACTTGTTTGAGAATCATAGCATTGTAAGCCCGTTTGTAACAAATTTTAAGTAAATTGAGAGAGGGGGAAGGGGGGACGATGTGGATAAAATAAATCCAACCAACCTCAGTTGCACATGGGTCACGTGACTCCTTAACTGTAGGATTATAATCCAACCTGCAAAGTAAAGAACCAATCACTTAGACCTGAAAACGCTTAATACGTCAAAGCGCCAATAGATCATCAGGAACAGATCAACAGATAAAGGGTAAATGGTATTATTCCTAGCAAAATATTTCGTCCATATATTTACATTTTTATATTTTTGTATGTAAATATAGTAAATGAGTAGCTCTGGCCTTGAAAAGTTACAAAAATTGGCTAACACATGCCAAAATTATCCAACTTGAAAAGCATTTTTGTAATTCATTGCATAATTGAATCTGCAAGTCTTTTTTTGCCTAGGTTCATTATAATATGCGTGTGTGTGCGCACGCGCATGAGGACCTAACCATACCGAGTCGACTTTAAGGATCAAATACTTTGCTATATTTATTGATGATTGAAGTTATTGGTTTTAAACGAATGGAGAAGAGAAATAATAAGAGCTAGATAACTATTGATAAAAACTTGATAATAGCATGATACGAAAGACTAAATACTAATCCTTACTTATAGGGATAGATAGACTTAGTCCTAAATAAATAAGGAAATCAGGAATCAAATAACAACAGCAACAACAAGTGATATGGAAACTAATCCTAAGAGATAAACTAAGATGCTATAACATATTTTCTTATATTCTAACACTCCCTCACAAACTAGAGCTTACTAAGCTTTAAGTTTGTTGCAAATATACCCTTAGAAAAAGAAAATATAGTGCCTAACATAATCAAACCCAGAAGGATATTTTGGGTAAACCAACAAAGTGACTATTCCCATTGTTTTTACCTAGGCTACTTGGGTGACTGAAAAATTACTTTGGGAGCTTGGATTTGTGGAGGCAACACAAATGACACTCATTGGTGATAATCAATCTGCACTAAGCACATAAGATATATTGTCATTTTATTAGAGAGAAGACTTCATTTGAAAACATCATCACTAGCTTTCTTTAATTAAGTGATCAATTTACAGATGTTATCTCCAAGTCTTCAAGGGATCTTCATATAAATTACCTATGTAACAAACTTGGTGCATATGATTCATCTGTCATCTATATGCTCTAGCTTGAGGGAGAGTGGTAGAGATAATGGATATTCTATGGGATTGCCATGGTAGTAAGAGCATCCATAATGGAGCTCCCATTTAGGTGCTTCAACGGGTCCCGTATGTACAACAACAACAACCAAGCCTTATCCCACTAAGTGGGGTCGGCTACATGGATCAAATTACGCCAAATTTGGATCCAACTCATTAACCTCTAAGTCCTTTCTAATGGTTTCTCTAATAGTTTTCCTAGGTCTTCCTCTACCTCTTTTAACATGACTCTCCTCCATTTGATCTACTCTTCTTACAATGGCATCTACGTGCTTTCTCTCTACATGCCCAAACCATCTAAGCCTATTTTCTACCAACTTTTCTACTATAGGTGCTACCCCCACTCTCTCTAATGGTGTCATTCCTAATCCTATCATGTCTAGTCTTACCACTCATCCAGCGCAACATCCTCATCTCTGCTACACTTATTGAGTCTCGTGTTGACTCTTAACCGCCCAACACTCCGTATCATACAACGTCGGTCTAACTGTTGTCCGATAGAACTTTCCTTTCAACTTAAGTGGTACTTTCTTATCGCACAAAACACCTGAGGCTCTTCTTCATTTCAACCACCCAGCTTGAATACGATGGCTTACATCTGTTTCTATTTCTCCGTCATTTTGTACTATAGACCCAAGATATTCAAACCGTGTAACTTGGGGTATGGTATGATCTCCAACTTTCACCTCCAAGGTAACCCTACTTCTCCTTTTACTGAAGTTACATACCATATACTCCGTCTTGCTTCTACTCAAGCGGAAACCATACGCTTTTAAGGCTTGCCTCCGTCTCGAGCCTCTCGTTCAATTCCTCCCTCGACTCCCCAAGCAAGACTACATCATCTGCAAAAAGCATACATCTCGATGCTAACTCTTGGATGAGTTCCGTCAATACGTCCAAAACTAAAGTAAAAAGATAAGGACTTAGAGTTAAACCTTGGTGCAATCATATTGTTATGGGGAAATCTTCAGTAGCCCCATCCTGCGTTCTCACACTAGTCGAAGCTCCCTCGTACATATCCTTGATAGCTCTAATATAGGCAATCCTAACCCCTTTCTTCTCCAGGGCTTTCCACAAAATCTCTCTAGGAACTCTATCATACGCCTTCTCCAAATCAATGAAAATTAAGTGTAAGTCTTTTTTATCCGTCCGATATCGTTCCATCACGCGTCGAAGTAAGCGATCTACTTACACATCACTCATTTTATAATAAATATTTAATAAGCACCCAGTCTCTCCAACCCATCACCTCAAAAAATTATTCAATTAGCAAGTGATAACTGAAGAGTTTAAATGCACCCTAAGGTGCATGTTGCTAAAATATTCCATAAAAAGTAGTTGGTGTATTTCGGCAAGTCATATATATATGCTTCCTCTTTTTTTCTCTTTCTCAACTTTGTAATCAAATATAGTATTAGCAAGGACTTTGCAATCAATAGAGTTGCAGATGACTTGTGCAAAAGGAGAAATAACTTTCATATTAGCTCGCAAGAATATACAATAGGCCGACACCATCCAAACTAACATGTTTGAGTAAAAAATCATCAAAAAGGACAAAAGGTGGTTAATATGATATATCAAGCAGCATGTGTGATATGAATGATTCAATAGAACTTTGTAACATGACCATGAATTTGAATATTAAATAAAGACAGAAATATGTATATGAGCTATATAGTCACAAAAAAAATAAAAAATCAGACGATTTGATATAGAGGAAGGGAACATTAAAGCCAAACCTCATAAAAATAAATAAAGCAACAGAACACACCAAAAAAAATGAACAGTGAATGAATTAGAACTCTTATGTCGCTATATTTGATACTGTTTACTGCCATTTAAAAACAAGTACCTTATTCGTTTGGAACATGACTCGTTGCCATCTAGTTTTGAAGGGAGAGCATCAGGGATCAAGTTGCTGCTGTCTCCTTTAGATAATGAGGAAGGAATATTTGAATCCATGTCCACTGTGATTGCCTTTCTCTTAGAAGGTGCTAATTTTTCACCCCCACCAAGACCAGCATTGTTACTGACCAAGTCATCATCAACTAATACAGAATCTCCTGACACTAATGTTGGTAATGTCTCCTCTCCGCAGCAATCAGGCTGTACTCTTCTGGGTACCACACTAGTCTCATAAGTTGGGGTGTTAGATGGTATAAATGAACCGGGAGTCACACAATTTTCTGCTAGATCTGTCATAGGTCCACTCAACCTAGAGTCAACTCTGGTCTCTTTTGCTTTGGCATCTTCAGATGTCAGTGTACCATTCTTTGAGACTTCTTTATTATCTGAACAACTTCCTTTAGATAACTCATCAATCTTGCCTACAATACGGTTTTCACCTTTGCTTTGGCACTTTGGTTCGTCGGTCCTAGAGTCAACTCTGGTTTCTTTTGCTTTCGCATCTTCGAATGGAAGTGTACCATTCTTTGAGACTTCTTCATTGTCTGAACAACTTCCTTTAGACAACTCATCAATCTTGGCTCCACTACTATTGTCACCTTTGCTTTGGCACCTTTTATCACCAATCCTAGAGTCAACTGTGGTCTCTTTTGCTGTGGCATCTTCCGATGGCAGTGTACCGTTCTTTGATACTTCTTTGTTATCTGAACAACTTCCTTTAGATAACTCGTCAATCTTAGCTCCACTACTGTTGCCACCTTCTTGATTTGACTTGCTAATATTATCAGAATTCCCAAGACAATCTGAAAATCAAGCAATCAAAAAATGGATAATTTAAATAATAGCCAACAATAATTAGCATGCCTTACTCGAAAAAAAAATGTCCACTTCTAAAAAATTTGATATGTAAATAAAAACAACCCAGCCAGCGATTAGGAGAAACCCCTGCTACTACTAGCTTCATTTAACTACTTTCTTCTAACATGACAATGCACATAACGTTAACCATCAAATTAACATCGCTTTGTATTACATTTGGATAAGTGACCAAACTCGTGCCTGAGTGAACAAGAAGAAAGTTGGCAAAAAAGAATGACATCATACAAAACACCGAAGTACCTTTCTTTGGTTGTATAAAGAGAGACCGATACGTCAGGGCGGTCATTTTCTTTATTTTCACCTGGGAACTTTCCCCATTGTGTTCCTCGTTTTCATTCACTTCCTTGGCTTCAAATGTCAATTGTTTCACACTCTTCTCTTTTTGTAGCTTCTGTCTAGAAATTGAACCAAGAGACCCTGCACTTTTAGAATCTGAAGGACCGGAAAAAGAATGATTCCTAGTTTTGCCAGATCTCGTCAAAGGACTTGGCGTTTTCATTTTCTCGACCCTTACAGACTTCCTTCTGGATTCAGGAGCTGGCAGTGTTCCCTTCTCAACTTGCTCAGACTTCTGAGTACTAGAAGAGGTTGCAATTATCTTCGATGGTTTTTCTCTAGCAGACTTTCTAATACCAGCTGTATCTGATACATTGGGATGTGCTTTGACTTTTGCTTTCTCGCTACTTCGGGTCACCCTCCCATTATTATTTTCTTCATCCTTAGCCTTTTGACTAGAACGAGTACTTTTTACCATTGGCTTAAATAAAAAAATTGACTTTTGAAATCTACAAAATAATAAATTTGATCAGTATAAAGACAACAAAAACCAACATACAATACGCAGATATCATTTTGCGTGTAGAAAACTTCATCAAGATTAAGTATACACCATAGTACCAACTACAAAAGAATGTGTACCATATATAATCAATGCAATCAAAACACTAATCACTACTCAGTGAGATATCGTAACAAACAATAAACTGATAACAATAATAACAATATTTGCCACCGGTAAAAGAATATTTTAATTTGGTTTTCCTCAATATTTTCTCAAGTTACTCAAGGGGAGGACATCAGTCTTAAAAACAAACACAACAAACATAAATGAACAAGTGTACATCTCCAAAGAATATATCAATCTCCATAACAAAAAAAAACTCCAACCTAATTACATGAATCCTTCAAGCACAGATCAAAAGCAAATAATAAATTCTAGGTTTGGTTCCACTTTTGGAAGAGCAAAAATTGATTCTAGAGGTGTAGAATTGATTTTAACATGTTTGGCTTCATTAGAGTATAATTTATTCTACCTCCATAATTGATTTTATTTGAAGCTAAAATAAATCAGTTTACCTTCAACTCAATTTTACATAATCAATTCATCCAAAACTAAATTTTCTCACTGCATAACCAAACATACACAAAGTAAAAACAAAAATTAGAGCATTGTGAATGCAAGAATAGTGATGGCATTAACATACACATTATATTGAAACACAAGGTTAAATATATTTTTAGTCACTAAAAAACTACCGTATTTTGTTTTTAGTCCTTGAATCCACTCTTTAGTCCCGCAAAATACAATTTGCATGACCAAAAAGTGGATACAGAGACTAAAAAACGTAATTCTAGATATTCACCGGCACTAAAAACATATTTATCATACAATTGGTTCACATCGTCTCATAGCAAAATTAGCATCATCAACAATAATATTTCATAGTTCATAGAAATTCCAAAAATAATGCTTCAAATAGCATCACATAAACAAAGCGGTGAATGTATGCAGAAAAATTGATGGATTTCGATTCAATCTATCAATGTAATTTCGAAGCAAAACGAATACGGAAACAGCGATGAAACCTAACCCTAAATCAGTGATAGAAGAAATCAGAGAAGCGTTAACCTTATAGAGAGAGAAAGCATAATGAACAAGTAGTTTTACAGAGAGATAGAGAGAGAAGAAGAAAAACCTGAATCGACAATCACTGCATGGATTGTAACAGAATCGGAATCGGAAATCTGACAGACGAAGAACAATTCATTCAGGGTCGGTTTTAGTATCAGAGAGTTAGTGTTATATTTTCATTGAGAAAAGGGTTAAATACTCATTAAGATAATAAAGTATTTCCAAATCATATATTACCATTGATATAAAAAGAAAATTATATATTTGAAATTATATATTTTACTAAAATAATCTTAACTTGTTTTTGTACGAAGTAAATTCTTACCGGTGTATTTTAGAAACTAATATAATAAAGTGATATTATGGTGGGAGGTTTTTTATTCAACCGACGTCTAGGTTGGGATGATGTGATACAAGCACGATAACTCACTTTAACTATTTATTCATTTTCGTTTAAGAGAGAGATAATGGAAGAAAAACAAAGAAATTAAAAAATGTTTGCCTTAGACACCGTAGAGGTGTACACCAACACTATATTATCTAATTGATCAAGAGGAGGAATTGAAATCTACATCTTCAAGTAGTTGATATTGTAGCATCGAAATTGGTCAGTCAATCAACACATTTGTGGTATTCTCTTAAGATATGAGGAAAAAATACCACACGAGGAAGAAAAGAGAGCTCCCTAATAAGATAAGTAAAGTTCTATGAGGTGAAAGTCATTTTGTTTTGTATCAATGAGTGATGGATTTACTTAAAATCCAATCCAGTTTCAAAACACTTATTAACTTGTTTAGCAAGAAATCATATCAAATTATTGTGATCTATTGTACATATTATTTAATACAAAGCTAGGTTTTAGGCATGATCATAGTTACTTTGATCTATTTTGCATCTTAGTTGTAATGGAAAAGTCTATGATGAAACTAACTTTGTTAATAAGTTTATTTAACCCTGCATAAATCAAAATGTACTTTAGTCACCAAGAAATTTACTTAACCATGAAGAAATCAAAAACTAAACTTAACCACCAATTAAACTTAATCATGAAGTAACTTAACCATGAAGGAAACCTGACTACGAAGGTTACTTGGTCGTGAAAGGAAACTCTGTCATAAAGCTTTTCACTTAGAAAATATCATAGAGGATGGGTACAAGGCAATTCACTAAGCGAATTGAGACAAAGATTAAAGTATAGCAACATAGAACCATTCGCTACAACGAATTGCAATTCGCCTATCGAATTTTGACGGTCTAGCGACCGACATAGATAACCTGACAAAGATTTTAAAGTGAAGAACACAATTTACCCAACGAGGATGTGACGTTTGAATCTATTCAAATATGCAAAGACAAAATTTTAATCATATCACGAAACCCACATGAAGTTTGATACGATTAAAAAAACACTAATACGTATCAACTGGGTCAAAGTCATATACAAAAGGCTTAGTTGAATTGATTCAAACTTCAAGGAAAGTTTTGAATCGTATCAAAAATCATCCAAAGACCAATGAAACCCGAGACAAGGAATAATACAATTCAAAAATGTTTGGTAACACTCTAAATCGTGAATCAAACACCCACAAAAACATAATTTAAGAAAAAACTTGACTCCAAAGAAACTCCTAAACACACTACTAATGTTTGTTAACATAGGACATTGTTGTGGAGGGCTAGAGATAATATATATATATATATATATATATATATATATATATATATATATATATATATATGGTGGTTTGACCAGGGTACTCCCATGATTAAGTTAAAACATAAACATCATAAAAACCTAAAACTAAATGATCGAAGGAGAAATTACACAATTAACCCTAAAGTCATTTATAATCAAACAATTTTTCCATACTTAAAATTTTATTAATTGTTGAACGACACTGATATCACGCGAATCCACATAAATACAATAAACTCTAAAATGACGCCGTTGTCGCTGACGTGTATTTAGATATTAGAACATCACAATAATTAAATTATTGCGAGAGTTTGTACATTTTGTTTATATTATATATAATACGTGTTTGCATCTTAACTCATTAGCTATTTCCATTTCAGATTCTCCATTACGAGAAATAAATCATGAATGGTCGTGGTTACAACAACTTATATACCCAAGATTTGAACCAAAATGAAGAAAAATATTATGAGTATCATTCATACCAACAATACAATCATCGTCCTCTTGAGGACAATAAACTTTCAATAATAAAAGATACGTTAAACCGCTTTATGCAAACCTATGTAATGAACATGCAAATAACCCATGAAAGAATAAGTAACATGACATGTCAAATGACACATACGGTCAAGCAACTGACTGGAGCATAAAAAAACCTGAACATTCAAAGTAATACTTAAATCAATCCTGCCAAAGTACATAATGTTATAAGTAGTCTATTTGAGGTTTGATTTTTTATTTTTGCAAAATCTTACAAACTTCATTTTAAGGCTTATACTCCTTCCACCTATTTATCACCTTTGTTAATATCAATAAGTTGCTTCAACGTAGTAAAACGTGTAGTGTTTCTTTTCATTCCTTATTTGGATATGTTTATGCACATACACATATCATCGCATGTTAAAAAACTAATAACTTTAATATAATGATCAATTTATGATTGTATTATTTTTATCATTATTAAAGGTTAATAGTGTTTTTTACTCCTGTAATATATGTCATTTTCGGTTTTCACTTCTGTACAATTTTCGGTTTGATTTGCACCCTTGTAAAAAAAAATTGCGGAAAACTCCCCTCCCCTATCAAACTCACCAAATTCGCCTATGTGGCGCTGACTTGGTTTTTTTTTAATTTTATTTCTTTTGTTGGCCACATCAGAAAATTAATTTTTAAAAATCTAAAAAATAATTTAAATTCATTTATATTAATTTAAAAATAAAAAATAATTAAGAAATTTTCAAAATTAAATTTTGAAAATAAAAAAATTGTAAAAATTAGAAAAAAATTATGGAAATTTTTTTATTACCAATTTTTTTTTGTAAAAAAATATGATTTATTTCCAATATTTTAATTTCGAAAAAGATTTTATAAAATTTTTGGGAAAAAATCTGAATTTTCAATTTTTTTTTCGAGTTATTAAAAATTTAAACTTTTTCCATAAATTATTTTTTGTACAAAAAACTTTTTTCGAATAAAAATCTGACCTTTTTTTCAACTTTTGAAATTTTGTTTTTATTTTGAAAATTAAATTTCAGATTATATTTTTCGAAAAAAAAAATCTTTATTTTTCCTGATTTTTTTAATTTTTCAAAAAGAAAAAAATTGGTAATAAAAAAAATTTCAAGAATTTTTTAAATTTTTTTGGAGTAAAATAAATTTTTTCTTTAATTTTAGTTTTTTTTATTTAAAAAATTCCAGAACTTTTGAAAAAAAAAATTGACCTTTTTTTAAAATTTTATATTTTTTTATTTTGAAAATTAAATTACAGAATTTTTTAAAATCTTTTTAATTTCGAAAAAAAAATCTTATAGTTTTTTTTCTGGTTTTTTTTTAAATTTTTAAAAGTTTTGGTTATAAAATTTTTTTCGTAAATGAATTTATATTATTTTTGGGATTTTTTATTTTCAAATTAATATAAATGAATATATATTTATTTTTAAAAAAAATCAAATTTTTACGATTTAAAATTTTTAAAAATTAATTTTTAGATTTTTTTAAATTAACATAAATTCATTTTTAATTTTTTTTTAAAAAAAGGTACAAATGACATGTGTACCCTTAAAAAAATAAAAAATATTATACAGTTAGCGTTCCACACAGTGTATCGCGTCAGCAAATATGCACGGTCATATGGAGGAGGGGGGTTTTCCGGAGTTTTTTTTTACAATGGTGCAAATCAAACCGAAAATTTTACAAGGGTGAAAATCGAAAATGACATATATTGCAGGGGTAAAAAGCATTATTAACCCAATTATTAATTATAAATATTATTCAAAATATATTATTATATAACATAAAATAAAATAAATGACAATAAAACATAATAGTTTCGTTTGAATTTTAAGTGATTAGTTTGGAATTGTGTCAAACTGGAATTTGAACCAATTGAGGTCGAGTTTGGTTGGCATGGTTCAATTTGTAAGCGAACATCAAAAACAAAACCAAATCAATGCAATTGGTTTGATTTGGATGGTTAGGTTCATGTGAACATTGGTTTGATTTTTACGCTCATTCATATACGGTTGCATCCTACAAAAACCTAACACTTCACTTTTGTCCAAGTTTTAAAAATATATCATTTCTTTTAGAGAAGTTTTAAAAATATCTCATGTTCAACCCTTTTGCGTCCATATTATATTCAAGAAATATCAAAGACATATTAAAATTGTGTTTATTAGTGACAAAAATGAAACAAAAAACTTTTTTTTAACTTTTTTGTTTTATTTTGATTTCTCTTTATATTTTTTTAACGTCACTTAGTCAAATTAGCGACTCGGTTTAATATTGTAAAAATTAGTCAAATTAGCGACTCGGTTTAATATTGTAAAAAATTAAATAAGAATTTTCTATTCGTTGAGAACTAGTTTGATCAATACACATCTTGTCATGAACCAAAATGTGTACTCGCTCCAAAAAATATATTAATATTTCTTCTATTTCAAAATATATGTCACTTCATACCTGTCATTTCACAATATTGACTGTTAATATATTTAATTATCTATGATAAAAAGGCTTAATAAGTCATTTGGTCCCTCAATTAATTTCCAATTTTCATTTTGGTCCAATCACTAATAAAACTCATGTTTTGGTCCCTCAAGTTCGCCTTCGTCGGTCAAATAAATCCTTGACCGTTAAGTTTAACCTCAAATATCTATGGTGGACCAACTTTAAGAGTGGTCCACCATAGATTATATTAATTTTTTTAATTTAAACCGTTTAATCTTTTTTTATAAAAAGAGGACCGTTATATCATGCATCTATACTGTATCTTATGGTGAACCAACAAATCAAGCTTTATTTTCCATTCTTCATCTTCTTTCTTCCCCTCGTTCATCACCTTCATAAAAAAACTCCTTAAAAATTCCAGAAAACACAACCAACATAAATTTGTCTCTTTTAAATCCATTCATCTCTTCTTTCTCTCGTAACCATTTCCTTTCTCTCTCTTTTCATCTTCCAATTTTCCCTCTTCATTTTCATAAAGATCATCTCCCTTAGTAGTAAAGGATCGCTTGAAACACCAACGCATCACCAAACTTCTTCTACACTTTTCTTTTATTATTTCATGCTCATTAAACAGAATAAAACATAACCATATTACACTCTAACTTATAATATTCTTCTACGTAAAAAATCTACACATACAAATATCTCGTATTGCTATTTTCTCTTTCTCTTTGCTTTATTTTGTTTATCCTCCTCCTCTCTAACGTAAAACATCAAACAAATAAAAAGGATAAATCTTTGTATAGAAGAAAAAACTGTTGTTACATTTGATGAGAAATTTGGGAGAGAGTATTGATAATCTTTAAAATGATGATGAGGAAGAATAGAGTGATGAAGAATTAGAAAAACTCGAAGGATATGAAGCATATTCAAAGTATTATAGTCGTTGTAGTATAGTGGTAAGTAAGAAGAAGAAAAAATATATTCAGTGTATTATAAGAAAGAGACAGTTGTGTGGCCGGATGCGGTAATCAAGAAACAGTTGATCATCTCTTTTTAGGTTGCGGCTGGTCTAACACGGTTTGGTCTCATGTGTGGAATTGGCTGGGTATATCGTCGGTTGGTGCTGGTGTGCCTCGAGACCATTTTGTTCAGTTTTCTAATATGCTGGGTATGCCGCGATTTACTCACTCATTCTTACAGGTTGTTTGGTTTGCTTCTCTTTGGGTAATTTAGAAGGAGCGGAACAACCGTGTTTTTCAAACTATAGCTTCTGATCCTTCACTACTCATCGAGAAAGTTAAATTAAATTCATCTTTGTAGTTGAAATGTAAACGGGCATCGTTTAGCTCTTTTTGTTATCATGACTGGTGGAAACACCCACTTCTGTGTATAGGCGTCTGCATGTAATTAATTTTCCTTTTTTTTTTATGGTGCGATCTGTTTATTGGCACCTTTGACATTGTAACTGTTTTCCGGTGTTCTCTTCCAACACGCCTTGTGCAGGGGAAATTACCGTTGTTTCTAATATATTTCATTTTGGCTTGTTAAAAAAAAATACATGCCTCAGATTATAAAACTTCCTTATCCATGTGAACAAATCTAAGTCATAAATAACATAATACGTTCACGCATTTCACTTTTTTTTTGGGTTAAGTAGCCTAGTGACATTCACGCATTTCACTTTTCCTCAACATTTCCTACAACTAACACATTTAAATACATTTTAATTCAATTCCCAATTTATCTCAAGAATTATTATCTAGGATGCATCACTCAAACACAAGGTAGGATGCATGAGACACTATCACGTGAACACATTCACATAAGCGCCCCATTGATATTCTCCCAAACATATAGACGCGTGATTCATCACAATGCAACACTCAATACGTTTGCTCTACCCGTTCAATTTTTTTCTTTTCTTTTTTGAACAAGCTAGAATAAATTAGATTAACCAACTAAGTCTGGAGGAAATGAAAAATCACAAACTACTTTACATATCAATGAACATGACCAACACACCCACATCAGATGAAAATCACCTATGTTTAGTCCATATGTGAATAATTAAGACGGAGCATTAACAATTTAATGGACATGGCACTTAAACTTGTCTCACAAGTCACAACCCCACCATAATATTAGTTGGAGTTGACTTAATAATCTTCAACTCATTGCTCCCATCGGTCCTAAATATAATTAACAATTTGGTCAATAAATCATGATGATTGATATTTGAACTATCAGAACATGTTAACATTTTAAGACAATAGTATAAAAATACATATAAGTTAAGTGTTAATTTAATTATAAGAAAAATAAAAAATTATTATTAAATTCAGTAACGTATAAATATATGGTATAAAACTATTTTTGAGTTGTAAAAATAACTTTTATGATAAAAATTGATGTATCTAGTTTAGTTTTTTTTTGGACCAAATACATAAATTTTTATTTACATAAATGTCTTTCATAATTAATATCGAGGGGAGTAATAGCTAGCCAAAAGCTAATGCCCCTATAAAAGCTCATTGAGCCTCTTCTTTCTTCTCCACACAAAAGACACAACACTACCACACATATAGCATCCTTATTATTATTATCTGGTAAGTAACTTAAAGTAACCACTTGTGGTAATTTTTCGGACACATATATGCTGTACATGATTTAAAGTTCATATATAGATTAATTATATGTATCATGATCTCTCCTTCAGCTCACTCTCTCTTACTTTAAGTAGTTTAGATTATTTTGTTTTGGTTTATAGTTATAGGACATTCTCTTTAAAATGAGCTTATAGTTGTTCATTTATAGACATCTCTATAGGGAATAGATAAATAAGAAAAAGGAACTAAGAAAATTGAGACGCACAAGCTGATTTCAACTTATATATTGAGAAGTTGTGAAAAAGACTCGCAGATGCTGTTTTTCATAAGTGATTTTTTAAAACTTCATCTATATTAACTCTTTCATCTTATTTGTATGGATTATTCAACGATTAATCACTTATTTAAATAATCACTTTCAAGGTTTTTTTACCTCATTTTTTTAACCTTTTGAAAATATTAGAACCTTGAAAATATAAGATTTTAATTCACTTTTATTTGATCGATTTTTCTATGGACTTTTTTTATCCCTAAATCATCATTATTTGTCAAATTTAATTCTCCACTATTTTTAAGTGGGTCGATCTCTAACCTTTTTCCTTTATTTAGAGAGATCTTTACCCTTTTAGAATGAATTTTTCTTCTTCTAATGTTTGTGAGTTTATATCAGTTGATAGAGACATTACATAATATATGTCGGAGTTGGAGTTCGAACTACGAACACCTACTTATTCATCTTAAAAGATCAACTTTTAGGGTATGTTTGGATGGAGGGTAAGTGGGGGGAGGGTTTGATTTTCGTTTTTAAATTATGGAATGTTTTTTAAAAAATTAAAATAATAACATGATAAACAATCATATAATACTTCAATCACACTTAATTTATTTTAAAAAAACATGTTATATAATTTGTAGTTTAAAAAAGAAAAATAAACCCTCCACTCCCTTCCCCTCCTAAACCCTCAATTCAAACACACCCTTAACCCATTAGGTTATTTGACAAAAAAAAATGAACATTTTTTCCGTATATATTCTCCACATAACAACATATAAACTAAAATTGACGTATCTAATATCTAAGTTTAACAAAATATAAACAAAAATGTCCATAAATCCTAGAACAATTGGCAAAATTTTTGAAATTGTTAGACTGATGATTATGATCGGAGTTGGAACCTCAATTTCATGATAATACACTACCCTTAATGATTATGCAATTAAATTTTACTAGGGGTAGTTTTGGTAATGAATTGAAGTTTTAAGTGAGACTAATAAGAGAAAATGTGAACAACTAATTATCTTAATAAGTGTCCAAACGATTAATTTTTTTTATTTTTTTTTATATTTTATTATGGAGAGAGATATAGGAAAATAATTGTTAGTACCAATTGGAAACGTTATGAAGCAGTCACATAGACACATACCGTATGAATACTCAGTTCATGTCTCTTTTTAACATTTTTCTAATTTCTTTGCAAAATAAACCCAGCTACCAAATTAACTAGAGGCAAGAAGAGAGAAGGTTGTATCAATATTGTTGTCCAAAATGAAGCTTCTTGCGATTGCACTTGCACTGTTGGTGCTAGCAAGCTCATGTATGGCAATCAATAAAAGAAATTTCGTGTATGAAAACCAGAAACAGGAGCAAGGCACTGAAAGAGATCATGAACTTGTTGACCCGAATAATCGCCATCAGATCCCAATCACTCCACCTCGGAAGGACTTCGGTAATCCCGATGGATCTAACCATTTTGGTGTCACTGATGATAATGATCATCATTACATCCCTCGCAAAGATTATGGCACGCATCCTGGCAATGCGTGAATTGGTCTACGAGAAAAAGGATATATATGTATGCAATAAGTTGTAAGTTACTTTGTTCTGCATGGCTAATGAGGTCAGTGTAGTACCATGAACATGTATGTTTTCACTTAAATCAATAAATTCTAGAGTTGGATCAAGTGAGATATAAATCACTATCTTATTTATCCACAACAGATTTAACCTAAACAATGTGTAAAACGTTATTCATAGACCATTGTGGTTTATTGATATAAAGCGTTATTAATTTATCGAGTTTGGATCTACCCGAAGGAGCTAGACTTCTCCTAAAAGACCAATGTTCAAATTCTAACTAGACTTGAAGATATATTCATATTTAGTGTCTAATAGCGTTTCAAATAGTAAAACGAAACAATGTGTAATGATTTGCACTACATAAAAATCTAACTAAAACATTGGAAGCAAATTTTATCTACCTTCATTTCAATGCTCAAGAGTCAAGACCACACATTACAAGGTACATGCCAATAATCATCCTACAAAGTCAAGATGTCTAAGTTGAACTTCTTGTTGGTGTTGCACACCTTCAACACCATGCCTAAGTTCCAATGTCAATGAAACAGATCCAATCCAAGTGATCTCACAACATCATGTCCACTATGTCTATATGGCAAAAAATCCATAAGTGTTCCATCCATTCTTGAACTCATTCCACATTCCAATTTGTACCTCTTCTCTCTACTCCATTGTTCTGCCTCATTTAACTCATTTTCCTCTGCATTTGCATCTATAGATGAACCAAGTTCCATACATTGAATTTGATTTTCAGGTATTGAATGCATAACAAACTTATTCAATGCCTTATCCATTCTAGGCTGGCTGCATGAACCCACTTCAGTACCATAAGTTCTCTCATTTGAACTGGAATTCTCACTGGTACCTGCTGTTTTTTTGTCAAGCATGTGTACTTCTTCAACCATAGGCTTCCATACGCGAACTCGAGCATTAATAAACCAATTTGATACCTACATTAATCGGATATAGTTTACACCATAATAAATAATTAAGTGTATTATAGGAAAACAACAAATAATATCATCACAAGTAACAAAACCTATTGATTTTCTTAGTATGTACTAAAAACCTTAAAACAACATTTTAAAAGGAATGGAATTAGTAATTTACCAATACATTATCAAAAACTTCTATGGATTTACCAATTCCGGTAATTTTTGGAAGTCGAAAATTCTAAGTATTTGACCATTGTTATGGACAACTTAAGAGCCAACAGCATGACCGAATGTCTCAATTATACAATTTCAATCAAACAAATAATAGTGAATTCAAAGGAGTAGTAACCTACCTGGTTTCGCGAAAGACCTGTCTGAGTAGCCAACACGTGTTTATCAGTGTCTGAAGGGTAACTGAAAACAAATTCAGCACCGAAAAATATCATAATTCAAACTCAATTTCTTCCTTAACAAATAACACAGAAAAGCTTCATGTAGTTAAAAATTAATAGCAACAGAGAGACAAACGTACGGATGAAGAAAATGTTCAAACAACCAAGCTCTAAGAATCGCCACTGCACGTTCCGGAAAGCCTCTCTGAGGCTTCCAAACATGCTGTTGTTGTGGATCATGAAAACTTGATGGAACCTTTTCAGGTTTATTCTTTTGTAGGCTTTGATCCATGCATCTTAAGCTTGCTACATTATTAGTGTCAACTAGTTTAGTACTATTCGTTGCGGTTGGTATTGACAAATCATTTCGCAGGACTTCGCTTATATGGTGGAGCTGATTTGAAATAGCATTGTTTAGGCACTTGAAGTGTTTTGATACCGTCTTCAAAGCCAGACTGATGTAAGGAGTAGCTGAATTAAGACCTGCTACTGATTCAAAGGATGAAAAAACCATTTGCATTTGTTGATGGTACTGCTTGTATCGCCTGTTAACCTGTTACACATATCCCGGCAAAACAGTGTCAAAACCAATCTTTGAAGACAATTACAAAAAAAAAAATGATAACTATCATTAGCATAATCACAAGAATCAAATAAAATTAGGTTCAAACCAATAAAATTACTTTGATTTTACATGAAAAATTCATGACACCAAGTTTCAAAGCAAATAAGAGTAGTAGCATGCCTATTAAAGTGATGCTGATAACATGATATATTCTTATGATATGTTAGACCATTTCGGGCTCCAATTCCATGTTGGATTTTCAGCATAGACCCAATTACTAGGGTTTTAGCAGATTTGGCTTTAATAGTCAAAGCCTGGAGGTCCATGGTACAAATTTTTTAACTATATGAATTTCACCCCACCTTGCATATATTGTTGCTCTCCTTAAACTGTTGACGAAAACAGACTTCTCCATGAATTAATCGACGAGGGGACTTTATATTTCAATAAATATATGCACTAACAGTGTATACAAATTTTATGTATGTATCTGAACATATTATACCATATAATTATTTGTAAAAATATGATTAGATGCATGTGACACTATCTTACACTCCAATTGTGATATGAAGTAAAATGATGAAAATGTATGTCACCTAGATGGACCTTTCAAATGACAACCTTTCCCCCATTTATAGGCTTCAAGAGGTTCTATGTACATCAAGATAGAATTCTACACATTTCAAGATATATTTTTACACAATTGTCTCAAGTATATGCAAGGATATAATTTTGTTTCCTCATGCTCTCTAGAGAATGAGACATAACCAATTTATTTATCTTTGCAACTTAACCTTTTCAGAAATTAAAACTTGCTACCTTTTGCAGTGCACACAACAACATAAAAGCATTTGGCCTTTTACTTACAAGTTACTGTAAAGTATAGTTTCTGAGACAGACATTAATCAATGCAAAATAAATAGTCATAGAAGCAAATCATCAAACTAGTATTTATATAGAAAGTAGTAAGAAAATCAACCTCTTCTTGCATGAACATAAGCTTTGCTTTATTCTGCTGATAATCTGGCCGCAAAGAAACACCTAAGCTATGGAACATTGATGATGAAGAACATGAATAATTACTCCGTTTAGAAGCAATCTCAGTTTCTGAAACATCACATGTTGTCACCAATTTTGGAGAGCAAAACCCATCTAACAAATTTTGTGCAACATTTAAGAATCTTGAACTCTTAAGAATAGTAGCATAACCAGTAAAAGGGCCAAGTGGACCCAGATTTCCATAACTAGTACTAGCAGGACTCTTTGAATTAGGTATTGTTCCAACCACCAAGTCTTGATGTGATTTTCCACAATCTCTAGAAATGATGGAAGGCTTCAAATGCTTCATACTTTGAAATTCGTCTGTTGAAGAAGTCCCCTCATCAAAATGTGAAACATAAGACTTGTTTTGTGTAATATTATTAGATGAAAGTGATAATGATAAGCTTTGTGGTTTTGGTTGAAGTTGAAGCTCAGAAGCACTTCCTAAACAAATTCCTTGACCATTATGATGCATAAGTGCTGCCATTTCTGACTCTGACCTATTGGAAGTGATAGACTTGACAACATCCTGCAAAGAATTATTCTGATTCTGATGCATCAAACCTAATTGCTTTTCAGCACCGTATACATAAGAAAGAGAATTATTTGCATTGTTTAATAGCCAATATTGATCAGTGAGTTGATGTGGAGCAGGAACACTGTTTCTCCAATTTCCAAAATCACTCAGTTCAGAGTAGTACTGTTGTTTTTGTTGAGGAGGATGAGGTAATGAACCATAATGTTGTTGATGATAATGTTGCATCATTAACCTACTTGGTTCTGAAGCTGCACCTAGTTCTTGATATTCCAAAGGATTTGAAGTAGTAGTAGTTAAGAAGTTGAGCATTTCTGTTGATGAATAAACTTGTTCATCAAGCTTATAATTTGCATTTCTAATGTTTCTAACTTGAACAAGATCCTGCATCTTAAACTTAGGTTGTTAATGTAATGAGTAATGATAACTATGTACTGTTGTAGACTAGATTATTAATATAGATATCTTGAAAATGATGGGAACTGTTGCAGAATCTTGATTTATTTATCACGCTGAATTGCAGGCTTTATGCTATGCATTCCAAGTTCCAACCCAACAAGTCTACAACATCAAAGACTTGCTATCCTGCAAAGAACATATCCAACAATAACATCCCCTTATATATGCATGTTTATTTAAGTTTAAGTTTATTAATTAAGGGGAAAATTTATAAAATAAAAAATAAAATCCCTACTATATATGATTTAAGAATATATCCTCTAAAAAAAATGATTTAAGAATATACATATTTAAATAATACAATATTTTAAAATTGCACTACAGAAAATGACAGAAAGATCTAGAGAGAAACATGTGAGAAAAGTTAATATAAAATAACAAATATTAGAAAAGAGATATATACATATTGCATATTAATTAAAATAGTTTAAGGCCCTAATTCCATCTTAGGAAAAAATTAAAAGTATAGGGCTTGAAGCTAGCTAGGTAAGTAAAGAGACCTTGAAAGCTTTACTAGTACAACATGTTTAGAAATAAAAAGAATCAACAACCCTAGCAAGGGCCAAGAAAATTAAAGAAACAAAACGTGAAGTTGTTTATTTTTCAAGTTTCTATAGGTGTAGAGTGTAGTAGACAGCTGAAACATGTGATTGTGAGTGATCTTAGAAACTAGAAAGAGAGAAAGAAAGGAGTTAGCAGGCTAGGGTTACCTGTACTGTAGCTTTGTGTATTGAGATGCTTGCACACCAAACCCAGTAGGAGAGTTCGTAAATATGAATATGATGAGTAGTTTTTAAGAAGCTAGCTACATACACTATACAATCATTTATTATGATACATCTACTCATAAATCATAAATAAATAATTTACTAACGTAAAATGAGGAGCAAAATAAGCTGTGTACTTCCTCAACAATATTCAACGCTTGTGTTGTGTGGTTGAGGGCCCTCCTATTCCACCTTCCATATTTTTCTTGTCTGTCTTTTTATTACTTTTTGAAATTCTGTCCCTCCTCTATAATCTTATGTAGTTTATATTATTTTTGTTAAATGAATAATTTTATTGTTAAAAATGGTGAAATTATATATTCGATGTTGTTTAATGTTCGTAAAAAAAAAATAGTTTTGTAACATACACAAATTTATTTTCATCATCAGATCAATAAATCTCATCATATTAGAGATTTATTGATCGAGTAAAAAACAATCCTATAAACACATTGTAAGGCTTATATCTTCGACCAATTTGACCTGTAAATTCTTTTTTTCTAGTTCAACATAGTCATCAAAACCATTTTGAAAGGAATTAATGTAATTAACATTTTATAATATTGTGAATAACTTTAAAATCTAATTAGTTTTATAGATCCATGGGTCAAGCTATAGTACTCTTGTTAAAGAACAAAAAACAAAAAGTTGTTTTTTTTTTCTAAAAAAATAAGTTTATAGCATATCTTTACTTAGAAAGTGTTTAAAACAATATAATATATGTTAAATAAGGTCCGAAGATTAACCAACAATACGATCATCTTAACTAGATTATAGACAATCTCATTTGTTTATCTTTTGATAAAGTAAACACTAAAGCTTCTATAAATGTGAAAACTATCGACCGACTTCTTATAATCACGTTCAAATTTGACTGGTCCCAAATTCAATTCATGTAAATAATTTAGAGTTGAGAGTAAGCCAGAATCTTCGCCAATATATACTTCACACAAAAGAATAGAGCATTATGTCTTAGCCAACACAAAAATACCATGTTTGTCTTTAATGCAAACACCCATACTAAGTTTTGATTGGGATGAAAATGAGGATCTTTATTACATTTCACATGACCCATGTCGGTTTTTCCACAAAAGTACCATGTAGGTCTTTAATGCAAACAATCATACCTAGTTTTTGATTGGTTCGAAAATGAGACATCTATGTTACATTTCACATGATCCGTGTCGATTTTTCCAGTGAGGCATCAATATTACATTTCACATTACCTGTTTTCCATTTTTCTAATGTTAACATCGATGCTCTATACATGTTCTATCAAAAACAACACGTGTATCATTTAAAATATCATAAACCAAAAAGAAATAAGTACAAAGAAGAAAAAGAGAATTAGGCCAAAACCTTTTTAAAAACTATTAAACTTAAAATTAGGTAATCCCAACCCATTTTTAAAGTACTCTCCCTGAAAAATTCACACCCGTTGATGTTGAAATGAGTAAGTTTTTAAACTTTTAAAGTACACTCAGTTTGTTAGCATTTTAATTTTCATTGAACTTTTGGAGCCACTCCCTCTATTGCATTTATAAATTTTCGTTTTAATATGTTAAATTGAAATTTTATTATTACTTGTTTTTTTTTAAGAAATTAGTTAGTACTACCTCCGTCCTTAATTATAAGACCTTTTTGATATTTTTTTTTCTTTTTTATAAGACCCATTTGGTATATTCAAGTACATTAATTATTTTTTTACTAACATACCCTTATTTATTTTGCATCTTTTTCTTTAATCAACAATAAATATTATGTTAAAAACATAAATTAACTCTCTCTTAAGGATAAAATTGTAAAAACAATAGTAATTATATACAAATTTAATACTACAATCAGCTTTCTTAATCTCTATATTTAGAAACGGAGGTAGTATATAATATACAAATTTAATACTACAATCAACTTTTTTAATCTCTATAATTTTAGTAAAAGGCTCCTATATTTAGCAACGGAGGTAGTAAATAATAAAAAAAATGTTTGCTTTAAAGAAAATGCTAACTTTGAACTAAAATACATGTACTTTTTTTAGGGAACTAAAATAAATGTACTTATAAATTATTATAAGTACTATATATAAAGGAAACTATCCATTTCAGCACACTTTTGGGTTGAACTTTATTTTCACAAATATCCTTAATTTTAAATACAAGTAACACATGTAACAAATAGATAAAAATAAATTTAAATATTAAAATAAATGTAACAAACACGATATGAGTATATGTATATCTTTTTTTTTCTTTATCATTTAAAAAATATAACAAACTAGATGTGTATATTTATACTTACTTTTTCTTTATCCCAATTATACCTTTAAACAACTTTTTCTATAATAAAGATTGTAGTTCGTGTCATTAAAAAAACAACAAACATTTATATTTTTAATCAAAATCAAAATTTCATAAAAAAGATACTATTTGTAATTTTTAAACGTTAGCGCAATAAAAATAGCAGAATTTCCGTCTTTTTTTGCTTGTATTCATAATGATTGTTATATTCAATTTTATAAGCAGTCAAAATTAGCTTCAGATACAGTTTGATATCATCCCTTCCACTAAAATAACGAACCTAACAACTAAAACTTAAAACGGTCCTTCATTTTCCCGTAGTAATTAGAGGGAATTATCAATTTTGTCCACACTCACATACATAATTATTTGTTCACTTTTTTCATAATAATTTTTTTATTATTTGTTCTTTTTTTGCAAGTGCAGCTTTATTACGGGGACAAGAAATAAAATTTGATATTTTTTTTAAGACAAAAATACTTACCTCTTCGACTTATAAATTAAGTCCAACGAATTAATTATCAAATCAAGAACCATATCATCTTTTTCTAAAAAAAAAAAAACCATATCATCTTCATAAATGGATAAGTAATTAAGGGAAACTTGTCAACTGACCAAACTGAATTTTTTGTCTTTTATAACAACAATATCACCCGAAGAGATATCTAACCAACACCGAACACGATGCCACCAAGGAGCAAATAAATTACAACAAAAGATTAAGTGTTCAACAATCTCCTATGATCTGCATCCTAGAAGACAAACATTGTCGCTAACCTAAACAACACCATGGCGCATCGATTGTCTTTTGTAGGCAAATTGTTACGGAATAAGCGTCAAACTAATAAGGAAAATTTTAGAGGAACCTGCTTAAGCCAAATATCATCTTTCGGCCCCTGAGCCAAATGATCTTCTGCAACCATAAACAAATGATATACACCACTATCATAGTAACCCTTAATGGGATCAAAACAATGTTATGAAGCAAAAAATAACATTTCTAAAGACTATTGTCCTCCTAGACGAACAACCTCCACCTCCAAGCACCTCCCCTCTCATTCCATCCTTTTTTTGCAAGAACCTCTAATTCCATCCTAACCGACACATATCTGTCACCGAGCACCAAGGATTATCGGTGAACTCAAATGATCTGCTGAACCTAACACCAAGGATTTAGGGAAATGATTTTTTTTTTTGCTTGAATAAGCGTTCTTTAAAATAACATTCGTTTTGGTTTGAGCCGTGTTTCTTTTAGTCCTTGGCAACATATTAACATTTGAATTTGGTCTTTATTATTGTGTTTGTCCCTGCAAAATTATCAATTTTTATTTTTGGTTTTTTATTATTTTGTTTTAGTCTTTAAAAAAATTGTTTACATGGAGATTGATACTTGTAATATATAGAATATTTTATTTTGATTTTTTTAAATAAAAGCTAAAATAAATATTATAAATACTAATTTTAATTTAAATATTGTAGGCACTAAATAAAATGTACACCAAGGATCAAAAGCAGAAGTGATATATTTGCGATGACTAAAACTATTTATTTAGACTAGGAAAAAGATAGTGTATTTTTATGGATCATAAGAGTATTTAATACAAAAAAGAAGAAGGTATGTTTAAACTTTGAAAAATATTAATGAATGTCTAAAACTTATTTGAGAAATCTATGAAAAAAATATAATTTATATAAAAAAAGTATTTATTACATGGACGAAAAGAACAAATTATATTTTCTAGAAGAAAACATCTTTTATTAAACTTTTAATTAATGTTTTTTGATCGCTCGTTAGCCAGATTTTTTTAAACATAATTTATATAATAATGGAAGAACCTTTTTAATTATGATTTATTTAAAATCAAGACACATAAATAAACTATTTATTTCAATCTTCGATGATATAAATCAAAAGAGTAAAAACTCAATTTAATCTCTCATAATTTTTTCAGAGTACAGTACTCTTTATTTCACCATAATAGAAGAATTAATTTGTGCAAGAATTGAATCGGAAGATAATTTGAAGAATAAAATGATATGCATTTAAATGAAAATGAGAGCACGAATCAGGAATCATGATGTTGGGCTAGGAGGCAACTGGAGACTACGTCACCTGCATATTGTACGCTGTTGTTTTCAGTGGAAAAGAAGGAAACAGTATGACACTTTTGGGAGTTCCAACCAAACAGTTTTGTTTCAGCATATCTTTTGCTTAAACACCATTTACCCATAAATTCAAAAGCTGATCACACTAAATTCCTGGCCTATATCATTATTGTCTTTCCTCATTAGTCATCACTAATCATAATATATCCTTCATTATTTGAATTTTGAACCATATCTATTCTATAGGACTGGGAGTGAGAGTACTACCCTACATCATGTCTATCTACAATCTTGGAATTGTCACTGCCAGTGCCAGTTATTGATACTACTAGTACTAAGTTTTTTTTTTTGTATTTTGTTGAAGGATAGTAGTACTTTAAAGAAATTTTTGTCTCAAAGTTTTAACCATTTATTATATAAGGAGCATTATTAGGTATTGTAGTACATGGAGCATAGATGAAAAAGTTCAACAAAAAAATGTGTAATATTTTAATAAGAATTATTCTTTCAATTTTGAAATAGGTTAATTAATAAGAATAAGAAGTGGTGTTACATAATTTGCAAAAACATGAGTCTTGAGACATGACTCAGTAAAGTGTGTATACGTGCTCATATATCCATCAAATCGTCAGTGATGATAATAATTGTGGGTATTATATTGTGGGATCACTGTGTCTATGTTGCTTAAACTACATTTGAGATTTTTTCTATTTTGAGGCAATTTCATAGGTGATGTTGCACGCAATATGCATTAAAGATGCCAAAAATGATTTAACGTAACCTATACTATACCCATCCATCCATCGCCACCCTCATCCTAGAGAGTAATCATGCCATGCTTGTCCCTTCAAAATCTAACTATTTTTTTTTCTTTAAAAAAAAAAAAAAAACTAACACACCTTCCGTCCTTATTGAAAAAAAAAACTATTTTTTGTTCTTGAAATTAAAAATATTTAACAATTTTTAACTGTATTAAATGTAAAATATTTTTTGAATCAATGGTAGATATTCTACGTGAAAGATTCAAAGTTTAAATCTCAATTTATATATATATATATATATATATATATATATATATATATATATTTATATCTATACCTTATTTATTATGAAAAGGAACAATATGAATAAATAAGTCGGCGGATTTTAAAACATTTAATATAAAATATTCACATAATAAAATTAAATTCATTTGAGTATTAATTATTAGAGGGACTAAATAGTTTATTTGATCTTAAAATCTCATGTTCAATTCTCTCTAATACTAATTTAGTTTTAAAAAAATTCTTTCTAATGATAAATGATAAAATTTAGAGGGGGTAGGATAAAAATAGTGGTGTTAGTGTTATTTGAATGTCAAATACATATACTATATCATAGATATTTATGGATATTTCTCATGATTTATCTTCAATAACTTTGCATTTTTCGTGTGAATGGAATACCATTTACGTGCAACTGCAAAAGATGGCTTGCATATATTTAAAAATGCGCACAAAATTAAAAAGATATTGTATTTTGCATTAAAATTTTAATATCAAAATAATATATTCCAAAGAAAAATACCAGAAGAAAGTGCATATAATTTAGGATAACTCTAAATTAAATTAAGAGAGGTGATGGTACCACGTCACATCAATACATAAATCCTACTTACACTGTATTTTAGGTTCCTACAGTACTTGCTGTTGAGGCACCATCAAACCATTCGGTTTCAGGCTCTTGCTGTCTGGAACTGCAACTGTGTGAGTTAAACTTAAAACAGTGACAGTGTAGTAATTAACACTGATCAGTGCTTGTCACCATCAAATGTCAATCCTTCTATTCTTTTATCATCATCACTCTACCTTACCTTTTTTAATCTTTCTTTTTGCCACTTGAGTTTCTATGTATTTACGCCAGTGTCCCTACTACCATTTTTTGAAATTTAATTGAAAAAATGTTCGAAGTGCTGCACTTATTAAAGAAACAAATATATTAAGAAGAAGAGGAGGAGAAAAAAAATCCGATGGTAATAAAATAGATATGCAAGGTTAATTTTGTCAAAAAAAAAAAGACATGCCAAGGTTAATGGTTTGATTTTTGAAAAAATGATCAAATTGTTAAAACTAAAAAAAATGAGAAAGATATTCACTGGATCACCTAAAATATTGCTTCACTTTAAATATTTAAAGTTAAAAATAGCAGACGGAACCAACTTGATTTATGAAAGTACAATTAAAGGATTTAAATTATACGATTCTTTATGAAATTAAAATGAAACCAACATATTAATTAACAGGCCAAAACAATAATTTAGTCTAATTTCTCTCTTCTCTAATACCATGTGATATTTTTGGATTGGATAGTATGAAACCGTAAACCACTTCAAAATCTCATGTTTTTTTATATTATATAATTCAAAACAAAGCACGTGAGAAGTATGGAGGGTCGAAAAAGAAACTCCCTGCAAGGAATTGTTGTGTTGAAGCCCACTAAGAACGATGTGGTGGTAACAATTGAGAAACCAAAGAAAGCAAGACTATTACTTTTTTGACTAATGGGCCTTCTAAATTTTTCAAAATTTTCCTTGTGTAATTTGAATTTTAAAATTCAAATTTATGTTTTACTAATTCGAATTATATAATCAAAATTATGCTTATGTATAATCAGAAATCAGAATCTCTCATTTTCAACCGTTTTAAATTTTTCTTTTAATAACAACCAAAAAACAAAGTGAAAAAAATGATAAAACCTGTAAAATAAAATAATAATAATACCAACAATTTTTTTTAAAAATCAAATAAAACTAATTCAAATTTTTTCGGAATTTTATGAGAATATAAAAAATTAAAAAAATAAATGAAAAATGGGTCTAAACGATGAAATTTTGGATTTTGAGTGGTGGAGTCCCGTAAGAAGTTCCTTCTAAGGGAGACACGATCCTTCATATTTTTTTCCTGGTTTTATGAGGAAGTTTCGGAACAATCCGATCAAGTAGCCTGAAAACCCGAATTTTTACTAAGAACAACTAACAATGACCCAAAATAGAAGGATGAGAGTTGGGGAGATTAATACTGTCCTTAAATTGGTTATCCATGTTGCAAACAAACTAAAATTTTGTGCTAATACAATCCGGCTTATATAATACGAAATGTTTTTCCACTGAAAATGGTGTTTAGGGGGGATTTCGGATTATATAATCCGAAAAATCAAGTAGCGCACCCTCTTTTTTAAGGTTTTCGGATTACATAATCCGAAAAAATTCGAGTTGGTGAAGAACTCAGTTTTTCACCCTATAACAAAGGAAAAACTGAATTCGGATTTCAAAATCCGAATTACACAGACATTTTCAAAAAATTTATAGAACGCACGAAAAAACAGCAAAATGAAAAAAGTAATAGTCAAAGAACAATTGTCCAGCCCAAGAAGTGGACTAAATGTCTCTTCTTTGTTCATTTGTTGCATTTCTTATTTAAAAAAACTTCTGTTGTTTCCTTTTTTGTGTCAAATGCTAATATATTATTATATGTATACTGTTAATGTTATAGAGGATAGAACCATCGACCTTTTTTAAAATAAAACTAATGAAAATGACACTCAGAATGAGTGAGAGTGTTAGTTTATTGATTGTCGTGATTTTGTAGGAAATCATTTTGGTGATTTTTCATTGAATTCTAGCGAATTTCGATACATATGTACATTTGTACAAATTTTAGATACTTCTACTAATTTGATTCAATACAACTTCAATATCCACCTTTATGTCTAATGTGGGTCTAGGGATGTCTAACTTTAATATGACTCTTGTACCAAGTTAAAAGAGCTCAAATCTAACTCTATGTGCGCTTCCTCCTCTTAACGTGGTTCCACGCTCATAGCTACCACAGATAGTCAATCACACTACAATTGTCAAGTTTCGTTGAGTTTTGGCTGATTTTAGCATCCCCTCGACCTTCTTGGACCTCGTTGAATTGGAAAAGATTCAAACAACTTACATTTTGTTGTATTTACACTCTCTCGGAGAACTCATCGAACCCTAAATTTGACTGGCAGTCGATTTTATATAAGTATGTATGTTTGTACGCAAAGATTAATTTTTTTTTTTTGAATAAGCCAAATTATCCATCTCAAATTGGTACATGTGAGAATCAAACTTAAGACTTTTAAAAGAGCACGCTATAAAGTTTCAAATCAACACAACTAGCTTAGACCAACCTAATTGAGTTTATATAAAGATTAAATTTGATACATTGTCAATATAAAATCTTTATACGATTGAAAAATCACAATACTTTTATGTGTACCTATAAAATTAATACATGGTTATAAAGTCAAATATTTTTCAGAATAGAAGAACTCACATTCGATAATTTGATAGCTATATGATTAATTGACATCGTTAAACTTATGATCGATGATTCAAATGTAAGTATTACATCCAAGGTTGTACATAGAAGAGTAGTAGAAGTTAATGTTATTTTCTTGGTTTCACTTTTATGTATGTAGTTGTAATTAAAAAATATATTGTATGAATCACTTTTGAGTAATATTTACATTTGTCTAGTTAAGTGCATTACTGGTTGTGGTAGTGGTCATAGTGGTGGCTGTATAATATTGGTAGTGGTTGTAGTGGTAAAATAGAAAATTTGGTAATGATATTAAATTTTGAGATTGTAGTTAATTTTATAGAAAGGTTTGGTGTTTGAATGAAACATGATAATTGATTGGTAGATATCATTTTTGTTTTTGTTTTGAAGGAACGCAGATATCAAACTTGATTTTTGTTCTTCTGATATCAACGAAAATAGAAAATGACAATGCATAATATATGTAAAGTTTGGGGTTCAAACAAAATAAAAATTCGAAGGTTTATATACCACATAAAACTTAAATAGACTGAAGTCTTTAAACACAATATTTGGACACACAGATATAAATACATATAATTTAATTGCCTAAAAATTACTCATTTATATTTGATCCTATTCTTTTCCATTTTTGTGAGTGTGTCTAAAATTCTTGTGACCACACAAGAGATTCACAAATACTACAAGAGGGTCCGCCGCAGACATACTCGAAGCCGAAGATCCATAGACAGAAAAATTGGCTCTATCAAATAGAGTAAAGTGTTCACCTAGAGAACTAAGGTTTTAACCTTGAAAGTGTTCACGTATAGTATCACGTAATGCACGAATGGAATTACATTAGGTTGAGAAAAGAATGAGAGAAAACAAAAAAAAGTATTGTTTGAGCCAATTAAGCCATAGACCATGTAACTGGCACCACACCATATTCAGTATTTAACCCTAATGCATTCCACACAGCTACAGATCCATCCACAATATTGTTACGACAAGGTGGTTGCCATGCATGCTCTTCATCACAACCATTCACCGAATCACATTCATCCACCACTTTCGCCGTCACACTCCTCCCATTCCTTGCCGTGATTCTAACCATTTGTCCACATCTTGAACCTCCCTTATACCACCCAGTGGACAACGCGACAATATTTTCCTCATTGTTCTGGTATTTCCCGTAGCACTCCGACGGACCTCCTCCGTCTCCACCCTCACTGAAATCATTCCACGTGAGTAATGCTTGTGTGGAGGATGAAACTCGTGGAGAGCATTGGTATTGAGGGTGTGATTGGCCGTTGCATTGAAGGTTACCGGAGGATTGGCAGTTGCCACCGGCCTGGGGTGGATTAATGGTTCTTCTACTGCAGATGTGGGTCCCAATATCTGGATCGTCGTTACATCTACCGTTGATGCAGATGAGTTGACCATAACAGTCGTTGAGATCGTTGCATCCTCCGTTGCATGAGGAAATTGCGTTGGTGAAGAAAGAAAGGTTTGTAATGTTGAAAAGGAAAATGGAAGCTAGAATAACAAGATTTGATATGAGAGTCATTGAGAGTATAGTAGAGACTGAGAGAGTGTGTGATTTTTTTAATGCTTGCACTATGATTTTGGCATAGGGCAATTTCTTATCCTTATATAGAGTTTGAAAACCTGAGCTGTACCCATTTTGAATAGTTGAGAGAGAACCATTAGATGGTGAAGGAAATTTTTGTACTTCATATGAATTTAATTAATCTATAAATATAAGAATGATCTTTTGGAAAATTTGTTGGTTTTATGATTGATTGACATTCTGAAAATCACGATCGAATGGTTCAAATGTAAGTATACATCCTAGATTGCATAGAAGAGAGTGGTACAACATAATGTTATTTTCTTGGTTTGACTTTTATTACATAATTGTATGAGTCACTTATGAGTGATGCTCATTATTATAGACCAAGTTTTTAGGTTTAAGCACATTCTGGTAGTGGTAGACCGGTAGTGATCATAGTGGTGGTGGTATAATACTTGTAGTGGTTGTAGACTTTTTGTTGGATAGTGTGGTTGTAGACTTGTAAAAGTGGTGCTAGTGGTAAAAGTAGAAAATTTGAAAAAAAAACATATATTTTTTTTTATAAGCAAGGAGAGATGCAAAATCGACATCCCAATTAGGTTGACATCCGAGAAACCTCCTTCTATGCCGGTAAACTCTAGAAATATTTGATTAAAATTTATTCTAAGTATAAAGAGAGAGTACATGCGTTAAGAAGCAACATCGACATCTCAACTAGATTTGCACTCCGAGAAACCTCCATCCTATGCCGGCAAACTCTAGAAATATTTGATTAAAATTTGTTCTAAGTATAAGTTTTTTCATATCACTAGATATATTTATTGTTTATATTTTAAATAAGCTCTTAATTATACTTCATTCATAATGAAATAAATAAAAATATAGTTGAAAGGTCAATGTTGTTAAAAATTTAATCCAAATAAATCATTAAAATCGCTGTTAATTTTATTTTATTTTTGAAAGAATCGTTGTTAATTTTTTCTACGGAAAAATTCATAATTAATTTATGTTTTGTTAATAAATTCTAACTTTTTTTTTGAAATAGACTCTTATAATATTAAAAAGCTTTTTTGTAAAATTTGATTTAAAAATTTGGATTCTACGTATGAGTTTACTTAAAATGAGAGACCAAAAGTTAAGATGAAAAATGTTTGGAGACTAAAAGTTGAGAATTTTTTTTAGAGGGACTAAAACGAAAAGTTGTATATTTATAGGGACAAAAAACATATTTAATCCAAGAATTTAATAGCTAAAATTTATTCAATGAATAAGCGAAGAATCGATGTTCAAATCTCCCAATATCCCTGTCAACTGAACTATGTTTAACGTTTTTTCAATCATGTTTTATCTTTACTAGGGACTAAAAAAACACCAAGTTACATTTATTTCACACGGTATTTTTTTAGAACAAGAAATTGAAAACCATATACTTTAGTATTTGCTATAGTGTATTTGCTTCTTTTCTTTTCTACAGTGTATTTGCTTCTTTTTTCGAATTAAATAGGGAAAAATTAATTAGTGGTTTTTTTTTTCTTTCTTTCTGACTCCAGTAAAATTAATTAGTTAACGATAACATATATTTGGATAAGTGAGATTGCACTTGTGTGATATAAGTCACTTGACATTGATCAATTCAAATGTGACGGTAACAATACAATTGTTTTAAGCATAACGATATGCAAATGAGAAAGAAAATAGTTGAATTAATTTATATGTCACAATTGAATTGACAAATGTTAATGACATTCCCGTCTTAATAGTACACAAATGGAGACCCATATATTCAAGATGACCATGATTTCCTTTTCAAAAATGCATCTTGGTACGACATTTTTGCATGCACACACGAATCATTCAACACCGTTGGATGCTTTCTATTTCCTTTAACTAATTCAATTTCTCTCTCTCATATTTTGTTTTGTATGTGCATGATTTCCGTTATTACCGTGTTGTGTGCTTTCGTGTCATGCTATATAACACATCTCTTTTCTTTTATTTATATTTGAGACTTGAAACGAATATTTGACTACTTAGGTACCTCTTTTTGGCATATCCATTTCAAATATATCTCTTATATTCTATTTTACAAAGTTGATTTTGTTTATAAAAATAATAATTTTTAAAAGATTAATTGCAAATCAAATCACACCATTATATCACATTTTATATTAATTTCTAAAAAAACAAAATTCTCATTTCAAAATATCTATAAAATGAAATGCGATTAAACATAGTTGAAGTCATAAAGTACCTCCTCTTTATTTAATTAAAAATAAAAAGTAGATATAAAAGAATGTTCACTCATAGTGAGCATTCCCCTCATCTACATTACACTTACAATAGAAAAACAAAGGACCAACGAAATGACGAAACAACACACACAAGCTTAATTTTACCTTATGCAAATTAAGCTTAGTCTTATTAATTATATTAGCCATTGCATGCTCCATATACTTGATTATTCTTTCAAGCCATAGTCCATGTAACTGGTACTACACCATCATCGGTATTTAACCCTAATGCATTCCACACAGCTACAGATCCATCCACAATATTGTTACGACAAGGTGGCTGACCTGCATGCTCCGCATCACAACCATTCACTGAATCACACTGGTCCACCACTTTCGCCGTCACACTCCTCCCGTTCCTCGCCGTAATTTTAATAAGTTTTCCACACCTTGAACCTCCACTGTACCATCCAGTCGACAATGCCACCACTCTTTCTGAGTTGCTGTGGAATTTCTCATCGCACTGAGAAGCACCTCCTCCGTCTCCTCCTGTTAAAGATAGTTTGAGATTTGTTAATTTTTTTTTTAATCAGCTAATATTATTCAAGACGAGTTGTAAAAAAAACCGTACCGTTTGTGGATAAAAACGAAAAATTAGTTGAATATTGTTTAAGGTAGTTGAAAGTTAGTTATTTATGATCACTTGATAGTTGGTTATATATCTTACCTTCGCTAAAATCGTTCAAAGTGAGTAATGCTTGTGTGCCGGAGGATACATAGGTTGGAGAACACCTATATTGAGGGTATGATTTTCCGTCGCACTGTAAGTTGCCGGAGGATTGACAAGTCCCACCACCCCCGCTTGGTGGTGGTGGTGAAGGTGATGGTTGGGAGCAGATGCGGGTCCCAACTTTGGGGTCATCGTTGCATTTGCCATTGATGCAAATGAGTTGACCAGCGCAGTCGTTGAGAGTTCTACAAGGTCCATTGCATGAGGAAATAGCATTTGTGAGGAATGGACTGTTTATGATGTTAAAAAGGAAAATGGAAGCTAAAAAAACAAGATTTGATATCTGAGCCATTGAGATTAGAATAGAGAGTGAGTAGTTTCTGTGTGCTTTAGCCTTGAAGTGTTACTTGGATATATATGGCAATTGCATGTCCATATATATAGAGTCCTAAATGGTGTATTGTACCCACCATGGAGTTATTATACCTAACTTAAATACAAATTGAACATCTAATCCAATTTTGAAGATTGGAACAAATTGCAAGTTTGACTAGTTTTTGCGAGTCTTTTAGTTATACTTATCCATTTCAAGCCATAATTTTACAAAAGATAATTTTATATGGGAGAAATAAATTATAAATTGTTTTTTAATAAAAGTTATTCATTACGAGATGGAAAAGATAAACTAAAATAATTAGAAGAAAATTGAGTAATAAATAGTAAAAAGTATTATTAAAAACAAGCATTAATGGTTCGTTGATATTTTAAAGTCATTTATATTTTGAGACAATTAATATTTTTTATGCAAAGTTAGTACAATTGGGAATGGAGGAGTATTGAATTATAGAAGCTAAAATAAAGTATAAGAGAACTATAGATTTCTATTCAAATTTATGATAAAATTAGTGTATAACTTATTTAATATATAAAAAAAAAATTCTCTTCTCCACCCTATAAAATTTGCTCGCGTCCTGCAGCCATGTTAATTTTACCCCTGCGACTTTAAGTGACGCAGCGCACCTTAAGTGACGCAGTGCAACTTAAGTGACGCTGCGCACCTTAACTAGCGTGGCGCAAGTTAAGTAACGCAGGGTTACTGTTTTCGTACAAAACCCATCAGTCCAAACTCCAAGCACCATTTTCTTTCCCTCTACCCTCAAAAACCCAAAAAATGCGATTTTTTGGGTCAAAATCCTCATCCCAAATCATTGCAAATTGTCAGGAAGCAAGTTTATACGCTCATCAAGCACCAAATATCAGGTATTGTATCATCAAAACTCATCTCATTTTGCTGGTTTTTGTGGTAGGTTCGTCTGGTTTTCGTAGGCACTAGGCTAGGCGCGCAAGTTAAGTGGCGCAGGTAGTAAGTGTGCGCAGGTTAAGTGGCGCAAGGGTTAATGGGCTGCGCCACTTAAGTGGCGCCCCGGTGCACAGTCCTGTTTTTCGAATTTTTTGCCACTTTTGTTCTTGGTTAGCTTGTTCCACAAGTAATTTATTTTTTCTTCCTTTGTTTTTTTATTCAATAGATATATAGGGAGATGGTTGACAATGTCGCGGATGATGACGTTGAACCGAAATCGGCCAAAAATGAAGGTTCCGGTGAAGGTTCCGACGATGTCAAACCAACTGTTAATTTGAAACCGTTTAAAGCCCAAATTCCAATGCAAGCTCGAATTGGTAAAATTGTAGAACCTAAACCGGTACCTATCGGTGTTATTTGTAAAGCTCGCGACACCGCCTCATTTTTTTACAACAAATGCAAGATGGAGAGAGCGAGAAGAGTTACTTACTTGGGTTCGTGGACAAGGGGTAAAGGCCGAATTTGGTGTTTGTATAGATAAATTCGTTTTAAAAAGGCCGTACTTGACGATGAAATGTGAAAGGAGTGGGATATACAAGCCACCTAAGACAAGGAAGAAACCGAACCTTGAAAGCATCGGCTCAAGGAAATGTATTTGTCCGTTTAGGTTGAAAGGTTTCTTTGATAAAGATTAAAATGATTGGTGGCTTGGAATGGTTTGTGGAATGCACAACCATGACTTGGAGGAGGAGGATGGAAAGTTACAAGGACACCTAATTGAGGGTAGACTTAGTGCGGAGGAGAAGACAAAAGTTATTGAAATGAGAAAGAGCTTGGCGGTGCCTCAGAATATTCTCACCAATTTGAAGGAAAATAACAACGAAAGTGTGACAGCAATCAAACAAGTGTACAATGTGCGAACAAGATGGCGCAAGGGGGAAAGAGGTGACATGACGAAGTTGCAATTCTTGATTTCGAAGTTGGTGGAGCATAAATACGTCTATTACACAATATGCAATAGTGAGGAAACCACTCTTGAAGACATTTTTTTTGCTCATCCGGATTCAATTAAATTGCTCAACACCTTTCTGACCGTTTTGGTCATGGACTCCACATACAAAACCAACAACCACCGAATGCCGTTGTTTGAGATAGTTGGTTGCACCTCTACAAAAATGACGTATTCCGTTGGTTTCGCTTTTCTTCACTTTGAACTAGAGGATAACTTTGCTTGGGCACTCACTATGGTGAAAGGTCTCTTGTCCTCAAAAGACAACATGCCTAAGGTGATTGTCACCGATAGGGATGGTGCTTTGATGAATGCCGTTGGTACAGTTTTCCCTGAAATATACACTATGCTTTGTTATTTTCATATTGGGAAGAATGTAAGGGCTAAGTGCATCACGGATTGTAGAGTTCACGCAAAGCCTCCTAAGGGTGCAAAAGTTGACAAGGAAGAATTGAAGAAGAACAAGGTGAATAATAGAGAAGTTGTTGAGAAAGTCGTGATCGCTTGGAGAGAGTTGGTCGAATCCCCTACGGAGGAATCATATGCAAGTAATTTATTGAAATTCAAAGAGGTATGCATGCCATTTCCGGAATTCATTAAATATGTCGAAGAAACGGTTTTGAACCTTAAGGAAAAATTTGTGAGGGCATGGACGAATAAAGTCTTGCATTTAGGGTGTAGAACCACCAACATTGTTGAATCGGCTCATGGAGTTTTGAAAAAATATTTGAGGAGTAGCGTGGGTGATTTGGCATCATGTTGGGATGAAATTCACAAGATGTTGGCCGTGCAATTTGGTGAGATACAATGAAGTTTTGGGAGGAACAAAACGGTCTTTAAACACAAATACGCAAAAATCAAGATGATGAAAGAGTTGGAGGGTTATGTTTCTAGAAAAGCATTGAGATTTATCTATGATGAATTGAAACGCTCCAAGACATTCGGCTTTCGTGAGGAAGATTGTGGTTGTGTGCAAAAGACTTCGTACGGGCTACCTTGTGCGTGTATTATTGCCATGAAGATCAAGCAAAAATTGCCTCTTGTCTTGGATGATATATACCCTCATTGGAAAAGGTTGTGTGTACAAGGAGAAAAGATTGATGATGATTTTTCCGTGGTGGAGGAGTGGAATGGCATTCAAGAACTTCTCAAGAAAAGCCCTTACAATATGAAACTCCACATCAAAGAGATGATGCGTCAAATAGCATTTCCGGAAACCATAATTTTGTCTCCGCCTTCGACAAAGGCGGTAACCAAGGGAGCACCTAAAAGGAAGAGGACTACACCCAAAGTGTCATCATCGGGACGAATCCCCTCTATGTGGGAGACCATTGATTCTCAAAATCCAGATAGTCAACCTTCACAACCAAAGAGGTCACTTCCAAAGAGGAAAGATGCACGCCTTGGCACTTACTCCCGCTCACAAGCTTCGTCGTCTACTTCAAAACCGCTTCGGAATATCCCATACATTTCACAAATTCCAAACTTCATGAGACCTTTTGTTGAAGACATTGTGAATGTTAAAGGGGATGGTCATTGTGGATTCCGGGTGATAGCTAGGCACTTGGGGAAGGATGAGGAAGATCATGTTTTGGTTCGGTATGCACTTATTAATGAGTTGAAAAATCACAAGAGTGACTACATGCCGATATATGACACGGAGGAGCGTTATAACAAAATCTTGAATGATTTACACCCTCCAAAATGTACAATTGGTGTTGCGCCGGTAGATAAGTGGATGACCACTCCGGATATGGGTCACATTGTTGCTTCTTGCTACAAAAGACCCGTTGTTCTATTGACTTTGCCCGAAACAACGGGTGGTGTATGTGAGACATATTTCCCAATCCAAAGTGCTCCTCCACTTAATCCACATTCCAACATCATGTGTATTTGCTTAATTCCAGACCACTATCTTCATGTGATTTTGAAGGAAGGTTGTCCGTTACCACTAAGTTGCACGGAGTGGATGAACAACAAGATTGGTGAGGCGGAGAATTGACATTTTGCGTTTTTGGATAGACAAAACGCTTACAATGAACTCATGTCCAAGGAGCCGAAGCCGCCAAAGAAACCAACAAATGAGCACAATCCAATTGTTTGTGATAATACTCCCACCCCGCAAAAAAAGGAACAAGAAATTGAATGGACGAAAGACATGGAAGAAGACGACAATTTAAGAATGTCACTAGACCTCTTAGATAGGTTATTATAGGTTAGGACAGTTATAGGTCGGTCGGTGTTCGTCCTATTTTTTGGTGGTATTACATCCCGACGTATTTTTTGGTGGCCAGTTATGTAATTTGGATATTTGTGGCCAATATGTAACTAATATTATATATATATATATATATATATATTAAATGAAATGAAATGAAATATTTTTTTGGTGGCCGGTTATGTCACACCAATTATTGCTCGCATTACTTACTTTGTCAATAATTATTCAACTACTTATTTTATATCATTTCTCTCATATTTGTTTTTCATTATATTTTTGTGAAGTTTGTGAGGTGAAACATGTCTGAAGATGCACAAACTCCGGTTAAACTTGAAATCCGTTATGTAGATGTGAAAAAGAGGGCTTGGTTCACTGTAAACCCCACCGACAAGTTGGATGAGTTGAAGACAAAGCTTGACGACTTCTTTATCTATATTGGTTCAAATCATAGAACACGTGATGTGATATTAAATGTGTCAGACCTGGACTTGGGGGAGGATAAGGAAGAGGACTTCTGGAAGACCGTGTATCATCCACAACTCCTCAAAGACGATAGCGACGTTGATTTCATGTTTAGTGTAATGGTTGAGAATAATACTTTGTATCTTTTTGTCCGATCCGTTGACGTGTAATCCTTATTTAAGTGTAATAGTGTAATGTTTGACCGTTTATGTGAGATTATGTAATTTTATAAATTTATGGACAAATTTGTGTTATTTGAATGAATGTTTGAATAAATGATGAAAAATGCATGCTTGAATGAATGTATGAAAGAAGGATTGAAAAATCAGGGAAAATAGAGGTTCTGCCTTGTCTGTGCTGTAACCACAGGTTGTGCGCCACTTAACTAGCGCATGTGCTAAATGCTGCGTCAGTTAACGCGCGCAATGTCAGTTAACGCGCGCAGTGTTTTAGCACTTGCGCTAGTTAAGTAGCGCAGCGTGCGTTAACTAGCGCAATATTTTGCACTTGTGCCAGTTAACTAGTGCAGAAACATTTTCGGCATGGCTGCAGGGCGCGAGCAATTTTCGCAGGGTGGAGAACAGAATTAAAAAAAAATCACTGCCAACTATTCCATCAAATAAATCCAACTCGTGCAAATCTATCAAAAAGGGGCCATTCTTGGTGGTGGGAGAGCCGTGAATTGTGTGCGATCTTCGAGAAAGTTTGAAGAAGAAGAAGATATGATTTTTTGGTAATTGGGATTTCGTCGGCGATGTTTGGTACAATATTTTCAAGTAGGTCGGAATGGAGTGATTCTACATGAAATCATTCTCGCTTTTTTTGACCGTTTCTTTTTCTTTCTTCTCTATAAATTTAGAGCACCCGAAAGGGCTAACACTTATTTTGCATATACAACCGTTTGAAAAATTTGCGAGGCTAGAAATAGTATTATCTTCTGCGATAAAATTTCAAAGAAATTGGATGTTGTTGATGCATCGTGGAGATGACTTCTAGATATGAAGAATATTAGTTGTCATTGCCCACTCAGCTGGCTGTTTTTTTAGTTAATCTTGTTTTTAGGTTGAGTCGAGTATTCCTTGCACTTGTTCCAATTTTAAGGGTCAAATATTAGTGTGCTTTTGTCCTTTGTTTTTGAAAAATAATTATTGTTCCGTTAAAAAAATACATGAGCTATTTCCAAACACCCATAGCAAAATTACAGTTAAAGAATACAATTTAGTTAGCCGATTTTTTTAAAGAAAACATTTGTTTTTCAATTTAATAAGAATAATAATACTCTGCTCCTAAATACATGTCGCAGATTTATCATGTGCATTATTAACATAAACTAATTTAACCATATTTGTTTTTACTAATGGGAAATGTTAGCTAGTGTCTCCGGGACACTAGTTAAGGAGACTAATTTAAAAATTTTGCATTAAAAAATGATAAAATATGGAATGTTTCATTTTATTAAAGTTAAAAAGTTAATTGCTTTTAATGAAAAATTTCTATTTTTTATTAATATATAGATACAAATATTAATGTATAAGATACTGTTTGATATTTTTCCATTCATATTTTCAAAATCTCAACTTTTTTATAATAGTCAAAGAAAGAGAGAGTAGACAAGACACAAGAAGATATTAATGATCAACTGCTGACATGTGTGTTAGAAACAGAGAGAGTTGACAAAATGCTTGAAGATAAAACCTCAAAAACCTCAAAAGTTAATGACAGATCCATAATAGAAGCTTAACTAAAGAATGAAAATTTGATTCGCCAATCTTAAGACACCCTAAGTTAGAGGGCATCAACCAAGAAAATACACCCGCCACACCAATCTTAAATAAATTCGGCTGCAATTTGATAACATAGTCTACATTTTTTCTTGAAGGAGATAACATAGTCTATATAAAGAGTAAGACTTACCTTACATCTACATAAATGCAAAATTTCAAACAAAGATAAATCTACATAAATGCCACTTCATAGACCTGCGTTTGATCAGTCAACGGAATATTAGACCCTTGATTTAAAAAATATAGTAGTTCATTTCATCATTTTAGTTTTTGTTAGTATATATGACAAATAGTTTGGAATAATATATAATGTTTTTTAATATGATCAATATATGTAAATGGCCACTTATTTCCTTTTATGAAATGCTTTGATTAGGGAGTTTAATTTGACTATGTTGGAAAAATGATGTTGGAGGTTGAGGGATGAAAGGGAGAGGTTGTGGTATAGGGTTTTAACGACGTGTTATGGAGAGGTAGAAGGTCAGGTTGGGGATGGAGGGTGTAAGGGATCTATATGGTGGAAGATCCTAGTAGGTATTAGGGAAGGAGATAACATTGAGGTTGGTAATTGGTTTAAGGACAACTTACAACGTCGTGTTGGTAATGGGATGTCAACGTCTTTTTGGTGGGATCTCTGGTTTGAAGGCGAGGCTTTAAAAGATAGATTCAGTCGTCTTTTTGAACTAACTGAGAATAAGATGATGTCTGTTGTTGATATGAGTATGTTAGCTGAGAATGCAGTTCTTTGTTGAATACTGTTGTTTTGCAAGATGGTGTGGAGGACAGATGGCACTGGAATTTACATCCAACTCATAATTCTACTGTCAGCAGTGCTTATCAACTCTTATCAACAACAAATACTAACCCTCATACTGTTCCTTTTGATCTAATTTGGCATAAAGTGGTGCCTTTAAAAGTTTGTCTCTTCGCTTGGTGTTTGCTCCAAAATCGTATTTCTACAACAAATAACCTTACTTGGCGCGGTGTGTTTCATAATCTTGATCAGCTTTGTTCGGGTGGTTGTAGCTTGGTTGAAGACGTAGATAATCTATTCCTAAATTGCGGCTCTTTTGGATCTATTTGGCCAATGGTCTCGCATTGGGTAGGCATCAACACCGTTTATCCTGCTCATATTATAGATCACTTACTGCAGTTTCGTCATCTTGGAGGACCGACAAAGAATTATCAAATAACAATGCATTTAATTTGCCTTTCATGTACGTGAGTCATATGGAATGAACGAAATAGAAGATTCTTCAAGCATGAAGAGTTACCTCTAAAGCATCTTCTTGAGAGAGTAAAGCTACTAATGTTCAAGTGGTTAAAGGCAAAATATCCAATTTTTGACTTTGACTACCATTTTTTTTGGCAATACCCTCTTTTGTGTTTGGGAGCAATTTCTTAGCTCTAAGTTCTTCTTTTCATGTTTCTTCATTGTTTGGTTATCTTTAATTTTGTATTATGTTAACTTTTCCTAATTCATTATGGCACACTTTGTACTGATGAATTAGTTTTGTGGCGATATATTTCATTTTAGTTTATTAAAAGAAATGAAATACTTTGATGTTTTTTTTTGAAGTAATGCTTTGATATTGTTAATGCAATAGATTATCCTATTTGATGATGTATAGAAAATATTAGCGAAAACTATTTTGACCGGCATGAAAAAGGCCAAATGCAACGTATATATGATTTAAGTTATAAAAAGCAGAGAGAATTTTTTTTCTTTGAAAAATGATTCAATCTCATGTGACACTCTTTAAAATTGTTGTTTTACTAAATGTGGTTGGGTCTATCGAAAGGGATTAGACATTACAAACCAATGTTAGGATCTCGTTGAGATGACTATCTACATTTAGTACACGACACACTTTGAGTAAGATTACATCTAGTGGAATGTTGTTGTTCATAAAAGTGATCAATGGTAAAATAATTTTGATAAACAATTTTGAGTCTCAAAAAGCTAGACGATTATTATAAAATATTTTTTTATATAATATTAAGTCTTTTATAAGATTTTTTTAAAATACTATAAAAATAAACTTCAAATTATTTATAGTAGAATCAATTTTTGTGAATGAGACAAAATAGAATATATTAACATTCTGAAAAGCACAAGGAGTGCAACATCAGAACACAACAAGTTCATAATAATTACAAGACGCTAACCCCGACGATAGGGAGGAGAAAATTACATGCCAAAACTCAAACAAACTAAAAGATTAACCCACCAATTATGGAAATCAAAGACATATGTGACATTATTTGCCTTCAACCACAAAAAAAAAAAAAAAAGAGTAGCTTGATTCCATCCAAAATATGTTGTATCGATTCCTCCTTATTATTAAAAATTCTATTGTTTCTTTCTTTTTTTTCCATACCAACCAAACACAAGAAAAACAAATTAAATATAAAGTAGATTAATGAGATTTTGAGTTACCACCCATCTATTCAAAATGAATAAAAGGACGAAGAAACAAAGATTTATGCACCATAACACACTCACATGCGCCATGAGCATGGCCTAGGCTCCCCGAGAGTGCATTTTGTAACGCCCTATTTCTATTTAAGCAATAAATCATGCAATTACAATAAATAAATAAGAAATAGTCATCACGTCTTCAAATAAATTACCAAGTAATCAAGCATGAAAATATCTCAACATAAAAATCTCAGCGGAAACTCAAAATACATCTCAATAATAGCCATGTCAACAATCATGAAAATGCAACCAACCATTTGCCAATGCTAGCCCATTCACATACAACCATTTGCCTTTGGATAGGGATGCTCGTTTGTAGAATTACCAAGAGGAAGAATGTGATATGTACTGCTAAGATTTATAAACGAGGGAACATTTAGGAACACTGAAAAGTCATGCCTTTGGAAATTAAAGAACGCTAATTTAAGTCTATGTTTCAATTACCGTTGAGCGAGTAAGAACCTCACGAACCGTCATGTGGATCAGCAGGTGCAACTCGACAGGACGAGGGAATCGACCAATATCTCTGAGAGAGTAAGACCTCGCGTGTAAAGATCATTGTGCGACTAACAGATGCAACTTGACAGCTAATTAGGTTTAACGTCCCAACGAACTCATCACTTAAATAGTCAACTTGAAATACTGAACTTGTCTCTTATTTTATTCCAACAAATAAATAGTGGAGATTCAAAGACTCTTGACCGTCGCCGCTAACATTCTGCAATCAAAACAGGTAAATTTTGCTATGTTTCAAACATATTAAATTGCAAAACTCTAAACATTTATCTCTTCATTTATTTTATTGTTCCCAAATAAGTAACGTGAATTGTTTGGTTGAAACGACAATCTTTGTTGATATGATACCCTACTTACACAAGATAGATCAGCACAACACAAGGCAGAACAATGCACGACAAACTTTTATGGTATTGAATAATTTTTGGTCTTATACAACTTTTTGTGGACAAAAAGCTACTTTTGTATTTTTAGATAACTTGTAAGCGACACAAAAAATTGCGTTGTGGTTTAGTCAGGGACAATAATTTCAGTTTTTGTCATGTCCATTGCCTCCATCCTATATATTAGTAAAAAAAAAAAAAATCATCGGCTCCATCCTATATATTAGTAAAAAAAATCATATTAGTTTATATTTTTTTTGAAGGATAATATTTAATTCTTTTTTGTTTTGAAAGAAGGATCATATTAAATTAGATTATATGAATAGTACACATTGTCAAAATGTGTCTTATAGGATCATATTAGATTAGATTATACGAATAGTACACATTGTCAAAATGTGTCTTATATTTAAAAACGGAAGTATCACAAGAAAATGTATTACATCAAAGTTACATTTTTTTTAATAAACATCAGTTACATAGATACAACAAAAATAATGACATCACGAAATATCAATGGATATTTATAGCTACGAGCAAACAAAAATTATCTACTTACGATAAACCTAAAATTGGTTTATCATTTTATGTGCTTTGATGAATGTTTCTTGCCGTTCAATTTGGCCTTCTTCGCGGAATTCTCGCCTGAAGTTTCGCTTAGCCACATTCATGTATACACTCTCCTTTTTCTTTTGATTTTGTCTTGCTTGTGTTAAGTTGTAAATTGATTTATGGTATGTTTGAAAATCAGGTGGAAAGAAGCTGGTGTGTTTTTTTTTTTTTAGGGAAAGGAAAGAAGCTGGTGTTGTTGGGACAATAGAATATTTAGAAGCGTATATTTGTCTATTTCTTGTGGAACTTGATCAACCAAATTCACACCATATACATGTAACCAACAAAAAAAAAGTTAAAACTATATAGGACACCTCAAATTTTAAGTGAAAATCTCCTTTGAGAGAATAAATACCACAAGACATAATCTAATCAAAAACTTCCACCATTAAAATAATGGATAAAACCATTGTCCTCCTACTATCTTTATAATTGACAAAACATTAAAATCATCAACAATGGTGAAACTAACAACAAAGAAAGCAAATCTCTTTACAAACAAATAAGTATTCCAAAGTGAAACAAAGAGAACATAAAAATATCTAAGTAACTCAATGACAGAAACAACATACTCATATTTTAGCCAAAAATATAAGGCATTTATCGAACACACTTTAGTCACCGAAACCAATTCCTTTTTCTTCTCTCATGCAACTCTCTGTTTCTTGTAAGGTTGTGCCTCTGCTTAATGTTTTCACACGCGTACACACACTTATAACTTAGGATTAATTTCTTTTTATTTACTAGTAACATATCCGTGCATCTCTACGGGTGACTGGTTGGTCGTGGATGATTTTGTGTAGTTTGAACTCATCGACATTATATAATTTCATTTTATACTTTATTTGCTGCTTGTTGCGTGCGCATGCGCGCAATTTTTTTTCTTCACTTCTATTTTTTATTTATTTAATTAGAGTGTGGTCCCCATTTGAAGAAGAACTTGACTAGTAATTCTAGCTCCCTCTTTTAATTCAAATGGGCCAATTAGTTGTCGCTCCAACAACTAACAAGTATTCCTTCATCAAAATTAACTCCATCAATGTCTTTTTACCGCTAGTTTTCTATGAACTCAACATCACACCATTTGATAAATTTCTTCGTAACATGATAAAAAAAACATAAAAAAACCCATCTATGCCATAGCCAATAAACACAAACTACTAACTCTTCATAAACATGTGCTTAAATGTATTCAATGCATTGAAAAATAAATAACTTTTTTATTTAAAAATCTTAAAGAATATCCTTAAAACATTCGTTGCAAGACCTTTACTTAAAACTAAAAGTAGATATCATAGAATGTTAAACCATAGTGAGCATTCTAGCATCTACATTACACTTACTAAAGAAAGAGAAGAGATTATACACCCTTTATTTTTTTTACCCAATTTGATATTGGGTAAAAAAATAAAATCTCTCTTTTATTACCAGTTATACTTCATGTGGGATATGTGGAGACATGTAGGACTATATGGGTATTAAATGGGTGATTGAGGGTCTATATATATCACTACTCAAGAAAAACAAAGGAACAACACACGCAAGCTTAATTTCACCTTTAGCAAATCAAGCTTACACTTATTGATTAGCCATTACATGTTCCTTATACTTGAGTCTTGAGTATTCATTCAAGCCATGGACCATGTAACTGGTACTACACCATCATCAGTATTCAACCCTAATGCATTCCACACAGCTACAGATCCATCCACAATATTGTTATGACAAGGTGGCTGACCTGCGTGTTCCTTATCACATCCATTCACCGAATCACACTGGTCAACCACTTCTGCTGTCACACTCCTCCCGTTCCTCGCCGTGATTCTAATCATTTGTCCACACCTTGAACCTTCGTTGTACCATCCAGTGGACAAAGCCACCACTCTTTCGGAGTTGTCGTGGTATTTCTCATCGCATTGAGACGGACCTCCTCCGTCTCCACCCTCGCTGAAATCATTCAGCGTGAGTGATGCTTGTGTGGAGGATGTAACTGGTGGAGAACACGTATATTGAGGGTATGATTTTTTTTTGCACTGTAAGGTGCCGGAGGATTGGCAAGTGCCGCCACCACCGCTTGGTGGTGACGGTGAGGGATTGGTGCAGATGTGGGTCCCAATGTCGGGGTCATCGTTGCATTTTCCTTCGATGCAAATGAGTTGACCAGCACAATCGTTGTGAGTGTTGCATGGTCCATTGCATGAAGATTGAGCGTTTGTGAGGAATGGAATGTTTATTACGTTAAAAAGGAAAATGCAAGCTAGAAAAATAAGATTTGATATGCGAGCCATTGAGATTAGAATAGAGAGAGTGGATAGTTTTTGTGTACTTGAAAGTGTTACTTTGGATTACGGCAATTGCATGCCCTTATATAGAGTTCTAAAAGTTGTATTGTACCTATCAAGGAGTTATCCCACCTAACTAGAAAACAAAATTCAGCATATCCTATGTTGAAAATCGGAACAAATTGCTAGTGTGTGAATGGCTTTTGTCGGTGACAAAATTATATTAAATATATAAAGCAAGTAGCAAAGTGGAACATCTTCATACCACGCCAGGCCGTTCATCTTAATAATTTTAATATTTATCAATTGAATAAAGATTTATAGTTATGTGTGAGTTTATTTTTAGTGGATTATCATACTCAACTGGTAAATGTCGAAATTGTAAGGCCGGACATCGTGACCTGCGTTCGAACCCGGGACCTTATAGTTTTGTGTGAGTTTATTTTCAGTGGATTACCATTTGATCTAAGACCAAAAAAAAAATCACATATTTTTACATATATAAAAAGTAGAAAAATGATAGGTTGACAACCTTTCATTTGTACATCCTTTGTACCACCATCGATGTGGCAAGTTTTATTTTTTAAAAAGGGTTAATACCGTTTTTGGTCCTGTAATATTAACAAATTCCGGTTTTAGTCCCTGTAAAAAAATAATTTAGATTATGTCCCTGTAATTTCATATTCATCCACTTTTGGTCCTTCATTTAACCACGTCAGCAGAATCTGCATACATGGCACGTGAAATGAGGGACCAAAAGTGGAGAAATCTGAAATTACAAGGACGTAATTTATGCAGATTCTGCTGACGTGGTTAAATGAGGGACCAAAATTGGAGGAATCCGATATTACAGGAACAAAATCTATTTTTTTTACAGGGACTAAAACTGAAATTCGCTAATATTACATGGACCAAAAACGATATTAACCCTTTTAAAAATTGTTCGCCACTGCATATGTGGCATTTTAATCAAAAAAAATTCTCACTCTCTCCTCAAATCCTCATCTCTTCGTTCTCGCATCTCTCTCTCTCTCGCAATCCTTCTAACTTCTCTGTTTTATCCGCTAACTGCTTCTCCCTTGTCATTTGTTCTCTCCGACCACCGCTTCCATGTCTCTTCTCTGACAGTTTCTGGTTTTTGACATCACTAACAGTTGAAGATCGACTACGAAAATTAAGAGGTTGTTTTTTTGTTTCCAACGAGGTTGTCGTTGTTGGTTCTGGTTTGTTGGCCGCGGTCTTCGTTTCTTGGTTTTTTGGGGCTTTCCGAAGTGCTCGACGTCGCCGGTTTTTGTGTTCGGTGTTGTTTGTGATAGAGGGTTGGAGGTGAGAGTCAAATCTAAGCTTTCTTAGTTTCCGCCGCCGTTGCCGGTGAGAGGGAGAACAAATATAGAAAGAGTGTGAGAGGAGGGATGCTGATTCAACTACAGTTGAGGGAATCCCGCAGTCACAAAGTCAGAGAAATTTGTGTCGTGTGATACATCCAATGACCTAAAATACGTGTAGTCATTTTAGTGTGTGAAAACACACATTCAGATTTCGATCATTCTCTCTCTCTCTCTCTCTTTCTCTCTCTAACGAAGATAATTCTCTCCACCAAAAAGTGCAGTCCATTCCTCAACTTATTTTGGGTTGAGTTTATTTCTGCTCATTCGTATTGTGAAGCCATTATCAAGGAGCTTGGAGAATTGCAGCTTATTATGCTTTGAGCTTTGACATAATTTAAATTTTTTTAGTTTCTCATAGAAACACAATTTAGATCTTAAATTATTGTGAAAAGATACATCTCGGCCCCCATTTTGCAATATATACCAAATTGAACAAGGATAAATAAATCTGAAACGATTAATGGGATGAAAATTTGATACAATTTGACAAAAACAAATTTGATCCTATAAAAAAATGATATAATTTTGGGCACAATTTTTGTTATAGAAAGAATTTAACCGTTACTTCCTCCCCACCCCCATCTAAAATGGAATTGAAAGGTTTCAGGTGGCAAATGTATCCCAATGAAATATTGACCTTGAATCTGAAACCTTGAAAGCACACATTCTGAGCTCTTCCAAATTGAGTTAGCAATTGTTGGACATGGTCGCAGGTGACAAACTTGGTCCTTGTGACAGACGAAGGTGAAACTGCAATGAATCTCATATCTGTTGAACATGTTGTCGTTGAAAGTCTCCCAAGCTAGAGAGAGAGAGATAGAGAGAGAGAGAGAGAGAGAGAGAGAGAGAGAATGCAGAGAAAAAGAGGAGGAATGTGCATCCGTGTATTTTGGGATTAAGGTAAGGAAATAACAAAGGCCACTGGATAATTTGAATGGTGGATAATTATCTGACTGTGTGATTGCGGGATTCCCATGACTGCAAGGAATCCGCATCCTTGAGAAGATACCAAAAACGAAGAGAGAGAAAGTGGTCAAAGATGATGGTCGGTTAGAGAGTATAAAAGAGGAGAGTAGACACTAGATAGTGTGTTTGGACAAAATTATCCTTTCTTTTTCATTAATAGACAAAATTGCCCCTGCCACACGGAGGTGTAAAATGATGGTATGACACATGGGTGGTTTATCTATGACCACGCTAAAAAATATGATAAAATTAACATATAATCTAACAATAAAAAAATCACCGTTGTTACTAGCCCACTAAAGGTCTGACTGAATGTGTCAACCATAATTGGCATTATATATTGTTCAATTCAATATGAAAATAGACAAATACAAGAAGAAAATTTAGTTCACCAATCTTAAGATGCCCTAAGTCGGAGGGTAATTGTCTGATATTTTTTGGTGGTGGCCGCGGTTCGAACCCCAAACCTTGCATATATTATGCATTGTCCCTATCAACTGAGTTAAGTTCACGAGAACTAATAAGTTTTATATTTTTTTCTTGTTGTAAACCAAGTACCCTTCGCGCGCAACTGCGAAGACTAATCCCTCGAGTATTGTGGGACCCAAATGGGCGGCAAGCTCTCCCTAAGAGTTTTAACGCTGCTGCATGCCCAAGATTGGATTCGAACCCAGGACCTTGGTTAAGTTAGAAGAGACCCGTTCCATCTCATTTTTTTAAAACGTGATGGTTCAAGGGTTATCTATATTAGTATTATCCACATACAAGGCAAGCCTCTTGAGTGTCCAAACTCCCTTAGGGTTAAAGACATAAGAGTCTTAGCCACCCCTGTGCAGATGCAACAGACATAACCCTTGGCAGCTTACCTCAAGTCGTGTTCCATCAATTTTATGCCCTCACTTGAGTAACAAGCTGGCGTGACTAACTCGGCTAATAATAATAAGTTTTATATGAAACAACATATATCAATTCAATAAGTCTTAAAAAAAAAATCAATAAGAATAACAATCAAAATTAAATTTGACTAGCCAATCTTGTGAGAACCTAAGTTAGAGGTCGCTAACCAAGAAAAAAAAATGCTACACTAATAATTGTTAAAAAAAATTTCTATGAACTTAACTTGATAGGGATATTGCATATTATATGAAGAGGTTGAGGTTTGAATCATAGACACCCAACTTCTCTGTATTTAAAATGTGTGAGCTCTAACACTAGGCTATTTGACAAAAAAATCGTTCAAAAAATTTGTTTCACTAAAAATACTTCTTTTGTTCCTATTTATAAAAAACAATTGATTTTTTAGTTACATTTAATAATTTATGAATCCAATCTAGAATATAGACCAAATTCATTAATTATTCAATAAATAAATCTAAAATATCAATTGTTTTTTATAAATGAGATTAGGAGATATTTTAAAGATGTATATGGACATTTTAAAAAAAATTGACTTTCTTAAAAATAATTGATTGGTCAATGAATCTAAGTCAAGAGCGTCAACCAAGAAACTAAAATCCACTCCACCTATCTTAAATAAATTATGAAATCCAACACATTATTCTATACGGCACTATTCATAAGGACAACGACTTACCTTACATATACGTAAATATCACTTCTTAGACGACGTGCATATTTTCCCTCAAAAAAAATTAAATAAGACGACCTACATATTTGATAAGTCAACGGAAGATTAGACACTTGATTTAAACTAAATGATAAGTTCATTTAGTTTTTTCTTTCTTTCTTTCTTTTGGTCAAGTTCATTTAGTTTTTTTTACATAGGGGTATATATATATTTTGTTGAAACACTAGTTGAATCTAATGAGATATTGGATAAGGAAAAACACAAGAAAGAACTAGTGTGTGTGACTTAAAAATGTCCCACATTGGAGGGTCACCCCAACTAGCAAGTGTTTATATAAGGGAAGAGTGACCTCCAATGGTGTGCCCTTGGGGTACCCACTTTTGTGAACGGGTGAACGCTTACAAAAACATATATATCACGCGCGCAACACCGCCGCTGGTCGGTCGTGGGTCAAAATGATATTTATTTTTTTTGAAAGCGTTACGCGTAACAAATAAAACTGTTACGACCCGATCCCAAAACGCGTATCCGATAACCCGATAAGAACAAAACGCGGTTACTTGAGGATCAGAACGAATTGATCCCCAAGTCACTCCGTTTTTGTTACGAGCTCCGCCTATAAAAGGAGAACTCGCCCCACTCATTCTTCACACTGAAACTCGCAGTTGATGCTTCCTGCTCGTTTTCTCTCTTCTCCCCTCGACTTGTGTTGACGAGTCATTCTTACTTCTCTCCTCCTTTCTGTCCCTTCGGTTTCGATAAGAGTGGTTACGTACCATATTCGAGTGGCTTTAATCTAACGATTAAACCATATAGAGGTGTATATTCTCGAGCGAGTACAGACTGTGCAGTACTCCAAGGGTGTGCCCTTGGGGTACCCACTTTTGTGAACGGGTGAACGCTTACAAAAACATATATATCACGCGCGCGACGCCGCCGCTGGTCGGTCGTGGGTCAAAATGATATTTATTTTTGAAAGCGTTACGCGTAACAAATAAAACTGTTACGACCCGATCCCAAAACGCGTATCCGATAACCCGATAAGAACAAAACGCGGTTACTTGAGGATCAGAACGAATTGATCCCCAAGTCACTCCGTTTTTGTTACGAGCTCCGCCTATAAAAGGAGAACTCGCCCCACTCATTCTTCACACTGAAACTCGCAGTTGATGCTTCCTGCTCGTTTCCTCTCTTCTCCCCTCGACTTGTGTTGACGAGTCATTCTTACTTCTCTCCTCCTTTCTGTCCCTTCGGTTTCGATAAGAGTGGTTACGTACCATATTCGAGTGGCTTTAATCTAACGATTAAACCATATAGAGGTGTATATTCTCGAGCGAGTACAGACTGTGCAGTACGTACTCGTAACAGTGATCTAAGCTGTTTTATCCTGGAGGCGGCGCAGTTGTTAGTCTACATTGCACAAACTTGAGTAGTGCCGCGAAACGTCTTAAAGAAAGCGACCTGGTCGTGACTCACCCCGGTAACTTCGTTCGGTATATTTTTAAACACGAAAACAACATATGTTATCACAAATATTTCATCTAATGTTTTTTTATAATCAATACATGTATATGGTTAATGTACGCTGTTGATGTTGTTAACGTAATTGGTTATCTTTTTTTTAGATATATAGAAAATATTAATGAAAACAACTTCTTCTTCTTCCTTTTTTTTTTTTTAACTATTTTGACATGCATAGAAAATGTCAAATGCAAAGTATAAATTAAGTTAAAAAAAATTAGAGAAAAATGAGTTAAAAAATGTGAAGTACACGACATGTCTCAAAAGACTATTCGATGGTGGAATTTCCTTCTAAACCAAAAATATTGTTGTTCATAAAAATGAGAAATAGTAAAATGATACAATTGTTTGATTATAAATTTCAATGAACAATATATTTTGCCGTTTAAAAAACTAAAAGACCAATATACAATTAGGTCTCGAATTTTCCAGACACAACCCTCACTATAGTTTATGTTTCTTTTTTGAAAAAAGCTCTAAGAAAATAATCTTCAAATTAGCTTTACTAAAATCACTTTTATTTTAATTAATTTGATTAATCTATTACAAACAAATCTTGATATATATCTTAATGAGGAGGAATTGGTATGAGCCATGATGATAGTACTGGAAACAGATAGTGAAAATCAAGATAATCACGAAAACTCAATTGATTTTATAGCTACTACTCCTAGCAAGCAAAAATGGTCAAGCAAGTTACGAGAAACCTAAAATTGGTTAATCATAAATGTTTTTTTTGTTGTCCTTTCATACATTCTTGACTGGAGTTATTGTTGTTGCAACTTGCAAAGCAGCTGGCATTTTCTATTTTTAGATACTGTATTTAAAATAAACGTGCTTGAGGGGGATTTGAACCCATGTTCCCTTGCTGTTTCCAGGCAATTTATACCACCAGACCAGTTATTAATAATTGTTACTTTTTAAAACCATATATTATTTATTCCACAAAAGTTTGGCACCCCCAACAATTTAACTCAAGATCCGCCATGATGATAGTACTGAAACAATGGTACCTTGAGTTAAATTGTTGGGGGTGCCAAACTTTTGTGGAATAAATAATATATGGTTTTAGAAAATAACAATTATTAATAACTGGCCTGGTGATATAAATTGCCTGGAAACAGCAAGGGAACATGGGTTCAAATCCCTCTCAAGCACGTTTATTTTAAATACAGTATCTAAAAATAGAAAATGCCGCTGCTTTGCAAGTTGCAACAACAATAACTCCAGTCAAGAATGTATCAAAGGACAAAAAAAAACATTTATGATTAACCAATTTTAGGTTTCTCGTAACTTGCTTGACCATTTTTGCTTGCTAGGAGTAGTAGCTATAAAATCAATTGAGTTTTCGTGATTATCTTGATTTTCACTATCTGTTTCCAGTACTATCATCATGGCTCATACCAATTCCTCCTCATTAAGATATATATCAAGATTTGTTTGTAATAGATTAATCAAATTAATTAAAATAAAAGTGATTTTAGTAAAGCTAATTTGAAGATTATTTTCTTAGAGCTTTTTTCAAAAAAGAAACATAAACTATAGTGAGGGTTGTGTCTGGAAAATTCGAGACCTAATTGTATATTGGTCTTTTAGTTTTTTAAACGGCAAAATATATTGTTCATTGAAATTTATAATCAAACAATTGTATCATTTTACTATTTCTCATTTTTATGAACAACAATATTTTTGGTTTAGAAGGAAATTCCACCATCGAATAGTCTTTTGAGACATGTCGTGTACTAACTTATAGGTCAAAATAGAATTTGGCTTCTCTTTCTCACACGCTCAATCTTCTTTTTGACTATTTCTTTTCTTACCATATCCTTTTCTCACACGCTCTATTTTATTTTGAAAATATTTATCTTTGGATATACAATCCAAGCTCCTTTATAGAGATTTTTGTACAAGAAGATTGAAGGGGAATGAGAAAAGTGTTTATCAACCGTCTCACACATCCTCTGAAGGGAGAGGAGGCCGAGTAAAACTAAATTTGCAACACAAGAAGGCGGAGGGTGCAAATTTGCAAAACAGAACATTTTTCTTTAACCATTCATACTATCCCTACAAGATGAGATCAATTATTGTATGAAATGTCAACGATGGAACATTGACATCATGAACACTACTATAAAAGAGAATGAGAGAATGTGAGATGAAATGAGAATTTATGAAGATTCAGTGGGCATTTATAGGGGGGATTTGTGTAAAGAGTCAGCATAGACTGTAACGGTCAATGAACTCAAAAAATGTGGTCAATAGAGTCTGGCGAATCGAAGGACTATTCAAGACACATTTTCAATGAGTCAGTCTTGCTGACCAAGCGACCGTCTATATTACTATAATAATCCAAAATATTATGCGAATTATTTTAAATTATATAATCCAAGAAAATTGCTATTTCAAGCAATTTTATTGATTGTGTATTCCACCCAACCACTTTTATTGACTTCCTCCTTTTCCAATGGACTTACCGTGAATTATGCACAATTTCAAGATTCATTGGATGCTATTTAATTCGCTATGCTTTTGTGATGGTTTTGTTCGCTTTATAATTTTAATAATACAAATTGGTTCAAGACTGTAAAATCCGTACTCCCTCCGTTTTTTAATATAAACAAATTTGACTTTTTAGGTTCATTCAATTAATGATATATGTGGTCTATATTATGTGCCACATACATTATTAATTAAATGAACCTAAAAAATTAAATTTGCTTATATTAAAAAACAGAGGGAGTACTTCATAGGGTTGGAGACATTTCAGTTTTTATAATTCAAACTAGTCAAATACATGATTTTCTGTGCAACATTTCAAATCTTTGATTCACATTTAAGATTATCTTTTTGTCCTTGATTCGTATTCCATTGATTTGCATGTACGTGCATGTTTTGCATGAGAACACGCTCTAGGCTTTGGAGATCAATTTCTTGCCTTGCAAGCTTTAGTAAATTCACGCCTTGTATGATCATGGTATAACTCACTTTTGATTCAACCTGTCACTAATTAAAGCACTCAAACACACAAGTTAAATAACAAGATAATCAAAATCTAATAAAAATGTAGTTTAAATATGTTTATCATCTTTAAAACTTTAATATGCATTTTGAATCTTATCTCATTAGAACAACGATGCACAAAATAATACGATCAGAGCATACCAGAGCCTTCATATAATCAAACGATATCCTGACCATTGTGTCATAAGGGTAAAACCAACATATTGGTTCCATGTCAATAAATAGAGTGTCTCACACTGGAAAAAAAAGAAGATATATATATGCATTATCATTCTAAGAAATCACCACAAAGCACCTTGAGACTCGATCATTAGGTGTCTTGCAAATACACTCTCGATCTATCGCATTGGTGAAGGGAAAACTATCAACCACCGTGAACCACCACTAAAGTCGCATTGCACCTACTCTAACAGACTCTTCTATTCTTCGGCAAGAACATATAGTTTTGGCCTCTTAAAAAAATAGAAATGATTCTATATAAAATAAAATGTATGAAAGGAGCATATTCGGGAATAGGAAAAATATAAAAATAATTTGAAAAAAGATAAAAAAAATAAGCTATATTTAAATAACTGTGATGTGCGTAAAACTCTTTGCATTATATACAATAATGTTTCTGTCTTTCAGTTTTTACTTTTTACTAGCAAGAAACAATAAAATTGTAAAAAATAATTAAATGAATGATAAAATTCAAAAAAAAAATATGTTATACCTAAACAAAAAATATTTTATTTTGTCCCATGAGTCTTACCTCAACTGACAAAAATGTCATCATTGTTAGGTCGGACGTTATGACCGGGGTTCGAACCAAATCATTTATTGAATTTGTAATTGATTGATGTCGATCTTTCAATAGGAATTAAACAAACACCGCGACAAGACGTGAAATCAAACGCCGCACAAGACGACAAACAACACAACGCTACACTTAGACGACGAAATCTCAAAAAACACTTATTTAAATTGAAAGAAAAAGGGAAAAAAGATGTAGAGGGGTGATCCAAGGTCAAAAAATGACCTAAAATCACCCCTCTTCGATCAACGAAGAAGAAAGAAGTTTAGAGAGAAGTTGAAGTTTCTCTCACTAGAAAACTAGGGCCGATTAATCTTTATTCTTTTAGAATATAGGGGCTATAATCGTTAATTGTTATAGATGTTGATTTAAATTACACCATTCTTTCTAAAAAAACAAAAAAAATTAATTTTCAATCTAACTAAAAGTTCTATTTTTTTGGCCTAATGGTAGCAAAAAACAAAAACAAACGAAGATATCTATATATTCTGTTTTGCAGATCGAGTATTTGTGGATTTAGGTTAACTCTCTCACAGCGGTTAACTATGGCAGAGGAAAGGGTTGTGTGCAATTTTCATGTTTCGAGAGAACGATCAAGATATTTCCATCAGCCTCTTTGCTTCAAGTTTGATGTCATGGCTAACCGTCGAGATTTCTCCTCAGATAATATTGCGACGAGGATTTCAAGTATGTTTACAACTTCGATACTTATAAATTGCAATAGTTTCTTAACTCACGACGAAAATTTTCTATGGTTAAACTTGCAACGATTTTCCTCTCCATATTTGAATTCTGAAAACCTTGCTCAAATGACACTTAGTCTTATATCTGAGGTCAAAGAGATGTTCGGCTTCTCCGATTCTCTTATTACCCAGTGGTCGTACAGCAGAGTTCCCTTTGCTTTTACGTATAGTAGTTGACATGCATCCAACTGAAGAAAGAAGGACTGAATTGGAGCGTGCATCCGTGGAAGAAGCCGTGGAAGAGTCTATGCAAATTGTAAATATAATTCCTGCATCCAATGAAGTCCTTTTGTCCCTTAAAGCCTACTCACTTCCTCGCACTTGTACCATCTGTTTGGAAAGATTTCATGGTGACATAGAAAAAGCCAGTGATGATGATATTGACGTGAAGGTCTCAACAATGCCATGCGGTCATATATTTCACTACAATTGTATTCTCCAGTGGCTGCAAAAGGGCCATGTATGCCCCTTGTGTCGTTATGCTAAGCCAAATTAAATATCCAGTAATTAATCTTATTTTATTTATCTTTGCCAACTATTTCTATAATTACATTTAATTTTAATCTTTGCTGTTCTATAGTTTTGTGTTGTTTCACAAGAAAGAATGGAACTGACTTTGGTTTGGATTGATTGTTGTTAACAAACTCCTTTGCCTTAGAAAACAAAATCATTATCTGAAAGGGAATGGTGTAATGTGTATTTAAACTCGATAATACATACTTTACTTTTTATTCCATAAATGTGGTGCAAAACTGTTATTTTGTAGTACTATTATTTATGATTTATGCTTTACTTTTAGGTTAATATGGACACTTATCTTTTGAATAGTTTTCTTATTGAAACTACACTGTCAAGTGATGACTTGAAAGTTGAATTGATCCAGAGTGGTCGCCGGTGCACAAGACATGCCAATGAGTGGGATCCCGCGACCGTGAAGGTATGAGACTGCATGGTTGAAGGAAGGCTTATAAGAATTGTTTTTTGGTAGCCCATTCCATAAAAACTCCACACAGTTAATTAAGCGTGTTTGACTTGGAGTAGTCTTTTATGGGTGACCTACTGAGAAGTTTCCTGGTAAGCGTGCAAGTGACGACAAAACACGCTGAAAAGACTCGTGTTGGTTTGTAGGGTCAACCGGCAATGCTTAAAGTCATATGGTATGTTACATTTAAAGTCCACAAGAACAAGGCAAAGGAGCGCAAAACATAGGTTTTGGTTGTCGAGTAGATCACGACGACAACAGAGTGTATTATCAGAATGCACAATGGGACACCACCATGTGATGGCCAAAGTTATAGAAAGAAGGGAGTTTCCCAAATGGCAAGCAACCAAACATTTCATATAGCTAACACAAGTAAAAAACCAAGTATGAATGCATATATGTTTGGATTCACTTCTATACGCACCAAACTACGTTCATATGCCTATTAACCATGATTTAATAGAGGTTATAAACTAAAGTTTTGATTTTAACGCACGTCGGACACTTGTAATCCACCACAAAAACAAACAAGCAGAAACCTTTATAAATCATAGCGATAGCAAACCTTTGAAAGATTGACAAAGCGGCATGAGTGATATATTTAGCCCTCCCTATAATCTTACAAAGACCCATATTATAATTTAATCTATTGCTATTTGCTAGCACAAACCACACTCTGCTGAAACATTCTATGTTCTTCCCGGTGATACTTACTTTCCTTGAGAATTTGTAGCTCCTCAAATACATTTTCTTGCAAGAGAGGCCATCAATTTCAACTCCTTTGCGATAATTGTTAGAGTTTAGTCTTCACAAATTCTACTTCGGATTTTGGCGATTTGTATAGGTTTGCGAAGGTTGTTGGTCGAATGGGAATATTTGATTTTGACACAATTGGATACACAAACAAAGGTCATGTAATATGCGAAGGAAATAGTTTAACACACTAAATAGTTGTTGTGTTTATAGTGTAAGAGAGGTGGTGAAAATATCAAAGTAATGTACATTGGAGAGTGATTGTAAAATTTCAATTAATCAATATTCAGTAACAAATACAAATGAATTTTTCAAAGGGCTCCAAAGAAAATATTAAAAATCAGAACAATGCACATCCTAAATCACAAACCCTAGAACCCAAAATCGAGTGGCAAAACCACAAGAATAATCCACCATAATCACAACCATTGATGAGAAATAATCGATCATACTCACTCTATAGCTTCTTCAATGCCTTTTGTCCTTCCCATCATCTAACACACGCTTTCAACACACTTCCATATTGTGAAGCCACCTCAAATATTCTTTTTAATTGTTTTCATGGTCACCGCTTTAAACGTGACAAGGTGTACCCATTTACTTTAATTTTTTCATTATTTTGATTTCAACTCTTAATTTTCTATGTTCATCCAAAATGATCTCTTCTCCTTTCATGTAAGTATGTAAATAGTGCTCATTGAACCTTCACTATTCTTGTGTCAAAGGTAACCCTGTTGACTGGTTTTTCTTGTTCATCCGTTGAAATTTAAAACAATATTTTTTTCATCTAATATACCAACAAGCTTCTTTCTAAACCTGTTCTTGGGATTGATCTAGTGGTGTTGCTTGGGATCTTGGAGTGTACACTTCGTCAAGTTCTTAGGTTCGATTCTCACCAGTGTCAATTTAAGTAGACTTATTTAACTTTACAAAAAAAAAACAACCTTCTTTCAAAAAATATTATGTGATGACAGTTTTGTTTTCAATTAAAATCTAAAAAAGCCATGAAAAACCCAACTCAATCTATCATTTTGCGAATAAAAAAAAACTTAATATATCATAAAAAATGGAATCTCTATCTCTAAAATCCAGAACACAAAACAACCCAATTACAATAAAAACAAATTTATATCAAGCTAAGAACACAAAAAGATTGAAAAAATTGTGGGTATCCCCATTACAATCAAAATGACATTTTCATAATGTGGGGAAGAAAAAGTTGGAAGAGGAAGGGTAGTAGAGCTTGTGAAAAGGGTAGAGGTGATGGTGAGAGGAACGTAGGTGGCTAGCTGGGAAAGGAAGGGTAATGGGGCTCGTGGAGATGGAAGAAGACAATGTCACATACGGGTATGTAATGAAGTTTGTCATAGTTTTTTTATTTCATATTTATTCATACAATGTGTATTGAGTTAAAAAATAAATTAAAAACTTGTTTGTTGTCAACTTATGTAGCATGTTTTCAGGTAAGGAAGGGTTGAGTTATGCAAGAATGTGTGACCCTAACACACCTATTAGTTTAATAAACTAACCGTCATTTTTATTTAAAGATTTAATTAATTGTTGTTTCGCTATCTTATAAATATGACATAATAGCATATTTTCAGGTAAGGTAGGGTTGAGTTGGATTCACAAGATTGTAGTGTGTTGAAAAGGTATGTAAGAATGTGTGATCCTAACACAACTACTAGTACTAGTTTAATATGAACTAACTGTCATTTTTTTAATTTAAAGATTTAATGAATTTTTTTTTAAGGGTGGATTTAATTAATTGTTGTTTCACTATCTTATAAATATGACATAAAATAAATATATGTATATTTAATTATTATTATTATTAATATTGTTTAAACTACTTTATTTAGGGGCATAATTATTTAGTAGTTTAATTATTATTAAACAGCAACTATAAGTTAAAAATTGAGACATTTTTTTTATAAATGAGATAAAAAAAAATTGAAAATCTTCTTATAATAAAAAGAGGATGAGTATTTGAAAAGTTTAAGAAAGAAATAACTCATTTCTCCATCTTGAGATAAAGCCGCAAACGATACAATATCAACAAGACAAGTATAAAAGCGTTTAACTAATATTTTTATTAGGGTTAATTAAGTTTTTAGTCCCTATAAATATACCGAATTTCGTTTTTAGTCCTCATAAACAATTTTGATAGTTGTTGGTCCCTATAAAAAAATTTAGCACTTAGTTTTAGTCCCTATTAAATTAAAATTTGTTTAATTATGCTTAAACTTCTAAATTTTTGAAAGATTTTTTACATACATGTTCATAACATCGTAAGACACTCTTTTATAAAATATTTTATTTTTTTAACGTCTAATGAATTAAATATAAATTTTTCTAAAAGTCAAAATTTCAAGATTATATTAATGAAAATTTGGACCTAATAATAAAATTTTGAGCTACTTTTTTGCGGAGGAACTTTGTATAATGTTATAAATAAGAGCATGTAAAAAATATGTTAAAAATTTAAAAGTTTAAGCACAATTAAACATTTTTTAGTTTTACAAGGACTAAAAGTATGTGTTGGTCCCTGTTAATTTAAAATTTGTTTAATTATACTTAAAATTTTATATTTTTAAATGATTTTTAACAAACATGTTAAGAACATTATAATAATCTCTTTTATAAAAAATTAGAATTTTTTAACATATAATGAATTAAATATAATTTTTTTAAACGCCAAAATTTTAAGATAAAACTAACGAAAATTTGGACCTAAAAATAAAATTTTGAGCTAACTTATTGTGGAGGAACGTTTTATAATTTTATGAGTATGTCTGTAAAAATTCTTTCAAAAATTTAAAATTGTAAGCATAATTAAACAAATTTTAATTTAACAGGGACTAAAACTACATGCTGTAAATTTTTATAAGGACCAAAATCTATCAAAAAAATTATGAGAACTAAAAATGAAATTCAGTATATTTATAAAGACTAAAAACTTAATTAACCCTTTTTATTATAAGTCACTTTAGAAAGAAAAAAAAATTGGTTAATATCATGAACTTTGAGTGGCCGCATCCTCCCATCATCTATCATTGAATCTTCAAACCTCAATTGACCCTTTCACGATCCTCACTTCCATATTCACATTCCGCCCATACAAATCTAATATTCAACTCTTTCATTCAGCGCCTTGACCCCAAAATCTAAATCCTACACAACACATATCGTGACTTTAGCACCCTCCATCAACTATGGTTCCGAAAATAATAAATCCCCTCAAAGAATCCCTTCGTGCAAAAGAAGACAAGAACCTCTCACTGTGAAATTGATAAATTATAATAGATTACTATGAAATGAATTTGATCGAATTTGTACCCCCTTGGAATGAATTTGCCATAATTGATGAGATATCATGACTAATGCACATGGATAAAACGCTCTTTTTTTTTTGCTAATAATATAAAACACTTATTTTTTTGCTAATAATATAAAACACTTCTACCTTAAAAAAATTATAAAACATTTCTATTATGAATTGTTGGTTTAAAGATGAAAACAATAGAGAAGATGAATCTACTCTAGTGTTGATTTGAGCGGTGTTTCACATTGTAATTGGCTAATGACATCATTTGCATGAGCTAACATGTTTGGTTTCGGTCCCCCTCATAAAAAAAAATTGTATGTTTGTTTTACGTATTGTATTGAGTTTAAAGGTTATTTTAATACAATAATTTCATTCTTAATTTTATTTTTGTTAAACAAGGAAGACTTGCTCAACAAGCAAGCCCCAAGGAGATATTATAAAATCAAAAAGAGAGACAAATGAAAAGGAGGGGGGACAAAACAACCAAAACCCTCCAAAAACAACATGAGATCAACAAAATCTTAAATATGGCAAGCCTAACCTATTTCTAGTATAATTTCCCTAATTTGATGAGGTAAGTGATCCCACCAAAATGAAGGGTTCAAACTAAGCCCAATATTTGCCAATTAATCCGCACAATGATTATGTTCTCTATATATGTGTAACAAAGAAAGACATAACAGAAGTAATGTGTAAACAGTTATCCCATCTATTTCTAAGTTGTCATGGAACAATGGATTTTGACTTAAAAGCCCAGGTTACCAGCATGGAATTAGTTTCAATCCACAGATGAGACCACCCTTTTTGATTAGCTAGCTCAATAGCATACATGGCACCATTTAATTCAGCAACAAGAGAGTTTGTGCTCCCTAAGTAAATAGGCAAATGCTCCAAGAAATGCAGAAGTAATTTAAGTTTTAATTATAACATTGATTATGTAAAAAATAAAAAAATCTTTTGAGGATGATTTTTACCATCTATTATGATCCTACCTAATTCGAGAGATTAATCTATACCGTTGTATACAAAGGATGCTCGATTCACACCAAATATTTTTAACCATAACCATGATTATGTAAAATTAATTTTATATAGATAATCTTTAAATATAAGAATAACAAATAAATGATAAATTAATTTTATATAGATAATATTCAAATATAAGAAAATTAACTAATTAAGCAAACAACACAATGAGAAATCCATTATGAACTCGTCAAAAGGTGCTAGAGTTATTTGAGAATTTTGATTCAGTCCACCGTAAAACAAAATGGTCACGAGTAGTGAACATACCCATCATCTATATTGTACGTACAATAGAAAAACAAAGGATTGATTAACAAAAAGAATAAACAACTCAAGCAAGCTTAGTTCAATTTTATTCAAATTAATTAGCTTAATTCAACATTAGATCCAGACATGGACCAAGTTATTTTCTCTACACCAACATCTGTATCCAACCCTAACGCATTCCACACAGCTACAGATCCATCAACGATGTTGTTACGACAAGGTGGCTGACCTGCATGTTCATCATCACATCCATTCACGGAATCACACTGGTCCACCACTTTCGCCGTCACACTCCTCCCGTTCCTGGCCGTGATTCTAATAATTTTTCCACATCTTGAACCTCCGCTGTACCACCCGGTGGATAGAGCCACTACTTTTTCTGAGTTGCTATGGAACTGCTCGTCGCACTGAGATGGAGCTCCTCCGTCTCCACCCTCACTGAAATCATTCAACGTGAGTAATGCTTGTGTGGAAGATGAAACTGGTGGAGAGCACTTGAATTGAGGGAATGATTCTCCGTCGCATTCTAAGGTGCCGGAAGATTTACACTTGTCGCCACTTGGTGGTGGTGGTGAAGGTTTGGTGCATATGTTCGTCCCAACGTCAGGGTCATCGTTGCATTTTCCGTTGATGCAAATGAGTTGACCATCACAATCATTGAGAGTTTTACAAGGTCCATTGCATGAGGAAATAGCATTTGTGAGGAATGGAATGTTTATGATGTTGAAAAGGAAAATGGAAGCTAAAAAAATAAGATTTGAAACGTGAGCCATTGTGATTAGTATTGCGTGCTTGCAATATTATTTTGGCATAGGGCAAATACCCTTTATATCGAGTTTGAAAAGCTGTATTGTACCCTCGTCATGGAGTTCAATTGCGTATGGTAGATTAAAAATACCTTAAAAACAAAGTCAATGTTGGTTGGTCGATACTTTGATGACAATATAGCATGATTAAATAATAGGTTGAGTGATGTTAAATTTTATCCATTCTACAAAGTCAAATATAGCGATCTTGACATTACTAATAAATTTAATCAAAGAGAAAGAGAAAGCTTATATATTGAATTGTTTGCAAATTGCAAGTCTTCTTTGAAAACAACGTGTATGGTAAATTCATAGGTAATGTGAAGTTTGGCTGGGTACTGATATATTCTAGGAAAAATTCATTTAAGATTTGATTTGATTTTTAAATAAATTAATACAAAAAGATATAGAGTAATTGGATGATAGTACATACCTAACAAAATTTCATGTTTACCAATGTGTCCACCTAATAGTACTCCTTTCGTTGTATAATATACTTATTTACAACAACAAACAACAACAACAAAAACTTAATATAATTGATTCAATTTTAAAGATTATATTAGTTATATCTTTTCAAATTTCTAATTAGTATTACATGAATCACTTCCAATCGATTTCTTCCACGATTTTGCTCATCCTCTTCGATCCAAATCGGTAACATAATAAAAAAAACATGCAAAATCGTGGTAAAATTGCAGAAAAATCGCATAAAATCGTGAAATTGTTACAAAATTAGAGGTTTTCGCACGATTTTGAAAGATTCTGGGTATTTTTTTTATACATATGTCAATTTTGAGCTCAATTTCTATCGTTTCCATTTTGTTACCATCATCCGCCATTGTCTTCATTAAGCTCTTATTTCGTTCAATAAAAAAGAGACAATGAATGTGAAAATGGAAGTGATGCAAGAGGTGGTGATGATGAAGACCACCATGATGAAGATGAATGTCTTAATATGATGGGGATGATCCATAGAATTGATTTGTGTGATTTGATGTAGCATAGCATCCATTGCTTTAACTTTAAGTCTTTTTGGTATAATTCTTCGATTTCAATTGTGATTTTACTATTTTTGATTTTGCTATCTCGTATCGATTCTAAAAAAGTAGTTGAGTAAAATCCTCAATTTCAATTGTGATTTTACAATTTTGCTATCCCCTTTCGATTTGAAACAATCATGATTTTGACAACATTGTGCAAAACCATTATTGACAATACATTATTTATGCTTTACTTTTACGTTAACATGGACACTTATCTTCTGAGTAATTTTCTTATTGAAACTGCACTAGATTTAACAAGTGATGGCTTGAATTGATCCATGGAATTTACAAAGTCTGAAAATATTAATTTGATGCTAGCATGATATGTGAAGAGGTGGACGTGCTATGCAAAAGTAAAACAATGGAAAATGATGTGTGCATAGCAGTGACACGTCATCGTGCATATTTCAAAACAAAATCGACATAAGCATCCAATCACAATGCATATTTAGATTAAAAGAATTTTAATATATATCTCAATATAATAAAATGAGACTAAAGTTTAAAGTATCTTAAACTCATACTTTGTAACGTGCACGAAAATATATGACAATGATAAGAATTTTAAATTTAAATTTTATATATATATAAATAGTATTACTTGTTAAACGAACGATTTAGTACACTTTCCTAATCCGACCTTCAAGCACGGTGGTTATAGAGATGGCACCGGAGACAAACGGTCAACAACTCCTCTTCCACCGCAAAAACCAACCTAAAGCATGTATATCAAATTACCCTCAAGGTTGATTTGGCAAGCCAAAGATCTGAATCGTCCTTCATATCGATAATAGGGTTAAATTGTCGATTCTGATCAAACTACAGACATTGGCGACACTATTGAGAAAATAACATTTGCACAACTCCAGAGAAATACCGTGGTTGTAATTCGATGATTCAATAGGTCGAACCCAATTTCCAGGATTATGTTTCAACATACCCGCTTCCAACCATCCATTGGCCATTCTCCAAAGCCCATTGGTATTACTATTGCACCCATCTTTTGCCCAAATACTACGAAACCTTTCAGCCACATCACGACTTCATAGTTGCACCCTCATCATTTTTCCTATCATAGTTTTTTTTTGAAAAATAGCCACACCTGCTCTTGTATTTATCCTCTGAAAACTTCATTTTCATAATCGTTTTGTTTTCTTGTGACGAAGACAAAGAAGCCATTGCAATTCTTGCTCTTCTTGAGACCAATAGAAACGGAAGCAATTCTTGCTACTAACTAACTTGTAACGTATACTACTACTTATATAGTGGAACTTTTACGGTACACTCGTCTTAAATTGAGGTGTATCGGTATTCTTGCTTTCTAAATCTATAAATTAACAATCAATTTTTGAAAATAAATAGTTATTTGTCGGCATTTCTATTTTAAAAAATATCATTTCATAAGAAAAACACATCCTTCATTGTTATAAGAATCATAGTAATTTTTTTTTACATATTATCGCATAAAATAATCAAAGTTCTCTATTATAAGCGATAAAATTAAAAAAAAATCAATTTTATTTCATTGACCCTTTTTGTGAATAAGATTTAATCATTATAATTATAAATGATAAAAAATAATATTTTTCTTCAATAAACAACTCATTTAACTATAAATTTAAGGGTTTGATGTACCGATACACTCAAATATGTTGCGTATATAGTAGAATTTGCCATTATAGAGTATCAGTTCTTCAATAAACTAATCGTCATTATTTTTATTTAAAGATTTAATTATTATCATTATTATTTTTTCTATTAATAAATATATGTAGTTTAATTATGCCTTCAAAAAAAGTAGTTTAATTATTATTTATCATTATTATTTAAAATATAAAAATAACATTAAATATGGCTAAATAAACGAAATGTGATGTGATTCCACCATCGTTTAAAATTTTCTAGACTTTCTTTTATAGAAAACTCTTTAAAATGTCTCTGTGAACTTAACTCAGTTAATAGAGACATTGAATAATTTATGCAAGGGTAGGGGTTCGAACCTCTGACACTTCATTTCTCCACATTTATAATGTGTGAGCTTCGGCCACTAAGCTACCAAACAAAAAAAACTCTTTAAAATATAAAAATAACACTAAAGAAACGAAATATGGCGTGATTCAAATTTTATAGACTCCATCGTTTAAAGTTTTCTAGACTCAATTCTCTCGTTTCCAAACCAATGCAGACACATCCTTCCTTTATTATCAAGCTATGAACCAAACCAATGCAGACACATCCTTCCTTTATTATCAAGCTATGAAGATAAGTTTCCATTTGTAAAACCAAAACCCACTTCGACTAATTTTTTGGTGTTGGATTGTTTTAAATTCAAGTTGATAAATCTGAATATCTGTAGTTAATTGGAACCCAAAAGCAAATAAAAACCTCAAAGATATCTATACTATATATAAAAGAAAACTACATCTTTCAACTTTTTGGGTTATCTTTTTCTCTTTTCAAAAATGTCTTCAATTTTTAATTCAAATAACACATATAACAAATAGATGAAAATAAATTTAAATATTAAAAAGCAACAAACATTGTTGTTGGTGTTATTTAAAAAAAAAACAAACATTTATATTTTTAGTTTTAATCAAAATCAAAATTTCATAAAATAAAAAAACCACTGTTCATTATTTTCAAACGTTAGTGCAATAAAAAAAACGGAAAGACGCATATGTGAGTGTCTGTCTTTTCGTTAGTTTATATAATATTAAGTCTCTTGACTAGGAATTTGCTAAACACAACCTAGACTATAGTGGTATTCTTTTTTTTTTTCTTTCTTTTTTAAAAAAAATCAACAAAAAGAAAAACTTCAAACTATTATTATTTTTTAAAAAAATATAAAAAACTATCATCAAATTATTTATATTAGAATTACTTTTATTTTAATCTATAACAAGCATATCCAAATATATATATATATATATATATATATATATATATATATATATATATGAAATTGATAAATTAGAATGGATTACTATGAAATGAATAGAGGAACTCTTGATTGAATTGGTACTCCCTTGGAATGAATTGGCCACTCTTGATGACATATCATGACTAATGCATATGGATAAAACACTTTTTTTCCTAATAATATAAAACACTTCTATTATGCATAGGTTTTCAAATTTTCACAGCATGAACAATGTGTTTGATTGTGTGTCTGATCCCTTTTATTATTCTGTGTTGTTGGTGTGAAGTTTTGAAAATAGTAGAGAATGTGAATCTACTCTAGCGTTGATTTGATCGGTGTTTCACATTGTAATGACATCATATTTACAATGTTTGGTTTTGGTCCTCTCAAAAAACAAAAAAGTTTGGTTTCGGGTATTTTATTGAGTGTAAGGGTTAATATAATACAGTAATTTAAGTTTTAATTCAAAAGATCAAATTTAATCATAACAATGATTATGTAAAAAAAAGAAAAAATCTTTTGAGGAAGATATTTGTCACCTATTATGGTCCTACCTGCTTGAGAGATTAATCTCTACCATTGTGCATAAAAGATGTCTGATTCATACCAATATTTTTTAACCATAACAATGATTTTGTAAAATTAAGTTTATACAAATAATATTTAAATATAAGAATAACATTAAATAAATGATAAGTTTGTTGTATACATGTTTGTGCTTTAGATTGGTACAATACAATTGGTCGTCTTTTTCTCTAGAACTCTTTCATTTTTAATAGAGGTACTTTTAATAACGTCACTATGGGACAATAGATGATTGTTCAAAGCATGCCCAAAAAAAAAGTAAGAAAAATCTCATATCGCTTAAAATGCACTTCGAGAAGGCTTATGGTAGGGTGAATTGGGATTTTTTTTTATTCTAATTAACCTTTATTAAATTTGGGCCTCCTTCTTCCATTATTAATTTGATTATGAGTTGTATTACCTCTTCCTTTCCTTCTCTTGAGTCGAATGGTAAAAAACTTGAAAGTTTCAAACCTAAAAGGGGTTTAAGATAAGGTGATTCACTCCCGCCTTATTTATTTCTTCTATGCATGGAAAAACTATCACTTATGATCCAACATCAGGTTAATAACAATCTTTAGAAGACGATAAATATTTTCCATGAAGGTCCTAATCTTATTTGCTAATGATTTCCTTCTCTTCACTAAAGACAAAAGCTCTCAACTTAAGTTGGTTTGAGATGTGCTGTAATTTTTTTATCTACTTCAGGATTGAAGATTAAGTTCAGAATTCAAAGTTTATGACCTCTTCAAATATGTCTCGGCCTAAAAATAATAAACATGAGTCTCTTCTTCAACTTAACCACACTTTTTAGCTAGATAAGTGCCTTAAATTTCCTATATTGTCTAGAAGAGTTAATTTAGATTTCTAGTATACTTTACCAGGAGTATATTGACAGCAATACCATTGATCATGACACTGATAATAAATTAATTTGGAGTGACTCCCCTAATGATATATACTCGGCCAATCATGAATATACATGGTTGGGTCAGGATTCAATTCAACAATCGACACCAACAACTTGTTGGAGTTAGATTTCTAGGCTACCAATTATTGAAAACCTTAGACATTTAGTTGATGATGCTTGGTGGTATTCCAACTAGTGTCTTAAAAGGTTTGCGACATCTCATTACGAATATTGCATGTGATCGGGATTGTCCCAACATAATGGCTATCTGGAAGTTTTTTTGTGCAGCTTATCCTAACAACTTTTGCATGCAGGATTGCCAAACGTGGTTTAGTTACCATCCTACTATTGAGGTGGTACTATGTTCATAGTAAGATGTTTTGAGATTTAACGGAACATAAATGATGAGATTTTTCAACATGTAAAAAAAGATAATTGGATTTCAATCAATAGTATATTCGCCTATCATTTCTCCATAATGCATGTTCTTGGTTCCACTAATAAGCTACATGTGATTCTTCATGTATTAAAGTTAATGTTGAAAATTCTTCTCTGGGTAATCCTGATAATGTGGGCTTTGGTGATCTTTTGTGGAACTATAATGGGATGTGGATTAAGTTTTTTTCCCTTTTCCGAATATTGTGGTAGAGCTTCAAATTTTGTTGGTTGAGCTTTCAGCTATATAGAAAGGTCTTCAATTGACTTAGGACCATGAATATAAGTTTATCATCACTGAAACTAACTCATAAGCAACTTAAGATATGGTTGTTGATACTAAGTAGAATGATTTTCATCTCATACAACTTTTTCTATTATCAACAAACCCACGTCTCTTTAATGGGTGATTACTTTTACTCATACTCTACGATAAGGAAACAAATGTGTTGATTGGTTATCAATATTTTGTGCTATTGATGTTGATTCCTTAAAGATGTGGATTTCTCCCCTACCTCAGTTGAATAATATCATGTCTGTATATACATTTAAACTTTGTTTGGATAACTTAAAATTAACAGAGTGGAACGGAATGGAACAAATATTTCATTCCATTATTTGGATATTTTATGATGAAATGGAAATAATTTCCCACTCCATTGTTAGAAAAGTAATATGTTATAACTTTTTAATTCCAATTTTACCATTTATTTCAAAACAATCAATTCGTTAAATTGTGAATTCAATTCAATCAATATATAGTTTATTTTGTCATAATTCATGAGTAGCACCGGAATAAACATGAGTAGCACCATAAATTCAATATATTTTGCCAAAGTTTATTTTTTAACGAACACCTTCACTAAATTAGAAGGTTGATACTGGAGTTTCTGCTATTGTTTATCTTGTTTCTACGAGAGATGCCTAGTACCTTAATCGCGTAACTATTTGAAAACCTTACAAAGTCAGCCGACAAACTTGTGTTTGTACTGTTGAAAGCCTATAAAGTCAACCTTACTTCAAGAGGTCGTAACCAAAGCAGCATGCAGGTGGTTGCAACTTGCGCCAACTGCAAAGTAAAAGCTGCAATTGAGTGCTAAGTATGAAAAAACCAATTTCTCCATTGTATTAGATAAGGCTGCAAATAAATAATACGATTATATGACATTAACAACTCAACCATAGGAGAAAAACCATAGGAACCTTTATTATTTATTTGGCTTAATTGCAGTTTTAACCCCTAATTTCACAAAGTTGCGATTTTAGCTCCTAAGAAAAAACTACAAAACGGTCCTTAAGTTACATCTGTAGCAGTTTTGGTTCTTCAAGACAAAAAAAATAACACGTGACACCTTACTTAGGGTGCCACGTCAGCGTAGACCGAGTCAAAATTGACATCAGAGGGCAAAACTGTCACAGATGCAAAACTTAAATGGCCATTTTATAGTTTTTTTATTAAGGTACCAAAATTATAATTTTGTAAAAGTTAGAGGGTTAAAACTGCAATTAACTCTATTTATTTTTAATCAAAGAAAACACATGAATGAATTTTGACAGGCTACATACACCACACCAACCACAACTTTTACCTTTTTTTCACTTCAATCAACATCATTGAATCTTCAAACTCTAATATTGACCCTCTCACAATCCTCACCATTCACACTCACCAATATACAAAATCAAACCCCTTCAAAACCAATATTCAACTCTTGATTCATTTTCCTATGTGCAAAACCAAAATGGCCATTAACGCCTCCACCCCAAAATCAACAACCCCACGTTCCAAACGCACCACCCAAACACCCTCAACACCATCATCATCATCACCTAAACCCACACGTGCAACTACTACAACCACACGTGCAAACTCCAAAGCAAAAACATCATCCTTCTCCGACAACCCTTCAACCTCCTACGCCGGTTCAACCGGTTCAACCGGGTTCCATCTCTCAACCGATACATCAATCTCAAGCAGAACATCCTTAACCTCTCTCCGCAACACACTCCCAGAAAACCCAAACATCTACGACTTCTCCGAAATCTGTTCCGCCACAAACAACTTCCTCTCCAAACGCTACTCTTCCTCAACACCATGCTGGCGATGTACCTTACGGAACGCTGACGTCATCATCTTCCAACGCAAATTCCGTCGCAAACTCCAAACCCAACAGCTTCAAGAGCTTCTCTCCACCATCTGTCGCAGCCACCACGTCAGCATAGTGAAACTCCTCGGCGTTTCGATCTCCGGTGAACATATCTACCTTGTTTACGAATTCGTTAACGGTGCGAATCTTTCTGATTGTTTACGAAATTCAAGAAATGTTCATTACACTGTTCTTTCGACGTGGATTTCGAGAATGCAAGTTGCGACGGATCTTGCTCATGGAATTGATTATATTCATAATAAAACTGGTTTGAATTTTAATTTTGTTCATAATCATATCAAGAGTAGTGCGATTGTTGTTACTGAACCGGATTTCAATGCTAGAGTTTGTCATTTCGGTGCTGCACAGTTATGCGGTGAAGCCGTTGAAATTGATTCAAAAAATTTAGGAGAAATCACTGAGGAAGAAAATAGATCGGTTAGATCGAAGGAATTTGAAGGTGTGAGAGGTTACATGTCGCCGGAGTTTCAAGCCACCGGCGTCGCGACGCAGAAGAGTGATGTATATGCATTTGGAGTGGTGATGTTAGAGCTTTTATCTGGTGAAGAATCGTTGAAGTTTAGGTTTGATGAGAAGAGGCGTGAATTTGTGAGAATTTCGGTGATTGAGTCAGCTAAGGAGGCCGTCGCCGTCGTGGACGGCGGAGGTGACGGCGGCGTGGAAGGGAAGCTGAGAATGTGGGTGGATAGAAGGTTGAAAGATTCGTTTCCAGTGGATGTTGCTGAGAAGCTGACACGTGTAGCGTTGGATTGTGTACACGTGGATCCAGATAAGAGGCCTAATATGGGACGCGTTGCGGGGAAAATCTCAACGCTTTATTTGAAATCAAAAAATTGGTCTGACAACATGAAATTGCCTGACATGTCTTTTTCATTGGGTCCTAGATGATTCTTACTTTATCTTAGGACACATTTTTAATAAAAAAAATAGGTTATTATAGGAGATGGAAAAATGAAGAAGGAATTGATCATGTTGTTGGTTTTTTTAATTGGTAGAGATGATTGGTATTTTTTGAATAGAAATTTGGTCTTGGTTGATTCGATTGTGACATGGAAGTTGTATAGTATATGTTTAATTTAATGATTGATATTAACAGCGTGATATTTTGGTAAGATGCTTGCATTTTTTATATGTGGAATTTAGATGAGGGGTTAATATAAAATCAATCATTCATTTTTTACTTCCATTTTTAATATAGTGTATGCTCCGTTTTAAATTGACTGTTGCTTTAGTCAAAAAAAAATATTTTAAAATGAGTGTTTTTATATTTTCAATACAACTTTAATTTTTTTTTCTTTCAACTTTATCTTCAATAACTACTCAAACTTTTCTCTCGCACAATTTTTAATACAACTTTAATTTTTATTTTTATTTTTGTATTTTAGTAAAAGTATTATGTCTAATGATTATTTCATTCAATTCCTTATTTTATTTGCAATTGGCACCTATAGTAGAAAAGTTAATAGAAAATAGGCTTAGATGGTTTGGGCATGTAGAGAGAAGGTCCGTATATGCCGTTGTAAGAAGAGTATATCAAATGGAGGAGAGTCATGTTAAAAGAGGTAGAGGAAGACCTAGAAAAACCATTAGAAAGAACTTAAAGGTTAATGAGTTGTATCCAAATTTAGTTTATGATAGAACACTATGACGTAATTTGATCCATGTAACCGACCCCACTTAATAGGATAAGGCTTGGTTGTTGTTGTTGGCTAAAACAACACTCATTTTAAAGGAGTACTTGACTTTCAATTTTGAACTTCAAACGGAATGTTGTAGGATGGGACTAAAAACGTGTATTTAATTGACTGGCGGCTGAGGCATTCCTGGTGCTGTTTGCTAGCTTAGATGAGGTGGTATTATACGAATCGTTAACAAACTGAATTGACCAATCATTCCCTTTATTTTATTGAATTGAATAAATGGATGGATCATTATTGCCTTATTGGAACACTAGTTGAACTAGTTGAAATTGAGTGAAAGTTCGAATAGTAAACATAATTTTATTGGATAAAATTAGTGTCGACGTGAATTGAAAAAATGTGTTATGTAAGAGATGACAAATTTACTAATAGTGTTTATATGAGTGAGGGATGACTTTTAAAGATGTGTTTTTGTGTACCCACTTTTGCAAATATATATATATATATATATATATATATATATATATATATATATATATATAGTAAATTACACTCTCCTCCCCTCAAAGATGCTTGAATTACATTCCCCTCCCCTCTTATGTTAAAATATACATTTCCCTCCCCTCTTATTCAAAACATATTAGAGAAAAATACATTTCCCTCCCCTAAGAAAAGCTTGAATTACATCCCCCTCCCCTCTTATGTTAAAATCTACACTTTACTCCCTCAATATATATTTTTTTATTTTTAATAATCTAGCAAAAAAATAATAATCTAATACACTTCGAAAATAACAGTATTGCAGGTCTATTTTAACATAATAAAAAATTGAATACATATTTTTTTGCTATTTTTTATTCACAATTTCATTAACATGTAGTTTTAAACCCTATTATAAAATATGAAACAAGCCAAAATAAAATTAAAATATGTGAAAAATTACTAACGACAATAAACCATGGTTATTTAAAAGTTAATTTTAAACTCTAAATTATAAAATCAATAGCAAAATATTTAAATTTAATTATCATTAACATTTAAATTATAAAGAAATGAATTAATTTTTCTTAAAGGGTGGTTTAAAATTAATATATATCATAAAAATATTTATTTATGTTAAAATAGATTAAAGTGTAATGTATATTTAATTATCAAGGGAGGGGGTTGTAATTCAAGCATCTTATAAGGGAGGGGAGTGTAAATTTTATTTTTCAAGGGAGGAAATTGTATATTTTAACATAAGAGGGGAGGGAAGTGTATTTCAAGCATCTTTGAGGCGAGGGGAGTGTAATTTACTCATATATATATATATCATACGCATGTTGTCACTGTTTGGTCGGGTCAGACTTGGGTCAAAAGAAAAAGATTTTTTATTGTCCAAAAATGTTAAATTAAATTTTTATTAATTTAATCTTTATCTGAAAGTATTTCGATTTTGAGTGGTATTAGTAACATATGAGAGTGGTTTTATACCAATTGAGGTTGTTAATTGTAACGCCTATTTTATTTATTTAATTATTTGATTGAGTTTAGAGTCCTTTTGAATAATTTATTTGATTTATGGTGATGTGTGTTATTTTGTGTCATGTGTTGGTGTTTTAGTAGAATATTATATTATAATATATATGTTATTTGGTGTAGAAATATATGTGTTATTTGGTGCAGAAATATATGTGTTATTTGGTGTAGAAATCTATATGTTATTTGGTGTAGAAATATTATGTTATCTGGCGTAGAAAATATATATGTTATTTGGTGTAGAAATATTATGTTATTTGACGTAGAAAATATATATGTTATTTGGTGTAGAAATATTATGTTATTTGGTGTAGAAATATATATGTTATTTGGTGTAGAAATATTATGTTATTTGTTATAGAAATATATTTGTTATGTGGTGTAGAGATATTTTGTTATGTGTTGATATATATATTTTTTTTTTGAGAGAAATGTGTTGATATATATATTAGTAGCCTATATTTGTTTATTAATTATTTTTCTTGAGATAGAGTCGAATTATATGATTTATTTAATTATGTGATATTTTGATATTTTATTGAATGACTTTATTTTATTATTTATTAGATTATATTTAAAGGGAGAATATATTTAGTGGAGAAATATAATTATTTAGAATAATGAGGCTTTCGGGCAGAATTGGAATTAAGAGAAATTAAATAGGTTAAAGTTTATATAAAAAGGAGAGCTAGAGTTAGAAAATATATTAGGTGCAAAACTGTTTTGGAGAAAGAGGAGAAACGAAGAGAAGAGAAAAGTCAGAGAAGGAGAAGTCTGTAGAACCTTGCTGTCAATTAATCTTAAGGTAAGGGTGAGACTAGCTTTCTCTAATAATGAGTTGTATAATTCTGAAAAAGGTTTAACCTTGTAGTTGTTGTTAGATTTGACGTTGTAGAAATTAAGGTTAGATTCCATTCATAATCTTTTGTATAATCTCTTTTTCTACTTCTACCCATAAGTGCCTATTTGTATAAAGTGATTATTGTGGATTTAATTGATGAAATTTGTGCTTATGTTTTGATGCAATGTTTGGGTATGTGAATTTGATGTTAATTAAGTTGTTGATGATGAATTTATATACTAAAGTTATGTATATATGTATACGTTGATGAATTATTGTTGTTGAATATGATGTTGTTCATGATTGATGATTTATTATATGAATGTATACGTTGATAAATTATTGTTGTTGAATATGATGCTGTTAATGATTGATGATTTATTATATGAATGTATACGTTGATGTGCAAATCTTTTGTGGTTGATTTAATATGATTTCATGATGTTGTTGTTGTTGCATTTAAGTTGTGTAATTGCATATTATAGTCTAACGAAGGGGGATTGATGCCTGACAAGTTGAATGACTTGAACGAAGGGGCTTGATGCCTGACAAGTCCAATTATGACTTTAACGAATGGAGCTTGATGCTCTGTTGGTACCACATGCATGGTTAAGAAGTTGAAGTTGCATAATGAAGTCGTTGTTGTTGCATTTGTCATGTTGATGTTGTTGTCGTTGCATTGTCGTTGATGTCGAGTTGTCGGTGTTATCGTTGTTGTCGCGTTGTCGGTGTTCTTAAGTTGTCATTTATCAATGAATTGTTAATGAAGAAATATGTGAAGTATCAATATTATTTATTGTTGTTGTTTATGTTGTTTATGTGAAGCATTGTTGATGATGATTTGTTGTTGTTTATGTGAAGCATTGTTGATGATGATTTGCTGTTGTTTATGTTGATAAATTCTCTTACTTAAATTATTGTTTATTAGTCTTACTAATGATGAATAGATGTTGTTATGCGTTGTTAATTTTTTTTAAAGAATTATATGCTTATTATTATTGAATGTGAAATCTCACCCCTTCTGCTTGAAAATGTTGCTCTTCGTATGAGTAACTTGCAGGTGATCAAGATTAGCTGTTGATTGCTGTTGTAAGTGACTACCTCTCACTGTGTCCTTAGGTGCTCTGATACGTAACGGGATGTGGAACTTTGTTATTATTTTCTATTCTTTACGTATTATTTTTATGAGATTCTATGAACATGATGTTGAAACATTTTGATGAGATTTTACGTTGAGGCCTTCGTGCCAAAGTTGTTTAAGGTTTTTGAATTAAATTCCGTTGCGAAGTATTTGAGATTTTATTTTGAGATGTTTTGAAGAATAAATTATTATTTATTTCATTTGTGATTTCTAAGAAATGTAGCATTCTGTTTAAGTTGTGAATACTCTGATTATTTTTAAGAAATTTTTACGTTGGGAAAACGGGGTGTTACATTAATTCTCAAACAATTATCTATGATACAATTTAAACTGGGTTGTTTTATCTTAGAAGCAGCGCATTTAATAGTCTACCTTACACATACGTTTTCTAAACCAAAAACCAATATCGTCTAAAATAATTCAAATTATCTATATATATGATATATAATTATGCATAATGTAAATTTGAAAATGTCAGCTATTAGTTTGACGAACGCAAGTTACTTTCTGGTTGAGGGGCATATGAACAATGTTCTGTTCAGTTGAAGATGGAGGATGGTATCGACAAGGACTCACACATTCTAGTCTATAAGAGAGAAAATGAGTCATGGTTTAAGCAACTATTTTTTTGTATACATTAGGTATTTAAGCAATTATTTTAATTGGACTTTGATCTCATGACCTTACATTTTTTACACTATCGTTGCTTAGACCAAACAGTTAAGGAACTTAATCATCTACCACTTGTGTCATGAACATGTTATACTCCCTACATAACAAAATATAAAAAAGGGCAAATTGCACTAACCTCCCCTAAGATTTTATCAAACAACACAAACACCCCCTTTAGTTTTCAAAAAACACTAACCTCCCCTCACTCTCACACTGATATACTATGTTAAATAAAGAGCTAAAAAAAACCCTTAAATTTTAGGTTTACTTTCAATATCTACTTTCAAATCTGTACGCCGAGGCTGGGGAGGTAACAGCTAAAGGGGACAAAAATTGCAGTTGCACCTGAGAGGACTTAGGGGACAAAAATTGTGGTTTGTTTGGATTCAAAAGTCGACACAATATAGGGTTGAAGGAGATAAAGCATTGATAGGTAAAGAGGGTAATTTTGGGGTTCTGAAGTTGGAAATTGGAAAATGGAAGAGAAAGAAAAAAAGGAGATATCCACTTCCACTATTCTTTATTTGATATGTTGTTGATGAGAGCCAGTAAACCCATCGTATGAAAACCACCCTAAACCTAGCAACATAAATTGCAAATTTAAGGTAAAAAAGTATTATGAAATTGCCAATGAATACTCACGGGTGTTTTACTCATTTTTAATTACCTGTGTGTGTCTTAAAATCCTATTTATCGATGCAGGATTACCCATATAAACAAGATGTATATATTTTGCAAGAGGGGAAGATGTTTCAGTACAACAAAAAGAGCATAGATACTAGCAGAGCTACCTGGAAATTGAGCAGTTAGACATGAAACAAACGGTGTTAAGACATAGGGGGCGGTTTGTTAGTTGGATTGAAGAACAAGGGAGGTTAGTGTTCACTTAAAAACCTCAAGGGTGGTAAGTGCATTTTACTCTATAAAAAATATAATAAAAAATGTATTTGGTCACTAGTTTTTTGTTTATAATTTGTTATAGAGAGAGTATGTATTAATTTTGTATATTAAATAAAAATTAGTTAAAGATAATATTTGTGGTTTATAAGATATAGTTATGTACACGTCTAAGACTTCTGCCCAACATATTTACAAAATACCTACAATTTAAAACATATATAAAAGTTGATAAAAAGTTTATAAGTTTTTTTTTAAAAAAAGGCATAAAATACATGTATTTTTTTTTATTTTATAACTTATCATTAAATTTTCTTTTTTAAGTTGTGCGTTGAAAGCTCATAATTGTTTCATGCCCTAACCATTTTCATGGAAATTGTTGTAAGTTGTAACAACTCATATCCGAATTGCATGTTTTAATAGGCTCATGGCTTCACATCAATTTCAACATACTTGCGATGTTAGTGTGTTGGCTCATACAAATAAGCATGTTAGTTGTTATTTTGAGAGGAAAGCTGAACTCAGACCTTCTTAATCTTATCACCCCAATTTCTACATCATTCTCCAAATCAACAAACTAATTTTTTTTATTTTTTATATCTTTCAAAAAACAAAACTTATTTTTTATAACCAAATTAGCTAAAGCTTATTTTTATAGGTGCAAAACTGCAATCTATTTATTTCCTTTTGTTTCATTTTGATTTTGATTTGATTGTTTTTCGTTGCAGTGGTTATTCATTACATGTTGTGCAATTTTGTGTGTAAAATTTACGTTGTTGGACTTACACTGAGACATAATTTACCTTTTACACTTGATATTATTGAATTGAACCAAATAAACATGTTTTTTTTTATCAATTTAGTTTGACTTGGATTTGATGAGGAGTAGTTTTTAATGATTTAGATGTTTTTATCAACATGTTCACTTTAAAATAACTAATTTATTAGTTTAAAACAGTTTTCGATAACATGTCTATAGAACTAACATTTCAATTATCTAGGTGTCTAAAAAAGGAATCACAATTGCATTTAATCTAATATGAGTACTTGATAATAACTCAAAGTTCAAAGGCCGCAGTTCCTTTGATTTTTTATTTTTTTTATAACTAATGTAGCCAACATTAGAAAAAAGACTTATCCAAATAGTTTAAGCACTCACCAAGTATTTTATAACTTGTTTCACATTTGATTTCTTAAAAGCTAACTTATTGACATGCTTCTTTTAGTAAATCAATTTAACTAGTGTAGTGAATCACTTTTATTTCCTCATTTGTTTAACAATTGGGTTTTTGTTTACACTAATTGTAGTAGATTATTTTATCTCTATATTCTTGCCAATGTTGATTGTAAACAAAATATTGTTCATAGAAAATACTTGATTTATGGAGTTTTAATATGAAAATTGTTAACCTTTATTATATAGAAGGAAATCATTAACCTTAATTATTTTACAAATGATTGCTCCCAAAGAAAACAACATATTAAAGGTCTACTTTAGCTTATATATATATATATATATATATATATATATATATATATATATATATATATATATATATATTGTTGCACTATTAAAGGTCTCTTTGGCAAGACACATTTTTTAGATTATTCCTTATAAGTCCATATGATTTAAAAAGATTTATGTGGTAATCGTCATTTTATCACAGGCTTAGAATTTATTTTTGATATCTTACATCATTTTTTATAAGTTAGTTTAAGTAGCTTATAGCTTAAAACTTATTATTTTCTCTCTTAATTTTACATGTGTTATCTTAATTGAAAAAATATTAATTAAATATATATTTTTATGGCATTTTATATTTTTAATATAGTGAAACTGTCATAAATTATAAACAAATTATAATTTCATCAAACAATATAAAATTCAACTATCTAGCTTATCCGCCACTTGAGAGCCTTCTAGTTTTCCCAAATGGCAACCAAACATTTAGAGCATAGTTGATTTCTTACACTACCATTTCCCTCTAAAATGTTCAAATAAAATGTTTATAGACAACAACAGAATCAATCAGACCATCTTTAATATTTATCTTATTTCAACAACATCATTAAAATAAAAGTTAATTATATTTTTGGTCCCTATAAATATACTAACTTTTCATTTTAGTCCCTCTAAAATTTTCCTTCAACTTTTAGTCCCTATAAAATTTTCAATCACTACTTTTGGTCCCTATTTTTAAGTTAACTTTTGTATTTTTTAATGAAATTGTGCATAAATGTGTAGAATATTGTAAAAAAAAAATCTAAAAAAAAATAGATTTTTTTAATAAAACACAAATTAAATATAAATTTTTAACCGTAAAAAATATAAAAAAATCATATTAAATTCATGTTTTGTTAAAAAATTCTAATTTTTGTTGGGAGAGATTCTTATAACATTATGTATTTTTCTGCAAAATTTTATTAAAAAAATATGAATTCTACATATGCGTTTACTTTAAAAGAGGGACTAAAAGTGAAGATGGAAATTTTTTGAGGGACTAAACGTTGAAGAAAATTTGTAGAGGGACTAAAACGAAAAGTTGACATATTTATAGGGACCAAAAACATATTTAACCCTTAAAATATCAAACAAAAGTTTCTTTTCATAGCACATGCAGTGCTAATCATCAAGTTTTTTTCCTTCAAAAACAACTAAGAAAAATCAATTAATTGAGGAGCAAACAAAAATTACTAACATTCAACCAATCAATTAGGCATTCAGTAACCAAGAAAAATGAATTATACAAAGCTCCTAAAAAATCAAAAAGTGATAGAAGAACCACAACAATACACCACCAAAATCACAAACCCCTAACCCCTAAAAACAAACATAAGAAAAAGAATCAATCTAGGGATTGTGACTTAGACGAACTCACTCTATGTTTTAATATGTTTACCCTTCGCATCTTTACAAACCAATTTCTTGGTCACAACTACAATGCACAGTCGTAGCCGTGGCACCAAAGACCATCAAGAGCTCATACTCCACTAGAAACAGCTGACCCAAAACCTCAACAGATACTGAAAGTTTGGTAAGATTGAGTTTGCAAATAATTCGTGTGAATCATCTGTCATAGTGATAGGTCACGTCGTCGATTCATATCATTATACTCAACCCATCGCCGACACGGTGGAGGAACTCGGAATTTTAGAATGGATCTTAATCCAAGCAGCAACACGTGTAATTCTATGACCCGGTCTTCAAGTTTCGATGGAAATGTACCTGTTTCGCTTCTCAGCAACCAACCCCCTCCTGCATAATTGATTATCATTGAAAAACACACGATAGTACCCATTTCTCATGGGTGATTTTTGTACCTTAATTTTAGTTCATATATTGTTAGTAAATATCCAGTTGGAATTAATTATATATGATAAACAAATTTATGTAAAAACATTGTGATTGTATATTGTTATTTAATGTGTGTTCTTTAGTATATTTTACTTAGTACATAAATTCAATCTCACAAACATGTTAAAGTCATGTGCTCTTAAAAATAATGATCAAGTTCTTCATGTTTCATGAAGAGTATGAAACTAAATCCAATTCATGGCATAAATAAGAAAGGATATATATCAAGAGGTCTTGATACGAAAAGATGAGGAGCAAACCACAAATGTTCGCCTTGAAAAACAAATAATAACAAGAGTGGTGATACATGGACACCCCCATATGGCAATACACCCTTTACACCTATACAGAATTCTAACACGTGGCAACCTGGACCCTACACAATAAAAGAGAAAGTGTGGTTGTGAGATTAATTTACCAAAATATTCCTAATACATAAGGTGTATAATGGGGTGTATGAATAAAAGGGTGTTCATGAATCATTTAGGCCAAGCATAAACAAATCATTTACTTTTCAAACATATGCTGAAAGTAATAATTACTATAAAGAGTATCTTGGAGGACAAGATATACAAAAGAAATAAAGAAATAATATTTTGAAGGACAAGCAAGGAAAAGTGGTAAATGTGATTGAACCTTTTACTATTGAATGCACTTTTTTTTCAAAGAAAGAGATGGTCATCCTCTTGGTTATAACATCCGAGGATCAAACTACCGCCCTAATCCTCAACGTCCAAAAGAAAGGAGAAAATGACATTCTAGCAATTCTTATCAAACACCAAAGGTCTCTTCACAAGTATGAATAATAACAAGGTATTAGATTATGTAGATGGCTACAAATACAAGTCTTCTCTCAACATTGAAAGAATGAATTTTGAAGAGAATCAAAAGCCAACATACAAGCAAAAATTCATCATATGTTACAATATAAGGAAATTTTAACCCCTGCGAGGCACTCTTTCAAATACTCTTACGAATGCTAACTTATATACAAGGAACAACAAGAGTATTTTCCAAAACAACCTCTCATCCTCTTAGTAGTGTGAAAGTTGTATGATTGATCCACAAACATCAAATTATATTTTTTGTATATCCTTAAGCTTGTCAAAAATTGAGTGATAGTGTAAGCTCGTTGAAGGCCTAAATATCGATGTTGTAAGTCTGGTGAGGCTAAATAAATACATAGTTGTGTAAATCGCTAAGAGGAGGAAGAAGCTCCTAAAAAAATTAGTGGATAACCTCACAAAGTTGCGGGGACTTAACAAGTCCACATTAGGTGAATCATAAAAACTTTTATAAAAACTTTTCTGTGTGAATTCTCTTAAGCTTTATTCTCTGTATATATTGCTCACATACTATACTTTGCTATATATTCTATTATACCAAACATCTTACTCTAAGTAAGTCTTGAGAGATCCATCAACCGTTAGTGACATTTATTTCTACTTCACATGTATGCTTTGAAAGTCAGAGAACAAACACATGACCCTCTTGCTTATGGGGTTCCAGATCGTTCAACTCTTGAATAGTATGTATGCATTGTTGGTTATTATTGATGTTAAACATGCAAGAAACTTGGTTGAAACTCAATATTACGTAAGAAACTCAATTTACAAAAATGAAGCACATACAAGAAGGGAACTCCGCTTCTCTGAACCAACCTTTTTTTTCTTTTCTTTCTTCTTTTAGCGTTGCTATTTCCAGCGAAAGTTAATTTCGCGGAATTTCACGAGCGTGCACACAATGGGTTAATTAAGAAATAAACAAAAAGATGACGTCATGAAATTCCAGATTTTGTGGAAATCAAGCTGTTAGTGGTGCCAAGCAGCCAATTAAATTATTTCGGGATGAATTCGGGAGATATTCTCTGGCTATATGTAGCATTTTCCTTCTTTTTTTTATCCTTTCATTAATATTTTGGCTAAATATGAACAATTAACATGGTTGATTTAAGGTATTTTATTGAGTTTAAGGGTTAATTTGTTAAAGTAATGTAAGTCTACAGGTGCATGTCTCCTAAGACGTCATTTGGTTGAGAATTTATCTCCACGGTCTAAAGGTATTTGGTTCGAAAAGATGAATTTAAGTCTATAAATAAAAATGATCAAATTTAAAGGAAAATGCTAACTTTTGCCTTTTTTTGTTGCATTAACTTGTGCCTATAAGGCATAAGTGAAGAAACAAAAAGGAGAAATAAATTATTGGAAATTGGGTATTTTTAATTTTGAAAGCTTTAAATTTTATCTCTTTAACTTGTACATTTATTGATTTATTCATTTTTTTTAGCTTTTTAACTTGTGTCTTAAGAGTACAAGTTGGCATGACCCATATTTAAATATAAGAACAACACTAAATAAAAGAAATACGTTGTGATTACATCACCACCACACACACTATGATTATACCGTCAAATCTTAACGACCTTCACAATTGACTAAGAAAAAATAAATTTTGTCATTTGTTAAGAAATTAATTAATCAATATACTTTATCAATGTATAATTATTTTACACATCAATTAATGAATATGAAAGCATTTATATTAATTAATTGATGTGACAACACATCATTAGATACATGTATAATTAATATTTATTCTATTTTTTTCAAATACGATAACAAGAGTGAAATTGAGATGCCTCTTAAAAAAATTGAAATTGAGATAGAAAATAATATAACTATATAAGTATGAGTTTGTCTTGAAGCACGTAAATCAAATTGGATTTGTAAGCTTACACTTTTGCAATTTTTTTAAGGTGAAGACAATATTCATTAATAATGAAAGGCAAGGCAACATAGGTAAGTGGCAAGGATTAAATCCTAAGAACAACAAAATCCCTTAAAAATGACAAAGACAGTAACTCGATAAAGCTCTAAACTAGGAAAAAACGGGTGAACAAAGCATGCACAAAACAACCCTGCTGCCTGAAGAACAAAGACTCTCTCCCATGATGGTGATAGAACTTCAAAAACAACTTTATTTTTTTTTCTTTTGCTCCAGGACAAAAACACTTGCATTTTCATTATAGTCATGCTAATTAAGCATCAAAACTTTGTAGATATTATGTGACTTCTTGAATCAGTTCACAATCACAACCTAATTGAGTAGGTATCCCATCTTGGTTATATAGCATAGCTTTCTTCTTGTGAGGAGTTTTGTACTTGTTTGATTCCTTGATATTCGTTATTTCAACCATATGGATTGTACATATGGATATAATGTGTTTAATCTAATTATTTAATTATTAATGGCGTGATATATTTGTAAGATGTTTACAATTTTTATATGTGGAATTTAGTAGAGGGGTTAATAAAAAATAACCATTTTAGAGAACTAGTAAAACAATCAAAGATATACAGACAAACGTAAGTATTGACACAGAAACCAAATCATTATAGTGTATATATAGGAAAAAAGAGCAAGAACACAATAAAAAAGTATGAAAGAAAAAATTGTGTTAAAAATACTCAATTATTTTTTTTAAAATTGTCACAAAATAAATGTTCAAATATCATTTGTCAAATAAATTAAGCATAATTGTTTTTTTTTTCAACATACTAATACTTTGTTTTCAACGTAGAACTGCAAAGGTGGAATATTGTAGTATGTAATGGCACCACTAAAAACATGTACTTAATAGCTTACGGATGAGGCATTCCTCGTGGGGAACAAGTTTCCTGGCTTGAGCTAGAGTTTTTATCCACATCTATAACGTTGTGGGATACTGATTCACGACAGTCAATTTTTAACGCAGTCACTTAAATGTAAGCCATTAGATCAATCGCGTGGTTCTTATTGTTCAGCGTGTCCTGCTTTGCTTATTGGTAATTAAACACAGAACTCCTCCTCCTTCTTCTTCCGGAACCAACAATCGCGGCGGCACCGTCAACTGGAAGTGTGCCTTCATGTTCATCAATCTGCCCCTTTTTCTGCGTCTTCCTCGACTGAAATTTTCTAGTTTCAAGACTAATTTCACCCATTTGTTTAAACATATTAAGTGCCAAAATTATTTTTATGTTAAGTTAATGTGTTCGCCCATAATATTATATAAAAGGTATCCCTTTTTACCATCTCTATAACTTAAAAAAATGCATTTTCTGGCACGAGTGTCAAACTTAGTTCTATGATTTTGAATAGTAGGAGCATATGCTAAACAACCAAAAGATTTTAAATACAGAAAAGTAGGAGGTGTTGAAAAAAAAAATTATAAGGAGTAGTATTTCTAAGAAGAGAAGTAGGTATATCCTATTTATTAGATGAACAACATGTTGAATATAAAAATGCCAAAAATTACTAGGTAAAGAAGCTTGAAAAGAAAGGGATCTAGCAACATTAAGAATGCGTTTATGTTTCCTCTCAATAATTCCATTTTGTTGAGGGGATTCAACCCAAGATCTTTGATGAAGGAACCCTTTAGAAAGAAAAAAAATCAGTCGTAAGAAATTCACATCCATTATCACTTCTTAAACACTTAAGTTTAGTTTTGAATTGATTTTCAATGTAAGAAACAAAGTTAATAATGTGTTTTCTAGTTTCACTTATAAGTTTCAAAAAAATAATCCAAGTAAATCTACTATAATCATCAACAAGAGTGAGAAAATATCTATGTCCAGAAACAGAAGGAATAGCATAAGGACATTGAGCGTTGAAGCCATGAGAGAACCATGTTGTTGCAGTGGATCCATTGCTCGTGCAAGACATTCGTAGTTGAAGGACATTGAAAAGTGTCGTCGACAAATCGAAGCTTGTTCTTAGAAATTAGGGCTACCTTCATGGCCAGAGACCAAGAGGTGTAATTCTTGCTTTCAAGTAAAGGTGTAACAAGAATTAAAGAGGAGTTTTCATTAGGATGAAGGTAATAAGGATTTGAAGGGTTGGTGGCGAAATCTGCAAAGATATCGACAGCCATGGTTTTTCTGAAAAAACAAAAGAAACAAATCGCAAGAGAAAGGGAAGAAAAAATAAACTAGGGTAACTCTGATACCATATTAATATTACCAAGTCAAAGAGAAAAGTCAATGAATAGGAATATATGAAAATTGTATTAATCTGAGATATGAGAAATGTGTTTTCTGTACTTAGAGAGGAAGAACACCTTCTCTTTATATAGCCTAACTATAGGGCTGTTGGTAACAAGACAGACCAGCTCATCAAAATAACTATAATTAATTACATATTAAACTAATTTGACCAAGTAAGAATCAATTACATCAATTAGAATTAATTACACATTTGGTCAAGTAATATCAGTAGGCAATAGCCCTTTTGTGCGTAACTAAATCCAAGTTCTCGTAAATCTAGTCTTGAAATGGTTAGACAAGTGCTTGTTGAGATTTTGAGTAAAAGGAAGGTAAGCCCATTTGTTATGCTAGTAATACAAATATGGATCAGAAGATGAGGAATTAATTGTGAAATGGTGTTTTGTAGTGTGGTAGTTTCATTTTTGGTCCATTTCAGTCTAATTATATTTTTGTGGGTAGTTTCTGGTCTGGATAAATCAATATCATATACCTCATAAAACCAGTGTTGGTGTCTTCTGAGTTTAGAGTACAAGCAAGTTGACCCAATTCGAACAAAGCAAGATTCATGGCCGGTGGAACAAGTGTGGTGGGTTCGGAACAAAAGGATTTTTCACTAAAAAGGGACAAAAATAATTAGAGGACACGGGGAAGAAAGTACAACATCAGATAAATCTAATAATGGTTGTTTATGTGACTGTCGTTAATCAATATCGAACGTTGTGTCCACATCTTTTTCAATTCATTAAATACATTGACTTTTATAAAATAAAAAAATAATACAATTTAAGGTCCTCAAAGAGTGTCTTAGGACACTTTAAGTATTTTCTTAATTTAATTTATTGATAAATTCTAAACTTAAATTATTAATTACAAAGATAATAATGAATTAATTTAGTAAATGAAAAACTAAAATAATATCCAAGTTACATTCAGATAAAAATTAAATCAACATTTAATACAAAGATGTTTTTTTCTTTTTAAAAGTCAAACACATCTCTCTTTTCTATTTCTCTTCTTTTTCTTTTAAAGCAAATAGTACCTTAAATCTACTCTATTTCTTTCATCTTTCTCTCTTCTCATACTCGTTCTCACTTCTTTCTCTCTTTTTAACTTCTTATTACAACCAAACACAGAGTAAATGTCTTCTCTTTCTAGTTTTAATATTGAATCTTGTAATTTCAAAGGTAATGATTTCACTTTAACTCAGAAAGAGATGAAGTGGTGTTGGTTTCGTAAGTCATTATACAAGTGAATTCACCAATCATTTCATTATTTTAAATTAGAAAAAACCAACTATTGGTTTGACACAAAACACGAGTTACTTTTTGATCTAGTTAGACTCAAAAGGTTGACTGATGAGCAACCTTTTGTTGAGTTAAGGGGGGGGGGGGGGGGTGGGGGGGGGGGGGGGTGGGGTGGTATCTACAAGCACTGAGGCACTCTAGTCAATGAGAGAGTAAAGAGTGAGAAGGTATGAGTATAGAAGAATATTGTGATGATTGTAATTGAATGGTATATATACAATGAGAGGAGTCGCTGATTGTTATGAATTGTGCCCCAAACATATTGAATTGTTTTGATATTTGCCCCAAACATATTGAATTGTTTGGATATTTGTTGATATGATAATCAAGTCGCTCAACTCATAATTAAGAAATCCTGAAACAATAGATACCATTTGGGTACTTCTTGAATTTTTCATTAATGTCTTACGTTTATCTTGAGTTAGTTTCGTAGAGTGTCAAGATATATTTGTTGTCCATATGAGTTACCAGTAGTCAATGTAACTAACCAATGAGTCATTGACACATGTCTCACACCTATTTATCCCCAAAGGTCTTTGTGGTCACCCAATTTGCTAATTTTCACGTATGAAAAAAAAAGTTTGTTGGAGAGAGAGTATATCAATTTTTTTTTGTTTGTTATGGAAAAAAAGATATGAAATCAATTTTATTAGAAATAGAAAATGTGTTTAAAAAATTAAGAATTTATTATATTTTTGAAAGAATTTTTTTTATTGAAAATACGACTGCCGTAAAATAAAAAAATATCAGATTTAGTAACAACACGATCTTCCACGCTTTCTAGATCTTTTTAAAAAAGATAAGGAAAATGTTAACAAATGTCCTAAGGGCATTGTTTAAGCATTTAAAAGTAGCAATTTTTACATTGGAAATTGTACGATTTTGACTTTAACAAATTTTTTACTTGTATTACCAAGACATAATTTTCTTATGTGGGTTTCTTAAACAATGTCTTTAGGACACTTGTTAACAAGATCCAAAAGATAAAACAGTAAAATTAGACTTGAGTAACAAACAATTTTGGCATTAAAAAGCAAACTGAAAATCTATAAATATATAGAAACCCTTGCTCAAAAAAATATATATATAGAAACCCTAAAAAGTTTTATTTCACTGCTTTGCCTTTTGTTTCATCGACTCAAACAAAACCCTATAAAGTTTACTAACTGCTTTGCCTTTTGTTTGTTTCATAGACTCAAACAAAGTAAGCTTTTTTTCTCTAATCTTCAAATTCTATCAACAATGTCTCAACCTGCATCATCATCGGACTCGTAAGTTAACTCTCTAATACACAAATTTGGATTATCATTGTCCAAGGAATTTGTTTGATAAAACTAAACTTTTTGTTTTGAATTTCAGAAAACCTGGGATTGTGAAGAAGGACTTCTCCACCGCGATTCTGGAACGTAAGAAGGCACCAAATCGGCTTGTCGTGGACGAGGCTGTTAACGATGATAACTCTGTTGTCGCCATGCACGCTCAAACCATGGAAAAGTTAGGGCTTTTCCGAGGGGAAACTATCCTCATCAAGGTAAATATAAATTGATCACGAGCACTACCTATTTAACTATTTGTTTTTCCTCCAAAAATAGATGGTGTGTTACCAAGTTAGGGTTTAGCGTTTTGGAAGGAAGACTTTCGAGTGCTAAGTCTATATTTCAATATATAATTGGTGTTTCAATTTTTTCTGAAAGAACAACATATACATGAGCATATAATATCATGTTGTTCTTATGTTTTTTTTTTTTTTTTGAAATATCAAATATCATCAAGATATAGACTTAAACCTTCAAGGCCTTCCCCTCTAAAATCCTCCAAAAACCAACTCTAAACAAAGCACAAGGGTATTTGGGAAGAGGTTTTGGAGGGAGTACTTTAGAGGGTTAAGTGTATATTCCCAATAATTTAAAATATATTTGATATTTTAATAAAATTTAATGAAAAACATGACAAATGATCATATAATACTTCAATCATACTTAATTTAAATTTTTAAAAAAACATTTTATAGTGTATGTAATTTAAAAGAGAAAAGTAAGCCATTCCCTCCCCTCTAAAACCCTCCGTCCAATCATAGCCTAAAATTTTCATAATAAGAGAGAAAGGAAGGAGAGAAAATGATAGTTTAGAGACTAACATGATAGATTAAGAAAATAGTTTAGGGATTATTTATGTATTTGTATAGTTTAGGGACCATATAAGAGAGCGTGTGATAGTTTAGGTTTAATAACCAAATTGAATGTTCACCGAAATATATCTGTGTGTTGGGCTTGTTGGCTGGTGAGTTGAGTTTGTTAATGTGGTTTATGTTGTGTTGCAGGGAAAGAAAAGGAAGGATACTGTTTGTATTGCTCTTGCTGATGATACCTGTGAAGAGGTGAGTACTGTGTGGTTGCTCCAGACACTGAGGTTTTCTGTGAGGGGGAACCTGTGAAAAGAGAGGATGAAGAAAGGCTTGATGAAGTTGGTTATGATGATGTGGGTGGTGTTAGGAAGCAAATGGCACAGATTTGCGAGTTGGTCGAGCTTCCACTGAGGCATCCACAACTTTTTAAGTCAATTGGTGTGAAAGCACCTAAAGGAATTTTGCTTTTTGGGCCTCCAGGTACCGGAAAGACATTAATAGCAAAAGCTATTGCTAATGAAACCGGAGCTTTCTTCTTTTGTATTAATGGACCAGAGATTATGTCCAAAATGGCTGGAGAGAGTGAAAGCAATCTTAGGAAAGCGTTCGAAGAAGCAGAAAAGAATGCACCATCCATCATCTTTATTGATGAAATTGATTCTATTGCACCCAAGCGAGACAAGACAAACGGTGAAATAGAAAGAAGGATTGTTTCCCAATAGCATTGATCCGGCATTGAGAAGGTTTGGTAGATTTGATCGGGAAATCGATATTGGTGTTCCAGATGAAATTGGGCGACTTGAAGTCCTTCGCATACATACTAAAAACATGAAGCTCTCTGATGATGTAAGTTGGGTATTCCATATTACTTAACTTTCACATATGTTGGTCTATTTTGTTCTGTGTTTTCTTTTTTATGGTTGTGGTCATAGTTCCATTCATTAGTCAAATTCACTACTATTTATGATAGTTTTATGATAGTTGCAGTATTAATAAGGTTTTTCAATTTCCTTGAATTTTCAGTTGCTCATTTATGATTTTACTCTGTAGGTTGATTTGGAGAGAATTTCAAAAGATACTCATGGGTATGTATGTTGGTGCTGACCTTGCTGCTCTTTGCACCGAAGCTGCTTTGCAATGCATTAGGGAGAAGATGGACGTCATTGACTTAGAGGATGAGACTATTGATGCTCAAATACTAAATTCCATGGCAGTTACAAATGAGCATTTACATACTGCACTTGGAACAAGCAATCCATCAGTTCTACGTGAAACTGTTAGTTTTTTTTTCCGACTTATATAGTTAGAAATCATTAGTTGATTACTTATCAGTTAATGAGGCCTTCCTTCTTTGTGGTCTGTTCTCTTACTGATGTCATTATTAACAGGTCGTTGAGGTGCCTAATGTCAGCTGGGAGGACATCGGAGGCCTTGAGAATGTCAAGCGTGAACTGCAAGAGGTCATAAATCTTTCCTAGTACTTAATTACACCTTATTTCCTTACCAATTTTATCTGTTTCTGATTTTGGTTTATGTGTACGCAGACTGTTCAATATCCGGTTGAGCACCCGGAAAAGTTTGAGAAGTTTGGGATGTCGCCATCCAAAGGAGTTCTCTTCTATGGTCCTCCGGGATGTGGAAAAACTTTGTTAGCCAAAGCAATTGCTAATGAATGTCAAGCCAACTTCATCAGTATAAAAGGCCCAGAATTGCTTACAATGTGGTTTGGTGAAAGTGAAGCCAACGTTAGGGAAATATTTGACAAGGCTAGACAATCAGCTCCATGTGTCCTCTTTTTTGATGAGCTTGACTCCATTGCAACTCAGGTTTGTTTCTAGTTACTATAAACTCATGCATTGCTATTATATTATGCTTTAACCATGGCTGCTACTCGAGGTTTTTTTTTTTTTTTTGAGATCATGTTATTATTGGTTGTACTCTGCTGCAAAATAAAATATAAGGATATCAAGTTGAGCCATGTTTGGATAAACAACTTAATCAAGCACATATCATGTTGGCGCTTACTCATAAGCTTTTTCTATATCAAGATAAAAATAAATTCAAATTGTTTCCATATAGGCTATTCTAGAGAGGTTATTGACATGTCATAAGCTCTTCCAAACAATCTCACAAGTGCTTATACCAAGTAGATAAGGTCAAATAAGACAATCCAAATAAGCCCTTGATGTTTTTTAGTATCGTTGTGATTGCATGCATCTCTTTGATTTCTTATTTTCAGCTTGTATTTGTATATAACCATTAAGTCGTTCTTGTAGAGAGGGAGCAGCGTTGGGGATGCTGGCGGCGCCGCTGATAGAGTGCTAAATCAACTTCTGACAGAAATGGATGGCATGTCTGCCAAAAAGACCGTGTTCATTATTGGGGCAACTAACAGACCTGACATCATTGATCCAGCACTTCTTCGGCCAGGCCGTCTCGATCAGTTGATCTATATTCCTCTACCTGACGAGGATTCCCGTCATTCAATCTTCAAGTCTTGCTTGAGAAAGTCACCGATTGCGAAAAATGTTGACTTGGGAGCATTGGCTAGGCATACTCAAGGTTTTAGTGGTGCCGACATTACAGAAATATGCCAGCGAGCATGCAAATATGCTATTAGAGAAAACATAGAGAAGGTATGCTTTTGGTTAATATGTATTCTTTTATTCCTTAGAACTGTGAAACATGGAACTTTTATTCCTTAGAACTTTGAAAGATGGAACATTCTAATTTGATGAAAACGCGCATACTAGTTTGTATATAAATATGATACAAACTTGATAAATCTATTCTGATAAAGTTTGAGCTAATATATTGTTATGGTTACAGGACATAGAGCAAGAGAGGAAGAGGAAGGAAAACCCTGAGGGCATGGATGAAGACATGGTCGACGAAGAAGTTGCGGAGATCAAAGCGGCTCATTTTGAAGAGTCCATGAAGTATGCACGTAGGAGTGTCAGTGATGCTGATATACGCAAATATCAAGCATTTGCTCAGACCCTACAACAATCAAGGGGATTCGGAAGTGAATTTAGATTTTCAAATACCACAACTGGTACTACTACTGCATCTGACCACCTTGCAACTACTGCTACTGGAGGAGCTGATGAAGATGATCTGTATAGTTAGGTTTTTTATGATGTGTTTCTAGACTTCCCTTTCAAATGGGAAAACTTCAAGTCTACTATTTGTTTCACACTATTAAGTTTAATTACCATAAATTGGCCACTACCTTTTATTTTATGTTTATATTATGAATTATTGATGATATTCTTCTGTTACTAAAAATTGACCAACTTAGCAAGTGGAATATCTATCTTAGATAAAATTTTATGTTTTTCTTTCTTAATTTGAAAAAAAAAAAAAAAAAAAAGGTCTAAACACAACTTTCTGAACTTGCATGGTATGGTATATTTAGGTCCGTTTATTATAGATTAAAATGAATGTGATTTCGGCATTGAATAATTTAGAGATTATTTTTTAGAGATTATATAAAAAATCATAATTTATTTTTTCATTTGTTTATCCTAAAAAAAAAAAAATCACATTTACAAAAAATTAGTTTATTTGGATACAACTATACAAAAGGATTTTGTTATAAAATTACTTCTATCTTTTGACACTTATTTTCTTGCTCCATGAATTCTAACGTGCATATTGAATATTGATACTCTGGAAATTATCACAAAAAGTAAACTCAGGCTGAGGCAACAACCCATCAAGATTCAAGTCAAAGCTTGCTATCACCTTAATGTGTATGCTAAAACTACCATCATATCTTGTACTTACTTATTTTCCCTCTTAACACATCGACTCAAAATTAACTTCACTCCAAAACTTGATTATAGTGTACAGCAGCAAATAATTCCTTTTGCATGGAATATGCTGAGAATTTAACATCTTTAATTATTCATCTAATGTGACATTACATGCAAGCTATTAATTTATTGACCAATCTGGCATTTCATGGAAAAAGGGGAGGGGATGCTCTTGTACCCAAAAAATATCAGAATCTTAATTTCACAGACTAAATTTATGTGTTTAACTATGAAGCTCAACAAAGTAATGCTAAAAATATTGACATTAATACTAACACAGCCTTCCGTGGTTCTCTACATGGCAAGTGCATCAGGACTCCGGTCTCCAATTCAGACACATCAGTATACGCCTTCAAGATCTAGTGATTATCAGCTTTAACAAGATCTGGGAATTGGGATGAAATGCAGCTACTAGAAACGCCATCAGTATTCTTCATTTCAGATTTATGAGCAAAGGAGATCTCCGTGGTACACCAAAATATGCCATTAATATCATTGTGTATTTTCCAAGATTTCTTCATCACAGTTGTGTTGAAGAGTGAAATCTGGCACCTCTTCAATATCATCTGCAGGCTAATAATGGAAATATACAAGTAATACAGTTGCTGAAATCTGAAACATAATCATGCAGAAAATGTCGTACACATCCAAGACCACTGCCTACCTGCCATAGTTCCAATAGCTGCCATAACAAATAACCAAGAATCATAACCAAGCAAAACAACTTTCCTGCCCATGCTCCACAAAAGAGGTATCTAAAGAAAACAGAAAATCAGCATTGGTAGCTGCTCAATTCAATACAACATGCATGTTCTAAGATTAAACTGACATCAATCTTTGAATAAAGAGAGGAAGATCTATATATACTTAATAAGATTCATGTTTCTTCTTCTAAACTAGGTATTAGTTTTACACTTGAACTACTATACCCATAGAAAAGAATTGCCTTGATTGTAGTGCTGCCAAATAAAGATCCAAAAATACATTGCTTTACTATGTATCAATAAGCTTTTTTCTTTTTGACAAGTCAATAAGCCTATGTTAAAGTAGGTAAAATAATGTTTTGCTCAAGTAAATAGCAAAATGACATAATTGAATAAATAGTAGACTTGGGATTACAGCTATGTACTACATATTGCCATTAAAGTTGAATTTGTGATGTTCAGATTATACCGTGAGAGACGCTCTAGTAGATTTTGATCGGAGCACTTCAAAGCACGGCCATACACAATTTCAGTCCTTTTGGCAACATCGTTCCAGTCGTAGAGCTCCCTCACCTACAGAAAACACAAACAAAAAGGAATTAGTTTCCCACAAAATGTATCAGAAAAGAACATTTAGGGTGTGTTTTGGAGGGGAGAGCTTGGATCATAATTAATAATCATATAATTGTTCAATCACACTCAATTGATTTAAAAAATCATTTTATAGTATCCGTAATTTAAAAAAGAAAAGTAAGCCCTTCTCTTCAAAACCCGCAATCCAAACATACCCTTAAATTTTAAACAGAAAACTTACTCGATTATGCATAACTTGTGGATCAATTTTTGGCAGCATATGTATGGCCTTTTGTATTGCATACACCATATCACTAGGATCAGGTTCTGCCAAAACAACCATGTCATCTGGCAAAACCTATATAGCAAAGAATTGCATCTATATCAAGCCTCTATAGGATAACATTCCAAGATTGTCGAATTGGAAAGAACCCGAAGTTCTTAAACAAAATTCTCACACACACTGTAAATTACTATGTTCCTCATCCTGAACAGGCATAGAAGCAAAATCTGTTGTACTGCCTACCTCAGGAACTCCTCCAACACGTGTGCTGACTGTTAACAATCCACAACTAGCAGCCTCTAATATAGCTATGCAAAAAGCTTCCGTTAAGGAACTGAAACAATACAAATGTTATTACGACTAAAAATAGATGTGCACAATAACTGGTGCTGGCATTAAAAACCCCAACATCCCATCACAGAGGTAAACTCAAGCTTCAAGAACTGTTCAACTTCCATATTGAAGCAGAAGAATTATAACCTCACTATTGAAAAGCTTCAAAAAAAACAGAGAAACTTGTTAAGGAAACTGAACCTATTTAAGAAGATATGTCCACGTATCAAAACAGATCGGACTTGTGCATGTGGCACAGCTCCCAACATTTCAACTCGGTCTTGTAAAGAATGTTTCTCTCTCATCTCTTCCAACCGCACACGCTTAGCTCCATCACCTCCAACAATGAAACGAACCTTCAACAGATATATGAGTTATGCCTTTGAAAGTGCAGAATTAAAAAAATTAAAAAATTACTCCAATCCTTTCATTTAGCATTATTTAGTTCTATAGGTGCAGTTTAGTACAGGTCAACGCCAAAGACAGTGCTGTCTGTCAACAGATATAAAATTTATATCGCATTGCTGAGTTATTTATATTTGAGGAATACAAACCAAGTTTTATCGTTTTACTTCAGAACTTGTATTAAGGATGGCATCAAAGATTGTAAATACATACATTACTTTCAGTGAATGTACAGAGAAAGCTCCCTGTACAAACTTTTTTGAAAGATTTATTAACGTGTACACTGGCCAAACTACCCCATGGCCCATACTTAAAAGGCCATTAATCATCTATATACTAGTTGTCCAAATGCAGCCCCATATAAGAATGCTAATTCAATATTTCCATGCCTTTTTGGTTTGGGAGGAGAGTTGGAGTAGGATGCTTCTCTATCTGTTTAAGCATCAATTGCAAAATTGGATGAACTCTCATACATGTTTGAGTTGGCTGATAAAAATCAATGTTAACAAGCAATAAATGACAGTGACCATAACTAATCCTTTTATAACGTTGCTTAGTGTGCTATACAACTCTTCATCATGAAAGCAGTGCCATCTTGGTAAAGTCCTTGTCTTTTTTCTTGAAGGTCGTCTTGAATTAGTGTCCTCTTCGACATGAATAAAATCAATTTTCTATTTCCATCAAACATGTAAAGGCAATTCTCCAATTATCACCACAAAGAAATATGGGACACACTCATTAAAGCATGCTGATAATGAAAATTTTTTGCAAAACTTTTAGTATATAAAAACAGATAGTATTTAACAGACAGCACAAAACACCCCATATGCTGCATGCATACAAAAGCATATTTTACTTACATAGAGCATCAGGGCATACACACAAACAAATTTCACTAAACAAAAATTTTGCAACTATAAGCACCATTATGAAAAGCCAAAACATTCCAAATGGGATATGTCAAATTTCCTAGTTATGCAAGACAGATAGACAATGCTTTTATCAACTCACATTGGAATGTAACCGGCATACTTGTGGGATGACTTCGACAAGCAAATCTACTCCCTTCCGATAAACCAATCGGCTGATAACAACAATAACAATCTCTTCCAATCTTCTTGGACAATCCATTGCTGGTGGTGTGAACATGGAAGTGTCAACGGCATTAGGTATTACAAAAACTTTATCTGGTGGCAAACCTGACCGTAACACCGTGTTTTCCTTGCTTGTGTGAGAAACACATATGGCTTGAGTCACATCTGCCAAGGTAAACTGCAATACCTTGTTCATGTGAATGCTTCCAGCATCAGCAAAACCATACAGAGAATGATCTGTAAACACAACCTTGTATCCCATGGTTCTCGCATGCATGAGAGTTTCATGACAAAATGTCGAAAAGGCTTGGTGTCCATGCACCACGGTAATTCTTTCTCGAATAAGAATCGTTCTTATAATTGGTAATAACCCATAAATGGTCGGAAACGTATTCTGCATAACAAATGGCCTCCATGGAACATAGTATACTTTTAGACCACCAGTCATATATCTGACCCCAGATCGATTTCCATAAGCATGAGTTGCAACCACCACCTGAATTATCATTTATCATTGAATTTCACATTACTACAAACAAAAAACCTAAGCATAACTAACAATAACCAAGTCTTTTCCCACTATGTCAAGTTGACTAATCACACAATAAAATTGTTATGAGTTAGAAAGAAAAAAAAAAGTAAATTGCTCTCACATTGTGCATTTAAAGCCTGTTTGGTTTGACGTAATTGAGCTTATCTACTGTCATAAGCACTTGTGAGACTAATTGGAAGGGCTTATGGAAACAAGTTACGACATGTTCATAAGCTGTTTTCAGCTAATTTCTATAAGCTCTCTAGAATAGCTTATGAAAACAATGTGACTTTATTTTTATCTTTTGTTGTAGAAATAGCTTATACATAAAAACTTATATGATAAACACTTATATTATAAGCACTTAATTAAGTTGTTTATCCAAACAGGGCCTTACTATATAAACTTCCCATTCCCATTTATAATGAAAACCAAAACAAAATAATGACGTACAACTAAGGGGCATTTGGATATACTCCCTCCGTCCTATATGTAAGCACTTTTTCTCTCTAATAAAAGGGTGTTTACATATAGGAACGGAGGGAGTACAAGTTAATTAAGTGCTTAATGAATTAGCGTTTACTATCGTATAAGAGCTCACATATAATTGTTTTCTATGAAGCGCTAAAACAGACACGACACTGATACGTTAACATCATTAATAATAATTTGAAAAAATGACATAATTGAATATTTGAATGTAATCGCATGTGTTTGTGTGGGACACTAATACATCGGTTTCTATTAGAAGTGTTGGTGTTACAGATAATTGTTTCTAACCATCAAAAAGGAAATGGAGTTAAACTGTTGGTAAGCTAAAAACAACTTAGGGACAGACACGTGTCATAAGCTATTTTAAGAAGCACTTACAGAAACTCTGATGTAATAATAATAATAATAATAATAATAATAATAATAATAATAATAACATAAATCTAAATAAGATCTTCGAAATCCCTAATAAATCCAAATAAGTTACTAAATATAACGTTAGCAAGGTATTACTACCTTGATTAGAAAAGAATGGAATTGAATGTTAAAAATGGAAATATAACCTTGTGGCCTAAGTTGAGCAAACATTGAGAGAGATAATAAATATGATTTTCGACACCACCAAAGTTAGGATAGAAAAAATCTGAGACCATCAAGATTCTATGCTTTCGTCGATCACCAGTGCTCATTGTATCTGTGTGTGTCACTTCTTCACACTCCAATGGTTGATGTAACGGAAGTTGTTCAATTTCACCGATGAAAGACGAGAAATAGGAAGCAATAGTGATTACGTGGGAGGCTTTGAGGGTGATGTGGTTTGTTGTGGAGGGGATCTATGAGAAGAGACCAGCTTTCTATTTTGGACACTTTGTTAAAAAATTTCGTTCATTTAATACCTTCGATGTTATAAAGACAAAGTTATGTCAACATGTATATTTTAAGTAACTGATCAAACCCTCCTTCAAAAAAAAGAAAAAGTAACTGATCAAACCCAAATAATTTATGCACGAATTGTTCCAAAAACAACACAGTTTAATTTTGAAGTGGGATTATTTTTTGGGTCTTCAGGGTTTAGGGTTAAGGATTAAAAAAATAAAAATAATTGATAACTTTTATGTATGAAAGATTACTTTTTAATGTTTTAATGTGTTAAATGCACAAATTCTAAAATAAAATTTTCATTTTAAACCTCTTATAAAGTGTTATAATGGTACTTGTTAACATTTCCCTTATTTTTTATTAGACTTTCTTATTTTTCGGTCGAATTTGTTAGGGCTCATTCCTTTAGGCTTTGTTTGCAAGTTTTGAGGGGAAGGAAAGGAAAGGTTAAGGAGAGGAAGGGAAGGGAGAAAGGAGGGAAAGCCTTCCCCTTATTTGAGAGTTAAAGAAACCAACAAGGAAATGAGATAGAGGGCTTATGTGATAATTTTACTATTTTACCATTTTTTTTCTTAAAATCAATACATTATGTTATAGTTTGTAATTTATCTTGTAAATTTTAATTGGAATTTTGAATTATTATGAGGACAAAATTGTCAATTTGTATGTTTAATCTCCCCAAAGTCCCCCAATTTAGGGGACTTTAAAATTGAACAAATGAAATCTTTCCTTCTCCTCCTATCCAAAACCCAACTCGCAAACAAAGGCTTAGAAAAACACAGGGAGGATAACACCAAAAAGATTTTGAATCAAATACATTATATTTTGTTGACTCAATTTTCTTTTGTAAATAGGATTACATGGAATTTCATATTTAGATGGTCTGTTACGCGTTAGGTTCAACCGTTTGTTTTATTTAGCTGAAAACAAATGTGTGACATTTGTTGAAATGAAGGTGTTAGGTTGGAAGATGAAGGTGAGGCTTGAGAGTGGACGAGACAATAACTAGCTTGAAAAGAAGAGCAAGTGGGGAGTGTTGCAACTTGTGGGATACATGTTGTTTTGCAGGAAGACTTAAAAGGACATGTGGTCTTGGAGGCTGAACTAAACTAAATGATATACGGTTAGTGGAGTTTGTTGAAGGGTCTGGTTGTCAGTCGAGAGTAACTAACATTATTTGAAACAAAGTTATTCCATTGAAGATAACTCCTTTTATTTGGTATTGTTCTCTAGTCCAATCCCTAGAAAGGATAATTTGATTATATATGCATTATTCCAGTTAATTCTCATATGAGTGTGAGTGGTTGGGGAAGCATTGAAAATGTTGATCATCTATTTTTGGACTGTGAATTTGATAGTATCTGACCTTTGTTGGCGAGTTGGTTAGCTATTGCCGTTACATCTTATTTTATTATCTATTGTTTGGGTAATTTAGAAGGAAAGAAATTCTCGTATCTTTTGGCACAAGAAATCATCTTTGCATTCTCTAGTTAACAAAGTAAAGTTGATTTCTTATCGGAGGTTGAAGACAAAATATAATAATTTCGTTTTTGACTTTCATTCTTAGTAGTTTAATCCGATGTTTGAGAGTTGTCATTTAGTGTTATTTTGTTGTTTATTTTTATTTTTTTGCTTTGTTTCTCGTTTGAGCTGTTGTGATTAAACTTTCTTTGAGTTTTATCCTGACACATCTCGTGTTGGGTATAACATAATGTTTGTGGTAATATAATATCATCTCAACATGTTCAAAAAACACGATAGCGTTATTTATTTATTTTTGGTCAAGAAGCTTAATGGATATAGCAATGATATCGTTATTTTTATTTTATTTTTTATATATTTAATTAATATTTTATAATATATAGAAATATATATTTTTTACTTATTTACATTCCTTATAATTTTATAAAAAATTTCAATATTTTTTTATTTGAAGGGAATTTTTTTAATACTGTTGAATACTTTATTATATTTATATTATTTAAACAAAAAAAGTAAAGTTTTCCTTTAAGAAAAAAACGTAAAGTTTTAAATTATATTTACTTTTTCTTATTCCCCCAAACTACGTATACGTTCCATATTTCCATTCCAACCCACGCTATGACGCAAAGGTCAAATCTGTCATCTCATACCCTACAAAACATAATTTTCATTTTTCTTTAAGTAAATTACACTCCCCTCCCTTCAAAGATGCTTGAATTACACTCCCCTCCTCTCTTATGTTAAAATATACATTCCCCTCCCCTCTTATTCAAAACATATTAGAAAAAAATTCATTCCCCTCCCTAAGAAAAGCTTGAATTACATTTCCCTCCCCTCTTATGTTAAAATCTACACTTTACTCCCTCAATATATATTTTTTTACTTTTAATAATCTAGCAAAAAAATAATAATCTAATACACTTCGGAAAAAATCAGTATTGCAGGTCTATTCTAACATAATAAAAAATTGAATACATATTTTTTTGCTATTTTTTATTCACAATTTCATTAACATGTAGTTTTAAACCCTATTATAAAATATGAAACAAGCCAAAATAAAATTAAAATATGTGAAAAATTACTAACGACAATAAACCTTGGTTATTTAAAAGTTAATTTTAAACTCTAAATTATAAAATTAATAGAAAAATATTTAAATTTAATTATCATTAACATTTAAATTATAAAGAAATGAATTAATTTTTCTTAAAGGGTGGTTTAAAATTAATATATATCATAAAAATATTTATTTATGTTAAAATAGATTAAAGTGTAGTGCATATTTAATTATCAAGGGAGGGGGTTGTAATTCAAGCATCTTATAAGGGAGGGGAGTGTAAATTTTATTTTTCAAGGGAGAAAATTGTATATTTTAACATAAGAGAGGAGGGGAGTGTATTTCAAGCATCTTTGAGGGGAGGGGAGTGTAAACTCTTTTTCTTTTGACTAAACTGTTTTTTTTCTTTTGACTAAACATTTTTATTTAAAGCGATTGAAAAAACGAAAAAAAAAAAAGATACTATATAAAAAAAGAGATGCAGCGTGAAACATCATAGAGAGCGTGTGAGTAAGAAGAAAATGCAAAAATCGCTAACACCAAAAACAACAATCATCAGCATTCAAAGAAAACCGCATTTTCCAATGACGGATCCAAATCCCTAACCCTAACCGTATTCTCTCTTTCTCTCTCTGATCCAATCCAAATCCCTAACTCTCTCTCTCTCTCAAAACAAAGCTTCAGGTTTGTTTTCTTTTCATTCTCTCGCCATTGCAATTTGCAATGATCTTTTTTATTTTACCGAATTTATTGTTGAATCTGGATCGTGTTATTGTTACAGTGATGGCTGAGAAAATATTGTATATGGTGGTGGTTGATGAAAGCGTGAAGTTGAAGGAAAATGAGAAGGAGTCGTTTCGGTATACGCGTCCTGTTTTACAGAGTACACTTCAGCTTATGGGATGTAAAGCTCGTCATGCTTTCAAGGTTCTAATTCTATTTCATCATTTTGTTTATTATGCTAATTACATTGTGTATTTTCAATTTCGTTGTGGATTATTGTTATTGTGCTTCTTTTATTCATTGATGGAAGATCGGTGAAGTGAGTGTTTTGATTTTGTTTTGTTCGTTTGAATTTGTTGATTTATTGGTTTTTGTAGTCATTTGTTTGCATTTGTGCTTTATCAATCAACGAAGAATAGACACTAGACAAAGACACTGACACCCCGACACTGGTAAAAAATTGATAAAATGACATAATTCAATGTAATTGCATGTATCGGTGTCGTGTTGGTGTCGGACACTGGATATTGAAGTGTCAGTGTTTTATAGAGTTATTATCTATCATTAGGTATTTTTATGGAGAAGGATTTGATTGACTTTGATGTTTTTGTTTCTGCTGTGCTTTTGGACTGTGTTTATTTTGGCAGAATGCATTTCTTCCTTGACTTTTATGTGTTTGTTTCTATTATTTAACATTGTAGCCATGTGAACTATTTTGTTATCTTGTGCCTATGGAGATATTGAGCCGGTTTGGATTGGCTTATTTGAGTTTGTCTACTACTAACGTAATTTTTGTGAGCCTGTTTGGGAGAACTTGTGAAAATAGCTTATGACATTGTTCATAAGTTGTTTTCAACTTATTTTCATATGTTCTCCAAGATAGCTTATGAACACTGCTTATAACTTTGTTATTTTTGCCATAGAAATAGCTTATACATAAGCGCTTACCATGATAAGCGCTTGTGCTATAAGTCGCAAATAAGATGTTTATCCAAACAGGACTATTTTGTGTATTTCATTCATAATCATAAAACTATAGATGGGTTTAACATGCATATAAACTTTGGCCTTTTTCTTCATTGTTTGGTGTTATTTATTTGTTTAAGTGAAAGAATAATTGACCTACACCGTCAAGTAACTGCTGTGGCTAAAATTTAGACCCTTCTTTTTTCAGTTTTGTTAAACTTCAATGGACCATAGGGGATATTTTGTTTGTTCACTTGGTGTTTAAGTTTTGAATTTTAGCTCCAACCGCTAGTGCCGAGCTGAGGTTCATTCACAATCAAATGTGACTTGTCTTGTTCTTGCCGCGTGCCTTCTTTTGAACATTGATTGATAGAGGTCATTATTGTTAAAGAGAGAATTGAGGATATGTTTCCCTATTAGGTCGGTTACAAATTACAATCTATGATAAAATCTGGTATATCTTGATTTAGGTTCTCGATTATTGCCTGCCATCTCTTCCAAGTGCGTAGTTGTAGTAATACATGGCCCACCAATTATATTTGGTTCAAGCTAAGCCATGTAAATCCTGGAAAAAGGACAGCCAAGGTTGACTTGGGTAGACCTAGATAGGGCACATAGCTCGATTTGAACAAACGACACCCAGCCCCCAAGCCATAAGCCTGAAAGGCAAAGTTGGTTGTTTGGTCCTAGAATAGAAGAAACTTTGTCTTGCCGGGAAGGTGCAACTTCACTAGAGAAATATTTGTTGCACATGATAAAATGAAATACTTATATTTTTTGAGTGGTATAATATGGTTTGTTGTCAAAATTGACGTCATGGAGCTACCAACAAATAAAATGCTGCCACGGCATTATGAAATGGTGGATTCTGTGTCGATTGCAACAGGCCACAACATCCATTATATCTACCATGTTTCCGCTATAGCTATATTTATACTGCAGAATTTTAGCCATAATCTGGCATCCGCCATTAACATCAGTGGTCATTACTCACTATTTTGCATAATTTATTTACTTGATATCTTGTATATCTAAATGACCTCTCTTTATTGAAACTCAATCCTCATATTTCTAATACATTGACTTTTCCTCTTATCAAATCATGCTATTTATATTGCAGAATATTAACCATAATCTTGCATCCGCCATTAATATCAGTAGTCATTACTCATTTTTTTGCATCTGCTAATTTACTTGATATCTTGTATATCTAAATCACCTCTTTATTGAATGTTTGAAACTTGGTCCGCATGTTACTAATAAATGACTTTTCTTCTTATCAGATCAGCAGAAGGGTTTTTGAACTCACAAGGAGTGGGAATTCTACTGATGCTTTCAAGTCCGAAGGAATTGTTTTATCAGGTTTCGATGCTTCTAGAGGAAATGTGAAAAAAGATTGTCAGGAAGCTTCTGCTTGCCCGGGGAAAACGGATGTAGGCAACCACTTACTTTCAGGGAAAGATCATGGAAGTAAGAGCGTGCCATTTGAGCTGTACAAAAGGCGTACAACTGTATTTGTTAGGAGAGAAACTTTTTTAGATATTGTCTGTGATGTTCTGGCTGAGTACAAATATGTGGGTCCAAACCAGAGAGCAGACTTGATGCTAGCTTGCAGGTTTGTTAGAATCTAAATAGAAGTAAAATATAAATTCTTTTATGACAACTATTTTGATAGAATCTGAATAGTAGTAAAATATAATTCTTTTATGACAACTATTTTGATAGAATCTAAATAGAAGTAAAATATTTGATGCTAGCTTGCAGGTTTGTTAGAATCTGAATAGAAGTAAAATATAAATTCTTTTATGACAACTATTTTAATAGAATCTGAATACAAGTAAAATATAAATTCTTTTATGACAACTATTTTGATAGAATCTAAATAGAAGCAAAATATAAATTCTTCTATAAATATCTATGACAACTATTTTGATAGAATCTGAATAGAAGTAAAATATAAATTCTTTTATTGTGGTTTGTGGCATCTGCTCCGATAATGATTTTCCGTATTTTTTCTTGTGGTTGATATTTTTAATGACCAGCTAGTTTGTATACTTTCACACACATTTTCAAATCCATATGCTTTTGTTTTTACAAAGTGGACAATATGCGGAATCTGGATTGATTTGCAAGAAGCTTGTAAAAAGGAGAATTTGGAATCTGGATTTATGCGGAATCTCAATTTTTCAAATCATAGGCAAGCCAATTTGATTCTAGTTGGCGGGTCAAACAAATTCACTCTATTTTTCTGTTTTTTATTGTAAATATTTACTACCTCCGGTTCTGTTCTATTTATCAATAAGCTCTTGATAGACTAAATGTTCCTTCGTTATTTTTATAGAAAATATTTTTAACTTCTGGGTGAATTACTGAATCACAACACGAGCACAACATATTAACATTTGAAGTTCACTACAACTTGGTTAAAATTTATACCTATAATTTGTCACCATTTTCAAAATGCAGTACAATTTTCCCATCTTGAATAAGTGACTATTTTCATTGATGGCAGGATCCGAGAACGGAAGGAATCTGTGACGGTGCTTTTGTGTGGAACTAGTGGTTGTGGCAAATCCACATTGTCTGCATTGCTGGTATATTTGCATATAGAAGTAGTTGTTTTTTTTGCTATAACCATTATGTAGGGCCAGTTTTACTTGGTTTGCGGCAGGATATGTAATTGCAGTGACTAATAATGAAAATGAAAATTAGTACCATTTATATCTTTACAGTTTAATAACTCAAGTTCTATTTATATCTTTACTTCAGGGAAGTCGGCTGGGAATCACAACAGTTGTATCAACTGATTCCATTAGGCACATGATGAGAGGTTTTGCTAATGAAAAGGAAAACCCCTTGTTATGGGCCTCTACCTACCATGCAGGTGAGTGCTTGGATCCTGTTGCTGTTGCAGAAGCAAAGGCAAAAAGGAGAGCAAAAAAGATGGCTGGTGTATCACAGTCACTACCTAAGGATGAAGTAACTGAGGGTCACACCTCTAGCAAATTTGATATACATACATCGGAGGCGGCCTGTGGTGCAACTGAACGGTTGAATTCAAAACAAATGGCTGTTGAAGGATTCAAGGCCCAGAGTGAAATGGTGATTGACAGCCTAGATAGGCTAATCACTTCATGGGAAGAACGGAAAGAGTCCGTTGTTGTCGAGGGTGTTCACTTGAGTCTCAACTTTGTCGTATGTCTGATTCTCTTGGGTCGCTCAATACTTCTTGAATTCTTTTGTACGTAAATTGTATTGCTTTCATTTTCACATTACAACACTAACTTAATGTCATGCAGATGGGGCTTATGAGGAAACATCCTTCAATCATACCCTTCATGATATACATTACAAACGAGGACAAGCATATGGAACGATTTGCCGTACGTGCAAAGTATATGACCCTGGACCCTGCTAAAAACAAATATGTAAAGTATATCCGAAATATAAGAACAATCCAGGATTATCTCTGTAAGCGGGCTGACAAACATTTAGTTCCCAAAATAAACAATACAAATGTTGACAAGAGTGTGGCAGCCATCCATGCCACCGTGTTCAGCTGTCTACGTAGACGTGAAGTTGGGGAACAGTTATATGATCCTAGTAGAAATATTGTAACTGTTATTGATGACGAATATAGAAATCAATGTGCCGCCAATTCTTTGAGCTCAAAAGGAATGTTTCAATTGATCCAACGACAAGGTTCTTCAAGGCATCTTATGGCTCTTGTAAATACTGATGGGTCTGTGGCAAAGGCTTGGCCAGTTAATTCATTGGACTGTAACGGGAAGCCTGTTTGGGGCAACGGACAAGAGAATGAAATTGGAAGTCCAATGTATGGACCTTTGCGAATTGGAAAGGCTGAACCTGTAAATCTTCAGTTTGGTTTATATGGGATCAGTGCTTGGCCCTGTGATGGTGGTACAAGCCGTGCTGGAAGTGTTGACGGGTCAAAAGCTGATGAGACTGACACAGGTAGTAGATATGTATCCTCCTGCTGTAGTTCACCAAGGATGTCTAATGGACCTTCAAAGGAGGTAATCTGGAATATTTTGTTTATCTTTCCTTTCAACATGAAAATAATGGCTTGTTTGTATGAAATAGGAATATATCAATTAAAATTTATTCCCTTAATCTGATTTCCCCCCCCCCCCTTTTGCTATATGTTTTAGCTCAAAGAGGATCTTTCAGTGCATGGTAGTGATGAAGAAGAGATTGATGATCAATTAGAGGCGGGCAGTGATGATGATTTCAGTGACGATGGTGACAAACATATTCATGAGGAGGTAGTGTTAAGTTTACCTATCTAAAATGCATGTATATTTGAGGAAATATACCCAAATTTAGAGTCTTAAACCATTTGGGTTGCCTAGGCTCGCAAAGGCAATGAATTGATGCTTGGTGCTGAATTTATTATTAAAAAATTGTGAATGTCTCAGTTGCTGTTTGTATATTTATGAACTTTTTTGCAAATTCAATAGCTTATTTGAGTTATTATGGTATGGAACTATCTTTTGAGTGATTTTAAATATATACTTTTTCACGTTGTGCAGGTAGGTTCAGTTGATGAGGAATCAACTAAGTCTGATGAAGAGTATGATGATTTGGCAATGCAAGATGTGCCTGAAAACGGATATTGGTCAGACGATGGTGAAGAGTTCAGGAGTAAATTCGCTATTGATCATGAGGACCTAGGAGCTAAAATGCATGGAAGTAAGTATCGTCAAAACCTGGATCTCTTCCTTAGAACCAGAAGTGAGCCAGTACCAGAGTCCTGCTCATATTCCTCTTTGCTAACGGAAAAAGCTGAAAGGCGACTGCCACCATCAGGAAAAGCCAAGCTGAGAAAACGTTCTCTTAGTATATCGGCTTTGGGAAAGGGTAGTTCCACAGTCCAGGATCCCATTATCTCTGGTGCTCCTTAAAGGTAGTAGGATACCCGTTCTTTATTCAAATTCTTGACAACTATCCCAACTTTTCCTCCTATGCTTTTGGCTTGTGGAACTTTGTTGCTGTGTCTTAAGTCGACCCGCTGTCTATAGTAAGGTCTCTTGAGTTTATATCAAAACTATTTTGTTTTGGTATAGAGGAGCTACTTAATTCAGATTGAGAGTTGTGAACACTAGTGAGATTTTGCTAACAGTCTGTACAATGAATTTGGAAGAACCAAAATGTGCTCTTCTAATTAAGATGCACATTTGCAGTTTTATTAAACAATCAAGTTTCTGTTATACAGAATGCTCAACTTTTTTCCAATTTTAGTCTCAATATTTTGGCAATTAAGTGCATGTCACATTTATTTTCTTTCCTTCAAATGGAACCTTTAGCCTCAAACTTGTTCAATTCACTTTTGACATAATTTAAGCCGTTTATTAAAATCAATTTTCTTGAGCTAAAAATATTCTTCAAAATAGGGTTGTGTAAGAAATGCAGTTGAATCCGCTCATTCCTCTAATACTAATGGATCAAAAACTTTTTTTGTTTTTAAGTGAGTAAAGTATTTTATAAAATACTAAAGTTGCATTATAATTTTTTATTGGATAGATGAATGTTAGTTTAACTATGTTATGTTAGTAGCCAAACTTAGAACCCTAAGTCTCCTTCTCATGCTCCTTCGAATACTCAACTCAACCATTTGAGCTATGCGTAGCGGACAAACACCATATTTAACCTAAATATTTAGACACGTTCAAATTTAGGAGGGCTTTTATGTCTTCTTTTCCTATAATACATTAAATTAAATGACTTTTTTTTTTTTTTGAGGATAACTACAAATATTTTTGTAAGACTGTTATGATATCCAATTCTAGCAGACCGTAGTCATTTCACAAATGTTTTTAGAAAACAATCTTGTTTGTGACCTTTCCTGTTGTAGATGTGGTACTTCTCGCAAGATAGTTTTGCATTATATTTATGTGTGACTGTGCGATTATTATTACATCTATTTAGTGCTTTTTTTTTTTTTTTTCCAATGGTGTGATAAGGGGATAAATAATATTTGCCATAGCTAATGGGCAAATATTTTTTATTTCTTGGTATTGGTTTGAAAATCTTGTAACGATCTTTTCCTTATTGATGGAAAGATTGACACATTGCTTATAGCATTAAGACAATCTTTGAGTACACCATTAAAATGTTTGGTTTATCGAATAATATTAGGTTATTGACTATACTTATAATATTGATGTTGAATTACACGCAATTTTGCTCATAGTTTAGTTTTGATCACTTGGGATGTTGGAGTAACGGTTTTAAGGATGTCATTTGTGAATCTAACTGCAATACTAATCTCCAATCTGATAGAATCTGAGTGTAAGGAATAATCCTATATACATTCATCCTTATGCTCCCATCATTCATTATTTTAGATCCTTTATGAATGCCTCTAATTGGAACCTACATTTTCAACAAACCTTATGTGATGGGAACAATTGTGCATATTTGTCCCAAATTTGTGACCAAGTTGGATTCTAGAAATTAGAATGCATGTGGAATCTCTACCCTTTACTCTCTCTAGTCTCTAGATCTATCACACGCTTTAGGAGTTTAATGAGTCAGATTTAATCTCCTTTACTTTTTTCTTTTTCCATTGGTAAAAAACTATCTCGCACTAATATCTATTCGAGTCGAGATAACTTTATTTTTTTACCAAGTACTTAATTATGTTAAGACAGTGCTCCATTTCTTAGCAATGTGGTGTGGATTGTGGTCACAAGGAACACTCTACTATAGATGACCAATGATTTGCTGATAGAGATTAGTGTTGATGATAATTTGCATTTATGACATGTAAAAACATTATATTAAATTTAATCATTAAAAAACTTATACAAAATTATATACATCATATCATAAAACTAATGAAATTAGATATCGAAAAATTAGCCTTAAATTAAAGTATAAAAAGTTTTACTATTCCAAATAGATATTTTGTTTTTGCTTTTGCTAGGAGATCGTATCTGCATGGGTCCCTAGATAGTCCTTGAGTTGCATGTCTGCCACATATACACCACTATATATGGTATTGGCATAGCCATACGCAGGGACCATAACTGTACGATACTTGGGGACCAAAATCCCCTTCCCCCTAATAATAATTACCAAAAGAGAAAGGAAATCAGCCACTATAGTTGGTCCACTACTCAAATTCATTTGAAGTTTCTGACTTTCAACATACAATAATAAACTGGACATCTAATATAAACCTAATAAATACTCGCTATTTTTAGAAGATTAATCATGGTTAAAAAGTGGTGGAAACTTCGTATTTATGAAACAAAAACCATCAAATTAATCACAAAAATATTACTATCGCTCCAATTTAGTGACTAAAGTACATAAATATAAAAAGTAGTACTTAAATCATATAAAAATTTGTTAATTTAGAATATGCTATTAAGATTTTGCAATGATTTGTTAATATAAATCGATGATTTCATATAGTTTAAACCCTACTCCCTCCAGTCGCATTTATAAGCAAAAATCAACTTTTTAGATTCATTCAATAATTATTGCATCTAGTCACATTTATAAACTATATACATTAATCATTCAATGAATTTAAAAAATTACATTTTGCTTATATATGTAACCGAAGAGAGTACTTTTTATGTTTATATAATTTTGAGACTGAATTTGAGAAAAATATACTATAGAGACTAAATTGATTAATTATTCTTTCAACTATACTTTAGACAACAAATCAACAGGCTTCATCATTTCTACATGTCACGAATCTCATCAGAAACATTGTGTACGGAAGTATAGAACTCATTCAAACAAAACATTATAAAGCATCCTACTTCAAATATGGATCCTTGATAATGGTTTAGATTCTAGACAGACTGAGTGAAAGGAATAGTATATATTTAAACATTGGATGATGGAAGCAATGCAGTACATGGTGTGGAGGCATGTGAGTATGTTCATCTTGACGCATAAAGTTACCCCAACTTGTGTTAGACATATTGGAAACAGGGAAATTTCACCTTTTTTGCATCATTTTCAAAATTAGAATAGAAGATATAGGTTTGGTGTATAAATGGCAAGCATCTAGTCTAGCTAGTTATTCTAAAAATAAGTATTGATCATTAATTAATATTGTTAAATAAATTTTGGGTCATGTTAAGTGTTAACAAATGTCATAAGACATTTGTTAAGAATTTAAAGGAAGAAATAATTGATAAATCTAAGGAGAAAAAATTGTTTTTTAAAGTTTCAATGCGTTAATATACCATTCACAAGATAAAAAAATTTCTTTAAAATTTTTAGCAAGTGCACGCTTGTTAGCATTTCCTATAAACTTTTATTGTTAAAAGGTAATTGATTTGTTCGAAACAATATGAGTGTTTTTTTATTTTATTTTAATAAAAGTAACGATATTCATTTATTTAAATTGGTAGAGTACATCCGAATCAAACAAGCATTCAACATTGCTAAAAACGAAAATAATGAATATGCAAACAAACTCACAACATCTAAGTTAATACTGCTCCGATCTTATTTATAAGAGAAAGTTAACTTTTGAGATTCATTCAATAAATGATGCATCTAATCTATATTAGAAACTAGATACCTTACACACACAAAAAAAACAAAACTAGATACCTCATTTATTCAATGAATCTAAAATGTTAACTTTCTCTTATAATTGAGACCGGAGGAAGTATTATAAAACGGAAAAATGCCTACAAATAATATGACACAATCAAAGTGATTGGAATACACATGTCTTCGTAACTACAACAATGAACACTTAGTCATTTGATTGAATATGTAATTTATTGAAGTTGATTTATCGATCTAAACCAAGCGAACACTACACCAAGATGGAATCAAACAATGTCCCATCAAGACGACGAGCAAAACAATGTTGAACAGAGACGACGAAATCACAAATTAAAAAAACTTAAATCCACGTAAAAACCACTTATTTAGATTAAAAGAGTGAAAAAAAATGAAGAGGGATGATTCATGATAAAAAGATACCGAAAATCATCCTCAATGACGAAAATAAAAGGGAGAATCGAGAGAAGGAACTAGGCCAACTGTGTTTGTTGGAGAGGGGAAGAAGAAAAGAGATATTATTTTTATCAAGTAGTTTAGTAGATAAAACTCACACATTTTAAATGTCGAGAAATAGAATGATGAAGCTATCAATTGAGTTGTGCTTAAAAGACAAAAAATAAAATAAAGACTTTGACGATGAGTTGAACCTACTTATTAGTACAAAATTATTTGACACTATGAATGATTGAATATCTTTTTTCAGAGAATGAATGATTGATTATGTTTGCATTGAATTTTTGCCTAAAAACAATGTATGTATTGATTTTTTTTATAACTCAAACATTTATATATACGCAATTAATGGGAATTTGTTATTAAGTTTATAGTATTGTAAACTAATCTCAAGTTTTTTAGGTCAAGTAACTTACTAAGTTAACCATACAGAAAAATATATTAGTGTTGGATGAAGTTCTTTAAAGAATTATATTAACCTTTAAATAAATTTTAATTATCTTAAGAGATTAATATTCGTAGTTAAATGTAGAGATACTTTAATCTATAAAAGGTAGAATCAAGAGACACCTCTATCAATTGGAGTTATTGTTCATGTAAACAATATTTATTTATTTATTTTAAGAACTCTTTATATAATACTTCATCCCCTTCTATTTATAAGAAAAATTCATATCAACGAAAGTTGATGTATTTAATTTAAAATTTGAACTAAATACATCAATTTTTGTTGACTTAAATTTTAGAATCAATAGAGTATAATTTTTATCGGTACGAATCAAATTCAATAATATCCCGTGATTTACAACAACATTACACACTCTGCACACTAATGCACACTAACCATAATAAAAGTCATGTATATTTGACTTCTACAACAAATTTTGCTAAACTTATCAATTTATTAAATGTCATAAGAAATATCCGTCACCTGAACTTTCTCTACAGTTAAAAAAATAGAGACAAACTACCATAATAAACTGTCTACATGTCAGTAGAATCCCATGCATAATAATGGTTCTTATGAATGATCCCCACAGAACCAATAAAAGAGAAAAAGAATAAGTAGGTAGTACAAAGAAGTAGGGCAAGATGGTGATATATTTTGGGCACACAGAAGAGTGTGTGTAGTATAGAGAGAATATGTGAACCAAGATTGGACACCGATGCCAGCTTAACACACATTTATTCCATGAAATATAAGATCTTCAATAGGACTGAATCATCACTTTCATGAATTATGAACAAGATATTTCAATATCTATTGTTATTTAGAAGAAAATAAACGTTTACTTTATTAAATCTTTGAGCAGCTCGGTTCAACTAACAATGTTGATATTATTAGGTTGGACAATTTCATTCAAGTATAAACTCAGGGTTTCTTTACAATTTTGTGTGTTATTTTAAGTAGTATTTTTCATTTCGTCTACAACACAAAAAATGAAGTGAAGTTTCTTCGGAAACTTGGAACTTTACAATTATATGTTTTATTTTAAATGGTGTTTGTCAATCATACTCCCTCTGGTCCTTATTATAAGAAATATTTGACTTTTTAGTTCATTATTTAAGTGATGTATCTCGTTATAAATGTAGACTAGATGCATCACTTAAATAATGAACCTTAAAAGTCATATATTTTTTATAATAAGGACCGGAGGTAGGAACTGTTTTTCTTTTTCTTTTCATGATTGACAATGTTGATTTCTTTACATCAATATTGCATCAAAATAACTATTTTCATTTGTGAACAATTGATGAGTTGAAATATCTCTGCAATTGAGATGACTTACCAACATGATGCAAGAGTACAATCCACAGCCATGAGTGCTAGTGAGTGAGTGAGTGATTCAGTGCATGCTAAAGCCAAACCTTGACAAATATGAAACTGACACAATATGTACTCCGTGATTTTGCATTTTCAATTCCCAAGCAAGCTTCAATTTTCATTGATCCTCATATGCAACCCACTTGGAATTTGGAACAATGTCCATACTTCAAATTAATTTCTTAATTTAATTTATTCCTTGATACAGTAAATATAATTAATATTAAATGTAGCTAGTAATAAGGATGAAGCTGGTGGTCATGGGAACTCAAATTCTAACCCCTTCCTCAAACCAAGAAAACATTTGGCTTTAATATCTGCACATCAAGGTAATTAATTAACACTTCATAACTATCCTGTCCCTCTCTAGATATATCTTCAATACAATTAGGCACCAAATAACAGCAGGATGAAATATATATATATATATATATATATATATTATTTGAACAATTATTTGTATGACAACTTTTAGGACAATCATAAATTTACAAAGAAAATTAGGTATTGACACAGAAACTAAAACAATAGAGAGAAAAAGTAAAAACATAACGTTACTATAGGAGAGAAAATTGTCACAAATTAGTTGCACAAATATCATTTTTCATATATATATATATATATATATATATATATATATATATATATATATATATATATATATATATATATATGAATGAATGCAAACTACTTAAGGCAAATATTGATGAAAAAAACTTACTTTTAAATGTGAAAATTTGGATTTTTCTTTGAAAATGAAATGATTATTGCTTCAAAAATATACAAGAGATACTCCAACCTATTACATTTTGTAATAAAACATTAAGAGACATATAAAGTAGTTAAGCTATATAGTAAAGTACAATAGGTAGAGAGTATGCACACCATTTATAATGGAGACAATGTCTCCCTTACCCTTGCCAAACAACCAAGAGCATATACCTTAATTTGTTCAACCAGCATCATGACAATATAGATACCTAATTAGAGAAAATGCAATTGTTCGTCAATTTTCAAATAACACTTATTTCATCACACTAACTTTTTTTACCCGTTTTTGCTTAACGCCAAATAAGGGACAAATGCTTCTTCCCACAAACCACCAATGATATAAACATCAAGAACAATTGATACAATTCTATCACACTAACTTCTCTTTTTCTCTCCTATAATTCTTCTCTTTCTCTCTATCATTTATCAATAGGAGATAAACTAAGAGTGTGTATAATTTAATAGAGATGGTTACAAATCCTGCTTGAATAAATTATACAAATCAAATTAACAAAAATCTAAGTATAGACCTATCCTCTTCTCAAGAGATCTATTCCATGATTTTAAATTGTGGTTGCGATCACATATTCGTTTAAGGCCACTTTTATTGTTGGCATTGTGGTTGTTATATGATGCATATTGCACTCGTTGTGGCGTGAAAATTTTTTTTATCAGCATAAAATTTAGTAATTTACTACTTACCATATACTTTACACATCTCCTATTTCCTCAATAAAATCTCATATTTATATCATTATCAACTCTTCATCACTTTAAAATATCTGTAATCCTTTAAAAATACCCTCAAATCTATGATAAAATTAACGACAGAAAGCATGAAAAATAATTTTTGTGAGCAATACATAGTAAGGCATATTTGATCTAATGTGACACCACCATTGTGCCCAAAATGTTGCGGCGTTAAAATGTGCGGTTGTAAATCACAGTAAAAATCACTACTGTGATTTACAATCGCACCACAATTGCGATCTGATGTGGTTGGAGAAACTGCAATATTTCAGCCGCATCAATGTGATCAACAATTTGAAACAATGCTCTATCCAACTCTTTTGAAATTTCTATCTTCTTTTGTTCTACACTAGGGGGCAGGAGATGATTCAAATGCAACAGATAGACAACTCCAAAGCCAAATGACCTACAATCTCAAATAATAAATAACTTTCATCTATTTATAAATATATTCCCCCTAGATTGGATAAGATGATATTTCCATATATATATATATATATATATATATATATATATATATATATATATATATATATATAATAATTAAGAAAATGAAAAAGACACCATTATTACTCAAGTTGGTATTTTTGTTGTAAAAGAATATTCATAGATCTGTGAAGTTAGTACACATAAAGAACCTAACAATAAATTCATCAAAAAAATATAACCTAACAGTATAACTGCAACCACTCCCCACTCAGACCCCAAATAGTTTTATTCCATAACCTAGTATTGTCTTCAAATGCAAAACATCTAATTACTGCATAAATAATATTTTAAACAAAGACAAGTACATAGGAGCAGTTTATATGAGAATAAAAATTTCACACAACAAATTTACTATAAAAAATAAATAAATAAGAATCATGAAACCCACCTGAAAGAAAGCAGAAACCCACCTGAACTCACATCTGTCTTTTACAGATATCTTTTACAGACAGTATCTGTATGTTTGTGCACTCCTCTTTTGTTCTTTTTTCTTTATAAAGTCGTATATGGCTGATGCAGCATCATCAAGATTCTCATTTCAAAACATCAATGGATCATTAACAGTTCCACTGCATCATTCACATATGAATCTTGATGATGCTACATCTGCAAACAACGACTGTGATGATCAATCCTCTCCACCATAGGCATATATATAATTGTTAGCAATAGCATATTATTGATTTCTTTAGCTTATAATAGCTAGAAAGTCTTATAGGGTATATCACTCTCCAAAGATATAAGAATAAAAGAAAGACCAACATGAAAAAAGAATAGAGAGAAAGAAGGGTTGAAAGAAAATTGAGATTTTATATATGTGGACAAGCCCACGAGGAGATGCTGATGTGGCACGCTACAAGTGGTTAGAACAAGTTTAGCACACGAGGACCATAATTTGAAAGGAATCTACTCATTTGAACAACAAAAAAAGCCAAAACCCCAATTTTTAAAAATAAAGAAAACAAATAAAATATTAATTGGATCAACTTCTTCATAAAGAACAACAGAAGGGCATGCTTTCAAAACCTTTAAAGATCAAAGAAAACCTAAAAAACTTGATTTATAATTTTTTTGAAGGATTGATTTATAGTTAGTTAATCATACTTTGTTTTTTAAAAGCCAAATTAACCATACTTTGAAAGCCTTTTTAACCCTAGAAGGAAGAAATGATTTAATATATTTTTTAAAAGGAAAAAATTTATAAACAAGACTGCTCTGAGCACAAGGTGTGTCAAGAATAGATCGAAATAAGACAACAGACAAATAGTTAAAACAGTTCAAAACCGATTATAGATTACACTAAATTATGACAAGCAGCTCCCTCTTGAAGAAGATTAAAAAATTAAAGAAGAAAAATAAAATAAAATAAAAAATACTCAAAGATAAGAATTAAAACCAACTAGTGATACCACAAACCTTATATCAAGGAGGAGTGTTCTAAGAAATAAAGAAAATATGTATACACTTGAAATAAATCATATAATTAAAATATTGTGAATAAGGATAATTCTATACAATTATATTAAGTATACATGTGTTTATCTATAGCAAAAGGCCTGAGATCTAACAAAAGAAGAAGGGAAAATAAAGGAGAGAACAAAGGTAAGAAGAGAGAGAGAAGAAAAGGATGATTTTGATCTATTTTGAGTGGAAACAGTAGAGGGAGGTTGGGCAATATATAGAGAAAGGAACGCATCTATTTGTTGGTTGAAAACCATAGTGTGCTTATGTAATTGGTGGTTTAATTTACTTTCTCTTTCTCTTTATTCCTATTGGTGGAATTAGCTGTATATATGGTCCTGTACTAAATGTTATACATGTGGCCTCTCAAAAAAAATGTTACACATGTGGCCAGATACACATTTTAATCTTTAGAAAACCCTAATTTTAATGCCATCATGAGGATCTAGCTCATTTTCCTCATTGTGTGGATCAGCACGTGTATGTTTAATTTATGGTTAATGTTATAATTAAAACTTTTCAATCATAGTAACAAAATAACAAAGATATAAATATAATGGTAGAATTTCAAATTATTAAAAAATTAAACAATTGTATTGTAATTATTAAGTATAACTCATATGGTAAATGACCTCAAAGATATTTGACAAGTTGAAGCGTTTATTCCATCAAGTAATCCTACACTTTTCAACATTTCATGTGTATAATAAATTTCCCTGCTAAGCTTCTTAAAAATTGGGTGTTGTTAATATGTATTTTAAGAGCATTGTTTAAGGAACTTACAAAGAAAAAATTTCTCTTGAAAATAATGTTTAAGATAAAAGTTACTACTTTTGAATGCTTAAACAATATCCTTAGTATTTTTTTTCAAAAAATTAACAATTGAATAACGTGGCTAAAATGTGTATATAGCTATTGTAGATCTTTATTTTGATATTTTAAAGTGTCACAATTAGGAAAGGTCCACGGTCCTTTTGAATTGAGAAGATTCCTTATTCCATATATCTTTCAAATGTGGTGTGAACTCATCTCTTTAACTTTTGAATCATCAAGTAACACTTTCAGTACTATTAAAAATTACAGAAAATAATTTAAATTACAACATGCATGCGTTCTCCTCTAACGCTAGTTACTCAAAAAATTGTGTTAGTCATGAGTTAACTCCAACGCTGGGGGTTGTTAAAAAAAAAGGAAAAAAACTCTAACGTTGGGGATTGCCAAATAATGACAAAAATAAGTGATTATTAGTTTTGTAGGAGTGGTATTATGAATAAGATAGGAACTATTGAAGTGCTTTTTTTTTTTTTGGTTTTAGATGAAGTGGTAATCCACTGAAATAAAACTCACACACAACTATGAGGTCCCGGGTTCGAACCCCGATCACGACGTCCGGCCTTGCAATTTCGGCATTTATCAGTTGAGTTAGGACTTCTAGACTATTGAAGTGCTTTCTAACCATGTGAATCAGCTAGATGGAAATGATTGTGTCAAAAATAAAAATAAAATCACGATTAAAATTAGAGTTGTTAAAAGAGATGGTCTGGTCCACATGTGTAAATGTATTAAATATTGATCTAGATACATATACAAATCAATGCAAAATACATATCACATAAATAAATATTCATAAAACAAATCACTTGTCATCATAAACCTAATAAAATTTTCCCTAAAAAGAAACCTAGTAAAATTGTATTTAAATCATCCATATTACATACATCATTAATACTAGATTTTAGAACTACATTCATGTCGAAGAAAGTTACAAACACACTTCAGTCACCGAGTCTAAGAAAGAAGGGTAAAAATATCTAAAATTAGACTTAATTAGGGTCTTAAAATTAGTGGGTTGAGAGTAAAATGAGCAATTTATATTGACATAAAAGAAAAACAAATAGGTAAGCCTAATTATTTTTTTTAATATTTAAAATGTGTCTTCTTGAAGCTCGGTGGACCAATCTTTTTTTATATATTTTTAAAAAAAAATGCTCATATAAACCACCCAAGCTCATATATTGTTACATTGGATATCTTATTTTAAAGAATCAAATCATTCATGGCCACCCAAATTCCCCATAATGCACAGAAAGCCAAATTAAAAAGTTATCCCTTCTTCCAATTTTGTTGTGAACGGTAAGAAGCATGAGTGGTAGAAGCCTAAAATTGATCCTCTCGTGTGTAATTTACACATGAGTAAAATGTGATTTATTACTCTTGAAATTCACTTTATCTAAATTGCTTATATGTCTATTTCTCTGGATGAATGGTGAGAAATCACATTTTACTCTCTCATGTCTATCTCTTCTTTTTTATTAGAGAAAATATAACATGCATTATCTCTTTCGGTGTGTACATTTGTTTTAGTGTGGCGTTCAATATAATGTGGCTCAAAATAAGCTTATTTGAGAATTTGATGAATTTTAATTGAATGTTATTACAGTGAATCTTCATTAAACTTCATTTATTATCTCTTTCCCACATAAATTGATCCTTAAGGATTTTATATCTTGAAGACAAGTCAAAATCACCATAATCATACCAACTTAACCAAGGATTTCAAGAGGATTAAATAAATATCCAAAAGTAATTTGGATTCGAGATATTTGGAAATATTATGGACCCCTTTATTATTTTGCATACAAATATCTTGCAAGAAGTTTGCTGTGCTACATATAGTAAGCATGTTGAAGAAGCTCATGCATACATCACCCAAAATAACCAATAATAGGATTTTTCCCACAAGTATGACGATATATGTCACATGTATGTTCAGTTAGGTTCATGATTCTCTCACGGATCATCCTCTCACAAGTTTCTTGTTGGCATATAATTAGTTTTCATTTGCAATATATTTTGGTCCACACTCTCCCTTTTGGTTTCGTCAAGTCAAGTTATATATGTAGATGTGGGAACAAATTCTAGAGGTTTCATTACAAATTTTAAAATATTGTGCTTGTAAAGATGGCAGTACACTCTGGATTTTGGGGCCACACATCTAACTCAATGTGTCCAACCTTAAAGACATGTAGCACAGGCTCCAAACTATAGGTTGGGACCTAGGTCCTCAATCAAACAAGTTGATTCTCTTGATGCTCTAAACTAATTACAAGATCTCAATCTCAGCTAAAGTTGTGATCAACAATCTCACAAAAATTTCACGAACCGATCGCGAAGCCAATAAACAGGATTGGGTGGAATTCACGGATAGTCATGGAAAAGTGGAAGTCAACAAAAAGTGTCCTTTAGTGAAACACACACTCGCGATGGGGTCGTGATCTTGCAATTCGCACTAAACAACATTTCCGTTTCACAATAGCATCGCAACTGCAATTACACCCGCATTTGTTTATAGTTTGTCGGAGGATCAAGGTTTGCAATATGAGCGTCACATTAATTAAATAGCTCGTTGGTACTGATTATTAATTAAGAAGTTATCCCCATTCACCCACTCATCCATTCATTCTTTATGTGATGGAAAATGTATATGAAAAAAAATTAATAAGATGTACCAAAAACTCTTACAATTTTTACACGGTTGAATTCAGCTCTCCACAAAATTAATATCCAAATTAATTTCTGACGTATACACTTTTTTTCCTAGTATATATATTATATCTCTATGCATGTGGTTCGTACTTGTTTTTATTATTAAAATAATTGATGATATTAATTATTAATTGAAGTACGTATATAGTTGATCGAAACCAAAATCTCTCTTTAAGAAAACACTTGTGACTTGTGAGTTGACAAACATCAGTAGTCCTCCCATAATAACATGTCCTACCTGAAAACCGCATGACCCAGTCCGTACAATCTGATCTGGCTATGCGGCCTTTCCGCTGCTCCTTTTCTTTTTTCTATTTCTTTTTCTTCCATCTCTTTCATTCCTAGTCATTACTTACTTTAACAAAACAAATATAATACAAATATATTATCCTTTCCTTTCATTCGTTCTTCTCATTTTTATGATTGAAATATTGACTTAATTGAAATTAGTTTGATTAAAACAACAAAAATAAAAATGTAGTTTGTATAGTATTGTCGATTATTTTTGAAAATTTTGATAATTTTAAATATTAATTCACAACGGATCACTTATGAAGGTGGTCAACGATGAACTCTTCCATATTTTCAATTTTTAGGATACCATATGGAGCTAGAGAATTAACGATTTCATAAAGAAGGTAGAGGAACTTGGCACAAAGAAGTTGAAAAGAAAATTAAAATGTAAAGGTAAGATATAAATGATGGTGGAGATAGAAGAGAAAATATATAGCAACAATAATAACCAAAAGTGAAGTTGAGGGTCAATCATGGTCCCAATTGACAATAAGAACAGATGCTAGAAGTGAATGCTATTGATTGAATGTGATGATGCTTACTAACTTTGCTTGCACAATTAATATTAATGAAAATGGAAACCACACTGGCCAGAATTCAGCAGGTACGTATCCTCAAAGTCACATATCTAGCCAGATGCACGTTTGTGTCCATAAATAAATTATCAATGGATGTGAGGTTAATTGTAGAGTACGGTTAGACTTAGATCGGTGGCATATATGTAATGAAATGAAGGGGAATAAATTAAATGAAATGGAATGAAGACAAATCCAATAAACAAAACCTCATCATGCTTTGTTTAATAGGTCTTGATAACAAACGTCAAGATCATTGTTTAAAGAATCTACAAAAAAAAAAAAAAAAAAAATTAAAAATACGAGTAAACACATGAAAAAATTGTCTTAAAAATACAAGTAAACACATGTAAAAGTTATACCTATATAATTTTTAATGTAAAAGTTAATGTTTCGGGATGCACAAACAATATTTTGAAGATAGTCGTTAATATTTTCCTTATTTAATTCATGCTTAGAGTATTTTATGATAGAATAAAAATTACAATTTGCTAAGAAATTAGAATAAATTAACAGTGTCATGAGTTAGAAGAAGGGATGGAGTTAGAATGGTGACCAACCTAGGTCATGGTTTCCCATTTAATTATTTATTTTTTAAAATTTATATTAGTATACTATTATATGATTGTTAATATTAAAGATGAGATTGTTAATAATTTTACCTCAGATATAATAATCGATCTTTATGAAATAACATTGAGCACAAACTCAAAGTAAATGTTAGTTCTTTATATATTTACTTGACAGTATTTACTTTGAACATATCTAATAATTTATTAAATTTTTTGTATAAGTTGTGCGTTTGAAAATTAATATTGTCTTTGTTGAATTATACTCTTAAATTTGACCCCATCAAATCCCTAGATAGAAGGGAGGTTATTATTTTTCGTGTATGTTTCGGTTCACTTTTGAAGAAGTTGAAGTCGATTTTAGAGTTGTGTAATTGATTTGAACATGTTTGATTTTTTTAAAAGTATAGTTAATTTTATCTCTATAATTGATTCAACTTGCAGTTAATTAGAAATTTCAACTTTTGATTTTATAATTGTTTTTTAGACTCAAATTTATTGTCTACCCCTACTTTTACATATATGTATTCAAAATTGAATCAATCTACATTCAAATCAATTTTAACTAAAATCAATTCATACAAAATCAATTTTCTCATTTCAGAACTAAACATACACTCCATTTTATTCCATCATTTTTAAAAATAAATTTTGAACCATTATGGTACTTGATCAATAAAAAAATGAATGATAAAACTATACGTGTGTGCTGAAAAATGAGTTTAAGTTAAGAAAATCAACATGACGTCTACATATATAGGATTCAAAATTGAAATTGATCACTGCTACGCAAGGTTGGTGATAATTTGTAGTTTAGGGTGTTTTTAGTATTTAAATGTAATAAAACTTAGTTTGTTTTTGTCTTATTTTATATTTATTTTACTACAAAGCGTTAATTTGTGTTTTCAGAATATAAAAATATGAAGAACAATGTACCTGGATCAAGATCAAGGATAAATAGTCAAGAAAGAGAAGAAAATCAAGGAAAATGCCAAAATAAGTAGCAGCACGACCGTGCACATTTTTACACATGTAGTGCTCACCTTTATTTGAATCGTGCTCCTTAGCAGCGAACCAAAATGCACCACCGTGCGCCTCACAAGCACAGTCGTGCGCCCTTCCAAGCAAAGCAAAATTTCAACGGTTTGCATGGAAGCACGACTGTGCTCCATGTGTAGAGAAAAATAGTTGTTACAAACTCTAAGAATTTCCTTGGTTTGTGGCTTGTAATTCGTGTTTAAGTCATTATCTGAGGTTTTAAACTATAAATAGTCCTCATATGAGACTTGGAAGACATCTTATACACTTGTACTCTAGATGCAAAGTGGAAATCACAGTTCTTATATTTTTCTTAAGTTTTTGTTCTTTACTTTTAGTTCTTTACGTTCGTACATTTTATTTTCATGTTCTTTACATTTTCAGACATTTACTTTTATGTTTTTTACTTTCATGTCATTATATTTTAATCCCTAGCCTACTATGATCATAAGTGAGTATACTTTTTCTGGTCTTGGGATTGTGAGAATAAATGATTTGATCCATATACAAACTCAAGTCTAGACTCTATTTTATATGAAATTGTTTTCTAATCTATTCTCATCGTCTTTAAATTTGATATATAATATTAAACGAAGAATCGAAAGGTGAAATCTAATATTAAAATTGAATCAAACTTCAAATATCATACAAAGAACTAAGAGGTGAAGTTTGATATTGGAACAAATGAGATTAGAAAAGACTCTAAAAAAATCTGGAAAGATAGGTTTGATTATCTTAGGATAATAACGCTGCACTGAAAGAGTCTCAATGATAATCAACCATGAGAATGAGTTTGATAATTGTTGAGATATGTTCATGTATTTTGAGAGAAAACATGATATACCAATTGAATGTCTTGTCCTTAGAAACATTTTATTATAGAATAGAGAGATATATAGGAAATGTAATGGATTAACATTGAGATAAAAGGCTCAATCACATGACGCTTTTTAATATCCGATTTAGGTCAACACCTAGTCAATATTCACTATTTTTTATCAACACTAATTTAGGTACTCCATCTAGTTGTTTTCTTCTCTACCCATTGAGATGCCTTTTGGGTATGCCTTTTTAATACCCATTGTTGTTGTGGGTGAATCAATAAAGTTGTGCCATTTTAATTATTTGAATGTTTTTCTTCTTGTATTTTTTGTTGCAAAAGATTTATTCGTTGTAATAAAGGTTCTTCAAAAGAAATTTAAATAGAATTAATCAAAGAGAGTTAATATATATATATATATATATATATATATATATATATATATATATATATATATATATATATATATATATATATATGGGTTATGCTAGAAGCCACCCATGAAGGTGTCTTTTAGCAACCCACACCTCAAGGTGTGATTTTCACTTTTTAGTTATAACTTTGCTATAAGACACCTTCATAAAAATTAGTTGGTGTCTTTTAGCAAATGCTCATAGAATAACTTGCTAAAAGACACATTCATAAAAGGTGTCTTCTAGCAAAACCCTATATATATATAGTACTAACTACTAAGTAAAAATAATTTTTTTGGTGTTCCTAACAAAATGGTGTCTTAGGTTGTCGTCAACCCTCACGACTACCCCTGCTATTACGCACTAAACCACTTTTATTGGTTTTTCAGCTTCAATTAAACCTTATGTTATGAAGATCAACTTTTGAGATCCGAATGAGGTGTGGTCGACAATCATGACAATTCAAATTTTAAGCTCAAATATTACATATTTAAAAAATGGAAAATGATACATGTTAATATACCAAAGATGGATATTCAAAACTTACTCTTTATAATAGAAGAAGAATGAGAGGTTAAAGAGAAGTTAATGCTTCTCTTACTAAAAAAACTTGGATTGACTTTTAAAACATTTATTTATTGGTGAAGGCGGGTCTACTCTTAAAGTTTTAAAAGATATATACTCATCATTCAGTTGTTTAATGAGATGTTATATTTTTGTATTAATTTATTTAAAATAAACTCAAATTTGGAATAACATTTTACCTATGTTCCTCGTATATAAGAATTTACTTTATTTATTTGTGGTGTTGCATAAAAAATTAAGAGGTTTATGTCTTTTATTTTGTTTGAGAGGAAAGGGGTTTATGTCTTGTGTGGTGTACATGTAGCTATGTCCATATACGAACCTCACTTTTTTGTATCGCTGCCTTTTTATATTTTTCATTTTATAGCATTATACTCCTAGTGATATACTATGATGCAAAACAATCGAGTGTTCGAATTAAGCGATTACGTATAAATAATTAACAAACTTTATCGAAAAATGAATCGTTTGAAAAAACTTAATTTTAATTTTTAAATGAAATAATTATCAATCAGACTATATTTGTCTCACGATCGAGTTTAAGATTACCATAACTAAGCAATGAGTTAACAATAAAAGACCATTGAATGTTTTTTTTTTTTTTGGGTTACAGAACCATTGAGTGTTATATATCAACAAGAAAATAACAATCGAGTTAAATACTCATCTACTTTCTTTGTATAAATTATGACAAAGTGAGAACAAGGGGGAAGTTTCAAAATGAGAGGGAACCGTATAAAGGGCAGACATGTTATTTTCACACCCTCCATAAAAATCCATGCCCCTAGTCACGTGGTTTAGGGCCCGTCCGTACGAATTTCTTTAATGTGCCCACGTGACACTCTCCCCCTTCTAAGCTGTCAGTCACAAGGCACCCCATAGGTTTGGCATATGGTGGTAGGGATGGATATTGGAATGGGCCTGTACTGTACAAAAATCCTCTAATTTAGGTACTCCATCCACTTGTTTTTCTCACCTTCTATGTCAATGTCTAAAGTGTTGATGTTTTGACATCTATTGTTTTTTAGAAACATATGAAAATGATAAAAAAAAATCAACGGTAGTGGGTTACTGCTTTGAAGTCAGCGGTAGTTAACTACTGTTGGAGTATATTTGATCATTTTCAAGTGTTTTTAAAAAACAATATATGTCAAAACAGCAATTTTCCTATGTCTACACAAATATATTATTGCTCAAAAAAATGACTAGAATCACCCAAAGATAAGTATATGTACCCCAACGAAAAGAATACCCAATTCTGTGTGTGAAAATTTCATTTCTTAGTAATTTTATTGGAAGACAAAGTTAACCCACATAGCAAGCAAATGAGGAAATATACGAGTAGAGATGTTAAACCATGAACAATTGGGCTCAATTAATTCCCCTCTAGCAAAAAAGTGAGCGGCCTTGCTTTTTACCCTTCTAACAAAAATAGAAAATTGATTTGGATTGCTCACATGTCCCACAAAAATTCTAAAATATTCCTCAAGTCCTAACTCCTGAACCTATCATGGCTTAACTCTCAATCATTTAAATTAGAGAGTTACGACCTGATCCACATCAATAATACAACATATTCAAGTTATGAGACAGTTCAGAGTTACAACCTAATCCAAAATGAGGGCCTAACTCCCGATCCATACTATAACCCTTAGGAAACACATAAGTTTTGGAAGAAAAAGTTTACAAGAGAAAATTGTATTCTACAATCACAGCCAACTATTTTACTCTTGAAATGGGCTCGTTCATGGAAGACTATCATAGATAACTTATAATGACCATACATGTAATTCATTATTAACATCCATTATGACAATAATTAATGAATAAGCAAATTATTTGGATTATGGAGTGACATTTAGGTTACAAAAATTATCAAAGTTCGACCGTCTCAGCATAACCATAGTAACCTATTTTTTCCTTATAATCTTTTGAGATAAATTGACACGATACACTTAGTTAATAAACATGAATCTAAATAAAATAAAATAAAAAGAGGCTTGTATGCAATAAGTGATTGAATGCGCATTATACTTCAAGAATAAATCCACTTAGGTTAGTCTAGTGGTATTGGTTTGGGACTTGGGAGTGTGCTTCTCTTCAAGGTATCATGTTCGATTCTTTTCGATGCTAATTTAGGCGGGTAATTTACCTTATTAAAAAAAAAACTTCAAGAATAATCCCCCGAACATCGGTGTGTACGGTGAAACTACAAAGTATGAAAACACAATGTAACACATAATTTCAAGAATATCTATCTACAGGGTCGGCCCTATGCAAGTGCATCAAGGACAGGTCCTTGGCACAGGGCCTCAAAATTTGAAAAAAAAAGGAAGAAAAAAAACTTGTACCTACGGACAAAATCCATCACAAATGTCATTTATCCGTAGTAAAAGTCCATAATTCAACTATTTTACTGTCAATTATACATTGTCTGTAGGTAAATGTCTATTTATCTGGTGTAAAAGTCATGTTTGAATCATTGTTTGTATATTTTACTAGAACGTAGATGTTTGTCACTCTGAGTGGTGTTGAATTTTTTTTTTCAATACTTTTTAAATTAAAATTATAAAGATTAAAACGGGGCTTCCGAATTTTCGAAGACTCTATAATATCTACGATCACTACTATACCAAGATAATAAAATCACCACTAATTCATTTCATTACTGGTATCATCAAAATACAAAAAGAATTATCAGTAAAATGTAAAAGTCTTCGAGAAATTGTCCAAAATACACAATACCACAATCATCAAGACATTAAAATCATGCAAAGAGTTTTTGGAATATGTACATGGAAATATGTGCATGGATGTGCCTCTGATGGCATGTCCGTACAGTCCAAGACAAGCAACAAAACATAAAGTACAATAAGTAAGGTTTTTGTATAGATCAGGACCCTATCTTGGATTAGGATGTAACTCTTGAAATGTCTTACAACTTGAATTGTGTGTTACTAATGTGTATCGGATCATAACTCTTGAACTTTAAGCATTCGGAGTTAGACCTTCATAAGTTTGGGATGTTTACGAAGCATGTGAGCAATCCAATTGGCCTAAACAACAATTTTCATAAAATTAATACAAAGAATGCATCCAGTGTCGAAACCTACTTAGATTTCTTCCTAATATAAGACATAAGAGAAAATATATATCACATAAGGCAATTTTAGCTTGATGTGATTAGCTAAATGATTCATGACCATGATGCCATTATATTAAAAAAATTCTTTGCTTTCCTTCCTTGAAAAATATGTCGTGATAACACATATTATGCAACAGTTTGTACTCATTTGCCATATTTCAGGATGGATGATCTTATAGGTTTTTTTCTTTCATGTTGAACATTTGTTGAAGAGGTTGCTTCTTCTGAATCTTTAAGGTAACATACGAACTTAATACAAAGAGTGTGTGCCTTTAAGTTGGAAGATCTAATATTTTTGACAATATTTATGGGGGTTAACTGGATTTCAACTCCTTTAAGATTGCACATGAGCGGATAAAGAGTAAGGGAGTAATGAGTTGTTAAGTGGAGGAAAGACAATGGAAAAAATATTCGAGTAACGATAATCAATGTCTCTTTATTGATGAACATGATTATTAATCATAAGGAAGGACATGTTGCAGATGTTTGTATATATTGTGTTGGTTATGCAGTTACAACCTCTATAGATTATGTTACTACCTGTTTTGGTTTTGTAGTTATATCCTGGGTTGCCACCTCCGAAACAACTTTGCTAACCATCTTGTTTTGGACTGCTTATTCCTAGCAGTCTTGTGACGAATATGAGTTGAATCTAAACTAATTTGGTGAAAGTTCTTACGAGTATACTTACTTTCCCCTTATAGAATGGACATTTGTTCATATGCAATAACAATTATTTACTTCTCTTTAAAAAAACACACATTCCTTGTAGTAGATAAGGAATAATCTTTCACTGAGTTCCTTACTAGATCGATAGAAGCAAAAGCCTTCCCTAGTTCTAATTTCAAGCCTCGCCACCTTCAGGACTTTTATACTTGGGATAATTGCTCTTAGAACCATCTACATCACTATATTCATCTAAGTTCTCAAACTATTCAATGTCTTCGTCTTCAAAGTCTTCATCAGTTTTTATTGTTTTGTTTATTGAAAAAAGTGCTTTGAATGTCTTCAACACTTCTTCTTTTTTCTTCATGTAGGGTTGACTCTTGATCGACACATATATTTCTTATATAGCATGTGTTGTGTCCCGACATAGCATGATGATGAACAAAAGTTGTTTTCTCTTATTTGCTTTCTAAGTCCACAAGTCTTTTTTTTTTTGCACCATTCATACTTAGTCATTTATTGCATATTGTTTGTTTATAAAATGCTTAAATGCAATTTTAGTCCTCCAAGTATTATATTTGTTAATTTTGATCCCCCAATTTTCATAATTGTTAAATTTTTCTGCCACAAGTTTCACTTGCTCGATTTTAGCACCCTAAATTTACCCCATCTTACATTTGTTAGCATTTTGATTAAAAAAATCCAACATGGCATTTCATTTATAAGTGTTTGTTTCTGATTGACCATATTAAAATCCGTTTTTGCAAGCCCTAGTCAATCAAGATGATGTTTCGATGTCACACCTTCCTAAGCCATGCATTGAAGGAGAACCCGTTTGTGTCAAACTCACTCGTGCAATTTATGACTGTGGAATTGGGGTTTTCAAAAACAACATGCAAGGAAGATTGGTTATAAGTAAAGGGGACAAGTCATTAACGTCTCATGATCTCACTTCGAAGCTCCAATCAATTTAGAAAGACTTTCATCATTGGCGTCTTATTTCTCTTGATCAGGGTTTCTTTGAGTTTCAATTTGCCACCTATGATGACAAAGTAAAGGCCTAGTTTGTTTGATCCCCCCCCCCCCCCCCTTATTTCTTATTTTTCCCCTTATTTTAACATATATAAGTACTTGACATATGATTAGAGGTTCTAAGAGATTGATTGGAATATCTTACAACTTCTTTGATGTCATTAAGCTCTTGATTCAACAAAAAATATCGACCATATTAGAAAAGTAGTATTGATTTAAAAAATGTTGAATAAATAAACTGACAAAATAAATTTGGCAAAAGTTGAATTAAATTTAGTAAAGAAAAAATTTGAGAAATATATAATTAGTTTGTTTTTTAATAAAAAATAGTAAATGATTATATATATATAATTCCAAAAAATATTGTTTTGATACATTGTTTTATATAAAAACATGATACTTGTTGAGATTTTTTTACTATGTAAAAAATCAATTTTTTTATGTATTAGTACAATATGTACATAACAAAAAAGAAATCCATTTGATTTTTCTTGGTACTAATTTCGGTGAGTTAGTTTGCTTTCTTAAAAAAACAAAATATAAAATTAACTAATTTTTTTTTAAAAAATCTATATATAATTTATTGAAACAAATTATGTTGAAATTAATTAATTCTACATAAAATAATTAAATATTAAGGGGATAGGATCAAAATAATAGATGTAATTTGTTGATATATTTATCGAAACGATAAGTATTTTAAAGTCTCGTAGGACCATGAATGTTGTGTTCACAAAGATTAATTTTTCATTTAAAAAAGCTTAGCGGCACAACTTTTTGCATGCTTACCTTTCATTTATGTATAATTTTAAGGAAAGATGCTACAGTAAGCTCGACTTCAGCTGAAAGTAGAGCTGTAAAAAATGGGCCGGCCCATTAGCCCACAATTTTGGGCCGGGCCTAAAAAATTAGCCCAAAAATACACTTGGGTTTTTTGGCCCAGACAAAAATGGGTCGGGCCAGGCTGGCCCACCGAGATTTGGGCCAGCCCATTATTACTATTTAATTTGATTTTTGTTAAAAAAATTATCTACTATTTTAAAATTTATTAATAAAAAAATATTTAAATAAATAAAAATGAATAAATTCAACTTAAAGTTTTAAAATTTTAAAGTTTATAAATTATTAATTTGATTTAATTAAATAAATAATCTAGAGTTTCATTAATATTCAATGTTAATTTAAAAATTATTTACACTTTTATGTCCATCCAATCATATTTTAGCAAAAAATAGTGGTGAGTGACTAATATATTAAAAATACATAAAAAAGAGTGAATAAATTTTAAAAGTAAAAAATAAATGGGTCGGGCCGGGCTGACCCATGACCCACACAGACCGGGACGGACCCTAGAATCTACGGCCCAATTATAAATGGGTTGGGCCAGGTTGGCCCATTTATGTAGTCGGGTCTCTCAGGCCCAAGCCGGACTGGGCCGTGTAACACCCCGTTTTCCCGACTTAAAAATTTCTTTAAAACAAATCAGAGTTAATCACATAACGGAGCGTCACATTTCACATAAATCTCATATATGAATAAATAACAATTTATTCTTTATTAAAAACTTCTTAAACATTGCAGCGGAATCATAAAAAGTTTTGGCACGCAGACCTCATCACGACGTCTCATAAAGTTCATCTAAAAATAGTCTTTTGAATTCATAAATGACTTGCAAGGAATAGAAAAGCATTTAACAAGTTCCCCCATCCCGTTACATATCAGAGCACCTAAGACTCAACCGAGGAAAGTCCTCACACGTCTGCACCTAATCTTGGTTACCTGCAAGTTACCCATACGAAGGGCAACATTTTAAGCAGAAGGGGTGAGATTCACAAGACAATAATATTAAACATATAATTCAATAATTATAGTTAACAACAAATCATCACATAAACACGTCGCAACAAACATCATCTAGCATCACAAGCATCATCATAAAGCATCATCATAAACATCTTAAACAACGTGACTCAACAATGCAACTTCACTTGACTATGCAACTCTAACATCTTAAATGCATGTGGTACCAATCCAGGGCATAAGCCCTCGTCGCTTTGAGCATAAATATACTCCCAGGGCATAAGCCCTCGTCGCTAGTGAGCAAAAGCTCCAGGGCATGAGCCCTCGTCACTGGTGAGTAAAAACTTCAGGGCATAAGCCCTCATCTCTGAATGATTATGCAAGAGACTCAACATCTTATAACTTAAACAAGTTAAACATCTTAAAACGTCGCAACATCACAAACATCTTGGACCGACACATGCAGCATTAATCATATATAAACAACTACATGGCAGCAACTCATCAATCATGGCATATAGCAACATCAAGGATTCATCACGTAAGCATCACATATATTACACATATAGTTCACTTAATACACATATGATTCATAAATCATTAGCAATATTAAAACCTCCCATAACATCTTTACAGATCATCAATTATTTCCCAGTTATTTTCCATTACTACCCAAGAATCAACTCTCGAAGTCCTACACGAAACAGATCCCAAGATACAAAGTTATGGCGGTCTGAAACCGCACTACTCGCCGTGGCGAGTTGATCTGCTCGCCTCGCGAGCTCAACTGGGGGTTTACTCGCATTGGCGAGTTGGGGGCGAACTGAGAGCAAGCAATACTGGGTGCTCTCGGCCTTTTTCACATTTTCATCCAAAATCGTCAATTATAAGTTCCCTAGGTCCAATTTGATCCTAAAAACTTACCTAATCACTCTTATATACATCAAGGCACTCAAAACCATCTAAAACACGTCTTAAAACAACATCCTAAAAATCAAGATTCTCACAGGTCAACTCGCTATGGCGAGTGGGATTGCTCGCCTCGCGAGTGATCAAGGGCTACTCGCTATGGCGAGTTGGGTTACTCGCCTCGCGAGCGATGAAGGTCTACTCGCCGCGGCGAGTTGCTTAGCTCGCCTAGGCGAGCGATGAACAGACAGGCTACGGGTTTAGCAAAATTCTCACAAAAAGTCACTAATCTCTCCATGTTAAACCTCAAAACGATCAGGAACATTAACCTTATGATTATTCTATGTTCTGCACGCAATTTCCACACCAGTTCCACAGCTTTACATCATCAGATCATTAATTCTCCACTTTTAACCTAATTCCCAATTCCTCACAATCATTCCTACACTTGTTAATTATAATACATGAATTACAGGCTTAATAGGATTGTAATGCTAGGCTCACCCTTACCTTAAAATTGCAGAAATCGCAGCTCTCCTTGGTCTCTTCTCTCTTCTCTGGTTTTTCTCCCTTTTTCACCAAAACGCACGTCATGACAACTCTTGACCTAATTTTCCCTTTTTATATTCCCAACAAATATTATCTTATTTACTCTTTCTCCCACATAACTCTCTAAAATCTCAAAACTACCCCACATCTCTAAATTTATTTTATTTTCAAATCTTATTTTATTAAACAATAAAATAAGTCACTACATCACATAAAAATCACTTAAATCTTAATCTCAACATCTCTTAAAATATATATAAATATATCTAGACTCCTCAAATAATTCAAATAATTAAATAATTCACAGCGGGCGTTACAGGCCGGGTCAGCCCATTTGACACCTCTAACCGAAAGTGATTAGTTTGAAAAAAAAAACTAATTCGCTCTTTGGTTACGATTTTCCCCTGGTTGCAGTGGAAGGGGTGTCAAACTTCCAACGAAAAAATTGATTCGCTCTCAAATCAAACTTACTTCCATTTCGAACAACTTGTATTTGGCGGAGCTCATTATCATTAACCACTCAAACATTGTTTTTATATAAATAAACTTAATTATTTTGTTAAAATGTTTTTATATAATTTTGGTCAAGAAAGAAAAAATATGTTTTTATATTTGGGCAGTAACATGACATCTGTCTTTGTTGGAAAAAGGTTTGTAACAGACACATTTGACAACCTTTAAAAGCAAACAAAAGAACACACGCCCCATCTTTGCGTTGCGTGCTGTGCTTGTCTTCTTCTTCTTCCTTCACAGAAAACGATGCACTCTTAGTTAGGGTTCGTTTTCGTCGGAACTGTTTCTTTTTTGCTTCATTGCTTCAAAATCAACGCTTAATAATCACTTTTTCTTTCCATTTGCAGCTCAACACTTTCCATCGTCGTTCACGCTTCGGTTTAATCACTATCGAAATCTTAAGCAAGATAACTCAAGGTAAGTTTTTTTCTCCTATTTTTGTGTTGAATTTGTTATTAATCGGTTAGAAATTGTGTTTTAAGTTATTGCATTCTATTCATACCTATATGCCCATAAATTCAGTGTAAAAGGGTTTTGGGATTTATTCGGTTTAGTTTTGTTTCTGCTTAGGAGTAATTTCAATTGGTATGTGTGATTTGTTTTTTAGGTTCTTGTTGTATGGGTGTTGTCATTTGATGAGGGATTGTGTATGTTTGATTTGTGCGTTTGATATGTATTTGTGAATGCAATTCAAGCAATTATCTAGATTAACTTGTACAAGGAAGATTTGCATATACTATCTCCGGTCTTATATATAAGAGAAAGTTGAGTCAACAAAAATTGACGTATCTAGTCCAAATTTGAACAAGATACATCAACTTTTGTTGACTCAACGTTGTTTTTTAGCTGGATTTTTATGGTAGCATTGTTTATCAGTTTGACTTGAGTTTCAATAATAGTGGCCGGTGGGAAAAGTTGAATGTTGAGACCAGGGGGCAATGTAGTCAGGTTCGAGTTTTTAAGTAGTATCGGTAGGTTGGTAAAAGATCGTAAACACGAGGGTCATAACACGATTCGTAAGTAGGATCGGTAGGTTGTTGATAGAGTTGAGAGAAAAAAACAGAGAAAATAGAGGAAAAACAGAGGTGCCGTAAAAACAGAGCAAACAGATGAAAAAACAGGAAAAATTAACCTGAATAAAGTCGAAGCACGATTGAGGTTCCGTAACCAGCACTCGATCCTGCCTACAATGCCAGGGCAGGGGTGGATTTAGGTACCACTGGACCAATGTTGTATTTCAATCTTATTCTTGTTGGAGGTTTGCTGTTGTGAGAAAATTGAGTCATTTGATGGATCTATGTTGTTCAACGGCTTGAGATTCTTGACATTGGTTGTTTGTTGCTCCATCTGTGTCTATTTTCCTTCATGGTTCATGTTTTTCTTCGTGATATCTTGGCCATCGATCATACAGAACATAGTATAAGATTCATGATATAGGTTGTGTCATATCACATGCCATTATTCTTCCGAATCTTCAATCCTATATTTTGTGATTATCATGAATTTTATCAAGATTCTTGAGATTTTTCCTGTTTTAATTTGAGATCTTTATTCTCTTTCTATCTGTTTGGTAATCTGATACAAAACTTGCAAATTATTTATATTTCCAACTACATAGATTTTTTATAACAAAGGTGTATGTAGAAGTTTGGCAGTTTAATCATTATACTGTGTTATTACGATATAAGCATTCAATACAAATGTTAAAATTATTGAAATTTGTTGTGGATCACATTTGGTGAAATGCTAACTTGTGATTTGTTTTGTAGATTCAAGGATATGTTATCCTCTGTTGAGTTCTAATAGTGAGTGACTGATTATATAGTTACTTTGACTTCCACTTGACATGTATTATTAGGTTCTGAAAATGGTGGCAGTTGTATGAAGAATTATGAATCTGTGATTTTATGTTTTAAAGATTAGAGTGCTACCTGTAAATATCCTTTGAACATTTATAATCTTATAACTTTGTTCATTACTAAGATATCACCCCTTCTTCCAAAAAAAAAAAAGGATATCACACATAACGGCCAGTGATAAAAATTGAATTTTAAGACCAGGGGAGATTTAGGTACCACTGGGCCAGTGTGTATTTTAATTGCTGTATAGGCCCTCCGAGTTGCACAACCTATCGGAACGTATCTTCCGATGGGCTTGTTTTTTTGCTCGTCGAAATGATCGGAAGTTATCTTCCGATGGTGTTTTGAGGGGCTTTTGCAGCAATGCAACAGCGCCTGTAAAGCAATTATCTTCAACCATATTCTTATTGCAGGTTTCCTGTTGTGAGAAAATTGAATCTTTTGATGGGTCTATGTTGTTGGACGGCTATAGTCAGTTTTAGTGTGTTTGAAGGTAGTCCACAGTGTAATCTCGCCAAAATTGATGTGAAATTATGATCTGATTTTACTATAAAGACTTTAAATTCATATTGCTTGTTTGTTGAACCATCCGTGTCTATTTTCTTTATGATATTGTGGCTACCGGTCATAAAAGACATGATATTAAGATTCTTAGTATAAGTTGTTTCACATCACATACCACCGTTTCGTTGAAATCTGTATTTTGTTATTATTATGAATCTTATCAAGATTCTTGAGATTTCTCCTGTTTTAATGTTAGATATTTACTCTCTTTCTATTAGTTGGGTAATCAGATGCAAAATTTGCAAGTTATTTGTATCTCCAAATCTCAGATTTGTCATACTAATAACAAAGATGTATGTCGAAGCTTGGGAGTTTGATCAATATACCATATGAAGCACGAACATTCCTTGGATTAGGCGTGTTCCGGTGTCGGACACGTGCCGTGTCTGACACCGACGCATAATTACACTAACTTATGTGATTTTTTTCAGATTATTAGCGGTGTCGGCATGTCAGTGTTCGTGTCCGTATCCATGCTTCATTATTACTATATTAGTATTCAATACAACTTGTTTAAAATATTGAAATTTGTTGTGGTCATTTCGGTGAAATGCTAACTTGTGATTTGTTTTGTGCACTGAAATGTTATCCACTGTTAGGTCGTAGTTGTAATTGTGAGCGCCTGCCTGTGTTGTATTATATAGCTCCTTTGAGTTCCTCTTTGCATGTATTAGGCTCTGAAAATGATGGCATTGGCTGTTGTAAAGTTGTATGAAGAATTATGATTATGAATCTGTTCTTTTATGTTTTAAAAGATTAGAGTGCTGCCTGTAAATATCCTTTGAACATCTATAATCTCGTAACTTTGCTCATTACTAAGATATCATCCCTTACTTTTAAGTTTTTATCAGATTTTTCATTCTAAGAATAGATCCTTGTTCCCATTACTTTACTTTGTTGTGTAGTTTTTAATCAGATTAGATGTACACAAGTGATACTATTGGTAATTTGTTGGCTCTTTACATTAACCAAATGGGTGTATCCGTTGTATAATAGATCTGTGTATTATTTGTTGATTATGCTTAATTGAAGTTTCTTTCTTCAGGTTTTTTGGAATCTTAATTGGACTAATTGATGAATTCACAGCTAGTGGTTGACTTGAATAGCAAGATGAATAATCCATATGCTGCAAACCCTGTAAGTAATTCATGTAACAAATAATAACATCTATTACTTGTCAGAGTCTAAATTTACAATCTACATGCAGGGTGAAGCAACTGTAATGGGATTTGAAATTTTGAAAACATCCGATTCCGGTTACAATAATGCATACCCTTTGAATGAAGACGAGGCACGTGATCCACCTGAGATTCCTCCACAATTGCAAAACAGCTTGGTCGGCTATCCTGCTAATGTCGATAGTTTTAGTTCTCTTCCATTGCCTCAGAACGCGATTCTAAATCATCTTTATATTGAGAACAGAGAGCCACAAAGATCTGTGGTAGCTTTGGGATACACTCATCGCTTTCGTACAAAATTTGTTACTGCAGTGCTCTACAAACCAGTTCAAAGAAGGGGAGCCACAAACATTTGATGTGCTGACTATAAACCTTCTCTACAGACCAGTTTAAAGAAGTGGACCAAAATCATTTGATGTGCATATTATGAACTTTTCATTGCTATTGATTTGTAATGATTTAATGTGTAGACTTGATGTTTAAATTAGCAGGAAATGATATTTATTGGACTTCTAAGTTTTCAGTAATTTTTTCCTTGTATATTTCTATTTCATGGTTTGGAGTTTATAATAAAAACTTAAAACCATCTACACCAAAACAAAAAAATAATTAAGATAATTTCTCAATCCGTCCTCTATATTGCTCAAATTTGTCAAAAATACACTACTAGAATGAATTGAGAAATTATGAAAAATTAAACCCTTTGTGATTTACTACTTACTACTACAGAAGGTAATTTTGTTTTTTAACAATACTAATCAGGGAAAATGATGAGGTAGAGAAAGAGTACTCGAAGGTGGTTTTTCATTAATTTTATGCTTCTGACTATGTTAATATCAGCAACTACTTAGTCTACATTCTGACTATATTAGAAATAACTGCGGCAAACTAACTTAACCGATTTTGTTGTTAAGCTACCTTCACTCCTACACCAACAATACTTGATAATAATGTTTTCATTTTATGAAGAATAAGAATTATAAAATATGTTAGGAGAAGCATGGGAAAGATATAGGTTCATGGACAGCTAGATCAAGAGATTCATTTACAATTACAAATGAGTAAATAGTCATTAATGTGTGAGCAGTAGTCACTGTAATACTACTTTAATGTATAAAAATTGCCAAAAGATTCTGAAATTGTCTTTTATTACTTAATTTCTTTTAATAGTAATTATTACTCCCTCCATTTCTTTTTTTTTTTTTATGTTTTAGAACTTTAACTATATTCCAAAACTTTTGATGTTTTAGTGAATTTATTATTGTTTTCTCAAGTTTACCCTTGTTGGAAAACACCATAAACTATTAAAGTAGTTTTGACCTTTGGTTTATCACATGTAAATTTAATGATAAATAAGGACATTTTAGTCAAAAACACACAAATATTTATATAATTTAATTACTCCTTAAAACTTGTGTCAAAAGCTAAAACATCAAAAGAAAAAAAATGGAGGGAGTAGTATGTTAATTGTTATGTTAATTTAGTTGAACATTTAACTCCTTAACTCATTTAATCTCTTTGGTCAAACGAGTTGAGCTACTCAACCCACCCCCACCCCTTTTATTAGTTAATTGATTTCTCAAGCGTGTCCTTCCTTTAAATATTTTAGTCTTCAAATATGTCTTCTATTAAATAGCTTGATCTTTAAAATTACTAATAGAAGACAACTCTCTAATGTTTTTATAATCTTATTGTGACAATGTCTCATACATTTAAGAACGAAAGTGATTGATTATGTATTTTTTTTCGCATTGCCATGTTTGGTGTCTCGAATTTATTTATTTTTAAAAAATTAACAGGCGTAATAGTTCTCTTAATTAGGCTAAAACAAATAAAAAATGTTTTTTTTAACAACAAATAAAAAATATTATGAAAGATTTAGAGTGATTATATCGTGTCTGAGTCCAAAATAGAAAAGATCTTAGAGTTTAAAGAACACTTACAAATAAATTTATATTTACCTCTATCTAAAAATACCAGTAAAATTCAAGCCTAAACATGTGGACCAATTAAACATATATTTTTATCATTAGACCAACACATTCGAGTTCACATAATATTTACTTTAGACAGAATAAGCCAAAGTTTTTTTTAGAGTACATACCAAAGTTGTATGTGTGAAACAGAAATCAATATCATAATGTTTCCTATCGTCCTTATAAGAATAAACCATCAGTCTTTAAAATATCATTTTAATTTAATCCATAAACTATATAAATATATCAAAATAGTAAGTTTGTATTAAAACATATACATTTTATATTAAATATAAAATTTGTTAATAAATAATTTTTGTTTTTTAATAAAAAAATAGTTACTTTTAGTTTCTTTAACATGTGCAAAATTGTACATATTTAACAAACCTCAGATACAATTATATTTGTTTTTATTATTTTTCCCTCTCCAGATCTAATCAATAAATAGTTTAATAAATTTTTTAGTTGATTAAAGACTTGATAGCAGTTTTTGCCCTCTAACTTTCATAAAGTTACGATTTTAGACCCTAAAAAAAACTACAAAATCGCCCTCTAAGTTTTGCAACTGTAGCAGTTTTGGCCCCTTAAGACCAAAAAAAATAACACGTGACACCTCACTTAGGGTGCCACGTCAACGTAGACCGAGTCAAAATTGACCTCGGCGGCCAAAACTGCCACAAGTGCAAAACTTAGGAGACAATTTTATAAATTTTTTTTTAGGGATCAAAATCGCAACTTTGAAAAGGTTATGAGACTAAAACTACTGTTAAGCCTTGTCTAAATAACATTTATCTTCTCAAAATGTTGTAGAATAAATAAAAGGACAGATCCTCAAGTTAAGACGTGTGCCGCGTGAGGAAAGTAAATTTTGGTTCTGGCTCTTCTGTGCCTCTCTGATTTGTCTAGGCAGCTTCTCATTGGCAATCAATCAATAAACATTAATTACTATACTCTACTGCAGCCGATTTCATGCTATAAATATTCAAATTAGTTTACCAAAAACAAATCATAGAAAAATATAGGCTTAAATATGTAAATCATCCTTATAAGTTCGCGTGTTTTTGCTTTTCGTCCCTGTATTTTTTTTTTGTTCTAAAACAAATTCTGTAAGTTACAAACGTTTTGATTTTCGTCCCTCCCGTCAGCATCTGTTACAAAAACGCTGATGTGTCTAACGGTGGCTGACGTGGCGTTGTTTGACGTGGCAAAACAAGCTTATGTGTCCTTCTATGCAAGATTACAGGGACCAAAATCAAAAACCAAAAATTACATAGGGACGAAATTAAAAATAACTAAGTTACAAATTTGAAATTAAAAATCCTTGATGTTTCCATCTTCTTCCTCTATCATCCGTATTATTATTCTTCTTCTGCTCAGACTCTCTTCACTGTGAAATTATAAAGAAACCATTTGTAACTTCTCCTGACTTTGTATCGTGATTTCTCCATTCACCAAATATATACTTTATCATTTTGAGGCCAAAACTTGTCCCATTTTTTGTGCTACGTCACATGAATGAGTACATGTTTATGGGAGAAAATTTAGAAAAAGGTGATAAGTTGGCTTTGAAAACCTAACTAGTTTTCAATGCACAAATTTTGGTTTTGTTATTCAAGTTATTTTTTTTGTGAAAGTATCACTGCTGGAAGTGTCACTTTAGTTCCAATGTTGTCTTGTTGTTGTCCGCAGATGAAATAGAATGGGTTACCACAATGGAATGTAAGGAAATAATGTTACAGGTTCATGTAAGAAGAATATGAAAGAAAGAGGAAGAAGACACACAGAGAGATGAAGAAGATGGAAAGGTTTTTAATTTCAAATTTTGTAACTTAGTGATTTTTAATTTCGTCCTTTTGTAATTTTTCCTTTTTGATTTTGGTCCCTGTAATCTTGCATGGAAGGACACATAAACTTGTTTTGCCACGTCAAACAACGCCACGTCAGCCACCGTTAGACACATCAGCGTTTTTGTAACAGATGCTGACGGGAGGGACGAAAATCAAAACGTTTGTAACTTACAGGGTTTGTTTTAGAACAAAAAAAGATACAGGGACGAAAAGCAAAAACACGCGAACTTACAGGGACGATTTACATATTTAAACCAAAAATATATTTACAAAACCATAACTACACACTCAAGTTTTTATAGCTTGAAATAAAAGACCTAAAAATGTCTCTTAGCTTATACGGTAAAAGACCACATGAAATAGTATTTGATAGGGACAAGATACAGTGAAATCTCAACCTTTAAAATAAGAGAGAAAATACGTATACAAATTTAGATTTTCACACGAAAGAGTCTCTTTCTTTCCTATTTGATATGTAGAGGGTTAGAGGTGTAATTTCAAAGCAATAATTTATCACTTATTAGTATTTAGTGTGTATGAGTTTTAGTGTGTTTTTAAGATCAAACTCAACTAACAATACTAATATTGGTTTAGATGGTAGTATTTGTTACTTTGTCCATAAAGAAAAAAAACACTTTACAAAGTGGAGTAAAATTTATTACTGTTTGAGTTGAGTGTTGCATTGCATGGATTTCAAATTGGTTAAAGAAGCAAAAGTCACGTGTGGAATCTGAATCTATTTTATCCAATCGAACGGTTTAATTATGAATTTATTGAGTTCGTGAAAGATCATAAATGGTAATGTCTGCATAGTATAAGGTTCAGTAAATGCTTCCGGTAGAATCTTAATTCCAATTGTATATTTCAGTTTTGGCAAATTATATTCATGTCAGTACTAGTCACTGCATGTCAATAATATTTCAGACCAAACATAACCAATTGTTCCAAGGGACACTAAAAAATTTGAAAATGCATATGAAGAACAAAATAAATTGGCGGGTTTTCTCAAAAATGAAAATAAATTGGCGGGTGCAGGGTTGATATATTTCCCATCTGTTTCTTATGAAAATAATTTACATATAAAAAAATTGTATGATGAAATGTTACTAATTACTATATTTTCATATTATTGATAAAAGAAATTAGTTTTCAATGTGTAATTTTTTAGTTTATTTTGGAACTCACCACAATTAGGGTCTTTGGTATTATTAGTAGTACAAAGCATAATTGTAATGAAAAAAGCAAATTCTTGTGACACCTCAAACATATTGACACGAATTTCAAAGCAAATAATTGCCATCTTCCAACGTTTCCATGTACTTGTAAGTTCAACTGCTCATCCGAACATTCTATGGCCAGCAGTTGAATCCTCACATTGAACACCATCCACCCTAACTAAATTATTATTGGCCCCTAATAAATAAACAACTTTGTGGGTAGGGGTGATTTTAGAAGATTTGATATGCCTCATTTTAGTGTTACCAACTAATTTAATTGATGGGAGGTAAAGACTATGGTGATGATACGATAGAAACTTGCTCACTATCTTCAATTCTTATAATGATTGATCAACTGCCATGAAGAAAATACTACACGTAACTCTTAACTAGATTACTATGTAATCTTTAATGTTCTTTATGTGTGTTTCCCAACTTGCATGGCATGTAGTTAAGGTTATACTATTTTGCTAGGGATTTTTTCTTTAAATGTTATATTTTTTTTCTTCTGTGACATGTAGTTATTGACAAGTCTAATAACCATGTACGAAATGAAGGTGTAAATAAGTTTAGGAGTATTTTTTTTTTTTACTTTTGCCCAATTAGAATACAAACAAGTGGATTTTTTATATACTTTAAGGGAGTTTTTACTTTTGAACAATACTTTACGAGAAGTTAACAAAGAAAAGGTGGAATTAAGGGAGAAGTGGGTGCTAACATGTTCACTTACAACTCATAATAGAAGCTGGTGACCAATGATTATTTCAACTAAGATTCGAACTCGAGTTCTTCCTTTGATTAAAATTTGATTAAGCACTTCAACACTTGTCTTGGCAATGGATTTTGAGGGGGAAAATGGGGTATCCGTACTTATTTTATGAATGGTTTGCGAACCCAATCTAATGTTTCGGTAGGTAACGGTTGTAGAAATTTATTTGATGGATAGAGTGCGTACTTCATTTATAATTGTAAAGTTAGTACCATTTATACTTATCTTCTCTAATTGAATAAAATTTGTTTTGCCGTTTAAAAAAAGTTGTCACAATATATATATTTTTTTATGATATGTTATGTCACAGTATAGTTTTTTCAATAAATTCCACACAAATATTCAATCATTCTGTATTTTACAATGTCACGCTATTTATTTCTTAAAATTTATTCACACATTAAAAGTGGACACATACTTGTAACCCTAAAAGATCTAATTAATGCTTGGATTTAAAAATATTTGAAATTTGGTGCAATAAACATGAACTCACGAGCTTCCTCACTTGCTTCACAGACAAAAGGTCCACCCACCCTGCCAACTCATCACCATACCACAATCCCAAAGTAATACCATATATGTAGCACTATGTGTTCATATATCACACCCTTTATCACTAGCCTATTTAAGGCACCTAGTTTCAACCTCTTTGCAACAATCTATAGCTACCATAAAACCTCTCATATATCACACTCTCATATTTATCAAAATAGAGAATACTTGACTTCATAAGAAAAAGAGAAATGGCTACTACTAAATGTTTCTCTCTATTGGCAATTTACCTTCTTCTTTCGCTAAATTCTCTTCAAACAACCATAGGTGGACGTATAATTCCTCCAAGTGCTCCAAGCACAGTTACAAGGCCACTTGTTTCATCAGAAGTTGAAAATTTTGTGATGCCACAACAAGATCACAAACAGAAAGTTTTTCAACTAGGAAGAGAAGTGAAGGGTTGTTTACCAAAAGGTGCTAGGCATAACTCAGCTCCAAGCAGATTTGTTAACTTTAAGCCTGAAGGATCTGGTGGATGTTCTAAAATGCATTCAGGGAAACCTTGAAGATCATATATATTTTGTTTTAAATTGAAGAAGCTTTTTTCTTTTTGTTTGTATATGGTTTTCTAAGATCACCAGTAGTGAATTGGAAAGTGATAAGATCCACATTGATATATGTTTTTTCTTGTGATTGATATATTGCCAATTACAATTTTGATTCATATATTGATCACATATTTTCCTGGTATTATATTGAAGTATGACTAATACTTGTAGCATGATTTTACCGTTGCATGGTTGAATTTGATATCCTACTATGAGTCTATTTTCACTGTAACTTATACATCGGATTTTTTTTATTGAACGTGAGGTATTGTTGACAAACCGTTTTTGATACATAGTGTAAAATATGGAAAAGAAGCACATAAACAAAACTTCAACCGTTCAAAATCCAAGACATATGCTCAATTATCTTCTAAATAACAAAAATAACTCCATAATCCATAATAGAAACATAACATACCATATCTAAATATTATACGTTAAATTATTAACAACAATCTATCGTAGTTTAACTTGAATGTATGAAAAGCAAAACATAAGGTAAGCTTCAAGTTTTCCTTTGAAAAGAAAATCTAATTATACAGGTCATCTTCATCAGCCCCGCCAGCTGCAGTAGTAGTTGCAAAAGGATCAGATCCAGTAGTCTGATTTGCGCTATCTGCAAACCTAAATTCACTTCCGAAACCTCTAGATTGTTGCAAAGTCTGAGCAAATGCCTGATATTTGCGTATATCTGCATCACTGACACTCCTGCGTGCGTACTTCATCGACTCTTCAAAGTGAGCTGCCTTGATCTCCGCAACTTCTTCGTCAACCATGTCTTCATCCATCGCCTCAGGGTTTTCCTTCCTCTTCCTCTCTTGCTCTATGTCCTGTAACCACAACAATATATTAGTTCAAACATTATCGGAAAAGATTCATCGAGTTAGTTTCATATTTGTATACATATTAGCAAGGACAAGTTCATCAAATTAGAAAGTTCCATCTTTCAAAAGTTCGAAGGAATAAAAGAAGTATACATCTGTTGGCCAAAAGCATACCTTCTCTATGTTTTCTCTTATAGCATATTTGCATGCTCGCTGGCATATTTCTGTAATGTCAGCACCACTAAAACCTTGAGTATGCCTAGCCAATGCTCCCAAATCAACATTTTTCGCAATCGGTGACTTTCTCAAGCAAGACTTGAAGATCGAATGACGGGAATCCTCGTCAGGTAGAGGAATATAGATCAACTGATCTAGACGGCCTGGCCGAAGGAGTGCGGGATCAATGATGTCAGGTCTGTTAGTTGCCCCGATAATGAACACGGTCTTTTTGGCAGACATGCCATCCATTTCTGTCAGAAGTTGATTTAGAACTCTGTCAGCAGCACCACCAGCATCCCCAACACTGCCCCCTCTCTGCAAAAACGACACAATGATTATATACAAATACAAGCTAAAAATATAAAATCAAATAAATGCATGCAATCACAAAGATATTACAAAACATCAAGGGCCTATTTGGATTCAATTATTTGAGCTTATCTATTGCCATAAGCACTGGTAAGACTGTCTAGGAAGAGCTTACAAAAAGAACTTATGACATGTCAATAAGTTGTTTTCAACTTATTTTCATAAGCTCTCTAGGACAGCTTATATGAAAACAGTTTGACTTCATTTTATCTTGTTACAGAAAAAGCTTATACATAAGCACTCATACAATAAGCACTTGATTAAGTTGTTTATGCAAACAGGGCTCAACTTGATATCCTCGTATGTTTTATTCCAAACAAGTACAAGCAATAATAACATTGTCTCAAAATATAAAAATATATCTCACTAGAGTATCAACCATGGTTAAAGCACTTGATTAAGTTGTTTATCCAAACAGGGCTCAACTTGATATCCTCGTATGTTATTTTTTTTCCAAACAAGTACAAGCATTAATAACATTGTCTCAAAATATGAAAATATATCTCACTAGAGTATCAACTATGGTTAAAGCATAATAACATAGCAATCCAGGAGTTTATAGTAACTAGAAACAAACCTGAGTGGCAATGGAGTCAAGCTCATCAAAAAAGAGGACACATGGAGCTGATTGTCTAGCCTTGTCAAATATTTCCCTAACATTGGCTTCACTTTCACCGAACCACATTGTAAGTAATTCTGGGCCTTTTATGCTGATGAAGTTAGCTTGACATTCATTAGCAATTGCTTTGGCTAACAAAGTTTTTCCACATCCCGGAGGACCATAGAAGAGAACTCCTTTTGATGGTGACATCCCAAACTTCTCAAATTTTTCTGGGTGCTCAACGGGATATTGAACAGTCTGCATACACATAAACCAAAATCAGAAATAGATAAAATTGGTAAGGAAATAATGTGTAATTAAGTACTAGGAAAGATTTATGACCTCTTGCAGTTCACGCTTGACATTCTCAAGGCCTCCGATGTCCTCCCAGCTGACATTAGGCACCTCAACAACCTGATAATACAGACATTAGTAAGAGAACAGACCACATTAAACTGATCAAGTAATGAACTAATGATTTCTAAATATAGGAGTCGGAAAAAGAAGGGAAAAAAAAAAACTAACAGTTTCACGTAGAGCCGATGGGTTGCTTGTTCCAAGTGCGGTATGGAAATGCTCATTTGTAACTGCCATGGAATTTAGTATTTCCGCATCAATAGTCTCGTCCTCTAAGTCAATGACGTCCATCTTCTCCCTAATGCATTGCAGAGCAGCTTCGGTGCAAAGAGCAGCAAGGTCAGCACCAACATACCCATGAGTATCTTTTGAAATTCTCTCCAAATCAACCTACAGAGTAAAAACAAAATGAGCAACTGAAAATTTGAGGAAATTGAAAAGTTAAATCACAACAAAGCAATATAAAACTTGATTGTGGGTAAAACCTTATTGATGGTAGTGAATTCATTAACAAAAAACACTTTAGCCACAACACTTTATAACACAATACCAAAAAGCAACTATCGTAATTAAATAAATAATAGTGAGTTCAACTTATGAACAGAATTATAACCACAACACTTTAGCCACAACCAAAAAACAGAAAATACAGACCGAACATATGTGGAAGTTAATTAACAGAAAAAACAAAAAACACTTACATCATCAGAGAGCTTCATGTTTTTGGTATGTATGCGAAGGACTTCAAGTCGCCCAATTTCATCTGGAACACCAATATCGATTTCCCTATCAAATCTACCAAACCTTCTCAATGCTGGATCAATGCTATTGGGACGATTAGTAGCACCCATGACAATAACATGAGCACGAGATTTTAGCCCATCCATAAGAGTCAGAAGTTGTGAAACAATCCTTCTTTCTACTTCACCGTTAGTCTTCTCCCGCTTGGGTGCAATAGAATCAATTTCATCAATAAAGATGATGGATGGTGCATTCTTTTCTGCTTCTTCAAATGCTTTCCTAAGATTGCTTTCACTCTCTCCAGCCAGTTTGGACATAATCTCTGGTCCATTAATACAAAAGAAGAAAGCTCCAGTTTCATTAGCAACAGCTCTTGCTATTAATGTCTTTCCAGAACCTGGGGGTCCATATAGCAAAATTCCTTTGGGTGGTTTCACACCAATTGACTTAAAAAGTTGTGGATGCCTAAGTGGAAGCTCAACCAACTCACGGATCTGTGCCATTTGCTTCCTAACACCACCCACATCATCATAACCGACTTCATCAAGCCTTTCTTCATCCTCTCTTTTCACGGGTTCCCCCTCGCAGAAGACCTCAGTGTCTGGAGCAACCACACAGAACTCCCCAGGATCAGTTTCAATGACCTTAAACTCTACACTTCTCATTCCTCCCCGCACAAGAAATAGATCTCCTTTTCTGACGGGACGATAAGCCTCCAAGAAATAGGCTGTAAATTATATACATTAGAAAAGTTAACTTGTGCAGAGACAAAAATATATATGTTTGAACATGTTAAAAATAAAGCATCTAGGAAACTAAAGATTAATGATTAGACTTGGCATGCATTGAATCCTCTAGAAATATTATAGAAAAAACTCATGTAATCCCATAGCTATTGCTCCTCGGAAAAAAAAGATTCTCTTCTTCACAACCTCTATGCTTCTAACCGAAAATAATACAGAGTGGTTCCCTTTCTATTTTCCCTTCCCTATGGTTGCCTATCCCTACTAACTGACACGTAAGTTATTCTCCCCTATCTTCCTTGCTCAGCCCCTTTATTGGACTTGGGCCCAAACCCAGCACACTACAGGCCGCTAGAAAAATAGCCTTGTTCCAGCAACCATTGAGTTAATTGCAAGACCGACAGATCAAAAGCATTAACCCATGAAGCAAAGCCAAAACTTTTCAGCAAGTATTTGAACAGGAATTAATCAAGAAAACCATTAATCAGGATAGTTAACAGATAGTAGCTGAATACATGAAAATTTAGCAACAGAAATATGATCATAACTAAAAAATGCACTCAAAATATTCACAACAAGACAAAGCTAGCAAAAAACAAGTAAAAATTCAGTAATGAAAGGTGGGAACTCACGTTTCAAGAAAGCATCAAATAGATTGCCAGTGAGGCCCTCGATAGTATCATCAATGGGCAGAATGTGCACACGTTTACCATACTTGACATCAGGACACTGATGCACAGACACAACATCTCCAAGCCGAACTCGCAAATTTGACCTCACAATTTTGTTCATCCTAATCCTAGGCTCTTCACAGGTATCATCAGCAAGAGCAATACAAACAGTATCCTTCCTTTTCTTTCCCTGCAACACAACATAAACCACATTAAAAAACTTAACACCCAACAAGCCCAACACATATATTTGAGTAAACATTCAATTTAGTCCTTAAAATTAAACCTTAAACAATCACACACTCTTCAATATGGTCCCTGAACTATAAAAACATAATAAATAGTCCTTGAACTATATATTATGTTTTCTCTCTTATTCTCTAAGGGAGTAACTTGATGGACTGAAAATAGAATATTGTTATAGTTTAGGTGCCAAATTGGAGATTTACACCATATATTTCTGCAAATTCTGTAAAGGTGTGTTTGCGAGTTAGTTTTTTTAGGGCAAAGTCAGTATTTTGATGTATATTTGATTTTTTTAAGAAAAGAATAAATTGAGAGAACAACTTAATATTATATGCTCGTGTATCATATTTTTTCTTTAAAAAAAATTATAATATCAAATATATTTTAAAATATAGACCTGGCCTTGCATAGCCTTCTCCTCCAAAACCTTCCAACTCGCAAACACACCTTAAGGGTATGTTTGGATAGTAAGTTTTGGAGGGGAGGGCTTACTCTTCTCTATTAAATTACCGACATTGCAAAAATATTTTTTAAATTCGATCAAGTGTGTGATTGAATTGAAGTATTATATGATCATTTATATTCGTCATGTTGTTCTTTGAGCTTTTTTTTTTTTTTTAACATCTATTATACTTTAAAATATAGACTTAATCCTACAAAACTCCTTCCCAACCATACCCTAACGACTAACATAACCACTCTCCCAAAATTTAAAAAAGCAAGATAAAAATAGCAACTCAAAAACCGATTGTTTTGATTCTTAAAAAAAAAAAAATTAAAAAAAAAAAAACGATTATTTTGAGAATTGAGTGAAAACCCAGTTTGGAAAAGTGATTAATTTAAAGAGGGTGTATTCAAAATACTACCTTGATGAGGATAGTATCACCGCGGAAAAGCCCCAACTTTTCCATGGTTTCAGGGTGCATGGCAACAACAGAGTTGTCATCGTTAACCGCCTCATCCACAACAAGGCGGTTTGGCGACTTCTTACGTTCCAGAATCGCGGTGGAGAAGTCCTTCTTCCCTGCTTTCCTGAAATTCAAACCAAAAAACTTCAATATCATACAAAAAAAGTAAACAAAAATCGACATTCGAAAATTTTGAATGGAAAATCGAACGCGGTGAAGTGAATGAACTTACGAGTCCGATGATGATTCAGGTTGAGCCATTGTCGAGAATTTGAAAATCGCGCAGAAAAAACCTTGACTTTGTTTGTGTAGATGAAACAAAGGACAGTAGTGAATAAAGGGTTTCGTTTCAATATTTATAGATTGTTTACGTTTGTTTTCATTGCCAAAATTTTGGTTTATCTTGTTTTTCAAGTCTAAATTTAGTTTATTTATCTTTTTTTGACAAATTATCTTTTTTGATAAATATCTCGAATGCAGATATTCATAAATTTTATAATATATGCTTTATTTGTAAAAAAAATTAACATGATTTATTTATCTACTCCCTCCGTGTTATTTTTGTATTTTTAGGGTAAGATTTGTCAATTATACCATTTTTCAATTACTCTTAACTTTTTCAATAAATCTAATTAATGTTATCTATTTGGAAAGCTAAAGTTTGTTTTTTTTAAACAAAGTTTGTTTGTTTTTTTTAAACAAAGTTTGTTTCTTATTATCTTCAAATTTAAACAAAATTTTGTTACAAACAATGGTTCAAAGAAGAGTTAAAATTCTATAAATAAGATGAATAACAATTCTATAAATTTAAAAATTCTATAAATAAGATGTCGCACAATGCAAATATAGCATTGGTTGAAGTCATAGTTGAAGTCTTAACTTTGATTAAAGGAGTTGGAAGGAAGTAAAGTTTTTCTTAGTTTTTGATTAATGTGAAGTTGGAATAATTTTTATATTGACTTGTAATAATTTAAAAGATGTGCGGAATATTTAAAAAATTGACAATTGTTTATTTTGGGAGAGAGAGCGCGTAAAAAAATAGGAATTTGTTGGAGAAAAAGATAATAACTAACAACTCTTTGTTACGAGAAAAAGATAACATATTAAATTTATTGGAAAGATAAAGTGTGTGCAAAAAAATATGAATTTATTGTTGAATTAAAAGGAGGGTATAATTGGAAGAAAACGTGAAAAAATACACTTTGCTATTTTGATAGAAATTTTCTAAAAAGACACTTAAAAAGGAACGGAGGGAGTATATTATAAATAAAGAAAACAACTTTTTGTCAAAAAAAAACTCTATTTAAAAAAGATAAAATAATTTATTTCAACTCTTTTGGGTTGATTTTTTCTGTTTTAAAAAATGTCATCAACTTTGAATACAAATAACACATGTAACAAATAGATAACAATAAATTTAAAAATTAAAAAAATGTAACAAACACAATGTGAATATATATATATATATATATATATATATTCTTTTATCATTTAAAAAGTGTAACAAACTAGATGAGTATATTTATACTTACTTTTTTATTATCCCAATTACATCCTTAAACAACTTTTTCTACTATAAAGATCGTTGTTGGTGTCATAAAAAATGAATTTAGATTATTTTTTGTTATATTGTTGGTGTCATTGAAATAAATAATATTAGTTTGGTTTGTTATAATTCGAAAGCAACAAACATTTATATTTTTAGTTTTAATCCAAATCAAAATTTATATATAAAAAATAAAAATTGTTAACAATTTTCAAACGTTAGTGCAATAAAAATAGTGTTCCTTAACAAAAAGCATTATTTATTTATGTAAATATCATAATTTTATTTTATCTTATCTTAATATATTAATATATTAAAGTTGTTAAGTATCATAAACAATTTCTTGAAGTCGAAAATATTGTTGCAAATTTTCTAATTTTCTTGCTTCTTTTTGTTTGAAAAAAAATGTCCTTATGTATTAAAAATTGTTTGGTTTCTTAAACAACTTTTTTGAGTCAATATAAAAAAACAATTTTTTATTAAGACATAGGAAAACAATTTATTCCTCTCTCTTTCCTTTAAATTTTTTTTATTCCTCTCTCTTAAAATACAAATATTAGAAACAATTTATTCTTCTCACCTAATCTAACAGTAGCAGTTTTATATGTCATCGGTTAACTTTTTAATCTCACTAATTTGCATATAAAATATAATAAAAATATTTAATAGAAATATTACATCTATTCTCTGAGTTTGAAAGTCCTTTAACAAAAACAGTATTTATAACTCATGCAAGTTTATTGCCCGCCCCGAGGCCTCTTCGTATTTTTTAAGTGCCTCTGACAGAGTTTGTGCCTCTTTTTCATTTACCCTACAATACATAAAACAATCATCTACAAATAATACAAATAATAAGTGTGTTAGAAGTAGAGTTCCCTAGCACATTTTGATACCATGGATGTCCCCATAAGCTTCTAATTTATTGAACATCACTGAGAGGTTTTCATCACAAATAATAAAAATATATGGGAGAGTGGATCCCCTTGTTGCATGTCTATTTCAAGTTCTTGTAAATGAATATCATCGCCATTTACAAACACTTGGTATTTCACATTAGCCATACAAATTTCCATCTATTCCACCCACGCTGCTAAAACATTATCCAAGATAGATCTATTTTCCACAAAAGATGAGAAACATGGTTTTGAGGTGATTTTTTCACTTTCAATTCACATACCTTAAGACATTATATATATATATATAAATCACTCATCTTATATATCCAACATTTTATCCATTCACATGTGATGTGGTACTTAACCACTCATACTTAAAACCCAACAATCTTCAAGTGTAAGTTTCTCACCTCCTATAATAGGATCCATTTTCGCTCCTCCACCAAGCTCAAATAAAAAAGAGAAGACACGTGTGAAAATGTTCCTTAACAACATTTATCTTAAATAGGAGCACTATGTGAAATTATGAAATCATTGCCATCATTGCTTGTCATAATTTTCCCTTAAAAAACAAGTTTTGATCAAGAACGACTTCATCGAGAAGCCTACTGCTGCAACATGCCACGAATGTATGCTTCTTTATTTAGCTTAAGGTTCATTTCATGTTTTTTTTTTCCTAAGAAAACTTATGACTTTTCACATTGTGATCACCTCTTTAACCTAAGGTTCATTTAATGTTTTTATTTTATTTTAAGAACTTACCACTTTTCACATAGAAACGGTTCCGAAGCATAACTTCTACCGATTGAACAAAAAAAGAGATTGATAGACGTTTTTTTTTTTTTAAGAAGGGATTGTTAGACGATTCTTCGTGATTATGTGGTTGCACAACAAACAAATAAAATTAAAAACAATTTAAATTTGAGGAAGTTACAAGTATTATTAATTCGATGATCTCTCAATTATGGCTACTTTCCATGACACAAGGTAGTTTTGTAGATTGTATTTATAAGCTACTAGGGTTTGAATGATATAAATATCAAAGTGCTATATAGCACGAGATGATAGCAAACGAGCGGAAATAGCGGGAAATCATGCAGTGGAAAGGAAAACATGGGGTGAGCGAATTCAATTAGTTTTGGAAAGGAAATCATGCGGTGGAAAGGAAAATATGAATCTGTCACTTCTCGTGCATGTGTTATGTCGTTCCATAAAGCATTTTCTTATAAATATTTGAATTTTATTTACGACCTTAGTTGATTTAATCGCTCAGATTAACGACTTAATCAAATAAATAAAGAAAAATAAGGTACCATCATTAGACACTCACGAAAATCAATTATTTCAACGTTATTTAATCGATTATCATAGTATTTGGGATAGTGTGTGTTTCTCTTAAGGTATTGAATTCGATTCTCTATTTTGATAGACTTTGACTTTAAGTAAGGTTTCATGTAAGTACACATCTAAAATTAACCGGTCATTTGATGGATATCTAGTTTTCTTTTTTAAAATTGTTGTCTAAAACATCCCTTAAATTAAACAATTATCTATTGATGTCTAAGCATCTAAATATCTATCACTTAACGTATACAACTCAAAAATAAATAAAACTTTGAAGTGTTACACTCTCTTAAAAGCTCCAACTCTCTCAAAATTAAACTAGACTGCAGAAAGCAATACATATAATTTGTCTTGTTTTTCAACACCCACGTAGCACTTTTATCCGAAAATCCTTCCTAAATCACTTTTACCAAAATAGTTTCCTTTCATCTCAAATTATCTGCTATCCTATTTGGCAAATAAAACATCAAATATATGATTTTTTATTAGGGATCAACCCTAAAAGGTATCACAACCATATAACTTAACAATTAAATTCATACACATACTTCTTGAGTCGCCTCATAAGAAAGACATTATGCAAATTCAGTAGATGACAATAATACAATCTGATAAGCCACAACTCCATATTTTCCAAAACTTCACACGGTCCAGTAAATTTAGGCGTCAACCTCTCCTCTTTTAACTATATATATATATATATATATATATATATATATCAACTTCTTTAGTAGACACAACTCTTGGTTGGGTATGGTTTGTAAGACCATTTTCTTTATCAAACACTCGCAAGTAGTATGAACAGCATTTAGAGCAGCTAGAGTGTACAATTGTACAAAGTAAAACAAAACTTCCTTTTCTTTCTGACATTTATGATGTTTTTGATATTTGGTGTTTGTTCTATCTTTTTCTTTGTTAATATCTATCTCTTTATATTTGGATCTGGGGAGTGGGGATTGCTTAGAGTCTTTATCTTAATTTATTTCGTCTTTTAGCAATCAAGAAACCTATTATTATATAAATAATTTTGTAAATGACTTGCTTTTCTCTCAGTTTCATCATAAAAGTTCTGACTCGCAAGTTTTTGGGTTATAAAATACTCCCGAGTTTGACTGATCACTATATCAAAAATATATATAGATTTAAGTAAAATAGATGGATTTATTAAGATAATTCATAATTCTTTTTTGTCCAAAGTTTGGTTCATTACCTATACCAAATTACAGTATATATATCAAGACATTTAGCCGATATCAGCTTAAATGCGGTCGAGTTTCAAATTCACGATTCATTTAACAAATAAACTAAAATTATAAAGGTAATTAATTGACTTAATTGGATATTTGGTCCCCTAAATAATTATGCGTTTACATTTTGGTCTCATAAATTGTAAAACTCACATTTTGGTCCCCTTGGTTTTGCTCCGTCAGTCAAAATAGTCTCCTCCGTTAGTTTTTTAATGTCTAAAATTTTTGATATGATTTTAACCGTTTGATTGCATGTCCATTATACCTATAGTGAACTGTCAACACTTGATTCATCATCTTCTCTCTTCTTCCTCAATCTATAAACATTTTTCCAAAAATTTTTTTATTCCAAAATACAAATCCAAAGGAACACAACAATTACAACAACCTTAAAAAAAATTTCACCACCATAAACAACAACCTTCATCACCACCATCATCTCATCACTACACTCCAGAAAAATAAAAAAAACTCCAACAATTAAAAAAACTCCAGCAAAAAAAAAAAAACACACGCAACATTTATACCCAGGAGTAATGCACAATATCTCTAATAATTGGATTTGAAAAAATTCTTCAATCACTATTATACTGTTTGTACCACAAGGGGTGCCTAGCATTTGTTCACTATTTCTGACGCATACACGCAACAGTCACGCGGTGGTGATATTTTCCGACGTGGTGGTGACATTTTCCGGCACGCTGGTCACTGGAGCAAAGTCGTTCATTCATGATTTTTTTTGTGGGTTTTATAGAAAATATGAAGGACAGTATGTTTATGGTGGTGGTTTGTCACATAACATTTTGTGGTGGTCTAGATCTAGAATGAAAGTGACGGTTTGGAGACTGAAAAAATGTCTCCTATCTAAAATTTAATTTCAGGAAGATATAGATATTGAAGAGAGGATGAATTTATGCATTTTGTTTGACAAAAGAGGGCCAAAAACACCACGGTGGGTGGCCAGAAAGTTTGGCGGGAAAAGGAGGAGAGGGAGAGTATGGTTTTGTAAAGAGAGGAAGAAAGAAAAGGAAACAAAAGAAGAATCATGAGGTGGAGTATGTTTTGTTAAGAGAAGAAGAAATTATGGGGTTTTTATAGTTTTCTGGATTATTTTTTTTTATGAATGTTAGTGATATTGGTATGAAGATGATGGAGAAGAATGAGGAAGAAGATGAAGAAGGGGAGAATTATTATTATTTTTTGTTGATTCACCGTAAGATAAAATACACCTGCGTAATCCAATGACTCTCCTTTAAAAAAAAATCAAACGGTTTAAATTAGAATAATTAATAGAATCTATAGTGGACTACTCTTAAAGTTGATCCACCATAGACATTTGGGGGTTAAAGTTAACGGTCAATACCTTTTTGACTGACGAAGCAAAATCAAGAGGACCAAAATGTAAGTTTTATAATTTATGAGACCAAAACATAAAGGCATAATTATTTAGGGGACCAAATGTCCAATTAAGCCTAATTAATTTCCATTAATTAACGTAGTGTGATATAAGTGGTATATAATCAAGTCTCTTGACTATTTGATGTCATCACAAAATGTAAACATGAAATGCTGCCTCATTTTGGCATTGGACAACATGATAACATACAAGAAAATAAATAACGGGTGGTTTAGGATCCTATAATGCTGAAAAAACATGAAAAATAATAAAAATAAACGATGAATCAACGTTCAAAGATGTATCGTGTATAGTGTCCGACACACTTTGAATATAATTACTTTAAGTAGAGGGGACCAATGAAAAATAATCAAAGAAGTAAGAAAGAAAACGAGTGAAGAAAAACTTGAGAATTACAGATGTTATGTAATTGACCAAACCAAATTTCTAACATTTGGTGATACTTTCAACTTCCAAATACTTGATCAATATCCCTGACGCCGAAGGTGCGACATATCAATTAATTCTTCAACACCAAATAGGTACCATTTTTTCCTCTTTCCAAATCAACGATCATTCTGAACCTGATCAAACAATGGTGTGTTGAGAACAACAAAAACGATAACGTTGCTAAATACCTCATTCCAATTCTTAGAATTATCATCAATTAAGCTATGCACGATAGATTCACGGACTAAATGCACCCCCAAAAATGTTGGCATCAATGCAACCACCTTCACAAACCATGGTTCATCAAAAATATAAATAGAACTACTTGGTTCAGTGCTCCATCTCGCCTCACCTCGGACGATAATTCTTGTACACAAAATGCTCCTCCATACATAATTCGGATTATGACCAAGATTAGCAGCAAGATTACCCTTAGTTGGAAAGAAACTACCCTTTAAAATGCGAGAAACAAGAGAATTAGTAGTACTATTAAACTATTTTCTTTGACCGATGTGGACCACATCATGTGGTCATTATTAAAAACAAATAGTTATTTTTTTAAAAAAAATTTATTGAATAACTATTATAAACTAAATAGATGAATTATTCAATAAATTTTGAAAAGTCAATTTATAGATGAATTATTCAATAAATTTTGAAAAGTCAATTTACATAACATACTCCTTGAATGAGTAAGAGTTAAGAATTCCATTCTTTAACATGAAGGATAAGAGTAATTAATTTGTAATTATGATAGGTAGACCCATTATGGTGATTCCATCAAATCAAATTATAAAAAGTTGTCATCAAAGGTGGCAATGACTCATTGGATGTTGTAGCTTGAACTGTCTAGCTGGCACTTGGAAGCCACAATCATTACATCAAACATCCTTAACATTATTTGTCTTAACAAAAAAAAGAGAAACAAAAAACACACTCTGTTAATTCCACACTAAAAAAGAGAAGACAAGAAGGAGAAAAAATAGAAAAGAGAAAAAGAAAAGAAGATGTACTAATAATAAAGAGAAAGTGTGAGACAGACACACTACAAAAAACCCGGTTTCAACGGGTCAAATCATTAACTCTTCCAAAAAAACACTTACAAAACCAGGTTTGTGTCTTTCAGCTTCTTCTTCACACATTTGTGCTTGTTCTTTCTCTTTCACTCTCTCAATATCACTTTTTTTCCATAGATCCAGGTATATGTCCTTTGTCATTTCCTCTTTATCTTCTTTCTAGTTTGTACCATTCTTATTCATTGAGTTTCATTCGAGTTGGTGCTTTTTTGGGGGTTTGTGTTGTATTTTCAGCTCAACTTAGCAGTAAAACAAACAAGAATCTTCATTTTCTCAGTATTTTTGTTTATTTGTTTTCAATATGGTTAGTGTGAAAGAGGTGTATAAATGAATAGTAATAATAATAGTTTGGTTTGTGAAAGAGGTGTATAATAAGGTATAATTGATTTAAATGGAAAAGGAAATCTTGTCTACAAGATTTGATTTTTCTGTTATTTTCCCACTTTTTAATGGAAAATAAATATGGGTTTTGTGTAAGAGGAATATGACATGTCTCCTCCCCCTAAACCCTTGATACCCCTCTTACTTGTTCTTGTTTATATCAATTTTTTTTGTTGTTGCATTTTTTTTTATGTTTTCTTTTTGTTGATTTTTTTTTAATGTTTTTATTTTTTGCATTTTTAATGATGATTTTAGAAGTTAGTGTTACCTTGTATACATTCATTGCATTTTGAAGATTGACATTGTGTTGTCTGCTTTTTGTTTCATTTCATGTATGAGATTTAGATGAAACTTTGTTACTTGGCCTTAAATATTGTCTCTTTTTCCATTTTTTTTTAATTTTGATCTGTGATTTGCACTGCAGGGTGTTGATATTAGAGAGTGAAATGTTCTATAGGATTTGACTGCATAGTTCAATTTGCATGCATCAATTGGATTTCGCTACTTGTAAAATGATGTATAAATTTTGATGATTTAAGTGGAAAAGGTTGGAAGATTATGGAAGAAATACAATCTCAGTCGGATAATTATAGGTCTTCATCGTCATCGGCCAGTAGTCCGGCGAGTAGAGTACCATCAAGCAACTTTTTCTATCTGCGTAAACCCGGTTCACTAAGGCAACCAATCTCATTTGAGGATTCACCTGAGTGGGATGATACTACTGATATCGATGTTAGAGCTGATGAAGGAGGCGACTCTATTAATGCTGCAACAACACCGGCTTCACCCTCACTTTCAAAGCTCAATAGCGGTTCCCTGCCTTCCCCGCATATACCGGATGGTGCAGTCATTCCACGCAAAATTGCCGGAGCTTCTGTTGCCTGGAAAGATTTGACTGTTACTATAAAGGGAAAAAGGAAATACTCTGATAAGGTTATTAAGAGTTCAACAGGTTATGCATTACCCGGTACACTGACTGTAATTATGGGGCCGGCTAAATCAGGGAAATCTACCTTATTACGAGCCATTGCAGGTCTCGAAGAACACTTTCTTTGTTTTTTACTAAACATCTCAAAAGATATTCACATTTGTATTTAGGTAATCAAAGCTAAAATGGAACTTTTTCTTTGCCTCAGGAAGATTGCATCCTTCAGCTAGGATGTACGGTGAAGTGTTTGTGAACGGGGCGAAATCGCAAATGCCATATGGATCATACGTGAGTTCAGTGCCTCATTGATTGTTTAATATCTGAATTTCCATTATGTTATGTTATGTTTAAAGTCGCAAATCTCATCGAACTTAATCTGCTTATCTTTCAAAACCATGCTTTCATATTGTTTATTGATAATAATATGAGAAGAATGAATGTGTAAGCTTAAAAGTATATGTATATAAATATTTGTTTCTTAACTTGCAGGGTTATGTAGATAGAGAAACCACTCTGATTGGATCCCTCACTGTTCGCGAGTTTCTGTATTATTCAGCCTTGCTGCAACTTCCTGGTTTCTTTTGTCAGAAAAAGAGTGTGGTTGAGGATGCTATACATGCAATGTCTTTAGGTGATCATGCAAATAAACTTATAGGTGGACATTGTTATATGAAAGGACTTCCTAGTGGCGAGAGAAGGCTTGTTAGCATTGCTAGAGAGCTTGTGATGAGACCACGTATTTTATTTCTAGACGAACCTCTTTATCACTTGGACAGGTTTTTATTTTTTCCTTTTTCAGTTCATTTTTCTGTAATTATCCTCTAGTAGTTTCTTGACAGCATTCCTTTTTTAGAGCAATTTTTGTTGACATCCTTTATCTATTTTATTGAAGTGTCTCAGCGCTTTTGATGATGGTTACATTGAGGAGACTTGCAAGTACTGGTTGCACTCTTATCATAACCATCTACCAGAGTAGCACAGAAGTCTTTGGTCTTTTTGACCGTATTTGTCTGCTTTCGAATGGAAATACGTTGTTCTTCGGAGAAACATTAGCTTGCTTGCAGGTAACTTATCTTCTATGCCTTCCTTCCCCACCGCATACATTTGATTTCGGATGAGTTAAGTAGCACTGTTTTCTTTATGAACACAATAGTATGAAAGCCACTTTCTTTTAGTTAAAAATGACTGTTGGAAGACAAGAATAGTTGCGAATTTGTCAAGAACTTTCCTTTTTTTGGCTAAACCAACTTTGCTAGTAAATGGATTACATATCTTATTGTTGCTGTTGTACTTTTTATATTCTTACAGCACTTCTCAAATGCTGGATTTCCTTGTCCAATCATGCAAAGTCCTTCTGATCATTTTCTACGCGCAATTAATACAGATTTTGACAGGATAATTGCTATGTGTAAAAACTGGCAGGTAATTGTTCTAGTAGATTGATGATTGTGTGCTAATTGCTATGTTAATGCTAATGGATTAAACTTGTTTAAATTTACGTGTCATTGCTCTATTAATTTTAATAGATTAAACTTTTTCAAATGTTATGCTATTTATTAACGTTTTCATCCTGTTTTCATCCTAATAGGATGACAATGGAGATTTTTCTTCCGTAAACATGGACACTGCTGTTGCTATACGAACACTTGAAGCAACTTATAAGTCATCTGCAGATGCCGCTTCTGTTGAAACAATGATTCTGAAGCTAACCGAGAAGGTATCTTATAGCCGCTATACAAGTTAGAACTTCTGTTAATGTGGACTTCAAATTGCACCATAAGTCTCCTTCACAAATATCATATTACATGTTTCCCATGTAGAGCTATCTTTTATGTTGGTTTTAATAAATTATTAACTTTAGAGTCTCTTTAAAACATTATTGATTTTCCAGGAAGGTCCAGCTCTGAAAAGCAAAGGGAAGGCTAGCAATGCTACTCGTGTAGCTGTTTTAACATGGAGGTCTTTATTAGTTGTGTCAAGGGAATGGAAATATTACTGGCTGCATCTTATTCTTTACATGCTCCTCACACTGTGCATTGGTACTGTATTTTCCGGTCTAGGGCATTCTCTTTATTCTGTTACGGTGAGTCTTGATATGACAATAACATTATATTCTTCAATATATATCTCATATTGTTTAAACTTCATTTATATATACCAACAATTCTAGATATGCTTTTAACACATTAAATTTTATCATGCTTTAAACTGCAGGCAAGAGTTGCAGCAATTTTCGTATTTGTGTCATTCTGTTCCCTTCTAAGCATTGCCAGGGTGCCCGCACTTATGAAAGAAATCAAGGTAGTTTTTTGCCTTTTCAACTTCACAGCAATTTATCTGTTTGCCTTCATGTTCTTATTATGTATTCAATGAAGTGCCATTTTAATTGGCCGTTTGGCAAGTATTTTTAAAATGTAGTAGATAGTTGCTAATAACTGTGGACATTTTGGTACTGATACACTATTGAAATATGCCTTTTGACATTGACTTTGGTGTTAGTATGTGTTGGTCTCTTTGCCGTGCTTGGCGAAGCAAGCACTTAATAGTCCAATCTCTCCAAGAACAAAAGTGACAGAAAATACAATTGACATGCGTGAATATATTATTCAGGGCCTGTTTGGATTGACTTATTTGAGTTTATCTACTTACATAAGCACTTTTTAAATTTTTTGAGAGAGCTTATGAAAACCATTTATGACATGTCCATAAGCTCTCCATAATAGCTTAGAAAATCTGCTTATAGCCTATATGAAAAAAAACTGACTTTATTTTAGCTTTTGTTATAGAAATACATAAGCACTTAGCTTATAAATAAGTGTGTATGCCATAAGCGCTTAATTGAATCGTTTAGCTGTAGGAGACATGTCTCATTTTAATGGTTAGATTATAGTTTTGCTAGTTTCACCATGTAATCTGTGAAAGATTGATGAAGTTGAATAATTTACTCTTCTGCAGGTATATGCTTGTGAAGAATCAAACCAGCATTCAAGTACATTTGTATTTTTACTCGCGCAGCTCTTGTCCAGCATTCCGTTTCTTTTTCTCATCTCCATCACGTCAAGTCTAGTCTTCTACTTCCTAGTAGGGCTGGAAGATCAATTCAGCTTGCTAATGTACTTCGTGCTGAATTTTTTCATGACTCTGCTACTGAATGAAGGAATTATGCTAGTTGTTGCCACTTTGTGGCAAGATGTTTTCTGGAGTGTCTTGACACTCTTATGCATACATGTGAGTTCTGCTCTCCATTTATTTTGAGAGTTTAATTTTGACAGTGTCAGTAAAAATAGTTTTACATTGACAAATAAACCACTGATACGTGCGACTTTACACTGACTATAATAATAGCTAGACGTTGTTCAACTAATAGTCCATATTTTCATTGCACGTGATTACATTAAAGCTTTTAGGCATTTCCTGAATGAAGTACTCACGCATATGTACGCCATTTCAGGTGGTCATGATGCTTGCAGCTGGCTATTTTAGAATTCGGAGTACTTTGCCAGGACCAGTGTGGATGTATCCAATGTCCTATATAGCCTTTCATACATACTCTATTCAGGTATTAAATAATTGTTTGCAGAATTCAATTACGATGCATTGACAATATAAAATAGTTTTTCACAAAAATCCAATCATCTCATTGTGTATATGTCTTAGTAAAAAAATTGTGACATGACACCATTGTGAAATATAATCGGACAAATGTGTCAAAATTATACTACCGTGCAGTGATTATACCTATTGTTTGGACAAAACTGAGTGAATAATTTGCAGATGGTTCAAATTTATTTCTTAATGGGTATTTAGTGAAATCATTTACTTGTTTTGATCTCTCTTAGGGGCTATTGGAGAATGAGTACCTAGGCACATCCTTTCCAGTTGGGCAAGTAAGGTCCATATCCGGGTTTCTAGCTCTTCAAAATGTGTACAATATCTCTCCCGACAGTAGTTCAAAGTGGAAAAATCTGTTGGTTTTGTTTCTCATGGCGATAGGTTATCGAATTTTTGTGTTTATTTTATTATTTTTATTCGTAGGGAAAAAAATATCCCTGCTTAAAAGTTTCAAGTGTAGTAATAGGGATACAACAGATACAAGTTGATAGGAACTTTTGTTTAGTCATTTTACATTGTATAATTCCTTTTGATCAAGTTTTGGCTGTCAACTCTAGTGTTGTGAATTTATTATCTTTAGACTAATGAAGAGGAAATATGAGATTTATTTGTTACATGTCTTAATCTTGGTGCATATATTTTTGCTTTTATTCATTTTGATTCAATTTTGTTGCTGAAAGCTGAGGCCATGGTTCTGAAAGCTACTTGTTTGTTTTGTCTTGTTGTGTTGTTAAATAATTGGTTTATGACGTAACCAAATCTAGATGCATTGAAATTTGCTATAAAGGGTATGATACTGGTGATGGGGCATGATCCTCTATAGGTCGGTCCATTTGTTTTGTTGAAGTGGCTCTTTCTTTCATCTATGTTTGTTGAACGTGTTGTATATGCGTACCAAATTGTTACTTTACTAGTATTGTGGCATGTCTTATAATGCGGACAACTTGGAAATTAGGTGATAAATCAATTTAACATGGAGGGAAACAAATTATTTAGGTTAATTTGTAGCTGCTATAAAGGGCCATGGCTTTTTGTTTGAGAACAGAAGATATTATCCATCTATTAAATTAGATCAGAGTTTGATGTTATAAATCAATCATGATTTAAGTAGTTATGATCAAATTCAAACCATTTGCTAGTTTGCTACCTTTTTTTCCAAAAGTATGTACAAAACATTAGAAGTTTATGGTATAAAAAACTGAAGTTGGGGTGTGAGTGAAAGCAAAATAAGGAAGAGTATTTCTTGTCGAAACCAAAAAATGTAGTGATACAATACTATTTGTGGGGGGATGTATTTAACACAACTGTCATATGAATATTGTGAATATCAGTTGATTAATTATGAAAACACGAGTTAATTTGACAGTTTTTGAGCTTGTTGAAAGTCGTCATCAAACATTATTTTTAAATTATTTATTTATTATGTAGAACAAAGAGTAATTTTTCTTTAGGGAGGACAAAGAGTAATTTAAATACTTCAAATAGTTTAGTGCATTAAAAAAGGACGACATTGCCTTTCGGATTGAATTGTACGTTTATGGGGAAGAGAATTGCTCTTCTCCCATTCGATTTTGCTCATTTCCGCCCATGTGAGTTAACTCACGCTGAAAAATACACCTACATGAGTTAACTCATGTTGTAAATGTACCTGTGTGAGTTAACTCATGCACAACTATTTTGGTGCTGATATAAGGAGTTCAGTTTACTCCTTGGTGTTAGGGGTGGAGTTTTATTAATTATGGGTATAATTTGGCTACTCTTTGTGTTGTTACTTGCACATCTTGTGCGTTTCTTAATTAATAAACACATTTTTTTTGCTGCTTCAAAAAAAACTCTACGCTGCACCAACAGAGTTGTACACTTCTCTCATAACTCATTCGCACCATCTTCTCTCTCGGCCAATTTTCTTCAAACAAACAAAACAATAAGATCATAACTCTCGTACTTCTAACCCTCTCCAAAATTTAACTTACCCAATGTAATTATATTCAAGTAAAGTTTAATTCCAATTTTTCAAAATCTTTCTTACTAAAGCTTGTCTGGTCAAGCTATTGATAACCCTAATTTTAACCTAATATTTTCCCTCCATCACCCAAGCATTTAATTTTCGTTAGTGCTTTCCTACTCAGCAAGCAGAGTTCAATTTTTAAATTTCCCTCCCACAACCTTTGCATTTGCATTCTGTTGATGCATGTTTAGGAAGTTGAATAATGTCATTTAATCTTTTTTACTAAAGCTTGTCTGGTCAAGCTATTGGTAACCCTAATTTTAACCTAATATTTTCCGTCCATCACCCAAACATTTAATTTTCGTTAGTGCTTTCCTACTCAGCAAGCAGAGTTCAATTTTTAAATTTCCCTCCCACAACCTTTGCATTCTGTTGATGCATGTTTAGGAAGTTGAATAATGTCATTTAATATAGGATAACCTCATTTCTATGTTTCCAACGTGATTGTTATTGTTCTCATGCACTTATTATTCAAATCTCTTTCCCATGCCCATATATACATTTGTGTTCTGGTAACAATTTCCAATGCCTTTTTCAATCCTTAATACACCATTCAATCATAAAGGCTATTTTCCGATCCTTAGTACAATGCACCGTCCTCATGAGATACTTTGTATTGTATTTATTTATGCTATTTTCCATAAGGCAACATACTACTAAATTTTCGAAATGAAAAAATGGTCTAAGCGGTGGTTCCAATCTTATAGCCTCTCTACCTTTTAATCTTCATGTTTCTCCTTCTTTTTCCTCTCATAAAACGGGTTGTATAGCTTGCATGACTGGCTTTGCTCTCATCAAGGTTGCATGACTTCTCTCTCTCTCTCTCTCTCTCTCTCTCTCTCTCTCTCATTCTCCTATACATTTTGTTCATTTCCAATGAAAACAAAATCAATTTATTTCTCTCTCATTTTTTCAAAGACCATCTTTAATCTCCACTCTTTTCATTTGGTTCTTCAAATCTAATATCAAATAATTCATCAGAGATAAACACTACTATCACCATCTTGGCTGGGTTTATACTTTTTGCAAAACAATGCTTCATCACTTCGAGGTTGTGTACCGAAGATGTTGCTTGCACTCTGGTGACTCAATATTGGTCTCCTTTTGGTTGCTTGAGCTCAAGCTTGTGTGGTTCAGGTTGTGATGTTTCAAGACTTTTTTGATGTTTTTCTTTGATGCTTCAGGACCATCTTTGTAGCTTGCTAGGGTTACTTTTTGCAAGACAATTGCAGATTTTATTTTAATCTGTGGCAATTCCAGACGACAGTGTTTTAGTTTTTGCAGGTCATTTTCTGCGTTATGTTTGAATTCCCTTTTGTGGTTTCTTAGGTGCAACTGTTATCTACGTGTTTCTGTTATGTTTTTGGTTGATGCTCAAGTTAGTGGTTATGTCGTATTTTGTTATGGTATGGGGCAGATTCTCTAATATTGGTGGTGGAGGATAGTGTCGTTTTTAGTTTTTACTGGTTTATTTTATCGGTTCAATTGTGGAGTTGGCTGAGTGGTATTATTTTGGTCTCACGGCTGTCTATTAGCTTATGCTATGAATTGTATTTGATTCCAATTATGGGTTTACCACGTGCTTGGATTGGTTTATAATTATATTTTTATTTGATTATAAAAGGTGGTTTGGGTGATATTTTACGATGATAAAATTTGATTGTGTACAATTCTCTTCAATATTGCAAATGTAGATACCTGAGTTTGTTATAGCACTTTAAGACAATGAGGGGTATGTCTGATTAGGTAGACCAAACTACTATCTTTAATGTAGATACCTGTGTTTCACAGAATTGATATTGATCCACCAAGACTGGTTGTAGAGGCTTTGAACATTGTTGTTGAATTTAATGAGGCAAACTTGCGTAGACAAAAGCAGGAGTGTGATGAACCAGGTGATGATCCATCCCCCACTTCATCCTCCTCTTTTTTCTGTTAGTTGATGTTGGATGCTTTTCCAATGCGTGCACCGGTTGGGGTGTTGTTGTTCATGATCAAAGTGTGAAGACTGTTCCTTAGCTGCTGCCGTCACGAGAATATATTTGTTGATCCTCTCCTTCCTGAAGCGTTAGGCATGAGATGAGCAATTCAGGTGGCTCTTGACCAAGGTTTTACCTTTGTCTCCACTAACTCGGATGCTCTCAATGTTGTCAACTGTCTGAACAACAAGTCCAAGTTTGCAGCCATTGAGATTGTTGTGCAGGATTGTAATGAATTGATGAAAGGAATGTACAATGTTGTAGGTCAATTTGTTAGGAAGGAACATAATGCTGAAGCAGACAACTTGGCCTCTTTGGCAAGAATTGTAGGATGTAGATCTTGGCTAGGAATAGCTTCCCTTGCCCTTTTTCATTCTTTTAATGCAGACTCTATGGCTGACAATTGTATTCCAAATGGCTTTGTTCCAGCTTCTTATTAATGGAAATTTGTTTACCATAAAAAAAGTAGTATACATTTTTGTTTCAATTTGGTGTTATTTGCTAATTTTTCTCCCATTTTTGAAAGTGTTGCTTCAATTTTTGTGCATTTGTTACTACTGGATTTTCTTGGAAGATAGAGTCGAAGATCAATTTGTGTGGCATTCATGTGTGGGAAATACTAAGTACAACAATTCTATAAAATTTGATAATCTTTAGATTTTATTACTTGATGAGAATGCAATATTTAACTTGGATTACACAATACTCATTTGCATTTGAGATGTTTTTTTTAATCGTAGGTGAAATATTAAACAAGCCAAGCGATGATATATAATAAATTGTGTGTGTGTTTTTTTTTTATCTTAGTGAATCAATTTCACCGCCCACTTGCGGGGTCCGTTCTAATCCAGATCAAAGCTCTGAATGAACTTATCCACCGAAATTGACACTGAAAAAATCGAATATGAAACCTTGAGAGGAACACACTCCAAAATCTCAAACCAACCCCAAATAGGTTACTTTAATTATGTTAATATTAATACAATTGTATTATATGATTTATTTAACATCAATTTGTTCTATGATACAATTTATTCTTATATATTATGGTTAATATGACCCGTGCGTCGCACGGGTCGGCGATCTAGTCTATTGTAAACTCAAATTCAACTTAGTTGCAATCTATTCTTATTTTAGTAAGGTTAATTAAGTAGGAATACCATAAACTCAAAGTAAACTTTATCCAACTCTTTTTCTTTTTAAAAAAAAAACTATATTGGAGTCCATTTCCATTTTACTAAAGTCAAATTTTGAGTTAGATGCAAATCATAATCAAACATTATTTTTAAATTATTTATTTATAACAAAAAAGAATGAGTTTAAATTTTATTATGGGAGTTGTTAGCCGCTTAATAAATATGAAAACTCATATGATTTTATACTTATTAATTAGTGCGATAACATATGATTAGATAGATATATAGATACGTAAAATAATTGTGTATAGAAAAATTATAAGTACACTAAACAAAATTATAGAGTAGAGATATATTTTAGAGGTAGGAGGGAGAATATTCCAATTTTTTTTATTTACAAAAGTCCTAAAAATTGGTTAGTCTTCTAGTCTTTTTTTTTTTTTTGGTACAATGTCTTCTAGTCTTCTAAATACATAATGAATGAATGTATTAAGATAATTAATTAATGTGGAAATAGCAGAACGCGTGAATTAATTTGACTGGGAATTGACAAAAATGAGAGTCCAACAACCTTCTTCTTCTTTCTATAGTTAGCTTCATCTTCCCGCGTAAAACCCCAATACTGGTTTAGAACGTTTTCCATGACGACGTCGTTTTTCAACGGCGAGAGACTCATCGTTCTCTTCTTCATTTCTACAATTCTCTACTCTCTCCCTCTCTCTCTCCTCTCCCACGGCGTTTCCCTCTCTCTCCTCGCCATCTCTTCCTTCTTCCTCGAGATCTCCGTCGATTCCTCTGTTTCTCCTTTCTCTCTCCGCACCAGGTATGTTCCTCTCTCTCTCTCTCTATGAATTCATTCATCGGTTAATTGATTAATCAATTTCCATTTTTTCAGACCAGGTGCTTCTTCTGGAATTCTACTTGGTGCAATCACTCTTCCTTCTCTCATTCTCTCCAAATTGATTCAATCATCTCGTGGATTCTCGCTTCAACAACTTCAACCTCAAGGTTTATTGCAATTCCCTTTGATTGGTGCATTTTGGTTCTATTTTTAGGGTTTTTTGACATTTAGGATTTAGAATTATGAATTACTATTTTGTGATGTGTGTGAAAATTGAATGTGTAGAGATTGAATATTTGACATTGCAATACTGGGCAACATCTGCTAGCGTCTTCAGTGTGCTTTTATTCCTTGCTTTGACTATAAGGCATTCTCATTGGGGTGTAAGGTTTAGCTTCGCTTTTGTTTTGTCTCAAGCTGTGCTTTGTGTTGCCGTGCTTTTGACTACGTCTCAAATTGGTAAGTTTTGTTTTGGATTGTTGAATCATATACCTATACTTATGTTAAATACAGCGCATGTTTGGATAAACAACTTAATTTGCAGCTTATAGCATAAGGGTTATTGTATATAAGAGCTTATTATAAGCTATTTCCATAACAAAAGATAAAATAAAGTCAAACTGTTTTTGTAGTGGGGATGAGGATGTTGCACTGGATGTGTTGCAAGACTAGATGGGATAAGATTAAAAATGACAATTTGTTAAAAAAAAAGATTAAAAATGACAACATTAGAGAGAGTTGGGGTAGCACTTATAGTAGAAAAGATGGTGGAAACTAGCGTTAGCTGGTTTGGGCATGTAGAGAGAAGACATGTAGATGCATGCTGTAGTAAGGCAGAGGTAGACCTAGAAAAACTCTAAGAAAGATCTAGAGATTATAAGTCTCACGAGTGCTTATGTCAATAGATAAGCTCAAATAAGCCAATCCAAACAGGCTAATAGTTGAGGAATATGTGTTCTGATAAACTGTTATTGCTTCTTTCTTCTTAGGCTTGCACCCTGCACTGAAGCTTTCATGGGTCTTTTTTCATGGATTGGCATCTGTCAAACTAATTCAGCATTTCATGAGAACTTTTCCGTCTTGTGCTTCCATTGGTATGTCTTTCTTATACACCGGTTATTTTTCTGCGTGTTTCGGATTTTACTATCGTCACAACTGATATGGCACTACAAGTTAAAGAAATTGGGTATAAATACTTTTTTTTTGTGATTTCACGTTTCAAGTAACAAGCGGAAGCTTTGTGTTAGGAACTGGTCAATTAACCATGTAAGGCAAGCGGACTTATTTTACTTAACCTGCTTCATGTTTCGTCCCAAAAAAAAAACTGCTTCATGTAGTTCCAACATATCAATTAAAATCAGCAAATCTGTTCAGAAAGAATGAGTATGTAAGCATCAACATGCAATAGGCATATTTGAACAACAGAAATTCACTGAAAATCCAGCCATGCAGATGTAAAGCCCACAATTTCAAGCAGGATCATCAACAGAAATTCACTGAAGGAAAGGGTGGCCAAGTTTTTGAACAACCTTTTCTGTCTCTTCTATCATATCACACTTTCTCCTTTTTCCCGCTCTTTCCCTCTTTTTTAATTTTAAAATTATTGACCATATTCTCTGTTAAAGGCTGCCTACAATACATTCAGCCCTTCCTTGGATCCTTGCATTGGTGTGGGCTTTTTAGCACCACCAATGAAGAGGACCCAACCCAACAAAAACATCATTATTTATAAACAGGGTTTCTTCAAATTGTTCGTTGATTTTTGTTTTGTCCTTTCGTCAGTAGCCGGATTCATTTTCCACCCTTATCTGAAATATGGATCATACATTACTGCCACTAGATGATTATATCTTAGAAAAATTACATGGTTGATTAGGGGTGTTTAATTTGTCAGCTCTTTTATTTATCATGGTTTCCTTGATTCCAGGGGAAGCATTTTTGGTGACTGCTGGTATCGTTCTCTATTTTGGTGATATGCTGTTGCTTACTATAAAAAAGGTTAGTGGTTTTAAACACAATTTTTTTCTTGATAAATAGTATACATATATGTTATTGGTGATTATAATGTTTAAACAGCTATGTGGACTATTGGTGTCATCAGAGTTGATTACTGCAGATGAAATAAAGCGAAGTGAGATAAACATTATAATTCAGGTATTGGTCCTTAGCTTATGATTTTTCTGTTACTGGTGTAACTAGATCAGCTAAAATTATCTGTTGCTTCTGCAGGGGATTGTGCTTGGTCTTCTGCTATATCCAATAACTTTGAAGTATATTCTCCAAATATGGGAGTGCTTTATAAATACAATTTATTCTGAGCAAAGAAGATACTATGAGATTGGAAGATCCCTTATATTTATTGCTTCCCTTGGATTCGTCCTCATCGTGGTTGTACCATTATGGATGCAGTTCGTACAGAAGTTTGATATGCATCCCTTTTTCTGGTATGCCATCAATATCTGATAATTTTGTTAGCTGCCAGTTACTGATGTTTTCAGATATGATCTGAAATACTATGGAAGTGGTAATAACAGGATGCTTGGAAAGTAGTTTTTTGACTATGAATGAATCGAGCAGGATTCAATGTATTTCCTCCTGGCAGCTCTGATACATACATCTTATAGGATAAGGCAACATAAGTTGTTAATTCCACTAGAAACTGTGGCATGTTCATTGTAGCATCTGGCGACACTGTATTCACATACCTATGTAGATTTAACTTATTCAAGCATGTGCGTTTCCCGCTAATATAGACTTCTCTTATAAAGATGGTAATGTGAGAATCTTAAGTCAGAATATAATTCTCCAAATACGATTCGTTTTTTTAACAAACTATAGAAGCCAATAATGTGGCTTTTTATGTTGACCGCACACGCATATGAGTTTTGTCCGTATCATGGATCCATATTTTATGGAGAGAAATAGCAATAGAAGAAACTGTGTCTTATTCAGATAGTTCAGTTAAGCCAAGTCTAGTGGGCTTGTTAAAATACCAATTATAGCCATGATGATAGTCTCATGTTCAAATATATTTTTGTAAGCGTAAAACCATTGTTTTTTACTTTATCATTATACTGTTTTGTTAGATAACTATGTTTTTTTATTTTTTTAAACATCTCATTGCAGGGTGCTTTCCTTTGTTTTCTCAGAGCCATCCAAGAGACTGTCGTTATGTATCTATTGGATGTGTATAATTTCTGTTTCTGTTTTACGATTCTACAAGATCTCTAAGAACAGTAAGATTGAGAGGATTCTTTTGCGGAAATACTACCATCTGATAGCTGTCTTGATGTTTTCGCCTGCCCTTATCTTCCAGGTAATTTAGGAGACTAAATGGTTGTTTTCTATTTAGTGGTGTTGAGTGGATTGTGCCACTGTGTACCCATTTTCCATTTTCTTTTTCATTAAATTCCAGTGCCTTGTGTTTACTATAATTGAAAGCAGGTAAAAAATGTATGAACACTCCCTAGACTTTACCTCATTTTGTATAGCCACCATTAACTTTTGAATCTTGATGAAAGGCCATTTAGTTCAAATTTCTGAAACTTGTGAGTACTAAATAAAAAACTATTCATCACAAGCCTTGTGCTTATTGATTGATGCATATGACAATCTCTAATTTCTCATTATTTTTTTTATAATATTTTAAAAATTCCTAATTTTATTTTTAAAATTATTGTATACTTTTTACTTTTTGCAGTTAAAAATAAATAATTGGGATTTTTTGATATGGTTTATACAAATTATAGATTGTTGTATGTAATAATTGAGACATGCAAGTCATGTGATAACTGATTCATTAATATATTTTTTTACGAACGCTATTTAAAAGTTAATTTTTCCCACTTAGTGGGATAAGGCTTGGTTGTTGTTGCTGTTGTATTTAAAAGTTAATTTTCATTGTATGGTTAAGAAATATAAAAGCAAAAGGAATAATTGAGCCATATGATGTGTACAAAAACATAAATATTTTTTCCTTGACCCTGGCATTATAGAGAGGACATTACTTGTGTCGGTATATGTTTTATATTGATCAATTATGCTAATGTGTGTCGGCTATAATGCTCACTTTTTTATTGCTTTCAGCCAAAATTTCTTGATCTAGCTTTCGGTGCAGCGTTGGCGGTTTTCTTAATATTAGAAATTATTCGAGTAAGTATCTTGGAATGCATTCAGCTTAATATTGATGAGATCTTACTTTAAAAAGGTTGCTTTGTGTTTCATTGTTTATTGTTGATTTTATCGATAACAATCCATAAGGAATCAATGTTTAAATTCAATATACTTCAGTTTGAAAAAATGCTATGAAAGAAATGATCTACCATGTTATTATGCATTTATATTTACGCGGCCAAGAACAGTTAATTTGAGTGGGTCCTGTGAGATGTATTTACAGTAGTCCATGTATTGATAGCAAAAGGATAGGTGGTATAAAGCATGTAATTGGGAGACATTGCAATTTGCTGGAACAATTTCCATAGAGATGTCATTAAATTAGATTTCTGATTTCATGAAAATTTGTTGAATCATTTTAAAATTATGATTATTTGAATGTGATCATTTAAACCAAATAATAGCGTTGTTCAATGTTATCAATAGAATACTACAGTACAGTCTCATTTCTTATTGCAACCATTGGATGCTGATGCATACTGCATATACTTTTTGCCCAGTTATGACTTGTTGAAAATGAACTTCACAAGCTGAGTCATTGTCTTCTTTTCATTACCCAAAAGCTAAAATTTCTAATATTACTGCCCACAAGTTCCAATGATTCCGAGCAGGCTGATTAGTATACAAAGCTTTCCTGGTTGCTTTTTTATTGACATTGTCTTACGTAGGTGTGGAGAATCTGGCCCTTCGGACAACCAATACATCAATTTATGAATGCATTCACCGACCACCGTGACTCTGATCTTCTCATTGTCAGGTATTATGCTCTTTTCAGTTTTCAATATAGCCCATATTATGAAGCACAGTGTTTATGATACACAGCTTCATTTAGTTCTTTTTCATGACAAAATTTCCTTTTGCTCAGCCACTTCTCACTCTTGCTTGGATGTGCTCTCCCTATTTGGATGTCTTCTGGGTACAACGATCGACCTCTTGCCCCTTTTGCGGGAATTTTGAGCCTAGGAATTGGAGATACAATGGTAAGTCCTCTCTCTCTCTCTCTCTCTCTAGAGGGGGGTGTACTGTATACAACTGCTGAACTTCGGGGCCATTTCACTTAACCAACTGATGGATTTTTTCTTCTATTAAAAAGGAAACAGATGAATTGTATCTTAGTGCACAAGGTTAAATGCAGTGTGTAGTTGTAACTATTTTGGATCAGTCAACAATGTTTGAACCGTATATGCAAGAACCTAAATCAATGTATGATGTGGCAATTTTGGTGAAAGTAATTTACTCCCACTTTGGGGAATCAATATATGATTTTTCATGAATACTAATTATGCATGAAAACTTTTTGCGAGAATTTGGACTATTTTCTTTAACTCTAAACAGTTCCCGTGTAGAAGTAAATTGATTAATTTCTAACAGGGCTACATTGAGAAATGAGGATGTGTAGATACCATATTACCATTTTGTCTGAGGTGGTGAAGTCAGAGACTAAAGAAAAGCATTAAAAACATGTTTTTATTATAGATTTTTTAATCCAGAAATGTTAAAAGGAGTTGTTCTCTTAATGGTTGCGTATCTTGGTAGTTGATAGTAATTGAGTTTCGATTTTTTTGTTTAGGCATCAATGGTTGGGCACAAATATGGTGTTTTGAGGTGGAGCAAAACTGGCAGTAAGTATTTTCGTTATTAATGATTTTTATCAGTGTTGTCTATTGCATCATGTTAATGTAGCTTTCTCTCTTTGCCAGAGAAAACAGTTGAAGGTACTGCAGCTGGTATAACGTCTGTACTAGCTGCTTGCTCTTTACTCCTTCCACTCGTAGCATCAACTGGATACATTTTCACTCAGGTCCTCTCTCTCTCTTCTCTCTCTCTTGGTTAATTTTGGGTGTTACCAAACTCTAGTAATAAAGTTGATATTATATTTTTTTGGTGTTGGTATCAAAGGAACTTGATATCTTAGTTCAGGTCTTCTGCCACTCTACGTATAAACAAGTCCCACGTTATTCTGGTTCCACATAGCTCTGTTTCATATTAGCACCAAAGCTTTATACAGTTATTTTAGTTACCGTTGACATCAAACAATTTTTCCTTTAAACCAATAAGTTTAGAATGTAGTAGACAAGCACTGCCCACCTAGATTCATGCATACAAGCCATCTGCTGCATGAGTTAGGTCCGACTTTAGGTTCCATGTATTGTGTCATAAGGAAGTACTTGCACTCTTTTTCCCCAACCCTCATTTTTTTTCATATGTGCTATTCATTTCAATCTCTCCTATATCCCTTCCTCAGAGGGGAGAGAAAGGAATGGAAAAATTAAGCCTATAGCATACCGCCAAGTTGTATATTCCAAGGACTGTAAGATGCAGTTTCATCTTTAGCGTCCCATTTAATAAGGGGGAAAGAACGAAAAATTGCCATTTACCGTTGATAAAATGAAATGGATAAGCCTTCTAGTACTCTAGAATGTCTGTTCCTTAGATTACTAAGTTCTTTTTTGACACCTTTGTTAATAACTTTTTGCAGCATTGGTTCTCTCTCTTTCTAGCTGTGACTGTAAGTGGTTTGTTGGAGGCCTACACGGCGCAACTTGACAACGCATTTATACCACTTTTTTTCTACAGTCTTCTCTGTTTATAGGCACAGCTATCTCACAAGAGCATGTTGCCTTTAAGAGCAATGCTGTGGTTCTGCAGATATGCTTCCTGGCTGGGCAGTGTTTTGGCAGAAGAGGTCAGATTGTTATTAACCTATGCAACGATACATGACAGTTAGGTTTGGTGTTCATAGTTAGGATTGTATCTTTAGACAGAAATGATAGGTATACAAGTGTTTTGATGTTTTCTTTTAAAGGGTTGATACCCAGCAAATAGCATACAGTATGCAGGATAGGAGTGACAATTTTCCAGTTTTTTTAAAGCCATGTGTCAGGCCATGAGAGAGGAGAGCTGTTGAACACTAGTTCACTTGTTCTAAAGGAATTTTTAATGTCTTCAATTTTCACACATATAGTCACTTTTTCTAAAGGAGTTTTTATTGTCTTAAATTTTCACACTTACAGTACTTTTCAATTTTTAATGTCTCCAAGCCCTTGGCGACCCTGGATGTTTTCACATTTACTCTTCAACATCCAAACATCATGTTAGTCAAGAAACAACCGCTCGATGAACTCTAACAATGGTAACCTTGAAACAATGAAGAGTAGTGTTTTTGACCCTGATAAGTTCACATTTCAGATGTATCTATATTTCTGTTAGTAACTTTGATCAACTGTGCTGTAGATAGAGATAATTGAGTAGCTCAGGCAGGCATAATGATGACTAGTTCTAATGAATTATCTTGACTTTCAACATTTGAGATCATAAATATCTGAGGCAGCTGGAGTGGAGTAGACATATCTGTTGTCAGGTGGACCAAAGCTAAATATCTAGAGTTGCATTGTTAATCCAACACTAACAGTAGCTGCTACTCATGCATGACTCATCTTCCCAGTTATTGGTTTCAAAATTGAGACATTTTTGTTTGTGGTTTGCTGATGTATATATGACCTGAAGACTGAGTGAGAGGGACTACTGAGGAACACTTGCTCAACGTAGGACATCCAACACATGACCTCTTTAAAGGTGTTTTGTTGTGGGTGGGGGCTGCGACATTAAATACTTATAGAAACATTTTTTTGACATCTTAAACCGACAGCCGACGCGGTATTGGTACTTTTTTGTTCTCTCAAATAAAACCAACACTTATTCAGGATGTATTTTATACAACGTCAATTTTCGATGTCAAAATATCAGTGTTCAAAGATTAATGAACCATACAGACTCACATTTTGGATGGATGGATGGACCCCAAAAGTGTTTGTATTATATGCTAGGACAAAGAGTACGGCTGTAAACGATTTCAAATAGATTGGTCGAGTGATTACTTATTACTCTGTCTAGCCATTTTTCTTCCTATTAATTGCTTATTGTGGTAATATCACCTAACAGCTTATGGAGCTGATTGTGGTAATATCACCTAACGCTTATCGGTGAATAATAGAGATTACTGAATTAGTACTTTTAGTTTGTGTTTTACGTTATTCCATTAGTTAATAAGTTACTCACGTTAGTTACTCGTTCGAATTTATTTGTACATCAAGAATCTTTGATGAAACGCATGAGTACTATAGAGAAGACAATAGCTAACACAAAATTGACTAGTTTAGCATCTCTTGTATGCACTGAAAAAACACATTGAATGTATTCATTATCTCAAATAAGATTACAAGATTGTAACCCTTGGATCATGTATCATCGTCGGTCTAAAAGTGCGTTTGTTCTGCTAAAAGATTAGTATTGGATGGAATAGTATATGACAGAACAACATATAACAAACTTAAGGTATTATACAATTTTTTGTCTTTAAGATGCTTGGTGGACAAAATATTATGTTGATATTTTAGACAATTTGTATTTGAGATAAAAAGTTGTGTTGTGGTTTAGTGAAGGACAAGAATTTCACTTCTTGTCCGGTCTCTTGCCCCAAAAAATTTCTAGTCTTAGAAACAATTTTAATATCAAACACAATATAACTGAAGTTGTAATGTCTAGTCTCTTATTTTATTTTTGAACAAATCAAATACACGTGAAGAGTTATAAGAAATGATGACCACATTTATTTAAGTACAAATGATCACTCGCATGTCATCCATCCTACTTCATTCAACTCTTGATGTACTGTATTTCTTAAATTTCCACCCCTTTAATTAGTATTTAGTAAAATACATTTGAATTACTGTCTTTTAATCAATCACCAATTGTACCTTCATGAATTTAAAAATTCTTTCAAACTATTGTGGCACTTGCTGATGATCTATATCACTCATGCTATGCTATAACTAATAATAGTATAAAAGGATAAGCATAAAAAGGTCTAGACGTTATGTAATGTCGTTTCCAAATTGAAGTCAATTAAGGCATGGCATATGGAAGTATAAGAAGAGTTTGGCAAGAGAAGATAGGAATGGACCTGTAGAGATAGATTTAATAAGAGAGTTGGAGGGAGACATGACTAGACAATACTTAAAAAAGGGACGTTTCGTAGTATGAAAGCTGGTAGACACTGCACTCACATGCCTTGGTCTCCCCTTCCTCTAATTACCACTCCAACTTTTTATTTTTATTTTTGTAAATGTTATATTCAAAACTTCACACTCAACAATTTACCGAACCATGTTCGATGTTCAACACGTATCAATATATGATATTTACTCAAATTGAGAAAGAAAAAAAAACACATGCAACAAAGGTATAAAAGTAATTTACTTAAAAATTATAGATAGTTTTTCAAAAAATTAAACCAGTCCATCATATGATAATATTAGTGATTCATATGATTTTAGACGATATTTTATTAATTCAAATTTTAAAAATGGTAGAATATAAAGTCTTTTTATTGAGTAAAATTAATATGCTTTTGGAGACATAATTTGTCTTTGTGGTCCTACCTTTGGGACGACATTAGAGCACTTCAAATGAAAGGTATTTTCTCACCGTTCGAAAGCTGTAATTTGAAAATGATGGTATTTTGAAGAAGAAAAAAAAACATTGGATGTGCCAACGTGTAATCACCGTGTTCTTCTAAAGTAATCTATCCTACACATTTATCAAAGCCTTTGGTAGGGAAAATAGATGAATGAGTGCCATTAAAAGCAAATAAAATATTAAAATGTTTGGTAAATTGTGGGATCCAATATTAGTTTTCTAAGGTTACAACATTAGAGAAAAAAATGAAAGGTTTTTTTATCATATGTAAATTTACACATGTTAAGAAGTTTAAAATAGTAACTTTGTATTATAACTTGTACATTTTATATTAAATATATAACTTTTTAATAAATAATTGTTGTTTTTCAATAAAAATTTGTTATTTTTAGTTGTTTTAACATGTGCAATATTACACATGTTAAACATACCCTAAAATAAATTAATTATTTTAAGATGATGTATCTCAATGGTACCCACAAAATAGTCTTTTGTAGAGTTCACCACTAGTCTTATGAGCACAACATTACAACTTGTACACTACAAGTGTGTCTATAAGTAGATGGTAAATAGCTCAAACACTCAACAATTCTACCTCATTCTTCAAAAAAAAAAATCTAGCTCTCAAATAAACAAAGTTCTAGACAATATTCTTAAGAGTTACACTTGTCAAGTGTCATGGCCATGTTCAGTGTGAGAAGCATTAACAAAAAGAATGGTGGAGGTGGCATTGTGAAACTCATTGAGAAGCTGCAGAAGAAAATTGTAATAGGGAGAAACAAATCAACATCAACCTATGTGCCTGAGGATGTGAAGGAAGGACATTTTGCTGTGATTGCTAAGGGTAGGAAGGAAGAAGAAGCAAAGAGATTTGTGTTACCATTAAGTTGTTTAACTAATCCAACATTTGTGAGACTATTGGAGAAAACAGAAGAAGAGTATGGTTTTGATCATGAAGGTGCACTAACCATTCCTTGCAAACCTAGTGAACTTCACAAGATGTTGCAACAGCAATGGCAACATCAAGAGGGAGGTGCTGAAATTAACTGCTACAACATGCAATTCCTTCAATAACTCCATGTTTTTCAAATTATTGATAAAATAATTAATGACATGCATATATGCTATAGGAAATATATTAGTAATTTATATTGAAGTGATATTAAAGTTATTTAGTTCATTAATCCAATGAAAGTGCATCTAATTAATGATGAAGAGTGCATACAAGATCTCATCTTTTGAAAAAATTTTGAGTAAAAAGAACTTATGAAAATGTTCAATTCTTTAAATGAATCTCAAATACTTCAAATAATTAGTCTAGTATTAGACCGCAGACATCCCTAGATTCACCCAAATTGATTGTATATATGTTGGAGGTATAATCCCCCACACACAAAATGAATTTAGTTTGGGATGTACGAATTAATTGAACTCCACTCACGACTAAAATGAGTTTAGTAAGTTAAAATTAAATATTGTTTAGGCAAAATTTTAGATCGCAAATTTGTAATTTATCATCATCATCATCTAATTACAGCCATGCTTACTAATTTAAAATAAGTTCAATTTATAATTTTAGGCTTAAGTTTTAATTTTAATTTGGAATGTGCAAATCAAATTCTATTCGCAACTATGTTTATTTATTTATTTGATAAAATCACAATTATGTTTATTAAAACAATAACGAAAATGTTTAGAGTATTCTGGATATTAATTTTTAGATTCTTAAGGCAAACATTGAAATATGATAAATGTTAAAGATAGATAAATAAAAATAATTTGCGATATGTTTTTCTTTGTTTGTTTAATAGACCCTTTTTCATTTAAATCGTTTAATTTCATTTGTGAATGGATTTAATTAACGTCTAAAAAAATATCGATTAAAAATCGATAGATGAATTTACCAGAAGAAAAAAAAACATACATGATTTTTTTTTTCTTCCATAAAATGCAAAAGTAGTAGTGGTCTTAAAAATATAATCTTTGGTGTAATTTTTTTTACAATAACTTTGGTATATATTTTTAAAAATTACTTGAACAGACATTGGTTAGATTGACCTTAATCATAAACTAAAACTGAAATTCAGACTAACTTCAAACTGATCCGTTGTTTTAGAGTATTTTTTGCTTTATTTGGATAAAGAAATCTTCTTAACGAATTGCACTTTTTGGCCCTTTCTTCCCATCCAAATGATTGAAAAGTGATATCATATATTTAATAATTAGGATTTAGGGACACCCTTGCTTAATATACGGGAGTTGTGTTTTGAGTTGTGACTGCATGCTTTTGAGAACTGAACTTGGCAATTGTTTACTCAGTAATAATGTTCAGGCATCAATTTTGTCTACACTAGTTAGTCACATTCAAATAACATGGCAAATTCAATTAAGCAAATGATTAATTTAATTCACTTAATTAAACTACATAATTAATCACGATTCTTTCAACAAAAAAAAAAAAAAAAACGCATCATACAAATCTACCATGAGAGAAATCGGGTACAACTACTACAACATGGATATAATTTTATAGAACAAGTCGGGTACGTACAACTAATAGTTCTAGATACGTATCACATCTACTACCATTCCATTATCAATATATCATGTTGGTCATCAACATCATCCAAACAACCAAATTGACACCATAAATAATCAAAAACAAAAATATTACAGAGGTGAAGGACTTCTCAGCTCAAAAAATAATTAAGCCGGTGATTTCTATGTCTGATTCTCCATTTAATTTGATTATAATCACCATGAGAGAAATCCACCTCAAGTAGCTAGCAACATCAACCTACATTGTAATATAAGTTCATAACCGTAACATAATTGACAACACCGTAACATAATGGACAACACCGCGCATTACAGACGCTACCTTTTCAGTCAGATAAACCTGCCTTTTCCTTTAGGTGCAGCTTGAAATCCATAATATCACCTTCCCATCTGGTCACTGTTTGATCAGCACACACCCATATCTCATGGGCCACCTGATTTATGAGCCTAAAATCATGACTGACTAGAACCATGCCACCATCCCATTCATTCAATGCCTCGGCTAACGAGTCGATTGTCTCGATATCTAAATGATTAGTTGGCTCATCTAATAGTAGCAAGTGCGGCTGTCTATAGGCTAACCATGCAAAGATCACGCGACTCCTTTGTCCATCCGATAAGTTTCTCATAGGCATCACCTGTGCTTTACCCGACAATCCAAACTTCCCAATAGCTGCTCTCATCCTCTCTTCCTCATTTCCAGGGTACTCTTTTATCATAAATTGGAGAGCAGACAGTTCAAGGTCTAGCTTTTCAGTCAAGTGCTGGTGAAATTGTGCAATGCGAAGATGATTATGGCGACGAACCATGCCATCTAAAGGAACCAAATCACCGGTCATAAGCTTCAGGAACGTGCTCTTCCCAGCTCCATTGGGTCCAACTAGAGCAATCCTGGAGTCTAAATCGACCCCAAAGTCGATGTTCTTGTAGATGAGATTATCAGGAGTGTAGCCAAATGTCACCTCCACAAACTGGAGAACAGGTGGCGGAAGTTTCCCCACATCAACAAAGCGGAAAACTAAAATTTTGTCTCTTACCACCTTCTCTGTAAGTCCACCGCGCTCCATTTTTGCAAGAGTCTTCTCTTTACTCTGAGCTTGACGAGCTAGTTTTGCTGATCCATGGCCAAATCGTGCAATGTATTCCTTCATTGAGGAAATCTGCTCCTGCTCCCACCTGTACTGCTTCATCTGGTTCTCTTCCAGTTCAGCCCGTGTCTGAACATATTGATCATAATTACCAGTATAGAACTTCAGCTTTTTGTTTTGCATGTGAATGATATTTGTGCAGACACCATTAAGGAAATCTTGGGAGTGTGAAATCACAACCAAAATACGGTCAAACTTCTTCAAGTTCTCTTCCAGCCACACACATGCTTCCAAATCTGCAAATATTTATTAAAAAAAATATGAACCCAGCTATGCTATACGACCAAAGATTAGACTATAAGGACAGATGCTATGAAAATAAATAGCAAAAAACATTGCAAGATATGAAGGGAAACAGAGAAAGCCAATAATTGAATTTAGTCTGAAAGCATCATCATAACTAAAAAGTGACACCGATAACTACCCAAGACTATATCAGAGTAAGAAGTCTTAAGAAAAATGTCACCTCCATAAAATGAGATATTAATGTAGAAAGCAGAGATACAATACAAATAATGATCGAAGAAATAGAAGATGCAAGTGAATGGAACCAGCATCCAAAGCACAGCACAGCACAGCCCATGATGATACAAAGCATCAAAAGATACATTCTCAGAACTTGATGAAATCCTGCCAAATGTTTTATCAAAGCATGCACCAAGGAAACTTTACTTAAAGCAACATAGAGGCCTACCCAACGAACAACCTAGAACTAGAAGGGTTCAATACTATCCATGTCTTCTACTTGATAGGTATAATTGAAACAACATATAAAGAACCCACGTGACCTTCAATTAAAAAACACGAGTCTGCTCGCAAAGAAAATCATCGCATGCAAATCAATGCATAAAACATGACAAGGTAAAAATGATCATTTAGTCACAAATAAAAGAGTTACTCTTTTTGGGGAAGAGGGATACCAAGGTGATTGGTTGGTTCATCAAGTAGAAGAATGGTTGGGTTCATAAACAGGGCTCGTGCTAAAGCAATCCTCATTCTCCATCCACCAGAAAAATCACGTGTCTTCTTTGCCTGCATCTGCTTGTTGAAACCAAGACCAAATAAAATTTCAGCAGCACGCTTTTCGGCAGTTGATGCATCCATAGCTTCCAGCCGTTCAAAAACTCGTTCAAGTGCTTCACCACCGCCATCTTCCTGGAACATAAATAAATAAAGTGTGGAGTCATCGGTAAAAGCAAAACAACTGTGGGCGTAAAAGTTAAGATGTCAAAGTACTTAAACATACCTGTGCTCCCAGAATTTCAGCTTCTTTCTCCAATTTCAACCTTTCCTCGTCACAACTAATGACAGCATCCAACGCAGACATGTCAGAGGCTTCAATTTCCCGGCTAAGGTGATAAATATCCATGTGGTCTGGAATAGGAAGCTCACGGCAACCTATTGCCGTAAGTAGCGTAGATTTTCCACAGCCATTCAATCCAAGCAAACCATAACGTCTGAGAAGAAGTTAAAGAAAACACAATAACCAACAAATATTACGGTAAGAAATGATAACATTCTATTCATAAGTCAGAAGATATAAATATGGATGACAATTGACAAACCTTCCATAATTTAGCTCCAACTCAGAATCAACTATTAGATCATGTCCATGGAAAGTAACTGATAAAGACTCTATCTGTAATCGCAGCATAAACCAGAACGTCAATAGAATACAACATTGATAATTTTAAATGCATTGACAATTAACTGTATTTATATAGCAGAAATATCCTTTTTATTGCTCAATATTGAAATATTACCTACCTCTGAAGGATTCATAAACAGATTTTGACATGGGCTACATGGTAGAATGCCATTGCTACCAGCCCAACTGCTTGACTAGGTGTTCAAATACATGCACGCACCCACGCTAGCTACAATAATTTAGAAGTAAGACTACTATCTAAAATGAGAATGTGTATGCCAGTGTCCGAAAATATGGATTAATAATTAATTGAGAATCTGGGTATAATATCCAGTTCTCTCTTTTTTCCAGAGATACAATGCAATATATGTTCAATACAAAAGTAAGCCAGATCATTTTCAATTGAAAAACCAAGAGAAGAATTATGCTGAAATTTGAAGGACACAAGGAAAAATACTCAAACAAAACTCATTAGTTGAACCTAAATACCTAATACAAAAATTGATTTTGATCTAAACACTTCAAATTATTTTTCATGGTCTAATTTCAGTCATAATAATCAGAACTAGGTTTCAAAAGTTAACATAAGCACTTATAAACCTGTTTAGAAGAACTTATGAAAACAGCTTATGACATAATTCATACGCACTCCGGAATAGATTATGAAAACAGTCAATACCTTAAAAGAGAAGTTTTTTTTTTAATGGCTATAATAAAACAAATGACTTTATTTATTGTGTTATAAAAATAGCTTTTTATAAGTGCTTATGCTATAATCTGCAAATGAAGATGTTTATCTAATCAGGGCCTAAATGATTTCACTCATTGGAAATCAGTTTTTATCTTTCTTCCAAATCAACTCTGCATTATTTTACTGTTCAATATAAAAAGTTATACTAATTAATCACTTTCATTTAACCCTACAAAAGAACTAATCATTCATACATAACATAACGAACAAATAACAAAACGAAAACACCGAACAATAATTACCCAAACTCAGATTAATCATTCTAATCAGATTTTGTTTTGTAATAACAACTAATTAAAGCTAAATTAACCAAAATTAAACTAATCAATAACACGATGATGAGTTACTAACCCGAATATCCCTAGAAAGAGGATGAGAACAAAGAACTCCCGTGCATGTCCGATCAGATATCTGAATATCCCCAATTCCGTTAGCAACACTATCAACCACCTTCTCCGACGCCTTTTTCGATGAAGCGGCGATGGCGGCAACCTTCCCTCCTCTCTTTGCAGCGGCTGCAGCCTTCTTCTGAGCAGCTTTTTTCTTGCTGGCTTCAGAAACCATATTCAATCCCTAATATCTCTAAAATCACTCTGCATGGAAAGAAATAATTTAAACTTAATGATCATGTAGGAATTTGAAAACGCGCGTTTGAATTAAGCGGAAAAAAGCTAAAAAAATATGCAAACCTTGAATTTGGAACGTGAGAAGAAGGTATAGATCTTGTGAAGTGGTGATGAGGAGTTAGGTTTTTTATTTTTAGATTTCTTCGTTTTTGTTGAGGTGGTGAGGTTTGGTTTGGTATATAGAGGGGTTAGCTTACACGTGTCTCCACAAAGTTCAGTTACCTTTTATGTTTGGTAGAAATTTGGGAAGAAAATTATGAATGGAATGTTGTAGACAAAATCTACAAGTAACAACCTTGTTGTCAAAAAATCAATTTGTTTGGGTTCCAGTGATAAGGAGTTCCTTACAAAGAACTATTTGAGGAATATTGAGTTTGATTCTTAGAGGAATAATGTTTGACTAGTGCGCATGTCTCTACACACGAGTCGGATTAGTCGTCCATCATTGATGGGTCGAAAATCGATGCGAAAGCAAAAAAAAAAACATTGTTGTAAAAAAAAAAGTATCTTATGTGTAGGAAAATGGAGGATGAGATATGGGTAATATGGTAAGTAAAGTTGTTACAAAACATTAGAATCCATGAATCGGTTTTATGATGTTGTGGAAGCTTCAATTTGTAGCTTTGAAGCAACTCACATTTTGGACTAGATATGCGGTTTAGATATTTGATTTTGCAAGTTATTATCCAAACATCCATGAAATGGTTCAAGTTGTGTTTGAGACTGAAAAACACATGTTTGGAGCTTGCAAACGTATAACCAAACATATACTTATTCTTTTGTGACTATGTATTGTTGTGAGACCTCTTTTGTGACTATGTATTGTTGTGAGACCTAGTAGATGACGTCTCAAGTTCAAATTTGAAAATGCATGGTGTGTTGAATCTAGGTTGAATGATGTGGTTCTTGGAAGTTGGCAAGGCAACACAGACAAAATTGTTATACCTTGGTTGGAGGCTTGTGCATAATACTTGGTCTATTGGAGAAAGACTCGCTAAAGCAAACAGAAAACCAAGATTGAAGATTGTCATAATAATTTTGTTCGACATTGTGACCAAGGAAGATGCACGATTCTTCTTAGTTTGATTCTCTTATAAAATGCATGACACATCTATTGGTGCAAGACGATCTATATTGAAGGCAACACGCAAAAAAAAACTCATGTTTCAACCAAGGCAAGGAAGAAGGTGAGCTATATATCTTATTTGGAAGACTTTTGGTGGTGTGCGGGTAACTGATGACCCAAGTATGTGTGATATAGTTAAAGAATAGTTTTAAGAACAAACTAGTGTTTGTGTATCGATGGTTAGTGTAATCAATATGGTCATTGATGAATCAGATAATATGCAGCTTCCCGTATATTTTCAAAGTAAAGAATTCAAAGAGGCAATATTTTCAATACAACCACATAAATGTCAAGAACCTCGTGGTTTCAATCCAAGTTTTTATCATCATTTATGGAATTTGTATATTCTAGACATCTTTCAAGAATGTTGTTTGTGGCTCAATAATGGACAATTCCTTTCATCGCTTAATTCGAAGAATATAGACCTTATTCCCAAGGGACAAGAGCAATAGACGGTGAAGGATTAGAGACCTATAGCTCTTTGCAATGTGTTATATGAGCTTCTTTTGAAAGTTATGTATAATCGGTTAAAGAATGTGCTCCTTAAGTACATCTTTGATAGTCAATCTACTTTTGTGCCAAGACGTTATATTTTAGCTAATGTTATGGTCGAGATTGTCCATTATATGAAAGGAGACTGTGTTGAAAATGGGGTTCTCTCATCAATAGATACAATAGTTTATGATATAATGAAATGATTGGCCCTATCACCCCCGAGAGAAGAAAACAACATGGAGACCTATTGTCTCCCTATTTATTCATTATTGGATTAAATTCATTTTTGGCCCCCTCTTTAATTTTTAAAAAAAAATGAAGTTATGATCCCCGAATTTAAAAAAAAAAAAACATTTTTTTGTCTGGTCAACTTTTAGCAAGTGTACTAAAAATGCGTCAGGTTTTATATGGAGGGGGGGGGTGGATGGGTGGTTGAACAGGGCAAATAGTCGGTTTTATAATCATAAAACTAATTCCAAAATGTAAATAAACGAGTCAAGATTTTGAGAGAAAAATGTCTTTCGAATCACCTAGTCTTCATTGTTTACTAAATTGCACTTATTCTCTACAATTATTTTTTTCATCTCATGATAATTAACTTAATAGATCTGATCAATCTCTTGACTCAAACCCCTCTTATAAAATTACAACTCCGTAATCTCTTAGGTCAGTTCATAATCTTTGAAGATTTTACTAAACGTTAATTTCTTATCACAACCTAGCAGTCTGATATCTCTTAAGTGAACCATTTGATTGAATAGTATATTTGGATCGTATTCAACAATTAGTGCTAATAGTCAATTGATATTTGGTTTCATTTCATATGTGATCGAGATATAAAAAGCATCAAGAACAAATTATATTGAATAAAGACTATAATTGTAATTGCATCGAACAAAGTGTTTCACAATTACATGGTTTAAACAACGAGAATAAATTCATCTAAGACCCAATCACAAGTAAATTAACTACTCATGGCTAAAGCACAAATAATTAAATTAAAAAAAGACATTACATGTAATAAGGACCAACTATGAGTTGGATGACAAACCACCACGAAAACCGTTGATCTTATGCTCCAAATAGCCTTTTAATCTCCAAGAAAAAGAACCCTTGTTCAAAATTGAAGTTTCACCTTTATAGAGCTAGTTATATAACGTGTAAAAAGACATGAAAATGAGTAAAATAACATACCATGATAGAATGTCATCGGATCTCCCTATTTTATTTTATTTTAGTTTTGGTCCCTCGCCCCATCATGTGGTCAATTTTGATAACATGACAACAACTACGTGGACATGTTTTCATTATTATTTTATAAAATGTTTTAAAATATAGGCTTAATTGCAGTTTTAACCCCCTAACTTTTACAAAGTTGCGATTTTGACCCCCTAAGAAAAAAAATACAAAGCGGCCCCTTAAGTTTTGCATTTGTGGTAGTTTTGGCCCCCAATGCCAATTTTGACTCGGTCTACGTTGACGTGGCACCCTAAGTGAGGTGCCACGTTTTTTTTTTTTGGCCTTGGGGGCCAAAACTGCTATAAATGCAAAACTTAGGGGGCCGCTTTGTAATTTTTTTTCTTAGGGGGCCAAAATCGCAACTTTGTGAAAGTTAGGGGGTTAAAACTGCAATTAAGCCTAAAATATACTCAAAGATTAAATGCATTTTTGGTTTCCTTATTTTCAAAAAATTAAGTTATGATTCCTCAATTTCAAAAACCACATTTTTTATCCAACTATTTCATTTTTTTTCTTTAGTTTTGATCCTCCATCGTATTTTATGGTCAAACATCCTTCAACCCACGAGACGTGCCTAAATGGGAGAACATAGTGCTATATTATAAGAAATCACAAAAACAAGCAAAAATCTAAAACAAATTACTTTAAATATTTAATAAATCACTTGTGATCGCATGTTTGATTCTCTCCAATACCAATTTAGATGGGTTAGCTTAACTTCTTAAAAATAATATTTAATAAAATAATATATTAATTTAAAAATAAAATATATTAATTTTATACTAGTAAAAATATTATTTTATGATTTTTAAATATTTTCATCACATATTAATTTAATAAATTATTTTAATACTATAATATAAAATAAAAAATAATTAAAATATTATTTTCAATCACATCATGAATTTAATATATTATTTTAATAATTAAAACATTTTATAAATTACTAATTATTGAATAAAACAAATTAATAATAACATGTATATTAAATGTGTCTATCTATGTGATAACCGGCATTACATTGCACTTATTCCCATAATCCATTAGAAATTGTGTGATTGCATAACCTATAACATATAGTAAGTGACTAATTAGGAATTTGTGAAGTTAAGTAATGTTTAGTGTTATTTAATCATGTTGAACTAGTAATACTTGTTATGGATGTTTTGTGTAACAAGTTGAGGAATTGCACTGGAGATCCAAGAAGATGCAGCGCGGAAAAGAAGTTTGATGAAGTATGAAGATACAACGCTAGGAGGATGTATGGAGATATATTGTTGTGAATCGTCCATAAAGGTCGTACAATCGTACGAACCTATGAACCCTTGCTTATCATTGCTTAAGGGCTAAGTTTTATGAGTTGGAGTCAATCATCATTGTTAGTACGAGGAATAAAGGAATTAGTTCGGTAATGCAAGGATAAGATAAGGACACCTCATGTGGGAAATAACCAAAGGGTGCAACTTGTAGTTGTTGGCCTTATATTATAAAAGGACAACCGCATGTTAGGGTCAATGGTCCAAAACTTTGTATAGTTAATTGAGAGGCCACATACCAGCTAGGTTTAATAGCCACTAGAGTTCTCACTTCATCTCATCTTCCTCATAGATGAGCATGAGTGCTTGTTCTTAGTGATTTAGAGTTAGGATTACTTTGGTAATGCTTCAAGCTTACCTTTTTCCTTGTTGGAGTGTAATTTGTTCTTAACTCTATTTTATCTATCAATTTAGCTTTATCATATTTTTATTTATGTTTAGTTTCATCTTCATCTTTGTGGTTAAGCTCTTCATGAACTAAACCCCTTCTTGTGGTTTAGACAAGTTGAGGTTGTGATATTCTTCACTTAAAATTTAAAGAGATATAACTTCATGCTTCTTTTAAACAAATTGCTTTAATGCCAAATCTTTCAAACTAAAACTTTATCACTTTTACTTTTTAATGCCAAATTCCCTAAGACCCTAAGGAGATATGAATGGGAAATGTTTGTTTGATATGAGTTACGTCTCTAAGTACCCAAAGAAGATGGGGACAAGAAAGACCGTTTGAAAGTAAACTAGATCTTGGAAGAGCCTAAAGAAGTGCTAAGATCTATTTAAGATTGTTGTCGTTGGCAACGATTCAACCTCTTCTCAGATGGAGAGCTACTGACGACCAACCTAGCAATATTTCATGTTAAGTACTATGATTGTATCTCGGTGAAGGTGTGCCTTCACATGTTTAACATGATGGCTAAGTCAACAAACCCTAAAGACCAACTGGTTACCAGGAAGCCATAAAAAAAAAATAGCTATGTATATCATAGCGAAGCTTTGTAATAAATGATTCTTCGTTTAAACCACGTTTTTATCTTTGAGAACTTCTAAGCCTTTTAACTGCTTTTCTAAACCGTTGTTGTTTTAAATCTTTATTTTATTGTTGTGACACCAGTGTTTTATTTATTTTTCTTGCAAACAAGCTTACTACTGGAAAGTTATAGGAAGTTATAACCCCCCAATCCCTTTGGGATCGATGTTTTTTAATATTATGACATGGACAACACACACTTGTCCTTAGTCAAAAGCCTAAAAATACTTAAGAGTATTCTAGGAGACATCACTACAGGCTACCACATCAATCAAACTGACCTCAAATTGGACTGGAGGACTAAAACTCATAAAAGGATAAAATAAGGGGACCAAAAAGCTGAACTTTAAAATAGAGGGACCAAAAATTCATTTTTAATAAAAAATATAAGGGTAAAAAATGCATTTAAACCAATATATATTTGAAAAATAAGATTAAAACCAGCTCTTTTAATAGTGTTAAATATTGTTCATATAATGTTGTTCTTATTTTTTTTACAAAAAAGCTACTTTTATAATTAATAATTTAAATTAGTGTTGTGGTGGTGTTGTTCCTATTTTAAAAGGATTTATAAAAACATTGTATAATAAAGTATAATGGATAAAATAGTAAATATTACAGTTTAATGAAGGATAAAAATTGGAAGTGAAAAAGGAATAAAAGACATTCCAACAAAGTTGGGATGTCTTGCATATTCCAGTCATTGTCAGGTGCTCATATATATATATATATATATATATATATATATATATATATATATATATATATATATATATATATATATATATATATATATTATTAAAAAAAAAGGAAAAAAGAAATACAAGAAAAAATTGGGGAGACATAAACCTAACCTAGTAAATTCACACAAAGTGTATGTCAACCCAACCAGGTGATACGAAAAAAATAAAAACAACACTAGTGGATGTCTAAAGTACGGTGTATGGACCAATCGTCAACGTAGAACAAATCCAAGAACCAACAACTCCTTGCAACAACAACAAGCATAACATCTCTTTCGAGCCAAACAATCCAACATCAAATAGGTAGACTAATGAGGATTTTGAAACCATCTTCGTGAAGGCGATAGATTCGACTGCCAACATGGATACAAAACCCCAACGCATACAATCCACTGTGTTGCGACAGTAAGTTTCATGACCATTTCTAGCCAAATCGAACATAAAGAAACTCAAAACCAATTGAAGGCCGGATCAAGGGATGGTCGATCAACGAATCTGAGCACCACGAGCACCGCGAACGCCCGAACCCACCACTCGCAGCAACAACAGACAAAAAGTTAATGGCCATTTCTAGCCTAGAAAAAATGTTACGAAGCATATCCGGTAACTATCTTTTATGAAACGAAACGGAACACCAAATCGAAACCAAAACCAAAGGTATATAAACCATTTTGAAAGAGACCAAGCAAAACCAACTGACCCTTGTGGGTTTTAGCAGAATCAAAGACCCTTACAAGTTTTTTGAACCAAACTGGACGGCGACGGTGGATTGTCACCGCCGTTGAGAAACCAAAGCAATCAAACCCAAAAAACTGGATATGATCCAAAATCGAAGTCGAAGCCAACGATTGGAGCTTGCATACACATATATGAACCAGGTGAAAGCTTCACACATGAGACAGAACAGTGAACGAACAAACACCGTTGCGGCGACGCCAATTGCAAGAACTTTCTTTCAAAAACTGATCCTAACTGGATGTCCTTCCAAAAACCACCGACTTAATCTGCCGGAGTTTTGGAACAGCGACAGTGGTGCGAAGGAATAGGTATATATATTTATTATTGTTACAACAATATATATAGGTATGGATAACATTATATAAATAAGATAGCGTATTTTAGGTTGAATTTACCATTGTTCCAGCCATACCTTTAATTTAAACTATTGTAATTACAATTTGATTTATTTTATAATATTATTTAAATCTTTAATTAACAAAACTTGTTAAATGTAAACAAAACAAAAAAAATACTTGTTAAATCCCACTATAATAGGAATAATTCAATTACAATATTAATAATATTAGTTAAATTTTATTTGATTGTGTTATACTGCAATATATATATATATATATATATATATATATATATATATATATATATAAAACACTAAATGCGATATAATAAATATACAATTAAACACAATATAAAAGCGAAAAGACATGCAAGTTAGTGTTTATCTTGATGCTAGCGTCTTAATATTTAGCAGGTAATTAATATTTTTAAAGCGAACAATTTTATTCATGCAAATCAATATGAGTACATAATTTTATTCATGAGAACATTAATATTAAAAACAACATCATCATAAACCACCTTAAACAGCGCAACACGAAACATAAGCATCGTATAATTTTCTCTACATCCCAAATCCAGAACCAAAACCAGAAGTCTCTCCAGGAAGCATTACTTTGCTAGTGTTTACTCTTTTTGGAACAAACTTACGAGCCCATATATGTTTTCCATTGATAAAAAATTTGACTTTATAATGCCCTCTCAAAATCATATCAATGGTATCCACCTTATGTAAAACAATTCTAGCAAAAAGTGCTTGTTCATTTGGTGCAGTTTTTTGCATAAACAAAGCCTCAATACAATCTCCATAAACCATAGTAAAAAAGTTCTTAACTTCCCATTCTTCAACACGACACCCTTTCGAAAATGTCACAAACAATGTCCTATCTTCCGCCGGTATGATTTCTCCTCCTCTTCCTTCATTGATGTTGTTTTGTTGTTGCAAAATTGCACCATCAATCCCAACCGAACCGAACTGCAGATTCGCTGGTCCAATTGAACCAAACGAAAAATTGTTGTTATTCATCATTATATGCGTCATGTTTCTCATTATCGCTTGTTGCATGATGTCACTCAATGCTCTCATACAAACTTCTTGTTCTGTTTTCTCCACCCCTCGAATTGCTTCCACACGATTCTCAAGAAAGAATTTTAGAGAGATTTCTTTGTCCAGCAAGCTTTGAAGAAGTGGAATATCATTTTCTTCATAATATGATTTTTCGATTTGGGAAGTGTTATTGTTGTTGGTAATACAAGTGAGACACATCATTGATTCAACAACAATTTCATCGATCAAAATAACAGGTAAAGACACAATTTTTTTCACAACATCATGAAAACCAACTCTTTCCAACCAAAGCCACAAAGCAAGCAATTGTACAGACTTGTATGGATCACGAGAAAGGTTGTTGACAAGAATTTTGTAGAGGTCTCTGTCCAATTTGTGGAACAGAAGAAAATCCTCTTGGGAAAAAGTGAAAGAAAGTGAAGTGTCCATGGAAGAAAATATGAAACAATACTAGTAAACAACCTAGTTATTTATAAAAAAAGATAATGGTACAAAAATATTATATCGTAATTTTGACGAATTGACTTTGTGTTTTTTTACATTAAATGTTCGTATTTTTATTTGAAAAATTTATTACGTAATTTAATGTCAATAAATTAAAATGAAAAAGATGTTATTTTGAAAAAAAACTAAATAATTTCGTCAACGCAATTAAACTAAAATAAATTTAAATATTATAAAACTATATTAAATTAAAATAGTCATCTAAAATAAAAGAGAAATAGTTTGACGCATATATTTAAACCCATTTTAGTAATTATACATCTAAAGATAAATTTATCAATATCTGCATTTCGTACCAACAATATACTTATCTATAATTTATAACAAACTATACTTATCTTTTTTAATGATACCAATAATATTATAACAAATACAATATAAATTCTTATATTTGTGAATGACACCAACAAAATAGCATTCTTATGGTCAAATTTGCTCAAGGGTACAATTAAAAGAAGAAAAATTCAGTTCAAAGGAGTCTACTTTCTTTATATAGATAAACTTCATTGAGAACTCACAACACCCACTAACAATCACACACTAACTGACTTTAGTGTCCCTCCTCCCTTTCCACCCCCCAATCAAAAATAGCATTCTTATGATCAAATTTGCTTAAGGGTACAGTTGAAAGGAGCGAACTTTTTATTGCGCAAACGTTTGAAAATTATAAACAATATTTTTTTTTATAAAATTTTGGTTTTGATTAAAAATAAAAATATAAATGTTTGTTGCTTTTTTTTAATGGCACGAGCAACAATCTTTATTATAAAAAAAGTTGTTTAAGAGTATAATTGGAATAATGAAAAAGTAAGTATAAATATACACATCTAGTTTGTTATACTTTTTAAATGATAAAGGAAAAAAAACAGATATACATATATTTATATCGTCTTCGTTACATTTGTTTTAATATTTAAATTTATATTCTTATATATTTGTTACTTATTTGTTACATGTGTTACTTATATTTAAAATTAAGGGTATTTTTGAAAAGAAAATTCTAACCTAAAAGTGTGTTGAAAGAGATAGTTTCCTTTATATATAATAAAATAGTATAGAAGTATAAATATAGTATAGATAAACTTCATTAAGAACTCACAACACCCGCTAACAATCACACACTAACCGACTTTAGTGCTTTGAAAAATTGTGCTTCTCCCTATGCCATGGAACCACACTCTAGTATTGTTCATTCAAATGTAGAAGCTAACAATTTTGCAATAAACCTTGAACTGTCCATTATGTTACAAGAAAAAGGACAATTTTCCGGTTTGTGAATGGATAATCCGAACCTCCATCCATCCATTTTTCTTAAATATTATGATACCACGAAAATATATGGTGTTTCTATTGATACCTTGAGACTTAGACTTTTCCCTTTTGACTAAGAGATGAAGCTAGGGCTTGGCTACATTATGAGGATTTCCATTCCATAAAAAGCTGAGATGATTTAAACAATATTTCCTCTCTAAATGTTTCCATCCATCAAGAGTTTCTCGATTAAAAAATGGAATAACCATTTTCTCACAAAAAGATGGAGAGTTGTTATATGAAACTTGGAAAAGTTTCAATGAAATTCTTAGTTTATGCCCTCCTCGTGGGTTTAAAAATGGTTGATAATTCATACCTTATACAATAAACTGCATCACACAACTAGCATAGAAGATGTATTCTTCCTCTTGAAGATATGGCACAAAATTAGTATCAATGGTAATATGTGTTGTAAATTCGATGAAAAATCATACCAATAATAATTTGATGTGTGGAGCAAGTTTAATCAAGCAACCAATATCAAAGTGAATAACAATTAAGCACAAGCAAAAGTAGAAAACAACGAGAGAGAAGAAGAGAGAACACAAAAGAATTTGTTGACCCAGTTCGGCCCAAATTGACCTAGTCTGGGGGAGAGAGCAGCCATCCGTTCCACTATAATGATGAGTAACTTTTACAAAAGAGATATCAATGGGTTACAAGAATAAGTCTCCCGCCTAATTCTACCCAAAGTCTCAATCTCTTCCCGTAACCAAGAGACTCAATCCTAATGGTGTTTCCCAAGGTGAATCAACCCTCAAACTCTAGTGTTTGTTGCCAAGAGACAAACTCTATACAAACCCTAGTTTTGTTGTTGTCTTTCTAAACCCTTGTTTCAGCCCCCTCTATCTCAAGGTTTACACTGATACAATGTCTATATTTATAGTAAAAGCATCCCTCATAAATTGGAACCAAATCAGGCCCATAAAAATACGTTTTATATTTATTCTTCTGCGCGAAATCGTGCTCCGATTTTACCAGATAGTGCTCCGATTTTTTATGAATGGGAAGTGCCAATTCTGGTCCACAAATCGTACTCTGATTTTTTAAATCGTGCTCCGATTTTGACAGCTTCAGCAAACTTCAATTTCTCCAATTTTGAGTCACTTTCACAACAATATGAAAGTTGTCCTTCCACAAATGAGGGCATATATAATTCTAACCTTGCATCGAATGAATATGGTAGTATTGTTAGTCAACCAACCTCGATTTTCCACAAAGTTCTAAGGTTGAAAGTTTCTTTGAATTGTTGCAACTCAAACTAAAAAAATGGTATTCTTGAGAAATCAACATCCAAGATAGAAAGGTTGGAACAACGTTTGTTGGTGTAAGCCGTAGAGTCTAGGGGTGTTCACAGTACGGTTTGAATCGGTTATGAGGCAAAAACTCATCCAATTCAAAGATAAAATAATATGCGATTCAGTTTAACTTTAAATGATTAATTTTTAAAAATTGTTCATCCGAACAAATTCAATGCGGTTTAATTTGAATTGATTTTGGATATTGGAATTACAAAGTATAATATCTTTTTTGTTAAGAATAATATAAAACATTGACAAAATAATAGGTTTGATGCAAAATATAACAGATGATTTTTTTTAAAAAAACAATAGGTCTTCTATAACCCTTTTTGTTGTTAAAATAGAATGTAAATTTTATTATTAAAATATTTGAAAAGGTACTTGCACCAAGTTGAGATTGAGAATGTACATTAATAAAAGACACATATGACAAGTATATTCACACACAAAAAGCTACATATTCTTTTTAAGGGACAAACGTGTTTAAAAGTGAGTCAATATATTGCTACTATTCATATGATACATGCAAAGTTGAATAGTTGTAGCAAAAACTTTAAATTGCAAACAATTCATATGATACTATTTAGGCAGATATTCTCCAATTTACAAAAATACCAATAATAGAAAACTAGTCAAAGTAGTGATTGCAAGTTCCTTCTAAATGATTTCCTTTGTTTACAAGTTGCATAGTTTTATGCATCACATGGATCATATATAGTATCATAGTCTCAAATTTGTTATAACCTAACAAGCAATATTGGTTAACCAACCACAAAATTTACTTGTTTCTTATCAAATCTAAAAAGAGAAAAAAGAAACTAAAACCTTGCTTGTGCCCAAAGTCACATAACAGAACAAGCATTAGGATTTTCATCACTAAACATTTGTGGTGCTTCCTGCATATGCATCATTTGAACTTGTCCATAGTTATAACCTTCATCAAATTCAACAAAACCACCATATCCATAACCATTACCATAACCATAACCATAACTAGGTTGTGTCAAAACCTCCTTTTTTGCAATATTTTCACCACCATTTCCCTCACCCTTTTTCTTTCCTCCTCCTCCTCCTCCTCCACCACCTTCACCACCTTTCTGATTATTCTTCTTGTTACCACCATCATTCTCTCCTTTCTCTTTCTCTTTCTCATTCTCCTTCTCCTTCTTGGTAGGGACCACCTCAACCTTCCTCTTAAACCTTCTCTTCAACTTTTCCACTAAAACTTTCATATCCATTGTTCCCATCACAATCACAATCTCTTTCTCCTTATCTATAGTCACATCATGAACACCTACACCCAAATTCCATTCCAAAACACATCAACACACAAATATCAACACCATGTTCAATAATAGTAATTATAAAAAAAAATATATAAATTTATAACATAAATCACCTTTAGTTTTCAAAACAGTTTTGCGAATCTTTTCAGTACACCCTTGACAATGCAGCTCCAACTTCAAAACCACCGTCGTCACCGGAGGCTATTCCAATTTCATGTTCATCCATAAATTAAACTAAATTAGAATAAAAGATGTAAATAATAGAATAGAGAAAATGAAACTACCTCTTTAGGTTTTTTATCTTCCCGTTTATTTTTGTTCTCATTTCCGGATTTGTTTTCCTTGTCTTTTTTCGGAACCGGAGAAATGAAGTCGACTTTCTTCTTTGTTTGAATAGAAAGTTTATCTCTGAGTTTTCCGGCGTCGACGGTTCCGGTGACGGTTAACTTTCCTCCGTTACCAATATCAAGTTTCTCGAAGCCTTCAACAAGAAGGTTCAATGCTTGAGTTCATAAAAAAAAAAATGAAGTAAATAAAAAGTAATGAAACAGTAAAAGAAATAGGAAATGTTGATGAATAATTTAGGAATGAGAGAAAAACTAGCAACCTTCGAAACCTTGGATGAATTTGACGATTTTGGAAGAACAACCTTCACAATGCATGTCGATCTTCAAAACGACGTTAGTTGGTTTCGTTTCATTCTTATTCTTATTCTCGTTCTTGTTGTTGTTGTTGTTGATGATGTTGTCGCTGCTGCTGTTGTTGTTGTTGTTCTGCTTCTTCTGCGTTTCATTCTTATTCTCGTTGTTGTGCTTCTTCTGCATTTCATTGCTTTGCTTTGTGTCGTTTTGAGCGTTGTTCTTTTTCTTCTGCGACATGAGTGATAGTAGAAATGTTCGAGCGTGAAATGAAAGAAGAAAAACAAAAACGAGTTATTGAACCTTAGACATTGATGGTAGTGATGGGTGGTGGAGGTAGTGGAACGGTTACAGAGAGAGGTTAACACAGCTTTAAGAATTGTGTGAATATGAGTGGATCCCACCATATACCATGTGTCCACGTTCAACCTTCAACTATTTCTACTAGTACTTCTTAAAACTTTTTTTTTTGGTCAAGGACCCTCTCTCTTTTTACACAAGATAAGATAATTCTAATGAATTTAGGCGCAAGTATACTTTTGCCTCTTTATATTTAAAATGTTGTGATTTTGCTCTCTTATAAAAAAGGATAAATTTAGTCCTTTATATTTTAGCCATTTTACATTAATAGTCTTTTTGGTCAATTTTGACTCAGTTAACGCCTTCGTGACAAGCCATGTCTGTAATTACATAATTAAAAAAATAAAAAAGTCCACATAGTCATTTTCTAAATTAAATAAATAAAAAATTGAAAAAAGAGTTTGATTTCTCTTACAACCCATTCGTAATGCTCTCCAAGATTTAAAATTACCATTTGAATTCTCATTTAAAGGTAATGAAGATTTATTATCAGGATTACCCGTTGTGCTACTCCTTTGTAGGGCAACAACAACACTGTTTTTTAGGAAGTTTACCAATCCCTTTTTGAACATAATTCATCAAACAGAATGAACACACAGATAATCCTTTTTTACACAAAGTTAGAATCGGAAACACAACGTTAGACTTGGATATGAAGATGGTGAAGAATAAAAAGAAACTCATTTTCTTATCCAGGAAAGAAACCCAGATCTGGTTGACGATGATGATAGATCCGTTGTGATGATGCTAGGTGACGACGACAGTGCTTGTGGTGGTGGTGAACGGTGGTCTTCGACCCTTCTGTTGAACTTTCTGTTTCTCTGGCTTAGAAAAAAATTGAACCCTAATTTATCTTTTCCCAAATTCATATTAACCAATATCAAATTTCCCTTCCCAAATCCATGGCATATTTCAAAATTATACTATATTTACATTGTTTATCATATTGTTTTAAGCCTCTATTAGTAGGGGTTTTTCAGATCTCACAAACATACTAAAGGTGGTCATTGGTAGTGTCTGAAGCGAGTGGCACTTTGGTGACATTAATGTCACCGTGACATTAAATCTGGATCACACAACAGCCAAGATAGATGTGTTGTGTGGTCCAGATGCAATGACAATATGTGTTGTGTGGTCCAGATTTAATGTCACGGTGACATTAATGTCACCAAAGTGCCACCCGTCTGAAGCTCAAATGGCTTTTGTAAAAAGTAGGCAAATTTTGGATGGTATAGCTATAGAAAATGAGGTTGTCGATGATGCTAAAAAAAAAGGTGATGCTAATGTTTAAAGTTGATTTTGAGAAGGCTTATGATTCCATTGAATATAGTTACCTTCAGCCAGTGGATTAAGTGGGTAATGGAATGCATCAAGTTGGCAACTGTGTCGATGTTGGATAACGGGGTCATACTGATGAGTTTTTTTATGAGTAAAGGTTTGTGTCAAGGTGACCCCTTATCACCTTTCTTATTTTTGTTAGCGGAGGAAGGTCTGAATATGCTGTTATATTCTTCTGTGCATCATGATCTCTTTAAGGGTTACAATGTTGGTGTAGAATCTCCTTTCATGTTTCCCATCTTCAATTTGCTAATGACATCTGAATTCTTGGAGAGAAAAGTTGGGAAAATATTAGAGCGCTGAAACTGTAACAACATTTTACATCAATTCATAATTGGAATACAACAACATCATTGACTACAACACCAACAACTCAACCAACAACCTCTACGACTCCGACGACTCACCAACAACGACTCTGACAATGCACTGACGACAACAACTAATGCAATATGCATGTGGTACCATTTGAATGACAAAGCATTCCAGGGCATGAGCCCTCAACGATTTGATAGAGAACAATGTTTACAGGTTCTATATACAACATAACAATCAAAACAACACAGAAACATGCATTAAACAACACAATTCATCACATCATATCAATTATCATAAATTTTCTAAACCCTAAACCTAGAACACAATTTCATCAACAATCAAAATTATATATACATATTATTGAAGGAATCCCACCCTTACCTTAGATTATGACTCCTGAATTAAATTGCGTTATTCTCTCTTCTTCTAGCCTCTTCTCTTGGTTCTAGGTTTTCTCCTCTTCTTCTCTCAAAAACTCACTTTCTCTTTTTTTTTTCAATTGTACGTAAAACTCTTTCTGACTCTCCTTTTCTTTTTATTGTAAACTATAACCCCCTCTTATTTCCTTAACTCCCACTTATTCCTCATAATTATACTTAATTCCCTTTAAACCAAATAATACTATTCTCTACCTTTTTATTAAATAAATAAAATAATCAAACAACATTTATTTAAATAAAACACAACACCATAAATCATATAATAAATTATCATCACACCAAATATCACACAATTCATACCAAGTCATATATTTCACATAAAATCATATCTAAATCATATATGTCAAATATAGTCATATAAAATCATATAAAAATACTCAAACATCAACTAAAAATAATTAAATAAAAATGGGGCGTTACAGAAACCAATCCTTATTTTGTTTGAAATCATATCGGGTTTGAAGGTCAATTTTCATAAGAGCATGCTTGTTGGAGTTAATGTGGCGGATTTCAAGTTTGTGGAAGTGGCATTGGTGTTGAATTGTAAAATTGCGCGAATTTCGTTTATGTAGTCGAGTCTTCCTGATGGTGGGAATCCTCGACATCTATCCTTTTGAAAATCGTTGCTTGATCACATTCGACAAAAATTATCTCAGCGGAAAAGTAAAAACCTATAACTTGTACACGCCAACAATCGTCTTTGTCTATACAGCGAGTCAAAATTTCTTCTGAAACCTATTTTTACGTCTTTTGTTTCAACACACAGTCTTATATGTAGATTTTAATTTTTAAATGAAATTTCTTATTTTTGGATTGGAGAATTTGAAATGATAGCATCACTGACTTTATGGACATTTTTATTTTTCGCGCTTCATTTATATCTTCAAACATTGTACCCCGTGGTGCCCAATAGAGTAGTCATTGTGCGTTAGTAAGAGGGGGAAATGAAGTGAGTAACTAAAATTCGAGTTAGGGTTTTTAGTGAGCCGAATAAATTGGACCATTTATTTTTTTAAAATGTTCAACCCAAATAAAAGAATAGTTATTTAAAAAAAAAACTAATTTTAAACTTAAAAATTGGTTTTTTAATATTTCAAACGGTTCTTAAAAAAAATCAAAGAAAATTGCTTTTCTGACATTGAATACTTCACAATGACACAAGAAAATTACCCAAAAGCCCCGACGGTAGTTAATTACCGATGAGAAATTCGGCAGCAGTTAACTGCCGCTGGAGCCAGTGGTAGTTAACTGTCATTGTGTTCGTAACATATTCAAGACAAAACCCAACTTCCAGCCACTCTATAAGCACCATTTCTCTCTAAAAATTCAAAATTTTCACTTTCTCTCTCTCTCTAAAAAAAAACTCTACCAAATCATCCAAAAAAAAATTTCACTAAATAACAAGTAAGTTATCACTTATGCTATTGTGATAAATTTTAGTTAGTACATATGTCTATATGTTTATAAATTTAGTTGTAGTTTAATTTTTAAATTTTGAATTTTTATTTTTAATATAGTTATGTTGTAGATCTAAAATGATATTAACATATACTATGAATACCTGTTATAATGGAGTTATATTGCTTAAATATATATATATATATATATTGAATTTTATAAATTTTTTAGGGTTTGATTTATTTATTTTTAATATAGTTATGTTGTAGATCTGAAATGCTATTAACATATATTATGAATACCTGTTATAATGGAGTTATATTGCTTAAATTTATATTTTCTTCGAATTTTATAAATTTTGTAGGGTTTGTTTATGATTTTTAGGGATTATGTCAAATTTTCACTACAAGTGTTTGAATGAGTTTTTCATTGATTGTTTTTAATTTCTTATTGTGTAGATTAGAAACAATGGCCGGGTGGATCGACGTTCATGCACAATTCAACGGCGGAGAACCTCAGAGGTTGAAGGTTCGGTGCCTTGGTGTAACATTAAGAGGTCTCAAGGATGAACTGAATGAATTCAACCAAGGAGCCAACCCCGGAGACACAAGGTGGGTGGAATACGTTCGGTATAAACGTTCAACGCTCGACGAGGGGAGAGTATCATTCACTTGGGTGGAGTTAAAGAACGCCGAAAACGTGACGAGCATGTTTTGAGAGCACAATATATTCCAGTGGATCGATATATGGGTAACGTTGCTGAGATCAATTGAAGATATTATCAAGAGTCTGATTCCGCCAGAAGATCATGATTAGGTAGGGAATACACCTTCCAACTACAACAATTGTCTTACTCTGGATGGGGCAATTCAAACTGTTAAACGGCAGGACTCCAACATTCGGATGGAAGTTCTTTTGTTCCATTCAAAAGGTTAAATTCTTGTTGGCTTCGTTTAAATGATGGTATTGAAGTGTCATGGCCTGGACCTCATTCCGTTGGCACTTGGATACTATCATTTAAAACCAAGACCAACAAGAATTTAACATTTGGAATGAAACAAAAGCACTTCTGGGGCGAATGCTCGAGTCCTGTTGCTTAGCAAGTTTGAATTTACCTCATTCAGAGGCAAGATGATTGTTGTAGTTGGAAGGTACATTCTCGAATGTAATGTAATGTAATGACTCGTCTATATAAGTTAGGAACATGTATTATTGAGAATCAACTATATAAGTTATGATATTGAATGGAACAATAATTTATTTATTCACTTTTCGAATTTATTTATTCATTACGCAATTTTTATTCGAATTCACGTTAGATTTAATTAATTATTTTTATTAATTTTTTCGAATTTATTATTTTTTAATACACATTTTTTATTTGAATTTTTTTATTTCATATACAATGTTAAATGCAAATAAAAACTAAAATAAAGGAACACACGTAATAGATATAAAATCACATTTTATTAATGAAAAAAGAGGTTGAATGAATGATGGAAAAATAGGTTGAATGAATAGAAAAAGAGGTTGAGTGATGGAAAAAGATGATGAATGATGAAAAAGAGGTTGAATCTCATAACACATGTATCGGCAGTTAACTACCGCTGACTCCAGCGATAATTAACTGCTGCCGAACTTCTCAACAGTAGTTATTTACTGCCGGTGGCTTTTGGGTAATTTTCGTGTGTCATTGTGAAGTATATTCAATGTCAGAAAAGCAATTTTCAAAATCAAATTGATCATTCTAAAGCTTAGTGGGTTAGCGCGGCCCAACCTATTTTTTTCTTTAAGGCCCATTAGATTGTGCTAAAATGATACAATTTTTTTTCCTTTTTCATTCAAATGGTTGCTTTTTCGACCCCTTTATTTGCTCTTTATCCTATTTTTTTTTTGGAAGATATCTTCCGAAGTCTTTAAAAACACAAAAAATGTTGGTTCAGAGTTATATTTAGAAAGTTTGCAAATTTGTGGGGGATAAAATAGCAACCATATGTTTTCATGTTTTCTTAACAAGCCAAAATAGAATATATATTAACCACACCAAAGTTCTCTCTAACATAAGAAGTGCACAAAGAAAATTAATTGAACGAAATATTACTTACAAAAAGGCTGGAGAAAAGAACACACAAAAGAGTTATTGTGCAACACTTCACATGATATTTGGTAAAGTAATAAATAAAAATTTTAGTTTTCAGAGAAGACGAACATGAAACCGAAAATAAATATAAAGGACCATGTATATAATCTTAAAAGTTTATAGCACCCCATCTAAAATTAAAAGTCAGTATCACATATTCACACCACAGTCCACAGTGGTATATATTTATCAAAGACGAGATAATTAGCAAGGGCCTCCGACAATTTATTCGGTGGGAGTTCAGGTTTGTAGGCCTTCGAGATCACGTTGGCACTTTCATTTTTTTTTTTGAAGCATTGTTATATTTTGCATGATTTACACTGAAATTATGTCTTTTTATGTTGTTGTCACTTGTTCTATGGTCTTCAAATGTATTAGAATGCATAATATAGGGGTACAGTGTGTTATTATGGTCCTCTTTGAGGGCTTGACTTGGTTAAAGGAGATTTTCATATTCATCGTAGTTTTACAATTAAGTTATTGCTATCAAAGGGTATATTGCAGTATATACGATTGAGATTGTTAATATATTAAGGACCTTAGAGAAGATAATTCTTTTATTGACTTTTTGGCAAGAATGGGAGGTACAACCTACAACTGATGTGAAACTTGAGGTTATTCATGAACCACCATTGACGGTGACTTTTATCCTCCGGTGGATGCAAATATGCAATAGAATTGCCTTTCATTAAGCATTGTTTTTTCTTTTATTGTCTTTCTATATCATTAAAAAAAAGTATATGTTGAGATGATTGAATTATATCACATTAATATTAATTATTCTAACATTTTAACTAATATTTAGTAATTTTTAAAAATATCTAAAAAATTTATAAATTATCCTCACTCATATTGCTTCTTCGTGCATCGGAAATCAAAGAAGGAAAAATTGTTAAGTTGGAGTGAGCAAGCAAATTACTTCTCCAAAATATAAACATATGTCAAAATAGTCATTGATTTTTACAAATTATAGTATCTATTCATGTAATTTTTCTGTAAATTTTTATCACTGTAAACTATGATGTGAGACATTAAGTATTAACTAAATATGTGATATTTTCCGTTGATGTCACATTGATACCACTATTCGTAATAAGGATTAGTTTTCCCATGAAATTTAAGTATCACATGAAATAATTTGTCAAAAATTAATCCTTCTAAAATTGCAATAACCAATAGTTTCATCGTCATTGAAATAACTTAAATTTCATAATCACATACCATTGAGATAACTTAAATTTCATAATCAAATTAGTTGTATGAAGTTAACATTGTTGTAAGATCAAGATGCAAAAATGATGTGTTATCAAACTGTCACATCCTTACTCACATAAATTAATACAAAGAGCTCATTGTGAATCATATTTTACAATTTCAATATGCATGTCTATTTATTTCGAATTAAACTTCTATTTTGTTTTTATTATTAGACGAAATGGTAATACCAAATGAATATGTTTAATTTAATAATATCGATATTGTCATTTAAGTTAAATTTGATCAACCGAATATCAATTTTGGTGAGACCATATTCTCTCCAATCAAAATTTAATCAAGGAGAGTTAATGATAATCTCAACCACACAATGTTTTTTAATACATAACTACATACACCAAAAATAAATAGATGATTGTCTCAAACCTATTTTGTTAATGTAAATAAGTTCAATTCAAACCAAAGATTAAAGTTGTGTAGTAAGTTACATTATTGACCCTATTCTATTTGAAGAAATATGAAAGCAACGTTGTATTATGGTACTTGTTTGAAATGCAAGGGTCGTTTTCTTCACTGTTTACTTACACCCACCGAATACTCACAGACAGAGCAGACATACATTCATATCAAGTGATGGGATAGTCCTTTATATTACGTGTCATTCTTCCATTTGTTGAGTCATCAAATCCCACGTGCTTGTCATGGTTTGTATCACGTGGCCTTATGACCAGTTTGTTTGTGGCGGACAGCCGGGTGCACACCACTTTCAAACTTTTTCCATTATATATATGACAAAACTTAAAGTTTAAGTGAGATCCCCAAATCCTTATCTTCTCATAATCCAACCTCTAATCACAATTATTAGGTGTGGTGTGGTTTCTTCTCAATGCTTTTGGTACTACTGATTCCATACTTTATTAGAACCGTGATATTTTGTACATCTTTACTTTATATGCATTTATTTAACATTAAAAATTCTCTCGATCTTTCTCTTTTTATTATATCTAATTTCGTTCTCTCAAGATGTTAAATGATTTTAAGTGTACATCAATTTTTTTTCATTTTATTATATGTCATTTTAAAGGAAACATAACTTGTGGTAATTAAAATTACTAAAATTTTAATATTAAAAATGTGTGAGTCTGGTAGAAAGAAAAATGACTTAATAAAACTAAACTTATATTTGATTTAATGATGACTTTTACCATATTTATAATGGATTTTCAAGTTTATGTAATATAAGTTACTCCCTCCAAATATAAGTAAAATTCATTTTTTAAGTTCATTCATTTAATGATGTATGTGATTCATGTTATGGACCACATACATCATTAAATGAATGAACTTAAAAAAATAGTTTTTTTTAGTAAAAAAAATAAAAAATGCACACTTCCATGAAAGTTTGATAAAGAAAAGTGTTCCAGACACACGCTAGGACTTCAACATTAAAAATGGTCTTATCACTCTCCTTTAACTTCACCGTCCCAAATTCCCAACTACTAAAACAATCTTCCATTCATTATTATAATATCTCTTTTTTATTCTTTTTGTTCTTTTCTTTTTGGAGTGTTCTTTCTAAAATTTGTTAGTAATTTAAGGACACTAGTTAACAAGGTCCTTTAAATAATTAAAGACATTAAGTATGTGAGTGTTCAACTCACAAAAGTAATGTATATTCCATCGGATTCACGATACATGTCACTTTTAGAGAATAATTTTGTTTCACTTTACTTATTACTTTTAAGTTTCAATACAATATTAATTATTAGTTTATCAATAATACTCTTACCTATTTATCGTAGAGAGAGAAATAATAGAATGAAATAACAAATGAGTAAGGGTATTATAGAAAAAACATAGAATTTCATCAAAAATAACAAAATTTATTTGATTTTTTGGTATGTTTAATTTCCTCAAAAGCAATAAGTATTGTAAAACGGAGGAGTATATAAAATATATTAATCGATTAAAGTTAATTTTTAATTTGTTTAAAACAATCTTAAAATTATATTTATGTATAAATGTGCAATTTTATCTTAGACAAAACATATACGATACATTTCAAAACTGACCATGTCCATGTGGACCTGTTATGGAGGAAGGATGTCCCTTTAAAGGTCTCCGTGTTCGCTTAACGGCTTTTCGGCATAGATTGCCGTCTAAGACAAACTTGTTTCGTAGATGCATTATTTCATCTGAGGCTCAGCTGTGTGTTACTAGTTGCGGTTTTCGGGAATCAAGGAATCGTCTTTTTTTTGTCTTGTCCTCAGTTTGATCATATTTGGCAGCTTCTTTGGAATTGGCTTTGCGTGTATTCAGCGAATCCATATAGTATTGTTGATCATTTTTATTAGTTTGGTACCTGTTCAGGTTATGCCAAACCAAGGTGCTCTTTCATGCATTTGATTTGGTTTGCTATTGTTTTAGTGATTTGGAAGGAAATAAATGATAGGATATTTCGTGGTAAAGAGAACTCATTTCGTGGTAAAGAGAACTCTCATGTTCAGCTTATAGAAAATATGAAGCTCCTTTTCTTTTGGTGGGTTAAGGCTAAATATGTAGTGCTTCATTACAACTTTCATAATTGGTGTCAAAATCCATTTTTATGTGCGGGTATTGGCTAATTTGTGCTTCTTTGTGTTGAACGTTTGATGTGAATTTTGGCTTTCTTCTTTGGTAAACATTGTGCTAGGAAGATAGTCCCTTTTAGTTATATATCTCATTTTGATTTCTTCAAAAAAAAAAAAGTACGTCCAAAAACTTAAGGATCTTGTATTTGATTCTTCCCTTCTTTTAAAACATAATTCATCAGGACTTTTAAATTTTACGTGGCATATATTTTAGAAAATCTTCTCGGACTTTTGGATTCGACCACGAACTAGATGAGTATAATTATTGTACAACGATTTTTGATAACTTTTGAAACAATTATTTTTTTTGACGAAAGCAAGAGAGAAAGAACGAAAGAAAGATAAATATATTTTTTTAATTAGATTGAGAGTAGGAGGGAGAGTTGTTTCAAAAATTATATCAAAGTGATCAGATTAAGGTTGACTACCTAGAGAATGAGATATAAACACTTTGTTTTTGCAACTCTTATCTAATGTACTCCATATATTATTGACTTTGGTGGCTTGTAAGCAAGAAAGAATATATAGGAGTTGAAGTAATAATTAAACAAGTAAGAAATTCAACTGCTTTCGGTAACAAAAATAGCAACGGTAAAAATGAATTAACATAAATTTATCATCAAAGAAAACAACCAAAAAACTTTTCAGCTAGGGTCGAGATGCTGCTTACACCTTGGAACAACCCTTGATTAGTTGGTACAGTGACTTAATCTTTTCCTAGTATTTGGACATATGCTATACAGATAGTCGATTGTCTTATTGAATTAATGGTCCATAATATTTCGTGATATTTTAGCCTCTCATTGAATTGGTGCCAAATCTTTGGAGATTTGGAATGAATCATTCTCACATCCCTTTGAACTTTTTCTCACTATATATATCCCCTTCATTCATGTGGAGGAACTCATTCACATAAATAAAAATGTTGATTCCAATATGTTGCTTTTATCTGCATTTGCACCTGCACTTTCCCTGGCTGCGTCTGTAACATAAAAACATGTCAATTAATTTATAATATATATAGTATGAGGAAGGACCAAGGGCTAGGTGCAGATGCATATGCAGATGAATGCCATGTTGGTTATTATGATCAACTTCATTGAAGCTGTTTGTACGAATGTAATGTAGCCAATGTTGTAGGCTGCGCCCGCGCCGATCAAAGGGTAAGATCACTGACTTAGCTCTTAAATTCTTTGCTAATATATATAACTTTTTTATCTCTCTCTCTCTTTTTTAACATCAATGGACTTGGATTCTCTATAACAGTTGCATGGTACGTGCAACAATGGTGGAGAGAGTTAGATCTAAGTTGAGAAAATCACTCTCTCAAGATCTAAAGATTCAGTTTTTTTTAGTTTGTTTGTTTCTCAGCCTATAGTTTGTGTATGTATAATGTATAAGCAATTGTGCATGATCAAGTTCAATTTCATCTTCTGTTGAGATTTTTCCATTTACGTACGGATTAGACACCTTCTGAAGAATGGAAAAATGTATTAAATAAATAAGGAAAATGTTAAAGAGTGCCCTTAGGGCATTGAATAAGATAATAAAAATAGAAATTTTGTGTTGGAAAGTGATAAAAAGTGGTCAAATCAACTTGTAAAAAGTTTACAAATCGTTGTTTCTAATGTAAAGCTAATAATTTTGGTTCCCTTAGCTAGTGTCCTAAGTGCATTTGTTAACAAGACCCGATAAATGATAATGGACAAAAAAAAATCTACAAACACACTGAACCACTCGCTTTTCAAACCAGACACACATCTCTCCATCTTTGTTTAATCTTCATCTTCCTAAACAATCATCTTCTTGAATCGAGTGTTCAAGGACAGTTCTAGCTTCCCCTTCATAACTTGTTCAACGAACCTAAATGTACATTGAATGCTACAACCAACTTTTTTTTTGTTGAAGAAAAACTACGACCAACTATTTTAATACAAGTTTTTTAGATAATACCCATAAAAATGAGAAGAGAGAGGGGTCTTGTACGTATAGCTTCCCCTTCTTAACAACCTCCCACTATTTTCATCTCAATATTGGGGTAGCTATTAGGTGGTGGTCCCTAACCGATAAAAAAAAATCCATTGATGATGTCCTAAAATTAGTGAACCACAGTTAACACATGATGATTTACTTTTTTTTTTTTAATAGTTTACTAGATAGATTCACACGAATATGAAATTTGAATCTCAATCTCTACAAATAATGTATATGTAGCTACTATCATGTGAGAGGTACATTTACCGGATAACTTTATGATTTAGCTTTAGTTTCAATTTAAAATAATAATAGTTATAATTAATAATAATAGCTTTAGTTTGATTGCTCCTGCTTTTATGTGAACGGTTTAATTGTAAGTTGTAACCTACTGATAAATTTCCTCAAAAAAGTAACCTATCGAAAGAGCAACATTCATTGTACCACTCTAAAAAAATGTGGTCACACAGATCATATATTTGGTTAACTGAAATTTTGTAGAATAGTACAAAGAGGTGTACACATTAAGAATGTCAACCTATCTTTATTCCTACCAAAAATATTGCCGCTTTATCTGAATGTTTTCCACGTTTTGTTTTGAATTTTGATCATATTTTTTTTAAAAAAATAAACATTTTTTAGAAGCTTCTAAAATTTTAGAAATTAACAAGCTCGAAGCAATGAAAAATAATATTTAACAATAATTTAGATGTTTAATGTAGTTTAATATTTTGTTAGTTATATTAATTAAATAATTAGTGAATATAATAAGGTGTTGTAATTCATTAATCACTAACTCAATATAGTTAACCATCATTTTAAATGTTATTAATCATAATTTTCAAGTGTATACTTGAACGCAAGTTATGGAGACAAAATTGATTTTGTTTTCGAAGAGACTAAAATGAAATATATTACTTAATCAAAAGGTTCTTCCTAGCACAAGATATACGAGGAAAGAACAAGAGTCAGAAACATATTTACGGATAGAGGGAAACCAAAAAACAACACTAAAAAGAAAGAAATAACATTAGCCTATGCCTAACATAGTAAATGAAATAAGCCACCAACCATGATAGTTAAAAGAGAGATTAGGAATTTTCGCCTTCAAACCACGAATAAGAAAGTGACTTAATCTTATCCAACGATCTGATATGTCGAGCATTCTTTGTCATTGAATAGCCTATTATTGATTATATAGACGTAGAATATATTGTGACTTGTCGACAAGTCTTAGCTCAACAGATAAAAATGCTAAAATAAATTATATAAAATATCTAAATTGTTATTAGGTTAGATGTTGAATTTGCATCCCAAACTAACATACTACTTTCTTTGTCTCATAATAATTGACATATTTGCGATAACTATTTTTTTTTCTTCTAAAAATACATCCTAATGTTCAAGATGATATTAGTTATGTTTTTACAAGTGTATCCTCTAACTCTAACTAATAAATCAATGGTTGATACTTTTATACATTATCTTATCTTGATTTTATTTATTGTTACGTTTTTTTATCCTTTATGAAATGATAAAACATGTAGTTTATTATGGAACTGTTTTTTTTTTTTTTTTTGAGGAAATGGAACTGGTTTAGCATCTGGCAAGATATTAATTAAAAAAATCTTATAAATTGGAATCTTTTATTTTAAATGACAATTATAAAATCGTGATCTAGTAACGACTATCTAGGGCTAATCAAAGAAATATGCAGCTCGCCACCATTCAAATAAAGAAAAAGAAATGCGTGCAACTCAATTTAGAATCAGATGGGAAAAAAGTGTTTCATACTAGAAACAAGCTAATGAGTAGTCAATTATATTCTGTTGCTAAGGTGCATAATATTCGTCGTATATCATTTGTCTTCTAGTACAGCTATTCTTTCAAAATCGTACACCGTCCAACCAATCCCCATTGTTCTTTGTATTCTATTCTATTCTAGTTAAGTGTGGATTTGATTCTTAGCTCAAGAATAGAATACCAACAATTTTACACTAGGTTAATGTAAATATAAATGGATTTATGCAGCAAGATTTTCTCTCCTACACTATGCGAGTTTTTTTGTTTGTTTTTCATAAGCACTATGAGAGTCTTGCTAATACGACTCACGACCTTGCAGTCCAATTCTTCTTTTATCAATGGAGAATGAAGACGATCATAGCGAGGGATTAAATTATAAAGGAAGATATTATACAAGATGAAGTGGGAGATCAAAACCATAATCGATTGAAAATCTTCCTTCATAATTAATCTCTCGCCATAATAAATACAAATGATTCAATTAGCAATTTGGGTCAACGCAAGGAATGACAGATTAATTAAATGATACAAATCATTCGATGCTTAAAAAAACTTCTACAATTTAAATCAAATCTAAAAATAAATACATATTATCTAAAAAAATTGAAAGGATCAAGAGGTCTCTCAATTTAAATGAATGAAGGAATTCTCTCAAATTAGAGTTAGACCTCATTTTTTAAAATTAATAAAAACTATAATTGTAATTAAAAAATAGATTAATGGTAAGAATTGTGCTTTACAATTTATATATATAAAAACGGCATATCAACTGGTTGAGTTCGTGGATTTAAAATATCGAGGCAGCTATGCAAACTAAACAACATTGAATTTGAATAGGTTGGTTTGGATAGGAAAAATTGTTCTTCTCCTTTTTGTTTTTTTTATTCTCTTAATTCAACGTGAGTTAACTTACATGAACATTTTTTAAATTGGTTCAATCACTTTTTAAGCAGGTTCAACCGATCTTATAAGTGACAGTGTGAGTTAATTTCGACTGAAAAATGCCGAGCATGAGTTAACTCATGCTGAATTAAGGGAATGAGCAATTTTGAAAGGGAGAAAAACAATTTTCTTGGATTGGACCTAAATTTAATTTCGTTGGTTTAAAATACGAGTTGAGTTGGTTTAGGTGATCAAGTTCGTTGGTTGACTAGTATCCGTGAACACCTCTACATATGAGCTTTTAAGCCATGTGTTATCCATTATAATCTTGAAAGGGATTGCATTTAAGTGACGCTGAATTTTAGTGGCTTTGATGATTTTAGTGTATTTAGGGGATGAATATTTAAATTAAATTATTTAGATGAAAGAGAATATTGGATTAAGAGAGATAGAAATAAAGACATAGATACTTGTGAACTTAACTGACTTGATAGGGACATTGCATAATATATGCAGACGAACATCTCACTTATTCACCTTAAAAAGATGAATTTCTAACCACTAAAATACACAAAAAATAAAATAAATAAAATCAAAGGCACCAAAGTCACTCAAGTAAAATCCTTCATAAAGATGGTCTTACCAAACAAAACCATATAGTGTCATTTTCTCTTAAATTTATGAATAATAAGTACTCATTGTATTATATGAAATATGCCACTTTACTCAATACAATTTACTATATAGACAAAAATGACAAAATTTATACTAATTTTATTTGTAAAATGTTAGAGACTAAATCAGAGAGGTATTATAATTTAGAAACATAATTGACGATTTCCCACTCATAAATATGATATTGTAAAATTAAATTTGATTTAAAAAATGCATTAAAAGTAAAATATTCATGGTTGGTTGGGTAAAAATATTTACTCAAAAAACCTTAAGGCAACTGCTTAATGATTATAGAAGAGATACAATCATGAATGCAATCAAAAGTACTGCAAGTAACCTAAGAGATAAATGCTCTATCTTTTGCATGATCATTGTCATTTGATAATCGTCTAGTAAAACTACTTGATAATTTTTGTACAATTGCAACAAAGATTGCACAAGAAATCCATGTGAATTTGATATGAGCAATAAATTTAAGGGAAAATATTACCTTTAAAAGTTGTTTATATTCGATGTCATTTTATATTCATGGCTTCTAAATCATGAGATTGTTCAATAACCACGACAAGATCAAATTTTAAAGTGGTCCATAATTTTCTTCACCACACGAGTTTCATTCAAATTTTCAGCAATCTCTTCAATTGATTAATAGTTGTTTTCTTCCACACAGTGGTCCAAACTTCTGCTTTTTATTATACCTATTTGCGTTCTATCACAGAACTTATTAAAATGGGCATTTTAGAAATAGAAAAGAAATGTGATCTTATATTTCGGATCGTGCTTTGTCAATAAGCTCTCTTCTCAGAATCTTTCCTGATGCTGTTTTTGGAACAGTGTTGATAAATGTCACCCTTTGCAGTCTTTTGAAAGGTGATCGCACAACATAGGCAACCGGAATCTCACCAGCTTCGGCATCAGTAGCTTAACTAAGAATTCCAATTCCTGAAAACATGAGATGTGAAAAATGGAATAACATAAGGGAGACTTACGGAATGACAACAGCATCAAGTATTTCAGGATGAGAAACAAGAAGACCTTCAAGTTCTGCTGGTGCAACCTAAGAAGGATAAAGAAAATGGAAAACAATTCAGTCTGATTACAGCCCTTGATCATAAATATTCTTTATCAAGTAAGACCACAAGGGTTATAAACATATTATGCTGGTCTTAAGTTACAATACTCAACTTTCAGATACAATTAGTTTGGTATTTAACATATGTAAATGCACCTCTATCCCAGGATATCAGTTGAAATTGGCATATGTATGAGTTACCTTCGCTCAATTAAAATCCCTTACAATTAAACTCGCACACTCTTTAATTAAAATCGGTTTAACTAAACACGACGTCGTTCTCTTCCTCGCTCCTAATAGTTATCTCTACAAGAGAAAGGTTTGGATTTTTTGGTAAGATAAGGGGAGGTCTTAAGGATCTATATATTCCATCTGAACAGTAACCTGATCTCTGCATTGGAAAAGCACTTTTTCGAAAATCACTTTTTGGTTTTGAGTTTTGTTTTTCGTTTTGAAGAAACACATATTTTCTAGTGCTTTGGTATATATATATATATATATATATATATATATATATATATATATATATATATATATACTACTATATGAGATTAATGTGACAAGCCGAAAACGAGGGAAACAAGTGGAAGGATTTTTTTGTCTCAAAGTAAAATATTGAAGTTTTCTTTTTCATTTTTTCCCGATTTAACTTTAAATTTCTTCCTTTTTTTAACTCTATATGGATTTTTGTTTTATGAAAATGAATAAATATCGACAATTGACTTTTACATTTTACAGATTCAAAGTATTGACATTAGGGGTGTAACAGTTCAGTTTAGATTGGTTTTCAGTCAAAAAGTGTTTGAACCGATGAGACATTCATCGATTTGGATTGGTTCGGTTTTCACTATTATTTAAAAAAGAAACCAAACCGAACTAATCGGTTTGGTTCGGTTTGGATTGGTTCTGTTGATCGGTTTATTTGAAAATAGAATTAAAAAAAAAAATCATATTTTCACAAAATATTTCATTGAACTTTGTATAATTGTATTTCATATTTTGTTTTTTCATGTTCTCTATTTTTCAAACAACTTTTTATAACTAACATCACTCGCGATATATTTTTACTAGTATATATATTTTATAGTTTTACACCAGTGCAAATTTGACTAGTATATAATTTGACAGTGCCAATTTGACTAGTATATATATTTTATTTTTTACTGGTATATAATTTGACATCAGTGCACATTTGACTTGTATATATATTTTATAGTTTTATTTCAATTTTTATCAATACACATCAGTGATATCACAAGCGATCAAAATTTTACACAAATCACAAAGGCTTTCCTTTTTTGAATGGCTTTTTCTAATTTTCACTAAACTTGACATATAACGTAACGTGTATAAATCAATGGCATATAAAATGAACATGAAAAGCAATGAAATATAATGAGTATAAATCAATGGCATAAACATGATAAAACTAACCAAGAGATGAACGATCTCAGCGGTGACCGGTGGCAATGAACAATGGGTTTGGTGTGGTTGACGGCTATAGTTTCTTTTTTAGTAGAAATGAAAGTGTCAGACTAATGAGATGAAGATGAGAGAAAATGAATGGATTAAAAAGTATTTTATGTTTAATTTTGGGTCTAACCATAAGTTTGTGTGAGGTAGGATAATGTTAGTAAAATAAGGAGTGTGGTTATCATCGGATTGGTTCATCGGTTTCACGGATCTCGAAATGAAAAACCATGAACCAAACCAAACTAGATCGGTTTCGATTGGTTCGGATCAGTTTCAAACCGAACCAAACAAGGTCGGATATTTTATCGGTTTGGTTTGGTTTAAACTTTCGGTTTCGTTGGTTTTGTCCGAACCATTTACTCCAATAATTGACATGTTGAATTATGTTGATAGGTGACCTATATTATTATTATTTTTTGACAACAGGTGGCCGGCCTATATCAAATCTTAACTATTTACCGTTTTGACAAAATCTTAAGTATTTACTTTAATATCAATTTTATGCAATTTTATATACTATTAGTAAATAATTAACTAATATACTCCTTCAAATTTTTTTTTAACTAATATACAAAATTGATATTTGACTCAAAAAAAAACATTTCAAATGATTTGAGCATATCAACAAAAATATTTGAAATATTAAAAACATAAACTAAACACAAAAAAATTAACATTTATTTGTATATATTGTAGATAGCTCAATTTAGGAAAAAAAATGTAATATCATTTTATGTCCAGAAATTTATTGTCAACAATGTTTTTTTCTTATAATATATATTAAAAATTGTGCCCATAGAAAAAAACATTTTTCTTATAAGTATTACTATTATTTTATGATTACATTTCATCTATATGTATTTCTAAAATAACGGTAAATATATCATAAAGCAGTTTAGATCGTAAAAAACTGCCGGGAAATCTTTGAGTTTGAGTGAAGATGGAGGTTTGAGTTGTAGGTATAAGGGCAATACCATTTTTGTGATGTATTTTCTCCGTTTTAAAATAAGTGTCGTTTTAGTCAAAAAAAATTAAAATGAATGTTATTTTCAGTTTCCAATGCAATAATAACTTTTTCTTTTCAATTGTACCTTTCAATTAATACTATATACACTACTTCCAAAGTATTATTTTTTCTTTAATGAAAAACAAACTAATAGTTGATTATGATAATTTGATAAAAAAACATATATCTTTCTTTTAATTAATACATTGTGTAAAAAAAATTAAACGACATTCATTTTAAAAAGGAGAAAATAGATAATTAAGGTAGACATATAATGATGACAAGGATTTTGATGCAAAATAAGTTGCGGTTGGGTATAGAATGAATCTTTTTTTAGAAAGGGTGTAGAATGTATATGTGATGTTCACAGTTAATTAATTTTTTTTTTTTGTTGATCGGAATCGAACTATGGATCTATATACATTATGTATTGTCCTTATCGACTGAATTAAGCTCACGAGAACAATTAATTGATTTATTAGAAGGGGTGTGATGTTCACAAATTGGTGGCATTATCTTTATTGTTGGTCCTGTTGTAATTATGTTTAGCTCTGGTTTTTAATATAATTCTTCTTTATTGCTGGTCCTGTTGTAATTATGTTTGGGGTTAGTTTTTAGTATAATTCTTCTTTATTGTTGGTCATATTGTAATTATGTTTGGGCTGGTTTTTAGTGTATATTTTTTTTGGATACCTGGTTTTGGAAATTTTACCTTATATCCCAACATACATACCTGAAAATTGGTGTTATGACATTCAATACTTCCTAATAACACATGGAAATTTCTTAAATGCTGTAACACCCCGTATCTCAAAACATCGTAATAATAAGAAACATAATCAGAGTTATTCCACAAGCGGGCATGTCACACTGCTTTTCAAAATTTATTAAATAGAATATAAAACTATTTAAATACCAACAAAATCATTCTTATAAAATTCTGCAGCGGAAATATTATTTTAAAACCATCATCATTCAACTACAACAAAACCTTGGCACAAAGGCCTCAACAATTAAAATATTATTCAACAATTAATAATCCAACAACTAGGTTCAACATTTGATACATAAGGAATGAAAGAAATAAAACAACGAATTTCCCATCCCGTTACGTATCAGAGCCCTAAGACACATGAGCCAACATCCTACTAGCCTTCATTACCTGCAAGTTACCCATACGAAGGGCAACATTTTCAAGTAGAAGGGGTGAGTTTCACAATCAAAAATAATATATATAAATAATTCATCAACTTGAATTAAAAACAACAACAAGTATCATCAAGTCCATACATATATGGCATCAACATCTATCAACAATAACTACATCATTTATATTAGAATTATAACAACAACACCAGTGGCGACAGCTCACCAACAACAACCTCGACATCAACGACTACCCAACGACAACTCACTCTGACAACAACAATGCAACGACATCAACAACAAATACAATATGCATGTGGTACCATTTTACGCGCGTTGAATGACAAGCATTCCAGGGCATGAGCCCTCAACGGTTGGATGGTTAAAGCATCCCAGGGCATGAGCCCTCAACAGGTGAATGACTAGCATTCCAGGGCATGAGCCCTCAACGGTTGAATGATTAACATTCTAGGGCATGAGCCCCCAACGATGCATGAGTATGAAAGACTCAGTAGTGTATATCAGCATACAACTCAACGACAACAGCAACGACAACAACAATTGTGCCTAAATTATTTATGACACACTCCACAACTTAGACAATCAACGACTTAGCAACTTGGATGACAGTAACAACAACGTTAACAACAAAGACAACCTTAGCAACTTATACATTAATCAATTACATTCATATCAAATTCCAAAACATTCTTCAAAAGCAGATCAAGTTTGATCAATAAGACATAAGTCAAATACTCATAAAACACCTCAACTAAATCCATAATACTTAAGTTTGAAGTTGGGAAACCAACCATAAGTTTTTGGACTAACTTGGGACTAGTTATGTTAAGTTTTCTTAAAGTTTTCTAGAGACCCACTTGGACTATTTTCATCATAACTCAAAATCTAAAAATCATTTTCAAGTCCAACCAAGGCCATTAGAAAGCTAACTCAATTATCTACAACTTTCATGTTTACGTCAAAACCCAATTCAAAACAGAAATGGGTGAAAAAGTATGAAAAACGTGAAAACAGAAGTCCTTCCAGCACGCACGAAAACAGAAAGTTGGCACGGCCCGTGCTAAATCACGCACGGCCGTGCTCAGCTGGGAGCACAGGTTTTACGTTTTTCTTTTCCGGTTTCACCATTTCGCGCGTAAAAATCAAACCGTTAAGCGGATTTCAGTGCCGTTTTCGCCTACACGCTCCTGACACTTACCTCTATCATAATCTACAGAAAATCCCAAAATCGATTTCCCAAACCTCACATAAACACTTGTTTGTAAAACATTCAAACACCGACTTTCCAAGTGAAAATCTCATTCTTCATCAACCTAACCCAAAAATTGATCAGGAATCACTGCATATATGTACTCTATGACTTAAACATCACTTTTCTACACCAATTACATGAAATTCATACAGTTTCTACCATTTTTATTAAACTTAACCTAATTCCCAAAATCCCAAGAACACCATTTTCAATTCAATTTCAGAAATCATATACATATTATTAATTGAAAGTTAGCCTCACCCTTACCTGATTAGATGAACAACAACAAGCTACAACAATTCAATCCTCTTGGCTAATTCCCCCTTTGTTCTTGGTTCTCCCTTTTTCTCCCAAAACTGGTTCTCTTTTCTTTTTATGTGAAACTGTTTTTCTTACCGACCTTCTATTTCCTTAACTCCTTCTATTTTCATTAACTCCCTCTAAATATTTCACTTAATTCCCATAACTACTAATAACTTACAATAACTCCCCACATTTTCAAATAACTATTATTTTCTCCTATTTCACTTAAATAATAAAAATAATCACTAATTATCATATAATAGTAACAATAATCATTTAATCAAATATCACACACCACATATCCACATAAATCATCTAAAAATCAAATAAAATATTCAAAAGCAACCAAAAATAATAAAATAAAAACTAGAGTGTTACAAATGCCCCCAGCGTTAGTTAACTACCGTTGTGCAATCCGGCATCAGTTAATTGCCGTCTGCTGCTGCGTGAGTTACATATTCAAGTCAGAACCCAGCTTTTAGACACTCCCTCTTTCATCACACTCTCTCTTTCTCTCTCTCTCTCTCAAAATTTCAATTTTCTTTCACTCTCTCTTAAAAAACTCCACCAAATCATCCAAAAAATTTCCACTAAATCACAATAAGTAATCACTTAGGCTATTGTCATAATTTTTAGTTAGTATATATGTATATAATTTTAGTTGTAGTTTAATTTTTAGTTTTTTATTTATTTTTTTTAATAGAATTATGTTGTAGATCTGAAATGATATTAACAAATATTATGAATACTTGTTATAATGGAGTTAAATTGCTTAAATTTATAAAAAAAATTGAATTTTATAAAAAAAATTAGGGTTATTTTTATGATTTTTAGGGTTTATGTATAATTTACACTCCCAGTGTTTGATGAAATGTTTGAATGAGTTTTTTATTGATTGTTTTAAATTTTTTATTGTGTAGATTTGAAACAATGGCCGATATGTTCAACGTTCATGCACAATTCAACGGCGGAGAACCTCAGAGGTCGAAGGTTCGGTGCCTTGGTATAACGTTAAGAGGTCTCAAGGATGAACTGAATGAATTCAACCAAGGAGTCAACCCGGAGACATAAGGAGGATGGAATACGTTCGGTATAAACGTCCAACACTCGACGAGGGGAGAATATCATTCAGTTTGGTGGAATTAACGAACGACGAAAACATGAGGAGCATGTTTTGGGAGCACAAAATTTTCTAATGGATCGATATGCGGGTAACGTTGTTGAGATCAACTAAAGATATTATCAACAATCTGATTCCGCCAGAAGATCGTGATTAGGTAGGAATCGTGATTAGGTAGGGAATGCACCTTCCAACTATAGCAATTGTCTTACCCTGAAATGGAAATTCAAACTTGTTAAACGTCAGTTCCCAAGCTTTCACCCGGCAGTTCTATTGTTTCATTCAAAAGATTAAATTTGTGTTAGGCTGGTTTAAATGGAGGTATTGAAGTGTCAAGGAATGCACCTCATTCTTTTGACACTTGAATACCACCATTTGAATGTTTGAGTGCTGGTGTTTAGCAAGTTTGAATTGACCATTTTAGAAGTAAGAAAATTGTTGTAATTTGAAGGTGCAATCCGAATGTAATGTAATGTAATGATATGACATATTTAGGAACATGTATTATTGAGAATAAGCTATATAAGTTATGATATCGAATTCCTTCATATAAGATGAGTGTCACGGAATGCACCTCATTCTTTATGTGATGACTCGTCTTATATGAGGGAATTTGATGTGATAACATATATAGTTGATTATGCATAATACATGTTGTTTTGAATGGAACAATAATTTATTTATTCATTTTTTGAATTTATTTATTCATTAAGCAATTTTTATTCGAATTCACGTTAGATTTAATTAGTCTTTATCCGAATGGAATACGCAATTTTTAATCGAAATGATTCAATACGCGACTTTATTCAAAATTATTCAATATGCAACTTTATTCAAAGTATCATAATATCAAGCAAAATGTAGCAAAATGCGCGCGACATATAAAAAAAACATAAAAAAATCCAAAACAATTAGGCATTACAAGTCATTACATTCAAGCATCTTTCTCGTCACACAAGTCAATTGGGTTATCCTCACCAGTCCCTGGGGCACCTGCTTTTGGTTGAGGACCAAAATAGCATGTCCTCCCGCTCCTCCTCAACCTCGAGTGATTGTACACTGGCACCTTCGAATCCTTCTTTTTTACGGAACCATCACATTCGATTCTATGCCACGTCACAAACGATTTTGCTTTCTTCTTGTCATCACCCTCCTTTTTGTTCAACTGAACCTGATTCTGATTCTAAGACATATCTACATAGAGAAATTGGTGATCAAAACCTAAACCTAAAAATAAAATCAATAACACTTCTATAACAATTCTAACAATTCATAACAACTTAAACCTAAACCTAAACAATTCTAAGAGCAATTCTAACAAGAAGAATGCTAGCAACACACCTTCTAACACAAACTTTCTAAAACACTCTTTTTTATTGGTTAAAATCCACATGGGTCCCACCAAATCATGTGGGTCCCATTTATATTTGGTGGGTCTCATGTGAATTTTAACCAATCAAAGAGAGTGTGTTGGAAAGTGTGTGTTAGAAGGTGTGTTGCTAGCATTTCTCTTCTAACAATTCTAACCTAAACCTAAACCTAAACCTAAACCTAAACTATCATAAAATCATTAAATCAATACCCAAACCTAACAATTATACAAAATATTATATTCAACTCTAATCTAGCATCTAATCATAAAATCAACAAAACCAAATTAGGTGACAATTTAACAAAAAAAAACTAATAAATCAATCACAAAATAGCAATGCAATAGGATGGTAACAACTTACTTGATTTTGTGAGTGTAATTGACGTTGAATCCGCAACAATTGGGAAATTTGGCACCTCTTGAACTTCAATCCGCAACAATGGAGTTTTGGAAACTCCTATGTCTGTACCGTTTTTATAACAGATGAGCAGCAGTTAACTACCGCTGGCATCAACAGCAGTTAACTGCTGCCGGATTGCTCAACGGTAGTTAACTACCGCCGAGGGCATTTAAGGACTTTCCATGTGTTATTAGGAAGTATTGAATGTCAGAAAAACAATTTTCTACATAACTTCATCCCTCCAAATTATAAAAAATCCCAATTTTACCCTTTTTTCTATTTAAGATTTTATACATTGATTTTCCACCCTCACTTGAGTTCACCCCCTACATTCTATCTATGTATTTTCGGAATACTCATATTTATGTTTTTGGAAAGACTCGTAAAACTGTTTGGACTTTTTTTTAACAAATTATTGCAAATCTATTGAATGGATGACTCATGAAACTACTTTATTAAGTTGTTACTAATTGTTAGGATCCATTATATTTATGCTATTTGTTAGGAACTCTCTGATATGTTCTATTTGTTACCAGTTTTTAGGAATTTAGTTTTCAAATAGTAGTGTCTCTATGCATTGTTTTAGGCTTTTCTCTGTGTATAAATTCAGATGGTTATCATTCAATAAATAACATACCTTTTATGTTGTTCACAAAACATATTCTCTTCACGTTAAACCTTGCTATAACCAACAAAATCTCATGAAAAAAAAAACAAAAAAAATTCCCAATTCTATAGGCAATGGTTTTTATTTTTGAACTTGTTGTTTTCCCCTTTCATTAAGGACACTAGAAGAGGTTAAAGTTGAAATCTATGCATTATAGAGTTAAACAAATGTATACGGTTTAGAGAATTGAGATCTATTTATTAATTTTTTTAGTTAATATTTTGTATGTTGCATAATAATTATGGATAGAAATTTTATACAGGTTGTGGCCAAGAAAACAAACTGCGTGAATCTATTTTTCAATTAACATGGTTGTTTAAGAAAGGTTGGATATATCCAGTGAGTATAAACCTTCCCAGCAACCTTTCTCATGAATCAGAAATCTCCAAACAACAAATCAAAACTGAACAAGTGAAATAAAAAGGTTATGGTAACCAAAACATGCTCGACGTCATATTTAGATTTTTTTTGATTGCATGTTAATATCAAGGGCGTAAGGTGTATTGGATGATGATGATGATCATGCTTCATTGTAATATACTATAGTGGTACAACGTTCTTTCAGTTGATAAAGTATGTGGTACAACATAACTCGTACCATTGTTCTATTTGCATTTTAATAAAACATATTGTTAAATATGTTTCTAAATCCCTTAAAAAAATGTTTCTAAATCTTACAAAATTCACGTATTTCAGATCAGTTGATTCTTCAGATCTTTTAACGTGATATCATATTGTTAGTGATTGAGCCGTTTGTTGATTTCATTTAGTTGATTCTTCAGATCTTTTAACGTGATATCGTCCCGAACCAGTGAACAAATTGGGCTTTCCACCGTTGAAGCATACTTCAGTGCTGAACATTCTGTTCGAATATATTGGATAATTGTCCATTTCTTTAGATCTACACTATAAAAAATTAATAACAATTAATGAAAAACTCATTCAAACATTTTATCAAACACTTAGATTGCAAATTATGAAGCCTTTAGCTGTCAATTGTTTTGATGATGTTGTCCTAGGTCTTGATAAAATAGGATTGATAGTTCGATATGTTGATTCTTCCATAGATTTGTCTTAGAATTTGTTAAAGCACCCAAGCAATCTATGCATATTTGCACTAAATGATTCATTGTGTTCCGGCTTGCTTATGTCCCAAGAAAATCGCATTTCATCTGTCAAAACTGTGTTTTTCTACTGGTTCGCAAGATATTAATTAAAGGTTTAATTACACTTTTGGCCCCCTAAGTTTTCCAAAGTTGTGATTTTGGCCCCCTAAAAAAAACAACTATTTTCCCCCTAAGTTTACTTTCAGTTGCAATTTTGGCCCCTATCCCAATTTTGACTCAGTCAACACTGACGTGGACACTTTTTTTGTATTTTTTAATTGAAAAAATAAATAGTTTTTTTTTTAATTTTTGTAATAAAAAACAAAAACATTTATTTTTTGTAATTAAAAAACAAAAAAAAATTTAAAATTATTTTTTTATTTTTGTAATTAAAAAAACAATTTTTTTTAAAAAAACTTTTTATTTTTGTAATTAAAAAAACAACTTTTTTTTAATTACAAAAATATTTTTTTTATTTTTTAAAATAAAAAAATACAGACGCCACCCACGTGTTCATTGACCGGGTCAAAATTGATGTGGGGGGCCAAAATTGCAACTGAAAGTAAACATAGGGGGCCTGGAAAGAGTTGTTTTTTTAGGGGACTAAAATCACAACTTTGGGAAACTTAGGGGGCAAAAAGTGTAATTAAGCCTTAATTAAAAAGTCTTGTAAATTGGAATCTTTTATTTTAAATGACAATTATAAAATCATGATCCAGTAGCAACTCCTGGTGCTAATACCCAAGAGCGTTTAAATGAGATGACACAAATCTCTTCTATTTTAACCAATGTTCTGGTTCAAATTCAGCTTTGGACATGCAACAACGTTAAACTTTTAGGGAGAGGTTGTCGTCCATTTGGGTCACACAATGCTTAAGGGATTAGTCTCCACCGTTACGCGGGGAGGATACCCGATTAAAAAAAAAAACTTTTGGTGTTAATCAAGAAATGTGCAACTCAATTTAGAATAAGATGGAAAAAAAAGAAGGTATTTCACACTAGAAACAAGCTAATGAGGAGTCAATTCTATTTTTTTTTTTTTTTGAAGGATCTATTCTATTGCTAAGGGGTCTAATATTCGTCGTATATCATTTTTCTTCTAGTACACTTCATCTTGTGTAATATATTCCTTTATCATTAATCCCTCGTCATGGTCGTCTTCGTTCTCCCGTTGATAAAAGAAGAATTGGACTATACAAGCGTGTGAGTCGTGTTAAGAAGACTCTCAAAATGCTTATAAAAAAAAAAAAAAAACTGGCATGGTGTAGGAGAGAAAAGCTTGTGTTACATTATCCATTTATATTTACATTAACCTAGTGTAAAATTGTTGGTATTCTATTCTTGAGCTAAGAATCAAATCTACACTTAACTAGACTAGAATAGAATAAAAAGAACAGCGGGGATTAGTTGGACGGTGTATGATTTTGAAAGAAATCTTCCTTCATAATGATTCCCTCACCATAACAAATACAAATCATTCAATCGAGCCATTTGGGTTAATGCATGGAATGAAAGATTAATTGGAAGAAAAAAAAATCATTCGATGCTTATAATTTCCTCCACAATTTGAATTAAATCTAAAAATAAATACATATATTATCTATAGAAAATATGAAAAGATCAAGAGGTCTCTCAATTTAAATGAATGAAGGAATTCTCTCAAATTCGATTTAGATTTCGTTTTTTTTATAATTAATAAAAACTATAATTCTAATTAAAAAATAGATTTATGGTAAGGATTGTGCTTTACAATATATATATATATATATATATATATATATATATATATATATATATATATATATATATATATATGAGACAAGATCCGTTGACACCAGGTGTCAACGAATTCGTTGACACCAAATCTCAACCGTCCAGATCTATTTAATCTAAAGGCTTCAATTTACTCACTTAACACTCTCACGTGACACGATCTCCTTCTTTTTACGCTTTCCTTCTCCTCCTTTACTTCTGAAAATCCACCACTGTTATTACACTTTCTTTCCCTCTTTCCCTTCTTTTCTGGAAATCCACCACCGTCAAAATTGAAATCCACCCATCGACCATAACTGCCACAGTCATTGAGACATTTTACATCGTTTTGAAAGAGCGTCTTGCATCACCGTCGTCGTCTCTCAACCACCGACATCGCACCACCATCGTCATCGATCATAACGGTGCCGTCGTCGTCGTCTCTCAACCACCGACATTGAAGGTGGGAAAAACACAAGAAGGGGGGGGGGGGGGGGGGGGGTTGAATTGTGTTTTCAAAAACGTTTCTTTCTTGCGAAAATCAGTACTGTTCTCAGGATCAGAGTCTGAACAGAGATCAGAGTCTGAGTGTGCAGCGGATAAGAGTAAGAGAGCAAGAGAAAGAAGAAGAACACAAACAATTTTATACAGGTTCCTTCCACAATCCGGAAGTAGTCCTGTCCCCCTTGCACTTCCAAGGAGAGTTCCACTAAAATGTAATATCAAATTACAAGTTGCTCAAACACACAAGTAAGAGACTTCCTTTGCTCAATCACACAAGAAAGAGACTTCAATGCTCAAGGACAACTCCAAGAGACTTCTAAACAATTACAGAGAATTGAAAAGAGTTTTGAATACTTGATATACAATCAGAGGTATTCACAAAACAAAACAGAACAGACTCTGTTTTTCTTAGACACTTAGAAATTCTAAAATGTGAACTTTTGTAAGAATTATCTAAGTTGTTGATGAGCAATGTTTGCGACTTTGGATATGAGAGAATAGCCTTGTTCGCGTGTATGTATATGTGTTGTAAGTTCTTCAAATCTTCATCCCTATTTATAGAGAATTTGAGAGACGTTGGGAACTGCCAGCTCATCACTTTTTCTTGACCGAAACTGATTTGACACCATTGATCCTTTGCCTGATTTGAGGATTGTACTATGAAATCAAATTCAAATCCATTCCAGCAAATAAGGAAAAGTCTCTGCATTAGTTGCTGTTATTCTTGTCGTGTATAGAAGACACTGTGCAGAGTTGGTGGTTGCAGGGACAAGCGCAGACATAGTGGTTGTACTTTTCGTACATTGTACTTTGTCAACGATCCTTGGCCTCTGAAGAATATTTGCTTCTGATAAATCTGCTTCTGGAAAACTGGCTTCTGATGACGTCATCTTCAGGAGCTCTTTCTTCAGACGCACTCTGCATCTGATTTTCCAGTAGCGCTTTTATTCAGATGCTTCTTCAGACTTCAGTCTTAATTTCCTTTGCTCTTTAATTCATTCAGTCAGAACCTCTTGTAAATAAATCTTTGTTAATGGTCCTGTACACTTGAATAAACTTTTAGCAATATCCAATTGATAATTTTTAATACCTTGTTATCATCAAAACTTAAGTGGTATACTTGTGAAACACCCTTTGTTCCAACAGACATCGCACCACCACTTTCATATTTTGATAGAGAGATGTTCTGATCTCGGACAACTCAATTTCAATCCGTTGTTAATTACACTTTTCGTTGTTCGTATAGTATTTTAATCATGGATTGTAAACATGGAAATTCACAGTCATTGGATTTATTGTTATGGCATAAAATTGACGTATCTAATGTCTTGAAGGATGAAAAAATGTTTGTTGGTTTTCTTCATGTGAAGGGGAACAATTGTTTTTGTATTCATGGAGGATTTTTGTGTTAAACCAAAGGAGAAGGCAAAGAAGAATGGTTGTGTTTTTAGAAGGATTTTTGGTTGCAGCTGTTCGGATTGGGTGTGGTGTACAAACAGCCCAACTGTTCGGCAGTTTTTAGCCTTCAGTTGGTGGTGTTTGTTTGCTGGTTTTCTGCTGCTGCAATTTTTGTTGGTGTTTTTCCTGCTAGCTTGTGCAGGATTAGGGAGTTTTTATTGTGCTTTTTAAGAGTTCTTGCTGCAATGATATTTGGTACTGGTTGTGGAGGATTGACAACATTTACTGTGCTTTATTTGTGGACAATATTTGCCAATAAACGTGGTGCAGTGGTTCCAGAAGGATGTTCTATGCAAACTTTAGATGTTGAGTATAGGAAAGTTAAAATTCTAGTAGATAATAAAACCATTGGAGATGGTAATAAGTAGATCTTCTTTAAAAAACTATCTGGTTTGAAACTTGTTTGTAAATTTAGTAAGTTTTGCTCAAAAGAAACATCTATTTATTTTTTCTTACAATGTCTATGTTACTCAATTGAGATTAAAATTAAATAAACTCTGCAGCAAATATTGATTATTTTCTTATGAATGATGCTCAAATTTAGAAAACTATTTTTTCTTGTTGTCATATTATGAGCTAATTGGTTGTATGTTATTGGCTCTGCCATTGAGAATATATACGTTGAAACATTGTTGGTACAAATTATAACAACTGCTATCATATTATATTAAAGACATTGATCGCCAAAATCAAATTTAGTATTACCGCCAAAATTCAGTACCAATATTGGTTGAATGAGCTGCTGATATGAAAATGTTGGCTGAATGGGCAGCTGTTGTACCAATATTTAAGCAACATAAACATTGTCTCTAAAGTAAAAGTAAACAAGGCAATACAATTGTTCAAAAGAAATAAAAATACAAAAAGCAATAAAATAGATGCTGAGTTTGATATCTTTCTTTTCTGCACACAAATATTAAGCACCAAAGTTGAATGAGGGTCCAATGTAATCAAGTATCCTCCTTCACTTATCTTTTGCAAAAATAAGTACCACATGAGAAAAATCTTCAAAGCATCATGATCTGCACTCAATCAACCATATGTACAACATTTCAGCAAAAATACACTTGTGATATAAACCATGAACATGAACATAATATCAAAATCATACCTTTTATTTAAGTATGTTTGTCAACAGATTCATCACTTATCTTTTTCCTTACAACTTTGCTTATTGTGACCGTGTAGACCACAAACTTGGCATGATCTTCTTTTAACTGTTGTTCGGTTTACCGATAACTCTAGACTGCTTTTGATCCTTCCACTTTGAGTCTCTTTGACTGAATCTTTTTTTCTTCCTTTAGTTTGTGATGGGAGTGGATCTCTGATAATTGGTTCTGAAGACTCACTTGGATGCTCATATATCATATTTTGACAACTTGCATCCGGAGGAATCATGTCGCTCTCATTGTCTAATTCAGCTTCCATTATCAAAGCCTTTTTGTATGTTTCCTCCAAATCAGATGATATCAACTTGTATATTTTCTCAGATTTTGCTGCAAGATCAGGTAACAAACTTGCTTGTTTGTGAACATGTAAACTTCGCAAAGTTGCTGAGTTTTCTTTAGAGGAAGACTCTGGTCCATCTTCAATAAACACAACACCTTTGTTAGCGTCCTTTGTCCAACGCTTTAAAATATACATGTCTGGAATTTCGACAATATTTTTTGTATGAAAAATCACCAAGATATGCCTACATAATAATCCCATAAATTGAAAAAGCTGGCAGTCACAAGTAGCAACCTTTGTCTCTAGATCCACACAAACTATGAATGTGTCTTTCGAGTCATAATCATTAGATACCTTATATCTATACTGAGACCCTTCTTTTTCAAGTTTTTCCTTCCTAAATTGAATAATCTTTATAAACTCATCATGAAACTTTCCAAAAATGTTTCTTGTATATGTTGATGCTGCATGCTCCTCAATTTTTGACTTAATAACTACGAGTCGCAATCGATGCCTTGATTCAAAATCCTCTCTTCTTTGTTTTTCATAGCGACTATCCATTGCCTTGTCAAATTTAACTACAAAATCTTGTAGTGTTGTTGAAGAATTAACAAAAGAATCAAAAAAGGCATTAATACTCTCACTCCTTTGTGTAGTGTTCATGCCGGCAAAAAAAGTGCTTCTGTTAAAAACTGGAATCCATGATTTTCTTATATCGTACAACCCTTGAAGCCATTCATTCTCCTTCAAATTATAATCAACCATTATACGTTCCCATTCTTCTTCAAAGTATTCTATAGATGGCGAATCACGAATACAAGATTTCAATTTACGCTTGAAAGTTGAATTTTTGTGGTATATGTGGGAAAGCTTCTCAGCAAATTTTTTTTTGATGTGCCATAAACATAACCGGTGACAAGTATGTGGGAAAACATTGGCTATGGCAGCTTTCATTGCCAAGTCTTGATCTGTTATTATTGACACTGGATATTTACCACCCATTGCATCTAGCCATGTTCTAAACAACCACTCAAACGACTTCTGAGTCTCATCTTGCAGCAAAGCACAACCAAATAAGATAGATTGAAAATGATGATTCAATCCGGTGAAGGGTGCAAATGGCATATCATACTTGTTGGTTTTATATGTTGTATCAAATGTAACAACATCACCAAAAAATTGATATGCCAATCTTGCTCTTCCATCCACCCAGAAAAAATTTATCATTCTATCTTCATCATCACATTGTATTGAATAAAAAAAATTGGGATTCTCAACTTGTTTTTTCTTGCAAAATTTAAAGACAGCTTGAGCATCTCCCACATCAATTAAGATGATTCCAGCAATCCCGACTAGAAAAAGCATTATCTTCACCCTGAAACATTGTAGCAACTTTCCCTGTAGGTACTCCTTCTTCATCAAACTTCTCAATGAGGCTCTTAGTTGCTACAGTCATTTTCTTATGAGACCGCAGATAAGCCACACTCTTAGGACTAACCATTCCATGATTGTGAACATTGTTTATGCTTTTTATAACCCATTTGCTTCTCTTCCCAGCTTTTGAAATAGTAAGCGATGCTTTACAATCAGTTCTTGAGGTTGAACGCTTTCTCTTCCCTTCTACTTTTTCACCCTTTACTATATGTGTGCCTTCATTAGCGCATACAAGCATGCAAAATTTTTGCTTAGTAGAACGAACACGAACTCCAAAACCTTCTTTCTTGGCAAACGATGTGTAGAATTCTTTTACATCCTTAATGGAGTCAAATTCCATATCAACAATAGGACAAATATTAGCTTCAGGTGACTTGGAATTTTCTGAATTTGGTTCTACATCATTAGACACATCATCAACTATCTCATGGTCTTCTAAACACTCAACAGTAGAATTTTCCACACACACATTATCCATGTACCTATAGGATAAAAAAAATAAAAGAAGCCATGAATAATGAGTATTCATGATCATGATCATGAGAGAAACATGGCATTAGCAACAAAAAAAAAACAGAAAATAATATGGTGTGGATATAATTGCCTCAATCAACAATGAAAATATTTAATTATGGGGGAAACATGGTATTAGTGACAATGTAAAGACAAATAAAAGAACATGGTGGTGCCAATTCCTATTGACACGTGAAAGGATGCTTTGTCATTGTCAATAAAATCTTAAGGGAGAAAGAATTGTGTTACAGAAAAACTCACGTGGTGACGAAGGTGCAGAACTTTCTCCTCGGCGGCAATGGTGACTTGCTATATTTTCTATCAAAACCTCAAGACAACGCGGAGAAAAGATAGTGAAAAAATGTCGCATGAAATTTTTAATACCTAAGTTTCCTTTTTAAAATTAAACATTATGAACCGCGGGATTATTAGATCTGGGCGGTTGAGATTTGGTGTCAACGAATTCGTTGCCACCTGGTGTCAACGGATCCTGTCTCATATATATATATATATATATATATATATATATATATATATATATATATATAGAAAAGGCATGTCAACGGGTTGAGTTCGTGGATTTAAAATATCAAACCCCCTATGTGAACTAAACAACATTGAATTTTAACAGGTTAGTTCATGTAGGACTTGGATTTAATTTGGTTGGCTTAAAATGCTGGTTGAGTTGGTTTGGGTGATCGGGTTCGCATGTTGACTAGTGTCTGTGAACACCCTCACATATGAGCTTTTAAGTTATATGTTATCCATTATAATCTCGAAAAGTATTGCACTCAAGTGACATTGAAGTTTATTGATTTTGATGATTTTAGTGTATTTAGGGGATGAGTAATTAAAATAATTTTTTTTAAAAAAATTTAAAATAAGTTATTTAGATGAAAAAGAATAATTGATTAAAAGAGACAGACACATGTCTTTGTGAGTTTAACTCAATTGACATAGATATTATTGTATAATAATCCCTTCGTCTCTAAATTACAGTTGTTTAAGGTTTGTGCACGATTATTAAGAAAATGATTAATTGTGTTGATTTTAATGGTAAAATTAATATCATTTACTAAAATACTCTTATTAATTGTAGTTAGTGGAGTGGTTAAGTTGAATGAAATTCAATAAATAAGAGTATAACAATGGAAAAAATAATAAATGTTGCATTGATATTTTAAAGTGACAATTATTCTGAGAAAAAGAAAAAATGCTAAAAAAAAAATTATTGTGAGACAAAGGGAATATATGCAAGCGAATACTCCACTTATTCGGCTTGAAAAGGCACCACCCAACCAAAATCACCCAAATGAAACCCTCCGAAAAGATGGTCTTACCGAACAAAACCATATAGGGTCCTTTCCTCTTAATTTTATCAATAATCAGTACTCATTATATGATATGAAATATGCCACTTTACTAAATACAATTTACTTTATAGACAAAATTTACACTAATTTTTATTTGTAATATGTTAGAGAGTAAATCAGAGAGGTATTATAATTTAGAGACATAATTGACGATTTCCCACTCATGAATATGATACTGTAAAATTAAATTTGATTTAAAAATGCATTAAAAGTAATATTCATGGTTGGTTGGGTACATTTTTTTACTCAAACAAGCTTAAGGTAATTGCTTAATGATTATCGAAGAGATACAATCAGGAATGCAATCAAAAGTACTGCAAGTAACCTACGAGATAAATGCTCTATCTCGTGCATGAGCATTATCATTTGATAATCATCTAGTAAAACAACTTGATAATTTTTGTACAATTGCAACAAAGATCTACATTGTTGCACAAGAAACCCATATTCAATGTAATTTATATTTGTCTTTCAGCTTATCATCAACCGTCAATTTGCACTCTATTTAAAAATAAAAGCTGTCTATGCTGCTGATGAGGGATCAACACCTACACACGTTTACGGACAGCCAGCCTACGAGTCACTGACCCTCTGCTCACCTCAATATACCACACACACTCAACCATAAACTCCAAAGCACCAGGTTCTGTTTCTTCCATAAACTCAAAAGCATCATGTATGGATACGTTTAAAATCATGTGAATGTGATATGAACAATAAATTTAAAGAAAAAAAGTACCTTGAAAAGTAGTTTATATTCGATGTCATTTACTCATTTTAATATGTCAAAATTAATTTTATACATCGAGTTACTTTGGGTTTAGAGAACGAGAACGAGAAGGAGACTATGTGATGTCATTTCTCATAAACTTGTAGATATTCTTGTTCTCGTTAATATTCATGGCCTCTAAATTATGAGATTGTTCAATAACCACGACAAGATCAAATTTTAAAGTGGTCCATAGTTTTCTTCACCACATGAATGTCATTCAAAGTTTCAGCAATCTATTCAATTGATTAATAGTTGTCTTCTTCCGCACAGTGGTCCAAACTTCTGCTTTTTATTATACCTGTACCATTTACAATTTGCGTTCTATCACATAACTTATTAAAATGGGCTTTTTAGTGAACCCTTAAACTGTTTCTTTTTTAGATAATAAAATGGTTTTAGAAATAGAAAAGATATGTGATCTTATATTTTGGATCGTGCTTTGTCAATAAGCTCTCTTCTCAGAATCTTTCCTGATGCTGTTTTTGGAACAGTGTTGATAAATGTCACCCTTCGCAGTCTTTTGAAAGGTGCTACCTGCAAACAAATACAAACATAAGTGACAGCCGAAAAAATGCAGAAACCAAGTTTAAATTAATGTTAAGCTAAAAAGGCTTATGTATGAATTTCATGCCAATTTTAAATTGACCAAGTTTGTCCATTGTCTTACCTGATCAGCAATAAACTTTTGGATATCTTCCTCGGTTAGTGAGCTATTGGGTGATCGCACAACATAGGCAACCGGAACCTCACCAGCTTCGGCATCAGGAAATCTACAGAACAGAAGTAGCTTAACTAAGAATCCCAATTACTGAAAACATGATATGTGTTTCTTGCGATGGTAAAATGGAATGAAGATAACATAGGGGAGACTTACGGAATGACAACAGCGTCAAGTATTTCAGGATGAGAAACAAGAAGCCCTTCAAGTTCTGCTGGAGCAACCTAAGACAGGGATGAAGAAAATGGAAAACAATCCAGTCAGATGACAGCCCCTGATCATAAATGTTCTTCATCAAGTATAACCACGAGGGTTATAAACAAAATAATTAAACACACGGAGCAGCATACACATTATGCTGGTCTGAAGTTACAATACCCGACTTTCAGATACAATTAGTTTGGCATTTCATATATGTTAAATGCACCTCAATCCCAGAATATCACACCAAACCTGACAGCGATTTCAGTTGAAATTGGCATGTATGGCATTTGAATTACATACCTGGAACCCTTTATACTTGATCAGTTCTTTGATACGGTCAACGACAAAAAGATTTCCATCCTCATCAAAATATCCAAGATCTCCCGTATGTACCCACCCTTTTTCATCTATAGTCAATCTTGTGGCCTGTGGATTGTTGTAATAACCTGAAAAATTAAGTATTAGTTCAATAAATTGCATTTTGGAAATGAGCCTACATAATATGAATCAATGACAAACTATACATGAAGTAAAGAAAGGAATCGCAACCATATACTATAAACAGTTTAAAGTATAGGAAACACCACAAAGCCATTGGGAGGCATTTCCATACATCTCATAAGAAATCTCCTTCCAGTCACCGGTAATAACTAATAAGCAAAAGCCTTTTTTTTTTTATATTTTAAATTTGATATCTGCTAAATCCGTATGCGGTGTTCAAAAGAAAATTACTTGTAAATATATATTGAATTTCCAAAACAGAGCTTAAATGCTCTATACGCCAGCTCTATACCAGCACGAGCAAACTACTTGAGAAAAAGCATCATTCAATTGATGATAACATCGGGGGATGAGAATAATATGCATCAACAGCTGTGTCACACTTTTTACATTCAGAAGGCAAAAACATGGAATTGAAGGAAGGTTATTTAATCGAAAAATGCTTTCATAGGAACAAACCCAAATTAAAATCTTTTGGGCACACTCACACAATGACATTTTTATTTAAAGATTAAATGGTTTGATGATGTTGAATGACAAGACTAATTTAGTTTTCTTTTAATTTCTTTCTTTATTGTGTGTGTGCCCAAATAATTTAATTTGTGATTGTGCCTATGTAAGACTAGCCCTATTTCATCACACCATGCATCAATGCACATCAGGAAGAAAAGGAAAGCACTATGCAGAACTATTGTTCAAACATCTGATGCTTAATTTTGCCAATATAACTCCCAACATTTCTGTCAAAAGAGGGATAGATTCTGTCAGCAGAATTGGCCAAAACAGGTTAAACAAGTAATTTAGCACAAGAGTTGTCAAAGCAGACCAAGTTAAGCTGAATCAGCCGAGAACAAAATAGGAAGAATCGAACCAGAGTAAAATATTATTCCAGTTATATTTAACCTGTCTAGCCTAGGGAATTCAATTATCATTGGCAATGTACCAAAAAACAAACAACTTCCTATTCATATGGAGGAAATTTCATGCACAGATGCTACATTGCAGTGTACCTGGCATCATATTAGGACCCCGCACCCATATCTCCCCGAGCTGTCTAGGAGGGAGTGGCTTCAGTGTATCCACACTGACAATTTGGGCTTCCACTCCAGCAACAAGCATTCCAGCTGAGCCAGTATGCCGAATCCCCATTCTAGTATTCTCCACAGAAACAATCCCACACGTTTCAGTCATACCATAGCCCTGAAACCACAAAAATAACACATAACTAGCTTATTTCATGTTCAAATCACTTCCAGTCATAATCATAATATCCCACAAAACAAAATCAATTTTTTTTTCCAAAACTAAAGATGCACAAAATAATCAATTGCGTACAACACCAACTGAGCCTCTGAAATTGTAGGATCAACGCCTATTAAGATTTGCATGGCATGAGTATATCTATTGGGAATAAGCACTTGTGATACTGTTTCGGAGAACTTATGAAAATAGCTTATATGACATGTCATAATCTGTTTTCAACTTATTTTCACAAGGTATTCATGATATCTTATGAAAAAGGATTATAGATTATACAAAAACAGTTCGACTTTATTTTATCTTGTGTAATTGAAATAACTTATTCATAAGCACTTGTATTCATAAGCAATTATATGCTATATGCTGCGAAATAAATTGTTTATCCAAACACGACTTCGGTCAATTTATTTGAAATTTAGGTTTCGTTTGGCAATGCCAGATTTTTAATTTATAACTTATAAATTCATGACAAAAAAAGCTCATTCCGTAACATTTTATTCTTATGAGCTTTGTAGCTTATTCTTACTACCTTATATCTTATTTCGATAAGCTAATTCAATTAGCTTATTGCTTAAAGCTTATAGCTTAACATTTTAACTCTCAATTTTTACCCATGTCATCATACTGAAAAAAAATTAAATATTAATTAAAAACATATTCTTTTTATGTCATTTTATATTTTTAAGTTAATTCAACGGCTAACCTGCTATATGCTAGATTATCTGTTATAATCTAGTTTATACGCGGTAAACTCATTCGTTTAAGCTAGTTCTATCTTTTTTGCCAAACAGAGCCTTAATTACCTAAATTTCGACACAAAAACTAGAGAATTAAATATTCAATCACATTAATCCATCTTAAACTTAAGATTTGACTTTAAGAGAATGGACCTGAGAAACAATAGCATGAGGAAAACGCTTAGCACACTCTTCCATCAACTCTTTCCCAAGAGGAGCAGCTCCAGAACCAATATACTTCAAACTCGAAAGATCATACTTATCAACCAAACCATGTTTCGCTAGAGCAAGTACAATCGGTGGCACAATCCACAATCTCGTAACCCTAAACTTCTCAATCGTTTTCAAAACCACTTCAAACTCAAACCGCTTCAACGAAACAATCGTATTCCCTCTTTGAAGCTGCGCATACGTTATCACCGCAAGTCCAAACACATGAAACATTGGAAGAACAACGAGATACACATCGTTGATTTCACCGTTCAATTCATCATCCATCGAAATCATTGCAGCTGAAGCAATGAAATTCTGGTGAGTTAGAATCACTCCTTTGCTTACACCGGTAGTACCTGAGGAATACAACAACGCCGCCGTATCGGTTTGTTTCAAGTCAATTTTCGGAAATTCGGTCGCTGATTCGCCGAGTTTCACAAACGATTCGAAGCTCGTAACATTCAAAAGTTTCTCCGGCGTCGCGCCGGAGGAATTGAGAAAAACTGCGGGGATGTTGAGATGATCCACTTTGTTCCATAATTCAGCTACGGTGATGATGAGTTTCGGATTTGAATCTTTAGCTTGTTTAGAAACTTCGACGGTGGTGTATTGAGGATTGACGGTGGAAGCGACGGCGCCGATGGAAGCGACGGCGAGGAAGAAAACGGGGTAGAGATAACTATTAGGAGCGAGGAAGAGAACGACGTCGTGTTTAGTTAAACCGATTTTAATTAAAGAGTGAGCGAGTTTAATTGTTAGGGATTTTAATTGAGCGAAGGTAAGTGATTGAGAAGAATCGGCATCTATAAGAGCGGTTTTGTTTGGGGAAGAAGCGACTTTGTTGAAGAGGTGTGTTACAAGAGAAAGGTTTGGATTTTTTGGTAAGATAAGGGAAGGTCTTAAGGACCTGTATATTCCATCAGAACCGTAACCTGATCTCTGCATTGGAAAAGCACTTTTTTTGAAAATCGCTTTTTTGTTTTGAGTTTTGTTTTTGGTTTTGAAGAAACAGAGATTTTCTAGTACTTTGGTGATGATGTTGTGCTTGTACTTAATTTGTATCCTAGTGTAATAGATTAATCTGACAAGCTGAAAACGAGGGAAACAAGTGGAAGGATTTTGTTTTATCTAAAAAAAATTAAAAATTGAAGATTTTTTTCCATTTTATATATTTCCGATTTCATTTTAATTTTCTTCCTTGTTTTTTTAACTCCATATGGATATTTTTTTATGAAATTGAATAAATATCGACAGTTGACTTTTACGGATTCAAAGTATGGATATTTTAAATTCTATTGATTGATAGGTGACCTATATTAATTCTTACTATTTACTGTTTTTTTTGTTGACAAAATCTTAATTATTTACTTTTTTTTTTGGAACAAAGGGAAAAAAAAAGAGAAAAAGGAAAGAAAAAACAAAAAGAAGAAGAGACCTTAATTATTTGCTTTAATATCAATTTATGCAATTTTCTATATTACTATTAGTATATTATTAACTAATGTACCAAAATAACATTTGACTCAAAAAAACATTTCAAATGAATTGAGCATATCAGCAAAAATATTTGAAACATTCCCTAAAACAATATTTGAAATATTAAAAACATAAACTTAACACGAAAGAAAATGAACATTTTATTTGTTTATACCATAGATAACTCGATTTAGAAAAAAAAATATAATATCATTTTATGTCAGGAAATTATTGTCAGCAATGTTTGTTTTCTTTTAATATGTATTAAAATTGCGCCCATAGAAAAAAAATATTTTTCTCAAGTATTACTACTATTACGTATTTTATAATTACATCACATCTATGTGTATTGCAAAAATGGCGGTAAATTATATAATAAAGCAGTTTAGACCGTAAAAAACTATGGGAGAATCTTGAGTTGGAGTGAAGATGGAGGTTTGAGTTGCGGGTATAAGTACAATGCCCTTTTTACGATGTAGACAAGCTATGCATATAATGATGACAAGGATTTTGATGGTCCTTCCTTAAAAAAAATGTCTTTATAGCTGGTCATGTTGTAATTATGTTTGGGGCTTCTTTTTAGTATAATTTTTGCTGGTCCTGTTGTAATTATGTCTGGGGGGCTGCTTTTTAGTATAATTTTTTTTTTTGTTGAATAGCGGGTTTTTAGTATTAGAACAAATTCCTAAAAAAAAAAAAATATATTAGAACAAAGTAAAGTTTGGTGTCATATTTTTTTTTGAGTAAATTACACTCCTCTCCTCTCAAAGATGCTTGAATTACACTCCTCTCCTCTCAAAGATGCTTGAATTACACTCTCCCTTTCCCTCTTATAATAAAATTAGTCACTCCCCTCCTTGAAAATTAAAATTTATACTTCTCTTTCTTATAAGATGCTTGAATCACATCCCTCTCCCTTAATAAATAAATATGCACTATAATTTAATCTATTTTAACATAAATAAATATTTGTATGATATATACTAATTTTGAACAACCATTTAAAATAAATAAATTCATTTCTTTATAATTTAAATGTCAATGATAATTAAATTTAAATATTTTGATATTAATTTTATAATTTAGAGCATAAAACCAACTTTTAAATAACCATAATTTATTGTCTTTAATAATTTTTCACATATTTTAATTTTATTATGGGTTGTTTCATATTTTATAATCGGGGTTAAACTATACGTTAATGGAAATTTGAATAAAAAACAGCAAAAAATATGTATTCAGATTTTGATTATATTAAAATAGACCCGCAATATTATTTTTTTTTCTGAAGTGTGTTAGATTATTATTATTATTTTGTTAGATTATTAGAAATAAAAAAATATAATGAGGGAGTAAAGTGTAGATTTTAAGATAAGAGGGGAGGGAAATGTAATTCATGTTACTCTTAGGGGTGGGGAGTGAAATATTTTCTAATATGTTTTGAATAAGAGGGGAGGGGAGTGTATATTTTAACATAAGTGGGGAGGGGAGTGTAATTCAAGCATCTTTGAGGGGAGGAGAGTGTAATTTACTCTATTTTTTTTATTGCATGTTAACATCAAGTGCGTAATCTTAGGATTGGACAAACGGACGGGTTCAGACGGAATTGGTCCCAAACACCCAATCCGTCACAACCTACGGTTGCTATACGAAGGCCCAAACTCGACTGTTTCATACGACGGTTTGGTCGGTGTACGGTTTTTCGGTTTAGCAGGTTTCACGGTTCGGATAGTTCGGCTTATGGGAAAATTCAAGTACAGAAGAAAATCAAGAATTTCACAATCATCTCAACAGAAACAAGAGAAGATACAATGTGTAAAACAAGAGAATAATGAGAAATAGGAGTAGAAGATGAAAAAGAAAGATGGGTGAATAGAATATGGGAGAGGCGAGATTTTGATGAACAAAATAAAAAGAGGATTGGATGAGAGTAAACTTTTGGTTCTGGAAGAGGAAAATGTTGCCCCTGGTTTTCAAGAGAGAGAAAGTACTACCCACTTTTCAAGGAATTGATTTTATTTATTTCTTTTGAAAGGAAATTATTAATTTTTTTTTTTGACAAATGAAAATAATTGATTGTTATACTAATAAAAAGGAAAATGCAAAAAGGAGTAGAGCTATTCAATTTTAATTATATCTTTTCAAGACATTTGTAGTGTCCCGAGACTAGACAGACTTTATCACATGGCCCTTTGATAAAAAATCATAATGAAAACTAACATTGTAGAAGTTTGGTCGGTTCACGGTTTGCACTGGGTTGAATGTGTGCATCCGAACTCGTCCGCTATTGTTCATGCTTAACCGAAAATATTCAACTGATGACCCGACTGACCCGACACAACCCACCCGACAGCCTATTTTGTCATTCGGTTTTCTCAGATTCGGGCGGCTGTCGGTTTTCTGCCCAGCCCTAGTGCGTAAGATGTATTGGATGATGATGATGCAAATCATGCTTTATTGTAATATACTATAGTGGTATAACTTTCTTTCTATTGATAAAGTACAGTGGTACAACTTGTACCATTGTTGTATTAGCATTTTAATAAAACATGTTGTTAAAGTCTCCGTGAACTTAGCTCAGTTAGTAGGGACATTGCATAATATACGCATGGGCAGGGGTTCGAACCCCTGACACCAACTTCTCCACACTTAAAAATGTGTAGCTCCAGCCACTAGACTACTTGAAAAAAAAATGTTGTTAAATACTCCCCCCGTCCCAAATTGTATGTCGCTTTAGTGAAAAAAAATTTGTCCCAAATTGTATGTCGTTTTACAATACCGATGCAATATTAATGTTACTTTTTCTATTATAACCTTAACTATTTATTACTCTCTCTTCTTTCAATTCTTTCATTTATCTTTTCCATATTATTTATTAAGGACAATTTTGTAAAACAACTCATAATATCTCTTTTCCACACAATATTAATTGCATTTCTTAATATGTGTGAAATGTCAAAAACGTCATACAATTTGGGACGGAGGGAGTATGTTTCCAAATCCCTTAAAAAAATATCTTTCACATACTTCATTTTTAGTCTTAAAAAAGGACAAAAAAGTAATTGTATTGTAATTTGTAAGATATGTAAAGAAGTACCTTATCAACGACATGTCGTTGTGACTGGTTAAGATCTAAGAGTTTGCGATTAGGGTGTAAAAAATGTGTTTCCCAAGGGTTTTTGTCTTTAGTCACATATATAGGGGTGAGGTAGCAACCACCTTCCTTGTACTGAGCCCCTGATCATGGCCACCGCAATTAGGGAGTTGTTGTTACACTCACTTCATATAATTATCATATTTTGTTACCTTCGGTCGAACATGGCACATACATTCACATTGTCTAAGTGACTTACTCTACCCGGGTTATGGATCATGAATCTCGATAATAGGCCTACGGTCAACATATATATGGTAAGAGTCAAGTAGGTGAATCATGCATATATCGGTTGATAACACATAAGAAATATGTGAAGAAAAAACTTGAGAAAATTCATTCTTACGAGACTCCACAATGTCTTTTTATTGTCAAATAGCTTGGTAGCTGAAATTCATATTTAAGGTGAACAAATGTGACATCCGAGGTTTGAATTACGAGTTTTGCATATTACAATACATTGTCCTTGCCAACCTAATTATGCTCACCCGAATGACTCCACAATGTTTTTATGTTGTGATTTTTTTTTCCTTTAGGTATATTTCTATTTTTCCTTTTCTTTTTTTGAATAATTCTATTTTTCCTTTTAACATTGCCTATATATTGTATATTTCTGAAAGGTCTGACTTTGATTGTTTATTTTTCGAGAAATTAACTATCTCTTTTTTTTCCTTAAAAAAAAAAACTTTTTTAAAAAAATTTAAAGCCTAAATTAATTTATAAAGCAAAAAATTAAACTTTTAAGTGTGCAAACATGTCTTGACAAAAAAAAAGTGTGCAAAAACGAGGCCCGATCATCTATTGGGCCTATTCCATAAAAAGTATAAAACTCGACCGAACTCCAACTTAAAATTTGTTTACTTCATACCGTCAAATTTGATCTCTACACCACAATTTTCGTAAAATTTTTGTTTTCCACCACACTTCTAAAACTAATTTTTACGAAGAGTTCCTGACAACTCACTCATTTGGCGTAGCCAAGTGGTGGTAGATAGGGAATTGGATCAGATTTAGTGGATTGTAGATCTTTGATCAGATTGATCATATCTCAAGCCAAATTTTTCTTTTTATTTAATATGAAATTTTGATGTTGAAATCTAAATCATTTGATCTTGATAGGATGGTCTTGAACCCTCTGACTACATAGAAAACCAATTGTACATAGCTACAATGAATACGACCAAGGTTTTTTGTTGTTGTTGTTAGTATGCCTATATATATTTTCTATGGGAGCCTTTTTAAAATTTTAGCTTAACTAAAATTCTATAGGTTTGAATTTAGTATTTGACATGCGATAGCGTTAAAACTCTTAAAGAAGAGTTTGCTGTCCATTTGGGTCTCAAAAAACATGATGAATTAATCTCCGCATCTTTGCACAGAGGATATCGATTTACTAAAAAAAATGACAAATAACATATTCTTAAACATTACATGCTTCATCAACAGAGTCCGATGGAAAAATTGAGAGCAATATCCAAATTTAATTTTCGTCGGTGCCTAGAATATGATTATATTGGGTTAAGGGGACATATGAAATTTATTTATCTATTTTAGTGTAGAAAACTATTCACTTTATTTATCTGTTAAAAGTACAGTAAAGAAATCTATTTACATAAAATGAAAAACTATATAGAAAATGAAAAAGTTATATACAAAATTATTTTTCCCAAATTAATTTTATATCGTCTTGTGGAATTTGTATGAAAAAATATACTTACTATATTGAATTTATTTTGTGTGTATTGTACATTTAGAAATTGAATCGAACCATGTAACATGAGTCTATTTTGATATTGTCTGAAACTTACAGGCTGTGGTACTACTACAGTTTTTTGACGTATAATAATCTCAGACTGATCAGTCAGCTTAGCTACACAGTTGTCTTCTCCCTTATGGTACTAATACGCAGTACTATTAGACAAGAAGAGAGAAGATTTTGATTTTGAGAGGTATAACCAGTCCCAAGAAAATCAATGTCAGGTTCAAAACTAAGGAAAGGAACCTCTCCATCTCTCTTCAGAATCAAAACTTCAGAACTCAGAAGTCAATGTAACACGAGCTTGAACTTGTCCTGTATAGAAAGATATATTTTTTTTTAACAAAGATAAATGCTCATATGTAATTATGTTATACATAGTATTGGTGATAGCTTTTTAGATCATCGTAATCTGACAAAAAGATAGTTGAGTTTAAGTGTGACTGGTTAAGTCATACATATAAATGAATAAATCCTGAGAAAAAGATTGTTGAGTTTAAGTGTGAGTGATCAAGTCATACATATGAATAAATAAACTATAAGATAAAAGAGATAACTCGTATATCTAACACTTTAAAATTTTAGGTGGCGATGTATTCATCTCTTACTAGTCTAGACTCCCCAACAATTTCATTGTATTTGATGATATTAATCTCACAAAACTGATTATTAATGAAATAAATTTACATATACAATTAAACAAGATATAAGTTTGATGGTTGTGCCTTTAGTCGTTCGGATATAGTATTAAAATAACAAAAAGTTGTGCAATATGACTAAGATTGTGCTAAATAATTGAAGTTACAGCTTGAATTCCCAAACTTCTACGCAAAACAACAAAATTTCTCCACCATCACACTCTTTCTTTTTTATTTCTTTTAGAATCATGATTGCTTTTTTGTTTGTTAATGTCAAGATACTCAGATGTTCGTTCATGGTAAACAAGCTTCCATTGACTTCTGACGTATCAAAACAAGAAAACCTTTTGGACAAAGCATACATCTAGGACAGAAAATTCTTAGTCAGAGTGTTTGTTCTATTAACATGATACACTGATCATTTGATTTTTTTATACATTTTAATTTCATAATTAAAATTAAGATTAATAAATGAAAACTTTAAGATTTAAAATTACTCTACAGTTTTTCCTATACATAAAGCACGAATACAAATGGACACTCAGACATCACTAACAAAAAAATCATATGATTTAATATAATTATATGTGTCATTGTCGTTTCTGTGTTAGATATGACACATCAGGACACGTCTAATTCGAAGATGTGTTTCATAGTTTCTTACCAATGATATATTTTAGCCAAAAATCAAAGACTAAATTTTCTAGGTATATATATAGAGTTTGAGGCAAACTAAACTAAACACATTCAAAAGACCTGATTATCGATCAATTGTATAACATCATGTTCGATTGTTCATCATAATAATATATGTTAATAAATATCAAAATAAATTTTAACTTATACAATAAATAAATATTAAATAATATTTTGACAATTCTATACTATTAGAACCCATAAATCCTTAATACTAGAGAATACATGTAAAAATGTAACATCATGGTTAACATTAATTAGTTGCTAGAAGCATTCTACACAAAATACAAAATAAGAAATTTCTACTAATAATTTCATGAAAAGAACACAGAATCCCATAAAAATAATAATTAGCTTAAATTGTCTTTTCTGAATCTTCCACACTACCATACCATACCTTTCACTGAAACATATCTTTCTGATTTCACTTCCACTCAGTTCAGTAATAGTACATATTCTTCTCCTCCATCTTGTTTTCATCAATACTCAAGTAACCATTGTTACAACTACCACTATTACTACTAATTAATTGCTTAATATACTCAATATCATAATCCAAAGGTGTAGTAGTACTAGTAGTAATTTGCTTTTGATTTTGATTTTGATTTTGACTAAAGCATAAATTCACCTTTTCTCTTTCCCATTGGTTAACATCAACAACATCACTTCCATGACTAAGATTGAACTTGTTGATTTGCATGAAATTCTGAAACCCCATTATTTCTTCTTGTTTCCCAAGACTTCCATCAGATGAACTGCAACAACTTCCCTCACTTCCAAACATGACAAGACTTTCTTTCATCATAGGGTTTTGAAGTTGATATTGCATGGAAGTATTAGTATTATTACTACTAAAACCATTGAGTAAGGAGTCTTGGTTATTGTAAAAAGGGAGAGAGATTGAGCTACTTGATGAAGGAACAGAAAATTGTTGTTCAAGGGATGTTGTGAAAGATGTGTTTGTTGGTGTTTGGTTGTAATAGGAGGTGCAATGAGAAGGAAATGAAGATGATGTTAGATATGGTAAGACTGTGTTATGAGATTGAGGAAGAAGATTCATGAGTTTCTTCTTTAGTTTTGTGTTCCAATAGTTTTTTATATCATTATCAGTTCTTCCAGGTAATTGAGCTGCTATTATTGACCACCTAAAACAATATCATGAAAATAAGACCAAAAAAAAAAATGTAGTTTTCATTAACCAAACAATATATATGAGTGGATGATGATGATGGTAGATCTAAACTTGAAATCCATGTAGTCAAAATATAGGTAGATTATAGATGAGGTTTTAATTAAAATGGAAAAAATGCTTATAAAAAAATCTGTGTTTATACACCTTTGAAAATGGTAAAATCCCTAGGTATCATGATAAAAAAATGAAGCAAAAAAAAGGGGAAAGAAAATGTCAATGTCAATATTTCTGGATCTGGATAGTTAATTTCAAAGTAGATTTTTGGGTATAAAAAGCAAAAAAATGTGTGAAAATAAGTACAAGTAGTACTAGTAGTGATTTTTTTCTATATATAGTGTATAAAAACATTAGTATAATAACTAATACCTGCTTCCAATATTAGCATAAAGAGTGCAAATGATTCTGTCTTCTTCATCTGAAAATTCTCCATGCTTAATGTTTGGCCTTAAATAGTTAAGCCATCTCAATCTACAACTTTTTCCACATCTCCTTAGACCTAAAAAGATATATAACATGAGATTTGTTATGTTTAAAACTATATAACTTCATCAAGCATTTTTCATGAAATACCAAGAATTCTTACCAGCTTTTTGAGGAAGAGAAATCCAATTTCCACCAGTTCCATGTTTTTCTATATACTCTTTGAGCTTTGTATCTTCTTCTGGTGACCATGGTCCTTTCTTCACATTTGCTTTGTCACAGCAAGGAGCTCTTCCCATTTCTCTCTCTCTCTCTCTCTGTGATGGTTATCTCTTTTGTGGGGACTTCTTGTGCTTTATAATAAAGAGACCTTGTTTTTAAACAGTTAAAAAATTGTTATTTTATTAAATTTTTAGTGAGAGAGAAAAAAAAAAGCATGCAAAACTCAAATGTAGAAAATGTGGACATATATATATAGTTTAATTTAATTTACCAATCTTCTTAATGTTTAGTCATTTGTCTAGAAGAGAGCTTTCTAATCTCAAATAGGATTTGATTTGGATTATTTTCTAATGACAAAAAAGTATCCAAAGTTTGTTATAAAGAAAGAAACATTGTAAATGTAGTGTTATAGTGATGTTTACAGCTACCAACATTGTGACTCAAATCCGAACACACGGACCAAAATGGATGATTGGCCTGGTTTTCTTCAGCATAGTGGGGTTTAATTATTATTTTAATCACAATAATTTATTAATCAAAGCATTGACACTCTGCAAAAGTAGAACATTATATTAATTAAAGAGTGAGAGAAAAAATTGGAAAGGAGCACGCAATTAGGAATTAAAATACTTCAAGTATATCTAACTGGAGGACATGTATCATTAGGGCGCACCTGAACTTTCATGAAATTATGTTGTCATTAAATAATTGTGCAAAAGCAGGTCATGTATCTTTTGTGACTGCATACAACCACGTCCTTAAACTTTCCAACCAAAATATCAAAATGATGCATACATGCATGTATTGCTTAATATATAACATTTTAAATTAGTATCACTTTTTTTGAATTAAATTTGGCTTAGTCCGAGAGCAAGAGTGCTCTTGGTGACTCATCTTAAAGATTGAAATAGGAATAGTAAATACAATCTATCATATTTTAACTTAGTATGTCTAAATTCAACCGCTTGTAAATGTACGATTATACATATAAACACATGATGAGAATTGATCCTCATTACGTTTCATTTGAGCTCTATAGATGAGATTCTTTGCCCGTAAATTCATCTGATCAGGTGTATAGATTGACGAATCAATGTATTTACATGATGCAATGCATCATATTACCTATACCTAGCAATTCTCCTTGATCAGCATCATTGTGAAATTTAAATAAGCAAAACAATCACTTACTTCCCTAGTCACACAAATAACAGTCTTGCTAGGGAGCCTCATGTTGCTTGGAGACATAAGAATAGGACCTAAAGGTCTATCTGGAAATGCCCTCTTCAATTTCTGAGATCATGCTGATCATATGCCTATACCTAAATGAATATCCATATCCCTATAGTTGAACAGGGAAGGAAATGTGTTATTACTCGGTGCTGCATGTGATCTATGCTGGATCATGAGTTTTTGTCGTTAGAAATAAGATATGATAAGATATATAGATTTTGTGCATTCATACATTCTCAAAATGATTTGTTAAGATCTTGTACTGGTGACAAAAAATAGATTGAGTCAATTTGAATTTGAATTATAATAGATGGATCAAAATTATTTTTTAATATTATTACTTAACTCGCAACCTGCTTGGGGGAGTTAAGGTTGTCAAACTCGAGGATTTACGTCAACTCGTTTTACATATTTGAAATCAATTCATAAACTCGAATTGTAAACTCATTCAGGTTCATCTCATATTAAAATTAGGGTTAAGTATGTTTTTGTTATCTATAAATATACCAACTTTTCATTTTATTTGCTTTAAAAAATTTCTTCGACTTTTAGTCTTTTAAAAATTTTCCACCCTTACTTTTAGTCTATACTTTTAAGTCGACTCATTTGTAGGCTTAATATTTTTTAATGAAAATAACCAGAAAGGTTTATAAAATTACAAGAATATCTCCAAATAAATTATTTAAAAAAAACATGAATTAAATATGAATTTTTAAGCACAAAAATCATAAGAATTCATATTTAATTCATGTTTTTATTTTTTTTAAATTCAAATTTTTTGGATGAGGGATTTTTTTCGACAGAAGCCAAACGATATTCATTCATTCAAATTGATAGAATTCATCATATATAATAACATGATCAACATCGCTAAAAATGTAAAGGGTTAATCTGCGAACAAACGCATAATACCAAAGTTAATAGTATACAACAATAAAATGACTACAAATAATATGTTAAATCTAAATCATCAGAATACTCATGCTTCTGAATCTGCAACATTGACGCTCAAATAATTGATTGAATATTTGGTTGATTGAAGCTGATCTTTCAATAGGAATCAAATGAACACCACAACAAGACATGAAATCAAACAACGCTGCACAAGACGAACAACACAATGCCACACTCAGACATTAAAAACAGACTGGAAAACAGACTTAAAACAGGCTTAAAAATTGTCGCCTACACACATTTTAAGCGACACCTTGAACTTTTTATGGGCTAAAGTGAAAAAACCGTGGACTATTGGAATAGCTAGGCAACGACTGTATACTCCACAACTGGAAAACTGTGGTGTAACCGATTAGGCGACGGTTTTAGTGCTTTTGGCTACGGTTTTGCATTGTTGCCTAAATTGAAAAATGGTGTAGTGAACACAAAAGAAAAAACTTGATGTATGTGGAAAACACTTATTTATAATGAAAGAAAGGGAAAAAAATGCAGATGGGTGATTCTAGGTCAAAAAAATAACCTAAAACCACATATCTTTTATGGTAGAAAGAGAAAGAAAACTTAGAGAAAAAGTGCAGTTTATCTCACTAAAAAACTAAATCCGGCTAGAAGTACCTAAGTATATTATAATGTTATAAACATTTAAGGAAATTTTTATTCAAAAATATGAATGTTTCACATGAGTTGAATTAAAAGTAAGAACCAAATTAAAAAGTCGTGCTTGAATAATTATGTGGGACTAAAATTCAAAGAAAATTTTTAAAGGCACCAAAAACAAAAAAATAATTTATTTATAGGGATCAAAAAATTATTTAATCTTTAAAATAAAATACAAATTATTATATAAATGACATATATATTTATATAATACTATAAATATAACAATACTTCAAAGTATCAACTTAATTATAAAACAAAAATATACCAAATTTCCGCAATAAAGTTCCATGCTCATCCTCTTACAAAAACAAAAGGTGTCATGCTCGTCAACTTGTATCAAAACAACATAAACTTTTCCATCAAATCATAAAAACATAAAATAAAATAAAAATCCAAAAATCAAGATTTTAACAAATTTCTAAAGTTATATGTTAAAATAAACCAATAGGAAAAAAGTTAACTTCCTCAAGATCAAGTATAATCGACATAAATTAACCAGATTTTACCTAATTTCAATTATTTCACCAAAAGTTAAATTGCTAAAAATTGTGCTGAGTCCCAATTTCACTCAAAGCTAATTTTACTATCGATTTAACATAAAATCGAGCCCTAGGAATGTAAAATCGAGCAATTTTACGTTTTTACACGCGATTTTGACAATATTGGTTAGAGTGTCTTTTGCATGCACATCTCTACCGCTTGGAGAAGGAGCATAAGGCTGGTCAGGGTGGTTCCAGTCACCGATGAAGGAGGAACATTTCCTACTCACGAGGTATACCGACTCGTTCATACAAGAACATTGACGCCTACCATGGGGCTTTAGTAAAAATAGTACCTACGCCTCAAGAAACCTCATTATGGCTCTCACCAGGAGCTAAATTGCAGTAAAAAATTCTTAGTTCAAGGAACTCAAAGTGATCCATCCAACAACATGGTCAGAAATAACAACAACAATAACAACAATGGAATCAAAACAGGGATATGGATCATAGACGAGAATGCATACATAACTTTACTCTAACTTTATCAACCTACCTTGTTAAAGGTAGATTAAATCTAGTGCAGATCGGCCGCTCTATTGTGAGTACCATAGGGTACATGATCACTGAATTGATGAATGTACACGTTTAAATCGAACCCCAACCCCCATCGAAAAAAAAAAAGTTTCACTATTCATTCATAAAAAGTTCAAGAGGACCCACAAGCCATCCCGAACCGAAGAACTCTTTTCAAGAGAAAAATATAACTCTATCTGCCAATTGTTCAACATATTCAACCATGTAGGAGAAGATACCATCATTTCGTGATCTCCAAATACCCCACGTCGTTGCATACCAAACTAGGGCCAAAACCTTTCTATGACGAGGACTACTCCAAAGTAAGTGAACACCAAAAACAATTCAAGTAGCATGGAAATGAATGTGAGTTACTTCAAAAAATTTAGTCTTTGCAATTTTATGTGGGGATACATTGATCTACCAAGGGATAAAAACTAATTTAAAAAGTCTCAATCTCAATCCTTTGGCACTAATCACATATCAGTGGCAAAAGCAAAAACAGATTTCTCTTCAAAAGTACATACCATTTATATTTCTTATGTTAAATTGTTTTAATGAAATGAAAGTCATGTTTGTAAAAAGAATACATAGTGTGACACCATAAAGTAAACTTTATAAATATTAATTAATTGAATTACCAAATTAATTAATCTTCGTCGGTAGGCAGGGATCTAGGAAGATATGCTGGCTGGCTTAAGTTTAGAGTCCACCCTTTTTTGTAATTAGTGATATATATAATACCTGCATCTTTGTTCTCACAACTTTCTGGCACTGTATATAGTGCTTAACACAGTAATACTATAACATTTGACCACTGTATCTGACAATTTTAAGGCCGTCATTATCTCTTTATGAAAGAAACGTTTCACCCTCCAAATTTAATCATGCCACATCATCAAAATCAACTCATACAAAAACAAGCTTCATTTAAAAAAATAAATCAAATCAAATACAAGCCCTTTTTATATAAACTTATAATTTTATTCTATTTTAAATTAAAATGAAAAAAAGGACGGTGTGATGTGTATAAAATAATAAAATTACTCTGGAAAAAAAAATATAGCTATGTCTATAAGTTTAGCTGGGCTATGAATTGAGTAAATCTCTTGCTTGTGATGTAACCAAAATATTTTCAGTTGTCCTTGATATAAGGTTATGCTGTATAAAGTTGTGGCAAGCAGTTCAAAAGCAGCAGCATGTCAATCTGGTTGCAGTACATGGGACATGATAGAATAATATTAGCTCTTTGAGATGAATATGGTATTGGTAGCATAGGAACCATATATTCCATTGTATTGAATGTATATACGAAAAAATTGGAATAGTCAAATTATAAAGTTGAAGATTGACTCTCGTGCGTGCATGTCAGGAAACTAATTTATAGATGTAATGTTTAACACGTAAATATAAATCAAAGATCCTATTGAAAATTTGAAATTGAACAAAATTTATAGAGATATGCAGTGTTCTAAGCTACATATTCCTTCACGTTTTTTACCTTCCCATTTTTAAATTCTCTTTATAAATGCAAGGGATAATTTGGTTAAACAATTCAAAGGCCTAGGGGGATCTTTAATCAAACTAAATGAGTTATATTATATCGTATTCAACAATACACTAGATTAATCTCGATAATCAAATCACAACCCTTTTATGATAATCATACGATGATTCATGAATCATGTTAGAACTTAAACAACCGAAAAACTATAATGGAATTCAACTTTCCTTACAAACTTATAAAATGTCACTAATAATTGATAAAAGATTTGTTTCGATAATCAAATCATGACCCTCTAATAATAATAACACAATGATCCGTGAAATATGTTAGAACCTACACAACTTAAAAACTATAATGGAATTCAACTTTCCTTACAAACCTATAAAAAGTCACAAACACTTGATAAAAGATTTGTTCTCAATTTTTGTTAAACTTCTAACTCTTCTAAAATTTTCACTGACTTAAACGTAAAAGTCCTTGCACGTACGTACACTATCCCTCATGGAGCACCAACTATGTCCTTTGCCATATACAAACAACTCCACTGTCGTCTTCATTGCAACTCCTTAACATAAAATCCATATCACAATGTAATGACAAATTTCTATGTGGACAAATTTGTCAAGAGTTAAAATTGATAGTGGCTCATGTTGTTCCCCATTTGTATGTTGTCCACGAGTGTGAGCGCACAAATCAAAATGAAATGAGGGACCCTAATTCCCGATTTCATGATATAGTCAAGTAATTGCAAATTGACAATATATTTTTCTTACGAATTATTAAGCACTGATAATTTTTTAATATTATTTTAAAAGAAAAAGAGGGTCATTTTGTTCATGTACGAGTACAAATTAAGTCGAAGTTTCTCTGTTAAAGCAAAATGTCACTCGTATACAAAATAATCAAGAAAAACATATGGGCCATCGTCTCCAAAGACCAATGCATCAATCATTAATTAAAAAGGAGCTAATCATGCATTTCACGATATTCATAAAAAATCTCAATTTAATTTGATTAATCAATTAAATTTACTGGTGCCATGTTGACTTCCAATTAAGAGATGTTGCTCTCACTTTTCTGACAGGTTGGCAAACTAATGTCAATCCTTTAAATTGACATTTCTGTCGGATTAATCTTTTAATAATATACTTTATAATATATTTTTTAATTTGTTTTTAACTTATGTTATAACATATATATTTCTTAAAATTAATGTATGTTTTATTTAGTTTGCTATTTGAACTTTCGAATAAGAACTTTAGAAGTTAGGCAAACAATGAGTCAAAAATTAGTTGGGCAAAAGACAATTGAATCATACAAATACATAACGCATATGAAATCCACTTAAGTAGAAAATGTCAACGGTTGGAAAAATTGAAGAGAAAGGTCAAACTAGTCCTCTTATTTAAGATAAATACTTGTCAAAGAGTGGTTGGACATCATAAATAAAAGTATCAATTTGCATACAATGTGAATAAAGTAAATTGCCAAATTATTTAGAATTTAAAATTATAATTGTTTTAAAAATTACACATGAAATAATACTTAATTGGATAATAATGTGTGGAATTTGTACTTTTATTAATTAGACGTTTATTGTAAGAAAAACTAAGATTTTCCTCTTAAATAATATAAATACACATATTTCTAGAATTAATTTGAAGTTTATAAATAAAAATTATAATAATTAAGATGTCAAATTATTTTACGAAATGGAGAAGACCTCTACTCATTTTATTCAACATAGATAAATTTTTGAATAATTTTAGTAAATAAAAAATAAATTATTTAACAACCAATAACAAAATAAATAATTTAGAGGAGGCAATTAACTAACATGTTATCGAAAGAAAAGGACAAGAAAAACAAGCTGACTAACTAATATGTTGCCTAACTACTCTAGATGAGAAGAGTCGGACAACAATGTAAGAACTAAATTTAAAGGAGGAGAAATTCACATCTTCAAAGTGTTGATATTCGTGGCCTCAAACTTAATTAGTCAAATAAACACATTTATTGTTTTTAAGGAAATCTTACAAGAAATAAAAGATAGTTTCCTCATGGGACAAATAATAATCACATGAGGATGAAATTCAAAGTCATGACCATCCACAATCAAATATATAGCCGCATTGAAGTTATTTCCAAAATAATAGACATGTAACCAAGGTTCCATGCCAAACAAAGGCCTTGCCAAATTGTTGAAATTTTCACAAACAAATTAGAAGCTCTTCCACATATTTTAGAAAAATTATGAATCCATATACCATTAGTGTCTCTTAAGAGACCACCAACACCTACATTTTCTGGTTTTTTAAAAGAGAAATCATCCACACTGATTTTAATATAACAATCAACAAGGGTGTCACTAACACATGGCGAACGACGATAATCACTGGAACAACCAAGAGTATGAATCATAGAATTTGACACTGTCCATTTGCATTTGACATTAGTTTCTTTCAAATTGGTTTGTCTAGGGTCATTGAGTCTAAAAAAATCTAAACCGAGTAAAAATAATTTTGATTTATAAACTTTTATTTTTTTATTTTTTATTTTTTATATATATGGTGAAATGTTGGATTTTTGTTGTTGTTGTTGAAATGAGATGTTGGACGTTGTTGTTGATGATGATGGTGAGTGATGGTGTTGATGACGGAGTGAGTTCATAATTTATTTTATTACTTTTAATAATCACAATTATTAATTTATTTATTTAAAATTTTAAGTTATAAAAAAATAAAATATTCATATATTTAGATCAAATGATGTGATTTATATATGAACAATCTTCATCATATTAAAAAAATTGACGTCAATTTTAATTATTTATACAAAAGGGAATACAAACTTTTGGTGTGAATTTTTCCTTTTCAGTTTTATTGTTTATATAAACTATTTTTTATGAGATACAAACTATTTTATTTATAGTTTTTTTTTATTATTTAGTTAAATAATCAGTTATACACACTTTTTTCTTTCAGTTTTACCCTTCATTTGATTTTTGTTTTTACAATTCAATTCTACTTTACAAATCAAATAACTTAAATTTTTAAATAATTAGATAAATTTATAACTTTTGTTATTTTTATTGATAAAAGCAGAAAGACATATACTAGATGCTACCAATAAAAATTAAAAATAATAATAGATTATATCATAATTTAACTTTGTAAGAGAGAAATCGTTGATGAAAAAAGTTAATATAACTTTTTCTTATAAGTAAAGTAATTTATTGAAAATAAATATAAAATTTGAGTACATGAAATACAATACAATCATTAGTAAACTTGACAAACCCCATACCCAATATGGACAACATGTAAATTTATTGAATGTCCCAGACGCAAACCATAAGGTTGTAGGAAGTGCAATGGATACCATTTTTAATACTTTTTTTATACGATGAAACCAACATGAATTTCAAATAAAATGATAGTACCGTATTGATTTTATCTGTTAAAAGATTTAGTATTATGGTGAATGTTAGAAAAAAACGATATTCCTAATTAACATTCCTTGTTAGGCCGTATATGCAAGTCTTTTAAGGTACTTTTACGGCTTAAATGGCCTGCATATATGAGCCAAAATATCTTAACCCTAGAATTATGGTGCTAATAATAACAACCACCATAAAAATATTGTTCAACAATAAAATACAACCACCAAATAGATGTAACAAGCAAATCAAAACACACTGTCTACTTCACGAAATCTGATCAAGACACTACAATTCATTTGTGTATATTTTAGTGATTGGTTTTCTACTCAAGCATAGTTAACAATAAATATTTTGAAGATCAAGATTTGAAGGAGGTAAACTTGCATCCTAATAGTGTAGACTAGCTGCGACAATATCATTCATGCAATGTTAACACTGTGTCGACTCTTTGATTTGGGTAGATTTTGACAAATGTATTACGCATCTGAAATATGATGGATGATGTAATAATAATAAATAAAAATGGGAATTGTTAAAGAAATTAAAATAGAGATGTACATACCAACAAAAAAACAAAGAAATTATAACAGAAATTTTTTAGAAAAATATTCATGGCTTCTGTCTACGTACGTGTAGACATTCAGGTGAAGATATATAGTATTGCTAGATTCATTCATGTTGTATATTTTCCAACAAAAAATAAAAAACTTAATTCAAGTTGTTAATTAGATTTGTTATACGTGGGAAGAGATAGATATATTTAGGAATATGTGACATATGCTATTGATATACATATAAAGATAGAGTAGGGGTTGATTGGTTGGTCAATATATATAGAAGAAATGAAAGAGTTAAGATCACTTGGAGAAGAGAAAATAATAAATATAGTAGATGAGATTCATAAAGCGTGGTGGCTATGTATTCTCTCTGGCCATGGTCTAAGAAATAGGGGATGGTAAAATGACCAATTTCCAATCAATCACTCACCTCATTTTACAACTATAGCTTTGTGTCACATATTTTTTTCCTTCTGTTACTTATCTAGTTTAGCTAGGGTTATTGTTGGTGATAGATTATTAAATTAACAGATAAACCATGAATTTTACTGCTTGATTTTTAACCTGTTTACATCAGTTTGATGAGGTTGGTAAAGATTGGTTAATTTGCGACTTTGAAATATTTTGAAGCCAGCTAGCTAGCTACCTACGTAGTACGTACTCTGCCTGTTTCAAACCTCAAATGCTACTACAATGCTACTTATGCAAGTTGCAACGGATGACCTAGTTTTATATATAACGGCTCCTCCCTAACAAACATGTGATTAGAGTAAGAGGAAATTTTCCATGATCTTAAGTATTTGGAAACATAATTTGAAGGCACACATAAAATATAAATTAATATAATATTTTAACACACACACACACACACACACACACACACATATATATATATATATATATATATATATATATCCGATATCTATTATAAAAAAAATTATTTTTTATTTTCATTTAATAAATGATATTGATAGAAAATTAGCAAGTGTACTAACTTATATCGAAGTAATAAATAATTCGTATCCACAGGGACTATTTCTTCTCAACGAGTAATAGCATTATCATAAAGATGTATTAAAATTGGGGGGTTGCCCTAGGCAGATGGTTTGAAATTGCAATAAGAAATAAATTGCGGAAATTAAACTTGGTTGAAATATAATTTGAAGAATGATTAGGTCATTCGAATCATCTGTAAATCACTCATATGCAACCTGTGTCTAAAAGTCTATTCATGTCACAAAGTTAACGACAAATTAACAAAATAACTTAGGTCAATCCCTTGATCCTAAGTCCTCTTCTCTAATTATAATTCCCTAATCCCTTAGGTGAACCTATAATTCTCGAAGGTTTTTAGCACGTTAATTCCAAAATCATCACCTAACAACGTTCCATCCCTAGATTGTCCGTTAAGTGAAACAGTATAAGTATATCCGAGTTATACGCTAGTGTCAATAGTCATATAATCTCTTGAATCGATTATATTGGGTCAGAATCATAAAAGCATTAAGCATAAAATATACTGAATAAACTAGATTGACATTGATAGAGCAAATAGAGTTTCAGGTTACAAGCATGAGCTATTACAGATTCATCTCAAGACCTAATCACAATAGATCTAGCTACTCATGGCTAAAGCACAAATAACTAATGATAAGGAAGAATTCATTACATCAATTGATAACCGGCTATGAGTTTTTGATGGTCTCCCACCTTTTATCTCGCTTTCCAGCTCCAAAAGTGTGATTTCTTCTCCAAAATTCCGAACCCTTGCCTCTGAAAACAACTTGGCTTTTATAGGGAAATTCTGTTGTACGCCAAAATCGGAGCACGATGCTCAAAATCGGAGCACGATGGCTGAGACGCTCCTTCAAATCGGAGCACGATGAAGTCTCATCGTAGCACGATTTTTACAGTGTTGAAATGTCTTCAATTTTCTGCCAAATCGGACTACGATGATAGAAATCGTAGCACGATTTCTTGCTTCCTTAAACACTTCAATTTTAGTCTTTTATACCTTCTAACTCATACAAAATCACCTGAACTCAACTCAAAACTCATAAACATGGTACTATGACCTAGTGTCATCACAACCCCAAACTTGCATCATTACTTGTCCTCAAGGAATAAACTTTAAAAATGAAATTTAACAGTAAAATAGCATTCACCTTACCAACGGTAATATCGAAAGTTCATCTCCTTGTTAGCAATTGAGAGGGCTAACATGCTTGCCAAAACATCCAATCCACAACTTCACGCAACATTATGAATAATAAGGTGCACACAGTCGACATGTTAATCACTATATTGCCAAAACTTGAAAAGTTTCTAAACATCGATCAAAATCACATCATAAAATACACTTTAAGGACTTTAAGGGTGTAACGGGGCTGAGGTTAAAGGTATGATAATTTGGGAAGTAGGCTAAAACAACAACTTGGAGTTGGCATCTTTTCCTAATCTGGACGATTCACCCCTCCCAATCACAGATCAAAATAACCAAAACCAGAGAATATGAGAACATATACAACTAGATATACCGTAGACCACTCAATTTACAACTTGTTGTCTCCATTATTTTGAAAGAACTTTTTTTTTTCTCTTTTTTTTTACTTTGAGACAACAGTGATCTTATCAGTGTTTTTTTTTTTTTGTTCTCTAATTCCCCTACCCCAAACTTGAGTTGTTGCTAGTTCCAAAAGCAACCCCAAACTTAGTATTTAACAACACTAACAATGCCTAACTCCAATCAACAAAAATTGGGTTAACTTTCCCAAGGTTTCTAGGCTTGTAATTTTGGTTGTCACCGAAACAAAGGGGTCTAACCTATTGGCTCAAAAGGGAAAAGAAAAAGAATTCATGCACAAGGTAGGCTTCAAAGGCTCAAGGAACAAGCACTGTGCCTTAGTGTATAAAAGATGTAACCAATCAACATAAAGAAAAATTGCAAGCCCTAGAAATAGTATTAACATGGAACACTCACATTTGTGAAATTGAAAAATAAGTATTTGGCCATGGAACTTACAGGCTTAGGTTAATGGAAGTTGTGGCTACCTATCAATCCACGCCGTACACTTCACCGTTGATGCCGCGTGCAAGCTCTACCTCCTTTGAACTTTCGATATACCTTTGGTGAAACAAATGCTACTAAACTGGTAAACTTCAAAGAAAAAGAAAATTCGTCAATAATAAACAAATGCCGATGCAATTACAAACACTAGCAGCAGTCATACATTAGAAATTTTATTGAATGCAAAGTACAGAAGCAAAAACAAAATAAAGACTACACTACTGAAATGACAAGCAATGAATCACTCATCATGCTGCTGCGGCTGGTCCTGCTGAGAGGGTTCACCAAAATCTTCTCCTCCTACAAATTCAGTTGCAGTTGCCAAGCTCTCACCATGGTTAAAATCCAGCTCTATTTCCTGCTCTCTCCTCGCAGCTCTATCCCTGTTCGTCTAGAAATACCCTCTCATGCTCTCTCTAGAACCGAATCGGAGATACGAACCAGTGGGTGGCCTCTGATACTGTAATGACATCTGCGAGAACTGCTGAGAGAAACGTGGAGGTTCAATGTATAACTGTGATGACGCCTCCTCCATCCAATGTGCAGAACTGAACACGTACTCGGCCAATGCTGGATGCATAGGTGGATACTCCACTTCTGGTGGTGCTTGGTGCTGCTGAGGTGCCTCTGGCACATGTTGGGCTCCCGCTCCTGCTTCGTCCTTCCTTTCCAACCTTAACATAGAGGAATCCGTGATGGGCGACTGAGACTTAAGAGGGACATCCGCTGATTCAGGCAATACACCAGCATCCTTACACAATAAGTTAATCAAACAACAATGCCCCAAACTTATGTCTTTGTCGATCATATCCTGGAGATTGTAAGCGATCAGCTTCCCTACATTCATTTGTTCATGCTCAGACAGTAACACAAGCAAAATAAATACCCGCGAAGTGATCATCTCTGATGCAGATGAAGTACTGACAATAGTTGAGAGGATGAAGGATGCCCATGATCTAGGTATCGGTAGAAGATGTTTTGTGTCGAGTCGCTGTGGGTTGTTAAATGGCTGCCTCCTATACCAACCTGTTCCTTCTTTCATCAACCCCACAATCAAATCGTCCCACTCTTCTTGACTTTTTGGCCTATTTGCGCTTAATCTTCTTCTCTCAACATCACACTCATTAGGAACCGGCAAGCCTAACACTTGATTAATCCTCCATGGACTAAAATCAATGCGTTTTCCTCTCACCCGAGACGTGAAACTCCCTTGGTTCATACTCACAGCATTTGCGAAGAACTCCAATGCTCTAGATTTGTTGCTTGTCTTTTCAATCATGGCATTCAAACCTAACCAGCCCTTCTCTATCAAAGTTCCCTCAATAGTCGGATGCCTAGTGAGTTTCCTCAAATCAAACCCTCTTTCAGGAGTAAATGGAAACTCCTTAATAGTTTCAAATCTCTCCGTTGCCTTTTCTGAGATAAACCTTTGGTACGGTTGTGGTTGATTCTGTGGCGGTTGGGTAGGTGGTGGATTTGATGATGAAGCGGTTTTATTTTGGTTACGGGTTCGTTTTCTTGCCGGTACTTCTGTATTGTTGGAAGTTTTGGCCATTTGTGGAGTTAGGGTTGATAGGAGATAAGGGTTTCAAAAGAAAAAAAACAAATTGGTTTTTTTTTTGTTAGAGTTTAGAATTGGGTTTTTGGTGGAAGGGTTGGTGAATTGATGTTTGTGAGATGTTGTGATGAAGTATGATGAATTATGGAGAAGATTTGTGGTTAGGGATGTGGTGTAGGTCGAAATTTCTGAGTTTGTGGGAGAATTTTGGCAGAGCTTCGCTAAGAATTGCTGATGATTTGAAAGAGGGCAGCAATTGAACTTTATAGAGGGAAGGAAATCGGAGCACGATGCATGGAAATCGTACTCCGATTTGGCTGTAACGTTAAAATCGTAGCCCGATGGCACGAAATCGTGCTACGATGTGAAACTGTAACGGTCAGCTTGTTTGAAAATTTTTGAAAATCGTAGCCCGATTTGCTTCAATCGTGCTCCGATTTTTCCAGTGCCAAAATAGCGTTTTCAGCTTTCCCAAATCGTACTCCGATGTTTTTTTTTTTTTAAAAAACAAAATCGTAGTACGATGGGGAATAATCGTACTCCGATTTTTCCAGTGAGCAACTCCGTTTTTGAGAAACAGCAAATCGTAGTCCGATTCATTTAATCGTGCTACGATTTTTCTCTTGGAAATATTTTTCTTGCTCTTGCTTTTCCACTCACACACACGAAACATAAACAATACCTGAACTTGGAAACAGTGGGTTGCCTCCCACCCAACGCTCGTTTATCGTCATTAGCTTGACCCCGGACAACCTCTAAAGGTCTGTCAGAACAAGACCTACCCTTTCTTTAGGCAAGTCATCTCCATAGTAGGGCTTCAGTCTTTGCCCATTTACTTTAAAACTTCTATCACCATCAGGAGTCACTACTTCCACTGCTCCATTCTTAGAAACATCCTTCACTATGAAAGGCCCCGACCACTTGGACTTAAGCTTTCCTGGAAATAGCTTTAACCTGGAATTAAACAAAAGAACTGGTTGCCCAGCGTGAAACTCCCTAGGAACAAGGTTGCGATCATGATATCTCTTTGTTCTTTCTTTATAGATCAGCGCATTTTCATAAGCTTGCAACCTCATTTCTTCCAACTCATTTAGTTTGAAAAGTCGTTCTTTACCAGCAAGAGTTTGATCAAAATTCAAAAATTTTATAGCCCAATAGGCTTTATGCTCTAACTCCACCGGTAAATGACAAGCTTTTCCATAAACTAGTTGGTAGGGAGAAAAACCAATGGAAGTTTTAAACGCAGTACGGTATGCCCAAAGTGCATCATCTAGTTTCCTAGACCAATCCTTCCTAGATGATGCAACAGTTTTCTCTAGGATTTGTTTCAATTGTCTATTAGACACTTCAACTTGCCCACTAGTTTGAGGGTGATAGGGAGTAGCAACTTTATGCTTTACATTGTACTTTGCTAAAACACTTTCTAAGTATTTATTGCAAAAGTGCTTCCCCCCATCACTGATCAACACTCTAGGGGTTCCAAACCTAGGAAAAATATTCTTTTTTAGGAAGTTAACCACAGTATGGGAATCATTAGCCACACAAGCAATGGCCTTAACCCATTTGGTCATATAATCAACACATACAAGGATATACAAGTTAAAGTATGAAGAGGGGAACGGTCCCATGAAATCAATGCCCCAACAATCAAATGGTTCAATTTCAAGAATACCGTTTAGGGGCATCTCATTCCTCTTCGAGATATTACCTGTCCGTTGACATTTGTCACAACTTTTGACAAAACTATGACAATCTTTGAACAAGGTAGGCCACCAAAACCCGCTTTGCAACACCTTGGCCGCGGTTCTTTCACCACTATGGTGGCCTCCATAGGCTGAACTATGACAATGCCACATTATGCTTTTCGCCTCCTCACCTGCAACACATCTTCTTAACAAACCGTCAGAGTTAGTTCGAAACAAGTATGGGTCATCCCACACAAAAAAATTAGCCTCTTTGAAGAACTTTTTCTTCTGTTGGTATGTTAAATCTTCAGGGATCAAATTCCCTGCCTTAAAATTGGCCATGTCCGCAAACCATGGTCTTTTAGTTATTGCAAACAATTTCTCATCAGGGAATTCAGCCTCAATGGCCTTCTCCCTCTTAGTCACCTCTTCATTGTCCAATCTGGACAAATGATCAGCCACCACATTCTCTACACCCTTCTTGTCCCGTATCTCCAAGTCAAACTCTTGCAACAAGAGTACCCACCTCAACAAGCGGGGTTTTGAGTCCCCTTTGGTCAGCAAAAATTTCAAAGCTGCATGGTCAGTGAAAATAATAACCTTTGACCCTATGAGATACGAGCGCAATTTCTCCAATGCGAATATTATGGCCAGCAATTCCTTCTCCGTTGTGGAGTAATTTACTTGGTTTTCATTTAGGACCTTGCTGGCATAATAAATAGCATGAAAAAATTTCTCTTGTCGTTGGCCCAAAACTACTCCTACCGCATAATCACTTGCATCGCACATCAATTCAAAAGGGAGGTCCCACTTTGGTGCAATGATTATGGGCGCAGTGACCAACTTCTTTTTGATTATAGAGAAAGAATTCAAACATTCATCATCAAAAATAAATCCATTTTCCTTAACAAGGAGGTTACAGAGAGGTTTTGCAATTTTTGCAAAATCTTTAATAAAGCGCCTATAGAAACCGGCATGCCCTAAAAAGCTTCTTACCCCTTTCACATTAATTGGAGGGGGTAACTTCTCTATAACCTCAATCTTGGCTTGATCCACTTGGATGCCTTTCCCAGAGATTTTGTGCCCCAAAACTATACCCTCCGTCACCATAAAGTGACATTTTTCCCAGTTTAAAACCAGGTTAGTTTCGGTGCATCTCTTGAGAACAACATCTAAGTGATGCAAACAATTATCAAATGACTTACCAAAGACAGAAAAATCATCCATAAATACCTCGATGTTTTTCTCCAGCAAGTCTGAAAAGATGGCGAGCATGCACCGTTGAAAAGTGGCGGGTGCATTGCATAACCCGAAAGGCATCCTCCGATATGCGAATACGCCGAAAGGGCAAGTAAAGGCGGTCTTCTCCTGATCTTTCGGAGATACCGCAATCTGGTTGTACCCTGAGTATCCATCCAGAAAACAGTAGAATGCTTGCCCAGCTAACCTCTCGAGCATCTGATCCATGAAGGGGAGGGGAAAGTGATCTTTCCTTGTGGCCTGGTTTAACCTTCTGTAGTCAATACACATCCTCCAGCTAGTAACTGTTCTAGTGGGGATCAATTCATTCTTTTCATTGGCTACCACAGTCATCCCTCCTTTCTTAGGAACCACATGTACAGGACTCACCCACTCACTATCGGAAATAGGATAGATCATACCCGCATCTAGCAACTTGAGCACCTCTTTCTTCACAACCTCTTTCATGGTGGGATTCAAACGCCTTTGGGGTTGGACTACCGGTTTATACTCAGCCTCCAAATGAATTTTATGCATACAGTAAGCTGGACTAATCCCCTTCAATTCTGAAATGTTCCACCCAAGAGCACTTTGGTTGTCCCGCAGCACCCTCATTAATTTCTCCTCTTCAAGCGTGGATAAGGAGCTACTGATAATGGCAGGCCTAGACGCGTCTTCACTTAAGAACACATATTTCAAATGGTTTGGAAGTTCTTTCAACTCAGGTGCAGCTGGTTTTTCTTTTTCAATAACGTCGTCACCTTTTACAATCACCTCCAAAGCTTCAACTTTTCTAGACACAGATTCGGCCTTTGATGCCTTCAATTGTTCCACACACTCTTCAATCTCTTCACAAGTTTCTTGATCACTACTTTCAATGGAATTTACAATTACTCTTTCTAAGGGCAAGGTGGGTGTTTCATCCATAGTAGCATCTTCCACAATTTCATCAACCACATCAACACGGTAACATTGTGGGTTTTCATTTCTATGCTTCATTGCTTCAAAAATATTGAAAACCACTTGCTCATCTTGGAATCGAAGCATCAATTCACCCATCTCAACATCAATGAGCGCCCTCCCTGTTGCTAAGAATGGTCTCCCCAACAACAAGGGAACTTCTTCATCTTCCTCCATATCAAGAATAACAAAATCAGCTGGGAACAAAAGATCGTTTACCTTTACAAGAACATCCTCCAAAACTCCATGAGGATAAGAAATAGAACGGTCGGCTAGAGTGAGAGTCATCTTGGTAGGCTTTGGTGTCCCACAACCGAGCTTTTTCATCATAGATAGGGGCATAAGATTAATGCTAGCCCCTAAATCACATAAGGCTTTTCCAACGCTAATTTTTCCAATGGTGCAAGGTATAGTGAATGCTCCCGGATCTTTAAGCTTTGGAGGCAACTTCCTTTGAAGTATAGCACTACAATTTTCAGACAATGATATGTTTTCATCATCCCTTGGTTTCCTCCTTCCGGTCAAAAGATCTTTCATAAACTTTGCATACACCGGCATTTGATCAAGCGCCTCACTAAAAGGAATGTTCACTTGCAGCTGTGTGAACAACTCCATGAACTTCTTGAACTGACTTTCCTCCTTCGCCTTCTTCTTTGCTAAATGAGGATAGGGCAATTTAACATAAGAAGGAACAACTTGCTCTTTCCCATCCTCCGCAAGATGTTGGCTCTTTGTCTTTCTCAACATGGAATCTACATCAATTAATCGCTCATTTTTTTCTCCCTCTATTTTTTCCTTCTTTTCTTTTTCAACTCCACCATTCTCATCATTTTTTTCTTTTTCAACTTCACCATTTTTTCCAACCACTTCTTTTTCAAACTCCTCCAACACAACTTTATCTTTCTTATTTGTCACCTTTGGAACAACCAGAGGTAACACCTTCTTACTTCTCAATTCAATAGCCTTGCAACTCTCATTTTTAGGATTGTCTTGAGTGTTGCCAGAAAATCCTCCCTTGTTCTGCTCCGCCAACTGTTTTGCTAACTGCCCAATCTGAGTTTCCAACATTTTTCGTGAGGCTTCATTAGTCTTTCTTTCAGCCTCTTGATTTGCCTTCATTTGTTCAAAGTTGGATTGAGTCATCTGCATGAACTTGTTCATTGTCTCTTCAAGGCCCAACGGTTTTCTTTGTTGTTGCTGAGGTTGGGGATTTGGGAGAAGAGGATTCAAAGTATTTGTGTTTGAATAGCTCAAGTTCGGATGTTTGGCATACCCTGGATTGTAGGTGTTGGAGTAAGGATTGTTTTTCTGGTAGTTTCCCATGTAGTTTGCTTCCTCACTAAATCCCTCAAGGGTACACTCCCCATTTGGATGGTCTCCTTGACAGAAATCGCAAACTTGAACAGGTATTTGTTGAACTTGTTGGACATTGGCATTTTGTGTTTGAGCTTGTCCCATGGCCAAAGCTGTAACATATTTTGTCAAAGTTTCAAGGTGTTTGTTCATAGCTGTTTGGTTAGCCAAAAGAGCGGTATGGTCACTCACTTCAAAGACACCCCTTTTCTTCTTGTCACCCTCGACTCTATATTCATTTTGGGCCATGTTTTCTATCAAAGTTTGAACTTCATGGTCAGTTTTATGTCTCATGCTTCCACCAGCCGAAGCATCTAAGAACATCCTATGGTTATTGGATAACCCCTCGGTAAAAATTTGAAGAGATGATTTCTCATCTATGTTGTGTGACGGACACCTTTTCAGAAGCAGTTTAAACCGTTCCCAAGCATCATACAAAGTTTCACTCTCACCTTGCTTGAAGTTTGTAATCTCATGCTTTTTCTCCATATATTTGGACATAGGAAAAAATCGCTCATAAAACTTAAGCTCTAACTCGTCCCAAGTTTGAATGGTTCCACTAGGGATGGACATCAACCAGTCCTTGGCTCTACCGGTTAAAGTGAAAGGGAAAAGTCTCAGTTTCTTTTGGCTCTCGGTAACAGTACCTGGTGGGACACAAAACTGACAAGTTTCATAAAATTTGCTTATATGCTCATGAGGGCTCATATTATCACGCCCATCATATTGGTCTTCCCTCAAGCCTTGCAAAACAGAATTTTTTATGTCAAAGGCAACAGGGTTAGCAGGTTGAAAGACATGAGTTAAGCGCCCACGGTTGGTGGCTAACCCGTAATCTCCCATCATAGGTCGAGGAGGAGGTGGTGGATTTTCACCCATGGTGACAGTAACAGGTGGTGGTGCAGGTATAGGTATGAATTCAGGTTCAAAAGGTGTAGGGCTAGTGTGCTGTGTTCTTGGACTAGGTTCAGCTGATCGAGCCAGCCGGACAGCCCTTCGATTCGCTTTTGCGGTCTTCTCGATCTCAGGATCGTACAACAATTCTCCTCGTGGTTTTCTACCTCGCATAAACAGCAAACTACACCTTAGTAACACTGCACAATACCAAATAAATATGTAAATTTATTCAAAATCTTCCTTGCAACAAAATTTAAAAACAGAAAATAAATTGCATAAATCTTAATGATAACGATATTGCCTTGTTGAAATGATTCAACAGTCCCCGGCAACGGCGCCAAAAACTTGATAGAAAATTAGCAAGTGTACTAACTTATATCGAAGTAATAAATAATTCGTATCCACAGGGACTATTTCTTCTCAACGAGTAATAGCATTATCATAAAGATGTATTAAAATTGGGGGGTTGCCCTAGGCAGATGGTTTGAAATTGCAATAAGAAATAAATTGCGGAAATTAAACTTGGTTGAAATATAATTTGAAGAATGATTAGGTCATTCGAATCATCTGTAAATCACTCATATGCAACCTGTGTCTAAAAGTCTATTCATGTCACAAAGTTAACGACAAATTAACAAAATAACTTAGGTCAATCCCTTGATCCTAAGTCCTCTTCTCTAATTATAATTCCCTAATCCCTTAGGTGAACCTATAATTCTCGAAGGTTTTTAGCACGTTAATTCCAAAATCATCACCTAACAACGTTCCATCCCTAGATTGTCCGTTAAGTGAAACAGTATAAGTATATCCGAGTTATACGCTAGTGTCAATAGTCATATAATCTCTTGAATCGATTATATTGGGTCAGAATCATAAAAGCATTAAGCATAAAATATACTGAATAAACTAGATTGACATTGATAGAGCAAATAGAGTTTCAGGTTACAAGCATGAGCTATTACAGATTCATCTCAAGACCTAATCACAATAGATCTAGCTACTCATGGCTAAAGCACAAATAACTAATGATAAGGAAGAATTCATTACATCAATTGATAACCGGCTATGAGTTTTTGATGGTCTCCCACCTTTTATCTCGCTTTCCAGCTCCAAAAGTGTGATTTCTTCTCCAAAATTCCGAACCCTTGCCTCTGAAAACAACTTGGCTTTTATAGGGAAATTCTGTTGTACGCCAAAATCGGAGCACGATGCTCAAAATCGGAGCACGATGGCTGAGACGCTCCTTCAAATCGGAGCACGATGAAGTCTCATCGTAGCACGATTTTTACAGTGTTGAAATGTCTTCAATTTTCTGCCAAATCGGACTACGATGATAGAAATCGTAGCACGATTTCTTGCTTCCTTAAACACTTCAATTTTAGTCTTTTATACCTTCTAACTCATACAAAATCACCTGAACTCAACTCAAAACTCATAAACATGGTACTAAAAACAATATATGACCTAGTGTCATCAGATATATCAAGTGTCTCTAATTCTATTATAAAATAAATAGATCATTTATTAAATGAATTTAAAAAATGTTTTTTCTCTTATATTCCATAGGGACCAGAGGGAGTATATTCTTTCTACCTTTTCTCAACTGTGTATGTCCAAATAAAGTGTTTAAATACTTGTGGCTAACCAAATATTTTTCTTAAAGAAAGAAATAAAATAATAATCGCTATGTCCTTCAAAAAAAAAAAAAAAATCGCTATGTGTTATTTACACTTCACAATATTTTACGTTATTGCAATTTGCAATAGCATGGAGGTCTAAAAAAAATGACAACTAAAAAGATATGGATAGAGTAATTCTCAAAGCTTCAACTCATCATTTCTCAATGTCTTTACTTAGTCTACCACACACATTCTAATGAGTATAATATTTTGAGCACAACTAGTTAATTTTGCATATTAGATGAGAACCACAACTACATGCATCATCTAATAATTTTCCAACAATTCAAATTTCTCCTAACCCAAAAAAAGGTTATTTTGAATATTATAGAAAATGTAATGATAACGGATGTCATAAAGATATTTTTTAAGAAATTCATAAAATAATTTGTCAAAGAAAAAGAAATTCATAAAAAAATAAACTTTGTCTTAGAAATATAAGCCGGTCAAATAAATACACAACTTTTTATTCAGAAGTTGCTTCTTTTATTACTTAAACATTGTTCTAAGGACCATAAAAAAATATCTTAAAAACTGGTGGTGTATCAGCAAAAAAGATTGGCAAATAGTAACTCACTTACCTTACAAGTACCTGTTCTGGGCTAGTTGGCCCAACAAGTTTCTTTGACAGTCTTGTGAAAGAAAGAGGGGAAAACACATCCCACGTGTTTTTTTTTTTACTTAAAATTCCACGTGAGTTTAGAATTACATGTATATATCACAACAAAAGTTTGAAATATTTGTCTCAATATTTTAATAGCCATGAAATTATTGTGAAGTATCAATTGGCTTTGTTAATGACCTACTAGAAAGTTTGACTAACCATCTTTAGCAATTTGTCTCTTAAAAAGGCGATTAAAGTATTAAATCTTTAAATTGGTCTCTGTCTTTGTATGTCATTTTCAAATTAGTTCATGACTTTATTAATATTTTAAACTAGTCCTTTTCTTTGTCAAAAAATTCTCATTTTGGTCCCTGAACTTGTGACAAAACATAAAAACAAAGATCTAATTTAGAAACTTTCTGCAAAAATAGGGACTAATTTAAAATATTAAAAGAGTCATAACTAATTTGAGAATGACTTATAAAGATAGAGACTAATTTGATGATTTACTAATTTTTTTTTTAGTAATTCGTCTCAATATTTGTTTTTTCTTCACTTTTTATTCTCATACTTAATCTTAAGAGTGAGAATATATCATTCCTATTAATTAACTATAGCTTTCCCCTATCATTCACATTCATTTTCATTTTATTTTTATTTTTATAAATTAAACAAATTTTAAAAATAATTTTTCTGCCAACCACATAAGTATAAATGTTATTTCTAAAAGTCATACTTTCGGAATATCATTTTAATAAATGTAATTTCAAACCATAAAAACATACTTTCTCCAAAAAAGCTACATCAATAAAAATTAATATATCTGAATTATTTTTTTTAACTAAATACATTAATTTTTATCGTTAAACTTAGAAATCACTTGTAGGAAAAGTATGTGATACATCACACTCAATTCAAGAAATTAATTATGCAGTGGTTCCCACAAAAATGTAGAAAAGTCACCCGAAAGAAAGTGTAAGTTAAGGAAAGTCAAACTTAATCTCAAACTCAAAGCATGAACAAGCTAAAAACATGAAAAGAAGATTAAGCTGCTTCTCCATCAAAACCCACAATCCCAATCACAAAATCCAAACTTCAACTTTACTCATTTTCCCAATCCAAACACTCCTTATACTTCTCTGTTCATCTCTAACCCCAGTCTCATCAAACCAAACCCCACCACCACTTCCAATCCTCCCTCTCCCAACAGCATTCCAGCTCCAATGGCAAAATTCCAACATGGCCCTTTTCTTCCACTTCGGCACAAACACCTTCACAGACTCCGAATGGGGTACTGGTCACGCTGACCCAACAATCTTCAACCCCACAAAACTCAACGCAACGCAATGGATTCATGTTGCTAAAGATTCTGGTTTTTCGAGAGTTTTGTTAACTGCTAAGCATCATGATGGGTTTTGTTTGTGGCCTTCTGAGTATACTGATTATTCAGTTCGGTCGAGTGGTTGGAGAAATGGGAATGGTGATGTTGTTGCTGATGTTGCTGCTGCTGCTAGAGAGGCTGGTGTTGGGTTTGGGATTTATCTTTCTCCGTGGGATCGGCATGAAAAGTGTTATGGCGATACCTTGCGGTATAATCAACATTACTTGGCTCAAATGACTGAGTTGCTCACTAGGTATTTGTTATTTTGACTTGGCTGGCTTGTTTGGACAGCTTATAACAACTTGCGCGCTTATGCATAAATTTACATAAGTTATTTTCTAGAAAAGGATAAATGAATGTTAAATTGTTTTTGTTTGTGCTATAATTTATAAGCTGTATTGGAGAACTTATGAAAATAAGCCAAAAAAAGCTTGTGAAAATTGTCATTAGCTATTTTCATAAGTTATCCCAAACAGTCTCACAAAACGTTTGTAAACGGATAAGCCAATCCATACTGGCCCTTAATCTTTAAATTTTGTGCTTAAGGAGTAGAAGTTTCTTCACTGAGTTTATTTTATGTCTTCATTATTTCCCAATTGGTTGAATTTTAATTGTTTGATGAGTTATTAGCTTCCATCTCATTATTATCACTAGCATCTAGCTTGACTGATTAGTGCGCACAAAAGTGTGTTAGTATTTTAAACATCGGGGTATTGAGTTCGATTCCTGACGATCATAAAAAGCTTCCACCTTGTTATTACAACAATTAGTTTTTTTAGCTTTTTTTTTGAAAGAAATTAGTTTTTGTAGTTATCAAGCTAGTTATTATGACTGTTATATGTATATTCATGTGATCAGTTAGCTTTTCTTTCTCTTCACGTTTAACCCCGTGGTTTCTAAGGAAAAAGGGTCGTTATAATCCAGGGTCATTGTAATCCAGAGTTTGACTGGTAGGTAAGAAAAGTCTAGCAAAACATGGTTTCAACTAGGGATCGAACTTGGTTGTTCCCACTGAAGCTTATTAACCACTTTAGCCCAACCACTTGGTTGGTTAGTTTTTTATCCTTTTCAACTGGTATTAATTTATTTAAGAAATGTAATTGTTTTACAAACTTGTAATTAAAATGTTACTTATTGGAAGTAACTCTTGGAACAAACACTACTGTAAAGTAAGCTTGTAACTGAATTCTGAAGTAATAAATTTAGGGTGTGTGCTCAGTATATTTAAGCTAAAAGTTATGAAGTAAGCCCGTACAATTAACTTGAGAATAAGTACATCCTTTCTATTTTAGAACCATGCTAGTTTTAAAAGAAATTTTTTCTTTTAAACTATACTTGATTTTTATTTTTATATTGAGGAAGTTGATATTTGTGATTGGTTTGGATTGACCGATTTGGTTTCTTTCCGTTTGACAATGTATTGCTAATACAATGGGCATTCACTTTTGCATTTAAACCAGGAATGGAGAGATAAAGGACGTTTTTCTGGATGGTGCGAAAGGAGAAGGGGAGAAGAACATGAAATATTTCTTTGAGAGTTGGTTTTCTCTCATTCACCAGCTCCAACCAGGTGCCACCATTTTTTCTGATTCTGGTCCTGACACAAGGTGGGTTGGTAATGAACAAGGGGTTGCTGGATCCACTTGTTGGTCTCTTTTCAACCAGTCCGTCATTGAAATTGGTGGCGTTGACAATGATCCACAGTGAGTTTTCTTTCATACTAACACTCCTAATATAGTTTCCTTTGCTTTCGCATTAGTCGGTTCATTATGTCCTTGTTTGAAATTATCTCTGATTCAAAAATCAGTTTCATTGTCAGTCATCATCATATAATTAATGCATTTTTCGTAAAACAATTGAAATAGTCTTGGAGTTGAATCATTGCATTATTCGTCCATCGGGATTGAAAGGATTTAGCTTACCCTGATTAAGAGGATTTATTGATTTCAAATGAAGTTGAAGCATGCAAGTTTCAATCATTTGTTCTTTGCTGCAAATATTAACGGCAAGGCTTCACACTCAGGATGTAGATGGGTAGAAATGGGATTTGAATTTCCTGTTGTCAAGGGAATTACAGCATTAGATTAATAACTTTTATCTTTCTCTTGTAACTAAAGACTGCATGAAATCCAATGCTGTGTAAATTCACTAACTGTGTGACAGTGTGTTCTCTTGACATTGACAACATAGAATCCAAACCCTAAAAATGCTTTAGTGTCATGGTTGCATAGCGTGAGAGGTCCATTTGTTTCAACTCAGATTAGGCTTGTTTGGATTGGCTTATTTGAGCTTATCTACGGGCATAAACACGAGACTGTTTGGGAGAGTTTATGAAAACACCTTATGACATTGTCCATAGCTATTTTCAGCTTATTTCCATAAGCTCTACATGATAGCTTATTAAAACATCATATATGAAAACAATTTGACTTTAATTTATCTTTTGTTATAGAAATAGCTTATACATCATAAGTGTTTATGATTTAGCTGTTTATCCAAATAGGACTTAAGATAGCTACTTATTAATGTTTTGGGGGATCTAACAGATACCAAAAGCAGGGAGATCCATTTGGTCTTGATTGGGTGCCTGCACTTTGTGATGTCTCTATCAGACCTGGTTGGTTTTGGCATGCTTCAGAGCATCCAAAGTCTGCAAGGAAACTACTTGAAATATACTATAAATCTGTTGGTCGAAACTGTAAGCTATTATTGAACGTCCCGCCAAACTCATCAGGCCTTATTTCAGCTGAGGATATCCAAGTTCTTCAAGAGTTCAGTGAACTCCGCCATTCCATATTTTCCCACAATTTGGCTGCAAGTGCTTCCCTTAATGCCAGCAGCACAAGAGGAGGAATCCAAGATACTCGCTTTAGTCCCTACAAAGTTCTTGAAGAAGGTATACACACTTATTGGGCTCCTGAGGAGAACCAATTTAAATGGATATTGTACATAAATCTCAAAAAACTAGTATCCTTTAATGTTCTGCAAGTTCAAGAACCTATTCATATGGGACAAAGGGTGATTAACTTTCATCTGGAGGCATTGAACCGAGACGGTTTATGGAAGAGTGTTGTAAATGGCACCACAATTGGATATCAGAGGCTGTTGCTGTTTCCGAAACTAAAATCTCAGTATTTGAAGCTAGTTGTTGACAAGTCAAGGGCAGAACCTTTGATATCTTACTTAGGAATCTATTTGGATCCAGTTACAGTTTTCAGTGAGGACATGCCTGATAAAAAATCAGGTAACTATTTCAATGGAACTCAAGTTCTTTGCAGTACCACGAAAAATGATTCTCGAAGTGCTACAATGTAAACTTTTATGCCATTGATTTGTTTGTAATTGTAAAATTTAAAATATTTTAAAAGGAGTGTCCACGTTTGATTTTCCTATCGTGTTTATAATTCTTCTAGTGTGCCACGAATAGAAATGTGTTTTATTCATCCATCCAATGTTCACAAGGAAATGACATTAATATTTATACAACCAGAATGTGATTTTGGTTTTATGCTGAGTGCATCATTATATCAGTTTCCCTTGCATCCAATCATTTAACATCTGAAGTGCAACTTTTGGTTGATCCATAGGAACCATGTGACCAGCCTCTTTCACCTATTGTTCCAAAAAAAAAAAAAGTTATATACAAGTTAATCAATAGCTACAAAGCACCAACAAACACACACATACACCAGACACGATATCGATGCTGACATGTAGACATCCACAAAATAAAAGTGATCAAATGTAAATGCTTGTGTCGACGTGGGACACGACATATGTCGAACGCCAGACACACTTTTAATTTGAAGTGTCCGTACTATGTAGACAAATAGCCTCTTATGCTCATGAATACATCCTTAAACACAAACCTTGAGGAAAGCCAAAGGTCCATGGCTTTTCAGAATTCCTGCTTCTTCACTATCGACCAAAAATGGAGTTGTAGGAGCCTTCTTAAATGTTGTCTGACCTGACCACTTCATGGCTTCAACCCACCTTGAATTTCCTACCAAATGAGAAGTACATTTGTAACTCTGACTAACTAATTTGTATCTTATTTTTTACACAAACAATTTTGGTTCCAAATTAATTGAGCTTAGTTAATGAACTTCAGTTAAGGATGAATCATTTAAAAGAATCTGAGTTCAGATTTTGGCTAACAAAATCATTGGCCAGGCTTCATTAACCTCTCGGCCGAATTTCAAATTACCAGGGGCCCTTCCCCTGAAAACCATAGGATTAAGACTGGAAAAATTAATTGAGCTTACCAAGCCAATTGCATATTAGATCTTTATCTCCGGCATACACAAGTAACTTGATCCCATCCTCAAGAAGAGCAGGAATACCCACTTCAAGATTTTTCATCCAATCCTCCTGCATGTCAATGTTTACTCTTTGACTGCAAGAAAGAAATTCCAAGTCCCCAACACCTAAAGCTTCCCTTACTGTCTTCATGTTCAAGAATGTCTCTGTCGGAGAAGTCAACACAATGACCTCCTTCACATTTCTTTCTAATGTCGTAGTACTGCAGTTGGAAGTACATAATGCATTAGTGTATTCAAACTTCATTATTTTCATACCATCTTTACCTTATACTTAGTACTACTTTTCTTTTTTGACAGCATACACTAATGTTTCCAGTGATGAACACGATCTGATTGAATATGTTCAAACAAATACTTAATGAAGTCAGGCATGCATCTCCACCTTTAGTGCCTAACAGATAAATTAAGAGTGTCAATGAGGAAATATAACACGTGACTTGCACAATAAATTGGTAAAATTCTTTCTTCGTGCTAAGTGATTTATGAGTGAGAAAGGGAAAAGAGCTCAATGTTATACCACATTTTTTGTGGCCTTTTGACATGGTGGGATCAACTTGTTGATTCTTTCATATTCATCCTTATTAATTAGTCCATTGTCTAATGCATAATCTGGATATGCCTTGTATTGAATTTCAGGATTGGTTAATCCATTACCAATAGCAAAGCCCTGTTTATTATAAAGGATGGAAGGAGTTAATACAATCAAAGTGATTAGTTTACATTGATATAATTTTTTGAGAAAAGTTTACCTTTACATAAATAATATAAAGTTACATTATATGACAATGTAATAATACCTTTAGATTTATATGAATTCCTTCTTTTGCTTTGTTTCCTTGGTGAACTCTAGATGCAAAAGCTGGAACGTTGTCCAGCGTATGACTCTCCGGTAATATAAAAGTCATTCTCAGTGAACTGAGGGTGTTCCTTGAAAAATGCCTGTTATTGTAAAAATTTAAATTGATCTTTTGTTTGCACTTGCACAACATCATAGTGTAACATACAATTTCAAAATTAAATATAAGTAACTAACTAACTATGAATCATATTGTCAAAAAAAAAAAAAAAAAAAACTATGAATCAAGTTTAACCACTTAATACAAGTGATTAATTCAATAAATAAAGTAATCATTTCATATGTTATTGTGATATTATTTTCTTTAATCACTTAACAAATCAAGTTACCTGCAAGAAATCATATAGATCATTGCTAACACCGTCTTCATCATGTCGAAAGTCACTATCATCAGTGGTATAGCTGAAACCTGATCCAATGGGCTGGTCTACAAATATAATATTTGATGCCTACAAAAGAGAAAGAAAAAAGTATACGTTGCAAGATGATTATATGTATCAGTGAGAACTAAAGTGGAAAAAAGAAAAGGGAAGAATGAATAGCTGCTACCTTATCCCATCCATATTCATTCCAAACAAGGGACAAGTTCTTGTCCTTTGAGAACTGAAAAGGTCCATTTTCATAAAACAACGCAATTTCACTGCCGCATCCTGGACCTCCAGTTAACCATATAACAACAGGGTCATCCTTACTGTTTCGAGATTCAAAGAAAAAATAGAACATCCTGCAATTGACATAACAAATTGTTCAATGGAAAATATGTCCATGCACACATTTATTAGTGTCCGTCTGTCCACTTTTAAAAATAAAAAGCAATTATTAATAACCTTTTTTTAAGAGGAATTTATTAATAATCTTGACTTTAAAAAGAAAAAAAGGGTAGAAAATACATAAAAAAGCGCGCGCACACACGACATAAAACATTTACCTAGCAGCTTTGGAATGAGGAAGACTATAATATCCTGCATGATGACCAAGTTCTTCAACAGAATAACCAGAGTCATCAAAACCGGGGAAAGTGAACTTCTTCTCCACAATGTTTCCATGGAGAACATGAGGATCGTTCTCTGGTATGTTTATGGAACTTTTAGGAAAAAGGTTTAGTCCTCTTATCATATTTTCTGCTTGAAATCTTGAAGTGGATGCAGTTGAAGAAAAGAGGATGTCATTGTTTTTGGGAAGAGTTAGAGATGAGAATGAAGGTGAAATGAAGAAGAGGAAGTGCAACAACATTGTAAAAGACAGAAACATTTTGAGGATCCTTAAATATGATGCCATGTTGTTTTGTTTTTGTTGAAAGAATGGAAGAAATGGATGTGAATTTATAGATAGTGCTTGCTCAGTTGCTCTACGTATGCAAAGTTGCTTTAGTCTCATGATTAACGTAAAAGTTGAGTTGAGTATGAAAGGCTTAACTCTTTAAATTTTTGAGACTTTCTTAAAATAAATAAATAAATTGAGACTAAAAATAGAAAAGTTAGTTTCTTTTTTCAATAAAGAAAATTTTCGTAAACTACTAAACTTCAATTCAGCAAAAAAAGTGTCATTCAGCTAAAAATAATCTTAAACGTAAAGCTTTTGATCAATATCCCGAAATTTTTATGGGAAAGCCACTTTAATTAGACTATAGACTATGTGGTCCATTATTTTGCAACAAGTGTATATGATACAAGTACTCAAAAGTTCAAGATGCATTGCAATAAAACACATTAATGATATCCCCGTGAGCTTAACTCAATTGATAAGGATATTGCATATTATATATAGGGGCCAGGGTTTGAACCCCGGATACCCCACTTCTCCATATTTCAATGTGTGAGCTCTAGCCACTAGTCTACTTGACAAAAAAGAAAAACACACATTGATGCTTGATCCGAATTTGATCCAGAGATTTCATCTGTGGAAAAGGGTCGAACATCCCTTCGTACGAATTAATGGAAATTGCACATGTAAATACTCAGACGTTCAAGTATGTAATCAAGAAAAGTAAAATAATGGGTAAGTAATGTGAAAATCGTGTACATTTGCCTCTACCATAAGAGGATTGAGAGATTCATGAGGAACTAGGACGTATATGATCGAGATTGTAATTGTAGAAACGTCTCCTTGACCTTCTGCCGTTTTCCACGCCTCGATCTTGGCAATTACTTCAGCTAGTTGTTGCTAGCTTGAAGGATAAGTGTTTACCAAGTTTTGACATTTTAGTTGGTCTAGAGTTACGATGGATTGGACTTAGGCCAAGTTCAGAAGATTTGTCCCCCAAGTCAACAATCGGTGGGGATGGCGTGGTGACTTTGCATATCTAATGATGACATAAAAAAAAAATGACGTTTTAGCCGAAACGTTGGATTTTGTTGAGTCGCAACGGACAATCTGAAGAATGACGTCTTAGCCGAAACGTTGGATTTTATTGAGTCTAGTGGACAATCCGAAGAAGATTCTATCTAAAAGGATGACTTATTATTTTGTCGAGGATGTATGAGAGCAATCCAATGATGATTCTATTAGAGAAGATAGTTGGTATTATATTGTCGAAGACATTTGTGGTTATCCCAAAGAGGATTCCATTGAAAAAAAACTTCATTATATTATGTGTCAATGAGAATAGTCGTCCCCCAACAGGATGGTTCAAAAATATACTCTACTTTCACGGTAACGTATCTAATTAGTTGATTTGATTCGTGACTTTACATTTGCATTCGTTGATTTGCTTGTTATAAATAAATGATTTTCTTGTTTTGGAGGGACATTTGAATCATTCTCATTATTTTTTTGTTCCGTTTTCTTCTAAAGCTCTCTATAGCTCATTTGGCGCTTTCCCCTTTTCTCAGTGTTATGGAATTTCCACTCAACTGTATGCCCTTCTTGATTCACGTTTCCTTGTTCTTGATTAATTTCTGCGACGTTGGCTTTATCCGACATAGGTGGTAATTGTCGAATTTAAAGAAAGTAAAGAAGGTATCTATGATCAAAGATTGATGCAACAACTATGAAAAGCATACAAACAAATAGGGAACTTAGTAGAATAGGTATCCCCAAGGTTAAAATTGCTCTGAAACTTAAACCTTTCATATTATGGGCATTTTGGGTTTGGAGAAACGGAGAGAAAGAAATTGATTCAGAAAGTTTGGAAAAAAAGATGTCCACTTCAAAATATTAGCCATTGGTGTAAACTGGTTTTGGTTGAATTTCAAAATAAAGAAAACTTGTTTTTTTCTTGAATGAAGAAGGAAAGCCAGGAATAAGGAGAGCCAGAAAGTTATGAGACGGTGGTTGTTAATCACCGTCGTGGCTGTTGGTGCATATCCATTGGCTATGGGTTGCAACTTAGTTTCTTTCTATGGAGCCAGAAAGCTATAAGTTTACCCAAATCTTTAATTTTAAAACAATTTGACTTAATTTATCTTTGTTATAGAAATAGCTTATACATCATAAGTGTTCATATGCAAAAAAGCCAAGAATTTGAGAGTGACTTAGGGAAAAACAAATGTGTTTTATTCATCATTCCAATGTTTACAAGGAAATGCCATTAATGTTTATACAACAAGAATGTGATTTTGGTTTTGTGCTGAGTGCAGTTTCCCTTGCATCCAATCTTGTAACATCTGAAGTGCAACTTTTGGTTGATCCATAGGAACCATGTGACCAGCCTCTTTCACCTATTGTTCCAAAAAAATATATATAGTTAAATACAAGCTAATCAATAGCTACAAAACACCAACAGACACACACGTACACCAGACACACTTATGTCGAACACCAGACACTTTTAATTTGAAGTGTATATGTACTATGTAGAAGAATAGCCTCTTATGCTCATGAATACATCCTTAAACACAAACCTTAAGGAAGGCTAAAGGTCCATGGCTTTTCAGAATTCCTGCTTCTTCACTATCAACCAAAAATGAAGTTGTAGGAGAATCATTAAATGTTGTTTGACCTGACCACTTCATGGCATCAACCCACCTTGAATTCCCTACCAAATGAGAAGCACATTTAGAGTTCTATAACTAACTAATTTGTATCTTGTTTAAGATTGGAAAAATTAATTGAGCTTACCAAGCCAATTGCATATTAGATCCTTTTCTCCGGCGTACACAAGTAACTTGATTCCATCCTCAAGAAGAGCAGGAATACTCACTTCAAGATTTTTCATCCAATCCTCCGTCAAGGCACCGTGTACTAAGAAACTGCAAGAATCAAATTTCAAGTCGCCAACACCTAAAGCTTCCTTTACTGTCTTCATGTTCAAGAATGTCTCTATGTCGGAGAAGTCAACACAATGACCTCCTTCACATTTCTTTCTAATGTCGTAGTACTGCAGTTCGAATAACATAATGCATTAGTGTATTCAAACTTCATTATTTTCATACGATCTTTACCTTTTACTTTTAGTGCTACTTTTCTTTTTTGACAGCATACATTAGTGTTGCCGGTGATGTTTGTGATCTGATAGAATATTTTCATACAAGTAGTTAATGCAGCCCCGCATGCATGTCCACCTTCAGTGCCTAACAGATATATTAAGAGTGTCAATAAGGAAAGATAACACGTGACTTGCACAATAAATTGGTAAAATTCTCTCTTGGTGCTAAGTGATTTATGACTGAGAAAGAGAAAAGAGCTCAATGTTATACCACATTTTTTTGCGGCCTCTTGACATGGTGGGATCAACTTGTTGATTCTTTCATATTCATCCTTATTAATTAGTCCATTGTCTAATGCATAATCTGTATATGCCATGTACTGAATTTCAGGATCAGTTAATCCATTACCAATAGCAAAGCCCTGTTTATTATAAAAGATGAAAGGAGTTAATACAATCAAGGTGATTAGTTTGCATTACATTGATATAAAGTTACATTATATGACAATGTAATAATAATACCTTCAGATTTATATGAATTCCTTCTTTTGCTTTGTTTCCTTGATGAACCCTAGATGCAAAAGCTGGAATGTAATGTCCAGCATATGACTCTCCGGTAATATAAAAATCATTCTTTGTGAACTGAGGGTGTTCCTTGAAAAATGCCTGTCATTGTAAAAATTTAAGTTGATCTTATGTTTGCACAACATCATAGTTTAACATACAATTTGTAGTTTAGAACCATAGATAGTATGTAATGTCGTCTTTGAATTTTTAAATTAAATATAAGTACAAACTAAATATGAATCAAGTTTAACCACTTAATTTCTCATTATAAAAAAAGTTTAACCACTTAATTCAAGTGATTAATCAATTAATAAAGTACTGAACAAATCAAGTTACCTGCAAGAAGTCATACAAATCGTTGCTAATACTGTCTTCATCACGGCGAATATCACTGCTAACATCAGTGGTATAGCTGAAACCTGATCCAATGGGTTGGTCTACAAATATAATATTTGATGCCTACAAAAGAGAAAGAAAAAAGTATACGTTGCAAGATGATTATGTATCAGTGAGAACTAAAGTGGAAAAAAGAAAAGGGAAGAATGAATAGCTGCTACCTTATCCCATCCATATTCATTCCAAACAAGGGACAAATTCTTGTCCTTTGAGAACTGAAAAGGTCCATTTTCATAAAACAACGCAATTTCACTGCCGCATCCTGGACCTCCAGTTAACCATATGACGACAGGGTCATCCTTACTGTTTCGAGATTCAAAGAAAAAATAGAACATCCTGCAATTGACATAACAAATTGTTCAATGGAAATATGTCCATGCACACATTATTATTATGTGTGGATAGATGAGTACTAATCCGCTTTCCTGTTGCAGTTAATCTAAATAATATACAGAAAAGCATATTAGTGTCCGTCTGTCCACTTTTAAAATAAAAAACATTTATTAATAATCTTGAACATTATAAAAGAAAAAAGGGTAGAAAATACATTAAAAAAAGCGCGCGCGCGCACACACACACGACATAAAACATTTACCTAGCAGCTTTGGAATGAGGAAGACTATAATACCCTGCATGATGACCAAGTTCTTCAACAGAATAATCAGAGTCATCAAAACCAGGGAAAGTGAACTTCTTCTCCACAATGTTTCCATGGAGGACATGATGGTCATTCTCAGGTATGTTTATGGAACTTTTAGGAAAAAGTTTAAGTCCTCTTATGAGAGTTGAAGGGGATGCAGTTGAAGAAAGGAGAATGTCATTGTTTTTGGGAAGAGTTAGAGATGAGAATGAAGGTGAAATGTAGAAGAGGAAGTGCAACAACATTGTAAAAGACAGACACATTTTGAGGAACCTTAAAGATGATGCCATGTTGTTTTGTTTTTGTTGAAAAAATGGAAGAAATGGATGTGAATTTATAGTTCTAGCTCTACGTATGCAAAGTTGCTTTAGTTTCATGATTAACGGAAAAGTTGAGTTGAGATGAAAGGCTCAACTCTTTAAACTTTCAATAAAGAAAATTTTCGTAAATTACTAAACTTCAATTTAGCTAAAAATAAAAGTGTCATTCAGGTAAAAAAAACTTAAACTTAAGCTTTTGATCGATATCCCGAAATTCCTATGGGAAAGCCACTTTAATTAGACTATGTGGGCCATTATTACGTAACAAGTGTATATGATACAAGTATTCAAAAGTTCAAGATGCATTGCAACAAGACTATTACTTTTTTCACCTATGTCATTCTCACGTGCTTTGCAAAAATGACCAAAATGCCTTGATTCAGATTATACAATCTGAACCAGACCATTAGCATTTTTCGGAAAATAAAATCCAAATTGTTACGAACTGTGATTTTTGTGTGTGTTTGCTTTGATGTCAAATGTCTCTTTTGGCTGTCGTATAATCCCCGCATAAGATTACAAAGCAATTGCAGGGATTATATGTACGGTCAACAATGACCATGACACCATAAACACTCCTAAAAAGCTAAAAAATGTAGAAGAAAAAGTAAGAAAAGAGATGAAGTGAAGAATGAAGAGATTTGTGATACGACCTTGTTAGATGATTGATATTTCTCTTAGCCTGTAATTTCGACAGACTCATTTAATGTGGTCAACATTTAGACCGTAGGTTGCCAAAAACACTGGTAAACAGTTTCCTAAATTTACGATTTCTTTATTTCCCTTTCCTAAGATTATCCAAGTTGTTATGCCAAGGTTGGCTATATATGATGTAACTGTGAACCAATTTTAATATGCTGAATGATAAGAAAATTCTATTTCTCTCTCAAATTTGCTCTTTCTTCTTCCTAATTTCTCTAGGAGTATACACTCACTCGAAGAGTGCTTCTATTTTGATACATCAAGGTGTATCAATTTGTTTAAGATGCAAGTCTATTTAAAGCCTAAAACAAGTCCTAGATCATCACTACAATCAAATAAAAGGTGTTCCACTGTTCAACTGTCCAAAAATGCATTAAACACTCCACTAACCATCCAAACCTTTGATGAAACGTTACCGTCTAAAAAAAAATCAGATTATATAATCCAAAGTACACCAGACTATGGTTTTAGAGGGTTTTAATGGAAGATAACTTAGAAAAAAAATAAAAAAAATGCATAAAAAAACAAGTAAACAACTAAAAACAACATAAACAACATAATATTCTAGGATGGTGTTCAAAGAGGCGAGTTTTAACTCGATCTTGTCAGCCTGCCAATTGTCATATTTCGATCGGCAGGCAAACTGGATCGAGTTCATAAGAATCTCTTCGGAATTAGATCTGCAATATAACGATGAAAGAAAAAGTGTTTCAAGAGGATTGTTTTGAGTTAAATTATGCTGCTTTGCCAAGTGAGATATTTATATCGCCAAGGCAACAAGATCTAGCTCATAGCAACTTCTTGGTATTCAAAGTTTTTTTTGTATGTGTTTTGCAGCAAATAAACATAGGTAGCAAGATCTATCTATATATTTTTGACAACATGTTGAAGATCTTCATCATGCTGCTAAATAGAGAACTATCTATTTGCGACAACATGAGAAAGATCCTCAGCACAATGACAAAAATATCTATGGTTTCTTTGGTGTGTTTGTGTGTTTTACCGGAAATGATAATGAAAACCGAAAACACTTATTTATAGAGGTATCTGGCGTTGTGGACCACAAAAATGGTCGGTGCAATGTGGACCATACAAAAGAATCCTATGCTGAATGAATTCGGATTATATAATCCAAATTGCACTTACACCCTAGTTGAATTTGGATTGTATAATCTGAATTATACTTACACCCTATAAAATTGAGTTGAATTCAAATTATTTTAACATTTAAATGAACATCTTTGGTGTGTAGTAAAACATAATGAAAATTTAAATTATATATATATATATATATATATATATATATATATATATATATATATATATATATATGGGACTTGCTAGAACACACCCACTAGTTTTTATGTGGGAGTGTTTTAGCAAGCTACACCTTAAGGTGCATTTAACTACTTTTAAGTTATAATTTGCTAAAACGCACCTTCTAAAAAAAAGTGGGTGTATTCTAGCAAATGCCTATAGGAGTTTCTAACATACACTCACTTATTTTTTTGAAGGTGTGTTTTAGCAACATTCACTTTAAGGTGTATTTAACAACTCTTTAGTTATATCTTTGCTAAAACACACCTTAATAAAAACTAGTGGGTGTATCCTAACAAACCCTTATATATATATTATTTAAAACATAATAAAACAAATTAATTCAACAACATTTAACTAACCATAGATAAAACAAAATTCGATAACATAAAACATGTAATAAAAACACCATAAAACACGTAATTAAATAAAACATAGGACATCATCACAGATCAACTAAATTAATGTCGACATCATATGGTGTGTCCAGGAGTGCCCTGATCTCTTCAGAGTTCTTGGGTCGGATCAAACTTTTCTGAATTTGTTCAATATATCTGACCAACGAAGCGTCCAACATGGTTCTCACGTCGTCGTCATTCATGAGCTTCATTCGGCTGAACCGCACACTTTCGACTGAGTCGGTCGATAGACGTCGATACTCAACACCATTTATCCTTTGTGTGTCTCTGTAGTTGAGTTCGAGGTTGATTTGATTTAGCTGACCCTTCAACCCTGAGAGGGTGACTTCAGTGCGAATCCTGAACAGATGGGGTGGTTTCCCCCGTTATAGTAAACTGCAGTTAGCTTGGTGTTCGAATTAAAGACAGATTTTTCCATGATTATTTTTTGGCTAAATTAATTCAATGGTCCCTCAACTAATTTCCAGTTTTCATTTTGGTCTCATAAGTCTTAAAATCAGCATTTTGGTCCCTCAACTTTTGCTCCGTTATTCAAAAAGGTTCTTGCCTGTTAACTTTAACTTTAAATGTCTAAAGTGGAACACAAACAATTTTGGTCTACCATTGATCCTATTAATTTTTTAATTTAAACCTTTTGATCTTTTTTTAAAAGGATGACCATTAGATTACGCAGGTCTATTTTACCTTACGGTGCGTCAACAACAACTAATTAATTCTCTCTTTCTTCATCTTCATCCTCACTCTTCTTCATCATCTTCAACACCACATTCATCAATACCATCATCATCTTCATATTTTTTTTCCAGAAATCACAAAAATTCCCAAACACATAATCATCCGAAACCAAAACCAACACCAACGAATCAACCCCACCACTCATAATCTTTATATAAATCCAGAAAAAAAAATCTTCATCTTCAACCAAACCCAAAAAAAAACTCCATAAAAAGAGATAGAAATCCAAATTTTATTTCTCTACAATTATCAAATTAAACCCAGAAAAAGAGATTAAAAACCCCAAAATTTTCATCATCATCATCCACTCGTTTTGGTTTTTTATTTTATTAAACAATTTTCTTCTCAACAACACCACCACAAAAATTGTCCCGTTCTGCTTTTCTTATTGCTTCTTTCTTTGCTTTTTCTGCAAATACCCAAATGAAAAAAATGAAGATTTTGTTGATGTTAGAAATGGGAATGAAAAAAAGATTGAATTTTTTGAGAGATAGAAATGGAAAGAGAAGTTGCAGCGATATGTGAAGGAGGGAGGAACATAATGTTAATTGGCTAGGTTAAATTTATCACAACTTCATCAAATCTTCATCAGGCATTCTTTATAATCAAATCCAAAACATTTTTTGAATTTGAGAAGAGGTGTTGAATTTAGATCTAAGATCCTTTGTTGTTGTTGTTGTTGGATTGTGATATGGTGGTTGTGGCGGTGATGACGAGGATGATGGTGGTGGTGGTTCTGGGTTATGATCTAATGTTATGGTGCCGTTGAGGGAGGCGGCGGTGGAATCTGATGGTGGTGGTTGAAAGTAGGTGATGGTGGTGGGGTTTGAGAAGAGAAAGAGCTGTTGTTGTTGTTATTGTCTGCGAGAGAGAAGAAGAGTTTTTTTTTTTTTTGAAAATGAAAAAATGGAACAAAAGTAACGGCACAGTTACTTATTTGACGGAAATGACCTTTTTGAATAACGGAGCAAAAGTTGAGGACCAAAATGCTAATTTTAAAACTTATGGGACCAAAATGAAAACTCGAAATTAGTTGTGGGACCATTGGATTAATTTAGCCTTTTTTTTCTTGGTGTGGTTTACTGGTTATGAAAACAGGGACACCTATTTATAGAGGGTTATGGGCGTCTTGGACCATAGAAACTGTCGGTGCAGTGTAGACCACATGAAAAAAATTCATATTTCGGATTATATAATCCGAAATGTCCCTTACCATACTTAAGGTACGCAATTTCTCTCATTTTTCACCTAGTATCGAATAAATTCGGATTATAACATATGAAACCATGTGTAGGATTCAAATTATATAATCCGAAGTAAGTCTGTGTTTTTTGGCCGGTGGTCAGCACGACATACACACGTTTTCAAAAGTTTTTTTGGACGGTGGTCATTTGTTCAAACTTGATTTTACACGTTTTTTTACTGCATTTAGTGTAGTTATAACATATGTAACCATTTCCCCTATAAATAGGCTTCAAACCTTCACCATTTCTCACACCATCATGTCACACCCTCTCCTCCTCTTCCTTATGATACAATGTGTCTCCATCGTTGGCCTTTCATAAAAATAAGATGCTTTGTAAATTCAGGGATTGTATGAACGACCAATAGGGATGGCAACGCGCTGCGAAGAAGTGTGGTTTGTCTGGGTGTCAGGTTGATCTGTTTGGGTGCAAAGTTGACCAATCATGTCTCTTTCACTCTAGACAGGAAACAAACCTCACCCTAGTCCCCTTCTCCCCTACCATGTATTTCTCCTTCCCCTTTCCTCCCCCATCACCTTGCGGCCCCCACCCCACCTCATGTTTTTGTGCTAGAGATTTAGTTTTAAGTTTGTAATAAATTAGTTTTAGGTGTTTGAATATTCTATGTAATAAGCTTTAAGTTTCATCTTTATTGTAAATGTATTGATATAATAATAAAATGAGATTTTATATGTGTTGTTTTGTCCTTTTATTTTCATTTGTATTTACATTTATTTTATCATTTTAGCATCTAAATAATATAAAATAGACCAATATTTATATTAATTCTAGTAAAAGCTATTTTCGGATTATATAATCCGAAAAATTCTAGGAATAGATTTCAAATTATAAATTCCGAAGCGTATTTTCAGAATAAAATATGGTGCGCGAGAAACACATAGAGTGAAAAAAGTAATAGTCTTGCAATAAAGTAGCAATAAAACACATTGATGATTGATCCGAATTGGATCTAGATATTTCATTTGTGGGAAAGGGTCAAACACCCCTTCATATGAATTGATGAAAATTGCACATGTAAATACTCTCACGTTCTAGTATATAAGCAGGGAAAGGGTCTAACATCCCTTCGTATGAATTGATGGAAATTGCACATGTAAATACTCTCACGTTCAAGTATATAAGCAAGAAAAATAAAATAATAGGTAAGTAATATGAGAGTAGTGTACATTTGCCTCTATCATAAGAGGATTAAGAGATTCTTCAGGAGCTGGGATGTTTATGACCACGATTATAATTGTAGAAACGTCTCCTTGACCGTCCATCGTTGTCCCCGCCTTGTTCTTGGCAATTATTTCTACTAGTTATTGCTAGCTTGAAGGAGAAGTATTGACCAAGTTTTGATATTTTAGTTGGTCTAGATTTATGATGTATTGGACTTAGGCCAAGTCCAGAAGAGTTGTCCCTCAAGTCGACAATAAGTGGGGATGGCGTGGTGACTTTACATACTAATGATGACATAAAAAATGACGTCTTAGCTGAAACGTTGAATTCTGTTGAGTCGCAGCGGAAAATCCGAAGAATGAAGTCTTAGCCGAAATGTTGGATTTTGTTGGGTCTAGCAGACAATCTGAAGAAGATTCTATTAAAAAGATGACTTATTATTTTGTCGAGGATGTAAGAGAACAATTCAATGATGATTCTGTTAGAGCAGATATTTGGTATTACATTGTCGAAGACATTTGAGGTTATCCCAAAGAGGATTCCGTTGAAGAAAAAAAAACTTCAATATATTATGTGTCAAGGAGAATAGTCGTCCTTCAATAAAATGGTTCAAAAATATACTCTTCTTTCAAAGGAAAGTATCTAATTAGTTAAATTGTTTCGTAACTTTTCATTTGTATTTGTTGATTTGCTTGTTATAAATAAATGATTTTTTTTGGAGGGACATTTGAATCATTCGCATTATTTTTTCCGTTTTCTTCTAAAATTCTATAGCCCATTTGGTGCTTTCCCCTTTTCTTATGTCTATTAAATCATAAACTGAGTGCAAAAATGATTGTAAAATGATTACAACTTAATTGAAGGAGGAGGATACTCCTTTTATATAAAAATAGACTAATAGAAAACTAATCTCAAAACAGTAAATTAGTTATTGAACCTAAATCTAAGGAGAACTAATAGGTGTAAAATAGAAATATAGCTAGGAAAAAGGGAAGGCAATAATTGATATTCCCCCTCAAGCTGGGCTATGAACATCCAATGGTCCTAGCTCTGACACTAGCTTGCCAAAAGAAGGACCATATACAGGAGTTTGGTAAATATATATCTGAGAAGAAAACAAAACTGAAAACAATTTGATGAACCCTTGATTGATATTTTCCCGTATGATGTGACAATCTATCTCAATATGTTTGCTCCTTTAATGAAATATTGAGTTGTGACCAAGATATATAGTTGGACTTGGCTTGTTGTCGCAATAAATGGATGTTGATGTTTTGAGATTAACATCAAGATCATACAGCAGGAAGTGCAACCATTGCATTTCATAAGTGAGACTGGTCAAAGCTCTGTACTTTGACTCAGAGCTAGAACTAGAAACTGTGGGTTTCTTTTGGAATGTGATTACTCATCATTTTCATATTAATTTTCATTAGTTTTAGACTTTGTTTTAATTGATTTTCTTAGTTTTGAATTAGTTTTAGTCTTTTTACAGTAAAAATTATCATCATATGATATTTAGAGAAAAAAATTAATTTGTGTTGATTTTTCTGTAACCAGACAACCATTGGAGCATTTGGTTTATTTGTGTGTTTTAACAGGTTGACATTAAGTTTTAGAAGCCGTAAGACGTCTAAGGAGTTTTGGAAAGTCAACCATAAAAGTCATTTCACAAGTATGCAAATTTGGAAGAAGAAATGTCAATGCTGTCATTTTACATCTGGGTGCAATCAGAATTCAGAAAACTAGTGTTGCTACCAGTATGCGTCTAGGCACAACCAGTTGAGTTCAAGACCATTTCGCTGCTGGCAGATTGCGCCTTGGCGCAATTTCACGTTTCAGGTTGCCTATTTAAGCCCAAACATCATATTTTGAAAGGGGTCGGAGAATTTTACATTGAAATTTGAGAGAAATACTTAGTGAGGTTCTGAGAAGGTGTTGTTTGACCTAGAGGACTGGAGTTGAAGCTTCTCATCCTCCACCTTTACGTGTAATTCATTCAATCCTTTTTATTATTTGTAATCAAGCCATGAGCGGCCAATTTCTCTATTGTTAGGGATGAAATTATCTAGATGACAACTTTATTTTGATTATTGTAGAAATTTATTGAATCATTTTTCTTATCTCAGTTCTTAATGCTTTTATTGATTAATCACCATTTAATTGATCTACGATTTATATTGTGAGACAGAAGTTGAATTTATAAACGCTTGAGATAAGAAAATCTTGCCTTTGTAATCTAGGAATAGATGCCTTGAAACCAATTGAGAATTCTTGTTCATTCATGCTTGATTCTAATCTTAAATTCACTAAGGAATTAGGAGTTTTTTGAAATTAATGATTTTGTCACTAAAGAATTAGGGCAAAGATACATTAGAGAATTCGGTAATGATTCGATAAGTCGATCCAGTAGTTATTCAAGTTGTTAACTTGAGTTAATCATCTAGTGAAACTCATCCCTATCAATTTTATTATTATCAAGTCCAAACCATAGATAGTATGTAATGTTGATTTTATGTTTGCACAACAAAAGGTCGAACATCCCTTTGTATGAGTTGACGGAAATTGCACATGTGAATACTCTGACGTTCAAGTATATAAGCAAGAAAAATAAAATAATAGGTACGTAATCCGAGAATCGTGTACATTTGCCTCTATCATAAGAGGATTGAGATATTCCTGAGGAGCTGAGATGTTTATGACCGCGATTGTAATTGTAGAAACATCTCCCTTGACCTTCCGCCGTTGTCCTTGCCTCGATCTTGGCAATTATTTCTACTAGTTGTTGCTAGCTTGTAGGAGAAGTATTGACCAAGTTTTGACATTTTACTAGGTCTAGATTTATGATGGATTGGACTTGGGCCGACTTTGCATATCTAATGATGACATAAAAAAATGAAGTCTTAACTGAAACATTGAATTCTGTTGAGTCGCATAAGACAATCCGAAGAATGACGTCTTAGCCAAAACATTGGATTTTGTTGAGTCTAAGAGACAATCCGAAGAATGACGTCTTAGCCAAAATGCTGGATTTTGTTGAGTTTAGCGGACAATCCGAAGAAGATTTTATCTAAAAAGGATGACTTATTATTTTGTCGAGGATGTATGAGAACAATCCATTGATGATTCTATTAGAGAAGATATTTGGTATTATATTGTCGAAGACATATGAGTTTATCCCGAAGATGATTTTGTTGAACAAAAAAAACTTCATTATATTATGTGTCAAGGAGAATAGTCGTCCTCCAACGTGATAATTCAAAAATATACTCTTCTTTCACGATAACGTATCTAATTAGTTGAATTGTTTCGTGACTTTTCATTTGCATTCGTTGAATTGCTTGGTATAAATAAATGATTTTCTAGTTTTGGAGGGACATTTGAAATTTTGAATCATTCTCATTATTTTCTTCCGTTTTCTTCTAAAACTCTCCATAGCTCATTTGGTTGTTTCCCCTTTTCCCATTGTTATTATGTCTATTAAATCATAAACTTTGTGCACCTCATTTATTGAATCATTGTAAAATAAAAAAATGATTACAACCTAATTGAAGGAGGAGGATACTCCTTTTATATATTTGCTATCTGAGCAGAAAACGAAACTGGAAACAATTTGATGAACCCTTGATTGATCTTTTCCCGTATGATGTGACAATCTATCTCAATATTTTTGCTCCTTTAATGAAAGGTTGGGTTGACAATAAATGGATGCTGATGTTTTGAGATTAACATCAAGATCATGCAGCAGAAAAGTGAAGTCTAGAACCCTATGAATAAAATAAACCTTTACTTGGTGAAGATTTTAAATAATGTAAGACTTTTAAAGCAGTCTTATGATGAATAAGTTTAGGTTTACACACAAATTTGCTAAGTGGTTGCACAACAAAACTAATATCAGGTCTAGTTTTTTTCAAATAAATTAACCTTCCTATTAATCTTCTTAATTGTGATCCATCAGGATAATCTGGGGAATCAGAATCATGTAGTTTTAATTAATGAAGGTTCAGAAGGAGTAGATTATGGTTTACAAGAAAGTGTTTCAGTGTCATCTAGAAGATTAAGGGTGTATTTCCTTTAGTTTAGAAGAATACCAGTAGGAGAATATTATTATGAAAATTACTTTGTTAATGTTCTATTAATCTTATTAATTTCAAAAACAACTGCATGTCACGCAAATATCTTGATAGATAAATTTTAAATAAAAAACAATTATTTTTAACTCTTTAACCTTTTTTGAGTCTTTCTTAAAAAAAAACTTTTGAGACTAAAAATAGAAAAGTTACTTTTTTCAATAAAGAAATTTTCCGTAAACTAAACTTCCATTCAGCTAAAAATAATCTTAAACATGAAGTTTTTGATCAATATCCCGAAATTTGTATGTGAAAGCCACTTTAATTAGACTATATGGGCCATTATTAGGTATCAAGTGTATACTACTTCCGTCTCTAATTATAAGATCTTTTTGAGAAATTTTTTTGTCTTTTTTTATAAGACCTCTTTGTTATTTCCAATTACATTAATTATTTCTTTACTATCATATCCTTATTTATTTTGCATCTTTTTCTTCAATCAACAATAAATATAATGTTGAAAACATAAATTAACTCTTTTTCTCTCTCTTAAGGATAAAATTGTAAAAACAATAGTAATTATAAACAAATTTAATACTATTATCAACTTTCTTAATTCACGTGATTTTAACATAAGATTCCTATATTTAGGGACGAAGGTAGTATAATACAAGTACTAAAAAGTTCAACATGCGATGCAATAAAGTAGCAATAAAACATAAGTTCAAAAAAAAAAAAGTAGCAATAAAACACATTGATGATTGATCCAAATTGTATCTAGAGATTTCATCCTTGGGAAAGGGTTGAACATCCATTCTTATGAATTGATGGAAACTGCACATGTAAATACTCTCATGTTCAAGTGTATAAGCAAGAAAAATAAAATAACAGGCAAGTGATGTGAGAATCGTGTACACTTGCTTCTATCATAAGAGGATTGAGAGATGAGCTGGGATGTTTTTGGCCGAGATTGTAATTGTAGAAACATCTCTATGACCCTCTGCCTTTGTCCCCGCCTCGATCTTGGCAATTATTTATACTAGTTGTTGCTAGCTTGAAGGAGAAGTGTCGAACAAGTTTTGACATTTTAGTTGGTTTATACTTATGATTTATTGGACTTAAGCCTAATCCAGAAAAATTGCCCCCAGGTCAACAATCGGTGGGGTTGGCGTGGTCACTAAGCATATCGACATAAGAAAATGACGTCTTAGCCGAAACGTTGGATTATGTTGAGTCGCAGCTGACAATCTAAAGAATGATGTCTTAACCGAAACGTTTGATTATGTTGAGTCGGACAATCTGAAGAAGATTCTATCTAAAAGGATGACTTATTATTTTGTCGAGGATGTATGCGAACAACCCAATAAAGATTCTATTAGAGAATATATTTGGTATTATATTATCGAAGACATTTGAGGTTATCCCGAAGAGAATTTTGTTAAGAAAAAAACTTTATTACATTATGTGTCAAGGAGAATAGTCGTTCTCCAACAAGATGGTTCAAAAATATACTCTACTTTCACGGTAACGTTTCTAATTAGTTGAATTTTTTCGTGATTTTTCATTTGCATCCGTTGATTTGTTTGGTATAAATAAATGATTTTCTTGTTGTGGAGGGACATATGAATCATTCTCATTATTTTCTTCTAAAAATGTCTATAGCTCATTTGGTGCTTTCCCCTTTTCCCAGTGTTATGTCTATTAAATCATAAACTTAGTGCACCTCATTTATTGAATCATTGTAAAATAGAAAAATGATCACAACCTAATTGAAGGAGGAGGATACTTCTTTTATATAAAAAAGTCTAAGAGAAAACTAATCTCAAAACTCAAAACAAACAAAACAGTAAATTAGTTACTGAACCTTAGATACTAAAACAGAATTAGAGCTTGGAAAAAGGGAAGGCAATATTTTATATTGGCAAGGTTACTTCGTTTTTTTCGACTCAGGAGTTCAACATCTTCTTCATTGCCAATAGTGTATCTCGTTGATTTGTTTGTAATAGTAAAATTTGAAAACATTTGTAATGGAGTTTACACATTCGATATATTTTCTTATCATGTTTATAACTCTACAAGTGTAGAGAAAACCATGAAGAGCATGGTCTAAATTCTAATGAATTGGTATTGAGAATTAATAAGAGATAGTACGAGCAAAAATGCCAAAAATGTGAGAGTGACTTAGGGAAAAAGAAATGTATTTTATTCATCCTTCTAATGTTCACAAGGAAATGCCATTAATATGTATACAATAAGAATGTGACTTTGGTTTTTAAGATGAGTGCATCATATAGACGAGACATTATCTCCTCCCTTTGTCCTTATCAGTTTCCCTTGCATCCAATCTTTTAACATCTGAAGTGCAGCTTTTGGTTGATCCATTGGAACCATGTGACCAGCCTCTTTCACCTATTGTTCCAAAAAAAAAACAAAACGGAAGTTAAACACATGCGAATCAATAGCTACAAAGCACCGACAGACACATGTGTCAGACACAACACCGATAGTGACATGTAAACATCAGTAATAATTTGAGAAAATAAAAATGATCGAATGCAAATACTTGTCTCAGTGTCGAATCATGCATTGAAAACAAAACACACTTTTAGTTTGAAGTGTCAGTGCTATATAGATCAATCGTCTAATACACTAATGAATACATCCTTAAACACAAACCTTGAGGAAAGCAAGAGGTCCGTGGCTTTTCAGATCTCCTGCTTCTTCACTATCAACCAAATATGGGGTTGTAGGAGACGCCTTAAATTCTTTTTGACCTGACCAGGTCATGGCATCAACCCACCTTGAATTCCCTGCCAAATGAGAAACACATTTATAAATCTAACCAACATATTTGTGTATTCTATTTTGACGCAAGAAATTTTGGTTTTGGTTCCAAATTAATCCAACTTATAATTAATGTGTTTCAGTTAAGGACGAATTATTTTGGAGAGCCAGACTTCGAATCCTGATTAGATCATTGGCAAGACTTTACTTACTTTCCGGCCAGACGTTTGGAAACCGGAGGACTAACACATATTACTGTAATTCAGCTTACCAAGCCAATTGCATATGAGATCTTCTTCTCCAGCATACACAAGCACCTTGATACCATCCTCAAGAAGAGCAGGAATACCCACTTCAAGATTTTTCATCCAATCCTGCAACATGGCACTGTATACTGTGCTACTGCAAGAAACAAATTCCAAGTCCCCAACACCTAAAGCTTCCCTAACTGACTTCATGTTCAACAATGTTTCCACATTTGAGAAGTCGTAACAAAGACTTCCCTCACATTGCTTTCTAATGTCGTAGTACTGCAGTAGGAATAAAAAATGCATTAGTGAACTCAAACAGCATTATTTTCATACTATCTTTGTCAAATACTTTTAGTTCTTTTCTTTTTTGATATCATACATTAATGTTGCCGGCTATGTCCAATATCTGATCGAATATTTCACTGCAAATGCTTCTTGAAGTCATGCATGCGTCTCCACCTTTAGTGCCTAACAAATCAAATACACACTATGACTGTCAATGAGGAAAAATAACAAATGGCACAACAAATTGGTAAAATTTTCTATTTATGACTGAGAAGGGAACAAACTTAAAATTTCATACCACAAGATTCTATTGCCTTTTGGCATCGTGGGAACAACTTGTTGATTTTGGCATGTTCATCCTTATTAATTAGTCCATTGTCTAATGCAAAATCTGGATATGCCTTGTATTGAATTTCAGGATTGGTTAATCCATTACCAATAGCAAAGCCCTGTTTATTATAAAAGATGAAAGGAGTTAATACAATCAAGGTGATTAATTTGCATTACATTAATATAAAGTTTACCTTTGCATGAATAAAAAGTTAAATTATATGACAATGTAATAATAATACCTTTAGATTTATATGAATTCCTTCTTTTGCTTTGTTTCCTTGGTGAACCCTAGATGCAAAAGCTGGAATGTAATGTCCAGCGTATGACTCTCCGGTAATATAAAAATCATTCTTTGTGAACTGAGGGTGTTCCTTGAAAAATGCCTGTCATTGTGAAATTTAGAGAATCTTATGTATGCACAACATTAGAGTTTAACATAGAATTTGCAATTTATATTGTATGTAATGTGAATCAAGTTAATTTAACCACTTAATACAAGTAATCATTTCAAATGTTATTGTGATACTATTTTCTTTAATCACTCAACAGATCAAGTTACCTGCAAGAAATCATATAGATCATTGCTAACACCGTCTTCATCATGTCGAACGTCACTATCGTCAGTGGTATAGCTGAAACCTGTTCCAGTGGGTTGGTCTACAAATATAATATTTGATGCCTGCAAACAAGAAAAATTGTATTGACACTAATGAAAAATAACTTCAGTGCTAATAAATAATACTTGATTGTTTGAGTTTGTTTGTGTGGATTGGTATATGCATAAATATCATTACTTTTTTTTGTTGCTGACACTCTACGTTGATTGAACAAAGAAAAACAGGGAAAAATCTAGGGGATTTGGGCCATGTTTGGATAAAAAACTTAATTAAGCACTTATAGCATAAGGGCTTGTCATATAAGCCTAAAAAAATTATGCATGTGTCTTAAGTTGTTTCCATAAGTTCAAATAAGTCGATCCAAACATGTCATTATTGCAAGATGATCATATATGAGTGAGATCTAATATAATAGGTACCATGTCCCATCCATATTCATTCCAAACAAGAGACAAGTTCTTATCCTTGGAAAATTTAAAAGGACCATTTTCATAAAACATAGCAATTTCACTGCTGCATCCTGGACCTCCAGTTAACCATATAACAACAGGATCATCCTTAGTGTTTCGAGATTCAAAGAAAAAATAGAACATCCTGCAATTTACAGAATAAATTGTTCATATAACCAAATAATATAAAGCAATAGAGTTGTCATCAATTTTATACTTTAGTGAAGTAATGTAAAAAAGTTTTTATCTTAAAATTTGGTCAATTGTAGAAGATGGTGTAACAGATATTTCAAATTATGATACTTTGATATATATTATGATTAAGTTGATACACGAGTAATGACAACATCAATGACAAGATAAAAATATATGATCAAACAAATATCCAATAAATTAAACTAGATCAAATGAACCTAAGAAATCCAAACTATTCATTCCATGTTTTATAAATTCTTTGCTTGTTCACTTTCACTTTTATTATTCTTACTTTATATGTTTTCCAAGAACTATATTTTTATTCGGACTAAAGCTTTTCTTATTATTATTTCATTTGTAATTTATTTTTTTATGCTCGAATCATTTTTTACCACAAAAATTTACCTCATATTTCATTCTATTTTATCTTATTTTGGCCTAAAATTAATATAGTCATGATCTTTTCTCCTTATGATCCAGAACATACAACATGAAGCATTTACCTTGCAGCTTTAGAATGAGGAAGACGATAATAGCCTGCATGATGACCAAGTTCTTCAACAGAAGCACCAGAGTCAACAAAACCAGGGAAAGTAAACTTCTTCTCCACAATATTTCCATGAACAAAATGAGGATCATTCTCTGGTGTGTTTATGGAATCTTTTGGAAAAAGATTAAGTCCTCTTATGAGATTTTCTGCTTGTAATTTTGGGTAGGATGCAGTTGAAGAAAGGAGAATGTCATTGTTTGTGGGATAAGCTGGAGATGAGAATGAATGTGAAATGTAGAAGAGGAAGAACATTATAAAAGACAGACACATTTTGATGAACCTTAAAGATGATGCCATGTTGTTTTGTTTTTGTTGAAAGAATGAAAGAAATGGATGTGAATTTATAGTGTTTGTTCTAAGTATGCAAAAGTTGAGTTGAGTATGAGAGGGTTAATTGTTTCCAACAATTTTCAGGTTGCTTTGTCTTTTGAAATTAGCATACATGCAATTATATTGAATTGCATTTCAACCTTAAAAATTAAGTTATTTGGTTTTAATTCTAATTTCATAATCTTATCCTTTCAACATAATAATAATTATTATTATATGTTTTGTCGGACATTGAATATAGTCATTTCACTCTATCGAGATTTAAACTTTGGTTCGTCGTGTTATAGGAGTTTAGTCTCTTCTAATAGACTAAACACATTTGATAGTACAACTTAACGATTACTCTAATAAATTTAGATTATTTAAACATTTTAGTCGTTTGATTTTGAATCCCAGCTTATATACAAGATAAACGAATGATTTTTTATATAAAAAAACTTAAAATTAGGGGATGATGTCGGAGAGAAAACCGTAACATGATGTGGCTCCCTCTAAGCACACTAACGGGGCCTAAACCCGAACCTCCAAATCTAAGACTTGTTTTTTTGTTGGTCAAGTAGCTTAATGACTAGATTCAGACACATAATATGTGGAGAAATGAGAAATCCGGGGTTCGAACTCCGACCCATGCATAAATTATCTCTGATAGCTACCAATTGAGCTACACTTATAGGACTAAGACTTCGTAAGACTTGTATTTTTACTACTAGATAAGTGAATGATTTATGAAAAAGAAAATTATTTTTAACTAATTGTTTAGAATGTGAGTTTAAGATTAAAATAAATTCAATTATCAAAAGATTAGTTTTAGAGATTACGTGTGAAGCTGAAATAGATTTATGTTTGTTTATTATAGTGATAGTGAAAATTACTTTTTTTTACGAAGTGAAAACTCCTTTATTAATCTTTCTATTTGATCTCTAAAAAGTAAAAACAGGTTATTTTTAATTAGAAAATATATTTTTTACAATCTAACTAATTTAAATTTTTTTAACAAACACAATCAAAATCCCTCAAAAAAAAAAACAAACACAATCAAAATCATTGATTTTTTCAAATAAAAAGTTTCCGTGTCTAATCCCCTACTGCGAGCTTTGGTTGTGATAGTACACCGTTTCATTTTTTTAAATAAAAAACAAGCCTTTCTTTAATTCTTTAAACTTTTTTGGGCACTAAAAATAGAAATGTTTCTTTTATTTTCTCAATAAAGAAATTTTTCTTTAAACTACTAAATTTACATGGCAATGTTTTTTCTCATGCCAAATTTGTCATGTCACTACGTCAAAAATAATGTAACAAAAGTCGCATATAGCTAAAAAGAAAATATTGAATATAAAGCTTTTAGATCAATATCCAAAACTTGTAGTATTAGACAGTTAGTCAAAAGTTTAAGATACCTTATAGTAGTAAAGTAAATAGTAAAAAAAACATCATAGTAAAGTAATATTAAAATACATTAGTGATTATGTTGATATTATTTTAAAATTATCTTGTGACTACATTAAAAAAAAAAAAATAATTCAACCCCAAATCATCGTATCAAATAAAATAAAAATCTTGCAAAGATGCAATTACTTTTGTTTATTTTGCTAATCATTTTGCATCTCATGTTCTGTATTTGTGAAGCTACTAGTAAGTATAAAGTGTAGCGTGTACGATATGATAGTTGTGCCTTAAGTGAGCAATTCCCATTTTATTATTGATTATATTCTTCACTCAAATTATGTGAGACTGAGTGACGTACAAGATCATCAACACTTTGTAACGTATAGGACCAACACTAACATCCTTGTCAAATTATCAAAATGAAAGAATAATGTCTTAAGAATGAAAGAATAACCTTTTCTACTTTTGAATATGACAAAAAAGAAATAATTTTCTTTTTAATACTTTAAAACAAAAGACACGTTTCTAACTCACCCCACTTTCTTATCATCACATTTCCTCTCTTATGATCAACCTATCTGCAAGAACCATCGTATCTAATACAAATAAATAGAATGCAATTAAACAACAAGTTGTGTTGCTGATTCATTATGGATGATAAAGCATTCCCTTTTAAAACAACAACCATAGACTTTACAATATTGATATGTATGGCTCTTTGAACTTTTTATAAAATGTTCACAACCTTTGATGTAAGGAAGTTGAAAATGTCTAACACAAATAGGCAGGCCGTCTCTAAGAATTCGGAGGCTCGGCTCTGGGAATGAAAAGAGACAAGTGATAAAATCAAAACTTTTTTTTTTTAAGAGCAATGTTCTATTTATATTTTTTAAAAGATAAATACAATGTGCCGTATATATGCAGTACACCCAAAGGTGAAAATGACTATCGTATACATGAGGAACCCCCACCTAACACCAAAAGCAAGAGGATCTAATTCTAATAGGCCTAAAAGGCTAAAACAAGAGGACAGAAAATGGCTGGGGGTATTAAATTTTTTTTGAAGGGCAGTAGTACTAGTGGGTATTAAAAAAAATTGAGGCCTATGGTTGGAGGAGGCCCAGCTCTGTTGACCTGTTTGCACCCAGGGTCGGGCCTGCAAATAGGATAGAAAGCATATTGATTATTAGAACATTTTTTTTCTCGTGTATGGCCACTTTACTTGAAGCGTTTTTAAGGTTGTCTGTCCTATAGTAAAAATAAATAAAAAATAGTCCCCAATAGTGGAGAAGCTCCTTACACCATAATATCTATTGGCATAAATGTCAATCTTCCCTCATGTAGGTCGATCAAGAAGTTCACATGTACCTCCTTCTTCATAGATACTTCTACTGACCTAAATATATAAAAAAGAACATCCCTAACAAAGTTATGCACTGAAATGGGGAAACTCCTTACAATGAATTGTGTGCTCCCCAAGGTATATAGGCACGCCTTACTGAAATCATGTCATACCTCATGAATAAGAAATAAAGGAACCATGAGACAATATCTAAGGATAGTACGGTATTGTACTTGTGCCATATTTTGACTTAACTCATCAATAAGGATAGCTAAAAGAAAATCAAGAGCATATTTGCTTTCAAACACGCAAAAACCGTTTTCTATCTTGTGGTCATGTCAAACTTTACTTTCATATCCTAAACACTTTTACTAAAAAAAAAGGCATGTGTCAAAACATGTTGGGCTTTAGGAGGGACGATGTTCTTGCTAGTAAAACTACTAAAATCAAAATCTAAAATTGTACCATGAAGACCATCCAAACACAATCAAAATGAGGGTCTATATACTTATCACATTGCCTCTCAGTGTATATGATCTTGTAGCACCTAATATTCCATCTTGGAAGCCATAGAAGTGCATGAGGAAACTTGTTATGCCGCCGAGTACAAACCAAATCTCAACTCTAATAAACAGAGAAGTCATCCTTCATTGAAGATCCTCAATGAAAGGACCTCCACCAACCATAATATCTTCAACCACCCTCTTAGTAATAAAAAATAACCACAAGAAATTTCAGCTAGCTAAATTTATACGCTATTTAATATTGATAACATCATGCCATGGCTTCACCAATTTTGGACAAATGTACTCCTACAGTAAAAGTGCCACATAAGCAACCACAATCATGAATTTCAAAAGTAAAAAGGTCCAAGTAAAACAAATATGTCAAGATGATTCAATGACAAAATCCACCCACATCCAAAACAACAAGATATGATGACTATCACATTATTACACTAAATCATAATTATATTCTTATCACATTGAGTCTTTCAAGCCACCATTTATATTCTTATTATCATTTGTAAACCACTTTGAGCTTTCATCAATAATTTCATTTCTTGTTATTAAGTGACAAATCATATCATAATTTTTGAACCTTAATATCATTTATTTGATTGGCCTTGGAGTTAGATAGAATATTTTAATAACTTGGTATGATTTAAAATTAAGTTTGGAGTTACTCTTTAAACTTAGCAACATTTTAAGTTTGGGATGGAGTATCAAGAGAACTTATTTATCAAAAAGAAAAAAAAATGAAAAATGTAGATTATTACCATGGGTCTACAAAAAAAAATATAGAAAAAAGAAAAAAAAATCAAAAGCCAAAAACATAAAAAATAAAAATAAAAGTTGGTCTCTTCAAAAGAATGTATCTATCTTGAAAAAGAAAAGATAAATAGTTCTACTTAGTACCCTTTTTTTTTTTATTCAAGGAAGGAATGTTGGTAATACTTCAATGTTTAGGAGGAATCTTTAGGTTGACAATCTAACTCCAAGTTCTTTTGTTAGCTTACTTTCCCAAATATATATCACCTTACCCTAAGCCATGTTACAACGCTGAAAGACCTCAAAGTGTGTATGTATGTGCTTCATAAAAATTGAACAACATATATACATACATAATATAATATTGATTGATTTTTGAGTTTTGTTTGTTCAAGTTCTTTGACTATGGTATCTATCCAACATGATTGATGAAACTATTTCAAAAGCTATGGTGATTGTTGAGTTTTTCTCGTATAAACTTGTGTATTTAATATTTCTTTTGTTCATATCAATCTTCAAAATTCACATGCAAACTTGATTTCATCATTATGTTTTCCATTAATGTTTTTTATTCACACAACAATTATGTTTGTTTGGTATTGATTACAAATAAATTACTTGACAAGTTATAAATTAGATTTATTTTTATATAAGAGTTTATGTAAATTTTATCAATCGATTATAGCGTGTGTTTGGTTCAGCTTTGGATAGAATTGATTCTGCCAGAATTGATTCTGATATAATTGATTCTAACAAAATTGATTTTGAGAGAATTGATTTATGTTTGGATGCAATGATGTAGAATTGATTAAACAAATTGAATGTTGTTTGATTAGTTTTGATCAAAATTGCTTTTGAATGTATAATTATTAAAATGGACATAGTTAAATGTGTACGTAGATCAATATTAAATGTAGATATATTATTTAATTTAATAAATAATTTTTTATATATTAATTTAAAAAATAATAAATACGATCATTAAACTACTATCACTAGTTAAATAATGGTCAGAAAAAAATCACAAGAAAATTAACGTTCATACTATTGGACTATACGACTCGTTTTATTCAACACGGCTGCCCAACAAAAATTGTAGACGCAACAAAAACTAATGTTGGGCAATACATAATTTATGAAAGGCGAAAGAAGAAAATAAGAATTGATGAAGGGCAATGTTGAAAAGCAATAAACTCTAATAACAAAAGTATAAAATTAAATATAGAATTGATTCTACCAAACTCAAAAGCTAGGGTTCCTAGCTTCAAAGAGAATTGCTTTTGAAAAGCCAAAATAAACATGTATGAAATTGCTTTTTTTCACTTTTTAGGATGTAGAAGTGCTTTTAGGCTAACAAGAAGCTTAACCAAACAAGCACTATGTTAGTCATCGATAAACTATTTGTTTCAATTATTCTAATAATAACATAAGTCATTGGTGTTTTGCCAGGTGTTGAAGGATTGACTACAATACGAATAACAGTAATTCAATTTCTTAACATGTTCCAGTTATACACGTAACATAGTAAAAACAAAGTCACACTACAAAACAAGCTTAAATATGACAACACATACAAAACTTCCAATTTAATTTAATTACATTTACCCAAAAATATGATCATAGAACAAATAACACCAATTTAATTTATTTACATACATTTACACCAAAAAATAACCGCACTACAAACCAAATTTACAAATTACAACACACACATAACACATTTAAATATAATTTCTTTACATTAACACCAAAACATAATCACAATACAAATAACACCAATTCAATTTCTTTGCATTAACACTAAAACATAACCAAACTACAACCATATTTTACAAATTTCAACACACACTTAACAAATTCCAGTTCAATTTCTTTACATTTACACCAAAACTTAACCACATTACAAACGAAGTTTACAACTTACAACACACACACTTAACACATTTTAATTCAATTTCTTTGCATTTACACTAAAACATAATCACAATATGAATAACACCAATTCAATATCTTTACATATTCTAGCTATATATGTAACACAATTGATAAACACATAAACACACTATAAATTACACCAAAAAATTAGTGTTACTAACGAAATTCTCCCAAATTCTTATCGTTCGAAATCCATTATTTAGAGCGGTATGTGAAATGAAAATCCACGTCAATTTCAAATCCATCTAATGAAAGTGCAGATTGAAGGCTAAGCGGCCACACAACATTCTTCCGTAGTTTTCTTTTGCTTAGAAATATTGTGTTTTTGATAGCAACGTTTATAGTTTGTGATTTCGAACAACGTTAGCATCATTTTATTTTTTAAACATGAATTGTACAACACCTTCATTGGTAAATACATGCACTATAAATGAGAGAGGTTTGTCCAAATTAGTTTTCCTCAAAACATTTCCTATGTTTATTGGTCTAAAATATTTGTAAGTGTCATTATTATTGTTTAGATAGTTAAGATCAACTTTAACAGTAACATACTAACCCTAAAAGTGTTTGGAGTTTTGTGGTAATTTAAGAGTTTTTTTTGTTAGTGATTTTAAGAGTTTAATGATCTAAGCCTTTTAATTTGACACTATTTTTATTTATCTACAATTTTATATATATATATATATATATATATATATATATATATATATAATCATATTTACATAATAAAATTTTGACAACTAATAATAATTTTCAAAATATCAACCTTAAAGCATATACCATCCATATCTCAGAGCTTTAATTTTGTAGCATCGACAGAAACAATCAAATTCTATATAAGATGAAAACATGTCCAATGCACAACATTTTTTGATGACCCTGTAACTCATGCTTAATTTCAAAACTGAGGGCAGTCTTCCTCGAGAAAGGAGAAAGATCACAAATACAGACAATTATGTTCGTGGAAGCAGAGTATGAGGTCTTTACTTGTGTGAAAATTCATCGATATAACACAGCCAGCTTGAGAATGTAAAGTGAACAGACAAGTGCTTTCCTTGTGGTTCAAGATGCAGATAGTTTTGTCGGAGCTTGCGCTACAAAACAATGGATAATTCTTGTGAAATTCAAGAGTGTTTATTGATCCTATGTGTCATAGAAAGTTAAAGAACAATTGTGATTATCAATTTATCATACCATAATCTTGCAATCATCTCCTGCAATAATTAATATACAAAAAGTAGAAGCACTACTTAAGCAACACATTGCAAACATATGCAACAATTTCAATCATTGCTGCAACTTACAGACAAATTGAAATTGAATAATACTGACTTCTCTTTGGAGGTTAAATTATCAAAAAAAAAGAAAGAAAAGTACCATGCATTGCATTGACTCTAATTCCATTTCTACTCAATCAACTTCCACCAATGAGGTATTCTCTGAACAATCATAGTCATGTTAGCCTCGTATCATAAAAAATATAGAAGTTAATAAAATTATAAAAAGAAAGGTAATAAAATCATCACATGAAGGTAGGAAAATTTATTAAAACCTATTAAAATTACCAACAATAAACATAAAAAAAAAAGAGGGATAACAATTAGATCAGATATATCATCATAGTTAAGGAAATCCATAGCACGAACAACACCGTTGTGCGCTTCAAACTCATCAATGAGGTATCTCGTTGTGTAATTCCACACTTGAAACATTTCATTAAAATAAATAATCATGGTTAGTTTGGTTCATTATAATTCAAAAACAACAATTTATATTTTTAGTTTCAATCAAAATCAAAATTTCATAAAAAAACATCTTTAAACCGCCTCTCCTTTAACATTCAGAATACAGTGCCAGTCCTCAAGTCAAGCTTCTTTCCTCATGCTAATGTTGCTCCTATCGAGCTTTCCTCATGCTAATGTTGCTTCTATTGAGCTCTTCATCAAATGGAACAACAACAACTATCCTTGTGCCATCCTGAATGTAGATGGTAGTTGTCTCGGGTCTCCAATTCAGGCAGGTTTTGGGGGAGTCATAAGAAATAATGATGGCTTCTTTTTATCTGGTTTTTCAGGTGCCATTCTAGATTCTTCTGATATTTTGCTCGCTGAGTTGTTAGCAATTTACCACGGTTTGACATTGGCTAAGAATTTGGGTATCACTGAGTTTATTTGTTACTTGGATTCACTTCACTACATCAACCTCATCAATGGTCCCATTGTGAAGTATCATGTCTATGTTGTGCTTATTCAAGATATAAAATAATTTTTTCTTAAAAAAAAAAAAAGTCTGATTTTTTGGCAAAACTTGAAGTTTCCTCAAACTAACAATTTCGGCATTTTGTCAGTTGAGCTAGGACTTCTGAATAAAAAAAAAACGACTTTAAGGTACTTTTACCACGGTCAAAGGAATAAAGAGTGTGATTATATTTTCCTAACAATGTATAAACAAACCAATGAAGTATTTAGAGCACGGGTCTTTGAATTTGATTATTTGGGCAATTAATTTCAAATTATTGGATTTTACTTCAGCTATTGAAGATTATCGATAATAACAAATTTCACCATACGGAGAAGGCTCATGTGGGAGTCAATTTTAAGCATCTACGTTGTTTGCGGGTTGGGAGATTTGAAAAGTATAGACCACATGGTCCCTAAAATTATTTACACAAAATGTTCCCATAGATTTTGAAGTCTCAATATCTCTTCTCACTTTTTGGTTGTAAATTTTGATAGTATAAAGTAACATGGTGCATAAACTTTGCTAGAGCTTCTTGTTTTCCTAGCAGATGTATACCACACTGCTCCATCCAACAATCATCTAACAAACACTTAAACACGTACGTGTGATATTTGCACCATAGTCCAAGACAGATCTATAAATTTGGATTAGTGTAAGCAAAAATATATACTATAAATACTTATATTTATATGAAAAGGACTTTATGCATAAGCAATAAAATAATCATATCGTTATTATTAAGAAAAGGTTTGGAGATTAAAAAGTAAATAATCACATCGTTATTATTAAGAAAAGGTTTGGAGATTAAAAAGTATACGGTTTTTTTTTAGGGAAAAAAAAGTATACGGTTATATATCAAAAGTATTGAAGATAATTCAACATCTACGAATTATATAATTCATATGTACTTCCTCTCCAAAAAAAATCATATGTACTTGTCATCATAGGTTCCATATCTCCTATGTTATGTAGTGTACATATGAGTTTAATTTGTCTGCCTGATAGAGATTTTTCCCGCACAACGTCCAATTAGATCTTATTATGATTATGATAGTCATGATTTGAGCTAATGGATATGAAGTTGAAGGTTTAAGGATTAAATTCCGACGAATGAAAAAAATTAATCTAACTACTAACATTTGTCATTTGAAAAAAAATGAGAGATTAAATTACACCAATATAAATGTTACATCATTCAAAATCATTTTACAACCTTTCTATAATTGATTAGTTATTAAAATGCAAATGAAACATTTGTTACTTAGATTATAGCATAAAGCTTTCCAATTCTTTTTTTTCTTCTTCCACATGTATTATACTCTTAGAATCTTACGTCAATCTCAAATTAAAATGCAAACAATACATTATTTCATTTTTAATCTAATTCAAAACGAATTCTACGCGGTATATATATTTTCAAAGTTGACAGTCGTATTGTAAGTTTATATCATATAGATAATTCATGTAAAATTTTATACAAATTTAAAATTATTTCATATGATACTAATCGAGATTAAAAGTGTATGCATTTTTATCAAACATCAGTAATTTTGATAGGTCTAAGTAACATAGAAAATTATGTTATACATAGAAATTTATATAAATAATCAGGGCCGTCCTAAAATGGAGGTCTGACATAAATTTCCTATGTTACTGAGATTTCACATAGTATGATATCTACTATCTATTATATTACAATACCTCTTTCTAATATATATAAAAATGTGAAATCTGGTCGAACGTATGTATAGAATTAGTTTTCATCGTAAGTGTGTACAAAAATTAAGTTCATTAGGAGTACATACACACGACTATCATTTATAGCAATAATCATCACAATTATTAAAGAAAAATAAAATATTTACATAAGTGGAATACCTTTTCGTGAAGATAAAAGGATCGACAATTATCTTGTACCATAATTCACAAACATGGAAACTGAAATGCGAAACATGTGGCAGATGCATTTGCTGACAGTAATTTGAATACAAAGCTAGACTTTTTTCTTTGGTTTCATACACAGATATATACACTATATACATTTAGATTTTTGTTAATTTTCTGTCATTGGCTTAATATGCAAAGCCTTGATTATAACTGAAAGGGTTAGGTTTCTCAACTATATGATAATTGGCCTACCAAGCACCAAGAACACAAGAAAAGAAAAAGTTAATTTGCAAACAAAAAAAAAAGATTGTTAAACTCTTTAATCATTTTTAGTTGCTCCCTAGTTCTATATGTTATCCTATTTGCTCCTATATTTACTAGAAAATTTAGCAATCCAAAACCTACTTGGTGACCTTCATTTCTTCTTTTGGTATGAATTAGACATCCATTTTGGCGTGACTGTGGAGGAGGAGACTAATCTCATAAAGCAAGTAGACCACACACGAACATCGAAATTGTATTTATTTTTTTAATTCAAGACCAACAAAATTGTATTGTTGGTGTTAAATTCTCAACGTTGAATTTGAACTCAAATTGAGCGGAAAAATACATGTACTATCAAAATATTAAAATCTCATAGGGGGTTGTGGTGGTTATAAGTTCCTCTCCAAGTTGCTCAATTAGTTGTGTTGACTAAAATCCTGTCTGCCAATTTTCAATCCCCCAATGAGTATCAAATTTGAACTCTACTAAATATGTATACACATTAAAAATGTTCAAGTATATATGATATATTATACAAAGATTTGTTAAGGCCTATCGGTTCACAAAAAATAACGTGTATAAGGAACCAAATCAATGTCACAGACAAAAACATTAGGGTATATTTCCTCATTCATATTTTCCTTCCCAAAATTGATGTAGAATAAAAAACATTAGTTCCATATCAAGAACTAACGAAAAGTAATAGGTCCACATCAAAAGTTAAAATGTTTCCCCCTCTTTGTTTATTATCAAAAACCTCATCAACTTTTGTCCCCAAGTAAACTCTCCAATCAACTAAGTAATCACCATTTTTAGTACCATGATGCCTCAAAATCTCTTTATATAAATCAACTGTGTAGTCATAATCTTTTCATGACCAGAGCACAAACCCTGCCTCTAATTTTCTTTGTTCTCACCAATGCCAATGCCATCATCACCCTCATTTTCACTCTATATGGCTCCTCTCTTCTCTCTTTTATTCTCATTCTTGATTTGTAGTAGTAATGCTGGGGGTGCACCTTCACCAGGGTACTACCCTAGTTCCAAAGTAAGCACTATTAGCTTTGATCAAGAATTTAGAAACCTCTGGGGACCTCAGCATCAGAAACTAGACCATGGATCATTATCAATCTGGCTTGACTCTACCACAGGTATATGAAATCAAATGTCTCTAATCATGTACCAAGTTCACCTAAATCAAGTGTCATACATAATCATTAACTCAAAAAATAACTCATGAAATTTCAAGCATTTCATAATTTGTCGCATGTGTACATAAATTTTGTTGCAATATGAATTTCTTTCATCTTTGCACTATATAATAGTCTTCTCAATTTTAGATGAGCCAAATATGATTCTTTATTTGTTAATTGTGTTATAAACTAAAATCTCAAGCATTTAAAACTCTTGATGAAGTATTTTGTCGCACACGTGTTCCAATCTAATATAATTTGAGAAATTAGTCTCTGCAACTACTTACATAGTACATATAATATAATGCAGAAATCTATTATTCTTTTAGTGTGGATTCTTATCACTTCTAAGCATTTCTTTGCAACACAGGGAGTGGATTCAAGTCATATCACTCTTACAAATCTGGATATTTTGGTACTGCGGTTAAGCTTCAACCAGGTTATACTGCAGGAGTCAATACAAATTTATATGTGAGGATTACCTTATATTTTGAATTAATGTAGAAAATTTACTATATATTACGTTTTTGGTGTTGATATTAATTTTATTTGGAAATTGTAGCTTTCAAACATCGAAGATCACAAAGGAAACCATGATGAAATAGACATTGAGTTCCTTGGTACTACACAAGATAAGCCATATGTGTTGCAGACAAATGTGTACATTAGAGGAAGTGGAGATGGGAAGATTATAGGAAGAGAGATGAGATTTCATCTTTGGTTCGACCCAACACAAGATTTTCACAACTATGCCATTCTATGGAAACCTAGTGAGATCATGTAATATTTTCATACACTATTCCACGATGTTTTAAAATCTGGACCAGCAGATCACGGTTCAATTGGTTCAACTATAGTTAAACCGGATACAAATAAAAAATCAAAAGTATTTAAAAAATACCAAAACAGTTTTTATTAAAAATACAAACCAGTTAAACCAACCATGGTTGAACATGGTTCTATCATGCTACATTAGAACTAGGATCAAATTGATCAATAAAGTCACCAATTTTCAGTTCAATTGGTTGAACCGGCGGTCCTTTAGGTCTAGTTTTTAAAACATTGATATACGAAAATACTCGTAAATAATCTATTCTCTAACATAAATAAGTCTTTATTTTGTGTTAATATTATATGTTTAATAAGGATCAACAAGTCAACAATCATTGAACTCTATGGCTATCAATCAATCACTGTTTGGTTAAATATTTTATTCCAAGAGTGTTTAATTTTCCACACTCTACTGTAGGTGTAAAGAAATGAGGTGCTAGAAAATATTCCTATCAAAAAGATCATTTTTATTTAAAAGTCCCATGTGGTCCCTTTTATAATATATATACTCATTAACATTATAATATCACGTTAGCATGTTGAATTGCTTTATGGTTTATCTTACAATTAATTTATGGAAAACATATGCAGATTTTTAGTGGATGATGTTCCAATAAGGAGGTATCCTAGGAAGAGTGATGCAACATTCCCTTCAAGACCAATGTATGTGTATGGATCAATCTGGGATGCATCTGCATGGGCTACAGAGAATGGAAAATACAAAGCAAATTATACTTACCAACCCTTCATTGGAAGATACAAAAACTTCAAACTACAAGGTTGTACAACTGATTCCACCTCCTCATGCCGGCCGCCTTCTGTCTCACCTCCCGGTTATGGCGGCAAGCTGAGCCGTCAGCAAAATGTTGCAATGCAATGGGTCCAAAAAAATTACTTGGTCTATAATTATTGTCATGATCCTAAGAGAGACCGTACACTTACTCCGGAATGCTAAGATTTGGTTTGGTTTGGTTCGGTTCATTTTGGGTTGTAATTTAAATTTACCTTTTACACTTGCGCATAAACAAAGCATATTGTTCATGGAGTGGTTTTTGAGATGGTCCCACTTGTTAGTGCTAAGTCTATAATTGCAAGAATAGTGAAGATCCAACCCCTTCAAATAAAAAGAAATGATTGGGATGTTTTTGTTATTTGTGTAACATTTTACCCAAAATAGATAGGGATGTTTTTGCATAGTACTGTTACTTTAGTCTTATTGCTGATGAAATAAATCTATTTGAGTATTTTTCTACTAATGGTTAAGGTATCATAAAATGGGAAAAGGGGCCTTGTTCCCCTGAAAGTAAGCCGTTTAAAGGAACCTTCTGATTGGACTTTGTTGCTGAATTTGTGAGCTCACAAGTTGTCGGTAGCCCTTCTCTGTTCCATGAATTTGAATACCAATATCAATGATGCTAGAAATTTAGAATAAAGTTGAAGTGGTCCCCTCTATATTGTGACCAATAACAATCATATTCTAAAGTAAAAAATAAATAAGAGAATAACACATCATTGATTGCGAAGTTAGACTAATTGTGTCTATATCTCCATGACAACATTGTGGTGATCATAGCACAATAGTATATCACAATCGATCAGGTGTGACTTTATAAACAGCTGTGATAAAAGTCAAACGTTTATTACGAAATAATGGTTAAGATTTATTCAAAGTGTAAAAATAAAATAAAATTACAGTGTTTGTTAATTATTCGAAGTGTAAAAATCTTTATATTGACGGTGTTTGTGAATTAAATTCTTGTTTAGCTACTATATATTATATATTGTTTTACCCTTTTGTTGCGATATTGCTGACTTGCTCGGCCACAACATGTTACTTAGAGCAGCATCCACAGTGGAGACATTCATTTTTTGGTATTTAAATGGGTCACACGTGTACACATCACTCATTTATAATTTTTAAATAGTAGTATGTAATAAACATTCAATCCCTTCAATCCAACATCTCACACAAATTTCTTAAATGAGACTCGTTAATCAACTATCAATAACATTATATCATTACATTTTATTTTTTAATATTAAAAAATTGTGGGTTTCACTTAAGATCTCGAATCTTAAGTGAGACCTTGTGTATTATATATAAGACCCCAACAACTTTTCTCCTCAATAGAGGTACCTAATTAATACCAAATTTTAAATGTTTAAGACTCTTCTATTGGAGATGGTATAAGTCATATACTTAACAAGTAGAATGAACATTATGAGTATATATTTTTCCAATTTGGAACTTTGCTAAACAGAGGCTTATGACAATGAGTTTCTATCCTATTGTTTCTTTGGGAATTTTAAATTGAAATAGGAGAAGCAGGTAAGGATATTGACATTCTAATAAATAGAGAGGCAAATAGATGGTAGGCATTAGGCAAAGATGCTTCACTATGCTTTCTCCTCCCAGGTCCAAAACATACTCAGACAACTAATGTATTTGATATTTTTTCTAGTCTTATTTATAAAAGATATTTGAGTCAATAAAAATTATGTATCTAGTTTGCTTTTTTAATCAAATACATCAACTATTGTTGATCTGAATTTCTCTTATAAATAGGATTGGAAGGAGTATTATTTAGAATGAAGTCTTCACTCGTCACAACATTTGAACACACTCACATATTTAAAATAAGTTGGAGAGAGAAAAGAATTGAATAATGTGTATTTTAAAATAATTAAATGATAAGTATGAATTTTAGTGTATGCGTCTAAATTATTATGTCAAGTCTTCGTAAGTTTAACTCAATTGATATAGACAAATGCATAATATATGCAAGGTCTAGGGTTTAAACCCCGACCACCACAAAAAAAAATTATTATGTCCAAATAATTATGACTATTTGTAATTATTTTCCTTATTTAAAAGTCTTCCATGGTTTACAGCAAAACCCTATATGAGGGCTATCTCAAATAATATGAACTAATTTTCTTTTCCTTAAATCATAGATTGGTATCAATAGTCTCATGCATTGAATTTCTATTTGATCTTGTGTTTGACCATAAACTTCACTTTGTCGCGGTGATTGTCTATTTGTGGCAATGTCACGTGAATGAATTTAGGATCCGAAATAGTACACACTAACACGTATAGGAGGGGAGAACTATGCATTATTAAATCACACAATCACCCGTTACTTCTATTGTATTGGTTCATTTCATTTGGCATAATGATAATCTTCCATGCCTAACAAAAAGCATCCTACATTTGTGTCCCAACAATCAAACACAATGCGTCACCTGGGGTACATGTATCCAAAGTGAGGGGTACATGTAAAGACACGATGATAGCAAGGGGAAGAGCATAGTGAAGTATAGATAGATTGATTTAGGGTGGGTTTGATCCGCTAAAAAAATGAAAGACGTGACAAGACAATTTCAGTTTTTGAGTTGTATAATATTTGATTTGTTATAAAACTATTTGAGGGATAGGATAAGTTGAAGGTAAACGACTAGACAAAATTGAAATTTTGGTCTCTCATTAAATTACGATACAACTTTTTGTCCTAAATACAAGTTGTCTAAAATATCAAAATAGTTTTTTGTCTATCAAAAATCGTATAAGACCAAATATTGTTTAATATCATAAAAGCGTGTCTTGTATTATTTTGCCTAATGTTGTGTTGTTTTGTCTAGTATTTACTTTTTAGTAGATCAAATACATTCTTAGTATATTTGTAGTGATATCCCCCATTTAGTTTAGCACCCAGGGTCCGAAGGTATTTGGTGTTATGGACAAATCAATAAAATTATACCCTTTTAATTAATCAAATGTCTTTTTTCTTCTATTTTTTGTAGCAAAATATTCATTTATAATCAAGGTTCTCAAAAAATATTTTTTCAATAATATTAATTAAAGCGAGTTAAAAAGAAATATATCTATATAAAACTAACTACTAAATAAAAATAATAATTTTAATACTCTAAAAAATCAATACCTTGGACGGCCGTCTCTCCCATCCATACTCAGGACCACCCATGTTGTGTTAAGCTCCTTTAGGTTCATATCATGATTTTAGAGCCGTTGTAGTTTGTTCTATCGGAACTACGTCTACACGTTTGTCCCTTGATGTTAGTAAATATAATTATACGTTGAACCTGAACTTTTATTTGACGGGAAGATCTTATCAGCTTGCATATTGGTGACTATTCTGAACGGTGAACTCTTATCCATCATCTAACCTCATCTGCTTGATCTCATATTGGACATATGCACCCAACATCAGGCCTCTCTTATAAGAAAAGCTTTGCTGAACCAACCGAAGAAGAAAAATCAAGTAGATAAATAAACAGGTCGAAAAGTATATTCTACTCGATTAAAAAGTTGTGCTTTTAACATGTCAATATATGTGGAGCGGCCTGATGTTGAAAAGAAAAATTCATACTACAGCAGCAAAGGAAGCATGGGAATTTATGCTCAAAAGATATGAAGGAGTAGGTCCAATTTAATGGACAGTTTGAACTGATTGAACAATGCAGAGATGAAAGTATTCATGAATATTTTTCAAGAATGGATAAGTTGGTTAATGAAATGAAAAATAACATTGATAATATAACAGAAAAAGAAGTCATGGTTTATGATAGAACACTATGGCATCATTTGATCTATGTAGCTGACCTCACTTAATGGGATAAGGCTTGGTTGTTGTTATTGTTGTTGTACAATTCGACTGTGCTGTATCAGCAATTCAAGCGTCAAAATATCTTAAAACAACGACCTTGAACGATTTGCGAGCATCCTTGGACTCACATGAAATGTGAATGAGGGAAAGGACAAGTGACACAATTGATCAAGCATTTAAAGCTCCACCAAATCTGACAAATTACGGATTTGTGCAAAGGATGCTAGACCGCAACCAAAGATGGCAGAGCTATAGAAGAAGAGCAACTGGTTTTAAAGGTCAAGTAACGGAACTTTAGACCTCAAGCAACGGAACAGGAGATAGTGGCTCTTCCCAAAACAAATCCAATATTCAAAGTCATTGATAAGATTCAGCTGATAGTGTGAATAGAAGAATGAATAGAATAGGCAATGTACCCGTAGGCTGTATGTATAATTTCTCAGAACTGAATCTGTAACCAACGGAGGTAGCTCCTGCTATCCTCGAGCGCTCACCAAACAAGCTAATCAACTAAACCTGCATGTCGTTTACCCATTCATACAAATAGGTAACCACTGGGGGTTAGCTTCACATCAATCATAATCAGAAAGCATAAGCAGGAATAATCAATTATCATATATATATTTATTTCATGGTTCATAATAAGCATCAATATATACACATCTTCACACATTCACCAAATCATCACCATATCATCACTTTCTTTTGGTGCTACCTTACTTAGTGATTTGACACTGTTAATATAATTTGTGTTTTCAAAAACGAAATTTTTGATTATTCCAAGTTTCTAAATGATATTTTTTATTTGTTCAGTTCTGATCAACATTTTATCCAAGAGCTTTTCATCTGAAGAAAACTTAGAGCCTTATAAATCTTATTTTGAACGTCTTTTCAATGTGGGTGAAATCGATAAATCATGGGTTTTATTTGAAGAACTTAAGGGTCGAAGATTAGTTCCTGATGTTCAGATGTATAGTATTTTCATTTGTTACCTAGTTGACGCAAGCTTTCCAAAATAAACATGGAAGTTGTCTCGTGAGACGGTGAAAGAAGGGCTGAATTTGGATTCAAATGCTTATGAAATTGTATTTGAGGGACTTTGCAAGTCTGGTGCTGTAATTATCGCTTTGAGGTTGCAATATGATATGAAGTCTAATGGTCTCTATCCTAGTGTTTCTACGTACTCTTTGGTGTTTATGAACTAAGTGGACATGCTAATATTTTCTCAGCACCCAAATTATTTGAAGATGCAAAATCTGAAGGTTTTGAGTTTGATGAAGTCATTTACAGTGGTATTATTGATGGGTTTAATCGTTTTTTTCAGGTTCAACGTTTGTGCGATGTTTTCGATGAAGCGTTTGGTAAATGTTTTATTCCTAAGGCATATAAATGGAATTCCTCACTCGTTACGTTGTTAAAAGATGGTCAAATCGAACATGTTCAATATTGGTTTCAGCTCATGAAAAGCATTACAAGTATTGAAGTGGAAACAAGGTACAATATAATGATTGATAGTCTTTGTATGCAAAGGAAGTTTAACGAAGGTTTAGTTTTATGGCAAGAGATGCATGAGCTAGGGTTGAAACCAACCCAATTTTCTATGTTACACAACAGTAATTGCAGCACTTGTGAAAGTTGCAAAAGTCATCCGGGAACAAGATTTACTTGATGACATTAAAAATAGTGGGGGGATGCCCTTGTGGATGTTGGAAAAATAATTGAGGCAAAAGAATTATTTGACAATTTCAAAAAGAGTGGAGGGGTCATTGATTCAAGTTGTTGTAATGCGATGATTGAAGGATTGTCGCACACAAATGAAGTTATAGATGCGTATGCAGTTTTTGAGGAAGCTCGTTCAAAAAAAGTCTTGTATTGATTAATTATTAAATTAATTTCAACCTATGAACTTTACTTTCTCTTTTATAAAAATTATCGTAATTATTTAAAAAGTGTTAATACTTATTAACAAAGTCTTTGAACAACATATTGAGTGGAAGAGGTGAGACAAACACCGCTTAACTGTTAGGTTTTTTATTTTTATTTAAGGTCTTGGCCCTATGAAGCGTAGCAACCTATGGAGCGTAGCAAGTATTGTCAAAGGGGTGATTTATTTTGATTAATTGCTTTAAGCTTTATATAAAACAATATTTAGTTGTAATAATTTGATTTGGGAAAAACTAGGTGAAAACAGGATGTTGGACATAAATGGTTATGAAAGTGGATTTTGAAAAAAATGGTTTTATTAACCTTTTATTAACAAAAAAACAAAGTTGTATTTTATCAACAAACAAATTTTTTGGACTTATCCATATTGTTGCTATTTTTATGATCATTCCAAATAAACGAAGTATAAAAAATTAATTTAATTGTATACTTTGATGTTGTATATTTCAGGATTCTCGTATAAACTTGTGTATTTAATTTTTCTGGTTCATATCAAACTTCAAAATTCTTATGCAAACTCGATTTTATCACCGACATTAAATTCACTTTGGATCATGAATTTCCATTTCTCTTTAATGTTTTTTATTCACACCACAACTATGTTTGTTTGGTATTGATTACAAATCGATTACTTGACAAGTTATAAATTAAATTTATTTTTATACAAGTGTTTATGTAAATTTTATCAATCGATCATGTTAGTCATTAATAAGCTATTTGTTTTAGTTATTCTATTAATATTATAAGTCATTGGTATTTTGATTACCATACAAATTACACTAATTCAATTTATTTACATGCTCTAGTTATACATGTAACACAGTAAAAACAAAGTCACCATATAAAACAAACTTCCATATTACAACACATACATAAAACATTCCACGGCAATCTAGTTACATTTACCGCAAAACATATCATAGAACAAATAACACTAATTTAATTTATTTACCGATAGATATTTAGCAAGTGTATTAATTCTATCGAAGTAATAAAAATATGTTCGTTTTCACGAGGACTGTGTTAATCTCAATTTGACAAGAACATTACTATCTAAGACATGTAAATTATTTTAGTGCCCGAGACAGTAGATTTTTGTGCATAAAAGTTAAATAAACGAAATATAAAGATTCTATGGAGTTGATAGCTTATTCTGATGCAGATTGTTGTGGGGATAATTAATAAGATAAGAAGAGCACCTCAGGCTACCTATTCAAGTTTCGGAATGCTCTAATCTCTTGGTGTGCTAAGAAACAACCAGTGGTAGCATTGTCAACATGTGAATCTGAGTACATTGCAGGTTGTTTAGTAGCTTGTCAAGCAGTTTGGCTTGAAGCTATACTTAAGGAGATGAAAATTGAAGTTGACAGACCTATAGCTTTGTTTATAGACAACAAATCAGCTATAAACTTAGCTAAAAATCCAGTTCTACATAGAAGGAGCAAACACATTGAAGCCAAATTTCATTTTCTTAGAGAACAAGTAAACAAGGAAGCATTGAAAATTGTTCATTGTTCTAATGAGGTGCAACTTGAAGATTTGTTCATGAAACCTCTGAAGGTTGACAGGTTCATCAAGCTAAGAAGCTTGATTGGTGTGGTGAAAATGGAAACTTGAATTAAGGCTTGTTTGGTTAAATCACATAGTAATCAAGTTAGTTTTGTTTGTTAAAAGTTTGTTACAGTTTTGCTCATTTTTAGCATAAGATAATTAGGGTTTGAGAGATGACTTGTTTCTCAAGCAACTTAACAAACCATGTATATAAGCACTTGAATGTGTGATTCACAACTTAATGAAATCACAATTTACATATCTCTAATTTCTTCATTCTCTCTTCTTATTCTCTCACATTCCAATAATCAAACACTCATATTACCCTAGCTTGCTTTGCAAGCATTGTTGTGTTGTGCTATCATTAATGACATTGGTTATCTAACACAATGAAGTTGTCGTAAATTCATGATTACATCATCTCTAAAATGTGCAAGATTCAACGATATCCTTGCAATGTCTGATTGGCCGCTCCTCTACCAACTGAACTAAATTTACAAGGACCGGATGTTTCCTATTTTATTATACAAAAATAAAATATTAGAAAGTATTGTCCGTAGGATTTAAATAATTTCCAACCGAGAAAACAAATGTAACACCCCGTTTTCCCAACATAAAAATTTCTTTAAAAAGAATAGCATGCATCAGAGTAAGCACATAAACAGGGCATCACATATCTTAAAACATCTCTTGTTAATGATTAAATAAACATTAAATCTTCATAAATTATTAATCATCGTCGCAGCGGAATAATCATAAAGAAAAGCATCTCAATATCTTTGGCACACAGGCCTCAACAACGTCTTAATAAAATCTTCAAAAGAACATAATCATATCATAACATAATACGCAAGGAACAGAGAAAATAAAGAAGATCCCCTATCCCGTTACGTATCAGAGCACCTAGACTCGACTGCAGAAATCCTCACACGTCTGCACCTAATCTTGGTTACCTGCACTTGCCCACAAGGCGGCAATTCCAGCAGAAGGGGTGAGATTCACAAATAATTATATTAAACATGTAATTAGATAATCACAAATAACAATCAACTCAATTCAACATATCAAAGATAAACATCTAGCATTTAAAGCATCAACATAAGCAACACATCATTTAGCATCATCATAATCAACATCATAACATCTTAGTAAACATCTTAGACGACTCGACTCGACATCATCACTTGACTATGCAACCCTACGTCTTATATGCATGTGGTACCAATCCAGGGCATGAGCCCTCGTCGCTATTGAGCATAAATATACTCCAAGGCATAAGCCTTCATCGCTGGTGAGCAAAGCTCCAGGGCATAAGCCCTCGTCGCTGGTGAGTAAAAACTCCAGGGCATAAGCCCTCATCATAGAATGAGTATGCATGAGACTCAACACTTTTTAACTTAAACAAGTTAACATCTTAACGTCGCAAAACATCTTAATCATCAAGGACTGACACATGCAGCAACTATACAAAAGTAAACAGCAACATGGCAGTAATCACATCATTCAAATAATATCCATAAAGCAAGCATCTTAAGTAAGTCAAACATTTACAACTTAAATAGTTCATATAACACACATAAGCGGCATGAAAACCATCAAAATCATCTCAGTCATCATGTATTCATCGTTACAGTTTATAATAAACATTATTAAAAGTCCCAGAAGCTACCCAAAGGTCATCTCTCATGGTTCTATGCGAAACAGTTCGCAAACAGCACAAGGTTCTGGGTTCTGACTTAACTCGCTATGGCGAGTGGGAAAGCTCGCCTCGCGAGTAACTTAGGCCTTGCTCGCTATGGCGAGTTGGAGTGCTCGCCTCGCGAGCTCTAGGGTAATGCTCGCTATGGCGAGCTGGGATGCTCGCCTCGCGAGTAAACTAGGTCTACTCGCCACGGCGAGTTGCATAGCTCGCCTCAGGCGAGCGACGAACAGTCTGCTACGGCTTCTACGAAATTCCACCCAAAAAGTCCCAAATTCATCATTTTAAACGTCTAAACTCTCAGAATCATCATCATTAAGGTTAATCTACGTTCTGTACTCAATCTAAACATCAAATCTACAGCTTTATGGCCTACTTCATGATTATTCTCACTTTTTAACCTAATTTCAATTCTCTCAAAACAGCCCTATGATTGTTAATCTTGATTAGATGAATTACAGAATAATATAATCAAATGCTAGGCTCACCCTTACCTGGTTATAAGCAGAAAATCGCAGCTTCTAAGCTCTTCTCCCTTCACACAGCCGTTTTCTCTCTTTTCCAAATTCTGATACGCGTACGTGTTTTCTAACCTAGGTTTCCCTTTATATACTGCCAACAAATCTTATCTTATTTACTCTTTCTCCCACATAACTCTCTAAAATCCAAAACTAATCCTCAACTAAATATTTTATTTTATTTTCAAATCTTATTTTATTTAACAATAAAATAAGTCACCACGTCGCATAAAATCATATTAAATCTTCACTTAACATCACATAATATATATAAAAATATATAGCAATTTCCCAAATAAATCAATTAATTAAATAATCAAAAATGGGCGTTACAACAAACAAGTTATACTTGTGCACACAAGATAAATATATGATAAACGATTATTTTATTTTTTTACGATAAAATATAGTGTAATGTATTTTATATTTTATTTTATCTATAATTTTCGTACATTTTAAAGTCTCTTCTTCCTTCTTGTAAAAAAAAAAGTCTCTTATTAAAAATTTCTTAAAGCATCAACATGTTGAATTTCCCCCTGTTTCCGATGTATAATGAATTGCAAATACGCAACAAAATTTTATTTATTTTTATAAACAAAATGAATTATGGGGAGTATAAAGGATACTTCAACATGGTACCAAAACTAATAAGATATTTCAACCCACTTACCAATCAATTTAACCACTTACTTTGCACACATGTTATAGGGTAAAAACACCGATTAGAAAAGACCAACTTAGAATTTCTCCTAACTATGCCTACAAAACAAGTCTAAGAGATTGTTTTAATGCAGTTTAGAACCTCGAACATCATACCTTTGAATCACACATTATTTTTAATCACTGCAAAACCCTAATAACATATGAATTCTCTGGCACCGAAGATCAGACCTCTTGGATTCTTCCCAAAGAAGATCGAAGAAGACATCGTGAAGGGAACTGTGAAGAACTAGAAGGGGCTTTGAGTGATGGTGAAACTAACTGCAGAATCAACGGTGAAACTCACAGTGGTTTTGTACGTGATGGTGCTAGTGATCGAAGCACTGAAGGAGCCCGAGAGAAATCAGAAGAAGAGTAAGAATATTAACACATAACGGAAATATCTAACTAGACGATGTTATAAAGATCACAACGGCAATGAAGCCTAGATCCGTGGCGAAGGAACCTAGCGGCAATGTGAAAGAGGTCTTGGGACTTTTTTTTTTCTTTTTTTTTGTTTGTTGGTTGCACTGTTGATAGAAAGGATCCTAAGGAGAACAAGAGATTGACGATGGGGATCTTCAAATTTCTCTAGAAATTTTTTTTGTTGAAGAAAAAATTTCTCTAGAAAAATATTGATCTTATTTCATCTGGGTAATTTTGGTTTTGATTTATCTGTCTGGCAATTTTGTTGAATGAAGTTTTTAATGAAATCCTTGAAGGGGAATTTAACTTGTTTTGCTCTTTGTCATATGAATGATTGTTTGTAGCGCCAAGAGATAGGAGTTGAGTTCAGTTTGGAATGGAATGGAGCAATGCAATTTTGTGATCTCCCATTTTTTTAGTTTTCAATTAAGGCATTAGGCATATGATTTTCCATTTGTCTTTTTTTTCTTTCTTTCGGATGCAGTTGGAACTCGATCACTGAATTTATTTATTTGATAAAAGTGAGAAAGAAAAAAAAGGATATTGTTTTGTAGCAGCCATAAGCTCCCAATTGTAATCACAAATTCACAATCATACGAAATTATAATCACATCGTAATATGCATATTTCTTTTTTAGGGGATCGTAATATGCATATATTTATTCAATTCAAATGCAAAATAATGTTACATTTTTAATCGGTGCTGTATAATGGTTTATATCTTACTTTTTTAAACATGTACAATCTTGTTTTGGTACATAATATAGGACCATTGTCATATGTTTTTTTTATTCCTTCTTTCATATGTTTAGTTATATAAACTGTGCGTGCATATTGCATGATTTATCAAAAAAAGATGGCACACTCATGTGAATTTCAAAAGACTTTGTAAAAGAAGCTAGCATCTAAACATAATTTCAATGAATTTTATTCCAATTCATAATCATCAAAAGAATAAAAAAAAACGCTTGAGAACAGATAAAAGTAAAGGAAAAAGAATGTAGAAAACATTTGAAACCATGACTCTTTGATATGTAAAGAGTATATGATCTAAGGTGGCTAAAATAATTACCAACATTTTGAGCAACAAAGAACAAGAGTAGTTCCTTCTTCATTTGAAAAAACTCACTCCGGAGAGCAAATTGAGCATGGCCGACATTCATTGCACTCGAACTCGTTGCAGACAGCTCTGACTAAATCAGCGACTGAAGAATGGATTGAAAAAGTGTTGAGGTTAATGCAAGGATTGTTAGAACTTAATTAGAACAGGTTGAACAACGCACATACAGAGAAAATGCAATGATACATTCAATTTGACTTCGTTGTATGTATCAGTAATTCAGAAACGAGTGAAAGGTCAAGTTACACAATCCAATATTCAATGTCTTCTACTAATAATGAGACTTAAGTCTTCAATGCTTTCCGAGATGCAAACTTGGTGTGGCCTCCTGGAGGTCACCACCACAACGAGGATTACTTTCTCTATTTTTTGATAGCATATCTCTAAACTCTATAATCCTTTTGTCCCTTGTTGTTTTCTTGCATGAGAGTCACACCAACGATTTTTGCTGCTACTAACAAATATAAGAATAAAGTTTCGCCTTCCTTTGGGACTGGTACCCCGATAATGCTTGTTTGATATAGTATGTGTTATGACTTATGACTACTTAATCTATATTGTGGAATAAAATGAGTTTAAAACATATCTAATGACAATATAGATTAAATTAATACTTCAAAAAATTTAGATTAAATTATTATCCCTTCCATCTAAAGATGTTTAAATTACACTCTCCTCTATTGGGTTAAAATATATACTCCCCTCCTCTCTTATTTAAAACATATTAGAAAACTTTTCAATTTCAATCATCTCTCTAAAGAGAATCATGAATTATATTTTTCCCTCCTCTTATGTTAAAATCTACACTTTACTCCTTCAATAATTTTTTTATTTCCTATAATCCAGCAAAAAAATAATAATCAAACACTTCAAAAAAAATAATATTGAAGGTCTATTTTAATATAATCAAAATTTGAATATATTTTTTTGGCTAATTTTTATTCACAATTTCATTAACATATAATTTTCAACCCTATTATAAAACATGAAACAACTCACATTAAAATTAAAATATGTGAAAAATTACTACAGTTATTTAAAAGTTAATTTTATACTTTAAATTATAAAATTAATAAAAAAATATTTAAATTTAATTATCATTAACATTTAAATTATAAAAAAATAAATTTATTTTTTTAAAATTATTTATGTTAAAATAGATTAAAGCGTAATTCTTGCATCGATGAACCCATCGAGTAATTTGAATAAACCATTTTTTGAACCGGTCTCGTCCGTCTGAGACATCTGAGTTTCGAAAACGATGAGCTTACGTCTATTAACCAAAGCATGGCGGCAACCGTTAAACCGCACCGAGTTATCTTCTTGCATTCTTCATCGTTCATTTTCTCGCATATCTGAAAGGTTGGTCATTCCTGAAACAAGCCTCATCTCTCTAATTATTTATTTCATTATTATTACGCTTTCCAAATTCGATAATTAATCAGGCCTTCATTCGGCATTGCTTTCGACATCGACGGCGTCATTCTCCTCGGTAACACTCCCGTCGGTGGCTCTCCGGCCGCATTGACAAAATTATACAACACCGATGGTAAGTAAACAATGACAAATAAACCCTCTTTCTATCAATTTTCGCTATTTTTTATTTATATACAATCATCGATCTGTTTATTTTGTTAGGTACCCTGAAAATTCCTTACGTTTTTCTCACTAATGGTGTGTTCTTACTTTTACTTTTATTTTTATTTGTTCTGTTTATTGTTAGTTCTGTGTAATTAGGTTAAGATTTTATGGATGATTATGAAATGAATAATTTTGTTTTGAAATGATGCACTGCTTATTGTAATTTTAATTTTAATTTTATTTTTGACAAAGGTGGTGGAATTCCTGAAGCTAATAGAGCTTCTGAGCTTAGTGAACTGTTGGGTTTAAATGTCTCAGCTTCACAGGTTTGTTTCAAGAGTTTTGCTTTATCCTCTTATTAAATAAAGGACACATTAATAAAAATATGAAAATTCAACTATTGGAACAAAATATGGATGAGTTGTTTAAGCATGATGTGGCGTAATGCAAATGTATTTCTTAAAATATTACCATTGGTGACGCTCTCAGTAACATTAAAATTATTGATTTTTGAAATGCTCAGTAGTAATAATCTATAGTAAGCTACGAAATTCTTTCTCTTCTGCTGTATGATAGTCGGAATGTATATGCATGCGGTCATGTTTTCTGTCTGTTTGCTAAATGCATTTCTATCTCAAAAGTCACAACCGGGAATAATTTTTCACATTGTTGTCCGATTTTTTTATTTTTTTTTTAAATTGCAGAGATTCTTCCCTTAATGAAATTTGATTATTATGCAGGTTTTGCAGGGCCATTCACCGTTTAGACAATTGGTTAATAGGTATAAATGTGCTACTTATCTGATCTCATCTAGCTGTATATGATTACATGCTGAAACCAGCAATTATACCGTTGTTTTATATTAATCATATAGAACTTGAGTTTACAGATTCGAGGATAAACTCATTGTTGCTGCTGGAAAAGGGGAACCAGCTTTGGTTATGTCTGAATACGGTTTTAAGTAAGGGTTTAAGATAATTGGCTTGTCACATATTTCACGACTTTATTGAATAATCAATTTTACATTAGTGTCAATGTTCCTGGAAACAGCCTCTTGTGTAAAAACAGGGTAAGGCTGCGTACAATACACCAAATGGTGGGACCCCTTCCCGGACCCTGCGAATGCGGGAGCTTCAGTGCACCGGGTTGCCCCTTACATTAGTGTCAATGTCTTATTATTTTGTTCTTTTTGTTTTTATGTTCAGAAATGTTATCTCAATTGATGAATACGCATCACGCTTTGAAAACATTGATCCATTGGCACCATACAAGAAATGGACAACCAAGCTAGATGCTACTCAGAATCCAAAGTTTGATGAGAGTAGTCCACAAATTGATGTCTTCTCTGAAAGGGTTCAAGCAGCATTCATAGTTAGTGATCCTGTTGATTGGAGCAGGGACATACAGGTAACTGACTACAACATTCTTACGACTGTTCCATATCAGATGACTGTCCCTTTCCTTTCAAGCTGCTGTCCACTTTACTAAATTTAGTATAATCGTATTTGAATGGTAACTTGGCTTCTGTTTCTAAGAGCTGAGAACAAATAAAAGAGTTCTCTACTTCTTTGGGTTTTCTAAAAGTTCTTAGATTTACGTTTTATGAATCAAACCAATGAATCTATGAACTGACCGTGACTTCTTATTTAGGTTCTTTGTGATATCTTGAAAACTGGAGGGCTTCCTGGAAGAAATGTTGGAACACAACCACGCTTATATTTTGCAAATGATGACCTTGAGTACCAGGTTGGTTGATGTTTGTTACAGTAAAGTGTTATGATACAGATTATATGGATCCCTTTTAAACTATCATACTACTATACTCACTGACAAGGCTCTACAAAAGGTAGACGAAATTTCCTTCTGAGCGTCTGGGTATGGGAGCTTTCAGGATTGCATTAGAATCCATCTTCAATAGGTAAGACCGTGTATTATTTTGTTGTTCATGGTAGTTCTCTAGTTCCTTTAAATTGAATACTTCAGCACAGAAACATGACATGTGTTGGAACATTGGGTCATTTACTAGGATTTTGATAAATTCAGTATTATTTATAGTATTATAGGTTAGCTGTCACAACATATATTATCTATACTATATATTATACTCCCCACAACTTCATATATATGAGTGTTGCCTCTACATTTGATTTTTTTTAGATGTGTCACCATATATGTGTAAACATGAGAAGCTGTTTTATTATATTCAAAACTGCAGTAAATTCTTTAGTAGGATGGTGCTGATTTAATTCATTCATAGTAAAGAACATTCATCTATAATCGTGAAACACTGTATCTGCAGGTCTCATCATCATTCCCTGGAGTACACATGTTTTGGCAAACCACATCCATCTGTATTCAAGAATGCAGAAATTGTGTTACAGAAACATGTACCACGAGTCGATGAAGATTCCTACAATATAAATCATAAAAACGCTCAACCTTTTCAAACACTTTACATGATTGGAGACAATCCTGCAGTTGACATCAGAGGTGCACGACAGGTATGTATATTGGAGTTAGAATTCACAAGTATTATGGTACGTACAACTATTTGCTGACATATGCTAATAACAAAAAATATTGCATTTCAGACCGGGCATCCTTGGTTTTCTATTCTCACAAGAACTGGTGTTTTCAAGGGGAAGGAAAATCATGACAAATTTCCAGCAGATCTGGTAATTTCTTGCCATCCTCTAAAAAATAATTCAGATACTTTATCCTTTTTTCCTCTCTATTTCTTCTAAGAAAGAAATCATGTTTTTGTTCCACTGTTAGTGCCATGATGGGAACTAGCCAATATTTTCTGAAATTTGTGGGAAGTTTGTAATCAAGATGACACCACCTATCATATATTGTGCTTCATGACGATTTAATTTGTGACTAAATGTTGCCAGTGTTTTAACTCTGATTATAATATGCTTTGCTTCTGCAGGTTGTTGACACTGTAGAAGAAGCTGTGGACTACATATTGGCAAAGGAATGTGCTTAGTTGGTCCAGTCTTCTTTACATTGAGAAGGCTCTGATTCTTGGTAGAAAAGGTTCTAAGAGAAGACATTTCTAAATTAAAATTGTAATTGTGTGATCAGAAAAACAATGTAATAATTTATGGCTTAATCATGCCATTCATTTGACGCACTTATAATTGATTATTTCCTCATTTGCCCATGTTTGTTGTTCTGATGAGAAATGATATTTTGACATCAAATACGGCGACATTTTGTTTTTATGTGTATTTTTGAAATTAGTATAAGTTGTAGGAAGATAAAAAGTAAGAGAGATGGATAAACACCTACACCGCAAGATTCGATGTCTTCATTTTATTGTTCAATTAACACAATTTTTCTATTCTATTCTATTTTTCTTTTCTGATAGAGAACTTTAATTTGGCAGCTTAGTTTAGCTACACTTGGTTTAATTTAGTAGAAATAACAATCTTTGGACCGCTATCTCATAAAAGAGAGAATGTGTTATTTTACAATACAACAAATTAGGAATTAACACATAAACTAAAAAACCGGTAGTCTACTACTAAAAGACAATGCCTATCCAGGAAATTTGAGTCTCTGTCAACAAAAAAAAAATGGAATTTGAGAGTCTTGGTCTCCTAAGAAAGACAGTTTAATCTCTGTCGAAGAGTATCAAGTAAAGATAAAAAGATATCCAGCAACACCACCGGTAATTAATGAAAGAAAGACCAAGACACTCAACTTTTTTGGATGTCAATTGCTTTGTAACAACATATCGTCTCTTTCCCTAATCTGTATGTAAAATAACTCATTCTCTATTACGAGACGACGGTCCGTAGATTGTTATAAATAAATTGTTGTTTCTGTTAATTTTATCACTATAAAAACCAGTTTCTATCACATACTTTGACTGAGATTGTTTTGAATTACTTCGAGTAATGTTTAGAAAATTTATAGCTAAAATTATATATCTCTAATTGTTTTGAACTACTTGGACCAAATTTTGGAAAAGTTGTAGCTATGTTTATTCTTGTACAATACACATGGGATTCCCACAAGGAGAGTTCTTAACAGTGAGATAGAAATGCTAGATAAAATGCAGAACTCCTTTCTCGCAGAAAGTAAATATCAACCGCAAGCCTTAAATCCAATCCCACGTTTCAAATTAGAATTTGATCACTTGCTTTGGTTGGCTCCCAAGTTTTCCTAGAGCTTTATCCAATGCTGTGTTGAAATCATTAAAGGGAGTCAATTCCATTCTGCAAGAAAGGGCGACCAGTTAATGTTTCAACTGATTGAGAGAAACAGAGAGTAAGGACATCATTATAAATTTTAAAATTTATGAGCAATTGATCGTTCAGAGTGAATATAAACCCCTCCCGTATTTTTCTTATCCTATGATAGGTATAAGACATACTTGTATTTTAACTTTCCATCTTGCACGAGACCCAAAAGCCTGTCTATCATTCTTCTGCCCTCTTCAGCTTTATCTGTGCTCAACCAATTCTGCAACCAGAAACCCCTCAAGGAAAGTTCCTGCAAGTATGTGATTTAAAACCATGGTTACATTTAACAAACCAGAGCAACGCTATTTCTATGAAAAAGTTTAAGCATGTATTATTGAAAGCTTATGCCACATATAAGTCATGATATTTGTTTTGGACATCCAAAAGCACCCAGATTCGGCTTGGGCTAACAAGGTGTGGCTGAGTGGCTACTAGTAGCTTAGACTCATTAACCACATGTCCAAGGTTCGAGTGCAGGACTGTTACTGTACATCCTCGAAGGCTTAGTTCTACAGCTACCAACTGTGAGGATACCCTAAATCCACTCCTGAATCAAAAAAGAGCACAGTTTTGTTCCTCAGCACAAGCCAGTTGCACTGAACTTTATCCACTGCGAAGACAGGCCAGTAAAGCAACATGATTCAGAGCCGAAAGTTACAGGCCTCATACAAGCATTTCATAATCTTTGCAAGCTCCTGCCCAAAGGCTTTCCTACCTAAGATATCTGCATTTCATGGAAGTTGAGAAACTTGGCCTCAAGTGATGGGGTTTTGACTCCCCAACACACAAACTTTGAAATACATGGACCTTATATACCTCGGTTACCGATTTTTAATATACCCAAAAAGTAAACTTTGAAATACATGGGCCTCGTAGACCTCGGGTACCAATTTTTAATATACCCTTACAAATTCTTGCTGATTTGATTATTGGAGTGTCTTTGCAAATGATCATTTCTGCATCCTCACCATACTCGGCCAGTCTTCCAAAATAACAACACAGCTGTTTGAGCATAGAGACCAACTCCGGTCTCTGCTCAGCAGATATTAAGAGGTCCTAGGGCTCATGGACCAACATGACTATTTTTTATTGCCATTTTTCTGCTCTTTTTCTATTTTGATTGATCAATCAACATTAAGTTTTAGAGATACCATTTAAGACTGAGATAAATAAATAGTATTCTTAATTTCAGCACTTCTTTCTGATCCTTCACACAGAAAATGCTTTGTAGTTATCTGAGCAGGCAAGTGAAAATTTGTTCGCTAAATGTAAAACCCATTTTCAGTTTTTCAACCAAACATTCACATATCTAGGGATCTTTTTTTTTTTTTGGACCAAATATCCAGGGATCTTGATATCTATACTTCACTAGTTCTTCGACAGGCAACACCATACCATTACAGACGGTGAGGTTTATATGCATATTAAAAAAACACCATACCACTACAGAATCTCAGCACTGCAAAGAGACGGATAGCAGAGTTGACAAGCACAACTTCTATGCCCAGCTAAAAATATGGTCATGCGGAGTAGACTCGGGTATACCACCTGTTCAACTTGACTCAACTTTATATTCCAGTGATTGATTATCTCTACGCTTTGGGTCAATCATTGTTGACCAAGATAAATCAAGATTTTGACGTCAAGACTTTAATTAAAGAATGGTGTAGACTGAAGATATCAATTATGAGAGTAGAAGAAAATGATTGCAAATTACAGTCTGACCTTAAATATGAAGGATGAAGTTGAGACAGTGACAGGTTTTTTAGACATTCCACCATACGTCACCATAGTTCCTCCCTGTCTGCAAGGCACAAACATGTCTAAAACTTCATGATAATGGTATTTAGTAACAAAAGAGAAAGTTTGCATCAATAAAGTCCTTACCGAATATCCCATGTCATACCTTAAAAATTTGAGAACCAAAGAAGCAGAATTGCCACCAACACAGTTAAATCCCAGTGCAGGCTCAGGTATACCACCCTAACATGTCAATTTGATGTCAAATAATCATTCAATTTTAGGATAGGAGATAAGATACCCTTAAAAGTTAAAACAATGTTTTTGTTTCTCAGTTTTGATTGCATCTCAGGAAGACAAGTACAAAACTTCAAACAATAAAGATAGAACAATATGCATTTCACTTCCCAAATGCTTAACAAATGATGATAACAAACATTCATCTGAAAATTCAACATCCATCTCATACCATAAATCATAACAACTAACAAGAACAATAAATCCAAGGCATACCAGGAGATTCTTGACATTCTTCACTTCCAGTTCACTCTCGGTGAAAACTTCATCAGCACCCAAATCCTTAAGTCTTTCTTTTACTTCATCAACCCCAGGCCTACAAAAGCAAAAGGATTAGCAATACAAAAAATAAGTTTTTTCACCAAAAAAAAATCTTCAGTTCAATGAGATAGAAAATGGGAACAAGAGCGTGGTTTAAAAAACATTCAGACACAACAATGCTGGTTACCCCATTTTGAACAATAATAGCATGCAAAGAACCTTAAAAAGATCACCTGTCCCGTATAATATTAATGTTGTGAATACCACGAGATTTTGCAAGCTGAATGACACACTGACCAACCATGCTGGTTGCTCCATTTTGTACAATAGCATCTCCTGTTGAAAACATGAATACATAACATAAGCATAAACAAATCCACTCATGAATAAACTAAAAAAAAAAACAAGTATTGCAGATAAAGGGGCAGTGCCTGAGTTCAAAGTAACGCAGTCTTCAAGCATTAGAAGAGCAGTGAGAGGATTAACAGTAATTGTAGCAGCATATTCCATAGGCACACCCTTGTTTACTTTGTGCCACACATTCTGATCCTTCACAATGTATGTCTGCCACGTCCCTGGAAAAATAAACAATCAAACTTTCAAATATAATAAATAATAACAAGTGAATCACTAATTTGGTGTCTTAAACTATAGAGCATAGTAAACATATAAATTAACTTCTTAAAATTGGACGACCATATCAACTTAATCTCCCATATTATCAGTATTCTAAAATGATGTATGGCATTACAAAATACTAATCAAATTCGTCCCTCTGGTAATATTTGCAGGAACTATAACGACATTAAGTTGGTAATGTGTTTGAAACTAAGTAAATAATATCTTGGGTAAAGTTGATAACAAATCTAGAAGACAAACGAAACTGATTAATACTTGGCAATTCTAATGATCATTTTAGACTGTTAATAATGTGATTATGTGAGGATGGATTGATACGATCTAGAGACTAAATTTCAAAATGGTCACTAGATTTTAAAATTCTCAATCATATTAGTTTTTGCAAGACATCTCCAACCATTAAATTAACTAAGGCCTTGTTTGAATAAACAACTTATTTTACAGAAATAACATAAGCGCTTATGAATAAGCTATTTCTATTACAAATTATTTTTGTAAAATCTATAAGATGTTTTCATAAGCTAGCATGGAGAGATTATTCCAAATAGCGTCTCAAATATTTAGTAACTATCATTTTCTCTCTCAATTTTGCTCTTGTTAGCTTAATTGAAAAAAAAATTAAAACTGAAAATGAGAAATGGGAGGTACCAAAAGAAGGTGGAGAAGGAATAACCCAATCACCGGGAGAGAAACTGGTTACGGCGGAGCCAACGGAGTGAACCTCTCCAACACCTTCATAACCACCAACTGCCGGTGGGTCCGGCCTAACAGGATAAACACCTTGTATCCTGTTAATGTCTGAAGGGTTAATTGGAGCTGCCAGCATCTTCACGCACACATCATTCTCTTTAACTTCCGTCGCCGGAATGTCGACTAGCTTTGTTACTGCGTCGGGTTGGCCGTGGGATTCGTATATGATTGCTTTTGACGGTGGTGATACGGCGGAGGAGAATGCATGCGTGTGCGTGATTAGAATTCTGGTACGAAGCGAAGTGAAGTTGAAGAGTGAAGAGGAGGGTTTGTGAGTCAATGATCGTAACATTTTCGTTACTCTGTTTCCAGATTTCAAGACTTAACTAATTTATGAAAGGATTTAATTCAAATAAATGGTCAAATGTTAAGATTATTTTACGTTAACAATTAATTATGACTTATTATGAAATTGTTGACAAGTTAGTTGATCTCGAGTTCGAGGATGAGGATTATAATGTTTAATTTACAAGTCTTAAAGTGATAAGGAATCACTTGACAAAAAAAAGTATATAACTATCAAATGTTTTTCTAAAAAAAAAAAACTATCAAATGTTAAAAATTATTCAATTTTACTATAAAAAAATTGTTCAAATTTAATTATAATAACTACTGACACATATTAATTAATGATTGCAATTTGTTTACGGTATAAAACATTTTACACTCGTTATATATTAAAATTAAATTATTTATGAAATGTAAAATATTTCTACATTTTATACTTTGGCGCTTCTTCCCTTTTCTCTCGCTCCTCTCCTTCTCAGACCCTAGCGGTCACCATCTTTCTTTTTCTTCTTTTTAGAGGGATGATTTAGGGTCAATTTTTACCCAAAAATCACTCCTCCGAATTGTTTTTCCTTCTATCCTAATTGAATAAGTGATTTCACATATTTTCTGTTTTCTTTCGTTTGTTTTTGTGATTTTTGTCGTCTTTAAACGACTCTGTTTGTTTTGATTTCCCGTCTTTGTGTGGTGTGTTTTTAATTTCTCGTCTTTGTGCGGTGTTTATTTGATTCATGTTGAAATATTAGCTTTGAACAAGTGCAGATACGATCAATGACAATGACTTTGGCGTCGTCAACGTTGTAGATCCGAAGACATGAGCATTCCAGAAACATGAAGATAGTCATATTAGTCATATTTTTAGGCGTAGGTACTTTGCCGATTTATGCTATTAACATGGATGTTGTGAGTTTGTTCAGATTCATCTTTTTTCGTTTTTAGCGAATTTAAATTTGTATTGTATTGATGTACTCTATCAATTTGAATGAATAAATATCGTTTATTTTTCTAAAAAAAAAAAAAAACTTTGGCACTCTTTTTTCTTTTTTTTTTAAAACTATTTTGGCACTCAACTCCTACTTATATATGTATTACGTATCCACAATCAAAATCAAAATGGTAAAACCAACAATACAGATAGTGAATGGAACAAAGATACCTGGTTTAGAAAATGTTAACTAATGTTCCTGGAACATTGGTTAAAGAGCAAAAGTAGTACATATTGTGTTGGAATTTGTGATGTTAACTCCTTGAAAACATAAAAAGTGTTTTTCATTTTAAAATTTCTTTTTTTAGTTTCCTTAACCAGTGCTCCGGAGACACCGGTTAACATAACCCATAGTTTAAACATCTTTACAAATTTTTGATTTCTGCCAAATTGGAATTCATTGTGGGATTTGTTTGATCAATGCATTTTCAACCTCTAAAATGACAGAACTCAATAGTACAAGAAGATAGTCCTAAACTTGCACAAGTCACCAGCAACATACTATAGTTTTTCCCATTTTTCGAAGGAGACATTACATACTGAATGAAATAGACCTATACACCATAGGTAGGAGGAAATCATTGTGTGATCGAACAAAAATCAAAACTTTCCTACTTAAAATGATCCAATGGAAACCTGAGATTCTATGCAAGAACTTGATGAAATTATCTAGAACATTCAATAATTTTCCTTACTTTCAGCACACTTTTCAAACTAGTAAATTGGTTTTGATTTGTAGAGGAAAAATATAGACCAACACACTACAATCAGTGGCGGAGCCACATATAACACTACGTGGGCTTGTGCCCCACAAAGTTTTCCATAGCATCCTAATTTCATGCATATATACGCTAATATATAGACTAATAATATATACACTAATATATACCATGTCCAATTACGTTACATATATACACTAATATAAATATTATTTACTTATTATATTTACTTAAAAATAGGTTTTATCAACCTTCCATACAGATATTATGGAACCTATTAAACAAAAATGTTTGGCTGTATATTTCAACATCTTCTTTTATGTTGGTGTCGTTTTAATTTTTAAATGTGTCTTTAGTTAATTAATTTAATCCTTAAATATATTTGTCGCTAATCAATTTGGTCTATACAATGAATAATAAAAAACCATTTGAAGAAGAGTTTATAGTTTTGATAAATTTCAAATATTTTAGTGAAAACATATCATAAATTTAGAGATCAAAATGACTATTCTAAATCGGTATCAATCTCTAAATTAGTATTGTATATCGACGTTTAAATTGTTCAAGATAACCCTGCTAAAAATTAGAATAGAGTGACCACGTTACAAATTTATATATACATTGCCCCCACTATTCAGCATTTCTGGCTCCGCCACTGACTACAATAGTGAGCAAAATATACTTGGTTTCATTTGAAAACTTTGGTAAAATAAAACACCACTTTCAGAATCATTCAGTAAATGAAAAAGAAAAAGAGGGCATCTTGTTCATGAATAATATATCACGAAAAGGAGTCAAATCCATAGCTTCATGAATAATTTTCTCGATATGTAAATCTTTGATCTGAGTATGCAACCTTTTCCACAAGCTTCCATCGAAATCCGTACTAATCCATCCTAAAATGTCAAGAGACTCAAGACGAGGGCATCCATCAAGAATAGCAAGCAACCCAACATTCCTGAGAGGGTCTCCATGAAGAACAAGATGGAGTAGCCCAGGCATTGTTTTTGCAATAATAAATGCCTCATCATCACACGAGAGGCGTCCTGCATCGAACATCCCATAGATTGATAGTGATTTCAACAAAGGACAACTTTGGCCAATAACTTCAAGAGATATATGTAATTCTAAGCATTCTGAAATGTAAATCTCCTCCAACAGAGGAAACTTCTTTGCAACATCGCACCGCCCTTCATATGATAGTCTATCGCACGAATCAAGTCGTATGCACCTTAAGTTACTTGCCCTATAAAATTTATACGATGAAAGGAGAACTTTATAAATACGATACATTCATAAAATACATGGCTCCAAATAAATAAAAATACTAACATGGATTCAAACACACCCAATTCTATATTTCAAACATTTGTCTTGCCTGGCCAAGTTTGTTTTTGTTTTGAAAGGAGAATTTCAATTAGAAATAAGAGTACAAAGGATACTCAACCCATACAACTCGAAGACTATAATTATGAAGAATCAAATCAACTAAAAGGACTCCCAATATTTGATTAAGGTCTAGGTTATGGGTCCTTAGGCTTTGTTTACGAGTTTGGAGTGGAAGGGAGGGGAGGCCTCTGAAAAAACGGAAGGAGCAAATGGAAGAAATATAAGACTTTGAGAGGGGATGACTTTGGAGATTCATTTATCTCCGTAATACAAAATTCTCGTAATTTGGGAGAACTCAAAAATTGTAATGGATGAAGGTATATATAAATTCTTCAAATCTATATTGTTATGCTATTCTTAAAATTAAAAATATATTAATCATAAACATTAATTTATAATTCTCTCAATTTTTTCCGGTATATTGCACACCCTAAAAGTCCTCCTCCTCCCCCCTTCCCTCCAAACAATGCCTTATGATACAATTCATAGGATCTACATCATTCATAGAAGAGATTGTGGCCTAGCTAATAACAACCAAAGAAAACAAATAAATGGAGCCAACTGCACAACATTCCCAAATGCATATCAAAGTACCAATAACTATAAAAAAAAAAAATCAACATTAAGCAACACGAAATACCATGAAACAAGCGGTTGTAAACATGGTGGCCAATTTAAGATTGTGGCAGAAAAATAAATATTAAAACTTGCAAAGAAACAAACATCGTTGAAAACCTAGGGTATCCATTCCATTGATGAAGATTAAGCTTCTCATCATAATCCCCTTTGCCAATAAAGAAATATTTACCGATTGATTAATGATAATTAATAACAAAGTATATAACACTAAAGGAAAGAATAGGAAAATAAGATTGGTATTACCTATCAGCAATGTATTGCAGAAGATCATCTGTGCCAAAACAATAAATATCAATTTTTTCTAAATGGCCAGAACTTAGATCAACGGCATACTGACAAAGCTCGACCAAAAGATCAAGAAGATTAGGAGGCCAAAGATCAAATAATGATCGATCAAGACTAATCTCGCGCCACATGAAAGGATCTTTGCACATGTTCCACCAATAAGGACACACATAGCGTGTTTTTGTTAGAATTTCAATGGCATTAAGCCTTTGAAGTATGTTTGATGTTATATCTTTTGGAAGATCAACCCAATTAGGGTTTGCTGTGCTCTCAAATTTGGGTTTCTCCGCTGGAGAAGAAGACATTGTGTTTCTCTAGGGTTTGTAAGTTGAAACTGCGAGAAGAACCTGCGTCACACCTTTTATGCTGGATAATTATTATTTTATTTATTTGACAAAGATTCTTGAGACAAAATATTAACTATACTAAGTGACAAAATTAAATATTATCATGATTTATAAATATATAAAATGAACAGTAGTTTAACGGAATTTTACATAAAACATAAACAAACATTTTATAATATTATTATAAGGAGTGTCGTAAAATATGTATCATCATTTATAAACGTATAAAATATGTATCATCTTTTATAAATGTATAAAATAAGTAACGAGGATGAAGTTTTTTTGTTTTAATGGAATATATATATATATATATATATATATATATATATATATATAGGGGATGTTTCAAATAAGAAGTGATTTTAAAATGAGAAGTAAGAAGGTTAAATAACAGTCATTAAATTAAAATACACAGTTTAGATTAAAAGTTCAATTTAATTAATAGAATATTGGATCTTCAACATCGTCACTTCTGCTTGTGCCTCCGGCGTGTCCGTTTCGCGATTATTTTCAGGAATTCATGTTTCCTCCTGTACAAAATACACCAAGAAAGCCGCCAAAGGATGCTCCGGAAAAAAAAAACCCTAGGAACAGTCCCCAACATGAAAGAGTTCAAAGGCACCACCCAGAGGCACCAAGATAAAACACCTAAAATAAACAAGGGAAAGCTACACCAAAAGAGAAAAAACAGGGGCCCAACATCGCTACATATAAAATAAATAAATATACTATTTTATAGCATAACATTGCTGCATATTCATAGTTAGATTCGAACTCAACTTTTGAGTAAGCTGTAAGATTTTTTTTACCTCTTATTCCAACGATCTACTTTTGTGTATGAGATTGTGTGTGGAATGAGTGCCAGAAATATGATGTGTATAAATATAATAGATGTTATTTAAAAGTTAAAACACTTAATTGAGTTTTGGCGTTTTTTTCTAGTGCTGGATGGTAGGCAACATCTAGATTTGTTTATGGCATTTTGGATTGGAAATAATCAAAGCTGCGTGCGGTGGGCACCAAGTTTCGTAGAAGCATGCATAGTGGGAAAGACGTACTCACCTACTTGAAGACAACAACATGCTACAATATCACCTACTTTATGCTCAGTGCCGATCCTAAGCTTCAACACAAACTTCCTTCTAGTTCTAGTTTGTAGGTAAGTAGTATGACCCCTATATGTGTTTATATTAATCATTGCAGTATCTTAATCCCTCTAACTAAAAATAAAATGGAAAATCAAACCCTTAAAGAAAAAGTGATAAACTTTTATTTTCATAGATCTGGGGATACGGTACAATACAAGCAGAAGTTACTATTCCAAGTAAACTTCGAAAAATCGGATAAACCTTGCAAATACAAGGAGAAAAGCTAAGGTTGACTATTTAGTATATTGTTATGTTGTAGGTGGGGATAGATCCTTCCAAATTCATTACGGCTTGATTCACTCTTTAACTCGTTCACTTCGATCGCAAAATAAACTTTATATTTCTCTTATGAAGAAAATTGTATCTTCATGTTAGGAAATGGTGAATTATTGGTGATGGCTCAATTAAATTAATCGTATGTGGAACAATATATATATATATATATATATATATATATATATGGTTAGATTTAGTCAATGACCCAATTTTTTGTAAATAAAAATATAAACATATGCACGTCCCCTCACACAATTGTGCTCTCTAAATGATGTTTCAATGTTGAATTTGACAATATTTAAATTTTTCTTTAGGTTAAAACCTAGAGAAAAAAATATGCACGTATGTGGAACAAATTATATATATATGGTTAGATTTAGTCAATGATCCAGATTCTTTTAAATAAAAACAAAAACATATGCACATCCCCTCACACAATTTTGCTCTCCAAATGATGTTTCAATGGTGAATTTGACAATATTCAAATTTTTCTCTAGGTTAAAAACTATCTTTCCAAAATAAAATAAAATAAAACGTGCAGGATGAAAACACATATAAGTATTGGATTGTTGTAATTTTCATGGACCAGTACCGTTGAACGTGGACTTTTATATGGATATTCTTTGTGGATTTCATTTTTCAAATGTTGATGCTATGTATAGATGTAAAGAGAAATATGGTTGTGTTCTTTCTTTTTGTTCAAAGAGAGATATGGTTGTATGTGTTCTAACGTGGGGTATTTGAGAAATCAAAGAAATCTTCATTTACATATTTATTCACCGAAAGGAAAAACGAATATGTATTACATATACGAAGTCTTTGATCATAGGAGATACTCTAACTTATACACATCTTTATCTTTATCTTTGCGTTACTTTTTAATTCGGCAGAACTAGTTAGAAATTTTTTGTAACTTCCGAAATTTCACCATTAAAGTATCATTAGAAGACACATTCTCATACATAGAAGAGATAGGAACAAAATTGTGTGTGAAATTGTTAAGATATGCTCATTTTAATTTAAAAAAAATCTTGATCATTGATTAAATTTGATGGTCTATCTTTTATGTTCCACATGATAGAGACTTAATTGAACTTTCACCTTAAAAGTCACCAAAACAGTATGGTTATGTGATGTCACGCTTGAGAATTTAGAATAGTAGATTATATTATACAAAGGCCTCTAAAGTGGAGTGCTTTTTTGCACGGGATATGTCCCGTTTTCATGTAAGTAAAATTCAAAAACACGGATTCACCCATGAAGGAAGAGCTTAACTTGGTTCTTTCGTTGTGTTGTGATTTGCATAACGAATTCCACCATGCATAATGTTGGCCTGCAGATTGTTATGATGAAGAGAGAAAAATACCATTGAAGATGATGTTACTATTGCAACAAAAAAAATCTCAAAATAGACAAGTGAAATGTGGCATTAAGTTTGATAAGAGGTGGCGATTGACATTGTCATCTAAGAAGTTAATGTCCACGTCATCACCATTAAGAGATTTATCTGCCTCTTGCAAATTTTGAAAGGTACATGTCATGCCCTAAAATTTTGGGGGGACAAATTGGATATTTCACTCCTTGTTTTATATTTTTTTTTTTTTGTGGCTAACCTCACATATTTTGTGGATTTGTCCACACCAGCTGTTAAGCTCAACATTTTTTGTTTTATATACAAATATACTCATCAATATCAAATCCAAATTAGTACGAAGATATGCCTTAACCTTAGTTATTATTTCTTATGTCATTTTCTTTCAAGGAAGCTTATTAAGTCACTTGATATGTCTTAGCGTGGATCACATGATTCACATATCAAAATCAGCCACCGTCACCCTCTTCTTCCTAGTGTCTCATTCTCCCCGCCCCAAATTATTTTACTCAATTTTGTTGACTTTTGTTTTGGAATGACTTGTTGACTTTCAATTAAATAACAAGCGTGCATTATTAAATAACATTCCTATATTATTATTTTGTCTTCTCTTTTATCTTTATTTATTAATTTTGTGAAGTCTTAACCTAATTTTTTCCCTCCACTAATCCCTTATTAGGTTTGCAACAACTTTATCTTAAAATTTTGGTTCTAAATTTGCATCATATATGTTTTTCATTTCTCTTTCTCAAGGTTTTGCAACTTGAAAGTTTACCTTAACTCGTTTTGCCTAGGTAAACTCGACTCGAGAACTCGTACGAGTTTACCTAAAATTAAAATTGTATAAAATTTATTTTATACATGACGTATATAAGTTAATATAATATTGTAAATAGGTCAGTAGTGCAAAATATGACTTAATTACGAAGACAAATTAAACCAAACTACCATAATAAAATATTATGCTCAACTTAACATCAAAATACAAAAATTAACGCACAAAATCATAAGTTTCATAAGTCTCTAAGTTTAAGCCATCCATAAAACAATTCAAAAAAGAAAGTTTCACAAGTTCCTAAAGTTGTTAATAAAACTATCTAAAAAATAAACTAGTTAATTTCTTCAAAAGGTCAACAAACACCACCACCGCAACCCTAATCGGCTTTGCAATCAATGAGGTCGAAAACTGAATTTCCACCATCGGAATCTCAACCCTAACTGGTATGTGCTCCCCTATTCATGGTTTGAGAACTCAGTGAAGAAAGAAAAAGAAACGTTTCATTTTAAGGAACAACGTGTTACTGTAAAGGTAACTATTCAATAAATGTTTCAGTCTTTGGGCTTGTAGAAAAAGAATCGAGTTTTGAAGAAAAAAAAAGCCCAAAAAAAGGGCCAATTTTTTTTATGTAAACTCGTAAAACTCGGTCGAGTTTACTGAGTGTTTACTCGGTCAAATTCGTCAAACCTTCCGATTTTACCAAAAATTGAGTTTACCTCAGAGTTAACACGATTTTGGTACCTAAAAACGTAAACTCGGAGAGTTGACACTCGATTTGCAGAACATTGCTCTTTCTAATAACCGTGAATATTTTTCAAAGCAAAAATTTAAAAGATATCTTAATCCTATCCTTATTATTTATTAATTTTATTAGTTCTGCAGCAACTTAACCTATTGTTTCTGTATATTTTTTTTTATATTTTTAACAAGTTGTTGTACACTTATTTAATACGTTTACAAATATAGTACCCTAATTTCCATGCAAACTCGGCTACCCTAAAAATTTGTTAGGAACCATGAACTACATTAATTTTTTATGTTTAACTATAAGAGTAATAAATAAAATTGACCCGTGCAAAAATATAATTTTGTATTCTTTTTATCTTTTTTTTTTTATAATTTTTTTATTATTATTTGATTGTAAATTATCTCTCTAATAATCTAATTTGCGTTTATTGATCGACCCATGATCTTACAGGTTAAATATTATTTATTGATCTTTATTATAACTCAAAGTCTAGTCATCTATAATTTGAAGACATACTTAGTGACTTTTGTTCAGATAGTCGTTTTAGAGATTTTGGATGTCACGTTTCAAACTAAAATAATGTTCTATTCATACTGTTTTATAGTATATTCTTCTTGTATTTTTTGTTTGCATGTTCAATAATCGACATTATTTAACAATTGTTTTCGATAGAAATAAAAAGGAAAAAAAAAACAATGAAAACTGTATATTTGATAGAAAAAACTTTCATAATTTCAATCTTAGAAAACTTCTCTCAAGAGATAGAATAGTAACACAAATTGTTAACATTATGTAAGTTATGTATGTATTAGAAAAGAAATTACCCGTAAAACAAATTGTTGTTGACACATCTCTCGATAAAATTGATTATATGGAATTGATTTTTGTTAAGTAATTTTGATTTAGTTTATGTTTGAATACTTTCATGTGAAAGTTAGTTGTACTACAAATATGTGTGTGAAAATCAATTATAAAATATTTAACCCCCTTGTAGATTATGTATAAGCTTCGCCACCGATCATTAGTATCATAACATAACATGTGTGTGGATGCTTTTTCAAATATATTTCCGAGGTTGTTTTTCATAGTCTGTGAGCTCTATGCTACTCAAAATATGTGTGTGAAAATATGTTAGTGATTTTACAAAATTATCTCACACGAATAATAGCATGGTAAAAAGATTAAAAATTTGAAAGAGGTGGGAATAGTAAATTATAAAGGGTAAGTGGATAGAAAAAACATTAATATGTCATAGGATATTGTAAAGTGACATATTATAAAATACAAATTATTATTTTTTCAAAACAATGTATAATGGAGAGTAAATTACACTATTCTTTTAATAGAGACGTTTAAATCACAATATCATCTTTTGTTATGCAAAACTTATTAGAGAAAGTTACACTCTTCTTTCCTGATAGAAACATGAGTTATACTCCTTTCGGTCAAACCTGAGACGTTGAGGAGGATCTCACTCAAGTCTCGAAGTAATACCAACACAAAAAAAAAAAAAATTTGTAAAAAAAAAAGAGAATAAAGCATAATTTGTTTTCTACATATGAAAAGGAAGTACTATAATTCAAGCTTATGAAAGAAAATGATATAGGCCCCGTTTGGTTTGAGCTTATAAAAAATAGTTTATGTAAATAAATAAGCTTCTATTTTAATTTATAAACTCTCATTAATAAAAATTGTATCCTCATAAACGGTTTTTTCATAAACTACCTTAAAAACTTATAAATAATACATAAAAACTTATTTATTTGCATAAACTATTTTATATAAGCTAAAAATAAGCTAATCCAAACGGGCCCATAGTAATTTACACTATAATAAAACAGGAAAGAAGTAATTTTGTCGTCGTTGTTGTTTATATTCAAAATTACAGTTCATTATTAGTAGTATTAGTTAGATTAGAAAGGAAAACAAAAAACAATATAGTACCTTTTTGATTTTTGAAGATGGGAAAAGGTCAATATCCATAGTAAATTTGCATTTATGAATTACGTTTCCCAGTCAAAAATGGCAAACAGTGCTGACACGAATTCACGATATCTAACTCCCCAAATTTTCACCTAACCATTAAATTTTCTAATAATCACACTCTCACACACACACGCGCTATTTTAATTTTAACAATAAAATTGGAGTAATGATTCAGTGTTGCAAGCTCACCCGTAATTGGTCATCACTGTTACGATCTCCAACCTGGAACGCGTAGATCACCGTTCAAACAAGCCAATCAAAATACAAAGTACCGCGTATGTAATAACGGGTCCCGTACAATACGTCATCGTTTTTGTCTCTATCTAAACTAATCTATTTCTTTCATTTTGTTAGGAATATAGATAAATTTGAACATATAAAAGAAATCATTAATTTAAAGTAGATTTTTTCCTAAAAAGAAAAATTTAAAGTAGATTTTTAGATGCTTTAGAGTCTGTTTGAATGGATGATTTAGGAGGGGAAGGAAGATGAAATTTTACTTTTCATTTTTAAATTACGGACAACATAAAATATTTTTTAAAAAGTTAACGTATTAACATGATAAATGATCATATAATACTTCAATCACACTTAGTTTATTTTAAAAAAAACATATTATGTAATTCGTAATTTAAAAATAAAAAGTAAATCATTCCCTCCATTTCCCTCTTAAATCCTCAATTCAAACACACATTTAGGGTTTGGTTGGATACCAGTACTTTTTAAGTAAAATTTACCTAAAGTCTGATTATTAAGAGAAAGAGATTTAAGTGATTTAGAATTCGGTTGAAAGATAAAATTTCTTTAAAGTTCGATAGGTAAGAGAAGGAAATTATTACAAAAAAAAATAACTTTTTATAGATTAATTACATAATTTTTAATGCAACAATTATTATATTGTTATAGTATCATTAACCGGTGTCCCAAGACACCGGTTAACATTTCCCTTATTTTAAAATACCAATACAACATTTATTATTTTTTTACACTATTATACTCTTATTTATGTAATTTTATTCAATTTAACTATTCCACTAACTATAATTAATAAAAGAATAATAATAAATGTTAATAATTTTACCATTAAAATTAACATAATTATTTATATTTTTAAAAGCTACTATGTTTAAATACGAATGAATATGAAAAAAAAAATTAAGGCACGAATATAAAATTGGTTGTTTACCAAATAGTCTTTGATTTCCTTTCTTCTAGACGTTGACATTCCCATTTTGCACATTTGTTTATTTAATTATATATTTCTTAACGTTTTTCAAAATCTAACGGTGAAGAGGACGCGTGGTTTTGATTGGTGTGTCACCGATGCATGGTTCCAAAGACAAAGATCTGTTTTGCGAAACAGCTCTGATTAGCACCACCAACTCGCCACGTCACCATATCAGTACTCGTTTTTTACCGAGTAGACGATGTAATAATAATCACTTTTCATTTTCAGTAAAAACCAAACCACCCAAACACGTCCTAACCCAAAATCACTTTTCATCTAAATTACAAAAATACCCTCACTTAACCAACGTGGCTTATCCTCATTGGTTTAGCTCAAAATATTTAGAGGATTTACATTACATTACACCTTGTACATTCCCAGAATATTATTATTATTAAAGCAATCAAGAAACCAAAACTGTCACAACACAGAACACACCATAGAACTTCTGTCTTTCTCTTTCTCTTTCTATTTCAATTTTTCTTTCTCTCTCTTCTGTGTGACACTGTTTTTGTTCTTTTGGGGGGTCTCTGTTTTCTGAGACTCTCTAGGTTTGAAAGTTGAAACATCAAACAAACAACAAAATGAGTTGTTTTCGTTTCAAAGCCAAATCACGAGGAAAGATCGAAAGCAATCATTCTAGCCGTAGAGAGGACCACAGTAATACCAGTTCAGCTGGTAAAAAAAATTTCTTCATTGATTAATTTTTTGTTCATGAGGAAATCTTTACCCTTTGAATTTTTTTCATTTTTTTCTATGTGGGTTTGTCTTAGATTGATCAAAGATTGTTTCTTTACATTTGGGTTTTGGAAAAAAATGAAATTCTTGATGTGGGTCTACGTGAGTTTTGAATATGGATGGAAATTTTGATTATTTATTTATTTTATTCCTTTTCTGGGTTTTTCTAATTCTATTGGTTGTTTGCATGTTTGGAAATTGGAATGATTTGATCAATAAGTCAATGTGGGGTTTGTCCTTTTGATGATTTTACGGTTTTATTTTTTTGTCTTCTTGGATTGATTGAAATATGTGCCATTTTGTTTGATTTCTATTCATCACGTGTTGTTTGTTTTGTAGATAAGGTCAAAGTTGATTTGAATTTGAGTGAGTTGAAAGATAAAAAGGAAGATGATTCTAAACACGATCAACTTTCCTTGGACGTGAAGAATTTGAATTTAAACGACGGGGTTTCACCAGATGGAAAAGTTGCACAGACATTTACTTTTGCTGAGCTTGCAGCTGCAACGGAGAATTTTAGGGCAGATTGCTTTGTTGGTGAAGGAGGGTTTGGCAAGGTTTATAAGGGTTACCTCGAAAAAATTAATCAGGTTCGTTAGAAATTGTAATGCCACACATTCATGTTCTTTGTAATTGGTTTTATGTTAATTTGCACATTTTAAGGTTTGTTAGATTGAGGATTTTTATTGTTGGTGCAGGTTGTTGCAATAAAGCAACTTGATCCTAATGGGGTTCAAGGAATCAGGGAATTTGTTGTTGAAGTGATAACACTAAGTTTAGCAGACCACCCAAATCTTGTCAAGTTATTAGGGTTTTGTGCGGAAGGCGAGCAAAGACTACTGGTTTATGAGTACATGCCATTGGGATCATTGGAGAACCATTTGCATGGTATGCTATATTGTTATCCTAAATTCCTAATTTCTCAACTTTCTTCATATAAAATAGAATGCATGTTTTGATTGGTAGTGATTTTAGATGTGGCATTTTGATTTTTTGTAAGCTCCAAAATGTAACTTATGCTAAAATCACATTGACATACTGTGATTGTGCCAAAGTCGTTGTGAATCCAAACATGCAGAGAATGAATTGGCAATGTTTTGATTGGCAGTGATTTTAGATATTGCATTGTGATTTATTTTAAGCTCCAAAATGTAACTTTTGCTAAAATCACATTGACATACCATGTTTGTGCCAAAGTCATTGTGAATCCAAACATGCAGAGAATGAATTGGCAGAAGTATTCTTTGTTTTTGAAGCTTAACTTTTTCCTGTACATCATTTTTTCAGATCTTTCACCCGGACAAAAACCGCTGGATTGGAACACAAGAATGAAAATAGCTGCTGGTGCAGCCAGGGGTTTGGAGTATTTGCATGATAAAATGAAGCCTCCTGTTATATACCGCGACCTCAAATGCTCCAACATCTTGTTAGGTGAGGATTATCATTCCAAGTTGTCTGATTTTGGCCTGGCTAAAGTAGGTCCAATCGGTGATAAGACCCATGTTTCGACAAGAGTTATGGGAACATATGGGTACTGTGCTCCAGATTACGCAATGACAGGTCAATTGACGTTCAAGTCTGACATTTATAGCTTTGGAGTTGCTCTTTTGGAGCTCATTACAGGCAGAAAGGCCATCGATCATAGAAAACCTGCTAAAGAACAAAATCTAGTTGCATGGGTATGTTATTATCTTTTACCTAATTCTGTTGTGGGAAATCATATCTGTTGTTTATACTTGTTCTTCACTGGGATTGTTGATCTGTTGTTATTATCTTGCATGTTGTAAAAAGTACTAAAAGTTGTTAAGCTAGAATTTTTTTAAGCTAGCTCATTACTTTGCGGGGCGTATATATGCAAAACTTTCACTGGTAATATTTAAGGAAACTCAAATTAGTTGAAGAGTCTGATCATAAGAAAATTGGAGACTTTGATTATACTGTTCCCTGCAACAAGTTATTTAAAGTAATTGCGAAGGCTTAATGTCAAGATAGAATATTTAGTGCTACAATTGCTTTTGCGTTGCCTTTCCTTTTCTAGTTGCCGGGTTTATAATTCCAAACAGAAAATTGTTACTGTTTGTCTGGTTTTCATTATAACAATGTTATGTTGTTTGAAAAATTGATATTTTTTATGCTAATTCTTACGGTATGCATGTATATCTGGCTGCAGGCAAGGCCATTATTCAGAGACCGAAGAAGATTCTCTGAAATGATAGATCCATTGCTTGAAGGTCAATATCCAGTGAGGGGTTTGTACCAAGCTCTTGCCATTGCTGCTATGTGTGTTCAAGAGCAGCCTAATATGCGTCCGGTTATAGCCGATGTGGTCACAGCTCTAAATTACCTTGCTTCACAAAAATATGATCCGCAAATTCATCCTATACAAGGCTCGAGAAAAGGTTCATCTCCTCCAAGAAGTAGGACTGAACGTCATAGACGTGTTACTAGCAAGGACTCCGAGACAGACAGATTTGGAGATTAGAAAAAGTGGAGTAGTGTTTGAGACAAACATTGTAATTTGCCTAGTTATCAAATTTTGCTTTATAGGAGATAACAGGTTCCTCTTAAAATCTCAAGTATTTCACAAAGAAAATTTCTTCCTTGTAGTTCCCTCATCCTCTTTGTACATGTGAGATTACTATTTTTCATTAAGGATTCTAATTAGGATTCTTTATTTTGGCTACTGGTTGTGTTTAGCTTCAGCTACAAGAAATTACTTTCTGATCTTGATGATATTAACTGAAGTTCATTAGCCATCAAAACAAATGTAGACTCCAACCTAACTTTAAATGAATGGATGCTGTGAGCTGTCAGTGTTGTCAAATAGTGGCCAATGTGTAACGAGATTTGAACAAACTGTTATTGTTTCGCAATACAAAGTATTGTCAAATTGCGGCGTTGTGGACTTGTGGTGTAGCATAATTTGAACAAACTGTTATTTTCCATGATCCGTGAACATAGTTCAATATGTAGGAAGGGCAGAGAGGGAAATAAAAACAGAGAGAAGGAGGTGTGTGTGTGTGGGGTTGGGGTGGGGGTGTGTGTGTGTGTTTTAGAGAAGACTTGATTATTGTAGTGTATGATTTGTTTTTAGATGTGATATGCTTCATTGTATTATCTGTACATTACAGTAATTTTGTGGTTTATATTATAATGTTATAATAAATCAACGTGCACAAAAGTAGAAAAAAAAAAAAGTGTTTTGCTTCTAGTAGGAGTGAAGGTGTATTTGATTAATCCTGTAATTAATTAAAATACAATAAACGGTCACATGTTTAGTAAAAAATAATAATTAAATATTTGCAAATTATCAGCGACATTCGTTTGTTCTAGATTATTGTGGGTTAATGTGTTTGTGAATAATTAGTGTGGTAATACTGGGAAACAATAATGAACACGTTTCATTAATTGCATTCCAAGTCATCTACCATAAAGCATGCTTTGTTTAATTTACATTACAGGAGAAAACAAAACATTACCATGTGATATTCTAGGTGTTTCTGGTGCTCATGTAATTTGAAGATCCAATTCCAAATTGATTAGAAACAAGAAGTGCAGACAGACAGTGATAATCCAAGAAGACATATGATGCAATGAAACAACAAATCATATCTTTATCCTATCCATAAGTTTTGAACTCTTACGTGTTGGCAGAATTCTACAATACCTCCTTTGTGATTGCAAAACAAGTCAAATAATCACTTAATTGACCAATCCATTTCAATCAAGGAAATCTTTAAACATTCCCTTTGGCATATAACTTAGCTAATTTTAGAAGTGAGGTTTCATAATGGTAGTATGAATAGAAATTGTAAACCTCCAATATGGTATGTAAACTAGCACAATCTTTTCAATGTAGATATTGAATGAACTATAAAAATATAAGGGTTAATAGGTCTTTACCCTTGTAATATAGGTCATTTTCGGTTTTACACCATGTAATTTATTTTTTTTGATTTACCTCCTGTAAAAAAAAATTGTTTTGATTTACCTCTTAATAAGCCAAACAAAAACGAAAATTTCTTAAAAAAAAAATTAAATTGGTTTTTGTTTGGCTATTAACCCAGAAATCAAAATAATTTTTTTTTACAGGGGTGAATCAAAAAAAAAATTACAGGGGGGAAAACCAGAAATGACCTATATTACAGGGGGTAAAAACCTATTAACCCAAAGTGCCTCTAAATTATTTTCGATTTATCAAGTTAGTGCCTAAATGATCACATTACAAAATGACTAACTTGATAGATTGATAATAGTTTAGGAACTAATTATTTTTCTATAGTCTGACCAAATAGAGACTGACAATTTAACTATCAATTTGAAGGTTTACTCTTTTCTGTTTGATTTTGCGTTTATTTTAAGCATCCTAATTAACTAGTTAGACGCAATAGATTAGCGTTTATTTTAAAAAATATATTAAAGTTTGATTTATGATAGAATAACGTTAAGTTAGACTTTATTGATCTCTCAGTCAAATTTTGAGAGTTAAAACAAAAAAATTACGAGTAACATGACCTTTTTCCAAAGCAAAAGATCGCAATTTTTAGTGACAATAACGGAAGTAATTTTCTCCGGCGATTTCATTTTCCATCGGCAAAGAGGATTCTTAGATTTGTCACAAGAATAAACACAAACAATTTGTTTGGTAGCTTAATCATAACGAGTTTGACTCATGTAGTGAACAAAGGGATTTTGACAAGGATGTTTAGCAACAAGCCTTTTGTTGAATGTATAAGCAGTGTAATAAGTTCTACTATACCACTTAAAAAAAATTCTTGACGGAATTTCTAGTTCTTTAGGGGACAAAACTCCCGTTAGAATTTGAACCATGAAGCCCCAAGAAACTGATATTGATCAAAATGTTGAAGCAATGTAATTCGCCTCTTCATCAGACGGAGGGCAGTAATCTGTAGGGTGATCACCATGACACATCTCACAAAACATAGTCAGTTTGTGCCTGTCTGAGGTTTCAAGCATTCATCTGATTTGTTGTGGAAGCTTTGTCAAATGTTTGATAAGTTCATCCATTTGCTGACTCATGAGTTTGTTCTGAGTTAGAATGGTATCTTGTGTACCAAGCTAACATATTGACCTTGATGATCTCTATAGTTGCCATTGCTTCTTTTATTTCAAATGTATTTTCAACATTAAAGAATCACCTGTAGTTGCATCTAATAGTAGCTTAGCTTCTTAATGAAGACCATTGCAAAAAATATGGATTTGTGTGAACTCATCAAAGCTATGATTAGGGCATCTTTTCAACATAGACTTGTATTGCTCCCATGTTTCATAGACTTGCACACGTTCTTTGAAAAAACAATGTAATAGTTGTCTTGGCCTCCATGAATTTTGATAGAAAATTAGCAAGTGCACTAACTTATATCAAAGTAATAAAATTTATAAGATTCGTATCCACAAGGACTGTTTCAACTTCTACTCGATAATGTCATTATTATTACAGATGTATGTAAAATGGGGGGGGGGGGGGGGGGGGGGGTGCACTGGGGCAATTTGGTTTGAGTTACGAAATTAAATAAAATGGTCAAGGAAAAATTGTTTTAAGAAATAATATGGAGAGATGACTAGGTCATTTGATTTATCTGCTCATCGCTCATTAGCAGCCTGTTTCTTAAGTCTACGAATGATATAATGTTTACGACAAATTAACAAAATAGCTTAGGTCAATCCCTTGATTCTAAGTCCTCTTTTCTGATTATAATTCACTAATCCCTTAGGTGAACCTATAATCATCAAAGGTTTTAAGTCCGTTAATTCAATTATCACAACCTAACAACGCTCCATCACTAGATTGTCCGTTAGATTGAACAGTATAAAAATGTCAGAGTTACACGCTAGTGTCAGTAGTCATATATACTCTAAAATCAGTTATATTGGGTCAGAATCATAAAAGCATTAAGAACAGTTTATACTGAATAAACTAGAATGACATTCATAAAGATTAAGAGTTACATGTTACATAAACATGAGCTAGAACAAAATCATCTCTTGACCTAATCACAAAAGATCTAGCTACTCATGATTAAAGCACAAATAACTAATGTAAAAGAAGGATTCATTACATGCAGCTTGACTTCTATAAAAAATTCTGATCTGTAAAAATCGTACTACGATGGCAAAAATCGTAGTACGATGCCTCATTAACTGCAGGTTTCCTTCAGACGCTCCACAAAATCGTAGTACGATGCAGGGAGATCGTAGTACAATTTTTCCAGTGACAAAAATTCTCCAAGATGTTCAAAAATCGTACTACGATGCATCCTTTGCTCGTGCACTTGAAATACACTTTCTGTAACTCATAACTCATGCATAATTACTTGAACTCGACTAAAATTACATAAAAATCAAAGTAAAAGTGCACTGGGGCAATTTGGTTTGAGTTACGAAATTAAATAAAATGGTCAAGGAAAAATTGTTTTAAGAAATAATATGGAGAGATGACTAGGTCATTTGATTTATCTGCTCATCGCTCATTAGCAGCCTGTTTCTTAAGTCTACGAATGATATAATGTTTACGACAAATTAACAAAATAGCTTAGGTCAATCCCTTGATTCTAAGTCCTCTTTTCTGATTATAATTCACTAATCCCTTAGGTGAACCTATAATCATCAAAGGTTTTAAGTCCGTTAATTCAATTATCACAACCTAACAACGCTCCATCACTAGATTGTCCGTTAGATTGAACAGTATAAAAATGTCAGAGTTACACGCTAGTGTCAGTAGTCATATATACTCTAAAATCAGTTATATTGGGTCAGAATCATAAAAGCATTAAGAACAGTTTATACTGAATAAACTAGAATGACATTCATAAAGATTAAGAGTTACATGTTACATAAACATGAGCTAGAACAAAATCATCTCTTGACCTAATCACAAAAGATCTAGCTACTCATGATTAAAGCACAAATAACTAATGTAAAAGAAGGATTCATTACATGCAGCTTGACTTTTATAAAAAATTCTGATCTGTAAAAATCGTACTACGATGGCAAAAATCGTAGTACGATGCCTCATTAACTGCAGGTTTCCTTCAGACGCTCCACTAAATCGTAGTACGATGCAGGGAGATCGTAGTACAATTTTTCCAGTGACAAAAATTCTCCAAGATGTTCAAAAATCGTACTACGATGCATCCTTTGCTCGTGCACTTGAAATACACTTTCTGTAACTCATAACTCATGCATAATTACTTGAACTCGACTAAAATTACATAAAAATCAAAGTAAAAGTGATATATGACCTAGTGTCATCAAATTTGTTACGTGGAAAGAACCTTTTGACCATTTTACAATGTAACCACCGGGATGTTACAATGGTCAAAAGGTTCGCTAGAAAAGGATAAATTTTTCTAATAATAGAAAACTGGATTTTGATTATTTTTTTTACCTAACCTACTAATAAAAGAAAATTTTCTTTTTCTACTTTTTATTTTAAAGAGAATTAGCTATGCATGATAGATTCCTAAAGAAACTTAGGCAGGAATTCTTATAATAAATAATTAAAAGGTTTATTTTCTAGCAGAAGAAAAACTCACCTTCCGTATTAATCATGAGAGAATAATTTTTTTGTGTCTAATGGTATTCTTGACGTGGATGTGTCATAAATTGATCAAAGGTTGTTTTTATTTTTTTTCGCAATTCACTTTCTTATATTCTAATTGTTTATTGTTTATTTATTTTCTATATCTGGGTATTTTTTTTCTTCTGTTGGTTGCTTGCATGGCTGGAATGGTTTGATCAATGAATCAAAGCGGGGCTTGTCATTCTACGCTTTTATCACTTTTTGATACATGTGCAATTTTGTTTGATTTCTATCACTCACATGCTCTTTGTTTTGTATGGTTTCTTTTCTTGGTTTTTGTATTTTTTGTAGATGATGCACGTAAAGATGATTCTAAACATGATCAACTTTCCTTGGACGTGAAGAAGACCAAAAGCAACAATTCTAGCCGTAAAGAGAAATACAGTAATATCAGTTCCACTGGTAATTTTTTTGTAAATGGATCTTCGTTGATTAATATTCTCATTCATATTTTTCCCTAGAAAATCTTTACCCTTTGAATTTTTTGTTTTTGAAATTATTGACGTGGGTGTGCTTAGAATGGCTCGATCAATAAATCAACAACTGATAAAAGCACAAAATGACAGATCCAACTTCTTTTTTTGTTTTGGAAAAAAAAAAAGTAGAGTTTGTCATTTTGCGCTTTTATCATAGTTTGAATTTTGATTAGTTTACATTTTTATTATTTTTGTCTCCTTCATTGTTTGATTCATGCGCCATTTGGTTTGATATCTATTCCTCACATGTTCTTTGTTTTGTATGGATATCTCTTTTGTAGATAAAGTCAAAGTTGATTTGAATTTGAATGTGAGTGAGAAAAGGGGAGATGATTCCAAACACGATCAACTTTCGTTGGACATTAAGAATTTGGATTTAAAAGACCATGTTTCCACTGATGAAAAAGTCGCAAAGACATTTACTTTTGATGAGCTTGCAGCTGCAACAAAGAATTTTAGGGCAGATTGCTTTGTTGGTGAAGGAGGGTTTGGCAAGGTTTATAAGGGTTACATCGAGAAAATTAATCAGGTCCGTTAAAAATTGTTCTCTTAAAAGAAATGAAATCATAGAACTTTTGCAGTGCCTTACAGTTACACATTCATGTTCTTTGCTAAATGGTTTTCATGTTAATTTGAGGCATTTTATTGTTGGTGTAGTTTGTTGCAATAAAGAAAATTGACCCTAATGGACTTCAAGGAACAAGAGAATTTGTTGTTGAAGTGTTAACACTTAGTTTGGCAGAACACCCAATTCCAAATCTTGTCAAGTTATTAGGATTTTGTGCTGAGGGAGAGCAGAGGCTTTTGGTTTATGAGTACATGCCTTTGGGATCTTTGGAGAATCATTTGCATGGTATGCTATACTGTTACCCTAAATTCATTCTCAGTTTTCTTCGTATAACGTAGAGTGCATGTTTTGATTGACGGTGAATTTAGGGAAACCAATGTAGCACGATGCTAAAAAATGTAACTTTTGCTAAGTTCACAATGTCATACCGTCATTCTGCCAAACGCAGGGTCAATCCAAACATGCAGAGAATACATCGGCATAAGTATTCTTTGTTTTTGTAGCTTATGTTTTTCGTCTTCTTCATTCTGTTAGATCTTCTTCCTGAGAAAAAACCATTGGATTGGAATACAAGAATGAGAATAGCTGCTGGTGTAGCTAAAGGTTTGGAGTATTTGCATGATAAAATGAAGCCTCCTGTCATATACCGTGATGTCAAATGCTCCAACATTTTGTTAGGCGACAATTATCATCCCAAGTTATCTGATTTTGGCTTGGCAAAAGTTGGTCCAATCGGTGATATGACTCATGTTTCAACAAGAGTTATGGGAACATATGGCTACTGTGCTCCAGATTACGCAATGACGGGTCAATTGACGTTCAAGTCTGACATTTATAGCCTTGGAGTTGCTCTTTTGGAGCTCATCACAGGCAGAAAGGCCTTCGACCCTAGTAAACCTGCTAAAGAACAAAATCTTGTCGCATGGGTATGTCGGTTTTCTTTTATCTAACTCTATTGGTGGAAATCATATATGCTGTTTACACCTAAGCCTTGCATGTTGTATATAGTATTGAAGTTGTTAAGCTATAATGTAAGTGATTATCCATTAAGCTTTCTATATATCCCTTTAAGCACTGATGAATGTTTCAATGAATAGTTTGATGATGATGAAGGTTGCTGATTCATTGTCACATTGTTATGTTGTTTGAGAAATCTGTTTTCTTTTTATGGTAAAATCCTTAATGCATCTTTATTCACTTTTGCAGGCAAGTCCGTTATTCAAAGACCAAAGAAAATTCTCAAAGATGGTGGATCCATTGCTTGAAGGTCAATATCCAGCGAGGGGTTTGTACCAAGCTCTTGCTGTTGCTGCTATGTGTGTTGAAGAGCAGTCTAGTATGCGGCCAGTTATAGCAGATGTGGTCGCAGCTCTAGATTTCATTGCTTCACATAAATATGATCCACAAGTCCATCCAATACAAAGGTCGAGATAAGGTTCATCTTCTCCAAGAAGTAGGACTGAAGGTCATAGACGCGTTACAAGTAATGACTCTGAGACAGATAGATTGGGAGACTAGAAAAAGTGGAGTAATGTTTTGAGACACTTTGGAATTTGCCATGATATCAAATTTTGCTTTCCAGGAGATAACAGGTTATTCATCTTTTTAGTTCCATCCAACTCTTTGAACATGTGAGATTACTATTCTGCATTAAAGATGTTCTCATTTGGATTCTTGTTTAGACTCACTTAATAGTGTTCAATGTTTAGCTCGAACTATTAATCTTGACATTAATTGAAGTTCATTAGCCTTCAATTCATATGGTCTCCATCATAACTAAATGTTATTGTGAACTGTCAGGGTTGTCAATGTCATATAGCTGCTATAGTGCAGCAGAGTTTGAACAAATTGCTATTGTTCTACAATACGCTATTTAGTACAAAGTATTGCGAAATAGTGGTTTGCGGCGTTACAGTGTAACAAAATCTGAACAACTATTTCAAATCTTTATCAGTATCAACATCACTTCCTCTGCAGAACCTCTAATGATTACAATAAAGACTGATATGGAGAAAAGGCAGAGAGAGAGAGAGAGAGAGAAAGGACTGAGAGAAGGCTTCAGGAGAATACACAAATATTTACTTGTGCTAGTTGAAATCTGGGGATGGAAATGAGATGAATGTGAACTTTAATGAATCACTTTACAAAGGAATGAATGTTGTTTATTGTAATATCTGTATAATATAATTGTGCTTTTCTTTTGGTACAAAAAGAGCCATATAATTTTATCCTTTATATTACAAAATTATGATAAATTGTTGAGGCCAAATATGAAAATAATTTTGTATGGACATAAAAGTCATTTATTTATTATTAATTTTCACATTGGGAAACAGTAATGAACGCGTTTCTTGTTCAAAAAAGTAATGAACGCGTTTTTCTTTCACTGTTCATAGTTTCTGATGACGAATTTTTTCTTTCTAGCATCTTCAGCCTTCAGCCGTGTATTTCAGAAACATTGAATCCTATATTTCTTTCGCTTCCTTGCATGGGCAATGTACATTGAACAACTTGTTAGATAAGGTACTCAGAATAGTGTGATGACATACCTTATTTGCATAAGTCCATGTCTCAACTTGTTTCGGTGTTGATGAAGCCGGTGGCTTTGAGGTAGTGAGGGCAGAAGCGACACCATGTAAGTCGAGTGTTGAATTGATCCGCTTCCGCCACCTTCAAAAAATCTGACCAGATGGCTTTGTGTACATAACAACAGCGAGCTGTTGTTGAACAAGAAATAGTGTCTACGAGACTGTTGTTCAACCGACGCCCGCCGCTGTCACCTAAGCAAAGCAATTCTGTGGCATATAAAAAATTGAAGTCTTTGCTGGTCAGAAATTTTTAAAGGTGGCAGGAGCGGATTAATTCAACACTTGACTTACGTGGTGTCGCTTCTACCCTCACTACCTCAAAGCCACCGTCTTCATCAACACTGAAACAAGTCGATACATGGAGTCTTGCAAATAAAGTATGTTGTCACACTATTTTGAGTACCTTATCTAACGAGTTGTTCAATGTGTATTGCTCATAGAAGGAAGCAAAATAAATATGGGATTCAATATTTCAGAAATACATTGCTAAAGATGCTGGAAAGAAAACTTAATCATTGACAACCACTACGGCTTGACAATGATAGAAGACAAAGAGATTAAGGATCAAAACAATGAACATCACAAGTTGCTTAAGGTTTTCCGCTTAATATACACAAATCCCATGATTTAAGTAGACAATTCTCAATAGAACCATGTCTACATAAATGACAAGAGTACATATTAATACGTACAAGAACCCAAATATTTGTGAGAAGAGGGTAATTGAATTTTTGAATGTGAGTTTTTCTCTAAAAAAGTCACGTGTTCAAAGGTTTATATAGAAAAAATAAAAGACACATATTATTTTATTTGTTGACCCAGTTTGGTGCAACTTCACTTACATTTGGGGGCTATCAAGCCAGAAATGAAATTCACTATAGTAGTATCAATTCGAAACATCCATAAAAGTTATCGGCAACCTAATAACTTCTCACTTAATCACTACCTGAGTAATTTTTACCTAAGACTCTCACTAGTCCTAGATATGAGAGATCCCCCCTCCCACTTTCTCTTAGTCAGAGATCCAGTGGCCGTCCTTAAAATAAAATGAACAAAAATTGGAGACACTCTACTAGACAATGAATCAACTCGTGCTTAAAAGCTTTGAGAGATTCAGAGTTTTACAACTCAATAACAAAGTCCAACTTAAATATCAAATGATATAAGAGTGGCTCACAAATAACAATGACATACTAAAACCCTAAAAAAACTTCTTTTTTCAATTGCAGCTTCAGTGAGTATTTAGGTCTTCTGTCTTTGTTTATATAGCCTGAATGTAGAATAGGTAGGGGTCGGAATAGGCCAGGCCAGGCCAGCTTTGATAGGCATGAGCCTGGCCTACGAAAAAATTTACAAGCCTAGGCCTGGCTTATGGCCTATCATATATAGGCCATTTTTCTTGGTCTGACCTGGCCTATTTAAAAGCCTGGACTGGCCTGAAAGTCTACTTCCAAGCCTACTTTACATTAAGGCCATCAAATAGTTCATTTGGCCTACTAAATAGGCTAAACAGGTCTTAAAGCCTACTTAAAAGCCTATTTCACTACAAGTAAATTTTAACTAGATTAAAACATACTTAAAAGCCTATAACAACAAAGCCTATTCAGGGACTAATAGATAAAGAAAAAGGTGTTTATATTTTTAATGTATGCAATTATTTTAATTTTTTTAATGAATAGGTATTAATAGGTCGGCCTATTAGGCTTAACAGGCTTTTCTGAAAGCCTAAGCCTAGCCTATTTAACTAAATAGGCTTTCTAAAAAGCCTAGGCCTATCTACTAAACAGGTCAGGCCAGGCCAGACCAAAACAGGCCAGGCCGTAGGCCCTATAGGCCTATTTCCAACCCTAAGAATAGGCGTGATGCGCAAGTTAGGCTAAAGATCAGCTAAAGTCTCGATATTTCAGCACAAGATATTTGAAGCAGATCAGATGTTTCCTTAAATGTTGCAACAACATTCTTAAGGACTAAGTTAAGCACAAACGCCTTCTTTTGCTTCTAGAACCACGTTATCTTGGTCAACTCTTCCCGTGATACAAATCTTTAGATATTATATGAAAAAATGAATCTCCAAGAAGCGGATCAAGGCACGCTATGATGTCGTACCAACATGTTAAGACATTGTGTCTGACATCTTTGCTATAACTAAAGTTTTAACAAAATACAGCCAACACATGTCTAAAACCCTGACATATATAATTTTTTGATATATAATAAAATTATAAGTATGGATATTTTTGACTTTTTTCCCGCCAAACTAGGAGAAATGACAAACATCAAGAGGAAACAACGACATCTCAACTTGGTTGGCACCTCGAAGAACCCCCATCCGCCGCCAAGCTCAAATATTATTTTTTTTAAAAAGGGGGAAAATATATACGGGGGGGAGGGGGGGACTCGACCAAATCCCTCAAAGAAAAAGAAATAATCAAAAAGGAAACAGAAAGCAAACAACCGCCTAAGGAAACCCGTAGCGAGGCATACCACAACAGTCAAAATAAAACTCCGCATGCTGGTCAGGAGGTAAAACCAATAACCAAACCACACCATGGATCAAGTGACCCATATTAGCTAACTTATCAGCACATCAATTACCTTCGCGGACAAAATTAATCATAGGTTCAGCCAAAAAAAGAATCACAAGCTTATGAGACAAATAAAAACTTTTTAAAGAAATTTTCGTGTCCGAGTTACCAAAACCGCAAACAATCCAATACAAAACAATCATTGATCAGTTAGAGAGGGCGCACCCCTAGAGCGGGTTCCGTACGACGGCTTACCAATATTCATTTTCTTTAGGTGCTACTTTTGTTTCTTATAAAACCGGTGTGAAAGACATTTCAGCCGACTCTTTATCATATTCATGAATACGACGCCATAATTCCATATCTTGCTGAATTCTCGGATTACTGTGAATGTCTTCCTGTGCTGCCGAAACCAAACTATCTGAATCCGCAACTTGCGTCACAGTAGCCGTAGCCACCTCCTTAGACCCCCCCTCAACATCTGTTACCGTAACTGACTCAACAAGAATGGACCGAACTATGAGAGGGCCAATAGGGAAACTTGAATACATGTCATCGTGCGCTACAAAATGTTGATCTGTTTGAACTGGTGACACCTCCCTACCAGAAGCGGAGGAAACCAACTCAACAAAAATCTCGTGCACGTCATCGTGCTCTACAGGTGATGAGAGTGTAACAATCACATCTGAAACCTTGGGAATCTTCTCGATCTCCCGCGATTCTGAATGATTCTGCTCCACAACATCATAATGCACGTCAATGTGCGCTAGTTGGGAAACAAACTTAATGTTACATTTGTGACTTTCAAATGTAACAAACTCAGTAAACCATTTTTATCTTTTATATTGACAACAATAATATAACAAATATAATAAAAATTCTTATATTTTTTAATAACATCAACAATATAACATTATTATAGGAAAATATGTTTAAGGGTATAATTAGAATAACAAAAAAGTCAACCCAAAAGAGCTGAAACATGCTTTTTTTTATATGTAATATAGATTTAAACTATTTTATCTTGTACCAAAAAAAAACATTTAAACTATTTTATCATATTATTTAAATTATTTAATAAAAAACAGGTAAATCTCATTAGAATAAGAACAATCTACAACAATAGGAACAATATTAGATATTATAAAAAATAAACCCTTATTTTGAATTATATAATAAAGCTTGTATTTTAGTGTAACATTTTTTCTTCCAATTTTACCAGTTAATAAATTAATAAAGAAACTTTTTTAATTAAGAAACTATTAATGAGTTAGTATATATCATAGACCAAAAATAAAGAAAATAAAAAATAATTTTTTTTTAGAGAATATTTTGTTTTTAAATTTTATTAAAAAGTTTATGTTGACTTTCATTTAAACATTAATTCACCTAAGAAAAATTGGAAATTAATTAAAAATTAAATTAAATATTTAGTGGATAGGATCAAAAACTTTAGTGGATAGGATCAAATTAATATTTGATATTTGTCGAGCCCAAAAACCATCTAATTCAAAGAACCTAATTGCACCGTTCACTCTTAAAGCCCATTGGTTTTATATAATTAATTAATATGTGTACTATTTAGTGTAAAATACATTAATTAAAAAAAACTATTAATGAGTTTTTATCACATGTGCCTAAAAAATAAAATAACATTAAAAAAAGAAGTATTAAGTTTATTACCTTAAAAAAAGTATAAAAAGTATTACCTTTTTTTAAATGTTTATGTTAAAGTTAATTTAAACATTAATTCACCTAAGAAAAATTAAAATTAAAATTAAATATTTAATGGATAGGATCAAAGTAATAAATGAAACAAGCAATTAGACTTCAATGTTTAATGAGCTACACGTACCAAATGACGAATCGTTTGAAAGAAACCGAGTTCGATTCTTGAACGAAACTATTCTTTGTCAAACTATACTTATGTTAAGATTGAACTCTAAATTAGTAGGGCCCTTTCTTTAGGATCCGGAGGGTTAACAAAAAAGTAATATATGAAATTTGTTGAGATGTTTATACCAAATTAACAAAGTAGTTTTGATAAATTGAAAAAACAAAAATTAAACTCTGGGATTTTAAAAAAAAAAATTGATAGAAATTATTGAAAAAATTATGTTAAATTCAAAAAATATTAAAAGCATTAAAATTATTGAAACTAGGTGATTAACCGTATAGAGAAGGATATATCAATTTTGACATATACTATTATCAAATATTTTTACCAAATAAGATTATCAAATATTTTTACCAAATAAGATTAAAATAATCTGAAGGTCTAATTCCACTGTCCATTTGTAGAGTCCTTTTTTTTTTTGGGTCAAGTTAGCCTAGTCCGACACGTTTTAAATACGAAGAAAGGTCCTGCATATATTATGCAATATCCCGTGAGTTAAGTTCACGAAAATATAAACAAGAATAGATCCCTATATGGATTAGTTGAATCTCAAATAAGAGCACACTCCCTTCAAAAAAAATAAGAGCACACTCAAAATATCTAAACAACGCCAAATCAACCAAAATGAATCAATTGGATAAACAATTCTCTAAAAAAAACTTAACGTGTTGTGTTTATGCCTTAAAATCTCAAGTTTAAATGATGGAGGCGTAGTCTGCAGGTCTCTACATCCTCCATAGGAATCCTTACTCAACAAGTATACCATATTAAAATGCCACAACCCTTTATTTTCTTTTTTGTAATAATTGTGATTGCATTGAATCTGTTCAATATTTGATCCATGTCTTCATAATTGTTTCCTAGTTTAAAAACAAATAATTATTTCCTTATAAAAAAAATATTGCCCTATATAATCTTGTATTGCTTCTTCACTTTTTAAGTTCATTTTGTTTCTCATCTTTTACTTTACCAAAATGCACTGCTTGATGTGGATGTGTCGTGGATCGACCAAAGGTTTTTTTTTTATTGATGGGCTTGTTTGTTCTTCATCATGCAAATTCTTTGAATGCTTCTGTTGTTTTCTCGTGCAAATTGTTGATGCAACTGATTTATATTCCAATTTTTTAATGGTTTAGGCTTAGACTTTAATGTTTAGGATTTATGATTGTTCCTGTTGTATCAAACGTTTTTCTTAGAGGGGGTTTGTTCTTCATGGTGCAAATTGTAGAATGCTTCCAATTTTTTTATCTGACATGTGTAAATTTTATTGTAACTGTTCCTGTTTTATATTGCCCTTTTTTTTATGATTTAGGGTTTAGAGTTTGTGACTGTTCATGTTTTAGACGGCAATAAATCTTGTTGGTCAGAGAAACGTTTCCATGTAGTAGATTTTCTCACTCTGATGAGTTTTGAGTATTGATGGAATATTTTGAGGTTCAGATTCTAATTGTTTATTTATATTCTATATCTTGTTTCAAAAAAAAAAAAAGTTCTATATCTGTTTTTTTTCTTCTATTTGCTGCTTACACGGTTCGATCAATGAATCATATAGCATGACTGTTATTTTGCACTTTTATAGATTTTTGATGCATGTGCAATTTTTTATTTTATTTCTATTCCTCATGTGTTCTTTGTTTTGTATGGTTCTTTTATTTGTTTTGTATATATTTTTTTTTTAGATGATAAAAGTGAAGATGATTCTAAACAAGATCAGCTTTCCTTGGATGTGAAGAAGATCGAGAGCATTGATTCTAGCCATAAAGAGAAGCAGAGTAATATCGGTTAAACTACTTATTTTTTATTTTTTATTTTTTTTATCAATAGATCTTCATTGATTAATATTCTCAAGCATTTTTTCCCTTGTAAAATATATGAAATTCATGATGGGGTTGTCTTAGAACGGCTTGATCAATAAATCAAAAGTTGATAAAAGCACAAAATTACAGGCCCCACTTTTTTTTTATAAAAAAAGTAGAACTTGTTATTTTGTGCCTTTATCTACTTTGAATTTCAATTATTTTCATTTTTTTCCTTTTGTCTTATTCGATTGTTTGATACATGTGTCATTTTGTTTGATTTCTATTCCTTACGTGTTCTTTGTTTTGTTTCGATTGTTTTATGTAGATAAGGTTAAAGTTGATTTGAACGTGAGTGAGAAAGCGGAAGATGAATTAAAAGATGGGGTTTCCACAGATGGAAAACTTGCAAAAACATTTACTTTTGCTGAGCTTGCAGCCGCAACAGGGAATTTCAGGGCAGATTGCTTTGTTGGTGAAGGAGGGTTTGGCAAGGTTTATAAGGGTTACCTCCAGAAAACTAATCAGGTTCGTTAAAAATTGTTCTCTTAAAAGAAATGAAATCATAGAACTTTTCCAATGCCTTACACATTCATGTTCTTTAGTAAGTGGTTTTCATCTTAATTTGAGGCATTTTACTGTTGGTGTAGTTTGTTGCAATAAAGCAACTTGACCCTAAAGGCATTCAAGGAATCAGAGAATTTGTTGTTGAAGTGTTAACACTTAGTTTGGCAGAACACCCGAATCTTGTCAAGTTATTAGGATTTTGTGCTGAGGGAGTGCAAAGGCTTTTGGTTTACGAGTACATGCCTTTGGGATCTTTGGAGAGTCATTTGCATGGTATGCTATATTGTTATCTTAAATTCTCATTTTGCTTTGTATAATGTAGAGTGCATGTTTGGATGGACGGTGAATTTAGTGAAACCAATGTAGCACTTTGATCTTGTTAACGTTCCAAAATGTAACTTTTACTAAGATCACAATGTCATACCGTGATTCTGCCAATTAAACTCGGGGTCAATCCAAACATGCAGAGAATAAATTGGCATAAGTGTTCTTTGTTTTTGTTGCTTATGTTTTTTGTTTTTTCATTCTGTTAGATCTTCCTCCCGGGAAAAAACCATTGGATTGGAATACAAGAATGAAAATAGCTGTTGGTGTAGCTAAAGGTTTGAAGTATTTGCATGATGAAATGAAACCTCCTGTCATATACCGTGACCTCAAATGCTCCAACATTTTGTTAGGCGATGATTATCATCCCAAGTTATCTGATTTTGGCTTGGCAAAAGTAGGCCCAACGGGTGATAAGACTCATGTTTCAACAAGAGTTATGGGAACACATGGCTACTGTGCTCCAGATTACGGAATGACAGGTCAATTGACGTTCAAGTCTGACATTTATAGCCTTGGAGTTGCTCTTTTGGAGCTCATCACAGGCAGAAAGGCCTTCGATGAAAGTAAACCTTCTAGAAAACAAAATCTAGTCGAATGGGTATGTCAGTAACTTTTATCTAACTATATTGTTGGAAATCATATATGCCGTTTATACCTAAGCCTTCCATGTTGTATATAGTATTGAAGTTGTCAAGCTATAATTTAAGTGATTATGCATTAAGCTTTCTATATATCCCTTTTAGAACTGAACCAATGTTTCAATGAATAGTTTTGACTTTTGATGATGAAGGTTGCTGATTCATTGTCACATTGTTATGATGTTTGTGAAAATTATTTTCATTTTCTAGTAAAATCCTTACCTTATGCATCTTTATTCACTTTTGCAGGCAACTCCATTATTCAAAGACGAAAAAAATTTCTCAAAGATGGTTGATCCATTGCTTCGAGGCCAGTATCCAAAAATGGGTTTGTACTACGCTCTTGCTATTGCTTCTAGGTGTGTGGTAAAGGAGTCTAATATGCGACCGGTTATAGCAGAAGTGGTCGCAGCTCTAGATTTCCTTGCTTCTAAAAAATATGAACCACAAGTTCATCCAATACAAAGGTCGAGATATGGTTCATCTTCTTCAAGAAGTAGGGCTGAAGGTCATAGACGCGTTACGAGTAATGTCTCAGAGAAAGACAGACTGGGAAATTAGAAAAAGTGGAGTAGTGTTTTGAGACACTTACATTATGATTTGCCTTGTTGTAAAATACTTCTTTATAGGAGATAACAGGTTCCTCTTAAATTACTATTTTGCATTAAAGATGCTTCTCATTAGGATTCTTGTTTTGGCTCACTTCGTAGTGTTCAATGTATAGATCCAACTTCTAATCTTGGTATTAATTGAAGTTTATTAGTCATCAATACATATAAAGTCTCCATCATAACTATAATTAAATGGTTTTATGTTATTGTGAACCATCGTAGTATTGTCAAATAATGGCTATTGTGCAGTGGAATTTGAACAAATTGCTATCATTCTACTATACATTATTTAACACAAAATATTATAAGATAGGGGCTTACGATATTACAACAACATAACAAAATGTGGCTACCCCTACTAAGCCATGAGCAACCTCTTTTGGTTGTCTTCGACCAAGCTCGATATGAGAGTTTGAAACTAATAAGCAAAACTACGTTTACAAGCTAATATGACATATCCAAATTCCGTAGCATCATCTCCATTGTTGTTGAAGTTGTTGTGAATTCGGTAGCTCAAAATCTCAGACCAATAAAATTTAGATGTGTGGGGAAAATATCAATGACAATCAATAACCAAAATAACCACAAGCAACAACAACCTAGCAACCACTCACGTGTTTCCCAAAAAGGCACCAACCCTTTCTCAAGAGCCCCATCTTTTGGTTCTCCTAGATTTACATTTGGACACTTTGAAACTCACACAAATACCCTCAACCTTTAGTTTCTAAGTTCCCTAAACGTTTTCTCCTTTGCTTTCCATGAGATTCTCAAGCTCTCTCAACCATGGGTAAAATGATGCTTATATAGTGTTCAGATCCATGCAAAATCCAGTTTTTTATTTAATTTTTTTGTGTTAGTATCTTATGAGCATAATAACCATAATCCAAAATTAAATATTAAATAATATTTTAAATATATAAAATATAATATATTTATTGAAAATAATTATATTAAATTAAATTAGACATTAATTAAATCAATCAAAAAATAATTAGAAATTAATTAAAAAATTAATATAAATATTAAATGGATATGATCAAAGTAATATATGTAGTTTGTTGATGTTTATGCTTCTCAACCCGAAAATTTTTGTTGGTTGCTATCATCTTGTAGGACTAGGGGTGACAAAAGTACCCATGCCCAAGGGTACACGTGGGTAAAATCTGTCACGGGCACGGGGCAGGTAGCTAAATGGGTATCCACGGGTATAATAAACGGGTATTTGTCTACCCATTATTATATGGGTACGGACACAAATTTGAATATACTCGTACCTTATATATCTAATCTTATCTTATTACTTAAAGTTGTTACCTTATTGAAGGAAATTTTACCGCCCACCTAAGATTCCTCATTAATAACCTATTTTTATTTTTAATTTTTTTTAATTCATCTTACATAGTTCACCGTTTCCACTTCATTCACATCATAAAACATATTCTATGGATTATGTAAGAATCATGAATTTTATATGGATTATGTATGATTTATGAAATTTTGAATGGATTATGTATGAATGTTTAAAAGTTGATGTTTTTTTATAATTAAAAAAAGTTTTATTTGCACAAAAAAAAATATATTCAAAAATTCATGGGTACCCATGAATACCTCAATACCCACGGGTATCATATTTATTAAACGGGGCGGGAACGAATATCATACTATATGTACCCATAGGTACCCATTGGCATCCCTATGTAGGACTCATCACTCGATCTGGGTTCCTAGGGTTTGCGTCTTGATGACATGTTGTCAATACATTTTTTTTATGAGTATTGATGTTTTTATTGAGTCTTTAGCAATTTTAGACAGCCTCGAGGTGCAAAAAGCGGGATTTTACAAGAAGTCGAGTTTAAAGCATCAGGTCATGATTTTCTACATTGTGACATGATTTCAACCATGAATTGGAGTTTTTCCTTGCCTATTTTATCGTGACACGATTTGGAGGAGCACCAAAGTTGGATTTTGAATTTCAAGAGGTTATCGTGTCACGATTTTTGTCATCGTGACAAGATTTTGGGTGCCCATGAGCTTTCCTATATAAGCTAAACTTGTTTTCAGGAAGAGGATTCTGAATTTTGCAGATTTGAAGCATGAATTTGAGAGCAGAAGACTGAAGAGGTGGCCTTTCACCAAACTCATTGTCAGTTCGTTGTATGTTTGCTTCATTTGGATTTGTTATTTGTAAATCTTTATTATGAGTAGCCAAGTTCTTAGTGATTAGATCTCGAGATGAAACTTGTTGAATTTGTTTGAACCATGTAGGTTGTGAAACTTTATCTATGATAATGCTATTCTAGTCTTTATTCAGTTAAATTTATGTTTAATGTCTTTTATATAATGATCATATATAATTTGAATGTAAAGAATGAATTACTACTGACCCTAGCTTTCAGTTGGGATCTAATTTAACTGTTCAATTAAACATAGTTAATATAAGAATGAATAATTGTTTAATTGTGATAAAATATTAACGGACTTTAAAAACCTTCATAGGATATTATATCACTTAAGGAATTGAGGATCTGTAATCATTGAAAAGAACTCTGAGTCAAAGAATTGATCAGAGATAACATTGTTAATCATCGTAAAACTAAAAGAACATTATCAAGGATAGGTGCAGTTTACCAAGTAGTGATAACAAGAAGATTTGACAAACCTGATTCGTTTCTCCTATTATTTTCACAACACTTCTACAAGCTTTACACAATGTTACACATCTTAATTCATAACAAATATCGCCAAGTTGAAGTTAACGCAATCCTTATGGAGATGAACATTTTATTACTTCGGTAGCTTTTAGTACACTTGCTAAATATCTATCACGTCATGTTGGGTCTGTTGTTTTATAACCCGAAAGGGTTTGGTATTTGTTGTCATCCAAATCTGATGCAATCAGTTTTCTCTTGCGTGATTCCAATTTATTTTGAGCTCTGGTCAAACTGTTATGGATTCATCCCACGATCTGGATCCATCTGCAACCCATTTGCTAAAAAAAATAAAATCTAGATTAAACTAGGTTTTATTTACTTCAAGTAATATATGTCAAATTTAGTGCATAAAATAATATTAATGGCTTAAACATCTGTTTGGTCCCTTATTAAAAAAAATGGTGCATATAAGTTCTTTAATTTGTTTAACTGGTATCATATTAGTCATTTTCATGCGAATTCATGGTTTTGAAGTACGAGCACCATAAAAATTTGTGTTGGATCCACCATCTGCACCATTGTTCAATGATTTTAGAAAGGAAGTTGATCATGAACCTCATGAGTTTGACATGTTTTCTTAGATAGGGAATAAGATTGGTTACGATCTTTAATTTGGGAAAAAAATGGTTCCAATGAACCCTAATTTTGAAATCTATAAGGGTTTTTTTTAAAGTGGGAAGAATGAGATGTCACATATACTTCATTTAACGTCGTTTTTTTTAACAAATGACTTCATATACTTCATTTGAGATGTGGTACTAATTAAACAAATTAAGAGACCTATCTGCATCTTTTTTTAAACAAGGGACTTTATATGAACCATGAAATAAAGATAGGGGACCAAAAAATATTTTTAATCAAGAAACTATTAATGAAAAAGTATTACATGTGCATATTTAACAAGGAAAAGTAAAAAATTAAATTACTTTCCGAAAATAAATTATTAAATTCATTACCTTAAAAAAGTATTAAATTTATTGAAAGGTTTATGTTAAAGTTTTCTTTTTGGTATCGTTTATGTTAAAGTTAATAAACATTAATTCACCTAAGAAAAATTAAAAATTAAAGTAAATATTTAGTCTATATGATCAAAGTAATATACGAAACAAGCCATAAGACTAAGTGGTTAATAAGTTCTACCCAAAGACGATTTGTTCAAGAGAACCCAACTTGATTTTTGGATGAAATAATTTTTGGTCATGTTATACCTATCCCACAGCCGAACTCACCCCCTTCCCCCAATTTTGACAAATTAAAAATTCAGTATTTAGTAAAAGTTATATATCAATTTTTTGGTCATGACATACACGTTATTTCATTTAATTGTATACAAAAAGGTATATATCAATTTTGGTATATGTTATTTTTCAGTTTTTTCTACCAAAAAAGATTAAAATAACCTTTTTTAAAGTTTCCTAAAAAAAGATTAAAATAATTTTTTTTTAATAATGTTCAATATCGTTCATATTATAGTGTAATTTTATATTTTGATGATATTTGACTATTTTTTAATCTATAATTTAAACAAATTATTAAATTAGATAGATAGAAAGAAAAAAACGTTTAAGTTAGAAATTCACACACAAGTGGAGAATCACATCATGTGGTGTCTAATGAACGATCGAGTTGCATTAACCTTAAAGGATCAATGGTGCTGTTCTTCACCCTGCAGGTCTCTACATAGGATTACAAGCTTGTGCACCAATTTCTTACTCAACAAGTATACCATATTAAAATGCCACGGCCCTTTATTTTCCTTTTTGTAAGAATTGTGATTGCATTGAATCTGTTCAAAATTTCGTCCACATTAAATGTTTGCACAACTGTTTCCTAGTTTATAAACAGCACAATTATGCTCCTATATATTTCCTTGTATTCCTTCTTCACTTTTTTTTGTTCATTTTGTTTCTCATCTTTTACTTTACCAAAATGAAATTCTTGAGGTGGATGTGTCATAGATCGATCAAAGGTTGTTTTTATTTTTATAGATGAGCTTGTTTGTTCTTCATGATGCAAATTGTTGAATGCTTATGTTTTTTTCTTGTGCAAGTTATTGATGCAACTGATTTATATTGCAATTTTTTCATGGTTTAGGGTTAGAGTTTAATGTTTAGAGTTTGTTATTGTTCCTGTTTAGGATTTACGACTGTTCCTGTTATATCAAAGGTTGTTTTTTAGAGGGAGTTTGTTCTTCATGATGCAAATTATCGAATGCTTATGTTTTTTTTTTTTGCTTCTTCTTGTGCCATGTGGAATTTTTATTTTAATTGTTTCTGTTTTATTTTGCAATTTTTTATGGTTTAGGGCTTAGAGTTTGTGACCATTCATGTTTTTATACGGCGAAAAAATTTATTGGCCAGAGAAATATTTCCACATAGTAGATTATCTTTCTCTCTCTGATGAATTTTGAGTATTGATGGAGTATTTTGAAGTTCAGATTCTAATTGTTTGTTTATATTCTATATCGTTTTTTTTTTCTTTCCTTCTATTGGATGCTTGCGTGGTCGGAATGGTTCAATCAATAAATCATAGTGCGGCTGTCATTTTGCACTTTTATCATTTTTTGATGATGTGCACTTTTGTTTGATTTCTATCCCTCACATGTTCTTTGTTTTGTATGTTTTTTTTTCTTTATTTTGTATGTCTTTATTTTTGTAGATGATGAAAGTGATGATGAAAGAGAAGATGATTCTCAACAAGATCAACTTTCCTTGGACGTGAAGAATTTGAATTTGAAAGACGGGGTGTCCACCGACAGAAATATTGTTAAGAAATTTACTTTTGACGAGCTTGCTGTTGCAACAGGGAATTTCAGGGTAGATTGCTTTGTTCGTGAAGTAGGGTTTGGAAAGGTTTATGAAGGTTACATCGAGAAAATAAATCAGGTTCGTTATAAATTGTTCCCATAAAATCATAGTACTTTTGTAATGCCTTCCACATTCATGCTCTTTGTACAATAGTTTCATGTTAATTTGCACATTTATAATTGGTGAGATTGAGACATTTTATTGGTGTAGGTTGTTGCAATAAAGCAGCTTGACCCTATTGTGCTTCAAGGAAAAATGAAATTTGTTTCTGAAGTGATAAGACTCAGTTTAGCAGAACACCCTAATCTTGTCAAGTTAATTGGCTTTTGTGCTGAGGGAGAGCAAAGGCTATTGGTTTATGAGAACATGCCATTAGGATCTTTAGAGAACCATTTGCATGGTATGCTATATTGTTATTTTAAATTCCTAGTTTCTCAATTTTTTTCATATAAAATAGAGTGCATGTTTGGATTGATGGTGAATTTAGCGAAATCACGGTGGCACCATGGTTTTGTTAAAGCTATAAATATAAAGTTAGCAAAAATCATAGTGGCATAGTGTATTATGTCGAACTCACCGTGAAACCAAACATGTGCAAAATGAATTGGCAAAAGTATTCTTAGTCCTCATTGCTTTTTTTTTCTTTCCCTTTCCTCGTTATTTCAGATCTTTCCCCTGGGAAAAAACCGCTGGATTGGAATACAAGAATGAGAATAGCTGTAGGTGTAGCTAGAGGTTTGGAGTATTTGCTTGATAAAATGAGGCCTCCCGTAATATACCGTGACCTCAAATGCTCCACCATTTTGTTAGGCGAAGATTATCATCCCAAGTTAACTGACTTTGGCTTCGCAAAAGTAGACACAATTGGTAATAAGATTTTTTCGACAAGTGTTATGTGCTCATATGGGTATGGTGCTCTGGATTACGCAATGATGGGTCCATTGACATTCAAGTCTAACATTTATAGCTTCGGTGTTGTTCTTTTGGAGCTCATTACAGGCAGAAAGGCCATCGATTATAGAAAACCTGCTGATGAACAAATTCTAGTCGCATGGGTATGTCAATTATCTTTTACCTAACTAAGTTGCCATAAACTGTATCTTTTGTTTATACCGATGTCTTGCATGCTGTAAAAAGTATCGGCTTGAACTTTTTTGAAGTCAGATTATTACTTCTTTGGCTGCATATGTGAATTTTCCATTGTTAGTATTTAAGGAAACTCAAATTAGTTGAAGTGTATGATAATGAAAAAATTTGAGGCTTAGATTGCCATATTTCATGCAACAAATTTTTATGAAGTACTTCCAAATATCTAAAGTCGATGTGCAATAAATAGTGTTGCTATTGCATTTGCATTGCCTTTCCTTTTCTAGTTGCGGAGTGTTACTTCATACACAAAGCAAATTGTTGGCAATCCTCTGATATTTCAAGTGGAACTGGCACATTAGGTAACTTGTTGCCTCAGTTGTTGACAAAGTTGTATTAACAGCACTGTTGGTGCAAATCTTCATCCAAGGCCTAATTTTTGTAGCATACATTGTCTTCAAGGTTGTGAATGACCTTCCTTTCCAAATTCTTTTTCTAGGCTCGTGTTTTTTCTGTCACAGCTTCAATTAATGCTATTTGCAGTGGCTATTTCTCTTTGTATGGCTATAAAAGAATATAAGTGTCCATTAGGCTTCACCGAGTTTTTTATATATCCCATTTAGCATTGTACATATTATGTTCAAATGAGTAGTTTAATCATGATGAAGAGAAGCATCAATTTTTTAACGTTGCTAATTCATTATGATGACATTGTTATGTTGTTTGAGAGGACTGTGCTTTTTATGGTAAAACTCTGACGGTATGCGTATGCATATGCTTGCAGGCACGACCTTTATTCAGAGAGCGGCGATTCTCGGAGATGGTGGATCCATTGCTTGAAGGTCGATATCCAGTGTGGGGTTTGTACCGGGCTCTCACCGTTGCTGCTATGTGTGTTTTGGAGGAGCAGCCTGATGTGCCACCTTCTATAGCCGATGTGTCCACAGTTCTAAATTACATTGCTTCGCATCAGTACGATCCACAAGTTCATCCGATACAAAGTTCATGAAAAGGTTCCTCTTAAAGAAATAGAAGCGAAGGTCAAAGATGTGTTACTAGTAATAGTTGAGACAGACAGATTCAGAGATTAGAATAAGTGGAGTAGTGTTTTGAGACAATTACATTGTAATGTGCTTAGTTATCATTATTCATTAGGATTCTTGATTTGGATCATTTCTTAGTGTTTGGCTTCAGCTACAATATATGACTTAGTGATCTTGTTATTAATTGAATTTCATTAGCTATCTATCCATACAAATATAGACTCCATCCTAAAAAGGAAGATATATAGTATGGACATAAAAACCATTTGGCATATTATTACTGAATGTGAATATTGCAACTTAACTCAAACTTTATTTCCCCTCAAATAGGAAGAGTGTGAAGATTGGTTTGAAACCTTCAAGGATTCATCTTAACATTATGCATATTTCACATTTTAAAAAGATTTGTTACTTATTTGCGAATTATTAGAGACATTTGTTTGTTCAAGGTTATTGTGGGTTATAATATGTGTGTTTGTAAACAACTAGTGTTCTCACACTCGGAAACAATAATGAACACAACAACAATAACAACCAACCGTTTTCTGACTAAATGGGATCGGTTACATGGATCAAATGACACCATCTACCATAAAAAATTCCAAGTTTGCTTTGTTTAATTTACATAAGAGTAGAAAATGAAACAAAAATTGTAGAAAACAAAACATTAGCATATGATATTCCGGTCATCTGGTGTCTTTCTGATGCAGCTTGAGGCTAGCGATTGGAAATATAGTTTGAAGCTCCATTTCCAGTATGCTCCATATATGTCCGTCGCAGCTACAATTCAGTAACTTCACCCTGTCGACAATTGCCTACCCATAAGAATAGAGTCGAGGGCTTACGTGATGGCAGAACTCTACAACAGTCCCTCCTTGGTGACTGCAAAACAAGTCAAATATTCACTTCATAATATCATCCATTTCAATCAAGAAAATCTTAAAACATTAATTCCCTTTAGTATATAGATATCAAATAAAAATTTCAGAAGTGAGGTTTCTTAATGGAAGAATGAATATAAATTGTGTTTGGTTATGTGGCTTAGTATATTTGGATAAACTTAATTAAACGCATATATCACAAACGTTTATCATAAATAGTAAGAGAGAAGATTGGATAAACAATTTAATTAAACACATAAATCATAAACATTTATCATATAAGTGATTATTATAAGCTACTTCTATAACAAAAAATAAAATAAAGTCAAACATTTATCATATAAGCATCATGGAGAGCTTGTGGAAACAAGTTGGAAACAACTTGTGGGCATGTCATGTCATAAGCTGTTTTCATAAACTTTTCCAAACAGTTTCACAAGTGCTTATGTCATTAGATAAACTCAAATAAGCTAATCCAAACATACCTAATGCATTTTAGTTGAAATCGAATTGTCTGGATAGTATTAAAGTTTGATCTCTAAATAAAATAAAAAATTATGAGCAACCTTACCTTTTTCCAGCGCAAAGGATCGCGTCTTTTTGTGACAACGATGGAAGTAATTTTCTCAGGTGATTCCATTCTCCACCGGCAAAAAGGACTCTTATTTTGGTCACGAGAATAAACACTAACAATTTGTCTAGAAGCAGAATCAAAATGAGTTTTGCTCATGTAGTAAACAAAGGGTTTTTGACAAGGATGTTTAGCAACAGGCCTTGTGTTGAATGCATATGCAGTATAATCAGCTCTTCTATACCAATTCAGAAAAGTTCTTGATGGCATTTCTAATTCTCTTGGTGACAAAACTCCCCTCAGAATTTGAACCATGAATCCCCATGAAACTGAGATTGACCAAAACCTGTTTTTGTCATAGCATATTGATTGTTGCATGATGCTTGATGAGTCTTGGTTGATAGATTCCATTAAATGTTTTATGGATTGTGCTCTTGACATACTTGGGAATATTGGTTGTACTACATCAAGGTGATGTAATGACACTAGTGGAGCCACAGGGTGTGCACCTAGAAGGCCTAATAGATCTCCATACACATCATACTGCATAAAAAAAACTCAAGATAATTAAAAAAATTCTATTTTTAATAATAACATTGTTTACACAAGCTCCAAGCCAATTGTGCCTACGTCTTTGACTAAAAAGCGATTGCATTACCTTTCTGTTATTCAAGCTTAGGATCTACGTATTATGACTAGTGTTTAAAACTACTACGGTCCAATTTACAAGATTACCTCTGAATCGTACCACGGGGGCTCATGAGCTCGAGGATACATTGTCGGTAAACTATGATCCATATACAAAAGTATGCCAAGCATACATGTTCATATGATTTATTATATTATGTAAACATTTTCAATCAATGCTATATATTTTATCACATTGTCCATCAAAGAACACCACAATTACATAAAAGATCTCTAATAATTTACCTGATGAAATCCAGCTTCCTTTGTGAGGGGCACGCCTAACTCAGCCATACATGCTTGCATTCTATCATCACTACCATACAAAGCAGGGTACCTCTGAATACAACGATCTTGCATCGTAGCCAACTCCACGGCCAATGGATAACTTATAGCAAATCCACCACCACCATATGCCATAGCATATGAAAAATGAATATTCTGAACATGACTCTCAGAAGAACTACCAACATAATAAAAATGTCTATGATCATACTTTGAAAGAATTCTAACAACATTATCAACAACAAAAACAGTATCATCATCTCCCATCACAAACCATCTCACATCTTTCAATCCAAGCTTCAATGTCTCTGTCACAACCCTTGATATCCTCAATGCTGATCTTTGTCCCTGTCGATTTGTATACCGAAATCTAGAAGTGTCGCCTGAGATTCGAATATCAGGTAACCCTTCGTTCCTTTGTGTACTCACTCTTTTATCTAACCAAACAATACCTCTTGTTTGTTTTGGCCTCCACCATATTTTGATGTATTCTTTTCTTGTATTCCATAAATTTGATGAAGCAGCTATCCCAAAAACAATGTGTTTCAGCTCAGTATCTTGTCTTTGAGCCATTTGTTCAGGTGTTAACCGAACAACGATAGGTGATTTGTTTTCCTGTTCTTCTCCTTCTCCATCTCCTTCATGAAAATCATCTTCCTCTTGTTCCGTTTCTTTTTCAGTTTCATCTTGCATTTGTTCTTTGTTTTCTATTGGTAATACTTTGTGTTCAATGTTTTTATCCGAAGTCGAGGAAATATTGTAACTAGCCATGTGAACATCATCTTGTGTTGTGTCATCTAACGTGGTCGTTGTCGTTGGACATTCTTGTTCATTGTTGAAGAGAAGAATGTTGGAAGAATAAAGAATGTATAAAACAATTGTGATTAAGATCAACCAAGTTGTGATGCTTCTTGAGCCTGTGTGGATCATACGTTGATGGGAAGGATAGTGCATTTGTTTATTTTGGTTATGGTCTTCAAATTTGGTTTTAGATTAATTGTTGCATTACACTATTTTGTGTTCTTGGTGTTGGAATTTGATGCTGGTGGAAATGGTCCTTCTAACTCAGAATTGTTCGGATCACAGAAACATAGAGACATATTGTGTGTGTATTAATCTTAAATTAATTACTACATTTTATTTTTGTTTGGTTCATGTGAGTGAAGTTTGTTATGGTAACAAGCGAAGTTGAATGCGGTTTAAATGGATGCCTTGTTGACACTTAGTGTATATCACTAGAGAATGTAATATCCATGATTCGCACTGATTTTTTTATAATGATTTTAACATTTAACAATCATTATATAGTTTTTCATAAAAGATATATCATTCTTTAGTTTAAATATTATTCATCATAATTAATAGTAATAAAATTCTCAATCCTATTGACTAAGTAATTTGTGAAAATCTTGTCAAAAGAAATGTGCAACATGTTTTATCATGGTAAAATAGGGTCGGCTTCATGGATCATATTATGACATAATGTTATATGACAAACCATATTTTGATCCTCATTTGACATTGTACTCAAGCTATACAGCGTGCTTCTTCCAAACAATGACCTTTTTTTTTCCGATAAACAAGGAGAAAGGACAAGCATCAAGAGGACACATCGACATCCCAATAAGGTTGACACCCCGAAAAACTTTCATCCTATGCCGCCAAACTCTAAAAGATTTATTTAAAAAAAGAGAAAAGTATATATAAAAAGAGGGGGAACTAGACCAAAACTCTTAGAAGACGAAAATAAAAGAAATAAAAAAGAACAACAGACTAAGGGAATCTGTAATAAGGCAGACCACATCGATCACGAAAGAAATCAAAGTGAAGATCTGGCGGTAACCTAGTCGACCAAACTGAGCACTGAACCACCTATCAGCGAAAGAAATAACCTTGAACATTCCAATAGAAAATATCCATTCATTGAGCATTTGGAGAGGAGTTAACCTTTGAGCGAGCTCGATACGACGGGTTTCCCAAAACCTGTTGTTGCTTCAATTTTTATTTCTGCTTTTTGGTTAAGACCGGTGTAAACGGTTCTTCAACTGATCTTTGATCGTACTCTCGAACTCTCTGCCACAATTCCATATCATGTTGAATATTAACATTATTGTATTGTTCTAAGCTTTCCCTTTGCGTGACCATATTGTTGTCCTCATGTATCATGGTTGTATAGTGTTACCGTCAACCGGATGAACAACCTAACCATCTAAAATCTGAGTATGCACCTCGAGCTGCTAATGGACAACAACTGCAGAGACAACCAACTCTAAAATTGTGTGACTCTCGATACCACTAGGGCGAACCAGGGCCAACGACCTAGCATCTACACTATTATGTATTTTTAAAGGCATAATTATACTTTTGGTCCTCGTGTTTTGGCTTACTCACGAAAATAGTCATGCCCTTTTAAACAGAACAAAATTGTCCTTCAATTATCATTTTTGTTGCATTTTTCGTCCTACCCCTCATTTTATCCTTCAAAAACGTTGATGTGTCGCATTTTTTGATGAGGTGTCCAAAAAAGCACTTAGGTGGCATTTCCATGTGGCATTTAATCTGATTTAAATAAATCAAAAAATAAACTAATAAATCAAAAAAAGCTTTTATTTATTTTTTGTTTGCTTTAAAATCATTAAAATAAAAAGGGGAAGAGAAAGCTTTGAAACCCATATTTATTTCTCTCACTAACCCCAACAATCCTCTCCTTTCTCTCTAAAACGTCCGCCTGTCTTCATCTTCTCCGATGAGACTTGGCCGGTCCGGCGTGGTGGTGGCGCCGCCGTGCCGGAAAAAAATTCTCTTTTTTTTTTTATTAAATTTTTTAATGCAATTGCTCTACTCCTTCACCTCTTTCTATTTTTAAAAACAATTTTTTAAAGAAAACTATAGAACTATTTTGTTAACTATCGTTAAACTATAGAATCATTCATAAGAATAGGGTGCAGTATACCAATTAGGGAACATTAGAGGATTCGAAAGACCTGGTCTCATCTCTCTATATTTTCTAACCGAATCTTTATTTTCTGTTATTTAATTTTATGCAATCAAATAAAATATACTTTTACAAAATAATTTATACATCCTAAATATTTACTTTATTGTTAAATTGAGATTAACACAGTCCCTGTGGAGACGAACTTATAAATTTTATTACTTCGATGCATTTTTAGTACACTTGCTAAAAGTCTATCAAAGATTCATGAGTTTGGGTTTGAATGGAAGAAGAAGAAGAACATGGAGGAGTATGTAGAAGATGAAAAAGCACGATGGAAAAGAAGAAGATGGAAAACCTTGAAGAAGCACTTAGAATTTTATCTTTCTTTCAATTTTATTTCCTTTTTTTCTTTCAATTTTTTTTATTTTAATTTTTGAAATGTTTAAGTTGGTTTTTTAAATTAAAAAAATGTTGTTTTAATGACATTTTCCCAGTTGGAACTGCCACATAGGTATTTCTTTGCCACATCAGCGTTTTTGGAGGATAAAATAAGGGGTAGGACGAAAAATTCAACAAAAATGATAATTGAAGGACAACTTTGTTTTGTTTTAAAAGGGCAGGACCATTTTCGTGAGTAGGCCAAAACACAAGGACCAAAAGTTTAATTAAGCCATTTTTAAATGATAAGGAAAAAAATTGGACATATACAATTTGTTGCATTTTGTTTTAATATTTGAATTTACTCCTATCTATTTTCTTTATATATAATATAGATATAGATGACTTTAGATTTACTAAAAATTTACCTGGATGATCAATTATTTGATATAAAATTACAATCAAACGGTCAAATTTAAACAATATATAACAGATAGAATGATATTGAGCAATGTAACATCGATGTAATTTGATCTCTCCTTTATATAGATATATTATATTGTAAAATATTTATTTTATTTTAATTTGTTTGTTTCTAGTTAATTATATGTTTTTAAATTTGAATTTGAAAAAAAAATATTAAAGGTAAATTTGTTTTTATAAAATTTAAAAAAGAATGGAGTTACTAAGGGTAATTTGTTAAAAAAAAAAACCACAAAAATTAGTTGAGAGATTTTTTTTTTATGGGGGTAGTCAAGAGATATTTAACTTTTTTATCAAAAAAAAAAGAGAGAGATATTTAACTTTTGAGTTATCTTTATATAATAATATAGAGGAATGAATAATGATGAATGACGCGCAACAACGAAAATCTAGTTTTGTTTTTTGTTTGACAGATGAATTTCTAGTTTTATCTATACTATATACTATATCTAAAGAAAATATATGTTTTAGTTTTTTTTTGTTGAGTTTTTCTGTTTTCAAAACTACCCACAACTTTCAATATAAATAGCACATATAATAAATAGTAGATAAGAGTAAATTCAATTGTTAAAATAAAAATGTAACAAACATGATATTAGTATATATATGTTCAATTTTTTCTTTATCATTTAAAAAATGTAACAAACTAAGATATGAGTAAATTCATTGTTAAAATAAAAGTGTAACAAACATGACATGAGTATATATATGTCCAATTTTTTTCCTTTATCATTTAAAAAGTGTAACAAACTAGATGAGTATCTATACTTACTTTCTCATTATCTATACTTACTTTTTTAAAATAGAGTTTTCGGTCAAAAAAGACAATTAAAATAGAATTTAAAGTGAAGTGACCACATTAATAAATTGGATTTTTAAGATTGATATATTTTTTCCCTAAAAAAAAAAATTGATCTGTTTTGCAGATCCTATTTATTCTCCGTATTAGTTAGGCATCATTGTTCCTATAAGACCTATAAATAAAACCTAAAGGCCAAAACTAATACTAATAGCAAAAAAAAAAGAAAGAAAACAGTCGATTACTATGGCAGAAAGAGTTGAATACTTTTTTGATGCTTTTGATGTTTTTAACCAACAAAACATGAAGCCTACATACACATCAGACTTTTTTAGGTTTGATGTCTCCGTTGTCATTCGAAATTTTTCAAACCCTCCAAATAGTCTTAGAACGGTATCATCCATGTTTGAAACACTAATATATATAAATTGCAATCAGTTCTTCAACAACAACCAAATCTTCCCATGGTTTTGCTTAAATCGATTACCCTCCTCGCCTTATTTAACTCATCGGAACCTTGCTGATTTGTCACAAAGTCTTGTACCTACTGTTAAAGCTATGTTCAACATCTCTGATCGTTTTATTGCACTTCCGAAACCAACAAGTAATTTTCATCAAGGGAATGTTTTCCCTGTGGGGCTGCATATTTGCGTGGATGTGTATCCAGATGAAGAAAGATCAAGGACCGATGAAGAGATGATAGAAGAGTCTATGCAATTTATAAACACGACTCCTGCATCCAATGAAGCCATCTCGTCTTTGAAAGCCTGCTCACTACCTAGGGATTGTTGCATATGCATGCAGAGGTTTCATGATGAATTGGAAGAAGGTGGTGGTGATGATAGTGATGACGTGAAGGTTTCGACAATGGCATGCGGTCATATATTTCACCATGATTGTATTATAAAATGGCTACAAACAAGTCATGTGTGCCCTTTGTGCCGTTATGCTATGCCTACTTGAATATCGAGATTATTTTCATTTTTTGGTTCAATGTGTATCAATGTTTAGTACTACTTAACTATTCTACTTGTATGTTTACATCAATTTTAGATTAAATGGACAATTAGTTGAAATTGTAGACATCTCATGTCTTCTCATCGAATGTAGTTTTTGAAGTTCTTTAAGTTAATTATTTTATTTCTTTTAGCTTAATTTTGATTTTAGAGTCATTTTGATAAATCATTATTATGTATAGTAATGTTTAAACGAGCTCTGTCTTTTTGTCCACTATTTTTATTGTGTTAATGCATACATAAATTATGAACTATGATTTTATAAAATTTTGTTTTTCCTCTAAAAAAAAATAAAATCTTAACTTTGATTAAAATTATTTTGATTTTGATTATAAGTATAGATATATCTTTTTTTCACTTACATATTATAACAAACTATACTTATTAGTCCGATTTGCTAATTGTACACTATTACAAACGGGAAAGACAGTCGGTGAAAATTCAAATAATGTTAAGTACAAAAGGATGGAATCCAAGAGCACTTAGATGAGATGGAATGGGTCTCTTTTAGCTTAACCAAGGTCTTGGGTTCGAATCCAGCCTTGGGCATGCAGCAGCGTTAAAACTCTTAGGGAGAGCCTGCCGCCCATTTGGGTCCTACAATGCTCGAGGGATTAGTCTCCACAGTTGCGCGTGGAGGATACCCGATTTGAGCTATGGAGTATCTTTGTAGGAAGAAAGAGTTCAGATCCTTTTCATATCACAACCAAACTGAAACTGAACACAATATTGTATTCAAATGTAATGCAGTTAGCAACCTTGGCTAAGGAAGAAGACACTAAAAAGACCAAATTGTCTATCTACACAATTAACTCATGACTTAATATTTTGAGTGACCAACCGGACCATGGCAGTGCGTCTTTGTCCATTTCAGTTAAATAGCAGTTCACTTTTCCCCCAATCTTTACCTTTTGTGCATCAACTTTTCTATACACACAAGTGAGGATGAATATGACACAACACATGGCTAACATATAGATCATATTTCTTAAAATTGACGTGCAACAATGGCTAAAACTGATCATATGTTGTTAATCACGGTTAACTGTGGCAAACATAACCGTGGCTAAAAAAGTTGAAAAACTTCCCTTAAGATTTTTGGTTTGGTCTTCAATACTGGAAAACTTATGAGGGAATATTCATTTCTGAAAAACTTGAGAGGTGGATGTGTTTGATTCCAAAAATAAATAGATTAAAATTGATATTTTGTATAGTTTGCTAGGGTGAAGGCATAATTGTAGAGGTGTGGGATAAAAAAATTTAGTCCAAGATATCTTTTATAGAATGAAAATGAAATAGCTTAATTTTTAAATCAGTTAGCTATTTGGCATGACCTAGAATTGAACATTGTTCTTTAAGTATATTGGTTGCTTATAAGTAAGTCAAACTTCTGAAAATACTCTCATTAGTATTAAGTACTTTTCGCTATTGAATGGTCGTTAAGAACAATTCACTCTTTAACCAGGTTAAAAGATTAACCGATCTTAAAAGTTGTACCTCTTGTTTGTGTAGATGCGGGTACTCATTGTTACAAACATGATGTAGGACTTTTTAGATCTGTTAATCAATTACTGATTTAAAAGATGAATGGCTCATAACTACCGCTCACTATTTAAATAGTGGTAATGACATTTTTAAAAGTTTGAGTTGCTTGTGAGCAATTTAAGATGCCTAAGAGCAATTTTCCTTAGAATTTGGGATTGGGCTTCTATATGGAATCTAAATTAGCTTGGTTACAAGTTTTTATTTATTTATTTTTAAAAAAAATTCAAAATCTTAGAAAATGTTTCTATTTAGGCCAAAAAAAATTGATAAATTTTTAATGTGGAAGGATTAAAGAGGATAGATGGGCAGAGTACTTTATCTGGTTACTATTTATTTTTCTTTTATTTTTATTTTGAGCATAGCATGAGTTTTAAATTAAAAAGTTGAGACAACCCTCCAAAGAATGAAAAAGACGATAAGAGGTTGAAAGTATTTTAAATCATGATACATCCTCAAACTAGTGTCACTCAATTCAACTTTACTCATTTAAAGTCGGTTATGAGTTTTTTCTTTTTTTTCAGTGAATCACCTTAGTCAGGACCGTCTCAACCATTAGATTAGTAAAACCTTTGTTTTAGGCTCCAATTATTTATTTATTTTAACTAGTATACATGTATATGTAATAATTACTAGTAATAAGGTAGTAACTTTTTTAAGTTTATGTTGAAAAAATCGTATTAAAAGTGCCAAATATCTAAGATTATATACTTCATAAGGAAGAGATGCTTTATTGAAATAGGGTGAAGTTAGGACAAACATAATCAAAAAATACACTTTTTTTTTAAGGATCAAAGAATATACATAACAATGTTGTTATACAACAATTGAATGACCTAATTACATTTTAAAAAATAAAAAAAATAAGGGAAAAGGGTTTTGAAAACCACTCTGATTTCTGCAAAAGAAATTGCTTTTGAAATGGATATTTAGAACCCAAATTCTTCACACACAAAAAAAAAAAAAAAAAACTATTCATAGAAAGAAGCAATTTGAGGATAGAATTGATAATGAAGTTGTAAAATTTTATGAATAATAATTTAAAATTGATTATTTCTTATACGTAGTAGATAACAATTACTTCATTTCAAAATAGGTTTGAACAATTTAAAATATTTATCGATATTTTTGGATTTCTATTTTGAACGGAGAAATTAAGGTCATAATGTTAGAAGAATATTGTCTTAATCTTAAATGTCCAATAAAACATAACGAAAACTTGGATATTGATGGATTAGATTTATTTACAAAGTTAACCATTTTAAAAGATATTCTACAAGCACAATATGATACATCAACTGACGTTTTTTTCAAATGCAAATATTGCTTATAGAATAATATTAACAATTCTTGTATATTGTTGATCTCCATAGTTTTCAAAATTGAAAATTTATAAAATCTTATCTAAAATCGACAATGTTTCAATAAAGATCAAATTGATTGATTTTATCATCAATTGAAAAAGAAATGTTGAAATTTAAAAAAAAAATTACCAAGTTAACTAAGATAATAAAAATGGTAATTCACTCTTTAATTTTTGACAGTATAACAACAAAAAAACGAATACAAACATTTTCTTAGATGATCCCACCTACATTTGGACTATGTGGGTATCCCTCTATATTTTCTTTGACGGATATGGATGAAATTGATTAAAAGGTTGTATGGACCACATTTGTAATTATATGGATAATTATTTTTGAAAATATTGTCTCCATTAGACTAATTAGCAAAACTTAGTACATGGTGAGGTAAGATGATAGTGAACTGAAGGGGTAGATACAAGTGTACAATATGACACTGTATGAATGGATTAGCCCTAGTGTTCCCATCATGATTTCCATGCAAATGAAGGATAAGCTAGTTAGTAAAAGGTGAAAGCTATTTAAGCCACGGACAAAACAGTTTGAAGTATCAAAGTTATTTTTTCCATGACTATGATCTTAGATCTATATGATATGTTGCTCTCTATAGTATAGTCATAGTCTAGGGACTATATGGAATTAATTACAAATAGCTACAACTAGAGTAGACTCGCCTGCATAGTTACTGTCAAATAAATGTGACCAACAAGATAAGATGACTGTCCAAAAAGCACTTCACATGGTAATGGGGCCTATTGCATCCTTCTTTAGCTACTTTATCCCTATCTTTCTTTCATACTGTAGTTCTTATGCTCCTCATGTTCCCCACTCAAATTCTCTGTCTCCGTTTTCTTTTCTATTAAAGGTTTATTGTTAGGGTTGGACTAAAAAAGCTAAAAAAGAAGAATTAAAATATATTGAAAAGGTAAATTTTTAAAATATTAAATAAATAATTTTAAAAAATATACTTCAATTTTTAACTTCTTAACATATTCTTTTAAAGCATAAGTTAATATTTCACTTATTTCTATCATCAATTTAGTCATCATATTGATCAATTTAATCTATTCTAATGTAAAATATAGATCAACAAAAGCAATTTTTGAGTCGACACAAGGATTTGATCATATTATTTAGTCACACACTCGTAAAATTACACATTATAGAACAACTTAAAAAATACATATTATTCGGTTATTATTTTTTCTTTATTCTTTTCTTTTTGTGTCTATGATCAAAATATATGTTGAAATCATTGTGTTCATATAAAAATTATTCATTCATCCTAAACAAATTTAAGAAAACATATGCATTTATATCTATCTTCAATGTAGTCATCTTATTGACCAATTTCAATCTATTCTAATGTAAAATACATATCAAAATACATATCAACAGAAAACGTAAACAAGGTTAGAAAAACATATATTATGCTCTAAATTTGTCAACTCAACATTAAAGACTAAAATGTATGATAAATAGAATGAATTGGTTGTCGACCTCAAAAAAAAATGAATTGGTTGTTGACCGACCTTCTTCAAGCCCCTTTTGATATTTCTTAAAATTTCAAATCCAAATTGTTTGACTACAATTTCAAAGACTAAAATAATACTACTACTAATTTACTTTATCAACACAGAATATGCCATTTAGTTCTAGAACATTGTTCGAGCACTATGAAAATCTTATTTTTCTTGAAATCACTTACAATTAAAAATAAATTTTCTATGATTATACGATTTTTAAAAATAAATAAAGAACTGTGTTTTGTTTAGAGGATTTTTTTCTACAAATAAATGTGTTTTATTAACAACAAAAAAAAATGTTAACTCTACTTCCAATGAAAGGAATGCACAAGTGAGTCTCCTCACACTCGCACATATATGATACATTGGATCACTTACTATTGAATCACGATGAGATGTCTATAATATTAAGGGATTGTCACATTGGATCTTGAGTTGTGTAAGGGGAACGAACATCACATCTTTACATAAAACTTGATAATTTTATAGATATTAGTTTTATTAACTTGTATGTATGTTGTTCAACATCTAGTTTTTCATTAAATATTAGACTCTTAATTACTTATTGATGCTTGATATACCGATAAATTTAAGGATGATTTATTTTAAATATTAGAAAATTATCATCATTATTTTTTTTCAGACAAAATCATTATACTTTTGACTCAACTAATTATTTTTGTTTCTGCTATTCTGTAACATTTTGTGAATGATTTGTGAATGGTTGATATTTCAGTAAGGAACCACTTACTTTCACTCCTTTTAGCACTAGCTGCCACATTTAATAGTCCAATTAGGAAAACGTCAAATCTCCATTTCCAGTCCTTATAGGAAAATTATACACTTATTATTGAATTAAAATTGTTGATAATTTGTGGTCATCATGTATTAGTATTAAGTTAAGTAGGCCTACACAATTTTTTTCATTTTGTTGGTTTTCTTGCTTTCCAACTCACTTCTATATTCTCTACCTGACACCACAAATCATCATTGAAGTTTGAACTTTGAAAGGTAAGGGGTTAGGTTAGGAAAGAAGCATATACTAGCAATCACTAATTAAGTTCTTGATGTCCCAATTATATAGATACACAACTTTGGAGATTAATGATAAGGTAATAAATTCATGAACCATGTGAATAACAGCGCACAAGGATGGGAACCCAAACCTTTTTTTTACAATGATTTAGATTCTTATACCACTTTTTCTCTTGCCATTTCTAGCCAGAAAAACCAACTTTCTAATCATTTTCCTATAAGTAGAAAAAGAATATACTACACAAAGTTGCACAAACAACCCTTCATATACCTACTGTTTTCCTGATCCATATCAGCACAACTCAGCTTGAGGTATTTAAATTTCTAGCATATTCTTGTTTATACTTCCATATTTAAAACTATATATCAATATATATAGTATATGTTACTAGCTAGCTGAATATAATAAATTTTCTGAGTTCCATTCATGCTTGTTTTGTGTCAATCATCTTCACTTTCACTTTCCTATAGTAGTAAGAAACATTCTTGATTTTAACTATTACAGATGCTTGCTTTCTTTACATTTTATTCTTTTTGGTTTAGCCATAAATAGAAAACAATACATTTTTAAATTGATCTCTCTTCAATGTCCCAACTCTCACATAATAATAAATAAAAAAATTGAAGTTGCACTAATTATTTTATCATACTTCATTATCAGTTGACAAAACCATCTCAAAAATGTGAGGCCCTCAATTTATTTCAGTAACCCAGTTGATAAGGAACATAAATTAGACAAAATAGCATTACTGAATTAATGACAATAAACCACACACAACTCCATATTATTATTTGTTCATCTACAACTCTTTTTTATAGAAAAATGTTGGTTGTTAGTCTGTTATGTATTTTGAACCATAGACCTCATGGATATCTCATAAATCTGTTAATTATGATCGTTGAATCCAAATCAGATGGTTCATATTTCAATATTGTATTTTTTTAAATGAAACTTTGTATTAAAATTTGAATTGTCTGATATCGATCCAACGACAATAGATGTTGTGACCGCATGAATGCGGTAAAATGTTGATGGCAACAATCCAATCTCCGTAGACTACGCCTTGTGATCACATCAACTGAATTTCACTGAAATTTTTGCAATATCAAATATATTTTGATTTGATGTAACATAACTTAAATTTTTGGTCCAACTGGTCCAATGTATTAAACCAACTACACTAACAAAATTGAAACAATATTAATTCCTATATATACTGCATTGTGGAAACTACAGGAAGGTAGTTAGTTACTAGTTAAAATGGAGCGTTTGAAGAAATCACCATCATCTTCATCACAAAGACCATCATTTCCGAGGGACCCTCGAGGATCCCTCGAAGTATTCAATCCAACAAGCAACTCAACCTCACCGGTACGTTCTCCGTCACACCTGAAAACATGGACAGAAACGGAAGAACAACACAAAGATTTCATTTCCACCGATGAAGTCACCAACACTTCATGGATGGCAATCAAGGAAGGAGAAACCGGCGCTGCGGCACAGAGAGCAGCCGAGTGGGGTTTGGTGCTCAGAACAGATGCAGAGACCGGAAAACCACAGGGAGTGGGAGTTAGAAACTCCGGCGACGATGAACAGAATGGAAAGTTCTCCGGCAAAAGGAATTCTAATAACTCCGGCAGAGTTTCCGGTGACTCTTCCGACGGTGGTGATCCACGTGGGTTTCCTAGAGTTTCGGAGGATTTGAAAGATGCTTTATCGGCTTTTCAACAAACTTTCGTGGTTTCGGATGCTACCAAACCCGATTACCCGATTATGTATGCAAGTGCAGGTTTCTTCAACATGACGGGTTATACTTCAAAAGAAGTCATAGGAAGAAACTGGTAAAAAAAATTCTTTACTATTTATCTGTTAAAATATTACTACCTAGTACCTACTTAATTTATGCAACAAAAATTTTCACTTACACCCATTTTTTCAACACACACATGATATATGGCTAATCACATGCATAAAAAAAAAAATCGTATCATCTACTAAACTGAATTAACCATAATTTTACACCTGATTAACCAGATATCATGCAATTGTTTAGAAAGTAGATGTCCAAGTATGATTGTTTGTAAATATAATAATTGATTTTTGAATGCGGGTTGGGTGGGGTCCAGTCGGTTTTTACAAGGTGCGGATACTGATCCGGAAGACGTGGCAAAGATAAGGGAAGCATTAGAAGGAGGGAAAAGTTATTGTGGAAGGTTACTGAATTACAAGAAGGATGGAACTCCCTTCTGGAATCTTCTCACTATTTCACCCATCAAGGATGATGATGGCAATGTGCTCAAGTTAATTGGGTAAGTTCAATTTTCTCTATATAAACTTAAGTATAAATGATTAATCATCTACTCAACTGAATTAACGATTTTTTTTTAGATCATGATAAAAATTGACCATGGATAAACATCCATTCGAATAAATTACAATTTTTCCAACAGATTCAATTAACTCCTTTTTTTTTGACAAAAGATTCAATTAACTCTTTATTTATCTGAATTAACCATACTTTTAAATGAGTGTCACTGTATATTGTTACTTTTTCCATATATATATATATATATTATTACTTTTAAATTAAATATCTTTTATTTTGTCCAAAAAAAAAAAAATATCTTGGGGACCAAAATTGACATTTTATTTAATAGTATAGTCATGTCACACGAGGTGTATGTTGTCTGTTGCAAATATTAAGATAGAAAGTGTGGGGGCATGGCCAGAGAGAAAGATGCATGCATTTCACTGTGATAAGGACCACACTGACACACTGTAATATATCGTTTTCTTTAAATTTAGAAAGTGCCAAAGACGGCTATGTTTAACTGTTTACATCAATTCTAGTTTTATTTTCGACTGGTACGTCAATTGTAGTTTTGTTTTCACACTTGTGACTCTTGCTTTTGGCTGATGAAATAAAGTGCTAGCCAATGTGATGAATGCATGTACATCATTTTTAGTTAAATACTCCTATCATGAAATGTTTGAGATTACCTTAATTATTAGTGGAAAATAATCTTACATGACATGCATAGTGCCAAGATATTAGGGAAAGTAGAGAGGAGGATTAATGTGAGGTGGTGAATATAAGCTCTTTTGATATTTTGGAGCAAGTGAATCTCCTTTTTTAAAACATCTTTTTTGCACACTTTAGAGTGTAGATAAAGATTCTAACCTTTGAGTGTGGACCTAGATGTGTAATGAAAAGAAGAAAGCAAATTAATAAGTGCGATGCTTACCCAATGTGAATGTTTTGTGGCAGAATGTTGGTGGAAGTTAACAAGCATACAGAAGGGTCCAAGGAGAAGAATTTACGTCCCAATGGGTTGCCTGAATCCTTGATTCGATATGATGGTATGGTAGTATTGAATGGGTCTTCTTCCATTTCAATTTCATTGCAATTATACCATGTAAAAACCAATGATTTAAGTTCAAATTAAAAGGAAAAAACAAATGAAAGGAAGACAAAGAAAGAAAATGAAGTAGTAGGATAAGGAAGCACCAGTAGGATAAGGAAGCACCAGTCCAATGATTTATTTGTATAATAAAAAAGTAAGATAAAATTTTAAAAATATGTAAGATAAAAGTTTATTAAAGTATATATGACCAAAAAAAAAGCACAAATTATTATAAACAAAATATATACATAAGCAATAAAAAAATAAAAAAAATAAAAATACACGAATAGTTAGTATAAAAAATGAAATTTAAAATAAAAAAAGTTTTTTTTACAACAAAAAAATGAAATGTGTTAGCTCTTATTCTTTATTTTTTGACAAAAGCTCTTATTCTTTATGAAAAGACAATTTGGATGTATCTTGCCATGCATGTCACAGGTTACAAAGGCTGTTCAATAGAAGAAGAAAAATATGAAAATGAAAATCTAATGATATTTTCAATCATTCAATAAATAAAAATTAGAACTATTTATATATGGATTGTTCAAGCTAAAGAAAAAGATAGATGGTCCGATATAAAAGTAGAAAAATATGAGACACATTGGTAAAAATCATACAACATCTAGACAAAACGTAAGTACATTTCGTACTTTCTGTGTTGTTCTTAATTTAAAAAAATATTTTCTGTAGCTATAATAAATATTGAGAAAATTATAAATTTAAATAGATCATTGTAATTTTAAATATTTTTAATTAAGAACAACACTGCCTAAACATATATAAGAAAAACTCAAAAATTCTTAAAAATAAGCTAATTATGTGAAAGATGTTTTTTTTCCTTCCTGTACCGTTAAAATAAGCTAATTATTTTTATGATAGCTTTTATTAAATATATTAATGTTTGGCCTAAGGAAAAGAGGTTTTATCAAATACATTATTGATGAATAAATCTTAGGCTTTGTTTTCGAATTTTGAGATAAAAGGGAAAAACTCTTGCCATTGGATTGAATAGGAGACTCTAACCAAGTCGAAAGCTCTTGGGGTTAGAGATTCACACTTCCATGAAATTTAATAATTATTTATTTGCTAAAAATAATTGGAATATATGCACCAACCAAAAAAAAAATGGTTAACTAAGTGGAAAATAGTGGTCACACGCATTTTAGTTGCGTGACCACATTTTTTCTGAAAAAATAGTGGTCACGCAACTAAAAAATGTGGTCACACAGACCATATATTTGGTTAACTTGAATTTTTCAAAGTGGTACAAAGGGGTGTACACATTAAGAGTGTCAACCTATCTTTATTTATCCGATGTATAACAATCGGATGTGTATTTAGAGGATCTTAGAGATATTGGGACCTAAAGAGAAAGTTCCAAAAATAATGGATAAAGATTGTTTCTATTCTTGAAGTAAGCATCATAGCAGCCAAAGATCAATTACATGAGCATAAACACACAATACACCACCCAAATGATAGTTCAACATCAATTGGACAATTAAAGTCCAAATATATTTGGGTCGATAGGACTAGTTATTGTCCCAAAAGGACCAAAACTGCCAATCAAAGGGATAAGAAAAATAATTAACAAGGCAACAAATAACTACTTAACATTGCTTCACATGCAAGTAATAAATGATATTTTCAGTGTTTTGCTCAAAACACTAACATATTGTGTATTGCAATTTGCAGCTCGTCAAAAAGAGAAGGCTTCATCTTCTGTATCTGAGTTACTACAAGCCATGAAGCGTCCCCGTGCACTCAGTGAATCTGGACAGCGTCCCTTTATCAGAAAATCAGGAGGAGGGTCTGAAGAAGATGAAAAGATAGAGAAAGTAGAGCACAAATCAAGGAGAAAATCTGATAGTGTAGCTTCTTTTAGACCAAAATCACAAAGAAAAAGTAGAAGTTCAATGGAACGAATCAGTGAGCTACCAGAAAATGCAAACAAAAACTCTCATCGCCATTCTTTCATGGGGTAATATATCTATGGTCATTTACTTTGAAGTTATATATATGTTCTTGAAATAATCATAATTAGTAACTGCAATGTTTTGGTTAATTGCATGTTTGGATTCTCTTAGCAAGAGACTAAGTGCGTGTTTGGTTATATGGCGACAAAATTTTAGTTAATTGCATGTTTGGATTCTCTTAGCGAGAGACTAAGTGCGTGTTTGGTTATGTGGCGACAAAAAATTGATTTTGGATGAATTGATTTTTATGAAATTGATTCTCACTAAAAATGAGTTGAATGTAAATTAATTTATTTTGGACACATTGATGTGAATGTGGGTTAATCAATAGATTATAGGCTAAAAAACCATTCTAGAGGCAAAAACTTTAAATTGTAGCTTCAAATTGTAGAATCAATTTTAGAGACAGAATCAAATCTACTACAACTAAAGAACATCCAAACATGTCAAAATTGATTTTTCTAGAATCAATTTTGAATCCTCCAAAAATTGAATCAAACATACACTAAAGTGATTCTAGAAATATAAAATTGAACTTCATTTGTTTTGAGTCTTCTTGAATAGAATTATTTTTACTTTCAGAATTAGTTTTATTTTGAGGTTCAGATTTATAGCTTTTGTGTCAAGTTTATTATGCAACTCACTTTTATGTAAATGTATTCAAGATAAATAAATTTACATTCAAATTATTTTTTACAAAATAAGTTTTTGCTAAGGTAGAGTCATACAAGCACTAAATCTTCAATTTAAATGTATGATAATTCTACAAAAGAGTGCTAACATTTTATGGCTCAGGTTCCGGAGGAAAAGTCAGTCCATTGATGAAAGCATTGATAATGAAGTTATTATAGATATGAGCTCTGAGAGTGAGGATGAAGAGAGGGATGATAGTTTTGAATTTGATGACAAAGAAAAACTGAGGGAAAAGCGAAAAGGTCTTGATCTTGCTACTACACTTGAGCGTATTGAGAAAAACTTTGTCATTACTGATCCAAGGCTTCCCGACAATCCTATAGTAAGATTCTATGAACCATTTCTAAAGTTAGTGTTTCACTTTTCACATTTAGAGGGTAAAATAACTAGTCTCAACGATTTATGATCGATATTCCAAGATATTCATGATTTGTTATGCATGCGATACTCAGTTTAGTAGAGTTAAAGTTGTTATATTACATTGAAAATGTTACCTTCCTTTGTTGGATTCTTGTACCGGAAGTAAAAATTTAACTAGGGATTTAAAGTTTGTATTTGGTTTTTAATTTTTCAGATCTTTGCATCTGATAGCTTCTTAGAGCTTACAGAATATAGTCGTGAAGAAATCTTGGGAAGAAATTGCAGGTATATTTTAAGTTGAATGTCCATAGTTATTTCCTTACCATGCAATTTAGATGTTCCATTTCAATGATAAAATTCCAGAAATACGGAGTCTAGTTGTTGCATTGAAGATATGAATTAAACATATCAAAATCACCAGAAACTGGTGTACAAATTTGCTTTCTGAAGGTTTGGAGCGGCTGATATACCTAGAAACAACGATCGATATAAAAGTAGTTTTTTATTTTTATAATGTCGAAATTTAGTGTATTTACCTCACATGCAAATTGGCTATTTAGGTTTCTGCAAGGACCAGAAACTGATCCAGCAACTGTTAGAAAAATTAGAGAGGCAATTGACAACCAAACTGAAGTTACAGTGCAACTGATCAATTATACAAGGACTGGTAAGCTATTTGATTTCAGTAGGGAAAATCACTTTCATAGAATTATAGGCAAATTTCTTACCTATTGTAACTTTGCAGGTATTATGCGAATATTTTATGTATAGTTGTATTGAAAACCTAACTGAGTTTAAAACGATAGAACATGTTTACGGGGATATTCAATATCACATTATTTTGTTTATGAATAATGTTGCAATTATTATTCTATATGATATTTCCTTGCAATTTCCAGGGAAAAAGTTTTGGAATCTGTTTCATTTGCAACCTATGCGTGATCATAAGGTATAGTTTATGATAGTCCTTTGAAGATGTTACATCTTTCAATATCTTGCAATACAATTTTTTGTTTTGGATATTACATGAAGCTAATTCTTTCCTTATCGGTGAAATAGGGAGAAGTACAATACTTTATTGGTGTTCAACTTGATGGTAGTCAACATGTAGAGCCTCTTCACAACTGCATTAAAGAAGATACTGCAAAGGAGGGAGAACTATTGGTTTGTTTGCTATTTTCAGCTCTTTTTTTACATATAACATTTGTTGGCATTGTTTGCAATAGTAGGAAAGATTGTTCAATTTATTACGCTTTTTATTTTCCATGTTATAACAAGTTTGTGTCACAGGTCAAACAAACTGCAGAAAATGTTGGTGAGGCAGTGAGAGAACTTCCGGATGCTAATCAGGTAATAAGGTGTAGTTGTTAGCTCTTTGCCTTTTAAAGTTCAATTGGGTTCGCCATTGTGACATCAGTTTTTTATGATCTTCGTCAGAAACCGGATGATTTATGGTTAAATCATTCAAAAGTAGTTCACCCCAAACCTCATAGGAAGGATGATGAAGCTTGGAGAGCAATCCAGAAGGTATTGTTTTCCCATTTGAACTAATTTCATGTTATTTATTGTTTATTTTAACTGAGTAAATATTTAGGATTTTATTTTACACTATGGTTATAAACTACACTATGGTTTTGCAGATTATCGAAAATGGAGAACAGATAAGCCTAAAGCACTTTAGGCCAATTAAACCTTTGGGGTCTGGAGACACTGGAAGGTTTCTTTTTCTTCTTAGTTCTCTTTTCCAAGTACAAACTACATACATGTTCATGATATTGTCACTTGCTGTAATTCTATAATTTCTTTAATGGAACTTATGAATATATAAAAGCCTTATCGATGAATTGGTCTCTACTTAGATGAAAATTCAAGTGAGCTCGAGATTTTATAATACTTTTTAGTGTCCCAGCCTATATCACTTGAATACTCCTTCGGGACTGATATGATATGTTACCGGCTTTCAGTGTGCATCTGGTGGAGCTAGAAGGAACTGGTCAATACTTCGCAATGAAGGCTATGGATAAGGGTGTTATGCTCAATCGCAATAAGGTTTTGAGTTTGATAAAAAACCATTATCAAGTGAAGCATCTATGTTCACAATTTACTAATCACATAAAAATTACTATTATGATTTGTGCAAATCAAGTTATAGAAGCATTTACCACTTGGATTAATAGGATGCTTTTTATACTTTTCGCAGGTGCATAGAGCTTGCACTGAAAGAGAAATCCTTGACATGTTGGACCACCCTTTTCTGCCTGCATTATATGCTTCCTTTCAGGTTTGAAACTCAAATATTACCTTCAAATAAGTAACTCGGTAAATAACATTCATGTAAACCATAGTTACCAATGACTGGTAGGAAAATTATGATTTTTATGATTGCTTCATCATTTACCTCTTTCTGCACACAAAAAAAAAACATGTTATAAAGAGGAAATATCAATATGTCACATCATAATCATATCAAAGACACTTGCTATAATTTAACATTTAAGGATAATGGCTCGATGGATTATATCATATATTTTCACTTAGTGTAATGCATTTATTTCCTGTTATATTTATCCAGAATTTACTTAAGATCAAGCATGTACATGCGTCTGCTTATTTCATATATTGAATTTGTCATATATTTGGAACTTGAATGATTTGCAGACCAAAACACATGTTTGTTTGATAACCGATTACTATCCTGGTGGAGAACTATTCCTGCTTCTTGACCAGCAGCCAACTAAGGTTCTCAAGGAAGATGCTGTGAGGTATATTATGATACTGCACAAAGAATTTATGTATATAAATCAAAAGTTAAAAAACAATGGTGCGTTAAGACTTTCAATAACCGCCATTAAAGTGAAGTTTCACTCTTTAACTATGTCTACTACTTCATGTGTTTCTCTACTTTTCTTTAAATAACATCGAGTTCCTGATATTTATAGATTTTATGCTGCTGAGGTATTGATTGCATTGGAGTACCTTCATTGTCAAGGTAGGTTCTTATCCAGAATACAACGACATTAATGTAAAATCATAGTTGTTTCCTTCTTTTCTAGTTTAATTAATAATTCTTCAGAAACTTCGGGATGAACTTAATTATCAAGCTTTAATCATTTAAAGATGTATCAAAATCCTTTCAAGTCATCCAGTGACGTAAACTGGCCTGCTGCTATCACAAAAGTTCAGTCCTTTGCAAGAAACCTTGCACTAGATTTCTAATGTCTAAACTAAGAAACTTACTAGAACAAAATTTAATGACATTGTCTGGTGAGAATTTTCAGGCATAATTTATCGAGATTTGAAGCCAGAAAATGTGCTGATCCAAAGAAATGGGCATGTGTCTTTAACAGATTTTGATTTGTCATGTTTAACATCATGCAAGCCACAGGTATCTTAGGCAAGAACATTAGATATGGTGGTTTTAGCAATATTTTAATTAAGGCCACTAAACAGTTTTACTCTGCAGCTTATAATTCCAGCTACAGAGGATAAAAAGAAAAGGAAGAAGAAAAAGAAGAAGGGACAGCAGAAAACTCAAGAAATTCCAATGTTTATGGCTGAACCAATGAGAGCGTCCAATTCTTTTGTTGGCACAGAAGAGTACATAGCTCCGGTTTGTGTTTCCTCGCATATTATATGCATTATTCAGATACTTATCTTATGTCGAATGGACCAATCAATATGGTGCATTTGCTTATAATATTGAACACTTGACATTTTATTAAGAAAAAGGTTCCATTATGCAAATATGTGACAAGTTTATGCAATTCAACTTGTACAGGAAATTATAACTGGTTCAGGTCATACTAGTGCTGTGGATTGGTGGGCTTTAGGTAACATTCTAGAGTAATTCTCATTATAAAGTGCATTAATGAACCTAGATCAGTTTCTAAACATTAAATCAGTTGAATGCTATGTCACATATTTGAAGCACATTATATCACATTGTTTGACTTCAATTACTACTCTCTTTTTAGGTATTCTTCTATATGAAATGCTTTATGGTTACACACCATTCAGAGGAAAGACAAGACAAAAGACATTTGCAAATATTCTTCACAAAGATCTTAAATTTCCCAAAAGCAAACCGGTGAGACTATGTTTCTACGTATATCTTATCGTGCATTTGTTTCCTACAGGTTTCTTTGCTACTTAATCTATATTGTGGTTGATTTAAGATATACACATCTTTTGAAAAAAATTATTCAAGCTAACTTGATAAAATAGTCCATATGCAACTTTATATTAATGTATGATGCTTACTGCATAGCTCTACATTCATTCATATGTCTCTCTTCATAATTCTATTTTATATTCTTAACATATTAAAAAGCTCCATAGACTTTGTGAACACATATCAAGTGATATATAGTATAGTTTTAATATGCAATAAGTGTTTATGCAGGTAAGTCCCCAAGCAAAGCAGCTAATATACTGGTTGCTACACAGAGATCCCAAAAACAGATTAGGTTCACTTGAAGGCGCAAATGAAATTAAGCGCCATCCGTTCTTCAAGAATGTCAATTGGGCTCTAATTCGTTGCATGGTAACACAATATTAAACTTTACTAGCAACATTATATTGCTTCTTTATTGCTTCAATGATTTACTTTAATTTTGTTGTTAACTCTTTGACTACTGCAATTCATTCATACCTTAACAGAAACCTCCTGAGCTTGATGCTCCTATCTTACTGGAAAATGATGAAAAGAAAGAAGCCAAAGATATTGACCCTGGTCTAGATGATCTACAGAAAAATATTTTCTGAAAGGTCTTTCTTAATTTTCTCTATATGCATATATTTTTGTGGTTATACTTAATCATTATAGTGACTAGTTATTAATTAACATATTATATTGTTGTTGTAGTGTAGGTTTAAAGTATGATAGAATGGCATTCAAGAAACACATGATGAGTGTTTGCGATTTTGGAATTTCAATTTCTTGCTTCAGTTTGTAAAGTTTGATAATGTTCATTGTAAGACACAATCTTTTTTGCAATTAATGATAAAAGTTATATGGCAATCCAATAGAGGGGGACCATTGTTCACTTAGTCTAGTGTAGAAATTCTTGTATATTTTTGGAATGATATCAAGACAAGTCAATGAAAATATAAGAAAATGAACCTACATTGTTGCATTCTTTTGTACAAAACAAAAATGCTTGCATGTGATGTGTTGGTTTAAGTTTGAGAACTTCATTTATTTTTAGGAAGTAGATTTTCTATGCTAATTTTTAAAATAGTTAAAAAAAAATATAAAAAGTTTCAATTTCTTGAATGAAATTATGCTCATAGAAGTGGGTAGCATCTCTCGAGCGGAGTGAGAAAGACTTGCCTTTGGACTTGACCCAAATATTTGATTGAGTGGGATAGGTTGTCTAGGATCCCTGATTTTTTGTTGTTGTGGGAGAAAAACAAAATAGTCTAAAACATATTCATTTTTTGACAAAGTCTAAAACATTCATAAAGAAAGTTTTTACGAAATAAACAATTTTACGATCAAAATAGTCTATCATATTGAATATGATGTTTCCTTTTTAAAATATGATGTATTTGAATCGTTGTGTTAAGTATTAGAGAAGCGATAAAAAAATGAAAAGAATAAATTATTGAAATTAGTTTTTTTTTAAACGGTCAATGTTAGTGTTATATCGTAAGTGGAGATCCCAACCTCCTTATCACTTCCCTCTTCAACTCTCCCTCTCAACTTAGTTTTTATATCTTTTAGTTGGCTCCTATTGTCAGTAGAACAATTTAATTCTCTTTTAGGAGCTCATTGTCTAATTTGAGATCATGGAGTATTTTAGTGATGCAGGGGTGTGTTCATTTAGCTCTCATACCTATAAATAGGATTTCACACACATTTGTAACAAGCTATTCATCATAATAGTATTTGCAACTTTCATACTTGTATGTGATGTAGAAAATATCCTCCAAGGGTTCTTGATTGAACCATTACGGATCTTATCAAGGGGTTTTTCACATCTCATATGGCTATCCCATTTTGATTTTATATCCTCGTGGAAGTAGTGATCATTTATCTTCTTATCCATCTTCTTGTCTAATTCACTTTTTTGTATGTTTTCAATTCCTTTTCTTGGTTCTTGAATTGTGTATCTAAGTTAATTCTTGAAAAAATGCTAGAAAATTTGAATTTAATCTTAGAAAGATCCTTCATTTTTGAACCAAAGACGAAGGTTCAAGAATAAAGGATATTTTGCTGATTGGAATCAATTTTTTAAGAATTAACCTAGAAATACAAATCATCAATGCTTATACCGTCCTAGTCCAAAGTGTGACATGTTGATTCCATAATGATTTTAACAGGCCACCTAACTTATACTATCCCTCCTTGAACCATGTGAAAAGTGGAATGGCAATGTCACCAACACAATCATCCTCACTAGAATTAGAAGACAATAATATAATAATCAAAGGTCATTTGGAATTCTTCGCAGGAGAAAGGAAGAAAGAAGAATACGAAGATGATGAATCCGAGGAAAAACCCATAAGTTTCCTCTCAAAGCAACCATTTAACTTTTCGGTTTTAGGATCCATTTATCTTTCTGGTTTTAGGATCCTGACACTCACGCATGTTTTCAACAAAGTAAGGGTCAATAAGAGAAGAAATAGGCCAAATAAAACCCTCTTCACCGTCACTCTATATCTCTCGTACCACAAGCATGTTATTTCCATAAGCAAAAATTGAACAAAAGAAAGGATATTAGCTTAACTCGACCAATGTTATTTAGTTAAGTTAAGATGATAAAGGGGACAAAAATGTTTACATTAAACAACACGTGGGGTTTAATATGGGAAAGGAGAGGTTTTTTCTGTCATGGGAAAGTAAGTTTTAACAATTAGATTAAATAAACAATATATTCTTATCCTACTCTCTCAACACTAGATTATTTTCTACACTATCTTTCATCCTCTCTCTCTTTCATGGCCCCAATCACCCAGCGCCCCCTCCACCATCACCACCACCACCACAACACATTGTCTGATCTTCAACCTTGCTATCTTTAACCCAGACTACAATAGACCCACTGCCATCAAATCACATTGCAGATAAAATCACCATTGGTGAAATAGAATAACAAAGAAAACTGGCAGTGTAGAAAACATCAAGCCCATCGACCGCTGCCCAAACTCTTTCTCCTTTGTTAATTCAGAAGTTTTATACATAAAAATGGCAAGTTAATCCTGGTTTCGAACACAGTTACACAAAATTCACCCATTTTCAATTTTTTCCCTTTTTTTTCTTCAAATTTTTAGTTCATGATTCATGATTGGTCTTTCGAAGTTGTGTTATTAATGCAAAAGGAAATATTGTAAGCCATTTTGTTGTTTTTTCACTTTGAATTAACTTTTGATTTGTGCTATTGTAGACTTGCAGTGTCGGTGAATTGAAAATTCATTAGATTTGAAGAATAAATAAATTTAATTATTGTTTGTAATTTAGCCCTCTTTTGCAATTCAAGAAGAATTGAAGAGTGTCGAGAGGAGAGAGAGTGATGGTAGAAGATAGTGTGGAAAAATCTATTGTTGAGAGAGTAGGATTAAAATGTGTTCTTTATTTAATCTAATGGTCAAAAAAATATTTCTTATGGTAGGAAGCAATTCTCCTTTTCCATGCTAAATCTCACCTAAATAATAGCGGTGATGAACGGCTCCGAAGAAATAAACAAAGAAGAAACTCAAAGAACAATGACACAAGTGATGAACAATGGTAACCTTTCTCTACAAGTGATGAACACATATATAGGCAGATTGATATAGACCAAGAAAGATGAAACACAATTGTCGCATCTAAAAGACCATTGTCATCCATAAATTAAGCGTCTTTGGCACACTACTACGAAAGGTACCAATGCATCATGCCATTCATCGTAAACTACATGTCATTAATCATGATGAAGAGAGAAAAGTCATCTGATTTCAAAAGTGGTACAACAACTCACAACTAAAACCAAACAACCCGAAATGGTCCTACTTCAAAACACAATCAAAATATCAAACAAAGACTTATGATATTGACTGCAAAATCCTACAAACCAGTTAAAAACAATTTTTGCTAACAAGTCATCAAATAAATAATTTTACACATTCTCGGTTATGGCTGTTATCAATACAAATGTATCCTACCAATTTAGAAATGTCTAAAATCCTAAACACTTCCCCTTTCACGGTTTCCTTCTTAGGGGTTGTGGGTTGAGATGAGGTATTTACCGACACTCGATTAAGCATTTCAACCTTTTTTTTCTCGTACTTTAGGAGTTGTGGACCATCATAACCACACGGTTAGCTCAGCCCATCACCAAAGACTTGGTAAGATCCAGGATTTAAACACAAGACCCAAGATTGGAACTCGCAAACCTGTAATCCGATTACCATCTGAAGGGAAATGCATTGCACGCATTCTTTTACTCAGTTAATCCATGTTGGACTCCGGATATGGCACTCGCGACCCAGTGCATCCATGTTCGGCCATGAAGCTCCCCACATCATAGGGAGAAAGAGGTTAGGTCGGCCCTATATAATTAGAACAACATTGATTCATAGAAATCTAAGTTATTGATAGCCTTAAAGACTTCATGTCCTCGATACAACACTCAATCGACTAGATTATCTAATTCTCTAATGAGAGAACCCTTAAACACTTTGAGGCCTTGATTATAGCACATTGCTCGTAAGGCCGATCATAGTTCATACGTCTTTTTTGTTACAAAAAATTTTCTAGTAAAATTTAACCACAATTCATACCTCAATAACAAGTTTATCTTAAAATTGCTTTTTTAAAAGTAACAGTAAAAAATAAAAATAACCATCAGATACTTGATTCTCGTCGAATACATATCCCTTTTTTTTGTTTGAAATATTTTAAAATATGATCCCATAAATTGCAAAAATGTTATCCTATAAATATATAGTTAAAGAGAAATGATGACAAATAATAGAAAAAAAATATAGCATTTCTTTTATACAAGAAAGTAAATAATACTTTTTTTTAGTTGAAATAACCAATTGTTTGCTTTCACTTTTAGATGTCTTAGAATTGTTTAGAAGCAATTCAAATTCTAAAAAATTATATTTGTGAGGTTAATTCAGTTGATAGGGATATTACATATTATATACAGGGGTCAGAGTTCGAACCTCGAACACCCTATTTCTTTTAGGGGTGGCAAAAATACCCATATCCACGGGTATTCGTGGGTAAAATCCGTCACGGGCACGGGACGGGTAACTAAATGGGTATCCACGGGTATAATAAACGGGTATTTGACTACCCATTATTATATAGACACGGACTTGATTGTATCCATACCCGAAAATAAATTAAGTAAATTACTAAAATATCTTTCTATATTTTATCTTCTTATTTAAAGTTGTTACCTCATTGAAGGAATTTTTACCGTCCACCTAAAATTTCTCAATAATAACCTATTTTTATTTTTAACTTTTTTAATTCATCTTATTAAGTTTATCGTTTTCACTTCATTCACATCATAAAACATATGAATTATATAATAATCATGAATTTTCTATGGATGTATATAAACAATTCTACTTTTTTTTTTTGACAAGAACAATTCTACTTACTCTTCATAGTTTATGATTCTAAAATTGATTTTAACATATAAACTTATAATTCAATTTACTTTTATATAAATATATTTAACCACAAATCATTTACCTACGATTTATTTTTAATCAAAATCAATTTTGCACAATCAATTTATTCAAATTCAATTATTTTCAAATCAGAACCAAACATTTTATTTTATGATTTTTCATAAGTGGTTGAGGAAGAAGCAAAGCCTTAACTTAGTAACCAATTGAGTTCACTTACCACGACCGCATCACTTTACCCGTACAACAACATCCTACATTACATTTCCTTGTAATCTTCCCACTTTGTTTCACCTATTTATAAACTCCACAAAATTGATTAAAAAGGAAACTAAAATAATTAACAAAAAACAACACATGTCAAAACGACGCCGGTTTATGTACATCAACGGTTAATTTAAATCCAACGCGTAAGATCCAACGGCCAAAAATCAAATAACGAGTCACAACGTTCTAACTCGTTTCACAACTCAGTCACCTTCTATCTTTCGTCTTCTCTATCATTCTCTCTCTCTTTCTCTCTCTAACCCTTTTTTTTCTCACTCACTGCGCACAAACATAAACACAAACACATTGCGTGCATTCATCCTTGTTACGGTGAAACCCTTTTTCGTCTTTTCACACTACCCCTTTTTCTCTAATCAAATCGCACGGTCATTCTTCTACCACGTCACCTTCGTCTTCTTCATACCCTCCCCACCTTCCCTTTTCTGCCTCAACCTCCCTTTTCACTATATAACCCTATTTTCACCCTTTTAGGGTTTCGTTTTTTCATTCTCAATCACACTGCGCCTCCTTCAAAATCCTTCGTAATTTTCATCACTCTCAATTTCATCATCGTTGCTTCATTCAATTTATCGATTCAGGTATCAATCAAATCGAATTTCTCTGCGTTTATTTGATTTCTTTTCGTGATTTTTTTAAAAATCGATTTTTTATGTATGTTTTTTGTTTAATTGTTACTATTATTGTTATTTAGATTGTAATTTGATTAGGGTTTTTTTTAATTGTTTTTTATTTTTATATTTGTTAGGGTTTGGATTGATAATTGAGATCTGTTCGTGGGTGGTTTGAAAATTTTGAATTGGGTTACCAAACGCGCTTTTTGGCGGCAGTTTGGTGTTGTTATGTATGATGGCTATTGAGAAGAACAGTTTTAAGGCGTCAAGGGTTGATTCTGAGTGTGAACCGATGAGTAAAGAGAGTATGTCTAGTGGTGATGAAGAGGATGTTCAACGGCGGAATTCGGGGAATGAATCTGATGAGGATGATGATGAGTTTGATGATGCTGATTCTGGGGCGGGTTCGGATGATTTTGATTTGCTTGAATTGGGTGAGACTGGGGCTGAGTTTTGTCAGATTGGGAATCAGACTTGTAGTATTCCGTTGGAGCTTTATGATCTTGCGGGGCTTGAGGATATACTTTCGATTGATGTGTGGAATGATTGTTTGAGTGAAGAGGAGAGGTTTGAACTTGCTAAGTATCTTCCTGATATGGATCAAGAGACTTTTGTTCAAACGTTGAAAGAGCTTTTCACGGGTTGTAACTTTCAGTTTGGGAGTCCAGTGAAGAAGTTGTTTGATATGCTGAAGGGTGGTTTATGTGAGCCGAGAGTTGCGCTTTACAGGGAGGGGTTGAATTTTGTTCAGAAGCGCCAACATTATCATTTGTTGAAGAAGCATCACAACAACATGGTTAGCAATCTTTGTCAGATGAGAGATGCTTGGCTCAACTGCAGAGGGTACAGTATTGAAGAAAGGCTCCGTGTTCTGAATATTATGACCAGTCAAAAGAGTTTGATGGGTGAGAAGATGGATGATTTGGAGGCTGATTCTTCACAAGAGTCCGGTGAAGGTATGTGGAGTAGGAAGAACAAGGATAAGAAAAATGCCCAGAAATTGGGTCGTTTTCCTTTCCAAGGTGTGGGTTCAGGTTTAGATTTCCATCCCCGAGAACAATCAGCGGTCATGGAACAAGAGAAGCCTAGCAAGCAAAACCCTAAAGGTATACTCAAGCTGGCTGGTTCAAAGACTCATCTAGCAAAGGACCCAACTGTTCACTCGTCTTCTGTCTACCATGGTTTGGATATGAACCCCAGGCTTAATGGTTCAGCTTCTGCTCGCCCTCAACATATGTCAACTGGATATGATTTGGGGTCAATCCGCAGGACAAGGGATCAGTTGTGGAATGGCGACAATGAGGAGGAAATGTCTTATCGCGATCGTAATGCATTACGAGGCAGCCTGATGGACATGTCTAGTGCTCTGAGAGTGGGAAAGAGGCACGACCTTCTGAGAGGTGATGAAATAGAGGGTGACAATTTGATGGGTGTCTCTATGTCTTCAAAGACTGATCTGCGTGGATACACAAGAAATCCAAATCAATCCTCTGATATGCAGTTGTTTGCAGCAAAGCCACCTTCTAAGAGAAAGGGTAAGTATTCTGAAAATGTTCAACAGTTTGTAGGTTCAAGGGGTTCAAAGTTATCACATAATGTTGATATGATTCACTCACCAGGTCATGATGATCTTTTCTACAACAAAACACCAGCACAGGAACTTGGTACGAGTTCTTTATTTAAATATGATGATTGGAATCCAAAGAGCAAGAAGCGTAAAGCTGAGAGAGAGTCTCCTGATCTCAGTTATACAGCTTACAGGTCTTCCTCACCACAGGTCAGTGATAGACTTTTTTCGTCAGATTTTAGAACAAAATCATCGCAAGAGAAGATCAGAGGGAGTTTTGTACAGAATGGAAGAAAAGATATGAAGCCTTTGAGGGGTAGCCATATCCTTGTAAGAGGTGAAGAAACTGAATCAGATTCCTCAGAACAGTGGGATGATGATGAGGATAATAATCCTTTATTGCAGAGCAAGTTTGCGTACCCGATTGGTAAAGCTGCTGGTTCTCTCACAAAACCATTGAAGTCTCATCTAGATCCTATGAAGGCCAAATTCAGTAGGACGGATATGAAGGCACATGTTATAACACAATCCAAGAAGAAAGGTGGCTTTGCAGAGCAGGGGAACATGCATGGTGCAGATATTTACCTTTCAAAAAATGCAAAGCAGAAGAGTAAAATATTCAATGGCGGTCCTGTGCGTAACCCTGCTGGCAAATTCGTTGAAGAGAGCTATCCCTCAGTATCGGATATGCTAAATGGTGGTCATGATGATTGGAGACAATTATATAAAAGCAAGAATGATCGAATACGAGATGAACCTGTTCAAAGGTTTGACATGCCCTCATCAACTTCATATGCTGTTGAGCATAAGAAGAAAGGGAGAACTGGCTTTGACCATTCCATTATGAGGTCAAAATATTTACATGATTATGGTAATGATGAGGATGACACACTTGAGAACCGGATGCTAGGAGATGAAAACGAAGTTGGACAGAGCAGGTTTTGGAGAAAAGGGCAGAAAAATGTTGCACATAAGGATGATCATAATGAAAGATCTGAGGTACCATTACTTGGTTGTAACTCAGCAATGAAGAAGCGAAAAATGAAGTTTGGTGCAACAGATATTGGTGAAAGAGATGAAGATGCCAATCTTCTTTCAAGTAATCCTTCCAAAATAGATGATTTGCCTGCTTTTTCTTTGAAACGAAAGTCAAAGAAAAAAACAGGGGCTGAGATGGTTATTTCTGCAATGGAGAATTCTGAACTGCCTCTTACTGATACGGTAACAGCAGAAGTGGAAGTGGAGACCAAGCCACAGAAAAAGCCATATATTTTGATCACACCCACTGTTCATACTGGATTTTCATTTTCTGTTATGCATCTTCTTACTGCAGTCCGCACAGCAATGATCAGTCCACCTGCAGTAGAAAGTTTGGAGGTGGGGAAGCCTGTAGAACAGCAGAACAAAGCGCAGGAAGACAGTCTCAATGGTGTTATTTCTACCGATAAGGTGGATGATAAGGTGGCTGCCAATGTTGAACCTTCTGACCAAAAGAATACGCCATCTCTTACCATTCAGGAGATTGTTAATCGTGTCAGATCAAACCCTGGTGATCCATGTATTCTTGAGACACAAGAGCCATTGCAGGATTTGGTTAGAGGTGTTCTAAAGATATTCTCTTCCAAAACGGCACCTTTAGGAGCAAAGGCTTGGAAGGTACTAGCAGTTTATGAAAAATCTACAAGAAGTTGGTCATGGATTGGCCCGGTTTTACATAACTCACCTGACCATGATCCCGTTGAGGAAGTGACATCTCCTGAAGCTTGGGGCCTACCTCATAAGATGCTCGTCAAGTTGGTTGATTCCTTCGCCAATTGGTTGAAATGTGGTCAGGATACTCTTAAACAAATAGGAAGTCTCCCTGCACCACCCTTGGAATTGATGCAAGTCAACCTTGATGAGAAGGAACGGTTTAGAGACCTTAGGGCCCAAAAGAGTCTTAACACCATAAGCCCAAGTTCAGAGGAAGTTAGGGCTTATTTTCGCAAGGAGGAACTTCTCAGGTACTCAATTCCAGATAGAGCTTTCTCGTATACTGCAGCTGATGGTAAAAAGTCTATTGTGGCTCCATTGAGAAGATGTGGTGGTAAGCCAACATCAAAAGCCAGAGACCATTTTATGTTGAAACGTGATCGTCCACCACATGTTACAATTCTCTGTCTTGTCAGAGATGCAGCTGCTAGGTTGCCTGGAAGTATTGGTACTAGAGCAGATGTTTGTACATTAATTCGAGATTCTCAATACATTGTTGAAGATGTCTCTGATGAAAAAATTAACCAAGTAGTTAGTGGAGCCTTGGATAGATTGCATTATGAACGTGATCCTTGTGTACTATTTGATCAGGAGAGAAAACTGTGGGTTTATTTACATAGAGAAAGAGAAGAAGAAGATTTTGACGATGATGGCACATCGTCCACAAAGAAATGGAAGAGGCAGAAAAAAGATGTTGCTGACCAATCAGATCAGGCACCAGTAACTGTTGCTTGTAATGGGACTGGAGAGCAAAGTGGATATGATTTGTGCTCTGATCTCAATGTGGATCCACCGTTAATTGAAGACGATAAGGAAGCGGTTCAACTTCTGTCTACTGATACAAGGCCGAATGCGGAGGATCATGTCATTGTCAATCCTGTTTCTGAAGTAGGAAATTCTTGTGAGGATAATTCATTGACTTGGGAGGCTCTTGATTTGAATCCTACTCGAGAGTTATGCCAAGAAAATTCAACAAATGAAGATTTTGGTGATGAATCCTTTGGGAGAGAAAGACCTGTTGGACTACTAAGTGCAACCTTATTGTGAAGAAATCTGCAGGTATTGTAGCATTATTCTGATTGCTCTTTGATGTTTGGTTGTGTGATATACTTATTTACAAACTCTGTCCATAAATATATGATCCTCTTGAGAATTTCATTTGTTTATTTTTACAAGACCCTTTAAATTTTCAACGGATTTAATTATTTCCTTACCAACATTAACCTAATTATTTTATATCTTATCCTGCAACCTACAATAAATACTATGAACTATACTCCAATATTTAATTAATCTGTTTTGCCATCTTTTATTCAAATTGGAGCATCTATTAATACTTGTGATATCAGTGGACTTACACAAAGACCTACATGTTTCTGCAGGCTTCAGTCATTCACATTCAAGAGTTCAATTACACCGGTTATAGCTGTGCTTGTATATATTGCGGGCGCAGTATCTTTGTATATTGATTTGGTCGGAAAGAATAGGATAGAATATGAGATCTTGTTGAAGATCATGGAAGCTGGTTAGGTTAGCTGAATGTTTTTGTGGCTTTACTTTTCATATATAATAATACCATTTGGTTCTCGATATAAAATGATCTTATTTTGCTTCTTGTGTGAGGGATCAAGAAGCTCTGAGTGGCACTATTGTATTGAATCGCAAAATTCTTATATTATTATGTATATAAACGGTTCAATTAAGACATGATGTCAGTGGTACATCCAATAAATCTGTCCATCCAAATGATCAGGACAAAATATTAATCATTTACGACTCAGACAGAAAAGAGAAGGCATTTTTTGCTCTCTTTGCATGTTTGTATATTTTTATTTATGCTTGGGCGATTGGTGAATAGAGAAATTGATTTTTGAAATGGAAAACACTTACTTACATCCTGTTCCTTGGGTACTGACTGTTGGTGCTGTTTTGCGATACATAAAATAACCCACTCAAAGTTGTGTCAACAAAAGCATATTAAATGGTGTTGTTTAAGTTGTCTCGTCCTTTTGAAAATAGTCTTGGAATTTTGTAAATTGATAAATACTTCAATTAAAATGTAATTCATTTGGTAATTTCTATTTTTTTTAAAGATTTGGTAATTTCTATTATTATTATTGAGTAAATGGTAATTTCTATTATTAGAGGCTATGATATTCCAACAATAAATAGACACGTGATATACAATGTATCTTATATCAACTTTATAGAATTATTTTATAGGATTACGAATGACACCATTAGAGAGAGTGGGGGTAGCACTTATAGTAGAAAAGTTGGTAGAAAATAAGTTTAGTTGGTTTGGGCATGTAGAGAGAAGACCTGTAGATGTCATCGTAAAAAGAGTAGTTCAAATGGAGGAGAGTCAAGAGACATAGGAAAACTATTAGAGAAACCATTAGAAAGGATTTAGAGGTCAATAAGTTGGATCTAAATTTGGTTTATGATAGAACATTATGGCGTCATTTAATCTATGTAGCCGACTCCACTTAGTGGGATAAGGCTTGGTTGTTGTAGTAAAAATTATTTAATATTTGGTCAGAGTGTGCAAGTTTTGGAGTTGTATGAAACTCAGACTATTTTATTTTAATCTATACTCAATTTTAAGAACCAATTTAACAATTCGTTCTTTTTTCCCCCTAGAAAAAAACAATTATTTCTTTTTTATTCATATCTATTTAGTTTTTTTTTTCCCACGTGGTTGTGTTGTCTATGATAAGTCTATCAAAAGCAACTAAACCCATCACCAGTCTACAAGTTTGTGGTCCATGTCACTTCCAATTCCAAGTGGTACATCTTGATGGAATCGTCACCCATCACCAATCCTTACAGTATTATTCCATTTGTTTGCAACATGACATTATAGTGTTTGTTACAAGCAATTACTGAGAATATCAATCTCAATTGTAGATTGAGTATAAAGGTTTTTCACTGTAACCCAAAATAACCCAAAAATAAGTGATACTTCCAATTCCAATCTGCAGCTTTTCCACTCAGACAGCCTTGACCTAGGACCTATTTAACTGCCCCTTTACTTACCCCACATCCGAGAGAAGTATCTCTTCACATAATCACATGTGACCAGGCTGTTGTACGAACACTTATTCCCATGTTTGGGAATCTCCCTTTGTCTCTTACTCCTGACAAAGTACCACACAGGCACACACATCACCAGAAGTCGTATTTAGGAGGAGGATGAACAAAGCAAAATACTTTATCTGATCTGATTAAGCATGACTGCATGAGGAGAAAATGGCTCCATATGTCGAGTGATGTACATTCTTCTTGTTACGTATCTGTTTGCTTGACGTGTTGGTTGATGTGTGAAACCGTAGAAATTGTATACAGTACAAAGAAATACAGATTTTAATTTTATTTTATAATCAGTTTGAATATTAATCATCAAATTTCATTCGAACGAATATCCCAAACGTGGGAATGTTTGTAAATTGTAATACAACTATGGGAGCCGGATAAAAAATGTTTTCCATTGAAAAATTCATCTATGGTAATATTTTTACTATCTTTTAGACTTCAATGTCAATTAGCCATGAGTCCATGACAATGTCAATTATACGTGTTAGGAATGCTTAACTATAATAAAAACTTGCATGTAAAAGAAAACTTTAGTGCAAACTCGTCAAAATCATATTGCATACCAATCTCAAATGACAATATCGAAGTGAAACTTAACTATAAAATGGTAACCTTCTTCCTCTATTTCCCAAAAATAATAATGAATAAATATATCATTTTATAGAATTACATTTGAACAATATGATATTTACAGAATTTGAGTGTCTCTTAGTTAATAGTGGTAAGAGGAACTCTGGAATCTCTTACTGATTGAGTGTCTTCATATAAACCAATGTGTTTAATATCTCCATTTGCTAGCTTCTGAGATTTTGCATCCCAGAATGCCTTCAAAAGTTCCTCAAATGATGGAGTTCTTAGCTCCTCTATAGATGAAACGCTAGGTAAATTGAAGAGTCTTCTTGTTGGTGTTGAACAAGATGGTTCATCAACCTTCAGTAATAACACAGGCAATTCAAACAACATTCAAAATTAGAATCCAGAAAACAACAAATATTGTAACGGCTTAAGAATTGAAGACTGCACATGAATTCTCTTTTCTTACCATGTACTCATTGAGAAGACATTTTCCTGCATTTTCAGTTATCTCCACAATTCTGTTGTAATGACCACCCTTCAATTCTGTCAAGTCACCGCAGCATGGGGTAATCATGGAATTCAAATTCCCACAAGCTTCATGATCAAGTTGCAATGAATCTGCAAGTAATTTAACTTGTAAGCTGACATTTATAGTTACAACAACTAATGTAATAATCATGCATATATGTAATTCTAGATACTGACGATCAATAGATGAGTTAATATCCGTGTTTGCTATTCCTGCATCTTCAAGTGTAGTTGACACAGAACTTGAGAATCGGGCTCGCAGAGCTTGATTAGCTTCCATTCCTCCCCTAGACGTAAAGCAATAGAGAAAAGGGTAAACAAAATCTATTGTTTTTTGACTTTTTTAATCAAAATAAGCAATACAAAACCTACCGAACAATAGTCTCCACAGAAGCAGCATTTCTCTTCTCTAAACTAAGCAAGGAATCTTGAGCATTTCTCCATTGTTGTGAACCTACTTCTGCCTTGTTGAGGCTGCAGTTGTTTATATAGTAGGATTCAGTAAACACTTAACAAAAGAGAAATTTACTTTAGACAAAATACAACGTCCTGGCATGTACATACCAGATTTGAAGAACTTCCGCAAGGTCTTTCTTTCCAGATTCCACCGCAGAAGTATCCTCGTGATAGTTAGATTCTGTCTTTTCCATGTGAACCATCCATTCTGCCTTGACAGAAGAAGTGGAATCCTGCATGGTTAATGCTTCTCGCTGCAATTTACTGGTTCTACAGTTTGCACTTTCTCGAAGGTCATTAACGGCCATTTGAACCTATAAGGACAAAAACACATTAATTTCATTTGAACGCAGTATGGGTAAACTTGGCATGTTTTAAAAAGAATAGCTACCAGTTTTTTCTTTCTAGCATTTGAATTTGCTAGCATTTCTGCCACTTTCTCCAGCAATTGCTTTTCCTCATAAGCAGTGCACTCCTAAACCAAGTAGAGAATGAGAAACACTAAAGATAAAAGAAGAAAACAAATAAAAACATTTCCAATCATTATTTATGTCTATCAGAAACGACATTGCAATCACCTCAAACTTCTTTTCAAGCTCACACAATTTCTGATCATTAACAAATTGTGTTTCTTCCACTATTTGGGTCAAACTGGATGCATGTCTGTCTATTGTCTCAAAAAAGTTCATCGTTATTTTAGATACTGAACGTGTAGTCTCAACTGCTCTGGCATGTGCCTGCATACAATAGCACAGAACTCAGCAACTCTATCTTGTCAACCAACCAACAAATAACCAGACATTCGAACAAAGAAATACAGACCTCTCGTTGTTGATGAGCAAAAGCAGTTACATTGGCCTCTTGCTTGTGGAGACTATTTTGAAGATCGTTCAGTAATGAATCAGCTTCTAAGGCGATTCCTTTAAAAAGCTGAAGCACATAATTTAAGTTAAACACGGCAAAAAAGTTCAACTAAAATCAACTTTTATGGATAATAGACCACTTACATCCTCCAAGGCAGATGAATGCTTAGCTACTTCAGATTTCAAGTCTTCGTAAGTTAATTGGTTATTTGATTTAAGCTCCTCGGCTAATTTATCCAAAGCTTTAATTCCAGAACCATACATATTCTTCAACTCAACAACCCTTACTCTAAGATCTTCAGTAGCCTTAAGAAACATATACCAAATCAAAGTCAGTAAATCTGAAAATTGAAGTTTAAGTAACAAACGTAACTGTCATTCAGAAACACACCTCTGATTTTGTTGATACAAAAGACTGCATATCTTTTTCCATATCCTTCAGTTGCTGCTCTTGATGCATTACAGATGCTGAAACTGTCCTGTGCAAAGCTTCAAGTTGCTGAGCTAACTGAGACTGGAATTTCTGGATAAGTACCCTGTTTTCTTCTTCAATTTTATCCTTCCGCTCTAAGGTTGAAAAAAGGAAAGGCAATTTATGACTGATGTTAGAGGGTAGGCAATTCTCCTATTGGAACCCCATAAGAAAATACTAGAGAATCACACTTACCGATTTTGGAAAACAGGTTTGACACATCCGATGCAGCATTCTCGAGCTCTGCCCGTAGTTCAATTGCGCGTTCTACCAGTTCCTTCTCTGGAGAAAGCATGACAGATGATAAAAAGTAAATAAAATGAAGTATAAGGTATTGCATGTATAGCAACCCTAAAGCTGAAGTATATTACGACAGACATGAGACAAATGATATTCAATCAACTCGAGAAAGGGAATACACAAATGACTAACCAGATTTTAGGAGATTTGATATCAAGAATTCCTTTTCCTTAATTGTTGCATTTGCTTGTCTGTGCCTTTCCTCAAGATCAAACAACGTCTGCTCAGTTTCTTCTAGACTTTTCTGAAATTACAGATACCAGAATTAAGTCTAATGCTTGAACAGATAAGAAGTCCAGAACAAAAGAATGAAGTGACTACACACAGCTATTCTTACCTCAGTTTTTTCAAGTTTCACACTTAATTCAGCAGTCAAAAGTTGCTGAGAATTGTAAAGTTCTTGAAGCTCCACCAGGTTCTGCACACATACCATGTTACGTTCCTGTTTCAGTAGCTAAGAAATCATAATCGCTACACAGAATTACTAAGAGCGTAATATACCTTATCCTTAGAATCCGCATCTTGTTCCATGCGTTCTATCTTTTCAGCCATGGCCTTAAGATAACATTGTAAAAGTTTAGGATTAGTAATGATTCCAAATTTATTATAGTATTTAAAATTCATATATTAAAACACTTGGAAGGAACCTTCTTCTCAGCTTCTTCGTGAAGGTAACGATCGCGTGGTATGTAGATTCCGTTTTTCTCTCTTGCAGCATACACCTCTGCGTAACATAAATGGAAAAAAAAAAACAGATTTCAGCACTGGACCGTAAAAGGGAGGAGCGAGAATCAAGTTTACAAACATACTGTTTTTTTTTTCTCTATTTAGGAAGGAAAAAAAAACACAAGGAGAAAACAAAGTGAGTTACAAAACTTTATTAATAAGGGAACAGTTAGCAACCTTGCTTTAGTCTGTCAATCTCAGAATACAAATCTTTAATCATGGCAGATTTCATCATTTTCTGATTAACCTGAAAAAACAAGCAACTTCAACCTATTAGATATCCTTCGCTGCTTTATAAAATAGTGTAAGATTGACCAAAGGAATATTAGTCACCTCTGGTTTGTTCTTGATATTTTTAGCACGGTGTGCATAATCCAAGGTACTAAGGGTTTCTTCTAGGCAGTGAATGGAAGGCGATACCGTGGCAATAATGCATGTCTTGGTTTTACCACCCAAAGAATCCCTCAACAGCCTGGTTAATTTGCTATCTCTGGTACAATAAGGGAAATCTTTTTTATAAAAATCATTCTCCAGATATAAAAAAAAATGACAATGAGAATTAACTAGATAAGTTGCAGCTACTCATACCTATATGGGACATGACCTGAGTGCTCAACCAGAGCATTGATAGTTCGACCAAGTGTAAGCAAGCTTTTATTTATCTCCCCGGCCTCTCTTGCTCGACCCTGCAAGTATTTTCTTCTTAGTGAAGGTCCAAATCTAAAGAACACATTCTATAATGCCAGACGTGGAAAAGAAAAGTAGACAAGGGTTTAGGGGTTATTCAATTTTTTATGTATAGGGGTAATTTAATTTTATATGTATAGTCAATTCATATACACAATAAGTATTCTGCCATAACATAAGCCCATAACAATCAAATTTTCATATTATTCCAATAATGCAATTGGAAAGCATGTGTTAAACCAAATTTGGCATAATCATCGGTACCTCTCTTGCACCAGAGCGTGAAATATTCTCAGAGCCGGCAAGGTCCACAAGGTTTAGCTTTCCACATTTAATCATTTCTTCACCTTCCGGAGTACATTCCTTGATATGAATTGTGATAGAAAATATGGAGTGAGAACGGCTACTTTGTTTGTTCAGAAGAGTCTCGGCAGTGCGCCTTTTTGCGGAACCTTTTTCTAATATCTTGTAAATTTCATTTGCGGTGCAAACGATCTCTTCTTCTAATCCTCTGACAAGAACACCCCCTTTCCCATCTTCCATTAAAGCAATAGGTTTCTTAGACTTCTCATCTACAAATTTTGTAGTCTCCTCAGGAGCCAATAGATCAGTTATTTCCTCATTGTAAAGCTCCAAAAATGTTACTTTCATGCTGTATTCAGCACTCTGCGCTTCTAATATATCAAAAATCTGCTTCACAGCTCTTGGGATGACACCAGCATCACTAGGAAATTCGCCATTCTACAAAATCAAGTACATACAAATAAATTTTAAATTTTTATCATAGACCCATGAAAAAACATAATGAACTATAAATCTTAATCACAAAGAGAGAAGCCGGTGACATGAATTACCTTCTTTATCGCACCTCCTTCCATCGTATATGTCTTTCCTGTTCCGGTCTGTCCATATGCAAAAATGGTACAATTATAACCCTCTAGCACTTCATACACAATAGGAGACACTGCCTGATCATACAATTCTTTCTGTTGAGAATTAGGACCGAACACCTAAGCCATGAAAAACCAAAATCATAAGAAAGTTCCTACAAAACATGTCATCATAATTAATGAACTTCAAACCCAAAATTTAATGCTTGAATGCAGTTATCTTTTCTGGAAATCTGAATAGTGCAAAATTAGAAAAATTCTCTCTCTTAAATTCCCTTTCATAACCTAAAGTTACTAAATTTAGAAACAAATTTTCCTAAATTTGCAGAATGCAGCTACCAATATGAAATCAACATCAAATCAGTTATCTACTATCATTATAAATATAAAAATTCTTGCAAGGAAAACACGAAAGGACTTAAAAACCTTATCGAATATGAAGGTTCTATCGATCTGCTTATTAGCTATACTCTGAACAGCTGCAACTTCTCTTCTTCCTTCATTACACGAAATCACAACCGGTGTATGAAGCCGCATTTCATCTTCATTCATTGGCCTACAAATACAAAACCAATCACAAAATTTCAAAACCAAAAACAATCAAACAAACAAAAAAAACTCAATTTTCAACTCATCAACGAGTCAGAACGAGTCAAACTCACCTACACCGAACTAGAACCTGAACATTAACTCCTTTCTCTTTATCATACTTATTATGACTACTTGAATTCGAATCAGCAGATCGTAGATCTCGTGCTTGCTTATCCGTCGAACGCGGCGTCTGCGACGGCGATAACGGCACCAATCCACCTCTTTTCTGTTGAACCTCCATTTCACTTCCAAGTTCCAATCTCAACCAAATCAAATCCTAAACGGTAAAAAAAAAACTGAACAAATTCAACAATCAACAATGATGATGAATTTGCGATCTGGATTGAAGAAGAATGCGAAGAATGAAGAATTCACGGATCAAGAAATGAAGAAAAAACGGTTACAGAATTGTTAATCAGAACTTACAGTGTTATTCTAGAAAGTTGTTCAATTTTGAAAGAGAATTTCACGTGAGTGAGGGAAAACTTGAAGTCAAAGACTACACTGCAAAAGCACTTAACTGAAAAAGCACTTAACGATTTTAATTTGTTAAGTTTTTTAAATTGTTACTATAATAATAATGAAAGTGTCTCTTTTGTAAGCTGAAAGAAGAAAAATGTGAGTAATATAAAAAAAAGTTGCAAATTGAAATTTGAAGGCCGTTACGGGGCGTTTGAAAATTAAAGTGACGGTAATTGACTGTGATGTAGGTGAGGGTCTAGATAACGCCGTTAATTTTGGACGTTACTTCGAATCATCCGACCGTTATAAACAAGACAAGCAACGTGAGTTAAAGTAGAATAAAATTAAAACTTTTTTTAAGGAATGATGTTGCAAAATCCGGCTAAAGCAACCAAACACTCTTCATATTAGACGTGTTCAAATAGATAGTATCTGAGTTGAGTCTGACAGTCTGCAACTAACACGATACACATACATATAATTATATTTATTTAAATTATTATCAATATCAATGTGTCAGAGTCTGTATCATGTATGGTATTTGTGTTTGTGTCCGTATCGGAGAGGGCAAAAGAGCTAATAGTGTACTCATGCTTTCTCTTGCTTTAACTACAATAATTTTAAATTGTGGTTGGATCGGGTAAGATTGTTTTACTTTTTGCTTTTATAATAAGAAAAGAAAAATGACAAGGATCAGAAGATTGGAAGAAAGAAGGTACTTCTTGCGGTTATTGCGTGGAATTATATTTAGTGTATAATAATAAAAAGAGAATGAAAAAAAAAATAATAATGATGATCATTATGAAAGAAATAAAAACAAAAACTGATCAAGGTGAGGTTTTGTATCACTAGCTGACTAGGAAAGCTGGCCTTCAATATCATGTTCATGGTCCCACCGCAAAATTTGTTGCATGAAACAAAATTATATGGGGGACAGGGAACTTGAGTAAAAAATTCATATTTGTTTAAATTAAAGGCAAAATACTTTTTTTATCATAAGCTTTACAAAAATATTTGAGTGATCCGTTAAGTTTGTTAAGTTCTAAATAAGTTCTTTGATTTTTGTTAAGTTTTTAATAAGTTTTTTTGAATTTTAAATAAGTTTTTTAACAGCTTAATTTAATGTACTTTTTTGCAATTTTTTAAGTTTTTTAAGCTTTAAATATATTTTTAAAAGGGTAATTAGAACCTATTTAAAACTTAAAAGACTAAACATATTACGTATTTTTGTCAAACTTAATGGATCGAAAAAAATACTTTGCCTAAATTAAATGTATGGAGTTTTTTTTTTAGCAAATTAAATGTATGGAGTTGTATTAATATTTATAAATACATTTATGGTGAGAGGAACAATATTGCATCTTAGAGTAAATTAGAGCAAATTCATCCTTTTAACTCACCCTAATGGCATTTAACCTTAAAAAAATTTAGAGGTGGGGATAAGTTGGGATTAAAGAATCAATTGGCCAAACCAAAATTTGAGGTGTGGAGAGATTTGGATTGGATATAGCTCATCTCATAACATCCCTCACTTAACCCTAATTTTGAGTTTTTATTATTGGATCATGAAGGAGAAAATTGAGGGAATTAGTTACATTGGATGAAGAACAATCATACAAGTGAGTTCAACACTATATATTTATCCAAAATTTAAAAACATTAGATTTGTGAGTTTTCACACTTATATATTGTTGAACATTCACTTTTCAATCTAATGTGAGACTTATACTAACTTCTCTTATTAAATTGTTAGTTATTTTCTTATAAACAAAATATTCAAGCTATAAGATCTATGTTAGTTTGGGTAGTAATCTTGGGGTTGACACAGACAATTGAATCTTCTGTCCACACTACGTATTAGTGCAATTTAAGTTCAAATTAAGGTTTCTAGTGGATAAACTACATGTAAATTTCATCTAAATTATGGTTGAGGCCGATGATTCTATCGTTTTGTATATGAATGTGTCTCCCTGAGGCTAAACTTTTATGGGTTCTGCTAACCGGTGTCTCCGGGACACTGCATAAAAGGAAATTATTATCATAAAAGGAAGTTGTTTTTGACATTATTATAAATTAATTACACAATTGCAATGCATTAACTACTATATAATTTCTTTTTTCATATCTTTAATCAGTGTCCCGGGAGCACCGGTTAGCATTTCTCAACTTTTATTTATAATAATTTTTTAGCAAGCATCATGTCCTCGTGAACTTAGTTTAGTTGGTAGGGACAATACATAATATATACAAAGTTTGGAGTTCAAACCCCGACCACCACAAAAAATATATATATATATATATATACATGATAAAATACTAATAAAATTCAATTTACACTTTTAATTTTTAATTAATAAATAATAATTGAGCCATAATCTTATAATTTTATTTCAATAATATCTCACGTGAGTACCGTTAATAAAAAACACAGTCTTAATTTTACCCACATAAGACCGAGTTTATTCAAGTTTAAGGACACATTGTGATAAAAAAAAATGACTCAATCAAAATTTAGGGGGTTGGGTTAAGAAAATGTACATCGAATTCCATGCTCACCCAATTGCATCTTTCTCACATAGCATTAGAAAAGGAAGTTTCTTTCCATTCTACAAATAGGTTTTTTTTTTTTTTAAGAAACAAATAGTTCCATTTTAAAACTTAAATTGCACTGTTTTTAATTTAAAATCATATACCTCCTTTCCTTAAAAAAAAATAAAAAATCATATACCTCCTTTATATTTATTTTAACAAAATTCATACGCACTTGAGTGATAGATAGAAATTTTGTTCCCATAAGCATTTGACGGAGACTATAGTAAATATAGTCATTAAGTTATTTGAAAAAAAATAACAGGCTATAGTAATATTAAGAATAATAATGTTTTCATTTCCTTTGATCTTGTCCTTTTACAGGAAGCATGTATGCAAAGTTGGTAATTGAGACGAAAAATTATATATAAAGTTATTTTTTTTATCAATTAAACATGATGGAGAAAGAACCTAGATGAAAGGGAGTAGAAGTTTGGTGGTTCAGAAAAGAAGAACAAAGTGGGGTTTAGCATCGTGGTATGCAGGCATAAGTTACCCCACATGATAAGGAATGAGGCACATGCCCTTTGATCTTTTATGATTCCTTCTTGAATTTCACATTTCTTACTTAACTTCTAATTTTGATGCTTGAGAGCATCCTATGACTATAAATGGAAATGGATTCCATGCATTCGGTCATTCCATGAAGTCACGATGTTTGTGTCTGTATGATCTTAATCGATTGGTGTAATTAATGATTGAGATAAGTCATGATTAATTGTTCATAACAATTGATGGTCTCGTTGAGATAATTTGTAGGGTTGTTCATGACGAGAATTACTCTAAAAAGGACTAAAAGCTACAACTATCAATATTCTACCGTAACTAAATTCTTCATTTGATAATGATTACAATGACAAATATTTATAGCATAAGATTCTAACAACTTAGTCCATGACTTATCTAAATGGATCTCTCTAGATCCTTCTAGAAAACCATGATGCATACCCTAAAATGGACTTAGTCACTTAGACCTAATAATCGTACTATTAGACTCATCTTAATCATTCATTATACTCCCTCCGTAATAGATAACAAATTTAAAAATGTGTAATTTTGACTTAACTTAATTTGACCACATTTTTTTACTAATCTACAAAGATAAATAATATCATATAAGATGTCGTTAGATTCATCTCGATGAGTATTTTCAAAATATCAAATTTTCATAATTTTTTCTAATATATTACTCAAGATATTTAAGATGTCGTTAGATTTGTCTCGATGAGTTGTTGAATTCTCTAAAAAAACATATTTAAATTTTATTTAATAATTTTTAAAATACCATGTTTAAATTAAGACGGTTTGATCGTTGATTTGACAATCACCCGACGCTTAACTGTAGGATTGCATAAGTTTTTTTTACGACAGTAAAACCCATCCGACAACAAATATGTTTTAATTTTAAGTAAACTGGTTGTAATTTGTTATTTTGTATATATGTTTTAATTTTAAATAAATTGAATGCAAATCATCATATGATATGCTAATTGAAGAAATGTACATATTGATAAAAAAATTAACAAAAATAAAGAATGTTTAATTACATTTTAGTTCGTCTGTTAAACAAAAGATCATGTTCTGCAATAAATTCTTGAACAACAGTTACAGTAAATCTCTTCATTTTCTTAGAATAAAAAAAATTGATAGAGATTTACAAGCCAAGTATGCATCAAGTTGATGTAGCATATAATTCTATTCGAAAACGAAATTGGAAAAAGAGAGAAAAACGTCAGAACTCTTGTTATTCTTGATCAATGTAAATTTGTGTACAACAATAGAACTTTTTTGTTCATTGATAATTATAACTTTTAGTTTTGTAAACAAAAAAATGTAGAACTTTTAGTAGGTAGTTGCAAACTTAAGTTAACCAAACTAACGATTTGTCTCAAATCTATCTATTCTAATAAATAATATCCACTTATGTGACATGTCACCAAATTTTATACATATATTAATTTCTGTCCTTTTCTCTCCAGACCCGTGCAGTAATAGTTAACTTTTAATTACTTTGTATGTAAATATGTGTTTAGTTAACTTTTAGATTGAATACAAATTGTTATGTATAAGAAAAAAATGCAAAACCCTAATTGAAAAAAAATAATACACTTGTCTTTTTACGTTTGTTCAAAAACAAGTTTTTTTGTGCTAATTTGTGTGTGGGATCACATCTTTTTCATCCTTTTTCTCGTTTTTTTTTTCGGCTCGAAATCTGAACCATCAATCAACGAATATCTTTTGTTGACTGCTTGTGGTTGATTGAAATCATTCATTAGTCTATATCATACATGACTGTCTTGTGGCAATAGAGGATTTGAATCCCTTGTGTGCCGACTCTTCTAACATGTGTCAATATTGCAATGTTTTTTTAGGGATAATTTAGTTCACGATATTAATTAAAAGGAACAATTGAATTGAAGTTTATTTACACTTTTTTTGTTATCTTAAATAAGTTGCTCCCTTTTTGTTTCTTCCATTGAGTATCTTGTAGAAGCCTTAGAGTGCCTCAAGTTTGATGACATTTTTTCCTTTCTTTCTATTTTATTGTTTTGATTTTAGATTTTTACAATGTTGTCACCTTTGTTTTGTGGTCTCAGTCCTAAGATATTCTTCCATTGATTTCCTTTCGTTTCCTTTTATTGAATATCTTCTATATATTTTCCAACTTTATATGGAATTCCATTGTTTATTGACTTGCACCATCAATGTGACAAGGAACAACTGCAATCAAAGGTGCTCTACCAAGTCTTCAAATGGAGGAATAAACACAAAGGGTCAAATAGTTGAGGAAGAAATGAGTAAAGAAGTTAACCTAGTTTAAGAGGCTGAATTGTCCCTTTTAATTAATGTTTAAGAAGCCTTAGTGATAATTTAGTCAATGTTAATGACTAAATTATCACTAAAAATATTGTTATTCATTCAACATTAATACATGCTCTAAAAAGAACATTAATACACGTTGAGCCACCACGCTAATGAGTATGTGCATAAGGTAGCACCAAAATCAAACAAATGTCTCTCGATTTATTTATTTATTTTTGGGAATTAAAAGTGTAAAAGATTGTGCCTTAAATTAGTAGTTTTGATTTTTTTTTTTCGCTTGTGATTTGAATTAAGGCTACTGTGATTCGAATTTGATTTGAATCATGCCGTATTATTTTTTTTGGCTATTTTAGTTTCCTCGTATGGTATATATGATTTGAATCATAATGTAATATGATTTGAATCAAGGTCGTGTATTTGTCTATAAATAGCAGTTTTTGACATCATTACAAACAACTCACAAAAAATCTTAAAGAGAATGGACATAACAAAAGTTAGGGTTTTGAGTTTTTAGAGCTCTTGGGGTGAGATTTTAGGGTTAGAAAACACATTCTAAACACCTTGAGTTGAGAGATTTCATTAGAGTGAGGATTTGAAGTCTGTCTTGTTTTCTCGAGTGGTTTATCTTTGAGTCGATTGAGAGAGGAAAGAAGAGAAATTGGTGATTGCTCTTGGTGAGCAATAGAGAACAATTTCTTGGTCACCTTTGTAACTCCTTTGTTCATGGGTAGAAATAAGGAAAGTAGTAGAAATTATAGTTTGTTCATGGAGAACCCTTTAAGCTAATTTTTGTAACATCTTTATGTCTTTTTGTAAAGACTCATTCTTTGTGTCTCCATTATCTTGTTCTTTGTTTATGATTATGGATTCGCTAGACACATATATTGCTAAATTTACTCTTGTTTGATCATTGTTGCATAGATAATTTGGTTGTTGGTTGTTGGCTGCCTTTGTTATTTGTTTCACTCTTTGTTCTTGTTGGTTGACAAAGGGTTCGAATTCATAAAAAAAAAAAAAAAAAAAAAAAAAAAAGGTTTTTTTCTTAGTAACCAAACTAAGTCCCATACTTTTTTCAAGAACCACAATTGATCTTCGTCTAAATATTGCTTCTTTTTATTGATTGTAATTTATTAGTATAAAATTGACTTGTAAGGTTGGAATATTTATAAACTCTCTTTGAACCTTATCTATTTTTTAAGTGGAACTTGAATTTTGATCTTCATCTCAAAATGACTTTTTTTTTTATTGATTGTAATTCATCCTTATAAAATTGATTTGTAAGATTGAAGTATCATTTTTCTATAAATTCTGTTTGAACCTTATCTATTTTTTAAGTGGAACTTGAATTTTGATCTTCATCTAAAAATGATTTTTTTTTATTGATTGTAATTCATCCTTATAAAATTGACTTGTAAGGTTGGAATATCCTTTTTTTATAAATTCTTTTTGAACCTTATCTATTTTTTAAGCGGAACTTGAATTTTTACCAATAATCTCTCTGGTAGTTTGGTTTGGTGTGTGAATAATATACGACTAGTTACAAGTTAATTTATATCGACTAAGATATTATCTTAAATTTTGGATCTAATACTTACAATTTTTGTAGATGGTAGAAAATTAGCAAGTGTACTAACATATATCGAAGTAATAAAATAATCCCTTTTCCTCAAGGACTGTTTTGATTTCGACTTAACAATAACATCATCATTAAGATATAATTAAATTTGGGGGTTGCCTTAGGCAATTGGATTTGAGTGCAATTGTAATTAAAATGGTAACAAAAGAGTTGGGTTTTGAAATAATTAGAGAGAGATGACTAGATCATTCGATTCATCTGCACATCACTCATTATGCAACCTGTTTCTTAAATCTACGAATGTCACAAAGTTAACGACGAATTAACACATTAACTTAGGTCGATCCCTTGATCCTAAGTTCTCTTATCTAACCATAATTCTCTAATTCCTTAGGTGAACCTATAATCATCGAAGGTTTTTAAGTTCGTTAATTTAATTATCACAACCTAACAACGTTCTATCCCTAGATTGTCCGTTAAGTTGAACAACACAAATATTTCCGAGTTACACGCTAGTGTCAATAGTCATATAATCTCTTGAATCAATTATATTGGGTCAGAATCATAAAGGCATGAAGAATAATCTATACTGAATAAACTAGATTGACATTCATAAACAATAAGAGTTTCAGGTTACATAAGTAAGAGCTAGTACATAATCATCTCTTGACCTAATCACAAAGGATTTAGCTACTCATGGCTAAAGCATAAATAATTAATGATAAAAGAGAATTCATTACATGAAATTGATAACCGGCTATGAGTTTTGATGGTCTCCCACCTTCTGCTCAGTGATCCAGCTCCAAAAGTCAGTTTTCTCTCCCAATTTTCGAACCCCAGCTTCATAAAACAATTTCACTTTTATAGGGAAAAATTCAGAACTGCCAAAATTGTATTCCGATGCAGTAAATCGGAGTACGATCTCCTCGTCAACATCAGATCCCAAGTGGAGCGTGCCCAAAATCGTAGCCCGATTCTGACAAATCGGAGCACGATTTTTTACGAAATTAATTGTCTCAAAATCACTGCTAAATCGTAGCCCGATGCTCATAGATCGGAGCACGATTTCTACTTTGCTTGCAATTATCAAAACTGTCATTTGTAGCTTGTAACTCATACACAAACACCTGAACTCAGCTCAAAAGTACAAAGAAAATCAATATAAAAGTATGTATGACCTAGTGTCATCAGTAGATAAAATTTATCTTCTTCGCAAGCTATTTTAAAATCTGATATCTTTCAACTAGAAACTCGAGTTTCTTTTTCAATAGCTTTAAACTAATTTAAAAAAAAAATTATTTAACAACCTTTTTAAAACAAATTACTCTACGAAAAAAATTATTTAAAATTTAAAATATATGACATTTATCAAACACCATAAAATGTGATAAAAAAAAGCACCACATAATATTTGAAATAAAGTCATGTGATACTATTGAGCAAATTTTTTTGATACTATTGTTTTAACTGCACTAGAAAATTAATCATTGATCGACATTGTGTGCAAGAGTCATGAAATTGTTTGCTGTATATTCATACAGTGTCCACGGACAGTTGAGTTCATCCTCAATTACCCAAGTCATACGGATTATCTTCCAATATCTTTACTTGGGACATACTCTATGTCTTTGCTTCGTATCATTCACTCCACTCCTTTTGTTTTCTCAATATATATAATAAATAATTTAGCTACCTTCTGACATGTACACATTACGAAGCTCTATCCCTGTTCGCACCGTGAGTAATATACTCTCGATATCCTATGTTAAATTTTTAGATGAAGATCTGATGATCATACTCAGTTACGTAATTCGGTTTTATGATCTAGTTTGGTTTTACGATAATATAAGGGTGGTTTCTAGTGTTGGATTAATGAAGAGAGTCTCATATTTAAAGAAGAGAATGTTAATGTATCAAGTGAGTTAGAAGTTTCATATTATATGAAAAAATAGATATTGAAAATGATATAAGTGATATGACTCATATATGATGTTTTAAAATTTTAGATTATGATGTGGTGTCCAAAATTACTTATATAATTGTTCTTAGCTCAATGTAATTTTTCAAGATAAAAGAGTTTAATTTGTATGTATTTAATATGTATGAATTACGGTGTGATTTCTTTAACACATTTGTCAATTAAATTTCACAATTTAGATATATCATCTATATATGAAAAAGAAGATACACACTTTTGATGTGATTTGTTCCTTTCTAGTTTTACCTTTTATATAAATTATTTTATCTACAATTTAATTCTTTTTTATTAAAAAAATTTGTAATCTTTCAAATATATACACTTTTATACAAAAGCATATACTAAGTTTTGATGTACCATTTTTTTTTTCAATTTTACCTTTCGTTTAATCTTTTTCCTTTATAACATTCCTTGCCAATTAAATAACTTAATTTTTTAAAATAATTGGATAAATTTTATAACTTTAGTTATTAATTTACATCAATAAAAGCGAAAGACATACTTGTTACCGTCCATTTTTGACACTAATAAGAATAATACTAATTTGTCTCTGTGAGCTTAGCTCAGTTGGTAGAGACATTACGTAATTTATGCAGGGGCCGGGGTTCGAACCCCGAACACCCACTTCTTCATATTTAATTGTGTGAGTTATAGCCATTAGACTACTAAACCAAAAAAAAAAAAAAAACTAATTTTACATTCATTTTTCATTAGTCATCTTATAATTGGATAAAATTCATGTGTGTGGTACCATTTTAAAAATAAGGCACAACACATAAATTTCATGTCATGGAGAGACATTTGGATAGAAAGTATTAAAATCATGTTGCTATTCAGTAGAATAGCAGCAACACAAATGGTGAAATATATGATTGATCAAACAATAATAAGTGGCGAAATATAGTTATTGTGTTTTTTACAATAATCCTTGTTATTTCATGTGTAGTGCTAACTTGTATCTTAAACCCACAAGTTAATTAATATTTCTTTTATTTCATTCATGTTTGAATTGATGACGAATTTAGCAAATTTATGATGATAGGTGATTTTATTGAAATTATAAATTATTATTTTGTTCAAAATTGAAGTATTGCACTATGATTTCGTTGCCAAACATGTGCACTTTCCCTACAACGCAGGGGACATTACGGGTTGATGAGGTGAAAGAACAGGTCAACGAAGTTTGGGAAGAAAAACAAATGGGGAAATTATTCAGCATAGTTCCAGAAACACCCAAAAGGTCAAATATATTTGAAGACAGCAACATTAATATATTTAACAAATTTTCGATTGATTAAAATGATTTAATTAACATTTTAATTTGAAGTAAAAATGAATACAGTTAAATATATAAAACAGTGGGTTTCTTAAATTTAATAGTTTTAAATGATTTATTGGTTAAAAATTCACTTCTTAAGGTGAATAATAGAGAATTTAAAACTTAAACTTTAATTATCGTATATTACGATGTCTCCGCTAACCGAATTATGCTCATGACGATCGCTGGTTTGTTAAACTTTTTTTAGGGAATGGGTGGGCATGTTAATTTATTTATGATAAATGTTAACCTGTACTCTAAGTATCCAATGCTATGTGTTAATAAATTAAAAATATAGAAATGCTATCTCAAAATACCACACATTTAATTTCTTAGAAAAACAATGATCATTAGAAATAAGAATTTGAATTTGTAACAAAAACAAAATAATAAGAAATTGAATTTGCTTAATGTGATATGACATGATAGAAACAATGATCGTAGAACCAAGTTTAGATTTTTTATTTTATTCTTGACCGACCAATTTTAGATTTCTTAAAAGCCCACCGATTGAGATGCTCCAAGTTTCCTTTTGTTTTGTGTGACTAAAAGGTAACTACTGATTGCATTCCATACTGAACTAGAGAAGGTGGTAGTTTCACAAGAAAAAAAGAGGGTGGTAAATATGATTGAAAGTGATAGATGCTCTAGGTTTTTAACAATTGTTTATGAGAATGCAATCAATCGCTTATTTACATTCACCCCTTTTTGTTTAAACGTTCTATCTTTGTCAAACTATTCATGTACACTTTTAAAAAAACATATATTGATTGGGAGTCAAGGTCAATGGTAGTTTATATACAACTCACATTCTTCAAACTAACGAGTCATCTCTTATAAAAGATAAAACTGTGAAAAGCCTACACCAAAAGTAGACAATACCTCGTAAGGCGGTGTGACATACTTGTGAGTAGAACAAGAAATTGGGATCGAGTTCGAAAATTCTCTCATAACCTAGACTGGAGGGCAATTGTTCTTGTGCACCTTAAAAGTCTCGCATCGCTTGGGAGCAAAGGCCAATGATAGTTTATATACAACATCCACAATAATCAAACCAATGAAACACCTTTTATGAAGTACCAAACTTTGAAGGGCTTACACTTAAAGAACAATACAACGAAATGCGGTGTGTGTATTTGAGGGTGGAACATAACACAACCCTTAGTTGTTACCACTTTTATTCCTCTTCTTTTAGATCAATTTATGAGAGGTGGCTTAGAGTCAATAATTACTTGAAATCACCTCTTCAAATTGTTTATTTTGTCTTCCTTTAATTAAATAAGTGATTTTCACACATTTTTAGTTTTCTTTTGTATGTTTTTCTGATTTCGTCGTCTTAGTGCGACACTACATTGTTTGTTTTGATTTCTCGTCTTTGTGCAAACTTTTTTTTATTTAACTCAACTATTAGTCGCTCCATTCGTCGATCTGTCTAGATTTTAGCCTATTCAACATCAACTAATTTTAATGTATGTTGATTAAGATGCAAATCATAACCAAATTATTTCACTTCAACCTAGTGAGAAATTTTTCTTTCGATTACTTATTTGTTGGTGTATACATAATCTAATTGTGCGAGTAAGATCATGTTGATACTTTGCACGGCTCAAGCCAACAACATAAACAGAACTCATTAGACAACCGCAAACAATTGTAGGAAGATAAGATTCAAGTACTTGCCAAAGTGCCTCGAGACCGGGGGAAAATTAACAAATAAATCTAGATCCTTGTCTTAGAACTAAAAACTCAAATTAAAGTTCTGAAATACGAATGTAATTGCCTCGAAGAAAATGTTCCTTGAGTTCGATCCAAACATCAATTGAATTTTCAAGAAATACAATGATTTGTACAATGGAGTAATCAACGAAACTCATGATCCATGAATGCACAAGCATATTACTCCAGTTCTAGTTTTTGAAACTTTGATCAACTTATGCAGGAACTTAAATCGTTATGTCAACAAAATTAAATTTATTCTTAAGTCCAAGTGTTCTCGTATGGATCAAGCTCAAGCATGGTAATTCAAGTGAGTTTTTTTTTTTTTTATAAGCAAAGAGATAGTTTGGGCATCAGAGTGAAACAACAACAAAAAATCTATCATAGGGATGTAAATAGTACCCATTTTCAAGAGTTTGAGTCGGATCCACAACCGAGGAAGAAAGATCGTTGACATTGTCCTCAGCATTACCAACAGCTCAACCCATGGCAGACAGGAGCTCTAATACCAATTTGACCATCTTCAAGTTATTGAGCATGATAAAGAAATAATGAAGAAACTTAGAGAATACAGAGAGAAACTCAATTTTAAAAAATCTCATAAATAGAACATGTGTGAGAAATGAGTACAAAGAGCTATCTATAACTTTTTTATTTTAAGAAGCTAAATTAATCTATCTAAATTGGTATCAGGGAGAATCAAATGTAAAACTTTGAGGAAGAGCATACCTAAAGTCTAAAGCCAACACCATCTTACCAACTCAAACTACTTATAACTTTTGAGTGTGACTAACTTCAATAAAACCATTTTATGGAATTTTGATTGAATAAATATAACAATGAATCAAAGATTAAGACAAGTTAAAATTAATACAAGTATACAAGTATATACTTATTGAATCTTTCCAAAAAAATAAAAAATAAGTATATACTTATTGAATCTTGAAAACATACCGATTCGTAAAAAAATTAAGTACATATTTGTATATAATTAGTTCCATGAGCTTAATTAGTCGTGCTTCGTAGAGATTCAATAAATATATTTATTTTTTTTACGAATACTTGAGTTTTAATAATTATACATGATATTATACTTATTTAGATTGAAACTCAAGTATATTGTTTTTATGAGCATAATTAGTTTGTACTTCGTAGAGATTTAATAAATATATACTTTTTTTTACGAATACTTGAGTTTTAATAATTATACTTGATATTATACTTATTTAGATTGAAACTCAAGTATATCGTTTTTATGAACATAATTAGTTTGTACTTCGTAGAGATTTATAATATATATAAGAGTTGGAGTTTGAGTCGAGATCCTCCACTTACTCAAATGTAAAATTTTGATAATTAAACTACTTGAAAGAAAAACGCAAACTACTGAAGTCTTTTTTTATTCACAAAATGTGGATTCAGAACATGTAGAAATGTAAATGGTTGGAAAATTCAATTGAGGCGACATTGGGATGGGATGAGTTACGTGACAAAGAGGCAAAATATTCAAGCCACACTCTACAACATGGTCAAGGATTCGCCGACCTTAGTTTGTATCGGAAAAAACTCCACATTCTCTATAAAATATTTCTCCTTCACTCATAGAATTTATAAGTGGTTTTAGGTTATTTTTTGACTTAAAATTATCGTTCTTTATCTTTTTTTTTCCTTTCAATTTAAATAAGTGGTTTTCACATGTCAAGTTTTTTTCTTGTGTTTTTCGTGATTACGTTAAGTGCGGCTTGCGTTGTTTGTCGTCTTGTGCGACGTTATTTGATTTTGCGTCTTATTGTTGTATTCGTTTGGTTTCTATTGAAAAATCGATTTCAGTCAATTACATATTCAATCAATAATTTGGGCGTCAACATTGCAAATTCAGAAGCATGTGTATTCTGATAACTTAGATTTTATATTATTTTATAAGTATTTTATCGTTATATGATATTAATTTATATGTTGTGAGTTTGTTCGTAGATTCACGTTATACGTTTTTAACAATATTCAACATGTTATTATATCTGACATAGTCTATCAATATTGTCAAAAAGAAAGAAAATTTAGACACTCAAACGAATACTTTATCTTGTGTTTGATTTTTATTCCCCACTTTGCTTTACTATTCTTCAACTCATATACCCTTCCAAATTATTGATAAAAGAAAATATAGCCCCTTTCTATAAACTAGCACTACTATTTAAGCGCATATAGTGCATCATTTATTTGTACCATATCTAGCCTAACTCTAAAGTAGCAATATCACAATTCACAATTCACAATGGAACTTCACATTCCCAAACCATGCTTTGTCCTTTTAACCCTAATCACTTCCTTGTTTGCATCAACTACCCTAGCTGCAAACTCAAACCAATTCCGAGAATACATTGGAGCTCAATTCAAAGGTGTCAAATTTTCAGATGTTCCTATAAACCCAAATGTCAATTTCCACTTCATTTTATCCTTTGCTATTGACTATGATACTTCATCTCCTCCTTCTCCCACTGATGGAACCTTCAACATCTTTTGGGATACTCAAAATCTTAGCCCTTCCGAAGTCTCTTCCATCAAAAATCAAAATCCTAATGTCAAAGTAGCTCTTAGTCTTGGCGGAGACACCGTTCAAGGCAACCCCGTTAACTTCAGTCCATCTTCGATTGATTCTTGGGTTTCGAACGCGGTTTCTTCACTCACAAGCATAATCAAGACGTATAATTTAGATGGAATTGACATTGATTATGAACATTTCAAGGGAGATCCTAGTACATTTGCTCAATGCATTGGAAGGTTAATTACAACTCTAAAAAATAACAACGTTATTAGTTTTGCTTCAATTGCTCCATTTGATGATGCTGAAGTTCAAAATCATTACTTAGCCTTATGGAAGAGTTATAGTAACATTATAGATAATGTTAATTTTCAATTTTATGCATATGATAAAAGTACCACCGTGGCACAATTTATTGATTATTACAATAATCAAAGCTCAAATTATAATGATGAAAAAGTTTTGGTGAGTTTTGTTAGTGATGGGAGCACTGGATTAGGCCCAGTGAATGGATTCTTTGATGCATGTCGTATGTTAAAGAGTCAGCAAAAGCTTAATGGTATTTTTGTGTATTCAGCTGATGACTCTAAAGCTGATGGTTTCCGCTATGAGAAGGAAGCACAAGAGCTTTTGGCTAGTCCTAATTAGATTTTAATTTTCTTTTTGTTCACCCATTGTATTAATTAAATAAAGGGTTGATTTTTTTTTTTTAAGGAAAATAAATTGTTGAACTTGTTTTTAATATTTAGCATCTATAAAAATATATAGTTTGGTTCGATTATGATAATTATTTCTCCTAATTTGAGCCCTTGATTGTTCCATAACTCCATGTTACTATAACATGTCTCTACTTTAAGTTCGTGGAGCTAATTAAGTCACGAGATGGTAGGTTGACATAGTCCAAGTCAAGTCAACCTCCGTCACATGTGGAAATTATTATGTGGCCTTCCTTGCAAGATAATACTTCCTCTCAAGATATTTTGGAAATTTAGCACAAAAAAAAAAAAAACATATGTTTGTACAAACTTTATCCATTCTTAGGATTTGATCATTTTACATATATATATATATATATATATATATATATATATATATATATATATATAATTTTGACCATTAAATTTTTTAACTGTCTTTAACAAAAATCTATAAAGAGTTGTCTTTGTGAATTTAAGTCAGTTGGTAGAGACATTATATTATAGGCTTAAATATGTAAATCATCCCTGTAAGTTCGCGTGTTTTTGCTTTTCGTCCCTGTATCTTTTTTTGTTCTAAAACAAACCCTGTAAGTTACAAACGTTTTGATTTTCGTCCCTCCCGTCAGCATCTGTTACAAAAACGCTGATGTGTCTAACGGTGGCTGACGTGGCGTTGTTTGACGTGGCAAAACAAGCTCATGTGTCCTTCCATGCAAGATTACAGGGACCAAAATCAAAAACCATAAATTACATAGGGACGAAATTAAAAATAACTAAGTTACAAATTTGAAATTAAAAATCCTTGATGTTTCCATCTTCTTCCTCTATCATCCGTATTATTATTCTTCTTCTGCTCAGACTCTCTTCACTGTGAAATTATAAAGAAACCATTTGTAACTTCTCCTTACTTTGTATCGTGATTTCTCCATTCACCAAATATATACTTTATCATTTTGAGGCCAAAACTTGTCCCATTTTTTGTCCTACGTGACATGAATGAGTACATGTTTATGGGAGAGAATTTAGAAAAAGGTGATAAGTTGGCTTTGAAAACCTAACTAGTTTTCAATGCACAAATTTTGGTTTTGTTATTCAAGTTATTTTTTTTGTGAAAGTATCACTGCTGAAAGTGTCACTTTAGTTCCAATGTTGTCTTGTTGTTGTCCGCAGATGAAATAGAATGGGTTACCACAATGGAATGCAAGGAAATAATGTTACAGGTTCATGTAAGAAGAATATGAAAGAGAGAGGAAGAAGACACACAGAGAGATGAAGAAGATGGAAAGGTTTTTAATTTCAAATTTTGTAACTTAGTGATTTTTAATTTCGTCATTCTGTAATTTTTCGTTTTTGATTTTGGTCCCTGTAATCTTGCATGGAAGGACACATAAGCTTGTTTTGCCACGTCAAACAACGCCACGTCAGCCACCGTTAGACACATCAGCGTTTTTGTTACAGATGCTGACGGGAGGGACGAAAATCAAAACGTTTGTAACTTACAGGGTTTGTTTTAGAACAAAAAAAGATACAGGGACGAAAAGCAAAAACACGCGAACTTACAGGGACGATTTACATATTTAAGCCTTATATTATATATGTGAATAAGGGCGGTTCTTCTCAAGAGGATGGGGTAGCCTTTGCTATCCCAATTTTTTTTTTATTCTTGTATTGGTTGGTATCTATTTATATTTAGCTACCTCAAATAATAAATATTGAGCTACCCCAAGAAAGATTGGTTGTCGAAAATTAGTATAAATAACAAAAAACAAATTGCTACATGGTTGATATATTTATTTATACTGGTTTGATACTTTCAGTCTCAATAACAAGTTCTTGCAAATAACTTGCTAAACGGTTAATAAGTTCTTGCAAATAACTTATTTGTTTACATTGAAAAGACATTAATAATCTATTTATTAAACAGGCAATTGTGGATAAAATTGACTTTTTAAACTGCGTTTTGCCCAACTTTTTAAAATATTTGTTACCAATTTTTATTTCATCTGTTGTTGCTCTAATTTACACTTCATATAAGTAAAAATTATTGTAATTTTTTTATGTATCGGTTAAGTTTCAGATTAAATTTATTTTTGGTGTGTACAACACTCACAATTTTCAAGTTAAATTCCTACGATTTTGTTTATTTTAGTCCTTATTTTATTGTTATAGAGATTAAAAGCAAGACTAAAAACACTCTTCTTTTTTTTTTGTTGTAAAATTTTAAAAAAATGAGACAAAAATTGAATTAAACTTTTATTATAATTTATGGGACTAAAAAATGTTTTATCCTTAAATTTCATATTAGTTTTAATTTTTTATATATATATTTGGCTCCCGCGCATAAATTTTGCTAGGCTCGCCGTTGTATGTGAGGGTCGGGTTCAAACCGCAGACAACCCATTAATTAAGTCATGAGATGGATGATAGTCCAAGTCAAGTCAACCTTTATCACATGCGGAATTTATTATGGGGTCTTCCTCTGAAGAGAATTCTCTCCGGATCATTGCCCCCTTTTCAGGGTCGTGTCTGGTTATTTTGGAAATTTAGCCAAAAAAACTTATGATTATGACTTGTATAATATTTAGGGAAAGGCTAACAAGTGTCTTTATGAAATTTGAATAAGAAGTTTAATGAATAAATTTTATCTTAAAAATTGTGCATTCATTATATTGAAACTTTAAAAATTGACTTTGACTTCATTAAATTCATAACTTATTTCTATTTTAGTCTTCTTAACAAATGCCCATAGGATATTCGTTAGCATTTTCCTATTTAAAAATATATGTTATGTATAAAATTAGAAAGAAAAAAAATTTAGTATAAAAATTATAATCAAGTAAAGTAATTGTAATAGCTCACGTTTAATAGATAATGAAGTTAATTCATTTAATCTATCTTAACATAGTTACTTGATCTGTTTTAAGCCCTGTTTTAAAAATATGATTACACCATGTCAAAAAAATTGATCAACAAATGCGAGGTACTGTATCTTTAGAACTTTTGAAATGCACATAAATTTCTATCAATCTTTTACATATTTCTCCTCTCAAAAAAAAATCTTTTACATATTTCACAAATTTTAAGAAAAGTTTTTAGAAACAATTTCATTAAACGCAGTGCATCAAACTTGATGTAAATTATATGAACCGGATCTAGATTGATAAGACTTTATGTATGTTAGATGCCGGTACGTCCTCGATTCTTGTTGTTGATGTTGTTTAGTATTTGTAGGTCTTACGTGCATTCAATAATCAAGATGCTCTAATTCTTTTTGTCACGATCTCATGTAAGCGCCCCCATCGAACATGATTTTATTACGTAGGTCGCAAATCTCACACCACCCACTTGTAAGGGAATATAAACATCATTAGTAGAATTTTCAACCGGGGATATTGAACTCCTATCCTTTGTTTATTTCAATTGGCTAAAGTATTGTTACCTTATATGTTTTACAGATTGATTTTCTATCTAGGAGTCTTTTTAGATGATGGACGAAATATTGATATCTTTAATATACAAAGCAGAGTATCCTAACCCAATTGATACTAGTATCATATTCATGTATTCTAGATTTTCAACATATGCAAAAACTGCAAATGATAGTGTAAATGTTCACATCATACATCTCCGTCTAGATAATTTATCTTTAACAAATTACATGCTCCTGCATTATTCACAAAAATTATTGTTCACAACAATAACAAAAAAAAAAACTTAATTCCTCTATAACAAACATGTATGAGATATATAAGTGTTTTTCAGAGGATGCATGAGACTAGAAGATTTTATCACCATCCATATTGGTCTTATTTAATAATAGTTGCTTGAGCATCAAGCATACACTGCAGTCACATACATAATTATACTATATTTTTTTATAAGCATATGTATACTATATACGAGTATAATTAAATTAAAGTGTACATACATATACCATGGATCACTCGTTATTTGAGTTTTGTTGATAGTAATTATGGTAATGAATTGAAATACCAGGACCTTTTCTCTTCTTGAGAATGTTCATTCCACCTAGAAAAAACACTATAGGTGACAATGTAGCCCAATCCTCGTTCTCCGCACTATACCCAGCAAATAATTTCTTCCTCGGATAAAATTCCAATACCAATTCATCATAAAGTTCCACCAATTTGTTGGGTGCAAAAACAGGAACAACCTCGTTTTGAAACTGATAATCAACCCAATCAATTTGATTAGAACAAGTACGGTACAATAAGAAATAAAATTCATTGTTGAGAGCAAAAGATGGAGAAATAGAAGCTTCTTTTATAACTCCATTTCCCCTTAAATTCTTTATAAGTTGACCAATGCATTCAACAAAGTCAACGGGTGAGGCTTCAATGTTTTCATACAAAACATCGATCCCATCTACTTGGAGATTGTAGTCTTTGTTGTTTTTAATGATGTTTGTGAGTGATTTTGTTGCATTGAGAATCCATGATTTGTTGTTTTGTGGAGAAAATGGGAATGTTGTGCCACGGTTACCTATACTAATGTACACTTTAATGTTCACTTCGGGGTGTTGTTTTTTGAAATTGGTTATTGCTTCGGGTGTGACTTTTGTTGTGTCCCAATTGACTCTAAAATTTCCATTTGTGGGTATGTTGTTTTGGTCGTAGTCCGTGGCAAACGTGAGGGCAATTTGGTACTCTTTTAGAAATTTGCTAGATATGAAAACTTGCTCGAATGAGTCATCGAATGTATATTGCCTAAAGATAGACACCATTATTATTGTGGGGGTGGGGATAGTAATAATGTGATTAGTTTTGATTGCATGAAAAATTGGCCAACATACATTGTCCTTTATATACTTCTTTTGATTGTGTGATTAGAAGAAGTAGAAGTCATCTTCAAGGTAAAAGACTCAAAAAGAAGTTATATATGGAGTTACCTTCAAATTATATCTAAGATTAATTATTGCCATTCAAGAGCAACTTGTTCTAACAGCAACATCGAGCTTAGTTTATACAATTTCACCAACTCCCTATAGTGGCCAAGTGAATATTTTAGCTGCTCCTTATTGGCTAATTAGGGATGTGATCCTAGATTTGCTTTAATATCTTGATAATTTAGCTAATATTTTTCCAACGTCTTAATTGTTAGCTAGAAATTAGCAACGGGCTAAGTCTAGCAAGAGAGATTAGATTGTAAAATATAACACATCAAAGTTTGAATATTGGTTGGGAGATATATTTATATTTGGCTTAAATGCTCAATTGGTCATTTAACTTGATTTTAAGTATCGGTTTGGTCTCATAAGTAATAAAATATTCGTTTATGTCCCTTAACTTTATTTAAAGTATCATTTTGGTTCTTTCTCTTAATTTAATTCAAAAAAAAGTTAAGTTTAGGGACCAAACTAATATTAATTAAATAAGTTAAGAGACCAAACTAATACTAATTAAATAAGTTAAGGGACTAAAATTTAACTTTTTTGCATTAAATTATCAGAAGGGACCAAACCGATAATTTAAATAAAGTTAAGGGACCTAAATGAACTTTTTGTTACTTATGGGACCAAACCGATACTTTAAATCAAGTTAAAGAACTAATTGAGCATTTAAGCCTCTACATTTTGTTTTTTATAAAAAAAAAAACAAAAAAAAAAAAGCCTTTACATTTTGTTTGGTTGTGTGACAAACTAAAAAGACAAAACCGAAAGGAAAAGGTAAAGCAGAAATTAAGTTTCAACTTTCAAGTTTATAAGAGAGACTATATGTTAGGTGGGACATTTCCAGTGAACAGAGATGCAGAATACTTGAATATGATTTTTCATTAGTCATAAAATTTGCATATATATTTTGTTTCCTAAAAACATGCATAAATGTAGTGTTACAATTTACAATTTTTAAACACATCAAAAACCTACCAACATCTTAATACGCCTATTTAGGTCACAAGCTTGCATTACTAAGCTCGGCGTGTTAGCATTTACATGTAAAACATCTCTAATATAAAGATGTCATAAGCATAAGCTTGAAGGTATGATCACGACCAACAACAAACAATTTAACCACTTTCAAGTAACCACTCTCACAAATAATATTGTTATAACTTTTGTTGTGACAAAAATATAGTATACCCGACATAGATTCGATCAGTGGCGGAGCCAAGAATTTTATAGAGTCTGGGCAAAAAAATTATCGCAAAACGTTACTTTCTTCCTGCGAATAATTTCACATTTCCTGCAGCTAATTTCACATTTCCTACGGATATATCTTTCCTGCGAATCCTAAAATCCTATGGTATTACCTCACCTGGGAACCAAAATCTGCAGGAAATGTGTTTCCTGCGGAATTTACACAAAATTCCGCAGGTAAATCCGCAGGAAAAGCTTAAAAGTTCTAGTAATGGCTGGGCTTGCTTCAAAGAAAGTTGGTGTTGAGCTTGGGCTAGTGCCCAGGCTAGCTGGGGGTTGGCTTCGATGGAGAAAACATATAAAAAAACAAGAAACAAAGAAAAAAAATTATTAGTAGAAATGGAACTTGAAAGCACTTAAAATAAAGACTATTATTTTTTCCATCTTATTCAATTCTCGCACGACTTATTTTTTTACAAAAATGCCCTTCGAATTATGTAATCCGAATATGAGTTTTTCCCACCCTAGGGTGAAAAAAATGAGTTTTTGAAGTTTTTGGATTTTTTCGAATTTTGTAATCCGAAAACCTCAAAAGCGTTAAATGATTTTTTTGGATTACATAATCTTAACACCCCCTAAACACCCTTTTTCAAGGGAAAAACGATTCGGATTACATAACTGAATAATATCAGCACAAATTCTGAACATGTTTGTAACTTGGATAGTCATTTTATGGACAATATTGATCTTTCTAACTTTCATCATTCTGTTTTGGGTCATTGTTAGTTGTTCTTAGTAAAAAATTGGGTTTTCAGGCTACTTGATCAAATTGCTCCGAAACTTCCCCAGAAAATCAGAAAGAAAAAAAAATCAATGATCAAGATTCCCCAAGAAGAGACTTCTTACAAGACTCTGCCCCTCAAAATCCAAAATTTCATAGTTTAGACCTATTTTTAATTTTTCATATTCTCATAAAAATCGGAAAAATTTTGCATTAGTTTTATTTGATTTTTAAAAATTTTTGGTGGTATTTTTATGATTTTATTTAACTGGTTTTTAGCATTTTTACTTAGTTTTTTGTTGTTTTAAAAGCAAAACTCAAAATTGCTTAAATGTGAGAGAGTCTGATGGCTGATTATACATAAACATTGTCCGGATTTTAGAATCCAAATTCACTTCAGATATTTTCGAATTATAAAATCCTAAAACCCATGAGCATTTTTAGAAATTTTACAAAGTGCGTAAAAATTGAATAGAGTAAAAAAAGTAATAGTCTAAAATAAAAATCTCTTAAAAACAAGGTTTTTGTAGAGTTAGACCTTGATGGGTTCACTGTGTTCATATGCATGAAATTAAAGACATTCTTCCACCTTCTTTATTCATTTTGACACTTCCTATTAATTTTAAAATGGCAAAATTACTCCTACCTCTAAAAACTCAAAAAATCAAAGGTCCTCCCTCTATCTTCTTCTAACCCTTTTCTACCCCTTTATTTATCATTCAAAATAATTGAAATCAGATCAAAGATGCAGACACGGGTTTAAGGTTTAGGGATCAGACCGGGGTTTGACCGGATCGGATCAATAATTATTTAATATTTTAATTTTAATTTAACATATAAAGTAATTAATAATAAAGAAAAAATAAAATATTCATCATTCCACACCATTATTCATTTTTTATTTTTTAGTATTTGGGCAATGAAAAGAAAAAACTGTGATTAAATTAAGTTGGAAAATAATATTATTAGCAAAATAGAGGAGGTAAGTAAGAGAAAATTAAAGAGATGTATTATATGTGGTTTTTTATTTTTAAATAATATTATATGTGTTTTTTATATATTTTTTGTAATTTTTTTAATGGTGATTATTATCGTTTATATATCTTCTATTAAATGCATAGACAGATCATCGTAATGTGTCATTGCAACATTTACAAAATTCGGTCCAACTTGTTTAACGGGCTCAACCGTCAATTCTGACTGATTTACCCGATTTTAGTCTGGTTTTTCTCGATTCTTTTGTTGGTCGGTTTGGACTTGATAAATGCTTGGTTCCTGGTCCATTCAGTTAGATTGGTCGATTCGGTCTTATTTTTATTACCTTGCTATCGTCTATTTATCGTTATTCAAACACACCATGGCAAACAACCCTCTTCCCCCACCCTCAACCCTCGCCGTACCCATTCGAAAAATTCCATAATCACATTTTTGGACATGCTAATTCAATTTTACAAGGGTGACACATTTTGAAAATTTAAGCTGGCCCAACAGCCAAGCAATCCATCCAAACTAGGACCTTATACTTTAAAAAAAGAAAAAACAAACTCAAACTCAAACTCATCATATTTGTAGGGAAGAAAAATATATTTTAGCCTTTTTATAATTATACATAACACAACCCTATTGGTGGTTTGGGTATCTATCAAATATAGTTTGAGTAGACAGATCAATTTACACAAAAGATTATATAATTGGCTCCACTACTTACGCTCGGTTTTGGTCTAATAATGATTGAAATCTGGAAATCACATCTAGAGATGAGAAATTTATCTCAATGACAACAATAACAAGCACGTAGAAATATGTGTGGCATGCAGCAACCTGCTACTATAAAATGTGTTTGTAGTTTTGAGTTGTGAGCCAAGCATTACCCCCCAGCCAAGATTCTTTTTGACTCGACATTCCACAATGGTGTTTTATGATTGGTTCACCAAGCTAACCTTCAGATAATTAAGATCAAATTGACCACTGTACATACAAATGTTCAATGCCATGATAATCCCACAATTTCAATCAACCAAAAGCCTACTTATTTCAATTCCTCCTTTTCTTGTTTAGATGACTAGTCACTTAGATGTGAAAACGACCCATGAGATGGAGTTTTGTTATTTTTAAACATTTCTACAACCCAATTTTTATAGGTGGTCTACGATATACTATTACTTAAAAATTATTTAAAACTCTATCGATGATTCATCATTTAGTGAAATTACAAGTTTATGATTCTCCTTGATTTTCGGTTGAGACGGTACTTGATTGGTATCTATTGAATAATGTAAGCAGTTAGGTTAATGAGTTGCAAGGTTAATTAGGTGTTTCTCTTCTGCATCTGTGTATTTTATTTTGTGCACCCTTGTATAAATACCCAATTGATCTATCAATGAAGTAAGAAATTGAATTTGTATCCTTTTCATTATAATTTCGGACAAAAAGGACAAATGAATATAAATTAAATTTTGAGACACATTTATTTTCTTGTTTTTATTAACCTATCGATCAAGTCACCATCTTAACCCTAAGGTGTTTGTATTGTTGACACAAGTTTTCAATGCAAGAATTTTCTCATTTTACCCAAAAATATGTGTCATAGTTAAATAGAATAAATTTAGATTAAAAATTTTAAGAGTTATAACTCGCTTTCAATCTATCACGATTCATACGTGACTTATATGCACACAATTTTGGACATAGGAATCAATAGTCAACCTTCCACTAACTTGTATTAGTGTTTGAGATATAGCAGCCAACTTGAGTATATGATGTGCCATTAATATGGTGCTTGCAGTTCAAAGGGGCCTAGAGTTGAAATCCTCCGTGAGGTCCAATCTGAAATGACAAATCAACACAGCCAAAAGAGGTTAGTTGCTAATCCAAATTATATGCTCCAAAGAAAATGTAATCCATTAACACCCGACAAGTGAAAAAGTGATCATTTATATCCATTTCTCCTATTAAATCCACCATATATATTCTAAATTCTTGAAAAGGGTTCAAGCGTTCCCCCTTTTCCTTTTTTTTCTCCTTCAACTTTTGTTCTAGTAAAGGGGTTGGGCTATGACATTTGACCTATATAGAGAGCTGGGAATAATTCATGTCGACTGAACGACAGGAGCCTGAGGTCTAGTCTACGTGAACTTTGTTTTAGATAGAGAAAGTTAATGTTTTTTAGAAGTTTATTATGCAAAACAAATTTTGTTACAAGTTAGCTTAATTAATTTGTTTTGTATATTCAAATGCATCATTATAAACTAAAATTAAAATATGATATTATATAATCTATGAAAGGTAAGAGATCAGACGTCTTTAACTCTTTTATCGGATTAGATTTGGGCCTTACAAAGTCTACCCGCTAGTGCCACTTCTATCTATGTATGAGTTTTTCCATTCCACTTAGAAAGAAGTCTTGTGTGAAAAGTAAATGGAATGGAATATCAAACAATTCCAACATTAATCTCATCTGTCAATCTACATCAGACAGAAGCTTCTAAATTGAAACTTATAAACAGCCCAGCAGCAACAAACAAGGTCAAAGAATGATTAACTGTAGTGGAGAAACTGTTTGTGGAGTTGAAAAAAGACCACAAATCTATGCAAAGGGCCTTGTTGGGCCATATCCAAGTTTAGTTGTCTACTATTTATTGGTAACCGTTCAGCTTTCCATCTAAGCATAAGCCCCCACCCCATTAATTCCTACCATGTTCCATTCCATATATATAAACATCGTGCTATGTTTCATAGGCAGCATTATTATTTCCTAGCTAGATGCACACAACAAGTTGGAGTCCCTTGTTCTCCAAGATTCTATTCTTTTCTTCTTTAACTTGGATTTGTGAGTGAGTTTCAATGGCATGATCATGAGAAAGAATTTGAAATGGCTCCACCCTTGCTCCTCCTACCTCTTTTGCCACCATCATAGTCATTGAATTAATCTAAGTTCTTGATTTAATACTCTCTTCCCAAGTATTAAATTGTGGACACATGTTTTGGCCACAGCACAATATTTCATATTGTAAAAAATTACGGTCAAATACAGCTAGTGAGTCTCAATTATGCTACTCGGTTGGTGAACTAAGAAACGTTCAAGGAGTACTAACAAGAAAGTTCAGAGTCCAAATTTCAAACAATAAAATAATTCTCTAATAACTTACTAACATCAACCTTGGCATTGTAACTACATTGCGAAAAATCGCACATGTGATGAAATAAGATCTAATACGTGTTTATAAGTGGTGGATAGTCCTAACTTTATTAACAAATTTTGTAAGGGTCGAGTTATGTGTAACCTAAATTCTAAAATAGTATCATATCAGTTTTCATTTAGCAATTCTGAAAAATACCGGCCATGTTTCAACTATATATATTCTTTGGATTGATATAATTATAAGGGTTGACTTGGTTCAAAATGCAAAACTTAAAGCTGACAAAGATGGGCATAGAAGATTAATCAGTACCAAAGTCAAAATTGTTGATTGCATATGGTCTATTAAGGTTCTGTAATAAAACGGAACAATGAGCATGGTTATATAAGATACGTATATGATATATGAGGTAAATAAATGTGCAAAACCAAGTTGTCAATTCAAGTGTGGCATGTGCTTTACGGAAATAGCTCAGGAAAAAGATTATGCAGAATTGCAGGCAGATGCAGTACTTGTGGGGACTAAGAATCAGTGGAGACAAAGATGTATCAAAGTTATATATATTGTAACAGGAAACATATATACATGGAGCCTACCAACCAAATGCAATAAATTTCTCTTATTGCATATTTGGATCGTATATTCCCTCACTAAAACTTCAAATTATGGTTAAACTCAACTAATTCAATACATTTTTGTTTCCACGCTATCAGTTATTAGTTACTTTTGGTAATTGACAATCTTTGCATCTAATTGCATATTCAAATCTTCATGGCAATTGATTTTCATTTTTATACCTTAGGTTATAATTAATAAATAGTTTGGTTCTTTACCGAGTGTTATGAATTAGCAAGAAATGAGCATGGCATATCTTCTTTTTTATGTAAAAATTGAATACTTATTAGTAAATTCTTAGGTACCATGAAGTTTGGTTGAAAATCGGTATTCTATAGGCAAAATTCATTGAAAATTTGATTTTATTTATAAATAAATTAAGGTTAATTAGGTAAATAGTCCCTATAAATATCTTGAAATTCTTTTAGTCTCGACTAAAAAGATCGTACTTTTTAGTCTTTGTAAAATTCCGTCGGCATTTTTTTAGTCTATGTAAAAAATTTCATGAATATTTTTAGTCATTGTAAAGTTTTTTGTCAGTATTTTTTGCTCTTAAAAATGCTAAAGAAAATGTTACAACGACTAAAAAGTGCAGTTTTTTGTGGATTAAAAACGAAATTATGTATATTTATAAGTATCGTTTACTTAATTGATCCAATAAATAAATAAATACAAAAATATAATATGTCATTTAATAATTAAATGATAGAAACATATCAATTGAACTTCAGAGATACCATTGTGTTACCTTAGTATTATAGTAGCATTTAAAAAGTCCACACTAGTCCTATACTTTAGACATAATTAAGGGCGTCAAAGTGTTTATATTTGTGTTCACATTCACAACGGTGCCCATATTTCATATATGCTAATGATGATTATGATGAAAATAATGACCTTCAAAGACCACAATCCTAAATCAATATCATCCTTTACAACATACTATAACTAGGTTTGCTTTATCTCAAATAGTGATAATTAAGAACCAAATTGTCGAAGGCCTAATTGATTTACAAATAAAGCTGGTATATATATTGTATATTGCCATTGTATATCACCAATATGTTTGTCACATGCAGGCTTATAGAAAAGTGTTGTAAGTGGTGGGGTAAGATGAAAGTTGGGTACGATTCTATAACTCTAGGGTAGGGAGGTAATATATTTGACACCAAAAGGACCACCACACAAGAAAGTGCTACTACTTCAACTTCCTATCTCCTTTGACCCATGTGTGAGACAACTAAATTCTTAGTTGCTCTAAATTTAGGACCAACTTGTAATTTGATTAAGTGAACATTATGATATTCTATAGTTTTGTTGATATGATATTGAACATCAAATCATTTAAATGTTATAATTTTTTATATTTAATTATTGTCAAGTAAATTTAAATTTTGAATTGAATTTACCTACAAAGTAGTGCCAGAAAAAAATTCTTAAATTATACTGCTCTATAACTAGGGGTGGACTTAAACAGCTTCATGTGTGGCAAGTGTCACACCAGCCCAGCCCTAAATTTTAATTTTTTTTGTTTGGTCCACAAGCTCGGCCCAAAACACAAGAACAAACTTTTCTCTCACTTCTCAACAAGCGCTTTTCATTCTTCTTTCTCTTAGCAAATGCGCACAACACAACTGAAGCACGCTGGATGATCGATGGTTAAATGATCGTCTTATAACATATATAGAAAGATATGTTCTTAGAACAATTAGTAATGATGTAATTTCAGTTTATTTTTTCATCTTTACCGCGTGTGGAAAGGTTCAATCATCATTATTCCTTTAACACAAATGAATACCGTGTGACTTAGATACTCGAGGGACAAAAAAAAAATGATGGAATTTTAAGTTGTGTCGAATTTTTTTCAAATGACTAAAATCAAAATTCACTTAAATGGGAGGCGGTTAGGACCAAATATATATATATATATATAACCCTTAAATATTTTATTGTGCCAATGTTATAGGATTTACTTTTAGTTTTATCCCCCTGCAGTCTTTTCACTTGAGGTGAAAAAATAAGTCAACAATAAAAGATGACGTCATCATCCACGCCATTCACAGCATGAGACCCATAATGTTAATTTTTTGTAACAATGACATTCTGTTGACCTTTTTAAGACTTCATTATGTCTCATAAGAAAACATAATTCACTCATCATAAATACTAAATGCTCTTAGCATTGCATTGCATTGTTAGTACCATACACACTTCATTTTCATTCTTCTTCTATAGTTACTACACTACTAATTAATTAAGTGCTTCTATAAATCACCATCATCATGTATGCACACTCTAATTCCAACAATATTCCATTCTCAACACCCTTTCTTCTTCCCTCTTCTTCTCCATTTATGGAACACATCCCTGATTTCACTGAGTTAGACTCATTCCAAGACACTCTCTCCCAACTGAATAACTCGGAGTTGAGCAGTGGCTATAGCAGCTATGGTGGATCACCTTCACCAAGTACTCCCATCTTGATGGAGAGGAGCATTAGCAGTCATTCCCTTCAATACAATAATGGGACTCACCATTATCCCCTCTCGGCTTTTTTTGCTGAATTGCTCGACTCAGACGATGCTCCGGTGAGGAAAGTTTGTAGTACCGGCGATTTGCAGGTACACTATGCTCATTGTTTTAAATTGCAGTTGCGGTCACATTTTAATAATTTTAGAGGTGTGTTTGACTACGTTAAACATTTAAACCTTAATTGCAGCATAACCCGCGTTTTAAAACCTATGAAGTTTAATTATTATGATTTCCTTAAATTCATAGTTTTTTTTTTAAAATTCTTACAACCACAAAAAAAAAAAAAAGTATTTCAAATTAAGAATCCTACCAAACGTACCTAAATAAATGCAAAAACAGGGCCGTATCTGAGGCAGGGCGACCATTCTAGACCCCAAAAAATAAGTACGAAATTTGGGCCCTAATTTTTTTTTAGGGGTCTATTAGACCCCAAAAAATTGTTTAGTTTTTATTTTTTATCAAATGAAATGTTTATATATATTTATTAGTTAGGATTCAAATTGTAGGTTCGCCTTAGGCCACCAAAATCTCATAAACGGCCACGTGCACAAAGTTTTTTTTTAATTTTTTTTTTGTTATGTGTATTAATTAAGTTATTTAAGAATTTTTTTTAAGGGTTTAATATTGTTTTACTTATTTCATGCAACGTTTTTCACAGAGGATTAATGGAATGCAACATAATCATCATCACGTGGATAGTCCATTGTCTAGTGAAAGTAGTATGATCATAGAAGGTATGAGCAGAGTTTGTCCATATAGCCCAGAAGAAAAGAAAGTGAGGATTGAAAGATACAGAATAAAGAGGAATCAGAGGAACTTTAACAAAAAAATTAAGGTTAACTCTTGTACAAATACTAGTATTCTATGTTTTACTTGATGAATTAATTTAAAAGTGCTGCACCAATTTAACTTTCATACACTAAAATAATTGTCCTTTTACATTAGGAGCAAAAATGAAAAAGGTTATTTAGAAGAATATAAAAAGAACAAGAAGTAATGGACAAAACTGTACAAAGAGGAAAATAAATGCATGGTAGACCCCTTTATGAAATTTTCTATCACTCAAATCATATATAGAGACTTATGCATGCTACCTCCACAGGTAGACACTGCCACTGGTTTGTAAAAATAAATTCATTGGAAAATATCTTACCCTTATAAATGCATAATTAGTTGTGATTTGTTGACAATGTAAAAAAAATTACGAACAATATGTATCAAAATTAAACTCTACATGTAATATGACAAGAATTTGTTTCCATGATTTGAATTTTGTAGTGTCTTTTAGTCGGTGTATAGCAACAGGTTCAGAATTTTTTGAGGTGTGAAAATGTTCTTACGGATTTGTCTTATTCTCTTATGTTGGTAACTCCATTCCTGTCAAGATCTTGGAGAACAGAATCAATCAGGAATCTTATTAGCCACACGCCCTTAATAATAATATTCTCCAAATTCATAGTGTACATGTATACTGTTTATTCCTTCAAAAAAAATGTACACTGTTTATTGATTCTAGTGGTCCATCATTATACTATTTAAGTATGAAAAACTCGATTAAAATATTGACCAGTGTTATTAAACCGGTTATAGTAACACTATTAGCAGTATTTGAACAAATTGTTATTGTTCCTCGATGCGCTGTTTAGTACAAATTATTGTCAAATAGTGGCTATAACAGCGTTGTAGCACTTTAGCATGACGGAATTTGAACAAACATCTATTTTTCGCAATACACACAGTTGACAACATTTTTATTGACTATTTTTTATTTTTTTTTATGAATCAGTATGTTTGCCGAAAGACGTTGGCAGATAGGAGGCCACGAATCAGAGGACGGTTTGCGAGGAATGATGAAATTGATAAGAAACCTGTAGTTGAGTGGAGCCACATTGGTGGCGGGGAGGAAGAGGATGAAGAAGATGAAAAATGGAATAATATATTTGATTCCATAGTTGCTGCAAATCTTGTTCATGATGAGTTTCAAGGAAGTTCCTCCTTTGGTCTATTATATTAGAATACTTACAAGTTTATTAAGTTTAGCTAGTTAATTTTTTTTTTCTTTCTATTTTCAAAGTATTATTGTACGTGGTACTCTTTTAGTTTAGATCAAACTAAGTACTAATGTAAATATATTTATCTTTATTTGAATCATGTCCATATATGCAGTTTTTAGAGTTCAATCAGGGGTGATGTTTTTAGTGCCCTATATCTTTTTATAGGACTTAGCATCAATGTATATCATGTATTATTGAATCAAACTTTGGTTAAGTCTATATGATGTGTTTATAGTTCTATAATTTCTTTGATGTGAATTTGGGACAACAATGAAGTGCTTTGCAACTGCTTTTTTTTTTCTTGATACATTGTACCGAATTTGGTTTCAAGTTCAACTAATGAAGGCAAAAGTCATACCACACTTGAACTTTAGTACCCCATAATTATGAAGGAATTTGGATTCTTTGCACCTGGTAAGTTGAAATTGTTGAATAAACATCATACACCTCATGTTTAAGTTCAATAGATCAAAAAATTAAAATTTGAGTCATCCGATCTTTATTGAATGAGTTCAACCTATTACTATGTGTAACACTTAGGTCTAACGCAAATAGTTGGTGTACAATGTGTGAATATAGTAAATCCAGAATACCGATTCGATTTTTTACCTATTACTGCATGTATGTGTGTTTTCCATGAGAGGAGGGAATCTAGATCCCACATAAAGTACCAATGAAGTATAAAGCAATTGACTTAAACATTGGTTGCCTATACCATATGCACATTGGAGTTGAAGAGTGGCTAGTTAAGGTGCTACTGTCTAGTGCTCTGAAAAGGACTGAAACGTGAAAGTCCATGACAAGTTAGGAGCATAACACAACATAAGAAAAGTTTCCTTCTAAGAAATCTCAACTGTTTCAATTTTTTCTTTAGGAACAACATACTTTAATTTTCATGTACAATAAGTTTAAAAAGGTTTACACGGTCGACATATCACAATCAATTATATATATAACTTTAAAAGTGATTATGAAAAGGTCAATTGTATGTTTTTAATGATCTGACAATTATAATTAATTGATAATATAAAAACTCTTTATACTAACTGACGACAATGAATATGAATTAAATCATTTAGTTCTTATTTACATAACATTCTTCAGTTTAAAATGACATTAGCAATTGGTGTTGATCAATTAGTTGCGCAAGTAGAACTCGAGAAGAAGAATATTAATATATTATTTTGACGTTAACCCTCTGATTCTTAGGGAAAAGGAACTCTAGTAATCTAGAGTTCGACCGTGAGGTAAGGATAATCTGCTCAAGAATTTTTCCACCCTCGATTCTTCCAGATGATTCATTACCACTTGAGCTTAATTACTTGGTTAAAAGAATATCTATGTTTAATTACGGCATGACACATTCTTTAAGAGGGCCAGGCAAAAAAAAAAAGTTAAATTAAACAATAAAAAGTTTAATCTCATAACGTGTCTAAATTTAAAAGTTCCAACCATGTGCAAAAAAATATATGTCTATTCACGCACTCGTCCTTAAGATAGTATTGAAAAAGGTAAGGTCTGGTCTCACTCACATTCAAAAGGAAGCAACCTATTTTATGTTGCAAACTTCTGTAGTTTGTGCCTTCTTTAATTGTAAGATTAGTGTAAATAGATACAAAATAAATATTATGTTTTTTTAATTCTTGATCCTTTAAAAGCTATCTATCTATAGCTTCTGCCTTCAAAGGTAAGATCCAAAGGTGGGGGAGGATGGCCCTATTTACCTTTGTGTGCCGGCGGTGTGTTAGCCACTAGGTTAATGGAAGGTTTTTAATATCCAAAATGTAAAGTAAAGTGAAGCCAAATTATTGTTACTTTGTTTTCTTTGTTTCTTGATTATTTTATTTGATTTTGCGGTATATGTTGTTGTGCTCACTCCAAATGTTTAGGTATGGAAGTTAGTGTATAAAAAGTTTGGGGAGAGAAATAAATTAATCACAAATGTTAATAAGAGATCTCTTTTAGTTTAACCAGTAGTCTTGGATTTGAATTCAACTTTAAAAATACACTTGTGTTAAATCGATTGTCGAAAAGTTTTACCACTCATTACATTTTTATCTAATTTGAAAGATTAATCTTTGCATTTATGTATAAAAAATGTTTGTTCACGTAGAATCTAACCTAAACCAATTTGTTCAGTAGAATCTAACCTAAACCAATTTTAGCTCTTGGAGAAACTCTTGTTTTGTAATAACTAGAAAGAAAAAAATAGTAATAAAAGTGTTATTTTTATTTTTCAATGTAGTTTTAACTGGGTTTTTTTTTTTCAGTCTTACCCTATAGTTGATATTATTATTTTGAACAAGCCCCATAGTTGATATTATTTTCAACACTCTCAAACTATTATAACTTTTTTACTTTGTATTTATAATAATGAAAATACATCAACAGTTAATAAATGATATTATAAATAAATCATCATTTTCTTTCGTTCATTTTCATATTTTCTTAATCCATTATTTTTTTGGGAATTGATGTTTGGCGCGAAATTGGAATTTAACGACAAAATAGAAGCAAAATTTATCAATATAACTTGATGGTGTCACCAACCTCCCCATGATTTCCGCCAATAGCGGAATTTTAACTTTGAACCTCCAATACAAAACAAAGACCTCATCATTTGTCAATTTCCGTTTGCTTGGTTCTCGCACCAAATAGCACTTCTTATTTTTTCTTAATAACCTCTTAATGTATATGAAATGGTTAAATATGTCAGTTATTATGGAACAGAGGAGTAACCTTTATTCAAAGTTTAGGCTAAATTCAAATCAAATTAAACGCAACATTATAAAGATTCTCCAATTGCATCATTATATTCAGTTATCCACCTTCCCTCTATTTACTCTTACTCACTTCTCGTACATTCTACATTGATAGAGAGATGATGGTGGTTACAAAGTCACGTATTAAAGTAACATAGAATCATAGGTTAGCACCCTCCTTTACCACTAGAAAATGGTCCAATCCAATGAACTCCCAATAAGAGTTTAGTTCTTAAGTTTATATGAAATGTCTAGACGCATAAAACTACACGGTCGAAGCTCCGATAGGAAAACCCCCACCCCTCTTTAAGAAGGAATAAATACTTAGTGCAGGATATACGGATGATGGATGTCATTATAATGAGCTAGGAGCTATGAATGCAACAATCACAGCCTACAAGACTTTACTATGATCATGACTCGAGTTGATTAAGTTAAAAGTTCATGTGGGGGGACCTCTCCAAACCAAAACTTCTTCAACATCGTTAAACACAAGTCTTGTTGAAGAACAAAAAAGGAATGAAAGTTATATAATATAGTAAAACAAAATACATCTCCGGTCACTAATATAAGCAAAAATTCACATTTTAAATATATTCAATTAATGATGTATGTGACATATAATAAAGACCACATACATTAATTGAATATATCTAAAAAGTGAATTTTTGTTTATATTAATAACCGGAGGATGTATATATATTAACAGCACATGGCAAGCAATATCAATTTGCCGTCGTACCAACCATTAGTTGGAAACTTCATACCTATCTTCTTCTTATTTAAATGACAGGATTATCCTTGCAAAACAATTACACATATCATAATCAAAAACAAAAATGTTACATACTTAAGTATATAAAAAATACTAAAGTGTTATTCTATTTCTTATTATGTGTGTACTTAGCACACATGATAAGATATGGGTCTATATTATCACTATCTTAGTTAGCTCCTTAATTTATCATGTTTTTATCTTATCATCATAGACACAAATGGATCATTGAAGTCTCAATGATATTTTAGGGTTTGATGATGAATTTGAAATATATAAAAAAATTATTAAAAATCTGAATTTTGTAGTATTTAATATTTGGATTTGATATTTTGATAACTGGACTATGACTAAAGTTTCAAGACTTATGTGACTATGTGTTCTATTTTGGTTTGTATATGTTAGTTTGGACTGAAAGGTGTTTATTGCTTGTTGACATTTTCATGGAAGTTGTTGTAACTTGTATTATTGTTTGTGTTGGGAGATAATTCATACGCTTATTAAATTATTGTTTCTTTAAATGCGTTTATAAGATATGAATATTCCCTCTGGTTGTTGTATCATCCGTTAAGGTATTGTTGTTAGCTGTAGTTTCTTTTTCATACCACCATCGTATTGAATTGTTGTAATCATCCATTAAGGTTTTGGTGTGGTGGATTACCGGGTCAGGTCTTGCCCTCTAATCATGTTCTTCCTTTTCTTTTTTAATTTAATTTTTATTTTGCCTTTTCTTTTTTAATTTAATTTTTATTTTGCCTAAAAAATAGAAAAATTTGGGATTTATTATTTTTAATTAAATTTGATATTTTAATTGGTAAAGTTTAAGCGAAATAACATTCAAAGCAAAATTGTGAATTTTTTATAGATCACGAGAAATTGAGGATTTTAAACAAATGAAAAGGCTTGTGAAAGGACTTGAATGGAACAATAAAAAACTTAAGGGGCTAATATCGCTAAAAAAAAATAAAAAAACTTGAGTTGCTAAAATTACACATAGCACAAATAGAGGAACCAACGTCGTAATTAAACATTCTTTTTACTCTGAAAAAATACACTCTTTTTCTTTTTTGGGCAATCAATCACAATAAGACAGAACAGCCTCCCCTTTCACCAGTTGTAATTTCAGACGAAGGGATTCACTATGGACTGAAACTCCACTAATCAATAAAAGATTAATAGTTTGATAACATATTTTGTTAACTAACGATTAAGTCATCTTTAACCAAATTAAAATGTATAAAATGTTTCATGTGCACGAAATAAATCATTTTGTAACTTAAAAAACGTGGTAACAATTTAACTAGCAGAGCAGCCAATTTCTTCTGCAAATAGAGGCAGGCAAGGAAAAGTTTGATTCTAGCTTCTGCTGCCAATGATCATCGTATTAGTATCAGATGAATTCCACCTCCATCACGTGCGTAGAAGTGCAATTTAGATGCTGTTTTCTTTCAAGAGAGGCAGGACTTCCATTGAAATATGCATTTGAAACTAAGTGATGCCTTTACATGCAGCTGGCACGCTTAGCTTCTCTCAATACCTCCGGGTGGCGAGACCACTGGTTCACATCATTAACCATCCAAAAAATGATGGTATTAACATTGTAAGGATATTTTATTCTCTAGTTCAACAATTAGAATGAGGTTTAAAATGAGACAAGGGAACAAGTTGCTCGACATCTAGCAAGAACAACCTAGTTCACCTAGTCCCCGGATTTTCTATCAGATTCCACTTTCTATGCCTCATCGATTATAATTTATAAATGAAATGTCATAAGTCATCACTTCCTTTACTTTTTCAATAACATACACTTTAGATCACAAAAATTGTAATATAAATAAAAATAAATTATTCAACATGTATCAAAATTGTATCAGTCATCCCACTATTTTGCTGCCACCATCCAAGTGTTTGTGTGTGTGTTTCCCTAAGTTTGGACTAAATAACCCAAATCTCTATTCATTGAGCTTTCAGGGTTGAAGAAACCAGTATAAAAATCGATAGAGAATATAGAGAATCAGCTCATGACTAAGCAAGTAACAATAATAACCCGGAATAAAAAACTAATTACTTTGGATTAGTTCTCTTAACTTTTTTACCCTTCTTCTTAAAAGGCACCATATGCAAGAACCGCTTCAATGGAAATAAAACTGGTGTCCTTCGCTTACCTCGCAATCGACCTGGATATAATGCAAATGCACAGATTATACTTATGTAACAACACTTAAAATGGAATCATGCAACGACAATATGCGCTTATAGGGAAATTGTATGAAGAAGTGCAATCAACAATATCTGTTAGTTACTTGTGATGGAAGGAATTGAAACTATTCAAACTACATGGACTGCTGAGAGGGAAATGGAAAAAATTAACATATAGCTTTCAAAAATCAGATAAAGATATTAACAAGTAAATAGATGCAAACCTGAGACAGACTGAACAGAGGCTAATTGATCAGAATCAGTACTCACTTCACCAAACTTTTTATCTTCCACCATAACTTCTGGAAATGAATGTATTGCAGCTGCAGAATCATCTTCCATTTTCATTTCATCAAAAGGTGTTTGGTCAGGCATCTCGTCAACTTCAACAGCATCAGTTTCCGGTTTGTTAAATTGTCCATCCTCTACTAATGTTACAGAAGTAGATGTGTTCATATCCACAACTGTATGCTCAGCAATTTTAAAATCTTCCTTTGGCAAATTTTCATGCATCAATGAAAAATGTGCATTTAAATTGACGTCAGAGTTATTCTCATTGTGCTTTGCATGTTCTGTAGCCGGAAAAATGACGCCTATGGATGGTGCAGAAATTTCTACTTTCTCATTAATATTGTGAGGATCAACCGAAGATTTGAGCTGTTTTTCGTTCTCATGTGGTTTTAAAGTATCCAACACATTACTTGAGATGCACAAATCTGACTGTGAATCAAGCGATTTTGCATCCAATTGGGTGCAATCAACATCTGAATCAATGAAATTTGGAAGTCCTAACTTTGTGGCATTTGTCTGAGTGTCAATCTCTACCTTCGAATTGAAAGATTCAATAGTTCCATTACGTGTATTTTTCTCAAAAAGATCGTCACGGCTCACAACATCATCTGTTGCTACAGTGTCAGATAATAATGACCTTTCATCTTGCGCAAGAGAAACGTAGAGCCTGTCAGACTGCTTGGTTAAGTTATTAGGTTCAGGTGTTGACTGATTTGCTTTTTCAGAAACAGGAAGTAAGTTTCGATTAATATAGCTGTCGACTGTGGCTTTCGCAATTTTTGATCCTTCACAAGAGGCTGTAAATGATTTTTCTACGTCGTCCATCCGGACATCTGAATCGATAGAATTCTTCAGTTGCAACTTTGCACCATTTGTCTCAGTGTCTATCTCTTTAAAATGAAAAGCTTCAGCAGTTCCGTTGTGTACGTTTTTCTCAGAAAAACTGTCACATCTCACAATGTGATGTTTTGTTATACCATCCAATGATGAGCTTTCGTCTTTCTTTGGACAAACATTAGGCCTATTCGGCTGCTCAGTTAAGTTGTTCGGTACAGGTGTTGACTGATTTACATTTTCGGCAACAGGCATTAGGTTTACCTTATTGATTGAGAAGATAGAGTAAGCGTCATTTGCAGGTAGGAAATCCTGGACTTTAAAACCTTGAGATGGAAGGTTGTCTAGTACTCTAACAAAGTCAATGGCTTTTGCAGTCTTTGATGCTTTACAGGAGGCTGAACCAGAATTTTCCATGTCATCCAACAGGATATCACCTTCCCCACTGGAGAGAGGGTCCCACTTTAGCAACTCTTGAGAATGAGATGCTACATCTGATGATAAAACTTCTACTCTTATTGACTCTTTATGAAATCGCTTTCTCCTTAGAGCATTGGCTAAAAGAACCCTACAAGCCATTCAGAATGATACTCAAGATATGTTAAACACTGGCCAAGTGGTCCCTAGAACCAAAACACTATAAAGGATTTTAGCAAATTATTACCTACAGTTTTTAGAAATAGCTGATTTAGCTTCCTCCTTGGAGAGCCCAAATAATAACAACAAGTTTCCAACATCACACGGCCCTCTAAGTTCATTCACCGAAGGAGCAGCACTTGAAAATACAATGTCTCGTCCACGAGTCCAGTCAATCAACAGCTACATGTTTAATTAGTATGCAAGTTAATAAAATGTCTCAATAGTGTAACCGTAACTACATACAAGGTTGTCAAAATCATAGATCTTATGAGGGTCAGGAGGTCTAATGGTAAAGATGAGATCCTGCTCTAACAGGAAATTGAAATCCAGGAACAGGGTAATGGGAACGCTAGACAAATAGAAAAGTAAATTTAAACAGATATTTTGTGGTTAAGTCTTCTAACTACACATTTTTTACATCATATAAATAAACAGTGTCAACAAAAACTAGTTGGTTCACAAGGAGCCTAGCACTGGTTTGAATAAGTTGCATACAGAGCCTAGCACTGGTTTGTTAAAATCTGTATATCCTTGATAGGTCCATTCTTAATATTGCACGATTCCTAATCAGCCTATACTGGATCCCTGCTTATAAACACAGAAGGTGCATCCCGCGCACATGCCCTTCATCAGTAGGGATTCCATAAAGTACACACAGTCAATTCAATACCCCCCAACCTTTCTTAGTTGTTAAGAACACTTAGTTGAATTATCATCCCTCAAAACTTCAATAACCAGTCAGACTTCAAGACACATAAGTTCACCAGCTCACATTAATAAAGATATGTAGTATAAATGTGTATTGGAACTTGACATTTTTATTTCTTCCAATATTCTGTTGTGCAAGCTTACTATACGGTATACTCCTATGCGCCTGTCCATGAAACTTGTCTTATTTGTGCAGTTATGGGGTGAATATGTGGGTGAGTTTAGCAAAAGACAACATGTCAAACCTCTCATTCACATTTTTTTTCAATTTAACTAACAACATATGATTGCGTATAAAAGCAACTTTGTTAAACTGATACCTTAATTTATTAAAAACAAAAAACAATGCATAACTAGTGAGTCAGCAACAAAACAAAATAAAAGAGCTTAATTATGAGAATGTAAAGTAAAAAATTAAGCAATAAAAAATCTTCCATGTGATTGTAAATTTATATAGGGAAGCAGCTATTTACCTTGACATTGGAAATTAACTGTCTCCTTAATTGGACATCAGCAATAAGACCAGAGTATGAAACTTCAAAAACAACGCCACGCTGTGTATAGATAAGCCAAATGTTGATATTTAGTTCCGTTTTCTATTTTAATGAAAGGTAAAAGCAAAAACAGAACACTCAAGAGCAAACCTGAGTAGCCATTTTAATCATAGATTGCTTCAACCTAAATGGCAACTTAGCCGAAAAATCAATTGAAATGATATCTACCTGCAACAATAATAATCAATATTCAATAGATTGAGTTCGGAGTAGAACATAAATAAACTTGTCATCATAAGTAGATATTCAATCTAGTCCTTCAAAAAAACACGAAGAACTATTTAGGCCATGTTTGAATAAATAAGTGGTTATCATTCAAGTGCTTATGTATAAGTAATTTCTAAAATAAAAGAATAACACAGTAAAATAGTTTCAAATAAGCTCTGAGTTGTTTTCATAAGCTATCCTATTGACATGTCATAAGCTGTTTTCATAAGCTCTCAATCAGTCTCACAGATGCTAATGACGTAAATAAGCTCAAATAATTCAATTGAAAGTTGAAACATGTTATTAATACCAATATACATCTCCAAAAATCTAAATGCCTTTCAAGATAGTCTTAACAAAGACTAAAACACAGAGAACTATTTCGATTTAGTATAAACAACTTAATTAAGAGCTTATAGCATAGCTGTTCATCATATATCAGTTTATGTACAAGTTATTTCAATAACAAAAGATAAAACAAACAAAGTAAAAATTTGTTCAAATAACCTCTAAGTTGTTTTCATAAGATATCCTAAAGTGCTTACAAAAATCAACTGAAAAAAGCTCACAACCATGTCAATGTCATAACTCATAAGTAGTTTTTATAAGCTCTCTAAAACAGTCTCATTAGTGGTACACCAATGCATAAGTTCAACAACAATAACAACACCAATCAAGCCTTATCCACTAAGTAGGGTCGTCTACATAAATCAAATTATGTCATAATACTCTATAGTATACCACATTTCAATCTATCTCATTGATCTCTAGATCATTCTTAACAAATTCTCTTTGCCTCTAGTGATACTATCCTACATCTGATCTACTCTCCTTACTACTGCAGCAGGTCTTCTACCTCGATAAGTGCAAATAGATCAATTCAAATCGGTTTTTAGCAGCAATATAGCTCTCAAAAATCTAAATTTCCATCAAAATAATCTTAGCAAAACTATAATATTTTTAAAAATTGACTAATTTGCCACACATTTTAACTTTTTAAGAACTACATTATATATTTTCAGTTCACTTCTCATATACCAAAAATCTCAATGTTTTTTTCTTCAGAATCAATCAGTAAGGGTTAAATTGAACTCACCGCCATTCTCTCACAAGCAACATCAAACGCATTCTGATTCAACGGCATAACAGCAACCAAATCATAAGTCTTCAAAATCGGATTCCCCGCATTCAACGCATTCGCCTGAAACGCATTCTCAACACAAACCGTAATCCGCGTGTACTGCCGAAACGGAGTAGAAGCCGAAACTCCAAGAAGCTCCCGATGAAGCTTTGCCGACTTAGCAAGAAACGGAACAACATTGAGGAGAGAGGAGAGAGAAAGTGGGGAGATTGAGCAACGGTGGTCATCGGACATTACGCCTTTCATCGTGCGGTTGTAAGCGATTCCGGTGTAACCTAATTCCATTGCTTTAACGGCGAGGCGCGTTCGGTTGTTTTCGATGGTGGATTTTGAAGGTTTTGTTGTGGGCGAAGGATAAGGTATGTTTAGGTCGAAGAAGCCCATTTTTGACGGCGGTGGAATCAGGTTTGCCGCTTGCGCCACCAGGGTTTAAGAGTTGAGGGTTTTCTGCTGGTCTTTTTCTTTTCAGTGTTGCATAAAAGTGGAGAAGAAAGAAAAACAAAAAGTTATTTAAAATCAAATAATTTAGATCTTCTTTTTTTCTTTTACTAAAAATCAATTTAGATCTTAAATTATTATTCTCTCTTCAATTATTATAAAATAAAAAAGTGAGCCCTCATATGTCCCCAATTTTAAGGGTTTATTGATGGTCCTCTCTAATTAACCTTCTACAATCGGTAAAACAATTGTTTGATGGTCCCACACAACAAAAAAATTCTTTTCTAAAATGAGCATGAGTGATCATTTTCCTTCGTCTTATGCAACCCGTCAAGTTTCAGATCCAATTCAGTGATATTTGGATCAAATGGGGTGTGAGGTCCAGTGATGTAAGCTCGTGACGGTTGAGAAAGAACCTTCTTCTTTCTCCTCAAAGACGTGAGGATTTGTGTTCGTGAATAGATCATATACCAATTAGAGTTCAAAAAGATGGGTTTGGATTACAAAATTTGTTTTGCAATTTTTTCGATTGAATAAGTATTTATGTTTGTTAACGGATACGAAAACATGAGTGTAGAATGTCCAGTATCATTATGTTAACCCTTTCTCGTCAATCCAACATCATGCTCCTTGTTTCATTTACTTTGAAAGGCTTAGCAAGTAACAACATCATATAATCAAATTTTCAATAGTAATTTAATTCCTCATGGCAATCCAATGAATCATAACTTTTCTTTGTAGAACTAGTTACAAAGCCGTACTTCGCACGGGTTTAATAACGTATTCGATAAAAAAATTCTTCGAAAGAAGAGATGTTAAAACGACGGAACATTGTGATTCATCATAAAATATATATTGGTTGATTCAGAGAGCATATAATCAGTTTATGAGATTATAAATTGACATAATATCTAGGATGAAAACAATTGGAATCAATGATGTGTGAATTATGATTACATCAGATGAAATCAAGCAAAGAAGCAGTATCGGTGAGTGAAGATAATCTAGTCTAGGATTAGAGTTAAGGTGATATGTTCAAAGTGCGGATCATGAACACCAAATCTTTATCTGGGAACGACTTGTATGTGCATATTTTTAGGTGGCTTCTCTAGATCAAAAATTAGCTTATCACCTGCCTCTAACATATGTTCTCGGCAAAAGTTGAACTATTTGCCGCCTAAGTATTTTTCGCAACTTGCTCTCTTTGTCGTTATCAAGCGTCACTTATACCTTTTTTGAGCTTGTTTGTCGATGAGTGTGATTGTTTTCTGTGTTCCTTTTAGAAATGCCTTGATATCTCATTTGGGAAGTGCTGAGTACAAAACAAATTGCAGATAAATAAGAACCTTGCTGCATATGCAGTTGGCCAAATCCATCTCTTTCACAATAGAACCCGTGCAGGATCTCAAATCCAGCCATTGACTGCAAAATGCAAGCAAAGAACTCAAGGTAAATAAATGGTAAATGATAAAGCTACGGAATATTTTTCCCATAGTGTTACATCAACTATATTCCCACTGCATAAGAAAAGACATCTTTCAGGTCATTATCAAACTTATACGAAATCCTATCATCTGATGCTGGCAAATTAGAAAATAATACGTTTTATCTCTCAACACAATGTTCGTACACAATTTCTTTCCAGTCCCAGTTGGAGTTGTCTTGACAATCTCATGAAGAAGCCCGATGATTTCTTAAAAAAAAATTACATTTGTAAGAACATTATAATCGGAGAAAACACATAAATAAATTAAAGTACACAACTATATCATATAAAACATCAGTTTTTAATTTTCCATCTTGGATTTCCTTAAATGACTTAAAGCGACCTTAAAGGGATTAAATGCAATGTCATTATCAAACACATGACAATTATATAAAGTATAAGTCTTGTTTTCCTCGATCAAGTCCTTCCGATGCTCCAATTCTCTATATCAAGTTATTACATGAACTTGATCACGCTCAATCCGAGAAAGAAACCAAAAAATATAATTAAATCAAAATGTACACTAATAAGTAACATTGATAAATCATAAAGAAAATTACAACAAATCTTAACTAACTCATCTAACATTTGCATCACAAATAATGAGCTTCATATGTTGATTCGTATTACTACCAGTCACAATCAAAGAATCCAGTACTTCAAATCCTATTTTTCAAATGTCCAAATCATTTTTGAGATCCTTAATGTAGTCATAATCCCTTGACATTGAAAGTCCTATATAGAAATACAATAATACATCATTTAATTTTATTCCTTTTGTTCATTCTGATATCGAAAGAAACCAACATATTTCTATGCGATCAATTTTTGCATCATCAAATCAACCTGATCTTAAATGCACAAATTTCTGTATCATCAAATTTTTGGACCTCAATGATATGACCAAAACAAATGTTATGAATTATGAATTAACATAATAAATAAAAATGTTTATAATATTTTCTGAAGGCTAAAAATGTTAAAAAATAAAAGATATGTTTTTTTACAAATACTATATTTACTCGATAACGTTTATTTTGTGTAACATGAATACAAACCTATATCATCATATAAATGACTTGTTAAATTTTTGAATAGGAGAAACAGTTTAAGGAGCCTAAAATAATAACATAAATAATATCAAAATAGTTGGTTTTTTCTATTTCAATTATACTCTTTAACAAAGTTCGTTATTAGAATACCATATTTTTTGTGTCTTTCAAAAAGATAAAAATTTATATTATATGATATTATATTTGTTACATTGTTGGTGTCATGGAAACACATACGTTTAGTTTTTTTAATAAGAAAAAGATATGCATAGTTTGTTACAATATAAAGGTGCAATATGTAACGCCCCATTTTTATTTAATTATTTTTATTTGATGTTTGAGTATTTTTATATGATTTTATATGACTATATTTGACATATATGATTTAGATATGATTTTATGTGAAATATATGACTTGGTATGAATTGTGTGATATTTGGTGTGATGATAATTTATTATATGATTTATGGTGTTGTGTTTTATTTAAATAAATGTTGTTTGATTATTTTATTTATTTAATAAAAAGGTAGAAAATAGTATTATTTGGTTTAAAGGGAATTAAGTATAATTATGAGGAATAAGTGGGAGTTAAGGAAATAAGAGGGGGTTATAGTTTACAATAAAAAGAAAAGGAGAGTCAGAAAGAGTTTTACGTACAATTGAAAAGAAAAAAAAAAGTGAGTTTTTGAGAGAAGAAGAGGAGAAAACCTAGAACCAAGAGAATAGGTTAGAAGAAGAGAGAAGAACGCAGCTTAATTCAGGAGTCATAATCTAAGGTAAGGGTGAGATTCCTTCAATAATATGTATATATAATTTTGATTGTTGATGAAATTGTGTTCTAGGTTTAGGGTTTAGAAAGTTTATGATAATTAATATGATGTGATGAATTGTGTTGTTTAATGCATGTTTATGTGTTGTTTTGATTGTTATGTTGTATATAGAACCTGTAAACATTGTTCTCTGTCAAATTTGGGATTTGGGTAGATGAAATTTGAGTTTTTGAGTGAAAAATAGAGTTTTCCCGAGAGCTACCTTTGACAGCATACCCTGTTTCATGTTGTTGCGTCTTTTGCATCAGTTTCTGTTTCGAACTAGCTTTCGGTGTAAACACGAAAGTTGTAGGTATGAATGTTAGCTTTCTAATGTCGTTGGTCTGACGTCAAAATGATTTATAGAACTTGAGTTATGGTCAAATTACTGAACGTAGGTCACAGTGAATTTTTATGAATTTCAGCACAACTTTGCCCGAATTTGAAATGAAAACTGGTATTGATTGGTACATAATTGGTCTGAGGTGTAAACATGAAAGTTGTAGATAATTGAGTTAGCTTTCTAATGGCACTGGTTTGACTCGAAAATGTTTTGTAAATCTCGAGTTATGATAAAAATAGTCCAAGTAGGTCTTCAGAAAATTTTAAGAAAACTTAGCTTAACTAATCCCAAGTTAGTCCAAAACTTATGGTTGGTTTCCCAACTTCAAACTTAAGTATTAGGGATTTAGTCGGAGTGTTTTATGAGTATTTGGCTTATGTTTTTATTGATCAACTTGCTTTATTTTTGAAGAATGTTTTGGTTTGATATGGATGTAGTTGATTAATGTATATGTGCTTTCCGGAGATGTGTGATTTAAATATGTGTTATATCAAGATGTGTTGTTTGTAGATGTGTGACTTAAATATGTGCTATATAAAGATGTCATATTTAAATATGTGATATTTGACGATGATGCTATTTAAAGATGTGTATTTGTCGAGTCATCTAAAGATGTGCATTGTTGAGTCTTTACTCGCGTCGTTGCATAGCATAGTCAGCGATGGGGGCTTAATGCCGGACAGGTCCTCTATGACCTTAGCGATGGGGGCTTAATGCCTGACAGGTCCTCTATGACCTTAGCGATGGGGGCTTAATGCCCTGATGGTACCACATGCATGATGTCTAAGTGTTGCATAGTCGTGTCGTTTGTGAAGTGATGATGTAATTGTGAAGTGATGATGTAATTTGCAAAGTGATGATGTATTCGTGTTGCTATATATATATATATATATATATATATATATATATATATATATATATATATATATATGAACTTGTTGATACTTGTGGTATAATTTGTTGTTGTTTCATCGATTTGATGAATTATATATTATTATTATTGAATGTGTTTCTCACCCCTTCTGTTGGAATTGTCGCCTTGTGGGCAAGTGCAGATTTCCAAGGCTTATAGGATTTTTGGCTCAAGTGTCTAGGGCTCTGATACGTAACGGGATGGGAGTTAATTGTTGAATTTTCATTCCTTTATGTATCAATTTTGGAACTATATTGTTGGAACATTTATTTATTATTAAGAGGATTATTGAAATGATTATTTATGTTGGGGCCTTTGTGCCAAGATTTTGTTGAAGTTGATTATATTTTAAAAAAGACTTTTCCGCTGCAAAATATTACGAGATTAATTTATGTTGTTGAATAAATAGTATATTTTCTGTTTATGAATTTTTGAAAAGTAGTGTAACATTCCGTTTTGTGATGAAAACTCTGATTTTACGTATATATTTTTATGCTGGGAAAACGGGGTGTTACACAAATATATATATATATAAGTATAATTTTTTTAGGCATAGTTTGTTACAATATAAAGGTGCAAAAAAACAGACATATAAAGTATTACTCTAAACGCTAATGTTTGTGTATATATATTTGCGAGGTTGAAGAAAGAAAATAAAAATATTTGGTATCATTAAATGACAGCGTGAATAAAAATATTTGTGAGGTTATGATGATTAAACAATATTGAAATTAAATATATAAGTGATAAAAAGATAATAAAATTCCTTTGAAAAAAAGGTAATAAAATTAAAAGGGACCTCCTTAAACAAAATTAAATGAAACGGTTAAAAAAAAATTAAATGGAAGAAAGATACATATCGAAATATAATATTAAAAAATAAAATAAAAGGTTCCAAACGTGAATTGAAGAGAGATGCTTGTGAAATAAATTTTCGAGAAGTAGTTTTTTGAAGTAGCATTCATCAACTTTTGACCAAAGTTCATTCTATTCAATTTTATGCATTAAAAAAAGTACCTTTTTTGGTAAGTACTTAATTGATATTGTATTTGGCCTAACTTTTCCTTAAAAATGTAGAGAAGTTGAAAAAACCTGGGTCAAATAGTATCTTAATCTCCCACAACGGCAGTGTAGAAACAACCGAATTTGGGAGAAAAAATTGGAAAATAGTTAAAATTAAAAAATTGAAAAATAGTTAAAAGTTTTTAAAAATATAAAAATTGGAAAATAGTTAAAAAAATCGGTGAGGTAGCACTCAACAAAGGAATTATGTGCATTAGCTTAACAAAAAACAGACAGACGAACATAAAATATTTTTCTAAATGTTAATGGGTTTGTGTATATATTCGCGAGAATGAAGAAAGGAAATAAAAATATTTGGTATCATTAAATGACAACGTGAATAAAAATATTTGTGATGATTAAACGATATTGAAATTAAATATATACGTGATAAAAAGATAATAAAATTAAATGGAACCTCCTTAAAAAATTAAATGGAACGGTTCAAAAAAAAAAAGTTAGATGGAAGAAAAAAACATATTGAAATATAATATTAAAAAATAAAAGAAAAGGTTTCCAGCGTGAGTTAAAAAGAGGTGCTTGTGAAATAAATCGTCGATAAGTAGTTTTTTAAAGTAACATTCAACAACTTTTAGCCAAAGTTCATTTCATTCAATTTTATGCATTTAAAAAACTTACTTTTTTTAGTAAGTACTTAATTGATATCGTGTTTGGTCTAACTTCTCCTTAAAAATGTAGAGAAGTTGGAAAAAAGTCGGGTCAAACAATATCTTAATCTCCCACAACAACAATGTAGAAGCAACTGAATTTGGGAGAAAAAAATTGAAAAATAGTTAAAAACATAAAAATTGAAAAATAGTTAAAAGTTATTAAAAATATAAAAATTATAAAATAATTAAAAAAAATTGTGAGGGGCAAAATAGAAAATGCACCCATATAATAGTGAGGTGGCAACAACCAAATGTTAAGAATGAATTTGCACCTTATATTTGTTATTGTTCCGGACCTGCTAGAAGCCCAATGACACAATGTTCAATAAGCCAAAACCTAAGGTAAACAAGCGAGATATGATGGAAGAGCACGCAAAGTCCTGTGCAGATTATCGCACACGAGCACACCTTGGCTCCATCTTTGTCGTCCACGTCATCACCATAAGCCTCCTAAGAAGGCGCCACACTTCATGGAGCCGTTAGCGTTCTCCACGCTTATATAAAAGTGACACAACATCACTCTCAAGTTTCACTTCACTTTTACAACTTTTCACACATAACCACCTCTCTCAAATTAAGACTTGAGCGTTAGAGTGTTGATGTTCCTGCAGGCAGCTTTCTCATCCACCGTGAAGACTCATCATCCATCACAGTGCGAGTGATGTAAGATTTTTACATGTCATTTACCTAACTATACGTGAGTATAATAGGGTCGTATCCACAGAGAGTTGCGTATATCATAAGCATTTAAACGCCATTTATCATGTTAAGGGTTTGGGTATAATTTGTTTGTTTGTGTAAAACTATTTTCTATTCGACATAAAAGTAAAACGAGAAGAGATAGGGTTATTTCGCTTGTGATCAGAGATATCAACCAAGCGTAACAATTGCAATCTTCCGATCGATTAACAGATTCTAGCTCTTTAAACGATATTATCACAATCACTCATTAATATCATTCGTGTCCAAATGATATTGTTATTTCTACGGAACCGTTTTAACATCGATTTCCCAAATATTTGAACGATCACGAAGTCGATTGGGTAGTTTAATCGACGATTTCCCAACCGATTAAATTACCCAAAAGCATTAAGTTCTAGATTACAAGTGATTATCAAATATTAACATCTATGTCTAGAGTGATAACTTAAGATAGATTGTTATTCTATTTCTAGGTTTAAAAGCATGTATCCATAACATTTTAAATCTCAATAAACATTGAAAGCAAGAATAACAACAATATTGAATAAATAGCTAGAACCATATATTAAAAGATCAAATGATTACATAATAGCTTGTTTGAATACCTCAAAATCACAAGAGTAGAGGTAGCTAGATATGTCTATGCTAGCTTTGCAAAAGTTGGAGAAGAGATGAAGATTCAATGACAAGATCCATGATGTCTCAACAAATCTTGGTTTGAATCTACTCCTAACTACCTTGCTCTTTGTTTCTCTCTCTAGAAATACCCTAAACTCTCTCTAAAACCAGAAAATTATCAATAAAACAGTAGTTGGTTCTTGGAAAGAAAAGAGAAAACTATTTATATTGTCTGAATTCGTCCCATCTCGCTTAAGCGAGATGTACTTCGCTTAAGCGAAATGCTTAAAAATCTGAATCTGGCCAATGAAGAGTCGACACAAGATCCCTATCCTGTTGCAAGATGAAATTCGCTTGAAGCGAGATGGAAGCGTGATGAAAGCGAGATACTCCTGATGCATTTTGTCCAAATCTCGCTTAAGCGAGATGAAGTCGCTTCAAGCGAGATGCTGTGTTTTGATAAGCGCAGTGGACGCGAGATAAAAGCGAGATGCCCAGGTTGCATTCTGTCCAAATCTCGCTTAAGCGAAATTATCTCGCGTAAGCGAGATTTCCTTTCTTCAAGAGCGAGATGTACGCGAGCAAAAAGCGAGATGTTCAGGTGCTCTCTGTCCAAATCTCGCTTAAGCGAAATTATCTCGCTTAAGCGAGATCACCTTTCTTCAGGAGCGAGATATCAGCGAGCAAAAAGCGAAATCCAATGGGGCTCTCTGTCCGAATCTCGCTTAAGCGAGCTGAAGTCGCTCCAAGCGAGATTTGCCTGACTCAGCCAAATTCTGGGTCCTTGCTTGTCTCCTTCCTGCACAAATTGAGGAGAATGAGGCATGTAAAGCATAAAAGGCGAAATTACAACAAATCATAGCTTTTCTTTAGTCAACTTGCAAAACAAGTCACTAAAATGCCTGAATTATCACATAAAATATACTACTTTTGAGCACTTATCAGCGAGCAACTGTTCAACATCTTCGATAATCATTAGAAGGATCAATTATTATTATTATTATTATTATTATTATTATTATTATTATTATTATTATTATTATTATTATTATTCAACGAAGGGGATATATGTTTAAGAAAAGGAAACCTCGAGAAAGCAAAACCAGAAGATGCGAGGAAGTGTGAACGCATTGGCGCACAAGAGTTGGAGTGAGAATTGTCCATGATTGACACATGACTTACTTAATTCACGTTTTAATCCCAACCATTCCTTTTAATATGAACACTGTCATTTATACCTATTAGACCTCAATCGTGTCATACTTCTATGACAAAAATACCACCCTCTTGGAGAGACTACAACCATTCAACATCAACCCAGATTGTCCAACATCTCTCGACTTAAAAAATGGATATGAATCTCACTATTAATATTAACTATTATTCAGCATATTAATTATAGGCTTACATATGTTTATTGTCCCAGTAAATAGGGCTCAGTTGAATTTTAGTATTTGTACTTACTAATTCTCCCAAAATTTCCTTGCAAATTTTAATCACTTGAGATTTGGTCCAAAACCCATTTAATTAGTGATATGGCATCTAATTAGATATGTGGCACTGATGTGTCACAAGTTGACTGGGTTAGGACAGTGGTGACCCAGAAAAACCACTGAAAATGATCTTCTTACTCTTATTGAGACCCGACAGGTGCGAAATCACCATAATACCCATGTATTCTTCATCTTACTCCAAAATCTTGTTTCCTTCTTACTCTGAAATCCAGACTCAATCTCTAGAACACACCCTTCTTTCAACAAAAACCAACCTCGTTCCTAAAACAAACACACGTGATTCAACAAGTTAAAACTCGAAATGCATTCTCACAGCAACATCACTGTCATTCAAAACGGCTATCGAAACATCTGTGTTTCTTTAACGAAGGCACAAACATAAAGATGAAAAAGACGATAGAGATATTGTAATGGAGACACGATTGCGATTATTATTAAGAAACAAAAGACGAAGTATTCTCACGGTTTGCAACAACTTTCCGAACTTCGGCTAATGGAGTTCAACCTAATTCTAAGTTGTTGTTGTTTTTCATTCAAAGGGTAAAACTTTAAAGGAAAATGAACTTGATTGCTCTTTTGATTAGATTTAGAATCTCGTATCTTTTTTCATATACAAATTAATAATAAAATTTAAAAAAATGATAAAATAACATAAGAGATAAAACAAGAGGGTTGAGGGGAGTTAGTTACGGTGAGCTAGAGAGGGACTATGAAAGAGCATGACATGAAACTGGGTTGTTTTAATGCCAGTGAAAATGAAATGTTCATAAAAGCTTAAGTTATTTTCGAGTTTTATAAGAGGAAGTGATTGAAGTCGTGACAAAGCTTATGATTCATGGTAGCTCACCATCCGTTGAAGATCTCTTTCTTCGTGTTTGTGAGGAGATATCTGATGAAGAGAGATTTGGGCTTTGGAGAGGGAAGGAGAAGAAAGGGTATAATGGTCATTTCACATTTGTCTAGTTTCATTAGGGACAAAATAGTCATTTTAGTAACATTTGTTGAGTCATCCATGTTCCTTTTCAGTCAAATTTTGCCACATCAACACCACGTTATTAATAAGATGCCACATCAGTAATTAAATGGGTCTAGGACCAAATCTCATGTTATTAAATTTTGAAGGATTAGTAAGTACATGGACTAAAATTCAACTGAGCCATATTTACAGGAACAACATACATATTTAAGCCTTAATTTTATATTTGAAAACATGAAATTCATCATCTGAGTCACAAGGAGTCATCCCGTATTTAACATGGTCGTTACACTAATACAAAAGGGACTTAAATATAAGGACGGAGGGAATAATATGATAACTTTGGTTTATGCCACTTTGTTTAATCCACGTCATCCAAAACAAAAACAAAAATGAAACTCGCGCTATGAAAATAGGAAACCGCCAAACTACTAAAAATCACAAATTTTCCTTTTCAAACGCGAAATCGAAAACATATTGAACTAACTAATCCACGTCATCAATCCCCGTGAAATCTCTCATTCACTCTGAACCGTCGATAAAAAACAAATCAACCGTCAAAAACACCTGAAACCCCATCACACGGATCGACTCATTCATTACCCTTGTGTTTTTTCTTGTTTCAAAAAACACACCACCCCTTAAATCTCATCACCTATATAAACCATACGGTAACCACTTCTCATTCACACATTTCTTCTTAATCTCAATTCTTCTTAGGTATATAAATTTCTTAATTTTCTTATTTCTAAGTATAGTTTCTCAGTTATTAATTATAATTTTCATCATCTTGTAGATTTTTTTTGTTGCGAATCAAGATGTCTGGACGTGGAAAAGGTGGAAAGGGATTGGGAAAGGGAGGAGCAAAACGACACCGTAAGGTGCTTCGTGATAACATTCAAGGAATTACGAAGCCTGCGATTCGTCGTTTGGCACGAAGAGGAGGAGTGAAGCGTATCAGCGGTTTGATCTACGAAGAGACACGTGGCGTGTTGAAGATATTTTTGGAGAATGTTATTCGTGATGCTGTTACTTACACAGAGCACGCTAGGAGAAAGACTGTTACTGCTATGGATGTTGTTTATGCATTGAAGAGACAAGGAAGGACTCTTTATGGATTTGGGGGTTAGGGTTTCTGATTGGGATTTTCTGTTAGTTTTCTTGTTGTTTCTATTTTCAGTTTTTATGGGTTGGGAAAAGTCTTGCTGTCAAGAAAATTTGGCAAGGTTTGTGGTTGAAATTAGGTGGTGTTTTTTTAGGGTAAGAATTTAGGAGTAATTATCTTTTGTGATATAACTACTAGTTTTAATGAACAAGTGTTTCTGATTTCAGATCTCATTTTGTCTATTTTTTATTTTTTTTATCGATAACTCGCAATAGTTCACTTCTTTGCACTTAATGTGAGTTTTTCTACTAGGATCTTAAGAAATAAAAATAACAGTAGTTATCATATAGTATCAGAATTATATAGTCTTGCTTATAGTTCATACTTAAAATGTTGCTTGAGTAGAATCATTTCCATTCCTTAAACTAACAATTAAGCCCTAAGACAGATAGGACTCTCCTCATTGTTAAAAACTCATTTCAAAGGACACCTTAGCATGAAATATCCATAATTAGTTTTAAATGTCATCGGATTTATTAAAAAAACTTCTTTTGTTACATCCCCTCACACTTATTTAATAACTAATGCACAATATTATGACTAACTGACTAAGATTTGAATTATACAAAAGCGGTGTTTGGATTGAGGGTTTAAGAAGGGAGGGGAGGGTTTACTTTCTAAAATAAATCAAGTGTGATTGAAGTATTATATAATTGTTTATCATGTTAATTTGTTAAATTTTTAAAAAACATTTTATAGTATCAGTAATTTAAAAATGAAAAGTGAACTCTTCCCACCTTTCCTCTTCTAAACCCCTCATCTAAACACACCCTTAGTATTCTGCCAGCCTCTCTTATACAGAAAATTAGTGCAACTATAAATTTCATGGCCTCTGTTAACATATTCAATTGTGTCAATAAAGTATTCCTATTCGACCAACCTTCGCAAACCTTTGTTATCGTACATTCAATTTGTGAATGGTATGTAACTATGCAACATTTACGGAAGGATATTGTAAATTTCTGATAATAACAGCGTTGCTATTTCTTGTGTTGACATCTCTTGAAGATTAAGATATGCAACTTTATGTTACTAGTGTCTAGACTACAATTCATGTAAACCAACAGAAAACCTGAGGGTCAATGATTTCGTTTTTTCTGGCATTCAGTCTAAGAAAGCAACCATGTTGAGCAAGAGATGGTGTTATCAAATAGCTAAGGTGCTGAATTTGCAGAGGATCATTGCACTTTGATTCCTCGGGTGTAGTTGACTGTATCAACCAAAACCTGTGCAGTGAGGCTCTATGTTGTGATGCTCAATCACCCTGTACTCTTTCTGGTTTTATTTTCTTCAATGAAAGTAATGTTTTAAGCTCCAAAGAAGAGAGCAATGCAGTGTGGGGATGAATTTTGCAATATTCAAAATGTTAAATGATTTTATTATAATAATATTATTAGTCAGGCGTATAATTCATGCTAAGTGTTGCTTGAGATGAATGACTTAGTTTCCTTAAACAAACATTATCCTAATACGTTAGGATATAAGCTGTAAGATAGATAGGACTCTCCTTAATACTAATAATCTATGTTAAAGGACACCTTAGCATGAAATATCCATATTTAGTTTTAAATGTCATCAGATTTAATTAAAAAACTGATTATGTCACATCCCATTGCTCTAAAAAACTGATTATGTCACATTCCATTGCACTAATTTAATACACACAAGTAGACTATATTATCTCTCTGATGACTAAGATTTGGACTATATAAAAGCCTTACATTATTCTCCCTACCTCTCATACACTAAAAACACTGCAACTATTTAGTTTATTCTTCACAAATTCCATGGCCTCTGTTTGCATATTCAATTCTGTCAATAACAAAAGTATTCCGATTCGACCAACCTTCACGAACCTCTACAAGTGGCCAGAATCTGAAGTAGAATTTGTGAAGACTATGAACTCAAACAATTATCGTGACAAAGTTGAAGTTAATAGCCTCTCCTGCAGGCAAGTGTATCTAAGGAGCTACAAATTCTCCCGGAAGAAACTGAGTGTTACCGAGAAGGCCATGAAATATTTCAGCAGTGTAAAGGAGAGTGTGATTTGTGCTAGCAATATATTATATTGTAATAGTAAGGGTAATCGTAAGATTCTAGGGAGGACCAAGTATATCACTCATGCTGCTGTGTCAGTCTACCATAGGTTGCTTTCTCGATCTGATAAGGTCCATGTGTCTCGTCATGATTTCTAACGTCGCGTAGTTGTTTGTTTTTGTGGTGGATCAGTGTCCGGTACACATAAGGATCCAAGCTATAGTTTGTAGTTTCTATTAAATCACGGTCAATTCGCATATGAACGTGAGTATAGTACTCATGCTTCTTTAATATTCGTGAGATTTGAATAAAAACTAGCTCAACACTTAATATGTGCCTTATAATTCTGAGAAGGGACCTAGTCTAAGAGGGGCAGAGATGATTTTTTAAGGTTTGTATGTATGTGTCATGAAATTTACTCTACTATATACGTGTTACGTTGCGTAATATTGGAGTCAAATGTGGAATGAGACGTTGAATGTGATAATAGATGGATACTATGTGGATTTATTTATTTATTACATTGACATTGAAATAATTTATTTAATTCAACGAATGTAAGCTATTAATAAGAGTATAGTAGGCTTTGGAGTTTCTGTTGTACAAGCCGGCTAAAAATGAATGGAAGAGAAGGAAAATGGTCCAAAAGAGAATATGTCAAGTATTCATCAACTTTTTTTTTTTTCTTTTTTTTCTAATACTTGGGTTTTGATGATGATGGCTAGTGGGAAAGATAAGTTAAGCCTTCAATTAGTTTGCGTTTTAACTTTTAAGAATATACAATACACTGGTGTTACATTATTTCTCTAGCAGTTGCAACTATAGAAGTTTCTGCTACTTTATTACCTGTATGATGTATCACATGTTCAAGTTCCATGACAAGTTTGATCATGAATTTGTGTCTGTTTTGTTCTTTGGTGACAAAAGTTGATTTGAATGAATTCTGTATGATTGATTCTAGCTAAAACTGAGTTAAATGTAAGTGATTTACGTTTGGATGCATCTAAAAATTGGTTGAACAATAAATTCAAGGCTAAAAATCAATTGTAGTTTACACCGCTTGTATCAATTTTACCGGAGAACATCAAAACATATCAACATCAAGTTTACACCTCAAGTATCAATTTGTTTTATCAAAAGTGGAACCAAACATACAATGCACACATATTTTTATAGTTGAATGAATTTATCCTTGTACTTGTTGATGAATCATGTTGGTTGATTTGATTTGGCAATGTATTTTAATTCAAATGTGGATTATAGGATACATCTTGATCCCATTTCAGGAACAAAATTTGTTAGTTAAAGTAGTTTCATCTATTATTAGTAGTGTTTGTTACTTTCTGTTACTCTTGCAGCAGCTGATATAGCTCGTACTCTTCCATATATAAGCATGTCGTCATGTTTGTTTGATTAACTTGAATGAAAAACTATTTGTTTGATTAACTTGATTAACTATTCACAAACTTGTACTCTTTGACACTAACACACACAGAAACAAGCATGTTATCATATGCCAATTTGATTTACACGAAAATAAATTATTCAATAACTAGTTCTCTCTTTGAAAACTTGAATCAAGCATGTTATCATATGCCTATTTGATTAAACATGAAATTACAACAGACCTTAATCTTTAATATGAAAGAAAAATACAAAAACTTGTGACTGAATTCTTACAGGCAGTTTAGTAGTAGAACTGGCACAAACTTTTGCAGCTATATAGTTGCACAGCTTTTGTATTCAATTTTTAAGATAGACTTCTCAAAATCTCTGATTACCAATTAACCAAGCATGTTTCAACAACGGTAATCATTTGAGAATGTAGAATAATCGAGTGTAACCACGTGTCAGTTTTGCATCAATGTCTGACACTGTCACATATTGGACATCGGACACGGGTTCAATGTGAAGTGTCGGTGCTAGTTAGGTTGCAGAGAAACTCTCTGCCACCTATGTAGCACCGATACTTCACATTGAAAGCATGTCCGGTGAGAATACTGCAATACATAATTTACAAAAGGGGACCTCATCTACCCTCAGACTTCACCAACTGTGAGAATACCCTACTCATAGAAACACCAGAAAGATTATCCACACTAGAAGCAGACAAAGAACCATTTACGTCTTGGTTGAAATGGTTGACCTGTTGTGAGAGTTCGCCGATCATATTTGTGAGGTTTTCTTCAGGATCACCTCAAACAACAGCTTCTTGAAGTTGAAGAGCATACTCTAAATTCAAGAACACCTCTCCCATTGAAGGCTTGTCAACACCATAATAAGCCAAGCATTTTTCAGATGTTTCTGCAGACTTCCTAATTGAATCTGCTTTGATTTTCCCTGCGAGTGCTGTATCGATGATTTATTCCAACTGTCCTTTTTTCTGATATTTCATGGCCCATTCTGCTAAGTTCACCTTTTCCCTAGGAAGTGATGGATCTATGATAGGCCTTGCACAGAGAGCTACACCAAAGGATCGAGGTACCCTAAACTCCCCTTGACGGCTGTGTTCTTATGCGTTTGATTGAGCCCAGGACCGGTTTTTGACAATCCGAAATCAGCAACTTTAGCCATTAAGTTTTTGTCAAGTAAGATATTTGCAGACTAGTTGTTTTCAGCTTATTTCCATATACTCTGCAGGATAACTTATGAAAATCGCTTACAACTTATATAAAAACAATTTAACTTTGTTTTATCTTCTGTTATAGAAATAGCTTATACATAAGCACTTATGTTATGAGCACTTAATTAAACTATTTATCCAAACACAACTTACACCAAATGAAAAGTCCTCACTCACCCATTGACTAGCAAAGCACAGTAATGCTATTCCAAAATAACAACAAACAAATCACATCAATCTTAAATTAAATTTTGCAATATTGTGGTGCAAATGATATAAATGTGTTATCCTAGAGTTGAAGAATATAAAATTAAAAGCAAAAAAATGGATTAAACCTTATATATCAATGACAACACATCTCCAACCAAGAAGCTTCCAACCAAGTGGCAACACATTTGGATTATAGAGCCTATAAGCACCTGAGTGTGTGATAGAAAGAGAGAGAAAGAGAGTGAAGCTCTGAGTGTGTGATAGCTATTGAATCAATGGAAGATAGCAACTCTACCTGAACTGTTGATTCTTCTTCTTCTCTGTTCTTCACTTTTTGGCTCACTTGTGAAAATTGAAAATGAGTAAATAGGCAATTACCCCTGAAATTGTAAGTTTCGTCAATTACCTCCCTGAAATTAACAAAACTTCAATTACCCCCCTGAAATTGCACAACGTTAATCAATTTACCCCCTCCGTCAAATTTTTCTGTTAGTCAACATAATGTTTTGCAAATACCCCCCTGAAGTTTTGCACTTATGTGCAAAATGCCCCCTGAACTTGAAAATTTATATATTTTTTTTCTTAATTGGATGAAGGAGCATGATTCCCAAAGCTTTGGTAAGCTCCTGCTGGCAGCTTGTTATTTGTGAATGATGAAACACATTGCGCATACAGTTAGAGAATGGGGGATAAATGCCAAGCAGCTAGCTGAGATCATAGTAATGAAGAAATGGGATCCGAAGCTATAGTTAATGATGGACCTGCAATTTATTTTTATATCACCTATTGGTCTTAATTGTACAATGGTTCAAGTTGCACTTGTCCTGTCTTGCTTGTTATGGACTCCAAACTATAAGGATACATTGTGCTGCACATCTCTTGATGTTTATATTTATTTATTCATCTTGCAAATCTTTAACATTCCATCTTTGGAGCATGATTCCCAAATCCTTGGTAAGCTCCTGCTGCCAGCTTGTTATTTGTGAATGATGAAACACATTGTACATGCAGTTAGATTAGATAATTGGGGAATACAGCCCAAGCAGCTAGTTGAGATCACAGTAATTTGAATCAAGTATAAGAAGAAAAAAAATATAAATTTTGAAGTTTAAGAGGCATTTTGCACATAAGTGCAAAACTTCAGGGGGGTATTTGCAAAATATTATGTTGACTAACAGAAAAATTTGACGGAGGGGGTAAATTGATTAACGTTGTGCAATTTCAGGGGGTAACTGAAGTTTTGTTAATTTCAGGAGATAATTGACGAAGGAGGTAATTGCCTATTTACTCAATTGAAAATGCTTAATTGTTCCTTACTTTTTCTTCTCGTATACAAGAGACGACTTGTATCTCAAGTGTCAAACTAATTGTCCCACATTAACAAAAATAACAGAAAAGTGGAGCTATAATACAAAAACAATGGTGTCATTAAATAAATGTTTAATGGTAGTTGCATTTGAAAATTTAACTTCTATTTATTTTTTATATATTTTAAAAAAATTCATTTTATGTTTAAAAATTTCAATTTTTTGTGAAAGAGCTTTATATAAGTTCTTAAAATTATTGTAATGGAGTCAAAGTTGATAGCCTCTCAAATGTGTGCTCATGTACCACATTCTGTGGACCTGAACTAGTACCAATCGTTCCCATTATGTTTTTGCATCTGGAGAATTTAGCAATCTAGGTTAAGTTGTCTTCTTGAAGTAGGTGGACAAACTTGAGATTTCGTTAAAGAATTTAATATTGAACAATGCTGTATAACAATCCCATCGGAACAATTTACTGCAGCATGGAACAGAAACCCCTCTGTTTGGAATTATGTTTTTATTGATGCAGTATGATGTGATGGTGTTAATTATTGGCGTATCGTCCTTAAAGACCGACACGGTAATGGTACTGTTGTCTTGTGAAACTGAGGAAATTTGTGTTGATCCTACTTGAAGCTTTTGCCATGGCGCGGTGTCTTCAAATAGCAAGGAATCAAAAGATTCAAAACCTGTGTTTTGCAGCCATTAACCTTGTTATTATGGACTGCAAAGACATCATGCAGCAGCTGGGAGACATTCAGTTGGAACATATGTTGAACAATGGGGATCATAGTCAGGGTTTACCCTTCTGTTGTCTACTCAATCACCTTGTCCTGTTTCTGGTTTTTTTCTTTTCCAGTGAGAGTTACATATAAGCTAAAAAGCACATAAGAGCGTATGTATACTGAGAATGACAATGTGGTGTATTGAAAATGTATATAAGGCAGTGTGTAATTGAACATTGGATGAGAATGAATTGTGGAATTTGTCAAAACTGAGAAAAGTGAAATTTGTCAAAGCTGAGAAAAGTGGAATTTGGAGAAATGCTGCAGGTACATTTTATCCAACTCGCAATACTTCACTTCTTTGCACTTAATGTGTGAGTTTTTCTACTAGGTTCTTTAGAAATAAAAATAATAATTATACAGTTTTGCATATAGTTCATACTCAAAATGTTGCTTGAGATGAATCATTTCCATTGATCCATTCCTTAAACTAACATATAAGCCCTAAGATAGATAGGACTCTCCTCATTGTTAAAAACTCATTTCAAAGGACACCTTAGCATGAAATATCCATAATTAGTTTTAAATGTCATCGGATTTATTAAAAAAACTTCTATAGTTAAATCCCCTCACACTTATTTAATAATTAATATAAACGATAAGGGCTAAGATTTGAACTATACAAAAGCCCCCATATTCTCATATTCTGCCTGCCTTTCTTCATCGCCTCTGTTAGCATATTCAGTTGTGTAAATAACAGAAGTATTTCTATTCGGCCAACCTTCGCAAACCTTTGTTATCGTACATTCAATTTGTAAATGGTATGTAACTATGCAACATTTATGGAAGGATATTGTAAATTTCTGATACTAACAGCGTTGATATTTATTGTCTTGATATCTCTTGAAGATTAAGATATGCAACTTTATGTTACTAGTGTCTAGACTACAATTCATGTAAACCAACACTGTTACAGTCCCAGAACCCCTTCTGGTTATGCATGTAAACCAACAGAAAACCTGATTGTCAATGATTTCGTTTTTTCTGGCATTCAGTCTGAAAAAGCAACCATCAAACCATTCAACAATGTCAAGCTTACCATTGCAGTGACGAGTAACTTTCCTGCTCTCAGTGGCCTTGGTATTTCTATAGTTAGAGCAGAAGTGGGAGTGAAAGGAAGCTACCCTATGCAGTATGCACACACATTATGATGCCACGGAATTGTTGATCATGGTGGAAGCTGAGCTTACAGCTGGGTTGGTGATAGATGAACAAGTTTCTGAAACAACTATTAGAGATGGAGATGTTATTGTGTTTACTAAAGGACTCATGTGATTCCTTGTCAATTCTGGTGCCAGAACAGTGGTTGTTTTTTCAGCTATCAGCACTGAAAATCCTGGTGGTTTCCAGTTTGCTGGGAACACCAAACTCTCCACTGTTACTCAAAAGACAGCTCTTCTTGATCTGAATAAATCAAGAAGCTTAAGACTGTCACTGCTATGGATGTTGTTTACGTGCTTTAGAGGCGAGGGAAAAAGATTAGGGGTGGCATTTTTAGGGGAAGATTTGGGAGCAATTATGGTATGTGTATGTTGTGTGTGATAGGTAGTTTACTTTTTTATGGTGATTATGTTATGCAACTACTACTTGTTTTAATCAAGAAGTATTTATGTTTCAGATCTCATTTCATCCATTTTCTACTGCTTTTGCTGTTGTTAGATTTTTACCCTGTGATTTTGAACCTATAAATTGACTTTGAAAATTTGTAGTTCACCAAAAATTTGTAACACTATGGAAAACAATATGAAAAGCATATCCATTACAATTACATTATGTATCATGAATTTCTGATATTTTTTGAACTAAGTTAAATCTGAGTAAGGCGGGCATTCAAATTTAAATGTGTCCTAATACCTCAATTCCTTAATTAATTATGATTTAGCCTTTAGGTTTCATTTCAAATCTTTTCATGTTTTGCAATTGACAATCACAATGTCTTACCAATTAATTTTTCCCATTTATACCTTAAACTAAGAGATTAAGTAATGATGATTCAGTCCAATTTATATGTTTAACATCGCGTTGATTAAGGAGAGGACTATGTTCCTATATAGTAGTGAAAAATAATGAATTTGGTATTCTTCACAAATTGGTGCTCATGTATGTCACACAATCTAAGGACCCTAGCCAGTTGCTATGTGTTGCGAAAGTGACTCAAAATTGGAGAAATTGAAGCTTTGAAATCTGTCCCATCGTAGTACGACGTCGTAGTACGATGGTATTGGAGTTTTAAAACAGAATCCTATTTTTGGGCCAGATTTGTTACGATTTTATGAGGGTTACTTTTATTATAAATATAGGCTTTGTATCATAGCAAACTTTGAGATAGAGGGGGCTGAAACAAGGGTTTAGAAAGGCAACAACAAAACTAGGATTTGTATAGAGTTTGTCTCTTTGGAACAAACACTAGGGGGTTGGAGGGTTGATTCACCTTGGGAAACACTAGGATTGAGTCTCTTGGTTACGGGAAGAGATTGAGACTTTGGGTAGAATTAGGCGAGAGACTTATTCTTGTAACTCATTGACATCTCTTTTGTAAGGTTACTCATCATTATAATGGATTAGAGGGCTGCTCTCTCCCCCAGACTAGGTCAATTTGGACCGAACTGGGTCAACAAATTCTTTTGTGTTCTCTCTTCTTCTCTCTCGTTGTTTTCTACTTTTGTTTGTGATTATAATTGTTACCCATTTGTTTTGGTTGCTTTATTATTCCTTGCTCCACACATCAAGTTGTTATTGGTGTGATTTTTCATTGAATTCACAACACTGTGGTCATGGCTTACTTGAGGAGACTCCAATGGGTTCCATAAGTTTTGTTATCTAGGAAGTTTGGAAACCTAAGATTGACAGCGCTGGGAAGCAATCCCATCATAACAATTTACTGCAGGACAATCTTGAAACACGTCTCTTTGGAATCCTGTTTTTTGTGTGGATCTATTGTGTTTAGGGGATGGTTATCAAAGATCAATAGGTTAGTGTGGTACACTCAGCTTGCGCAAGAGAGGAAAATTATGTTTATCCTACTCTTACCGAAGATTTGGACATGAGACGGTGTTTTCAAATAGCTAAGGAGCTGAATATGCAGAGGATCTTTGCACTTTGATTCCTCGGATGTCGTGGACTGCATCAACCAAAACCTGTGTTTTGCGGTCATTCACCTTGTCATTATGGACTGCTATTCTGCAAAGACATCATGCAACATCTGGAGATATCCAAACACAAGCTGAACATTGTGCTCAATCACCCTGTACTCTTTCTGGTTTTATTTTCATCGAGGAGAGCAATGCAGTTTATTGAAAGAGTATGTGAGATAGTGTACAATTGGCATAAAAAAAGTGCGGGGATGAATTTTGCAGAATTCAAAATGTTAAATGATTTTATTAGTCAGGCGTATAGTTCATGCTAAGTGTTGCGTGAGATAAATCAATTCCATTGCTTAGACTAACATTATCTTAATATATAAGCTGTAAGACAGATAGGACTCTCCTCATTGTTAAAAACTCATTTCAAAGGACACCTTAGCATGAAATATCCATAATTAGTTTTAAATGTCATCAGATTTAATTAAATAACTGATTATGTCCCACTCCACTGCACTAAAAAACTGATTATGTCACATCTCAATTCACACTAATTTAATTCAAACAAGTAGACTATATTATCTCTCTGATGACTAAGATTTGGACTATATAAAAGCCTTACGTTATTCTCCCTACCTCTCATACACTGCAAACACTGCAACTATTTAGTTTATTCTTCACAAATTCCATGGCCTCTGTTTGCCTATCCAATTCTGTCAATAACAAAAGTATTCCGATTCGACCAACCTTCACGAACCTCTACAAGTGGCCAGAATCAGAAGTAGAATTTGTGAAGACTATGAACTCAAACAATTATCGTGACAGAGTTGAAGTTGATAGCCTCTCCTGCAGGCAAGTGTATTTAAGGAGCTACAAATTCTCCAGAAAGAAATTGAGTGTTACCGAGAAGACCATAAAATATTTCAGCAGTGTAAAGGAGAGTGTGACTTGTGCTAGCAATATATTATATTGTAATAGTAAGGGTAATCGTAAGATTAAAGGGAGGGCTAAGTATATCAGTTGTGCTGCCGTGTCAGTCTATCGTAGATTGCTTTCTCGATCCGATAAGGTCCTTGTGGCTCGTCACGATTTCTAATGTTGCATGGTTGTTTGTTTTTGTGGTGGATCAGTGTCCAATAAGAATAAGGATCAAAGCTATAGTTTGTAGTTTCTATTAAATCATGGTCGATTGGCATATGAACGCGAGTATAGTAAGTGTAGAACTAGTGAAATCAAACATATAGGCTATCATACATCTTCTCCTTTGATCAATTACTTGTTTTAATATTGAACTCATTTAATTTAACGCGTGTAAGCTATTAATAAGACTACAGTAGGCTTTGGAGTTTCTGTTGTACAAGTAGAGATGACTTTAGTATATTTTTGTTGAGAGAGAATTATACATGCATGATTAAAATAAATTATTTTGATGAGAGAAAATTATTGGTTAGGAGAGAGATAGAGAAAAAGTCACCAATGTCACAAAAACTCACTGTCTCCACAAAAAGAAAAAACAAGTAGTATTTTCCATGATAGAGATTAGGGATGGGCACCAGTTTTGAGCAGTATGCAGGAAAATAGTCCAAAAAGAGAATATGTCAAGCACTCATCAACTTTTTATTTTTTTATAATACTTTGGTTTTGATGATGATGGAGTGGGAAAAGTTAGGTTAAGCCTTCAATTAGTTTGTGTTTTAAGAATATAATACTGGTGTGACATTATTTCTTTAGCAGTTGCAAAGTATAGAAGTTTCTGCTACTTCGGTTTTGTGTTTGTTTCATTCTTTGGTGGCAAAAGTTTATTTAAATGAATTTCCTATGATTGATTCTAACTAAAAGTGCGTTAAATGTAACATGTAATATTTTTGGATACATTTAGATAAAAAAAATTCAAACTAAATTCAAGACTAAAAATCAATTGCCAGGGTTAAATGTCTGAGTTTTATAATACTCGAGAACAACCAAACATATCAATATTAAATTTACACCTCTAGTATTAATTGTCTCAAACAAAAGTGAAACCAAACATACACTGCACACATATTTTATAGTTGAATGAATTTACCACCGGACGTGTTGATGAATCATGTTGGTTGAATTGATTTGAAAATGTATTTTAAATTCAAAGATGGATTATAGGATATATCATATTCTCATTCCAGGAAAAACAGTTGTTAGTTAAAGTAGTTTCATCTATTATTAGTTAGTGTTTGTTACTCTCTCTTACTCTTGCAGTAGCTGATATAAGTTGTACTCTACCATATATATCGTCATGTTTGTTTGATTAACTTGAATGAAAAATTATTCACAAACTTGTACTCTTTGACACTAACACACAGAAACAAAACAAGTATGTTAACATGAAAAAAAATTATTCACAAACTTGTTCTCTCTTTGAAAATTTGAACCAAATTATAGACCAACTCATACAGGAAAATGTTGTGTTGCATAAACAAAAGTTCTAAAAGGAAGTGAAATGGATTCTTATAAAACCTGTGATGGAGTTTAAGACTCTACCAATGCTACATGAGTTGTATTTTTGAAATACAAAAAGAGAGAGAGTACTTTGCCAACTCACTAACAGTACATACAGATATAAACCATGCAACTTGAATTAACAGCAACAACTTTAGTGGGAGAACTTGGGCCAAAATTCAGATCCAGGTATTTCTCTGATTTATAAGATACATCTAAATACCTTTACAACTTGCACTTAATTTTTAACATAGACCAGTGCAAACCTCTGATTACCAATTAAGCAAGCATGTTTCAGCAACTCCATCTTTTTTTACAAATCAATGAAGTGCCTCAATCTTCTATGCTGTGCACACATGCGTTTGATCAAGGTTGAGACCGGTTTTTGACAATCCAAAATCAGCAACTTTAGTTATTACGTACTCGTCAAGTAAGATATTTGCAGACTTCACGTCATGGTGAATAACCGCTTTAGCATAGCCGGTGTGAAGGTAATGAAGTCCTCTAGCAGATCCAATGCATATCTCAAGCCTCTCCTACCAACTTAAGCTCAGGAGTCCTGAACCGTATAGATGACTCTTGAGAGTTTCCTTCTCCATGTATCCATATAACAGGATCATTTCATTATTATCATCACAGTAACCAAATGGCGATGGCGGAACTGAGACAACATTTCAATTTCAGTTATAAATTCTGCAATATTCTTCTGTTACAGCCAATTCACCCTCTTCACTGCCACTTTCCAGCCATCCCTTAATTCTCCCTCGTTAACACTTTCCCAAAACCACCTGCCCCAATAACCCAACTCTCATCAAAATTGTTTGTACTCTCTTGAACTTCTGCAAAAGGAACATGATACTACATGCTCGAAGCAACACTTATTTTACCGTTGGAGTATTTATTTCCCATCGTATGTGATGTTGCATCATTGACGGATAAAGGAATCTGGTCTTCGACTGCACAGTACACATCAAACTCTGGCCAAGACCAACGCACTCACTACCCCGACACTCACACTAGCTAACACACCAAACTTACTAGAACTTGAACTACAAGTAACTTCTTTGCAAGACCAATACAAACAAATCAAAAACAGATATATTCCGATTAACTTATTTGACCTCACCTGCTTGCATAAAAGCTTGTGAGATTGTTTCAGAGAACTTATAGAAACAACTTATTACATGTCCATCAGTTGTTTTTCAGCTTATTTCTATTAACTCTCCAAGATAACTCATGAAAATCGCTTATAGCTTATATGTAAACAATTTATCTTATATTTTATCTTTTGTTATAGAAATAGCTTATACTTAAGCACTTATGCCACGAGCAATTAATTAAACTATTTGTCCAAAGCACATTAATTCTATTCAAAATTAACGACAAACAAATCACATCACTCAAACATTAAATTTTGCAATATTGTGATACAAATGTGTTATCCTAAGGTTGAAGAATATAAACTCCAAAACAAAAAACGGATTAAACCTTATATATCTACAACAATAGATCCAAGAACGACCATATTTTCTATTCAAACTAAGAAGAAGCTTACAACCAAGAGGCAACAACACATCTCCAAAATCAGGAGGAGAGGGAAGAGAGAGTGAAGGTTTAAGTACATGAGAAAAGTGGAGCTAAATTGTCTCTCAAGTCTCAAGTGACATACTAAATGTTCATGTCCCGCATCGACCAAAATAACAGAAAAGTGGATCTATAAATAAAGAATCACCTAAGTGCTATAACAAGTTAATAGCCGTGTGGAAAGGAGGATAGCTAATAGAGATTTTATTTTGATATTATTTATTAATTAAATAACTATTAATATAATCAAATTTTCTAGGAGTTTTCTTCTCGTCTACTACTAATTTTTTTTTTTATATTTACTTTTAAATTTTTTTATTACTTACCGACCAAATAAGTTTTTGTAAATGGATAAGTTTTTAAAGATAAGAATAATACATTTATCTTGTATAAGAAATAAATATATTTATATAAAAACTATCCTCAGTTTGTTGCATTTATTAATAAAAAAAAATCTCCTTTGATTTACATTTAGATGTTTTTTTTTATTACTTATTGGTCAAATAAGTTTTTGTATATAAATAAGTTTTTAGAGGATAAGGAAATACATGTAATTTGTATAAAAAATAAAAAAGAATGCATTTATATAAAAACTATCCTCAATTTATTGCATTTTCAATCCAACTGTTAATAAAAAAGGGTTAAATATATTTTTTGTCCCTATAAAATATCAACTTTTACTTTTAGTTGTTCTAGAAATTTTCTTTTTAGTCCTCTAAAAGTTTTCCATCTTGTAGAAATGAAACCAAACATACAGACAATCATACATCAACTTCTCCTTTGCTCAATCATACACTAGTAGTATCTTCTTTGTTGTAACCTCTATTTTCTAGTCAAGTAAATGAACTCTAATAATTTTTTTAGCATAAGTAGAGCAATGTTTTATCACTACCTTGTAGCAAAGGATATTATTGTTACAGTTGTTTATCTCTTTTACCATGCGTGAGACTTGTTACAATATTAGTTTTTTGAATGAAATAAATATTTCAATGATACTTACTATGTCTGTTAGTTTGCGTATTATTGGAGTCGAATACATGTAGGATGAGAAGTTGAATGCCATAATGGATACTACAGTGGATAATAAATATTTAACTGATCATTTAATTTAACGTGTGCAAGCTATTAAGACTATAGTAGGCTTTGGAGTCTCCGTTGTACAAGCCGGCAGAAAATGAATGAATAAGAAGGGAAATTGAGTTTTTTTTTTTTGTCTTGTTTATTTAGGCAAAGAGGAACTGGTATTGTGTTGTTACTTGTGAGAAAGGAATGTAGAAGATAGTGGAATAGGATATATATGGTTTGTAGCATTTTCTTCACTTCAATCTTGTCATGGACTTTCTTATTGCCACAACTGACTCCAAAAATAGAAAAGACTAGTAGCTCTTTCCATGATAGGGATGGGTACCAAATATAGAGCACTACGCAGCAAAATAGTCCAAAAGTGATTATACCATGAAATTAGAGCCAACAGTAAGGCTCATCAATTATTTATTCATTTTCCATTTTATACTTTGTTACTGATGATTGATGGCTAGGGGGTAAGGTATCATTTATGTCAAGCGTTCAAATTCATTTAATTTGTGTTTTAAGATTATATTACTTGTGTCACAATTACTTCCCTATTAGTTGCTAATATAGAAGTTTCCTTGTTACTTTGATGTATCTAATCTCAATAGATTCATTCCCTTATATTTGTTGATCTGACTATGCATTTTAATTCAAATGTGGGTTAGAGGATATATCATGATCCTATTTAGTTTATGAATAGACCCTTAATTTTTATAATCACCTCCACCACCACTCAAGAAAAAGGTTCCCCAATAAGGGAAAACAGTTGTTACTTGTTAGGTAAAGTAGTTTAATTTGTTGTTACTTGTTAGTTATTACAAAGTTTGTTACCTTTTGTTACTCTTGCAGCAGCTGAAATAGCTTATACTATTGTTTGATTAACTTGAATGAACCATTATTAAAAAAAAAAGAGAATTTTCTCTATTGACTAAAAGTACATACAAAAATAAACCACACAACTTGTATTAACTGCAAATATATAAAAATAAATTGAAAGAACAAAAAGGAAATAAATGAATGAAAATCAAATAAACCACGGTTCAACTTGTATTAACATACATGATAACAAAATGAAAGCACAGCTGGCCTTGATCTTTCATATGAAAGAAAAATACAAAAACATGTGACTGAATTCTTATAGGCAGTTTAGAGAAAGAACTTTGCCAAATTTTAGATTCAGAATATTTCTCTGATTGATAATGTATATCTAAATAGTTGCACAACTTACACTCAATTTTTTAAGATAGACCAGTGCAAACCTCTGATTACCAATTAAGCATGTTTCAATAACTCCATCTTTCTTTACAGATCTATGAAGTGTCTCAATCTTCTATGTTGTGACAAACTATGAAGCTGAAGCACTGACACGGACACGGGTAATAATTTGAAAAAGTGGAATAATAGAATGTAAACACATGTGTAAGTGTCAGTGTTGTGTGTCAATGTCGGACAGCAGACACACCTTCAATGTGAAGTCTCGGTGCTACATAGGTGGCAGAGAGCTACTGATTTGAAGAAAAACAACAAAAACAAAAAAAAAGAATATTGCAATACATAATTTAGAAAAGAGGACTTCATCTACCCTCGGACTTCACCAACTGTGAGAATACCCTACTCATAGAAACACCAGATAGATCATCGACGGTTGAAGTTTCAAATGGCACAGCAGAGGCAGAAGAAGAAACATTTGCGTCCTGGTTGAAATTGTTGACTTGTGGAGATAGTTCGCCGATCATATTTGTACTGTTTTCTTCAGGATCACCTTGTACCACAGCCTCTTGAAGTTGAAGAGCATATTCCAAATTCCACAAGACATCTCCCATTGAAGGCCTGTCAACACCATAATCAGCCAAACATTTCTCAGCAGTTTCAGCAAACTTCCTAAGAGAATCTGGTTTGATTTTCCCTTGAAGAGCTGTATCGATGATTTGCTCCAGCTGTCCTTTTTTCTGATATTTCATTGCCCATTCTGCTAAGTTCACCATTTCCCTAGGAAGCGATGGATCTATAACTGGCCTTGCACAAAGAACTTCAAACAGAACTACCCCAAAGGAATATACGTCTGATTTTTCTGTCAGTTGTTGCCTCCTGAAATACTCTGGATCAAGGTACCCAAAACTCCCCTTGACAGCTGTGCTCACGTGTGTTTGATCGAGCTCGGGACCGGTTTTTGACAATCCAAAATCAGCAACTTTAGCCATTAGGTTCTCGTCAAGTAAGATATTTGCAGACTTCACGTCACGATGAATAACCGCTTTAGCATAGCCAGTATGAAGGTAATGAAGTCCTCTGGCAGATCCAATGCATATATCAAGTCTCTCCTTCCAACTTAAGCTCGGGAGTCCCAAACCATACAGATGACCCTTGAGTGTTCCCTTCTCCATGTATTCATATATCAGGATCATTTCATTATTTTCATCACAATAACCAATCAAAGACACCAAATGACGATGACGGAACTGAGACAACATTTCAATTTCAGTTCTAAATTCAGCAATCCCTTGCTGGGACCGCGGATTCCCCCTCTTCACCGCCACTTTTCTACCATCCCTTAACTCTCCCTTGTATACTTTCCCAAAACCACCAACCCCAATAACCCAACTCTCATCAAAATTATTTGTACCCTCCTGAACTTCCGCAAAAGGGACGCGGTACTCGAAGTTCGAAGCAGCACTTATTGTTGTGCCATTGGAATATTTACTTCCCATTGTATGGGATGTTGCATCGTTCACGGATAAAGGAATCCATGTCTTCGACTGCCTTTGTCTTGCCAACCTCTTCTTTTTCCTGCACAGTACACAAAAAACTCCGACCAAAACCAACGCACTCACTACCCCAACACTCACACCAGCTATCACACCAACCTTGCTAGAACTCGAACCAGAAGTAGTACCCCCAGCACCAGATGCCGCATCTGCACTTAGACTGCCTATAGAATTGTTCATTTTCAAGATCTCCAGCCCATTCAAAATAGCATTAGGGCTGTCCTTACTCAAAGGGGAAGGCCCAATACTTACACGAAGTTTATTGCCGTCAGCTGAAGGTGTAATAGAATCCTGATAATATGGAACTGACAAAACATTACTACTTTTAGAAGCAAGATCAAGATCCTTAGCAGCTGTCAACGAGTCAATATAAACATTGAAATATAGTTGATTGAGACCTTTACTGACTATATCACAAAAGTGAGTTCGAACAAGGTATTGAAATCCTGGCTCCGTATCAAACTGCCACGTCACATTGAAATTAAGATTAGCATCACCGCTCTGGTTCGTGTTCATCTCCGCGGCAGTACCGTAAACACTACGCGGGGCAATGTTCTCTGTTGGCCCTCCATCATCAAAATCAACACCAGCAAGATTTGAAACATCAGTGGCAAGGCTCGATTGAATAAGAAACTTTTGATCCGAAATCCAAGTTCTATAAAGAGGGTCCTGTCCAGAGGTAACATCTGGACCACCCATGTTAACCCTCCAAACAGTCTCCAAAGCCTGAAACTCCAATCCAGAAAACGATGATACCGGACTCAAGGTAGGAGCCTCATTAGCAATGAGTTCATCCGGAACAGAAACAACTTCAATTGCATTCACAAATGCAACAGAATCATCAGAAGGTTTAAAAGTAATCACAAGAGTATCTGTTGTAACATTGATAGAAAACTCCTTCATAACAGGACTCTTCTGAGCAGTAAATCCACTAAGAAGAACAAAAGTCTGTGTTGCAACAGAGAATTTTGCAGCATTCAAATTGTATCTATCATAAATAAATGGAAAGAAATAAAACCGGATCCAGTGTCTCCCCTTTTGGTTAATTGGAAAAGTGTACTTTGAAGATCCAGTAAAGATTCTTGCAGTTTGATAAAGAGGTGATTCATCACCAGCATCAGAAACAGATTTTGAGCTAGTACTAGCAAGAATCTCTTGCTGAGTTGAAAGCAACTTCTTATGGAAACTATCTGAACTGAAATTACGGTTACCAACTGAAGTAGTTGTAGTTGATCCACAATCTATAAGGTAATTATCTGATGGAACAAAAGTTGCACAAAAACATAACAAGGGTAACAGCATATACAAAACACAGAGAAACAAACCATGTTTTTTCCAATCCAACATCATGGGTTTTTTGTTTTGCTTCTAAAAATCTTGTCTTTTTGAAGCAAACTGAATCCTAAGAAGATCTGTAGCACAAACAAAAACAGAAACTAATAAGGGTATATTTAAAAAACAAAAAAACATGCTAAGCAAAAAACAGAAAGAAAAAAAAGTCAAAGAAAAGAGAAATAGAAGAAAGTGTCACCTTTAAACAGTGTTATAGGTTGAGCAGAAGAAAAATCTGAGAGGATCTGTGTTTAGTTATTTTGAGAGAGAGTTAGTTGAAAAGAAATTGAAACAGTGGAAGGAGAAGAAGAAAGACATGTTGAGAAAGAATCTAGCTAAGCATAAGCTGGAACATACAATGATGTTTTATGACAACCTAAACTCTTGACATATTCATAGATTCTTTGTTTTTTATTTTTATTTTTATTTTTATTTTTTGTTTAAGTAGTGGTAAGAGAGAGAAACGGTGGAAGCAGAGTCAAAACTCAGAAGGGTTGGTGCATGGTTTTTGATTGATGCTTGCTTGAAGGCGTGTGTGGTGTAAATAGAGATTATAAAAATTGAGATAGGTGAGGTAAGTGTGTTTAGGTAAGTTGATTATGGGCAATAAAAATGGAGAGTGATGAATAGAAGTAAAACAAAAAAGGAAAATGAGGTTAAGTTATTTGTATTATTAATTATGGCAAGGGTTTTGTAAAAGTGTCTTTGTTTTTTATCTTTTGTTTCTTGTCCTTCTTTATATGCTAAAATTTAGAATTAGAGTAAGAAAAACACTTTCTAAAAGAGAACCACTTACCTTGCATTAGTGGAGTAATACGTGGTCATTACAATGTTTAAATGTATAATTTTTTACGAAAATAGTTTGATTTAATTTAAGTTCTGTTTGGTAAAATAGCGGATATCAGATCGCATAAAACAATTTTTAATTATAAATACATTAAAAAATTGAGTAAGGATTAGGTTTTTCTGCGTTATTTTTTTCATTGATTAACTTAGGTCTCGCAACACAATTGTAGATAGTTGGATCACTTAGCCATTTCAACTTAATTAAGTGTTCGATCCTTAACCAAATATATGTTGAAAGAGATCAATCAATTATATAAATCATAGTTATTTTGATAGACTTCGGTCTTTGTAATTGCCGATGAAAAAATATATTGATTTTCACAAAAATTAGAACATGCAATTTTTACTGTAGACAAATAACTTGGTCTAAGAATACGTTTGGTAATGGTTGTTGGATCTATAGCCTCATTCTTCTTCCCGTCCAAATCACAGGTGAATTTATATGAATATGAAAGAGCCAAAACATATGAACAAGAAAATTGTTGTTCCAGGTGGTGTGAAAGAATGAATAATCGAGCTGTTCTATATGCCCTACCAAATTGTAGGAAAGGAAATTGACTTGCATAATGTACGCCGTATCAAGTGCTGTCTTATAGTAATCGTGTCAAAACGAAGTTTCTCTAATAAAAACACCACAGTTTGCTGTTTGTTTATTTAATTAACGTTAACTAGCAATAATTCCTTAAAATCTGCCAAATGAAAACAATTGTTTCATAAAAATGATGTGTAAATCCACCTTTTATTATGCTAAGATAAGATACACATCTTGATCTTGTGATATCTCAAAAGTAACGTGTAAACAAATAGTATATAACTTTTCTTAACCTTAATATATAAAGCCATAGGTCTTATATCACATTTTCCCTCCAAAATCTCATAATGACATTAATATGATCTTTGTGGGTTAATACTTTTTTGCGGTATAATTTATTCCCTTCACAATCTATCGTAAGTTTAGATAAGAAATATTGTGGTGCGTCAAATAAAAAGGATAAAAATGTTATGGGAGATGATGAATTACGCATGGGGAGGATGATTTTTTTTGTTGACAAAACGTGTGGGGAGATAATGTTTTGTGCAATTGTGCTTCTCTGGCTACCAAGTGGCAAAGCGTAGAATAAACTCGATTAAAAATTTAAAAATATCTTGACAAAAAAAAACTATTATATTATATTCAATTAAATTAAAAGTCAATAAGTAGTATACGATAGACTAAGCTCATTTGCTCAAAAAAAAAAAAAAAACTCAAGATCATGATTAAGTGGTCTCTTGAACCCTTCTTAATAGGCCAGGAGTGATTAGTGTAAAATTATAGTTTAAAAAAATGCTAGCAACACACATTCTAATACTCACCAAATCAATGTCCCTCGATCTTTGAAAAAAACAAAAAAACTTGATGTCACTCGGGTCAGCAAGTCTAGTATTAAATGCTTCAATTTACCTTCTCTTAGAAAACAATCAGAAAAAATCTATACACAAAAAAAACAAAAACTCAATAGAAATTTACTATTATTCAACCTGCAATTTTTACAAGAACAAACATAAGTGTATTTAACCACGATAACACTTTTGTGGTCTTTGCTCAAGTAACAAAGTGATGCATGAGAGACTTAAGGTTATATGGTTAATTTGCGTTTGGACAATTTAGAGAAGAAAAAAAAACACTGATATGTTTTTTATTTTAATCAAAAGAAAAGCAACATTAGTGATGTTATAGATCACATAAAAGTTCAATCTTTGTGGTAGTTTATAGTGAAGAGCAAAAACTTTCATTTTGAATTGAATTTATAATAACAATGGTAGACCAATCCTCCATAATGTTTTGGTTATACTGATCATCATATATGTTTCTTGAATCTTGAGGGAGGTTGTGGGGATAAGGTGACACCAATGTGTGCTATATTAGCGAGACACTTCACATGAACTCTATTAACTACAAAGACTAGCTAAGAGACAAACCGTTTAACGTTTTGAGAAATCAAAAATTATTTTGAAATATTGATATAGTAAGAGATCAGGTTGATAAAAGTGCCAAGATTGAGTATTTACTATACTAGTTTCCTCAAAGTTTTACATAAATTGTGGAAATGGATTTCATGATGATTCTTTTTGTTTAATTATTTTTACTTTTTTCAAATATAAGTAAATATTCTTTTTTTAGTTTCTTCGAATAAGCAATGTATCTAGTCTATTTTATAAGATATTTTTGACATATCATGACATGCTTTTTGTTGAAGACCATGGTATAAATAATATTGTTGATAGTGCATCTATTTGGGTGATTGATAAGATAATTGCTCTTCTTCCGTCTGTTTTTCTCGTTATCATCAAAATAGTCGAGTGTGAGTTAACTCAAACAGGTACATTTTCATCGTGAGTTAACTTGCGTAAGTATATTTTTCAAAGTGAGTTAACTCACATTGGATAGGAATGAGCAAAAATAGATAGGAGAGGAACAATTCTCGTTTAATAATGACACTTAAATACATGCCTCTTCAATTAGAAATATTTTCGCCACATATACTATGTGAATTTAGTGATGTGAAGTTGATTCATGAAAATGTGCTATAGTATGTTGGCCTTAGGAAGGTTAATTTAAAGATCTTCAATGTCACAAAGTTAACTTTCAAGGATGTGACACATGTTTTAGACATCTTGTTTAAATTCTTTTCAGCGGCTAAAACATGTGTTGAACATTATGATAACTTGTTCGGAAGGAACTTTTAAAAACTTACTAAGGGATTGTTGTTAGAAGTACGAAGTGTTATACCCTTTACGTGACACAAACAAAAGTAATCAAAGATGTTCATGTAGTTGAACCATACAAGAAAGTTGACTTATGACATAAGAGGTTGTGTCGCGTGAGTAACAAAGACATAGTTGAATTAAGTAATACAAAACATTTCCACGAATTATTCAATGAATTTAAAAAAACCATATTTACTTTTATTTGAGGCCGAAGAGTATGAATTAATCTATACACATTGCATGTGTAAAATTATTTTATATACACATCTAATATTTTTTTTAGGGAATATATACATTTAATATGTCACCACATTATTTAACTAGTATGCCAACTTATGTCTTTTCAACCACATCAAATGATGTGATGTGCCCACATATCATTGGTGGATACAAATTAAATTATACCACTTTATTAATTATTAAATATGTTTGGTAAGATTACTAAATATTTTTATCATAAAAAAGTACTAAATATTCTCTCATAAATTATCCATTTGAATTATTGAGCACAAAAATGGGCCAAAAAAACAAAGCAATAGCCCAAATTTAAATCAGAGTCACCCTAATTTCTCATCTTGTCGCCTTTTCACCACCGCACTAACCCTTCTTTCTTCCATCTCTGATCTGCTCATCACTCTACAAAACCGTCTTCACCGGAAACTTGTCGGAAACAACCGCGTCCTCGCCGGAAACTCGTCGGAGACACGGAGGCTAGGGTTTCGTGATTCTCCTCTGTGGATTAGGGGAATCAGTCAATCAAACCGAAACAAAATTCAGTTTCTCAATTGTCGATTCAGATCAATCGATCGAGCAAGTGTGAACTATTGTGCTTATTTTGTTACTGAATTAGTAGTTTACAACTGAATTATGCTTAATTTGATGATTTTTCTTCAACATTTTATTGTATTCAGGTTGCTGATTGGTTTCGAGGGAAAGATTCCAATTTTTCGCGTTTAGGGATGAAATTTTGCTTGATCTGTTGAAATTCATGCAATGTCTGGTTTACTCAATGTATTCCCTTTATGCCCTGTGCAACAAGCAAGAATTTTTATTTTTATTTTCTTCAAGTGTTTTCTTACCCTTTACTGAATATGCACTGTTATCGATACCGAAATGCTATCGAATTTTGGTTCATTTTTATTGAATGTTGTGTTTAATTATGCTATATTGAAGTAAATGGCTGGGATTTTGATATTCAAGCTTGTACATTTTCATGTCATTTACTGTCTCTTCTGATCATTCATATTTGGCTGTGATAGTATGTCGTAGTTTTTCATTCATATTTGGTAGTAATAGTATGTCGTAGTTTTCATTCACGGCTTTCAATGATGCCATTCTTTGATATTTAGTACTAATTATAATTGTTTATCAACATTTTGATATATCAGAAACCAATTTAAATATTAGCTTAGGTAGTGAGAATCAAAATGATGTAGAATGATAAACATACCATACTTCTCTATGGTAGAATAAATCTAGAAGCATTGCCGATACTCTATAAGGACAAGGAAACATGGATGTTATAATTATCGCAAAAATTCTATAAGGATTGGCGATACTCTATAAGGACAAGGAAATATCTGACTGGAACAATAAATCCAAAGTACTTCTTTTGATTGCCGATACTGTATAAGCACAAGGAAATATCGATGTTATAATTATCGCAAAAATTCTAGAAACATTAGGCATCTGTAAGAGGTATTTATTGCCCAAAGTTAGTAAAAATCTTAGACAAATTCTAAACAAGTATAAAATATCCTAGTCAAGTACTCATTTCTTAAATTTGAATATCACAAGAAATTGTCTACGACTGCTAAGCATTTTTATGACTGTCTCAAAAATGACCTATTTTCAAGTAAAATCTCTATCCCATGTTCTGTATAGCATGCCTTATGCACATTGGATCCATCACATAGAATGAATGCAACTTTTTTTTAGCTTCATCGTCTTATTATTATTGTCAGATATTGATTTGTTTTTCTGGCCTTTCATTCACCATAGATGTAAATTATAACAGAGCTCTGTTTGCAGTCTTCTCTGAACGGATCTACTTCAAATCTTCCAGACGGTGCTGGGCGGACTTTTACTTCATTTTCTAGTCAGTCTGGTGCAGCCTCCCCGATTTATCACCATACTGGTGTGAATACTTTGCTGGAGTCAATCATTTTATCCTCTCCTTGATTTAGTTTCACAATCGCTACCTTTTTGCTGCAGGTGGTATTCAGGGGTTGCACAACATGCATGGTAGCTTTAACATTCCCAACATGCCCAGTACACTTACATCAAGAAACTCAACGATAAATAGCATGCCAACTGGAGCGGTTCAACAACCTACATCAAGTCTTTCTAGTGGAAGATTTACATCTAATAATCTTCCTTCTGCTCTGTCACAGGTACATGTGAATGCCTTTGTTCGAGTATCTCAAGAGTAATGGCTGAGCTATTGAGCGTACTCAACTCTTCTGTCTTTCATTATTTTTGCACCGGTGCATAGTTTAATGTATTTCCATCTGCCTATATATCATATTTGCAGCTATCTCATGGAAGCTCTCATGGACATTCAGGAGTCAACAGTAGAGGAGGTATAAGTGTTGTAGGAAATCCTGGATTTAGTAATAGCACAAATGGAGTTGGTGGTTCTATTCCTGGGATTCTTCCATCTTCTGCTGCAATTGGTAACCGTAATGCTGTTCCAGGATTGGGAGTATCCCCAATTTTGGGAAATGCAGGTCCACGGATAACAAGTTCTATGGGAAACATGGTTGCTGGGGGGAACATTGGGAGGATAAGCTCTGGAGGATTGTCCATTCCTGGGCTTGCTTCACGTCTAAATTTAAATGGAAACAGCGGATCTGGTGGCTTAGGTGTGCAAGGACAAAATCGATTGATGAGTGGTGTGCTTCCACAAGGTATGTATTTTGGTAGTCACAAGTATATTAAGGTGACATGGAAGTAATATTTTCTCCTAAAAAATATCCAATTATATTTAGGTTATCTTCATATGTTCAGTTGAAATCTCTTTCGAAAGAGTTAGAATTAGATATTAAAAGTGATGTAAACTCTTTTTATGTATTTTTTTTTACGTACAATTTATCCAGGGATATATAGGACTACACTCTTTTTTCACAGATGTTCTTTTCTTATCTTGTTAACTTGATTATTGCTTTTCATATCTTGTTAACTTGATTATCTTGGATATAGTTTTCTTATTATGTACTTTGTTGTATTAGACGACATGTTTGAGTGCCTAGAAATTCACCCATATTTGTTGAATTTGTTTTTTTTTACTTTTGAATCTCATGAAGCTTTGTACTTCTTTCTCACAAAGCCAGACCTCCTCATATTTTGATTCAGGATCTCCTCAGGTAATTTCAATGCTAGGAAATTCTTATCCCAGTGCTGGAGGTCCACTTTCACAGAGCCATATGCAAGCAGTACATCACTTGAATTCTATGGGGATGTTGAATGATTTGAATTCCAGTGACAGTTCACCCTTTGACCTCAATGACTTCCCTCAGCTAACAAGTCGTCCTAGTTCTGCCGGGGGGCCTCAAGGACAGTTGGGTGCGTGATGGAAAATGTTGTTTAGCTTAATATATTGTTCTCCTTCAACAAAAAAGAATAATGTAATTTATACATTTCAGGCTCTTTACGAAAACAGGGTCTTAGTCCTATTGTACAACAAAACCAAGAGTTTAGCATTCAAAATGAAGACTTTCCAGCTTTACCAGGATACAAAGGTACTGTGTATAATTTGAATGATCTTTGTGTGCTAATTGGCAGCACATTTTTCGTTAGGAAATTATGCAGCTCAGTTGTATTATTTTCGGGGTTATAAAACGGCGAAGTTTATACTCTCTTATTGAAGGAGTTTCGGATTTGCTTATAAATCCGCTTTTTAGCTTCATTAAATTTTTTGCATATGCTTCATCGTGCATAAAGTGTTTTGTCACAATTTTCTTTTATTTGTTTTGACAGGTATTATGACAGTTTTTTGCATTAGTTTTTTCTATATATTTGTGTGACCTGTCATACATTTGACGAAGATGTTTTAATGGTTCCTATTGTTGTAGAGGAGTTGGTGATTTATCATGTTTTCATTATTGAATCTTTGATGGCTTGTTGTGAATATCATCTCGTTAGTTATCTGATGAGATTTTTATTATTTTTGGTCAATTTCGTTCGCAGAATTGAGAAATCTAATTTAAAGAGGTTAGTCAGTTGGCTTTGGCATTTGTTTTTATGATAATATTTGTACACAGGTGGTAATGGAGAATTTACTATGGATATGCACCAGAAAGAACAACTTAATGACAACACCATGTCAATGATGCAGTCACAGCATTTCTCCGTGAGTTTCATACAGTAAAAGATTAAGATATTGTGTTCTTATCCTTGTTCACGATATTATCTGATCAAAATCTGTTCTCACTCTTATCTGTATTCTTTCTGCAGATGGGGAGGTCTGCTGGTTTCAGTCTGGGAGGATCTTATTCATCACATCGTCCTCAACAGCAGCATTCTCCTTCTGTCAGTAACAGCGGTGTCTCTTTTTCATCTATGAACAATCAAGATCTTCATATGCATGGGTCGGATGTCTTTCCGTCTTCAAACTCTACGTATCATTCACAGGTACGCGACTTTCCTAATGTAAATGAGGCACTTGCTTTTGTGTTAGAATGTATTTTTTTATTTTTATTTTTTAAAACTTTTTATGTGATGTGAGGTTTCGATTTGAACTGGAATTCCATATTCCCATCAAAGCAAGTTTCTGACGTTCTAACCACTTCTGGATTTTGGTTTAGACTAGCGGACCTCCTGGCATTGGATTAAGGCCTCTAAATTCTCCAAATACTGTTTCTGGTACGGGTCCATATGATCAACTCATCCAGCAGTATCAACAACACCAGAACCAGTCCCAGTTTCGCCTTCAGCAAATGTCAGCTGTAAATCAGTCCTTTAGGGATCATGGCATGAAGTCTATGCAAACTGCACAATCTGCTCCTGATCCATTTGGTCTGCTTGGCTTGTTAAGTGTAATCAGGATGAGTGATCCTGATCTGACATCTCTTGCTCTTGGAATCGATCTTACAACACTCGGGTTAAATTTGAATTCATCAGAAAATCTTCACAAGACTTTTGGATCTCCTTGGTCTGAGGAACCAGCTAAGGGTGATCCAGAGTTTAGTGTGCTTCAATGTTATTATGCTAAACCACCTCCTGCTCTACACGTGAGACATTCTGTCTTTTGATTTATATATTTTCCCTGCCCTTATTTTTTGCTTTTTAGCTGAGCTAATTTTTTTATGTGATGCAGCAAGGGTATTTTGCGAAGTTTACTTTGGAAACGTTGTTTTACATATTTTACAGGTGCCATTTGAAACAAATCCTATTTACTTTCACTATGCATACATGTTATTATAATATTAGTACTAAATTAAATCTGATCTTTTATTGCAGCATGCCCAAAGATGAAGCACAGCTATATGCAGCAAATGAACTGTATGCATTCGATCACATATACCCTTTTGCTTTGTTATTTTTTGTTATTTGGGCTTGTTTCCGGGTTATTCTTGGATAACTACGTTCACGGATTCATGGAAAAAGTTTTTAATTTGAAAATAAGTAGCTGTGAGTGGTTATTAAGTGGCTATATGGTTTTAGCACATACCACTCTAAAAATTCTTTCTTATTTATCCACGTGGTTATCCTTAAATTTGAAATATTTTGACTTATCCTTATTTTTAATCATATACAAAGATTACCAACAAACTATGGTTGTTGCTCTCAGTTACAAACGAGGTTGGTTTTATCACAAAGAGCATCGCATGTGGTGTATAAAAGTTCCCAACATGGAGCCGCTTGTCAAAACAAACACATACGAAAGAGGATCTTACCACTGTTTTGATCCAAGCACTTTCGAAACTGTCCGGAGGGTGAGTTTCTGTGAACATACCACTCTCACTCCTCTGTTATATGTTGTTGTTGTTGTTATATTATTGCAGAATAATTGTTCAATTCAGGCTTCTAATGGACACATTTTTTTGCAGGATAATTTTGTTCTTGAGTATGAAATGGTGGAAAAGAGACCGTCTTTGCCACAACATTGAGGAGCAGATAGAAAACCCCTTCAGTGTAAATCTTTTTATGTATGAATATAGTTTATTATCAGGGAAGCCATTTTATATAAGCATTAGTGCTTCAATTTGACAATTATTAGAGTATGAATATAATTATCTCTTAGATTTTACTAAATCTCGATCCGCTGAGAGCTGTTATCTTGTTGCCCAAATGTGAATTGTAGTTATATTAGAGTAGATGCGAGGTTAACCTAACCTAGCTGTTCTGTTCCTGTCTGTCGAACACACCTAATATATTATCATATTGTATGCAGTGTCTGGTAGTTGATCTATAAAAAAATAGTAATCTTAATGTTGAGAGGAATATGCTCCAAGTAGGGAAATAAAATGGATTAGCCTATGTTATTTTCCTTCGATTATTAGTACACATGGTGGAAAAGTGATGATTACACTAGTGCTACCAAAATTGAAGCTGCATTTTACCACAAGACTATGGAACACCTGGATTTCCAGTTCACGTTGGATATGATTTTCAGTTCATGTCTTGAAAATCAGTTTTGTAGAAGAACAATGACCGGAGTGGTAATTAAAGTTTGAATTGCTTCTGCAAATGGAACTTACCTTTGTGTTTTTGATTTTTTAGATTCTCACAGCAGCTGAATGAACCTACATTCAGCGTCTCTAAATGATCTTGGAATTGTACTCTTTGTAAATTTTATTAAAGGTCATGCCTTCATAAGTCGGCAACACATGAATTTACCATATGTCCGAAGAGCAATGATATTTGAACAACCATTTGCTAACAACTTTTATGTTTTATGACAACCTCTCATTTCTCTCTTCTTATTGGTTAAAAACAATGGTGAGAGAAAAAGGAAGAGAGGAAAAAAAGATGATATGAGTATGAGAGAGAAAATTGTTTAAAAGTTGTCACAAAATAGATGTACATATATCATTTCTCATGTCTGAATACAACCTTAGGAACCAATCAAAAGGATAACAGCTGTGGATGCGTTTTGAAATTTATAAGACAGATGGTAAATGAAGTGAGTATGGGCAGCTCTAATTTCAGAAGTATAATTTTGTAACACACGGTTCGTTTTATCAAGATATATCCAGATAATGGTATGCGATGAGTAGGTTTACTGATATTTGAATTTGAAGGAACTTAAGCGTTTGTATACAAGCCAACAACATTAACATGTTATGGACCTTGTTACAACTGGCAGGAAGTAGTCCCAGCAAGGTCAATCAAAGAAAGGTGCCCTAATTTCGTAACCTCAGATTCTCCTACAAGTCTTAAAAATATGCATGATTATGAGTGTGGTGTAGTCCTTAGCATGCCACTAGAAGATCCATTTAGGTGGTTTGGACTAATTGTGGTTTTTCTTTTCTTTTAGCTTTCAAAGAATGTTTCTCCCCTAGAATATGCAGCAAAACGGAATTTCATTTCAGTAAGAACTTACAATAAAATTCATGTACTCCCTCTGTTTCAAAATGAGTGTCATTTTAGCACAAATAATTTGTTTCAAAATGAATGTCATTCTCACTTTTCAATGTACTTATCAATAGGGAAACTTTGAAATCATACTCAAATCACAATTAACATGAGCATAATGTTCTTCAAGATATGCCACCCCTGTTGTAGTGAATGAGACTATTTACTATCAGGATTTGGTTAGTACATTTGAAATTCCACCTTATTTGAATAAATTTCCATCAGCCTACAGGTGCTTTAAATTTGAGAAGCAAAAATAAAAGTGAATCGAGAGAACAAACATGGTTAGTACAACTCTGCTAAATAGCATACATTTTCTTAAATTCATTGTTCATTAGCTCAGAATCTGAAAAAGGTGTCGTTGAAAAAGACTTTGATTTTCTCTCCATTGAAGATTTCCTAATGTTCCTCAAGTTTGATGCCTCAATTCGATGCTTAATGACCCAATAACACATAGTTCCCAAAGTTGTAGCCATTATAGTTGCTCCTATAATGGTAACAAAAATTGCCAACCATTTTTCTTCCTTTCCAACAACAACAAATGACAATGCTAAAAATGCCGCAGAAATAAGCACACAAGCCAACCACATTAGCTTATTAATTATAGCCGCCATTTGTTTCTTTGCTTTGCTTTCTATAACAACAACCGAAGTTTGAACAACCACAACAGCCAGAGAAATGAAGAGTGCAATTGAATCAAATACAAAGAAAATTATAAATGGTGCTTCTGGAGATATATTTGCTTCACCAAGTATCATCCCTTCTGGAATATTGTCTGGATCATCAACAAATTGACCAGGGACGGTGAAAATCGCAGCAAATGCAACCGTTGCTATTAGTACTGCCACAACGGTTGTTGAGTTTATTGCATTGTTCAGTCCTTCTGTATTCATCTTGTTGATACGTTTTGCAATCCCTTGAACACGTTTTCGTGTCTGGCGTGTGTGTTCTAATTGGTAATGTACCTCGTGCTTTATGTCGCTTACAGTTTGCTTTAACTCGCGAGCTGTGCTTGTTGTTCCTTGTGGTTTTATGGATTTTGCACTTTGAACACCATTCTCTAATAGAATGGCTTTAACATCCTGGTTCCCTATTTTCTCAGCAGTGTCTACTGCTGTTTCACCTGATCTGTTAACAGCACTTATATTTGTTTCCTGTTGTCCTAGAAGCATCTTTACAATCTGCACAGACAAATTCACATATTTTAACCTCTCAGAAACAGATGTCAACAATTTTCCTTTTCCATTGTCAATGACCGATTTCAAAATTTTAAGTTGCAGAAAGTAGCTTATGGATATGTCATAAGCTGTTTTCACAAGCTCTTCCAAATAGTTTTAGACGTGCTTATGCCAGAAAACAAACTCAAATAATTCAATACAGACCCTAGTACCTAGTATATGTCTATGGAATTTTGACAAGCATTATGTAATTTACCTGAGTTCTGGCTTTCCTGGTTGCTATATGCAATGTTGTGTTTCCTTTAGTATCAACCATGTTTATTGTTGAAGGATCTGCTTTTATCAACGCTTCCACTACCTCAAGATTTTGTCCCTTTACTGCCATGTGAAGTGCTGTCTGGCCCTTCTTATCAGTCCTTGTTGCAACTCCCGGCTCTTTCTCAAGAAGTGCTTTAACAACCTCCAAATGTCCATTTCTTGCCGCAGAATGAAGAGCCGTTTTCCCATTACTTTTAGCAATGGTTGCCAAACTACTTCCTGCTTCCAATAGGAATTTCACTATCTCAATATGTCCTTGTGTTGCAGCTGTATGCAAAGCTGTTGTGTTTGATGGATCCACTGTCATTGACAATTCAGGATGAACCTCCATAAGGATCTTCAATATGTCTGCAACAAGGCAAAAATATTTCAGATAATGAGATTCCCTTTAAAAATGAGTAAATAGGCATTTTAGTCATTGAAATTGTAATAGCTGTTCAATTTAGTCCCTCAAATTTACTAAATAGCAATTAAATCCCTTAACTTAAAGAATATCAATCAATTGCGCCAATTTATCAAGATACTTATTTAATAAACATCTATGGATCAAGACCAATGAAATACCTAAATATTGACTTGAGTAGTCTCTTACAACATGAAGACGAATGTTATCAATTAGCGGCCATTGCAATTAGCAACACTAAAACGCTATAGCGTTGCAGTATTTGAACATATTGTTATTGTTCCATGATACACTAACTAGTACACATTGTTGGCAAACAGTGGCTAGCATAGCAGAACTTGAACCAACTACTATTTTTTGCGATGTGTGATTGACAACACTGCTCAAGACAAGCATATAACCTTTAAAATGAAGGTGTTAAATTTGAAGGAGAAAAAGATTAAATTGACCGACATTGTTCAATTAATGCGACTAAGCTGCTATTTCATAAATTTGAGGCTAAATCGACTAATCCTCATAATTTCAAGGACTAAAATGCCTACTTACTCTTAGAAATCACATGGAACAAACAAATAAACAACAAAGATGTTGAAAATACCTATATCCCCTTGTTTAGCAGCAATATGAAATGCATCAAAACCGTTTCTTGCTTTAATTGCAGCACCAACAAGATCATAATATTCAATCATTCCCCTAACAACATCAATATAACCATACTCAGCAGCAACATAAAGAGCTGTTTCTCCATCTTGGTTCTTCCTAGCCAATAATTCAAGCAATTCATCCTCTTGAGCATCATCAAGAATATCCCTCACAAAATCTAAATTCCCTGCTCTTGCTGCAGAATGCAAAGGTGTGTCATCCCTTTTTCCTGTCAATTGTTTTGTCATTTTTTTCCTAGGTGTGTGCACCATTGATGTTGCCATGTTGGATTCACCCGTCTTGAAAAATCTCCTATCAAAAACTTTCTTTTGTTTCTTCTAGCAAAATCCCATGTCAACACAAGCATCTTTCACAACACAACAACTCATAGGGGAATATGATCATCAAAATCATTGTGAAATCTGATCACAACACAAAAAAGAATAACAAAATATGGGTTAAAAACATTGCACTAGGTTGTGTTTTTATAACATTATCATTGTTTGTAAAAAGAAAAAGAGAGAAAAGGAAGGTTTATATTCAGAAGAATCAAAACAACCCAAAAACAAAATTTGGAAAAAAGACAAAAAAAAAAAAGAAAAGGCAAGAATAGGTTTCATTGTATTGGTTAAAACATCATTATGGCTAAGAAATGATAAATGAAAAAACGAGCTTGAAGATGAATAAAACCTTGGGGTTGAAGAAAAAACCCCCTCAACCCTTTTGTGCTAGTTTCTTTCTACCACCTTGAAAACTATAATAAATAACAAAGATTTGGTTTTGAAGGAAGCAACATCATCTGCAAAGGTGGTCGGAAATATTTCGAAAAAATATATGTTTGAGAGAGACAGAAAGAGACAAAACCCGTAGGTTGTTGTGGCCAATGAAATAAGAGAAGAAACTGAAATAAGAACCACGCACGCAGAACATAATTGTCTTTTTTATTTTTTCCTTATTGGCGCGAGGGGAAATGCTCATTAACGGTTAGCACCAAATTTTTTTATTTACTTTTACTTCCCCGGTTAATATGTGCAATATTGGTCACAAATTATATGATTTAATTCATTTTTTTCATATGATTTAATTCATATACAACCATATGTGTAAAGAATTTTTATGCTCGATCATTATATTTGCCAGATTATTATAAATATTTGAGTTTTCAATAATAAAACTCAAATATTTGTGTTATCCAAAAAAAAAACTCAAATATTTGAGTTATAGTCCATAAACAAAGTGATAAGCATCGTTTGAAACTCACACACATAATTACGAGATCCTGTGTTCGAGCCCTAATAAAGATGTTGGCCTTAAACTCACACAGATCCCATTTTCCTATTGATAATACTTTGATTATAATAATTCTCATGTTGGAATGGACACTTGTCTTAGAGCATTATTATTCGTGAAATTAGTTGAACATATTTAAAAGTTTTTGATGGAATGCGTTAATATTTAGAAAATATAGTTGAATTGTTTAAATAATTAAAAAGTGAACTAATATAAAAATAAGGTGAATTTTATGCTAAAGAGTCTCACATCGAAATTATGGTATCAAAGTCTCATACAAGATTTATTAGACAATCTGTCATCAAGTTTTTCGACCGAACCACCCATCATTTATGTCCACGAACCAAGCCTAATAGTGTTGGTCATGAAGAAGTGTGTTAAAGAGTCTTACGTCAAATAAAATATGGTATAAACATGTATTCATAAGTCAGTTTTATAAATTTGTGTTAGACTGAATCATAATCTCTAAAAGTCTATTTAAACTACTAAATTGAGTATTATGAATGTGTATGCAAGGACCCACATGGCTTTTTCATTGTGTTAAAGTGAAGGTCTGAAGGAGAAGATTTTGGTCTCTCACAAGCTTTCCATTGGTAATATGAGTTATCTTAATGTCATCTTTGAGTCTAATTATTCAAGGGATTGTTGATTTTACTCACTGATATTGTTTTATACTTTTATAATATAATGAACTAGGAATCAAGCGACACGATATATGAAGAATTTTTTTTTTTTTTTTTATCACAATTTGATGGTTACAAATTACAATGTGTAACTTCTTTTTAGAGGAAAATTAATATGGTTGCTCATAATATATCTAGATAATCTATATACTTGTCAGCCGGCCAACTTACTTTGTTCAATGCTCCTAATTTGTTCATTATCCACTTGATTCAAGAAGAAATGAAATAAGTTGATCAATCCGTAAAATAAAGTTTTGGGTATCAGAACAAAGAAAAACATGTTGCAGTTGAAAATAATATTCATATTCATTATTCAATATGTTAGATTTTACAAAACAACAATAATGGGTGGGAGACTATAATCTGTAATATGTATAGTTCCATAACATATTTTTATATTTACGTGTTTACTGTATTTGCACAAAACTATGCATGTAATGTACCCATTAGTGCAAATCAGATGTAAACCACCGGTAGCGGAGCCACAAATTTAATAGAGGCTCGACAAATTTTTTATCACAAAACGTTACTTTCTTCTTGCGAATAATTTCACATTTTCTGTAGATAATTTCACATTTCCTGCGGATCCTAAAACCCTAAAGTATTACCTCACCTGAGAACCTAAATTCTTGGCAAAATCAGCAGGAAATGTGTTTCCTGCAGAAAAAACTAAAAGTTCTAGTAATGGCTGGGCTTGCTACAAAGAAAGTTGGAACTGAGCCTAGGCTAGTGCCCATGCTAGCTGGGGGTGGCTCCGCCCCTGCAAACCACGTGTAGTTTAAACACAAAATAATTTAATCTAAATAAAAATAGTGTAAAATGCTGGAAACTTTGATGAAATTGTTGGAGGGGTATATGTCAAACATATACTGCATCTCTAACCATCATGGTTTGCATTGCATGGTATTTTTTTTTTTATCTCTTTATCTCCTTAAATGATAAAGAGATTCAACACCTCCAACCATCATGAAATACAGGTCAATCAGTTTCAGTCCATTTGGCCATACCAAATTCAACACCTCTCCCTAACCAATAAATATTTGCTCTTGCCAGACCAACTCACTTGTGCCCCACCTTGGTTTCTGACATATACTTCATCTCTTTTCCCTTAATTCCTTCGTGTCTAATGACTGAATTATATTGGCTATAGATATTAGATTGTGATCCTTAGTTTTTGGTCAAAGCACTAAAATATAAAAGTCAGGAGAGACCTGAACCAATACAGCAAAGTCACAATGTATAAAACCTATGAAAAGAAAAATCGAGTATATCCCAAGAAAGGAAGGGTCTTAAGAAAAGAGGTGTCAAAGATCACCAATATACAAAAAAGACTACTCAGATTATGACAACAACTACTACAAAACTATGCTCTCTATGAAAATTTGAACAAAAGTATTGATAGTCGCAGATATACTTTGCAATTGAACCAACTATTATGTATCTGTCAAGACAACTTTGACCTTCGGAGGAACCCTTTTGAGCACAAATCCCCATTCCGGCTGAGTTAAAGTTAAAAGGCTTCACTTTATTCACCTGCTTCTTCTTCTTTTTTCTCTCTGCCTTAGTGCTCTCGGATAGACTTGGGTAGTGCTGCTCAAAGTCTGATAAGGTGGCTTCAACATGGTCTTCCACCTCAAGTCTCTTGTCATGGCTGAGAGTGTCTTCCGTCACCTCTTCTACTTCATCCCCCCAAAATTTAGAAAGAATCTGCACACTCTTAAAGGCTGCAACGGAAATAGAGGAGTTGGAAGCATGAACCAAGGTTTGGTTTGAAGGGAGCTTGTCAGTTGTCAAACTAGCATAAACCATTTAAAAAAATGGATGCGTTTCTGTCAAAAAAAAATTGAGATTTTATTTTAGAGAATCGAAACTGAGACTAGCACAATCGAAATATCAAATCAACATTACTAGGCCAACTCAAATATAGAAAGGTTAAATATGTTTTTGGTCCCTATAAAATTGGGAACTTCTAAGTTTAATCCTTACTTAATTTTAATAGGTTTTTTAGTTCCTACAAAAAAGAATTACTTCTAATTTTAGTCCCTGTTACAACAATGTTTGTTTAATTATTCTTAAACTCTTAATTTTTTGAACGATTTTCTTGAGACAAGTTTAGAACATTATGAAAGGTTCATTTACTAAAATTTATAATATTTTAACATGAAACGAATTAAATATGAATTTTTTAAAACGGCAAAGTTAAAGATAAAATTAACAAAATCTTGACGTAGAAATCAAATTTTGCGACAATTTTTTGCAGAGGAACTTTTAGTAATGTTCTTAACACGTTTGTAAAAAATTGTTCAAAAACTCAAGAGTTTAAGCATAAATTAAACAAATTTGAATTGAGGAGGGACTAATACTGAGTGCAAAATTTTTTTTTTAGAGACTAAAATAACTATTAAATTAAGTAAGGACTAAACTTGAAAGATCCTAATTTTATGAGGACCAAAAACATATTTAACCAATATAGAATTACTACCTTCGTCCTTAAATATAGAAGGAGAATACTTAATGTAGCGAAATATTTTTCACGAAGGACACAACACCGACTTGCATTACTTAATTAATTCAGTTTCTCTCTTCATATGATGTGTTTGGTCTCTAATATTATTTCTAGCCTTCTACGTCCACAAGATCACGACCACTTCAACTCACCGAGGCACCGTCGATGGTTTCATGGAAGCCACCATGACCTGCAAAACATGCTTGTTTTCTAACTAGGTCAATCTGAACTGCTATCAATGTTTATGAAGCTGAATCTTATTGGTTCAATATGATGATATAGCATCACATTCTTGCAATGGAATGAGCTATGGGCGTGGTTCATAATTGCTTGGTATTACGGTTTTAGCAACATTCTGTTTTTGAGGACACACGTAGTCCCTTGTTTTCTTTTTCTATTTAATAATAGTAGTATAGCAAACAAAAGCGTCTTAAAAAAACATAGAAAACAAATAAAATTATTGAAAAAAGTTGGATTCGTGAAATTCGCGAGCTGATCCGTCGCGATATATAACATCGTTCAATATAGAATATTTATGTCAAAATCACAGGAATAAAAAATTTGTATACAATTATTTTTACAATTTTATCCTTAAGAGAAAAAGTTAGTTTATATTTTAAACATATATAGTACTACCTCCGGTCCTTTTTATAAGAGATAAATTGATCAACTAAAATTGATGTATTTGGTTCATAATGTAGACTCAATATATTAGTTTTTGTTGACCCATTTGTCAGGATCACGAGAATTTTAAAAATTGGTATTACTATTAAATTTATATATAACTACTATTGTTTTTACAATCTTAATTAAGTCAATCATAAACCAAACAAGCTTATATAACTTAAAATTCAACTATTTTGATTCATGAATAAGTTCAACGAAAATATGTTTAAATTGGCACGGATACACGATTTATTGTTGCCCTAACCGGATAGGAAATTCAATCCCGCAATTCACAAAATTTCGACATTTAATGTTTATAAATTTCACATCAAACCATTAAGCGCTCATAACTTTAATGATGAAGAAACACAGTGTACGCCAGCAAGTTCATAAATTTAATGTCTATAAATCCCAGCAAGTTCAAGTATATGGCATTAAATTGGTTAGGAAATTTAATAGATTTTTCTTTGATCACAAGCTGCACATGTCTACCTGGTGATGGGGCCCACCACATGGATTTGGCACACGCAAATGTTCCGTAACATGAAAAACACTTTATTCATCAACCAACCATACCGTATGACATTTGTTCTGTTCTCATTTCTCTTGTTGTTTTAGTTCTCAACTGATTTTCCGCTTTTTCAGTTCATTAACTTGTGTTGTGTTGAGATTTTTCTGGTTTGGTATCTGTTCCTTTCTGGTCCAATGTTATTATTCTATGGTGACATGCTTCTAACGTTTGTTATTGGTTTGTGAAGTCAGTTTTATATTGCTATCCCAACGTCATACATAAAGTGCCATATTTTATATACTAAGTTCGTTCTCACCAACAACAAAAAAACCAAGAGTTTCATATCACGGTTATTAAGTAATTGAATAGCACAACAACACTCTCATGGTGGGGAAAATCTGCATAGAGAAAATAAAGGAATTTGCACGGCATAATAATACTCTAAAATCAGAGATAAAATCACGATTATTGTTCAAAGACAACCAGATAATGACACTACAAAATTTTATAATACATAGACTACTCTTTAAAACTCACAAACTCGGTGCAACACCCACACCCTCTAATTGATCGATGGATCTTGTGATGGAGAACTAGAGTCGTTTTACAATACATTGGTCTCCCTCTTCCTTTACAATTCTAAACAATGTGATTTTCTTTTAATACTTGTCTTTTCAACCAACATCAACTGCTAATATGATTTATTTATTCTCGTATGTATATGAATCATAATATCAAATATATTTTTTTTAGAAAAATAGTTCAAGGGTGAGTTGAAACTTAAAACGACATTTACTTACAAGTGTTGGATCATGGGGGACTCCGTAAGATCATTCACGTTGAATTAAGAGCAACTAGCAACTACACAAGCAAATTGAATATTATTTCTTTATTCAAAATCTTAACACATTAGATTTATGGATCCTCTTATAAAATATTCAACTTTTATTTATTTTTTAAACAATGTGAGACTTCCAACATCACACTTAATACATAACAATATCTTATTCAAATGTGAATCATCAATTGAGTGAACTCCCATGTAGAAAACACAAACGCTTACTTGTAGGTTGTCAAACTCTATTAACTCATTATTTGACTATATATATATATATATATATATATATATATATATATATATATATATATATATATAGACCGAATCTATAGAAACCAAACAAAAAACTTAACATGCCTCAATGGTATATATATTTGATAAAAAAGAAATGACTAAACTATAATCAAGACTAACTCAAGCCTCCACAACTTAAACCTTAAATTTAACTAATTTAAATAAATAAACCTGACATTTTTAATTAAGACAAACTTGAACTTTAAGTATTAAATGTAACAGTTGACACTGCCAGGTAGAGTAGATGTAGACCACTAAGATGGAGGGAAGTCCTCAATAGGACCACCGTGAGCAGAGGCTCAATATATAGGAACCCACAAGCCACATCCTACTTTGAACTTCCAATAGTATACATTGAAATTTATTTGTCTCTTTTCTTATTGCTTATTATTTAAGCTCACTGTAATACGATCTGCCAAATCAAGAGCAATTCATATAACCAGCCAGAGTTAATATATAGTGAACACTCTTATGAATCATGGAGTCGTAGTAATTAATGATCAGTAAAAAAGGTATAAGAGTATTCATGAGAAAAATACTCATACGAATTCATATTGAACGAATATAGATTGATAAAAGATAGTGAAATGATACAATGTGTTGCCCTATTTATAGAGCTAGTTGGACTAACCAACATCTTAACTCCATAACTAACTTTCTAACCTACTGACTAACTCTAATTGAATATGAATATTGTAATCTAACACAATCGTTCAAAGGCTTGTAATATGTTAATATTTATAATGGAGTTAACTCAATCTTATAAAATTGACTTGTGAGATCTAGATTGCTCCTACTTATAAACACATGTCAAAGAACAACCTAATAACAAATGACTCATTAGATATTTGATAGGTTCTAGTACCAATTCATAATTTGAATCGGTATACAATGAATTAATGTTTGAAAATATTTTAAAACTCTAACAACGAGATCACATTGCAGGTATAATTTCATAATATTACTTGATAGATTTTTAGCAATTGTACTAAAACTATCAAAGTAATAATCAAAAAGTTCGTTTCTACAGGGACCGTGTTAATTTAAACAAGATAATAGCGTTATTTTAAAAGATGTATAAAAGTTATTTTGTTTGCCTTAGGCAGTAGATTTGATTTAATTACATAAGATTTAAAGACAGAATATAAAAGATTTGTTAAAAAAATATAGAGATAGATGAGATCAGGTCTTTCGAATCCTCTGATTCCCCAAATTGGCATATTGCACCTATTTTTATGAATGATTGTCTAGTTTCACGATAGTATGTTTATTTGAACAATTCAATTAGGTCTAAGTAGAAAACTATGGTCAGTAGCCATCCATTCTCACGAAATCATGTTTATATTTGATCAGGATATAAAAGGCATTAAGAACAATTGAATTGAATAAAAACTATATTGTCATTCACAATAAATAGAGTTTCACATCAACATGTTTCAATTAGGGTTACACAGAATCATCTCATACATAATCTCTAAGATATTTAGCTACTCATAATTGTGTTTACAAATAACATAATCAATGGAAGAATTAAAACATACATGAACTGGTTAAAGGATGATGAAATCACCCTCCGTGCAGTCTTCAGGTCTCAAATTCGCACTTTTCTCTTCTCAATTCGTAACCCTTGTTTCTGAAAACAATTCAGCTTAAATAGGCAACAGCTGCTCCTAAAATCGTGACACGATTTTGTCTTGAGTAACAAACTTTCCAAATTAGGGTTCCTAAAATCGTGTTACGAAATAGCCATTGTGACGCGTTTTAACCAATATCGAATGAACCTCATTCTGTGCTCCAATTCATGACACGTTTTCAATAATCGTGTCACAATTTTACTTTCTTCAAAATCTTCAACTTTTCATGCTTTCATTGTTGTTTAAGCTTGCTTGTGAACTCAAAATATCATGATTTTACAATAAAAAATAACGTAATGACTACTGTCATCATTACTCATATCCTTACCGAGACTGACTGAGATCGTAACCCAATTACTATTTGTTAGTTTCAAAATGTTTTTTAAAAAATTATTGTGCTTCAATACTCAAGTTTATTTTACCTTATTCGTGTGGAAAACAATGATTGAAGTGCTGGAACATCAATCAAATTATTTGTGTTGAATTAATGCTGATTAAATCACTTTAATGTAAACACCAATAAAAACTTATACCTTCTCTGTCTTGCAATAGATGACTCATTTAAAAATGTGCAATTTTGACCTATCTCACTTTGACCATATTTTTCTATTGATATACAAAAATAAATAATATCATATAAGATGTCGTTAGATTCGTTTCGATGAGTATTTTTAAAATATCAAATTTTCATAATTTCTTATAATATACTATTCAAAATATTTTAAGCTCAAAATTAAGCATTGATATGTGTAATAAGGTCAACTGTGTCAAATATTATTATGACACGAAGAGAGTAAGATTTTTTTTAGCATCATTCATCGTAAATCACAAACACTTTTAGCAATTGTAAAAGTAAAATCCGGGAAGAAAAAAGCACATTAGAAGCTAGGATATATAGAGTAAAAATTTAAAATCTCATCATTTTAGGGACCACAAACTTTTCTGCACATGTTTCAAGCATCGACATATTTAGCAAGGTGTCATTCCTTAGGTCTTAATTTTAATGCATTTTAAAAGTAAAATCCGCGTCTCTCATTCAAGGTACATAGAGGGACCCAAACCTCTATAGGAACATGGACGCTGCTCCCTTTTTTTTTTTTTTTTTTTTGTGATTTTGCTTTTACCATGTCATGGAACCATGGATCTATTTTCTCACAGGGATGAACGGATCAAGAGATTTTAGGTCGTGGGGGGGGGGGGGGGGGGGGGGGGGGCAATGAGTCAAAAAATTAATTGTGTGGGTAATGCATAAATGATATTAGTTGTGCAATCTAAACTACCATCACCTCTATATTTTGGATTTAATTTCTATAAATGGACACTATAATTTTGTTTCACACATTGAATCCAATCAAATCGCTCCAAAATGCTATTTTAAATTTGTACCTAATATATCTTTACAAAAAAACTATTTATTGTGATTTGATTAGATGCACCCATAAATAGAAATTAATCTCACATATTATTTTACAATAGAAATTAAATCTCCAATTTTTTTGGTAGACATTGTCACCTATAATTTTGACACAAAAAGAAAGAGAATATTACAAAATGTCAAAGCGAAAAAACATGTAAAACATAATATCAATTGGAGGAAATATAAAAGGCTTTGACTACTACAAAGGATGAGCAACACAACAAAACAAAATTTAGAATTTTAAAGAAATCTTAAAGAATCTAACAATGAAATTCATACAAACCAAGTACACAATAAAAATGAGGATGAGAGGTTTAAATTTGTATTCAACACTTCAAATGAATCTACAACCTTTTATATTTGAGCCGAACTTACAAGACTAAAAACAATTTAACTATGTAGGAGTTATGCAAAATTTAGGCCAAAATTAACTATGGATAACATCCATCATTGTTTGGAAGCAATAAAAATCTTTTAACAATAAGATTCCTTAAATAAATCGTTTGGGATGATCTGAATTTAAACCTTAATTTTCAAACCCGATCCGTTGCTCAAATCATTCGGGACTATTGTCCTTAAGAGTTGAAAGGTCATTTCGTTTGAATTTTCAATGAAAAAGGAAAAAACATAAATAGTTAAATATAAAAGAACATAATTAGTTGTTGTCTGATATTTTGAATTCAAATCCATCCCTTGCTCTGAAACAAAAACACAAAATTAATGTAATGGATTTGGAGGAAATTGACATGCACCTGCCCTGATAGATGATGCAAGTGTAAATTTGCATAACTAGTAGTATGATATGATGTAACCTTGAAGTTGAAGTAGGGCCATTTCCCCTTATAAACTTTTCTATTGGAAATTGCATATACTTTTATTTATTTCTTTGGAATAATATTGAAAATTACATATACATAGAAAAATAAAGTATACATGCACACAACCCCATCAAAACTCAACATATATCCTATCTCCTCAAGAAAAATGAAAATTACTTTTATAGTAAAAAGAATGAAAATTACATGTATTTAATTAGTAAAACAAGAACAATACTTTATGTTACAACTTTTTTTGTTGCTCATAACAGAAAAAATATTAACACAATCCTATATGCTAATATTTAATCGAATACACCAATAGGGTCTCGTAGAAAAAGCTAGATTCTCATAACTTAGCGTACGAAAGTTTGAATTTCAATTGAAAAATGTATTCATATTTAGTGTTCCACATGTATCAATAGGATTTCCTCCGATGTAGGGAATCTGTGAAAACAAAAAAAAAATTAATCCAATAAGGAGAAAGAAGCTATAATACACTTATTATTTAATTTAAACAAGCACTATGGTAGGTTTCAGTTATCATATCATACAAAATTTAGAAACAAAACACCTTATTGTGTAAGGAACCCTTAAAAAACATAAAAAAGTTGTAATAAAATCCAAAAGCACAATAATCATGATTGATGTCTGTGAATTAAAAATAGACATGAATTCTTTTTATTCTTCCTTTTGTTTAAAAATGAGATAAAATACAATGTAGTACCTTATATTAATTGATATGAATATAATGAATCAGTCAAGACTGAGAAGAAACTGAGCAAGTTTGTGTTTGAAAGTGCTTGGATCTTCAATGTTGTGAATCCAACCGTACTTCTCCATGAATGGGTTGGCCAAAGAGTGTGGTGGATAGTAATCAATGCAATCGTCCCACACATTTCTATCATCACCAACAACATCTCTCATTACTTCCCAATAACAACTGTTGCATTTAAAGCCAGCACCTAAACTTATCATCAATACTCTCTCACCTTTTTTCAACCTCTTCTTAGCTTCCATATACCCCAACACATACCACAAACTACTTGCTGATGTGTTACCAAATCTATGTAGTGACATTCTTGCTGGTTCTAGGTCATAATCATTCAGATCTAAACTCATCCCAATTCCATCTATCACTGCTTTTCCTCCAGTGTGAAGAACAAAATGATCAACACCAGTTTTGAAATTCACTGGTGATTTGTTACTTGTTCCAAACCATCTTGCAGCTGATTTAGGTGCAAAATATTTTGTCACTTTTTTTATGAGTGACATTAACATATACCTAAGTAATTCCCTAGCTGGTAATATTTTAGGTGATAACACCCTTAAATTATCAGTAAAAGCTCTTGTAGCTGCTTTTGGAAGATCTTTAGCTAGGTAAAACCCTAGTCTACCTTGTTCATCTTCTTTTTGACTACAACAGTTATGAGCATCATCTCTAGCACCATGATGAGTTCTTACTAAACACTTCAATTTCAGTATAGCTTTGTGTTTTAAGGATCTTTTATTTGTGAGAAGAATTGCACAACCGCCGGTACGGAAGAGACAGTTTGCAAGAATCATTGACCTATTGTTTCCTGAATACCAATTTGTACTAAGAGACTCTGATGTTAACAAAAGAGCATACTTGTTCTTTTGTGACTTGAAAATGTTTTGAATAATGTCTAATGATATTAGACTAGCACTACAACCCATACCAGATAGGTTATAAGCTTTTATATCCTCTCTCATTTTGTAATGGTTAATGATTCTTGAAGTTAAAGAAGGAACAGAAGAGAATAAAGATACATTTACCACAAGAATATCGATCTCCGAAGGTGAAATGCCTGATTTGTTTAGAAGTTTTGCAATGCTGTCATTACAAAACTCTTCCATCTCCTCCACTCCGTCTTCCAACGTTGGGTTTACAGTTCGGCCTTCGATGAAGTTTCTTGGAGCATAAGTTTCCTCACCAATGCCGGAGTTGACAACGGCTTTGAGGAAGAACTTGCACTCTTCCAGACCAATATTATCATTGTTTCCTATAATTTTTCCACAACGTTCACTTCCAAGTTTTCTTTCATCACTTGGCTTGTAACATTGATAGTTTAGTATGTAACACTCTTGGTCCCTTCTCTGATCAAATTTTTTCCAGATCAGGAAACACAAGTGCATTGTTGTAAAAATAAAAAGTAAAGTGAGAAACTCCATTAGAGAGAAGAGAGAGAGAGAGAAAGAGAGTTTGTATGTGTTTGAGTTTTAATGAATTAATGTTTGATGAATGTGTGTGAAATTCAAATTAAGAAGGTACATTATATAAGAAGAGAGTTAGTAGTACTGTGTGGGGGAAGGACTAAAATGCAAATGTCAACAATATTGCTATGCCTCAACCCCCAACAAACTTATCTCATTTTGGAAGATTCCGTGTCAACTTTTATTACAATAAACAATGCAAAAAATTAGTCACACCTTGGGCATGTGTAGGGAAAGAGTTACTGGTCTATCAGTCTCTATATGCCATTATAGGATCCCATAAGAATCTACTTGTATTCTAAATTACAAGTTGTGGATTGTATATTATTATATGCATATTTTGTTTTAGTCATTCTATTATCAAGAGAGTTAGATTTTCTCAAAGGTATGTTTAATACTTGTTTAAAGGATTTCCAAACATGTACTTGAGCAATTTACATCTTCATTAGAATTAATAATTAAGGGGAGTGTTATAACAATTAAGGCTCTATTTATTATCAGTGGGCCATGGCCACAAGGGAAATCAGCCAATAAATCGTGTTCGATGTTCATTCATGAGGGGAAAATTCGCTTGACAAAGCATCTCCCATTAAGTAATCCATGGTATGAACACGAAAATCAATTAATAGTACCAATTATATACCATGACACTAGTCATTGATAGTAAAGTATTTGAACCATCGGGTGTGTAAGGTCATGAGGAAGTCCTAAAACACCAGGGATCATCACATTGAGTTAAGAGCAACCACATAAGTGAAATTGAACACCACTAACGTGGAACTTCTAACCGACACTTGACACACCAACATGGTGGAGGTTCAATCTTTGACCGGTGTGCATGGAAAAACACACCAGTTGAAAGAGTTTAACGGCCTCTCAAACGAATCTCAGTTATCCTATATGATTAGTCTCTGCGGTTACTCATGATAATACTCTAGTTGGCCTAAAAAATCAGTTGTTAGGATTACATGTAGGTGGATAATAAATACTGATAAAAAAAAAAAAGTTGCATAATAAATAGTAAATATGTGAAAATATTAATAGTTAATATTCTGTTAACAGTTGTCCTAAATGAGCCAGACATTGGTTAATTTGCCAGCTAGTTTAAGCTGTAAGAAAGAAATTATAGAAGTTGAAGTAGAATTTTAAAGCAAAAAAATAAAGACACTATGATCCATAAATAGGTAGTAGCTTGCCCTGTATGGTTATTTACATTTAATAGAGAATTAGTACGGTAGACAGGGGAACAGAAGAAAACACGGTAATCTTAAAAACATTATTATACAGATCTATATTCTGGTGTGATCAAATTTTATATATAACAGAATTCTTCCATATTTACCCACACAAATGCAATGGGAACCGATATATGTACGTACAATTTTTATTTTATTTTATGAAGTATGTACTTAGAAGTATTAAAATTTGGTTAGGTAACAAATTCAATATCTTAAGAAACCATGTTATAATTAAAACTATGTGCTATATCTTAAAGCAGTTAGTTATCTCATAAATCTAAGTTTGCTATGTTCTATTTTGCTGTATCTATTACTGAAACTTCATTTATTGATACCTTAATCAACCGATTAGTTATAAATACAAAAGACTCTATTTATACATACGGTCCATATGAAATGAAAAAGATTACATTGATGACTAACTAACTAATTCTTAACTAAGAATTAACAAATATTTTCAAAAAAGATTATGAATAAAACTTAACCAGTTAACAAGGCAGAAACTAAAAGATGCTTAACCATCCAATATATTTATGAAAAATGTTTAACAATTCATTATGTTTATTGACTTAAGCTAAAATGTTAATCATGATAGAAAAAAATGACAAAACGCTTAATCGTCTATTATTTTGTGTACATAAACTAAAAAACTAATGAAACTAGAAAAATTGAAAACTACTCAACATCTCTTAAGAGTACCCTCACGCGGAAGTGATATGGTCTGAACAGGTTTTGAGGTTTGAGGTTTACCTCGATGAGTTTTCAAGACCCAACTCACCTAACCTTAGATGAGTTTTGAGACCCAACTCACCTAACTTTTTTCAAGAAAATAAATTTGAGAAATTTGTCGGTAATAAAAAGTATCTAATGTTCTCCCCCTACTTATATTAGCCAAAGTTTATTTTTACTGGCGGAAAGATGAACTTGTAAAGATCTCACCTGTTAGTTTTATATATATATATATATATATATATATATATATATAAAATTCTATTCTGATTTAATTTGCTAGCTCTATTCTTATAATATTATGTTATTTAAATTTATTTAAATTTCAGTTTCAATAATCAGGTTCTATGTTTTTAAATCTAAAAAAGAATTGCATGGTTAATAATGAGCCCTAAAAAATATCTATGTTTTTTTTTTTTTTGTGTTAATCATTCAGTTTCACGAAAAATGAGCTTTCATAATTAAGAGTTCGGCGGCGAAGTAAGTAAAGTGTGACAACAAAAATTCAGAAATCAAACTCAGATAATCCTAAACCAGGCACGGATTCAAGTAGACTAATTCGGGGCACCTGCCCCGCTGTTTTCTTTATTTTGTTTGTGGATTATTGGATATTTTTATTTTTGCCTTCATTTAAAATAGTATATTGCATCCACTACATACAAATTAATATTCAAATTGTGCAAGATGTTTTTCTATATTAAATTTTATGAAGAATCTAATAGAAAATCATATGGGAGATAAATTTTTGAATGATTGTTTAGTCACACGCATAGATATCTTGTAGGATTAATAAATCTTTACCTCCTGTAATATAGGTCATTTCCGGTTTTACACTCTGTAAAAAAATTCTTTTGATATACCCCCCTCTATTTTTTTTTATTTACCCCCTAATAGGCCAAACAAAAACGAAAAATTCTTGAAAAAAGAAATAAAATTGGTTTTTGTTTGGCCTATTAGGGGGGTAAGTCAAAAATATTTTTTTTACAGGAGGTGAATAAAAAAAATTACAGGAGAGAAAACCGAAAATGACATATTTTACAGGGGGTAAAGACCTATTAACCCTATCTTTTATATGTTGAAAATGACGAAAAACAAATCTTATACTAACAATTTTCAACTATAAAAATATTCAGATAATATCTGTGTTAAATTTGTAGTTGTTAAAATTTCTTATTTTTTAGATATACTATAGTATAGTTTTTATAATATCTTATTATTGTTCAACAGTAATGATATGATTAATTATTTTATCGTTTGTAAGTTGACATATTTTTATTTAAATATTTGTTGTAAATAACTTTGCTCTCGTCGGTCGATATTTATGAATTTACCATTGTTTAAATAATTCGTTTTTGAAGATCATTAACCACTTGACGTAATTGGTTGATTAAAAATTATCTAAACTAAAATATCAAAATCAATTATACAAAAACAAATTTGGTTCCAAAATGGAACCGAGTGTCAAGTCTTTTTGTTAGGTGTAGCACTCACTAGGGTTTCTGACTTCGGACTTCATGTAAGTCAAGTCAGTTCGTAATATTAATCAATCTCTCGTCGTTTCCCGTTGGTTGGTTTTGGATTTGGAGAATTGTTCAAACAACTATTGCGAAATAATTGTCATTTGGACATGCATATATATCTTAGTCAAAAAACAATGCAACAGTTACAGTACTCAACTAATTCAATTAATACGTAAGAATTCAATCCATACTTAATACTACCTTCATACCGGTCTATTATTATTGTTATCCACAAGAAATTCGGTGCGTCCTATTCTACTTATAATCGAGCAGCTTCGTTAAGTTGGTGGTTGATGGTGGTAACCGCAAACACTCATGTTTATGTCCGTGGGAGAGTAAGAGATTTTATGTGGAAAGGGGTGTGTATCTTGCATTGTTGTAAATGATTGTATATATTGGCACAGAAAAGGAGTCGTTGTAGATTACTAATGAAGGGGTTGTTATAGACGGCTATGCCTTTCGGTGTTTAGATCTAATAGTAATTGGGAGGCATTACGGGGCGGAGAAGATCCGAAACTGGAAAATTGATCTTGTTGGATTGAGTCTTGAGATAATGAATTGGCTTTCAGACAATCTAGAACAATTATTATTCATGCAAAAATTACAAAGTTCTAAGATCATCTACGATGGAAGGATCTAACTCTTTAAAATTTGGTACCTAACACGTATTCACATTGTGGATCAAAAAATAGAGTACCGATTGGGGAGTTATTTTGCGAAGCACTCTCTCCTTTTGCGTGAGCCACATTTTTTTAATATTGGAATATTAAAATATAATGATATAAAGTTATTCATAAATGATTAATGAGTCACATTTAAGAAATTTGTATAACGTGCTGAGTTGGAGATATTATATTCTTATTAGATAACTATTAAAAAATTATAAATGAATGATGTATACACATGAAACCCTAAGTATCGAAAAATAAATATCTTCATTGTGGATGCATGATTATGTGATTAATGAGTTATTATATTTTTTTATCGAACTTACTTTTTTTCTTTAATACCACCAAAAAAATTACATGGTTAATGTCGTCAAATACTTGGCTAATTCAATTCATTATATAGTTAATATACTAGTATGGACACCCGTGCCAAGCACGGGCTAGAATTTCGTCACACTTAATCGAGATAATATTGAGATGGAAAAAATGTTAGTTAAAGTCCAATATTAGATAAAAGAGTTCAGGTTGAACAACAAATAAAAAATAAAAAAAACTCATACTTAAGCCTTTCGAATGAAAGTGTGGTATCATTCTCACTTATCTGGTTTCTGTTTTTTAAAATGTGTGGATCCACATCAGTGTTGGCTCGCTCAGAATGCACAACAGTTGCATTATATCATGTTTCAACATTTCGGTGGAGGAGTGTTATCATTCTCACTTATTTTGGGGGAGTGGTATCATTCTCACTTATTTTGGTGGTCGATCACGGGCATAGAGAGTCTGACACTTAATGGAGAGATGTTAATGTGTCAAATTTGAATTAAAGTTTCACATTTTATGTAAGAGTAGATGTTGAGAGAGATGTTAATGTGTCATGTGTGAGTGAAACTTCTACTTTTGATATTAAACAACATATATGTGAGATGACCAATATACCTAATGTCTTTAGGTTTCGGATGGAAATTGGTTTTCATCTTACGTATGAGGTTTCTCTTATTCAAATGTGATAATCCAATCCATTGCAGGATTTATCTGAAATCCAAACACTATAATGGTATTTTTATTTTGTTTTGGGATGTCATTTGCTTAATTTTATTATATTAAATTTAAGTCTTTTTATGTCATTCACCTTAATGCAATATCTTTGTCTAACTTTAATTATTTTAAATTCTTTCATTTTGGTCTTTGGTGGGTCACACTATAAACAATTGTAGAAGCATTATGTTGAGTTGACAAAATACATACTTATTAGACAATTTAAGTGAACATGCGGTGTCAATATCACCTGTGTGGTTGCTCTTAGCCTAATACGGTGATCCAACCTAATTTAGGCTCCATATATCGTTCTAACATTAAGATGAATTACTTTGCTAGTGTTTGAATGTCATTTATTAATTATTTTATCTAAAAAATTAGTATTTAGATGTCATTCGCTTTCATGTTATTTTTATTCAACCTCTATCATTTCAAACTCATTTACGTCTGGTCTTTTGAATGATTTGACAATAGAAAAATCCTTATAACGTTTGTGATTTGACAAAATACATGTTTACTAAACTCATTTTAAAATGCTAATTTTTTGGTAAAATAATTACCCAAAAACCTTCAACTCCTTCAAGAAACGGCCACGTTTTTGAACACGTTGTGTTTATGTTTGACTTTATTTGACTATGTCACATAATTACATGCACGGATGGTCGCACACTTGATTAAGATATGTTAATACGTCAAGTGTGACTGTACATTTTACATTGGATGAAAGAGTAAATTTTCAACAACATATAAGTGAGATGTTCCATGTACCTAATGCCTTATGGTTTTGTGTTAAAATACGGTATCAATCTCACTTGTATGATTGATATTGAGCTAATATAAATATTCATCTCAGTGTAGGCTTACCAGGAATCTCAATATTATCCCAACATTATGATAAATATTTTTGTTAGTTTTTGGATGTCATTTGCTTGATTTTTTTTTATCTCAAATTTTATTTATTGGAAGTCATTCGCTTTCAGGTTATATTTTTTATTCAACTTCTATTATTTTAAAATCCTTCACTTTTGGTCTTTGGTGAGATTTGACAATGAAAAACTGGATTCTGTTCTGCTGAGTTGGCAAAATACACGCTTGTTAGAGTTTTTAAAATAATGTGATTTTTTTATTTTAATTTTTTGTTAAAAAATTTGTCCAAAAATCTACAACTCCTTCAACAAACACGTCCAGCAACTACTTTATTTTCTATATTCAATGACAATGCATAAACCTTTTTTTCTTATTATTTCTTTCATTTCAAATTTCTTTTATGTCTTCTCTGTTTTTCTAGTTTATTTTTTCTCTTCTTTTCTCCATTTTCAGGAAAGGAACAAAAATCTTCCTTCATTAAATCACCACCAACCTAGTTTTATTTTTACCATGTTACACCTTCTCTAGTCTTATTTAGTTGTGCTACCAGATCATAGATGCAGAGAGTCTCAAACTTAAGGGATAATTATTATTTTTTGAATAAGCTAAATTAGCCCACTCAATTTAGCATTGGGTCCCAAGTCAATACCACCAGACTAACCCAAGTTGGTTAAATGACAGATATTAATATGTCATATATGAGTTAAAGTTGCACATTAGATGGAATAGCATAAGGTGATGAACATATAAGTAAGATGACCCCGTATACTTAATACCTTGAGAATTTGGAAGTGGTGTCAATCTCACTTTTGTGGTTGCTCTTAGCATAATGTGATTCTCCTACCCTCTTTAGGCCCATCCATAAGTCCCAACATTATGATGATCTTTTTTTTTGTCATTTTTCTGATTCTTTTATTTTAATATTTAGTTTTTTTTATGTCATTTGCTTTAATTCTATTTTTTTAATCCAACCTTCATTATTTCAATTTCCTTCACTTATGGTCTTTGATGAGATCTGACAATAGCAAAATATAAATGTGTTATGTGAAGTTAACAAAATACATGTTTATTAGACATTTTAAGTAAAGATGTGATATCAACCTTACTTGTGTGGTTGCTCTTATACTAATTTAATGATTAAATCCAGTATAGACTCCTCCGTGGAGTATCAACATTATGATGAACTATTTTGAAAGTATTTGGATGTCATTTTTTTTAAAAAAAAAATTATCTTAAAATTTAGTTTTTTGATTTCATTCGCTTTCATGATATTTTTTATTCAACCTTTATCATTTCAAAATCCTACATATTTGGTCTTTGGTTGAAATGCAAATGTGTTATTCTAACTTGACAAAATACATTATTATGAGACATTTTTAAAAAGATTGTTTTTTTATTAAGTCTAATTTTTTGGTAAAATAATTACTCAAAAAACTCAAACTCATGAAATTATCGGTCACTCACTTTATTCACTTTAGTGTCATAGACAAACTGCACACTCCTTATTTTTTGCTTATCATTTATATCAACTTCAAATTTCATCTTAACCTTTACTTTTTTCTAATTTCATTTATCTCTTTGCACGAAACCACTACCAACACATCAATTTTAGCATGTTGTGCATCTGTCTAATATTATTTGGATATGTATCTATATACCATAGATGCATATGACTCACACTTAAGGAAAATATGTTATCGTCTTTAGTTTGTTGATCTCACTTGTGTGACTGCTCTCGCTTATGTGATTGCTCTTAACCTAATATAATGATATAACCTTTGTAGGTTTTCTCAAAAATCTGAACAACATTATGAATTATTTTCTTAGTTTTTTTCAAGTCGTTTGTTTAATTTATTTTATATTAAATTTAAATTTTTCTACGTTGTTCGCATTAATGCCATTTTTTATTCAACTTGTATTGTTTCAGATTCGTTCAATTTTTTGTTTTTGGTGGAACTTAACGACGAAAAAATGTCGATGTGTTATAATGAATGAAAAATTATATGCTTATTCGATATATTTAAATGATATGACATTTTTTATTTGAGTATAATTTTTTGGTAAATTAATTATCTAAAATTTTCAATTTCTTCAACAAACCCATAAGCAAGAACAATTGAACAAATAAGTGTTTTTAATAAAAAAAAATCAAGAAGATAATTTCTTATTTATTAGAAGATCATTGTTTATTTATTATCATGATATTCTGCCACTTTTAAAATGTTGTCATTTTTAAAATAATTATATATATATATATATATATATATATATTCATTACTATAATTATATTCATGTCAGTTTTACAATATTTAATTAATTATGATATTATTTTTTTCATATAATTATAATGATATTTTGTTATCATGTACGCATCAAACACATGATAAGATTAATGTTTATCATGTCTCTATCAAATTTCATATCTTATCATGTCTTTATCCTATACCGACCATCAAATAGGGTTTAGTCTAGCAGTGTAAAGACATACTTTAAATTTAAAGATTACGGGTTTTGAGCCCTTCTAGTATCTTTGGAGGTAGGCAAATGTAAATAACTTAGTGAGTGTTTTTTTATCTCTAAGATTTTTCCTACCTTATACAAAATTAACATTCATTCACCATAAAAAAATTTTACCAACAAAAAATTCACTGTGATTTTTATTTTTTTAATAATGACATTAAATGTCATACCCAAGAATCATTATGGTCCATTGATCATTAAGAAGTTTTTTGTGTTAAAAGACATTTATGATCATTATTATACTATTAAAAGACATTCTTATGTCAAGCACGTGAGAATTTTCTTCTTTTTAATTATTATTTATATGTTTATTTTTTATTAGTGAATGAAATGTTTTTTTGGGAATTATGAGATTAAATGATATGCACTATCGATGTTTGTTTTACACTAACATCTAGTCACACAATCAATTATCAGACACAATAAAAATAAATTTAATATAATTTTCGTTATAGACTTAAAATTATTAGCCTTAAAGTTTTTTATTTTTCAAATTATTCATTATATTAATTAGTTTGATTTTATTGGAGTATATTTTAGGCTATCATGAAATATATATGGTTTTTATTGTAATTGATTTTTTTAAAAACCCGTTTTAAAATACTAAAATTTTTCCTTAAAAAAATACTAAAAATTTACTGAAAAGGAATTTAATAATGTTAAAAGTAATGCGGTAATTTATGGAGTTGTGATTCAATTTGACCGTCTCTAAGAATAAAAAGACTCATCATTTGATCGGATTAATTATCCATTCTATGGTCAATTTGACTTCACCAAAATAAAAGGAGGTTAATAATGATTAAAATAATCTTATGGGCATGGTTTGATTTGATGAAGGATAGAAAAACGGTTATATAATTTTTTATTTAAAAAAGGGATGAATTGCTTCGTATAATAAGGGTTGGAGTACTTATTGTAGTCTCTAATTATATACCATTTTTCTTATTGAAATTCAAACATTTAAATGTCTAATTGTCATTCCTTTTTATTTTGATAAAATATATTCTTTACTTTTGATTTAATGCAATGCATGATTATAAAAATCGATTAAATTTTTTAGATGATCTCCTTAATAAAAAAATCCATGATAAAAATACCAAAAATAGAATTTCATACAAATAAAAATATATAATAATCATTTCTAAAAATGATAATACACCAAAAATGGAAATTCTTGTAAATAAAAGTATGTTATCATAATTTATAATAATAGAAATTCCCATAACAATTCTTTAGAAAAAAGAAATTTTCATGACGATCAGTTTGTCTTTAATTTCCACTTATAATTGGAGGTTGACCATAAATTTTATTTATTTTTCGTTCAATTTTAAATTAGTAACCACATAACATAAAAAAGTGGAAATTACCTTTAATTCCCAAATTTTCTATAAAGATGAAGTCCATACTTTGATTGATTCTCTTCTAAAATTTTTGGTTGGCATACTTTGTTGAGTTTTGCTAAAAAGAATAACAATGAAATTAGGTCATGTTTCGACATCTTATTGGATAAAGACAACCCAACATCGCAACTTTAAAAAATCATGAAAGAAACATGAGTAGAAGTGCAATGAATTGATATATCAAACATAATAGAAAGTCAATCCCATGATTTTTATCAAGGATTAATTCCCTATGAAGTTAAAAACCGCTAATTTAGTGTTGGTATTTCCAAAAGTTTAATGCGTTTCTTTTTTACTAAGGGTGTGTACGCTTGTGTGAAGTTTTACGTTATGCTAACAATTTTTTTCTAGAGATATCATCTATCAGTTGTGTGCTTGACGATACTTATTTTGACAAACATCCACAAATATATTTTTTAAACCTTTATTGCACTAAATATCTATAACTTTCTTATTTTGACACAGATGCAGAAAGTCATTGAAGAAATATGAAACAATGTTACAAATAATGCGAGAACTAACTGAACACAAATAACTGGGTTATTCAATATCATAAAATATACTCCCTTCATTTACTATTATAAGAGGAAGATGAAAACCAAAGGATCGTATCATAAAAGAAAAGAAAAAGAACAAAAATAGTGGCTCGTCATTCTGGGGTTTGCCATGCGGTTTCTATCAATTTGAGGTAAAAAAAAATCGAATAATCAAATCAAAATATGATCTAATCCGAGAGGTTTTCACAAAAGACATTCAAACATATGCAATGATATTAGATTTTATGATTTTCAGTTTTTTGTACCAATTTGTGATTTTCTTTTGAATCGTTTAATATTCAAACACTCATAACTCGTCATTAGCGTGATTAGTTAGACACTTGCAACAATATCAATATTCCTGCTAGCATTTTTACAATCTCAATGCAAATAAAACTACTTGAAATTCATATAACATCAGACACTTTAATCAAATTTGTAGTATATACAACTCTTAAAATATAAAGCTTGATTAAAATATTCAACTCTCCAAATCCTTTCTTTTGTTGAGAGGAACTCTACAAATCCATGTAGTCAAACTTCAATTATTGCAGCCTTGTGCTTCATCTTTAATTGAATCCACATAACTGAAAAAATAGAACAAATCAATAAAATCCCGTTAAAACCAAAGAACAATTGGTCGGAGAGGTAAAGAAGAAAAGTTGAACAAAAAATTAGGGAAAAAGACTATAAAAATATAGAGAGATAGAAAGAGGATTAAAATATAAAATAATGGATTTAAATAAATTGCAAATCCAGAGTAGTCAAAAACCAAAAACAAATATGTAATACTTAGAGAATAAGGATGAGACACTATTTATGGGCACTATGAAGAAAAATAATACAAATATTTTTATTTTATTTTTTATTTTTTATAAAAAAATGGATACAAACTATAAATGATTGAAATAATTTTGAATTCTATAACTGAATGTTGAAATGATGTGAGGAATAGTGCTGGTTGAAGTAATATTTATAAGAAAAAATTCAAAGCATGGTGAGAACCGAGAAGTAATGTTGAAATTATAAACAAATCTCTATTAAATAGTGGTTAAAACGATTAGCACACATCTATGAACATTACACAAATACAGGTATCAAACCAACACTAACATGTCGACATCATCAATAATCTAAGAAAATAAAATATTTGAATCCACTTACCTTGTTACACTTGAGACTATGATTTTCATCTAATTGATTTTTACTATATCATATCTCCGTGATTGAAAATATGATCGTGATTTAAAATATGCTACCTAACAACCGAAAGAGAAAAAAATGGTGTTAAAGCTTGGAAGAAACGTATGGAAAAGAAGAAGGATAAAAAAATATGTTCATTTTTTCAGGTTTGACTATGAAACAAATTAAAAAATATAATGAAAGTTAATAGCATTTACACGCCATTAAATCATCCATTTTTTAGTCATCATTTACGTTTTAATCACATAAAAATAAGAAGAAATGTTCTTTGATGAGAGAGATGAAAAATGCTAGATGAATAACATTAAATGTTAAATGAAAAATATGATGCCAAGTGTACTATGGCTCATAGATGTATCCTTTTGTATTATATAAAGATTTGGTGCTAGCCATTCAGTTCCATCAAGGAGAAGAGGGCTGCTAACACGAACTTCACCGTAGAGATAAATAAAATTTGACTAAAAAGATTTCCGCTCAGAAGTCAGACGCGTAACATTACTTATTATATCTAAAATGTTTTTCAAACACCATATAATATACGACTTCCATTATCCCTCTCTCATCATAGAGAAACTTAAATTATAATCTCCTTCGACCATACTACAATATATCATGTCAAGCAATCTCAAAGAACAAGCATTTTGGATTTAATATATGTATATGTATATAGGTTTGCATGGTGAAGACCGTATATGCATGTCAACCAATCTCAAATCATATTATTATACCTTCAAACGTTATACAATGATTTAATAATCATTCTAAGTCTCTCAAATAATACTCGTTCTCAATTCTCATGCTTACTGTTGAGAAAAACATCATGTAATGATCCAAGATAGGCCCAATATAATGGAGTAGTTCAAATAGGTAAAGATTATAATGAGTTAATTGTTAGATATTTTAGAGGTGAGTCATCATGTTCAAGAAGGGTCTAGAGAGACATATTATGATAAGTCATTGTTTTAGTTGTTAAAATGTTAATGCTATAAATAATGTTGTGGACATTGTAACCCTTATGAAATGAATGAATGAAGAATTAGTTTGTTAAAATAGTGTAGTTGTTAGCTTTTAGTTCTTCTTAAAGTAATTTTCCTCCATTAATAAACAATCCCAAAAGTTGTTCATTACACATCCATATATCGAATCAAACTTGTGGATACTAAGATACTTATATTAGGGGTGAGGAAAATATCCAATTACATGGATAAACTTGCATCTAAATCCAAAACCATCTTCAAATAACCGAATATTTACACACACAATTTAACCGGTTTATTTTAAAATGGTTGGTCATCCGCTTTTACAAATTCGGTATTTTTATTAGATGTCCAAAACTCCAGATCTATAATCATATCCATTTTTTGTTACTCAGCTCACTTTACATGTAATTACTCGTGTTCGTATATATAATGAAAGTTTTTATTTTATCACACTTTTTATATATTTTTGTGTGAATATTCTAGTTGAAGATTGCGTTTCCAATTCAAATTTAAACATCAACAGAATTTAGTGTAGAAACTAAAAGAAGCGACGCCAAAACACCAAAAGTTTCGGTGTGGCAATTAATGGGGTGGCAAATTGTAGGATATGAGAGCATATTTTTCTTGTTGCTCCTAAATTTCGATGTCGTTGTCTGTCTTGATCATGAATGGAAAATAGCAGCCATTTAGTTTCATATATACATCAATCATCCTAAAGATATACATGCATTCAAATTTGATGCCTAAATTGTTTGCTAAAACTATTTCGTGATTTTTCCATATAATGCATTATGATGATTACGTCCTAATCCAAAGCAGTGCATGCAGTGACCCAAGTCTTAAATATCTAATTGAAGATTAGCTCAAGTCTGCACAATTTACTTTGAGCAAGTCTTGATTTTGACTTTGAGCAAATGAGAAAAGGAGATATATATTTTCAAGAGTAATGTATGCAATGCTCTATTTTTAATACTCACTCTCTTGTCGAGTAAAGTATTGGTCATGTCATTTTGAAAATGGGTCTCACATAATAAAGTTTTAGGATGTCGATTGAAAGAGAAGAACTCGTTTTGTGTGTTCCACATGTTATACGATAGAGAATAATCATAAACAGTAGAAACTTTGTATGTATAACATAGTAACAAAAAGTTGATAATGGAGATTATGCATTCCATAGTAGTTAATGGTGATTATATATATATATATATATATATATATATATATATATATATATATATATATATATATATATATATAACCAAGTTTAGAAATAATCATATAGTCGTCAATAGATCCTACAAGACAAAGAAAGTGAATCCACTCCGGTAGAATTTTTATGAGAGAGTGTCTAATGTACATCCTCAATTTTTAATTCTCTCAAACCCATATGTGGTTAAAAAATGGAAGCCAAGATCCCACCGCACAATCTTTATACCACGGAGAGGATCTCTTTCCTATTATAAGACTTCAAAGTGCTTTAGTCAAAATTTAAACTAGTCGATACTATGAATTTTGGGTAAAACTTCTCAAATCCCAACAACTATTTTTTGAATATAATATTTAAATAAGCAAAAATTTGTAAAATCAATTATGCGCAAAACATGTAATATCAAAACACGAAAATTACTTATTTAAGATATATTTTATCACATAAGCTCTTTCTCTTCTCGTAGTTGGATCCTCTCTGCCGTCGGTTTCTAATTGTAAATCATTAGATCAAGATGTGATTTACCATCTCATCATATAATGTCATATAAACTCCTTTACTAAATTAAGATAAATTTCCTACTTTTGAAATAACACTCAAAATCACAACATGATATCATGATCCAACATTTCTCATATTTAAGTTTTCAATTTATTTACTTAATTTAGTAGCATCACAGCTTTCTATTGAATTAGTGTCATTCAAAAGTGGGGGCTTGTAACAAGTAACAGAGGAGAATAGATCGAATCAATAACATAAAAATAGTTTTCTCTTTTGTTTTTTACTTAAAAATAGCTTCCTCTTGTTCACCATCACATAATTTTTTTTGAATAAATGTTCACGATCACATTTATGCTGGCATATGTGGTAGGGTGCTTCTATTTGCCTAATGGCTAAAAATACTTCGAAATATGATTTCTAAGCAATGCTTAATTAAAAAAATGCATGTAAAAATGCTTTAAATTAATCCCTTCCTGATCAACGACAAGCATGTGGAGGGAGAGATAAGACCAAGAAACCATTTTTGGCATATATATTCATTGTTTTGCTGACTTCTTCCTAGCTGCATTGAATTGGCTGATCTATACACTACACATGTTAGTGTTTAGGAATAGCATTCATTTGGTCCATCCAACTACACAAAGTTGACTAATAAGCTAATAATCGTTGAGGATAGTGACATCTCTAGCCAGTTCTTTGTTTTACTTGATTCACTTATCTTTCAAACAATGTGGTCAAACTTAATTACATTGATAAAGACCTAGGATTAATCTAAAATTTATATAAAAATAGTTTAATTAAATATGTAATTTTATAAGCTTGTTTGACTTTATTTTTAGGATATAAGCAGGGGCAGGGGTGGAGCCTTTAACAACGATGTGGTCGGTAGCCCCTTAACCCTACCCAAATTTTATTTTTGAATCAATAAGTATATTTTATACTCCCTCCGACCCAAATTGTATGACGTTTTGGCCATTTCACACATATTAAGAAATACAATTAATATTGTATGGAAAAGAAGTATTATGAGTTGTTTTATAAAATTGTCCTTGATAAATAATATGGGAAAGATAAATGAAAGAATTGAAAGAAGAAAGAGTAATAAATAGTTAAGGTTATAATAGGAAAAGTAACATTAATGTTGCATTGGTATTGTGAAACGACATATAATTTGAGACAATTTTTTTACCCTAAAGCGACGTATAATTTAGGACGGAGGCATTCCAAACAATTTTATGAGCCCAACTAGATAATATAACAAGAAAAGGACACTAATTAAATTTATCTTGTTTTAGTACAAGTTCAATCTTTATATCAATTAGTGAGACAACTTACTTTGAATTCGGCGTCGGGATATTGGAGGGCCGAGTTTGGACAGGTTTAGGTGTCTACTCAGGTGAGTCATGAGTTGAGAGGTGCCTTTTGATTTGTGTCGGGAGTCTGGTGGACCGATCGCTTTTGATTTGAGATCGGGAGTTAGTTTCTTTGACGCAGGTTCTTTTAGGCTTTTTTATGTCTCCTCCAACTTATCGGACGTTGAGTGGTGGGCGAATCTGATCGTTTGAAGCAACATATCGTCGTCGGCTGCTTTTTTTATCTTTGTTGGTGGTGTTGGAAAATTTATTGTTGTTGATTTTTCAATGGGTGTTTTGGTGTATTTCTATTTTCTTTTTGGTGTAATACTTGGGATCTAATCCCTTTTTATATATAATATATTTTGCCATTCAAAAAAATAAATTAGTGAGACAACTTTTCAACGATACAATTGTGATTAAAAAGATGGCATGAGTGGCAAAGATTTTTCTCAATAGATTTAACATTGTTGTATTCTTAAAGGGTGGATTCGAACTAAGAACCTCTGGTTAAACTGAAAGAGATCTTTTATCATCTCATTTAAATGTTCTTAGGTGTGAACAAAAGTCTCTCAAATAAATAGATGATCATATTTTTGCAAATAGGTTAATTATTTTAGTGTAAAACCAATTATACATGAAATGACTCCTTGAAGTTTTTTCAAGGTCAATTTTTTTAAAAAAATAACTATTTTCAATTTTGTATTTCCTTTATTGCTTCTTAAATTTAAATTTTATATAAGCAAATATTATTTATTTTATTTTTTTATTATTGGTTAACTTTAATACATATTTTTCTATTCTTGTTTTCCACAAGTTCCGTCCAACTAATCACATTAGGTATGTGTCAGACATTAAATATAAATATCTTTTTAAATTAAGATTCGAATTATGATTCATCATATTATAAGAGTTTAGTCTCTTGCGCTTGACTCCTCCGTTGATATCAACTTAAAATGTTTTTTTTATTTGGTCCTGCGTAAAAATGATGCCTCTGCCACTGAATAAAACTCATAGAGGTATAATTAATCCTATCTTTGGTGCTTCTTGTGTTTTCTGATTTTGTGAGAAGGAAGAGATAAATCATACATTCCTATCCTGGCCATTTTCTTTCTTAGTCTGGTGTGAAGTGTGCAAATGGATGGGGTGGCGTAGGTAACTCACAATGACATTCGGCAATATTTTCTTCACTTTGACTCTTTGTTAAAAGGCAAGAATTCAAAGAGGGTGTGTTACCTGATTAGGATTGTTGTGTTATGGAGTTTGTGGGAGAAGAGAAACACAAGTTTATTTAAAGAAGTTGAGGACTTGATCAACATTGGTGTCTCAAATCAAAATTCTTTTTTGGACTGGGTTCATAAATATGGTGGAAAGATAAACTGGGTTACATTATTCAAATTGGTTGGGAAATCTCACTTATTGCATTTAATCCATTAAATTTGTACACTCTTTAATAATGGTTCAAGTATCCTTTGTACTTTCTTCAACCAATATGTGTTTATCTTGTAGTTTATCTTGTAAAAAAAACTTTGTTTATCTAAGAAATTGAATAAAATTCCTTTTTATTTCCTTATTCTATTTCATTTTTCTTAGTTTTTTAAATTTTACTAATTTCAGTTTGATTTTTTTATCTAATATAGATTTTGTTTGATCCATTGATTTTTAAAAGTTTTGATAGAATTATTTATCTTACTTTTTGTTTCAAAAGGTGCTTAGTTTTCATGTAATTTTTAGTTTGGTGTTAACTCTCTATTGATGATTTGGAGTTCGGTCGGGAGATTATAAGTAAAATTTGACAAAAAAATTGTTCCATCAAAAATCGAATTCGAATTCTTCTAAACATATCGCCTTTAACGAAGCTCATTGATCACCAAGTCTAATTAATTAGTTAGTTTTCATGTAACTATCCATGTTGAGAACCGTACTTTTTTTTGTTGTGAATTCAAAGAACTGTACTTTTTCAGGGAGAACTGTACATAATATTACTCACAAAAAACCCGTACATAATACATATTATAAACGTCTTTACCCTATATATTATGTTTATGGGCGTTTTTTTTTTTTTGAAGGAATGTTTATGGGTGTTTATTTGTTAATTAGTTTAGTCTAATTATGAGCTTTGTATGGAATTTTTAAATAACATCAGATAAAAAGGTACACAATAAGTTTGGTTATATGTGTTGAAATGGTCTTCAAGAGTTGGGTTTGGAGGCTACTTGTTTAATGTTTAGGGTTGATTATTATATGTATTTTTGTTGCAACTAGTTGCTCTCCTATCTTGTCTTGGATTAAAGGCTAATTATTTTTCACTATTGATGTTGGTGTTTTAATGTTTGAGCTGCCTTGGTTGCTCTACTTACTTGGTCTAGCTATTTATTTTTCCCGATTCCTTTTGTCATAAATGCAAATAATTATAAATACAAAATAGAATATATTGAATTGGAAGTGATGAAAGCGTATTAGTTAGAGTTATAATTGAAAAAAAAAGTTATTAATATTGCACTGATAAGTGTGACAAGTCGGTTATTTTAGGACAATATTTTTTTACAAAAGGTTCACTTGTTAAGACACCGTAGGAGTATGTGTTGAAATGGTCTTCAAGAATTAGATTTGAAGGCTCCTTGTTTAATGTTTAGGGTTGATTATTATATTATATGTATGTATTTTTGTTGCAACTGGTTGCTCTGCTATCTTGTCTTGGATTAAAGGCTAACTATTTTTCACAATTGATGTTGGTGATTTAATGTTTGAGCTGCCTTGGTTGCTCTACTCACTTAGTCTAGCTATTTATTTTTCCCAATTCCGTTTGTTAGTGAAACAGCAATTGTGTTGGAATTAAAGTATCAACAATTGTTTTTGCAACTAAACAATTGATATTTTTGTCGTTGTAAATTCTTATTTGGATAGAAAGTAGTGGGACTTTGTATTATACCTTTCATATTGCATGTTTGGTAGTTTTAGGTTTTGCTACATTCGTCCATCACACTTAAGCAAATCTCATGCACCCACCCTAAGCTGTACGACGCAAAAAGTTTCAATTAAACCAAGTTGTTTGGACTTCAGTGGCAAGGAGTTCCTTCCAAAGACGTATTCGGAAAATACAAGGTTCGATTTCCAGAGGGAACAACGCTCGACCAGTGCGCGTGCCTCTACGCATGAGCCGGATTAGTCGTCCACCATTGGTGAATCGGAAACCGGTGCGAAAGCCAAAAAAAAAAATCAATTACGAGGAAAGCCAATTAGGAAATAAATGTGTCTGAAGATTTTATTTTATTTATTGAAAATTTAGAGTAAGTTTATTGAAAAACGTTTTTCGAACCGGAAAATTTAATTCATGTTTATCGGTTCATAACGAGTCTATGAAAATTTTCATTCTAGTTTACTGTTTCGTAATATGGATTTGATAAACTCCTTCCAAATTTTCCTACTCCAAATTATGAATGGGTAAACTAAAATTTGTATTTTCTTATTTGTTTAATTTTTTTTCAATCAAGATGGTAGGATAGTATTACTTGGACGCATAGATGTCCAACGTGATCGTCAGCTACATATAAAATAAGATGACCTTGTTCATCAAGAGGTGTGTACATCATGAGGAGCAGGAGGTTGGGGATCATTCTTTTGGAGGACCATATGATATGCATGTTCTCAAGATGTATGGGGGGTTCATATCGCTCCAAGAGTGTGGTATGGATAGGTAAGTAATTTGTTTTTATTACTTTTATTTGTTTAAATAAATAAATATTTGTTTGAAATTAATTAAATTTATAACTTTAGAACTACCTTCACTAATGCAGGATTTGGAAGAAGATACTAGCTTCGACGCAATTTAGAAAAACAATCTAAACTAGGGGTAATTTAAAACGTCATCATTTCACGTATCATACTTTAGTAAAATGGTGATTACACGGAATGATGTGGTTAACATACTTCAACTTTCAATTAGGGGTGATTTATATATCATGCATGTGAATATGCATATGACAACAGCATGTGCTCTTGTCGGGAATAGAATGAAGGGAAGGCTAGATGTGCCATTTTTAGGGCAGAGTTACTTGAGAGATGATTAAATAGATATAGTGATATTTCTGGATTCGACGGTGTACCATTTTGTAGCATGCATGCCTCTAATGCTAATAATAATGTTTAAGATGTTGCCACTAATGCTAGTAATACATCCAAGATGTTGACTCGATATAGTGATATTTCTTCCAACCCGATATTTCATCCAACCCAATTTCTAGCATCAGAAACCCTTGTTACTTATTTACCTAAAAGTAAAATAATTAAGTTGGTGTGTTGCACTAAAAAATCATATTTGAGACCAGAAAAATAAGGTTTCTACTTGATGTGATAACCTTTACCTAGACTTGGGGAATAAACGTAAATATTGAGAAAATTTGGGAAAATTAAAACTTTTATTTATTTAGATTATAACATACCCATTCTTAAGAGTATTAGTTGACTACTCAAAACTTGTAATTAAAAAAGGGAAATGTTAACAAGTGTCTTTAGGGCATTGTTTAGTAACTTTAAATAGTAAGTTTTTGTCAAAGTTTATGAAATCAATATATTGGAAATTAGAGTTTTTAACTTTTTTAAAGAATAATTTCTTTATTATGAATCCTTAAAGAGTGTTCTTAAGGCACTCGTTAACAAGTCCCTTAAAAAAAATGTCTTGAGTCTCAATTCATGCCACTTGGTGAAAGCCTAATGTAATTTGTAATTATAATAACTACTGGCATCACATCGAGATAACTTCAACAAGATCCACACATCGTTGCATGTATAAAATGTTGGTCTTCACATGATAATCACACCGTAGTCATGTAAATCATAAATAAGTTAATAAATAAGATGATTTACATGATTGTGGTGTGATTATCATGATTCATATTCATATATAACGCATATCCTAGAGACTCACTAATGCAAGTACAAATATATAGGATGCAATGTCACCTCACTTAGACATCAGCTAAATTAGGAAATGTTCAAAGTGAAGGTAAAATGTAAAATGATAAATGTTAAAGGAAAAAAAGCAGTAAAATTGACATTTTTTTATGTTTTTTTTTTTTTTTTGTTTTTGACAAAACATTTTTTATGTTGTATAGGGGTAGAGGGATAAATGCATGGGTACGTGCTAAATTCATCCCAGTTTATGTCACAAGGAGGACATGTACGTTATTCCATGTATATTAATGCTTTGTCTAGCCAAAATGAATTTACAAAAGTGTAATTTATTTTTCTTTTAACTAGTTCATCTTCATATTATCTCATGGTCATGGCATCACTATCCATGCTTTTCATCATCATATTTTCTATAGAATGCAGGTAAATATATTTAAAAACATTTGTCAAACATAAATTTTAGGCTTTTTTTTATGGGGAAGGCGTGTAAAAGTATATCTTCGGCCTTGAAATGACATAAGATAACGCTTGATCTGTCTATATCTCTAAACAAGCCTTGAATTTACTCCCTCCGTTTCAAAATACATGTCCATTTTGGAGAAATTGTTGTAACCAAGAAGCCAAATAAATTTTGTTACTTTTGATTAAATTATGTGTGTCTTTTCTATAATACCCTTAACCATTTATTATTTCATTCTATTTTTTTTCTCTCTCTATAATAAATATAAGGGTATTATTGACAAGACAATAATTAATGTTGCATTGAAACTTGAAATGGACAAGTATTGTGAAACAAAATTAATCTCCAAAATGGACATCTATTTTGAAACGGAGGGAGTATTTCTCTATACTATATATAGGATTTTGCTAGAAGACACATTTTATGAAGGTGTCTTTTAACAAGTTATTCTATGAGCATTTACTAAAAGAAACCAACTAATTTTTATGAAAGTGTCTTTTAACAAAGTTATAACTAAAAAGTGGAAATCACACCTTGAGGTGTGGATTGCTAACAAAAACTTTCATAGATGGCTTCTAGCAAGACTTATATATATATAAAGAAAACTAACTCTTTCAACACTTTTGAGCTGACTTTTTCTTTCAAAAAATGTCATCAATTTCAACACATGTAATAAATAAGATAAAAATAAATTAAAATATTAAAAAAATGTAACAAACTAAATGCATATATTTATACTTAATTTTTTCTTATCTCAATTATACCCTTAAACAACTTTTTCTATAATAAAAATTGTTGTTGGTGTTATTATATACTATATATATAAAGAAAACTACCTCTTTCAACACTTTTGAGCTGACTTTTTCTTTCCAAAAATGCCCTCAATTTTCAATACAAATAACACTTGTAATAAATAGATAAGAATAAATTTAAATATTAAAAAAATATAACAAACACGATATGAATATATATATATATATATATATATGTCTGTTTTTTTTCTTTATCATTTAAAAAGTGTAACAAACTAAATGTGTATATTCATACTTAATTTTTTATTATCTCAATTATACACTTAAACAACTTTTTCTATAATAAAGATTGTTGTTGGTGTTATTGAAATAAATAATCATGTAATTTGGTTTGTTATAACTACAAAGGGCCCGTTTGGATTAGCTTATTTTAGAGCTTATAAAAAACAGCTTATGCAAATAAATAAGTTTTTGAGGTAGTTTATGAAGATACATTTTTCGTTAGTGAGAGTTTATAAATTAAAATAAAAGCTTATTTATTTACATAAGCTATTTTTCATAAGCTCAAACCAAACCGGACCAAAGTAACAAATATTTATATTTTTAGTTTTAATCAAAATCAAAAGTTTATAATATATATATTTCATAATTTTCAAATTTTAGTGCAGTAAAAGAGCAGAATATATAATGGGTTTTTTCTTAGTGTACTTTTCGCCTTGAAATGACACAAGAGAAAGAACAATATCTATATATTGAAATGAGACTTTAAATGGAGGTATCTATTTGGTATCCCCTCATCTATACCTGCCACCCCTTCAGAATATGTAGAAATGCTGTTAATCATTAAAGTAAAAAAAATTGACTCGTTCAGTAAAATACCAAAGTTTTGAAGAAGAAGAAAATCAGAATATAAACAAGTTTGAACTTTTCTTTTTTTAACTAAATATCTTACTGGCAGGGCCGGCCCTAGGCATAGGCCGCGAGTGCGACGGCCTAGGGCCCATGCCGGTAGGGGGCTTAAAAAAGTTTTTATTAGTAGGGGTGTATATAGTAAGAATTGGTATTTTGGGGCTTTATATAGTAAAATATACCAACAGGCCAGAAACATTAACAAAAAGTTGGGCTGCAATCTGTTATTATTTTGGCCTTTTTGATGCAATTTGTTATATATACACCATATAAAACAAGTATTTCTATACTCACCCTCCCAAAAAAAATTGGCCCTTTGTTTCTAATAATGTGCCAATAGCATTTTTATATTTTTTGGGGTCCTTTTTTCCTAATAATGTATCTTACTAATATTAAAAATATATGTGATATTTATTATCCAGAAAATTAGGAGAATCTTCATAACAAAACAAATAATATTTTAGTAGAAAATGGGCCTACTAGAAAAATTAATCTTAATCTTGCCCTTAAAGTATCCAAAATAAATTAATTATATCGATATAGTAATATAAACTTGGTACTTGTAGCATATAAAAAGAAGAGTGATTTATTTGTAGTATACAATTACAAATGAGTTATTGTATCTTAGATTACTCTAAAAATTCTAACAGTGATTTTTTTTTATCAAGTATTATTGTTGTTATGAGTTTAACATTGGAGAATTTTGTATCCAAATGTCTAAAATTTAATTAATGACGTGTTGATATATATACTTTTATTTTTTTGGTTTTACTACCATTAGATGTCAAAAATTCAGTGTCTACTATTTAAGTGCTAAAATTTCAGTTTATTTCGCAGAAGCAATTGTTCTCTAATCCTATGGTATGTTGTTTAGTTTTGGTTTCTATGGAGTATTTGATTTATTTGAAGATGTTGCCTAGAAAACCTTTTATCTTATAGTGAAAAGCGAAAAAAAAAAATTAAGTGTTAGTAAAATCATAACAAAAAACTAAAAAAGTTTATGATATATTATGTAAGGGCCCATTTTTTCAAACTATGCCTAAGGCCCTTAAAACGCTAGGAACGGCCCTGCTTACTGGTGTGAATGTAACGGAATCTTAGCCGGGGAAGTGGTGGTTGTGTTGAACTGTAAAATTGGTCAGCTTCTTTCCGTTTATTTGGCTTCTCTATTGGCAGGAGTCCTCGTTGTTTATCCTTGGCAACCACTTATTGAAAATATTCGCAAAAGGTTCTCAGGTTGGAAAATTAAAAAAAAAATCATAGGTGGTTGTCTTGTGTTCCTTAAATTTGTCATATCGTTGCTTGATCATATCAAGCTTTATTTTGTGTGGTGGTTGAAGAAATATAAATCCTTTTCATCATTTGAGTTTTCTTCTTTGTAGTTCAACCTCTTAGTGTGTCTCGGTTATAATATTTGTTAAAGTTACACTTTTACTTACTTGGTTAAACCCCATTTTGTTTGTTTTGTATGTACTTTTTATCTTTTTAGACACACCTTATGCATTTTGGAAAGGTTTTAATATGTATTGCTTTTAGCCTTTAACAAGTTAGCATTTGCCTTAAAAAATACCTAAAATATTCAAACTTTTAAAACATTCGGAGCTTTAAAAGTTTTAAGATGTTTGGAATAAATTATTTTACATAACTCTAGAAATGCCTCATATTATATTCAAATTTTGCTTAGGCTTTGTTTGCGAGTTAGGAGGGAAAGAGAGAGGATGGTTTGGTAAAAAAAAAAGGAGTAAGTGGAAGAAATAGAGGACATTGGGAGGAGGTGCTTTGGGGGGTTTATTTTTCTTCAAAATATAAAACCCTCCTCATTTGGGAGAACTAGAAAATTGTATTAGAGGAGGATTTTGGGGGTTTGAGAAGGTTTATATGAATTTTTCAAATTTAATATATGTTATTATAATTTTATTAAAATTTAAAATATATTAATAATAAATATTTATTTATCACTAAGAGGGCTAAATTGGAATAAATGAAAATTGAGGGTGGGGGGTATAGGTAACTAGGTGAGGAATGACAAAAAGATTCCCCCTTGAAACGACTTAAATATTCTGGGCTTTTTGTTAAACTGAGCCCAGTTGGCCCTTAAATGCTCACAGAATTGAAAATTGATATTTCCATTTTAGAAATTGTTATGAAACATCTGAAAATTACTCATTTTCTTTTGAAGCTGCCGTTCAATGTTTAATTTTTATTTTGGAACGAATGGTAGTTAACTGTTGTTGGAAGTAACGTGTAATTTTCAAGTGTTTCATAACAAATTCTAAAGTGGAAAAAGCAATTTTCCACATAACTTTGTACAATTCTGTAGAAGCCTGTATGTTTATGAAAACAATGAACACGAATGAATGGACACCACCTCTGCAACAAAAAGAACACGCAATCAAACATATTAAACATGCAGATTAACAAAAAACAATAGTTTAGTGTCAATTCTTTATTCAAAAAAATAGTTTAGTGTCAATTCTTTCTTTCCTTCGTAAAAAATAAAACAACTATCGGTTTTTATGCAATATTCTCAATGCTTTAGTCCAACTAACGGAAGAACTATTTTTTAATGTAAAGGTAATTAATTTATTTTGGTCAAATAGTTAAATAATTAAAAATTCAATTCACCTTTTAATGTAAATAATCAAGGTGTCCGAAACTTGAACTCTGATCCATGTATGTATTTTGTAATGTCCTTTTCCAGCTGAACTTTTCTCGAAGACAAAAGTAATTTATTTTACACGAAATTAATATATTTAAATACATGATAATTGGATTTAATCATATAAATAAATTTTATTAATATTAATGAGTTTCTTCAAAAAAAAATTAATATTAATGAATATTGTCAACCGGACTTGGGCCCAATTTATCATAAACATCACCCATTGCACACAATCCAACCAAGGATCAAAGCTTCTTCAACAAGCAAGTAACGGTCACTGTGGATAAAATGTTCTGTAAATCGAGTGTTAATTTTATGAGTTTATCGAGTTTATATTTTTAGGTACCAAAAACGTGTTAACTCGGAGATAAACTCAGTTTATGGTAATATCGGAAGGTTTGACGAGTTTGACCAACTTAACACTCGGTAAACTCATGTAAACTCAACCGAGTTTTACGAGTTTACATCTAAAAAAAATGGTGCCTTTTTTTCCCTATTTTTTTCAAAACCCAACTCCTTTTCTACAAGCTCAAAGAATGAAATGTTGATTGAATAGTTACTATTACAGTAACACGTTCCTAAAATGAAACGTTTCTTTTTCTTTCTTCTCTGAGTTCTCAAACCATGAACAGAGGAGCAAATACGAGTTAGGGTTGCGATTCCGATGGTGGAAATTCAATTTTCGACGCCGATGATTGCGACGCCGATCAGGGTTACAGTGGTGGTGTTTGTTGACCTTTTGAAGAAATTAACTAGTTTAATTTTTAGATAGTTTTGTTAACAACTTCAAAAACTTGCTTTTTTGGATGGTTTTATGGATGACTTAAACATAGAGACTTATTAAACTTATGATTTTGTGCGTTAAATTTTTACGTTTTGATGCTAAGTTGAGCATAATGTTTTATTATGGTAGTTTGGTATAATTTGTCTTTATAATTAAGTGATATTTTGCACTATTGACCTATTTACAATATTATATTAGCATATATATCATGCATATAATAAATTTTATATAATTTTAATTTTAGGTAAACTCGTACGAATTCTCAAGTTTACATAGCTAAAACGAGATGAGGTAAACTCTCGAGTTGTAAAACCTGGACAACAACCTAGACAAAGGCAAAGACAAGCAATGTTATGGAAAAATTGATCTTCTCCCTCTAAAAATTGTTCATTCCTTTAATCATGTCTATCGTGAGTTATATCGTGAGTTAACTCAGGTTTAACTTCTTCAATGTGAATTAACTCACATAAAATATTTTTTTGACGTGAATTAACTTACATTCACACATTATAGCAATTTCCATATTACGGTCTATATTACGGTCTTACGAAGGCATTACAGCTCTTACAGGTTCAACCATTATACATACATCTCTATCCCACTTACCACTCACTTCTGTTTCACTTTTTTTTTTTTTTTAACAAGCCCTTTTCACTTTTTTATTTGGATGTTACAGTAACTGCATATATCACCCTTACAAACATTTAAAGTGCTTACCAATCCTTCAGAGAGTCTATCTCTTAGGTCAATAAATATACTTTTTTATCAAGACTAACATATATTGATTATAAAATATCATTTTTCTAATTTATTAATCATTAATGCACGTTTGGTTATAATTTCGTTAACAATAATGTTATTTATTGTGAGTAAACATTTCACGAGAACCTCATGAATATGAATATAAGTATAGCTAAGTATATAATCCGTGCGTTACACGGATTTGATTATATTGTTTTTTTTTAATGTACTGGAAATAAGAAATTTTATTAAAAAAATACTATTAAAATACTTTTAATTTTTCTCCTTTGTCAAGTGAATATAGAATATAGAATATAAATAGTATATAAAAAATTAGTTACACTATTCATCTTAATCCTTTCTGGCATAAATAATTTGTATTAAAATTTAATTTAATTATATGTTGTTCCACTATTTAATCTTCTAACATATACAAATAGTGTATATTATTTTTAGCAAGTTTAGTGTTAAGTATAAAATAACTTTCTTATGTAGTTCCACTTCTCAATGAAGATTTTTTTGAAATGTAAGAGGTATAGGAATTCAAAATCTCGAACTGCATTTTATGTTTGCTTTTGGAATCATAGACCACATATTTTGTTTGTTGTTGAACTTATTCATGGGCGTGTTTATGATTTTTTTAGAGATTGGGTTAGGCTCCATATGTATCCGGTTTGTTTCTATTTTTTGTTTTATTGCGGGTTGGTTTGGTTGATCCGCTGGTACATTTTTCTGTTTTAACAAAAATTTTAGAGGATGGAGGTGGTCTTGGAGTGAAAACTTAGTTGAGATGTCTTGACGTCTCCCTGATGTCTTCTATTGCTTTTGATTAAGCAAAAATAAAATAACTTTCTTATTAAAATAAATATGTTGTATTTAAGAAGCATATGAAATATGTTTTGAGCACAAATAAAACTTTCTTATGAACATGGTGTGCTAGAGTTCAAAGGATAAACTGTGTACCACAATATCCTCCTCCATTGACTATAGAGAAGAAGAAAAAAAATACACAATAAGATCACATAAGTTTTTAAATATTCTTCTTCTAGAATACTCTTACATACCCTCTCAAATTGAAATGTCATATATTCATGTGTACTAAAGAGTTGTTCATAAGACATATTTATAATCAATTTATGCGGTAGTTATTAGTCGGTGTGAACTTGAAAGGCTAAGAATAAACTTAAAAGGTTGAACTCAACATAAACCCACAATAAAACATTAAAGAGGGTGCATCCTTTCACCTTTCTTTACATTTAAAGTTGGACACATTCAAGTACATTAAAAGTTGGACACATTCAAGCCTAGAAGAAATATGCACATCTAATATTTAAACTTATAATTAACGCATTAAACTAATTTATATTGTAGACAATGATTTCAATTTATTTTTGTTGAATCTATTTTCTTAATGAATTGTCTTAATCTTTATTTGCAATAAATTTAAATTTATTTTATAAATTTAGCCAGTGTAACTTGAATCATATCTTTCACCATTATCTGTATATATTTTTAGAGGCACTATTCTATATCTCTCAAATCTCTGTATATTTCACCTTTATGTAATAAATTTGAATCTAAGTGTTTTTCTAATGATAATGTAACTATTCAAAAAAAAATTAGGAACTTTTCTTAAACGATATATGTAATATGTTTGAGTCAAAAAAAATAATATATATCATGGAAAAATTAAATGTATGACTTGAAAAAAAAATGAATAAGTGAGAAAAGGGATCAAAGGAGTGAGGAGCGATAAGCATGACAAATTTTTTTAAGAAAGAGTGAAAAAAGTTTTTTAGATGGAATACATAAACCATATTAAAACTTAGATTACTCAATACATATAAATATAATCTTCTACATTCAACTTTAATCTCATAGTAAATATATAAAATCAATATAAATTTTATTAAACCAAATATCAAAATATTCGCAATGAAATTTAAACCTTGATTAAAAGAAGACAACTAAATGACAAATAAGTCTTACAATTGCTCCTTAATAAAGTAATGATGAATCCAGAAGTCCTAGCTCAATTAGCAAAATGCCGAAATTGTTAGGCCGGATGCCATTACCGGGGTTCGAACCCTGGTACCTCCACTTGTGTGTGTGAGTTTATAATGGTTTTGTCATTTCGTCTATCTACCAAAAAAAAAAAAGTAATGATGAAAATTCCCTAAAGGAATGTGAGTAGGCAAACAATTTCATGTGTTAACACCCAAATTTACCACGTTGTTGCTTTTAAATTATCAAAACGTGACTTTGCACTCCAATTTGAAAAAGATCAAGAGTATTTCATTAGAATTTCATGTAGATTTCTGCAACTCTTCTACATTAAACATTAACCTTATATTTATGAAATACATAAAATCGATGTAAATTTTATTAAATCAAATCTCAAAATATTCCTAATGAAATTTACACCTTAGTTAAAAGAAAAAACTAAATGACAAAAAAAAGTCTTACAATTATTCCTCAAAATAAAGTAACAATGATGAAATTTAGCTAAAGGAGTGTGAGTAGGCAAACAATTCCATGAGTTTCACTCAAATTACCATGTTGTTGATTTCAAATTATCAAAATGTGTTTTTGCCACTCCAATTTCAAGAAGATCAAGAACATTTCATTAGAATTTCAAATATATGTGTGTTTTCACCATTAGTTACTTGGGCCTCAATGTTAATAACTCTTAGAAAAAAAATTGTTAAATTAATAACATAACATGCTCACTTGAAATTAAAATGAATAAAAAAATATATTTATTTTTTATATGTTTTCTCCCATGTTTTGTAAACTCTTGTTCTGATCAGAGTGTTAAATTAAAAATAATAATGAATAAAACTTCAATTTCAATGAAAATTTCAACATAACCCTCCTTATTCCAAAACTTGCATATGTGTATTCAAACAAAGGATACACATTAGAGAATATAAAATATTACAATTAAATCTATATGAAGTTTGAAGAAAAAAATGAAAACTATAACTAAAATAGAAAAGATATATAAGCTAAGAAAACAAAATTAGGAGCATTGTAGTAAACTTGTGTGAATACCTTGTGATTTAGTATAATTGTTAAAATGATTAGAAAATGAATGTGAGATAAGTGGTGGTTATAAAGTGTGAGAGTGAATTGGAAGTTACATGATAAAGAATTCAATAAATATATAGATCATAGTATGTACCATGTAGTAAGTATATGAAGAAGAAAAAAAAAGGCACGGGATGAATATGAATACATATAATGAAAGAAGATGGATAGTGGAAAAATATGAATATATAGTAAATTGGAAAAGAGGAGAAGATGGATAGTAGAAGAAGAAGTTATAAAACATACACCATTGCCTTAATTAATGGATAGTGGAAGGAGTTACAAAGCTCACTCAATTATCAGTTCCATATTTAAGAATTATAAGAATGAGCTTATGTAAATGTAAATATTTAGTAATAAATAGATAGAAAATAGAGTAAAAGAAAAGAGAGAGCTACATGGTGAATGCTTAGAAAATTAATTAGAAAGAGGGACATTGATGAGATGCCATGTAAGCAAAATGTAGTTTAGAATACATGTATAATAATAATATAGAGATTATTTTTAAAAATAATATGACAATACAAATTAAGAGAAATTGTTACTAATTAACTTGGTAACTCTCGTTATAGCAATGGAACTTGAATCCTTAACTAAACATTCCACAAACTTCCAATTGATTATTATTATACAATTATACAATTAATCCATGAATATACAATTTTCTAAATGTATAACTATAAGCATACAAAGAAAATGAAAAGTGAGATGTGTGTTTAATAAGTTTAGATAAGAGAGACTTTGATGCTTTTTTAGAGGATGCATTAAATTGATATAGTGGATAGTTGTAAAGTTTTATGAGAGGTTAGATATTTAATTGATATAGTGGAGAGTTTTGTAAGAGAGGGTGAGAATAAACTCTTTTAGAAGTGCCACATAGACATAATGCTTGCATATGGTTAGCTCAAGTTTCCTTTACAAAGATAATAATAATAATATATATAGAAGATATAGATAGATAGATAGATGGCTATTAAATCTTAATTTGCATCCTCTTTTTATCTGTAATTTTTCAGAGTTATATTCCATTGTATTTGACAATTCAATTCAACATTGTTACATTTAATCAAATGAAAAAGAAACCCAAACAAAAATCATCTGTGGAATACGTGCATGGGAATGGACATGAAACATGTAATTCATTCACTTTACAAACAGTACACCAAAAGTGATTATAACATCAAATCACAACACGTAAATATACAATATGTTAGAAACAAGAGGATGTGTATGGTGTTGTGATTTTATTTTTAACCCAAACTGCATAATGTGTTGGCTGATTTTAGACCCGTGATATTCGCGAAGAAATTTTCTCACAATTAATAGCATCACGCTTTCGTTAAACCATAAAATAAAACTTGTAATAGTATATAAAAAAAACGTGAAAATGAAATATATGTTATGGTAATTGCAATAAAATTAAGGAACTTAACTATCATATATTATACTAAAGATATATTCCTGTCCTTTTATCATTTTCCTACTCCTAAATGTAAATTCCATCAATGATCTAATTCTAAGTATACGTTGATTCCTACCAAATACATATGCTTCCAAGCTACCACTATACACAACCAAGAAACAGCATATTGATAAATCTTTGTTCTTGTCGTTGGATATTTGCCCCATTTTCTTGTCTTCACCGAAAACCAAAAGTACTTAAAAACAAATCACAAAGTGGGCCCCATTATTGCCGGCAGGTCCTCCAATTTCAAGAATCTTTAAACCGATCGGGTCCACACAAAATTTCGGATAGATACTCCCTCAAATTTTCGGGCGAATATCTTATCACCGAATCCAACCCGACCCGAAACCTCACATAAAATTCTCTATACTTAAAAACAATCTTCGATATCAACGACTCTTTAATTTCATCACGCAGTTCCGGGTCGGGCACAACCCACAAATATTGCATTCTAAACGCTTCATCAAATTCCACATTGAAACTCTGAAAAATTTCTCTTGCTTTCTCCACCGTTGGATTTTCCGTAATCGACGATAGAACTTTACTCCACGCCATGCGTTCGTATTTCGTAACATACTCTTTGACCTTCATTTCGTGCTTCAATAACCAATCCTCGCCGAGAAGAAACCTTAGATTCGATTTACGAACCTTTGCGACGACGTATTGCATGTTATTCGCAAGAAAAAGATACGAAAGTGCAACGTCTTTGTAAAACTCAGCTTTTCCGTCGAGTTTGCATAGAACCACCAGAATCAACCACGACAACCGTTTCGCTATCTCCGACGGTGGATTATCCTCGTCGTGAATTGGACTTTTGTAGTAAGATTCTGGTACCGGAGTTTGTGGCCAATCGGAAACTATATCGCCGATTGCTTCGCTGTAATCGGCGAGAAGTGCGATGTAGTTCATCACATACCGCGTCAGAGGATGGATTCCTCCGCCTGGTACTGGAATCTTCGACGATTCCTTCTGAATCGCCGATTCAAAATCGGTTAACATTGTTCTAACAGTTTCACCGAGTCTCACCTGTGAAGCAACGACTTGCGATCTGATCGGTGAATTTGATTCCGATGAAAACATTGATTCAATTTGATTCCAATTCTCTGAAATCGCTTCGTATAAATCAAGCGTTCTGAACATTTTCTCCGGTGTTTTCTTGCATTTTGCGACGTTTTCCGGGAATGTAAACAACATCACAGCGCCGTCTCTGCAAATATCGGAGAAGCACGATTCGCCGATATTGTTCTTCTCCGGCGAATCAAAAATACAATTGCAGAGTATTCTCTCGCCGTGAAATAGAGTATTAACAGCGACTTTCACGGCGTTTAACCAACACTTGATTTTATACTCAAGCATTTCCCAATCCATTTTCTGAATCTGTGAAAAACTCAAATTCTCAACTCCGAGATTGTGCAAGGCTTCATCCATAATAGATTTTCTCACGATTAAGTAAATACTCACACATTCTTTACTGTAACCGGTGAAAATCATACACTCTGCAATAGCTTTCAAATCAGCAACAGCAGACATTGATACTGAGTCTGCTGCGAGTGATGAGTCATCGTCGGAGAATTCCTCGTCAGAGAAACTACTCCGACGATCAATGGAGGAACGAACAGAGATCGACTCAGAGTCGAATCGGTGTCTGTTCTGTGACAATATTCGATAAAATTCAGTTTCGAGTTTCTTTATGGCGAGTTGCATTAAGGATTGAGCTTCAACGAGTTTTTTGGAGGTGGAATCACGTGCGACGAGGTACATCATAGCAGATTGTAGACTCTTAACGGCTTTAAGATAGTGTTTAGCTTCTTGACGAGTGTTGGTGAAAAGAGAATTAGAATGGTTAGAAGAAGTAGAGACAGTGTTCCATTTGGTTATGAGGGAACGTGCGGTTTCTATGTTTTCATCAACTATTGCGTCTGAGAATGTTTTGTTTTGTTGTGATGGTAATGGTGGTGATGATGATTTGGGTGGTGATGGTTTGAAGAAAAAGAAGTTTCTAGGTTTAGACATTATTGAAGGGGTTATTTGTGTTTGTTGAGGTTTTTTTAAGTTTGAGTTTGTGTTGTGAAGTGATTGTTTCTAGTTTTGGAGTGTTGGGGGTTGAGGGGTTTTTATAGAAGTGGAAACATTTGAAGATAGTTAGGTCTTGTTTGAGGTGCGAAAGTAATCGTGTCAGCGTGTGGGGAAGGGGAAGTAAAGACAAGACAACAGACGCGGTTATAGGTTCAGATATTGCCAACATAATTTTCTTATGCTTTCATGGGCAACAACCGAGGAAGGTAACTACTTATTGGATCTTTGCTTTTTACATTAAAACAAGAGTGATTAGTATAAGATAAGATAAAAAGAAAAAACAATTTATAGATCTTTTGTTTGGATTATCATGTAATTATAGATATGAAAGCATATAAGAAGAGTTTTTTTCTTCTTAATTTATCGAAAAAGGACGCATAAGATAAGTTTTTTCCTACTAATCAAGTTACACAAGATTAAAATATCAAGTTTTTTCCTGCTAATCAAGTTACACGAGATTAAAATATCAAATATGTGAACACTTATTTATGGGGACTAAGTCCCTTGACGATTAGACAAATTTATGATGATATATTTTTATAAGAGAACTCTTAATATGAATCTCTTTTTTTAGGGTCCATTCATGGTCCTTATTTTTTTTTGAGGGTATTCATGGTCCTTATTTGATGACCGATAACAATGGATAATTTTCACTTTTTTTTTTCTTTTTAGTTTACATTTTCATTTCATTTTGTACACTTCCTCTCTTCCTTGTGTCATTGAAACCAGTTTATAGCGTTAACTCATTAATATCTGGTTTACATCTTCATTTCACTTTGTACACTTCCTCTCTTCTTTGTGTTATCGAAACCAGTTTTTAGCTTTAACTCATTGATATATCTTTAAAAATCGGGTCAGTTTCAAGAAATCTATATTGAAATCAGTTCGTCATGGATAGTTTGTCAGTCACGACCTCTGCTCTCGCTGCTATCTCTTGTCTTCGTCGTGCTGATTTTGGAACCATTTATGACGTTTTCTCTGCATAACATTCGTGGTTGACTCTGCTAATCAGATAAAATACACATTAGTTTTGTTCTGGTTAACGACTCGAGTCTGGGTTCAGAATATAGTTGATTGCCTTGAAAATGTTGATGGCGAGCCTGAATGAGCTACCGGCTGTGACACGGTTTCGGCGTTTGCAGATAACACGTTGATTCGTGTTTAAGGCCTTGTTCAAACACTTGTTTCATGGAATCTCTATTCAAGATGATTGTGAAGCACCGTTTTGAATAAAGAAATTGAATTATTTAATTGAAATTAAATTGTTGTATAAATGATGCCATTGATCAAGATGTGGAAATAAACAGAGTTAAAGATTTGTTGAGAATTGAATTAAATTATTCATTGGTGTCGATTTAAAAACTCAACCATAAGATAGATTCACATAGAAGACGAGGGCAATAAACAAAAATAGAAAAGAGATTTGTACATTCTATTGTCGGTCACGAAGTAAGGACCATAAGTGGACCCTTACAAAAATGTCCATATTATAGGCTCCCTTTCTATAGATCTTTATATAAACATCCTCTCTTATTTATCACACATTCACACTTAATTTTTCAAAAAACATCTAAAACAAGTAGTTTCTCGTTTTAATAGCAGAACCACTTTATTTTACGGTAAGAAATTTGTATTGGTAGTTGAATTCATTTTTATTGGAATTTCTAATATATGGACAACTCATAATGGCTCATACGATGATGGGTGTTTTTTAAGAAACCACAATTAAATTAAGAGACATATATCGTGTAAAAGAGCGTAAGGTAGTTTTCCCCTCAACAAAAAAAAAAAAAAAAAAAAGAGAGAGCATAAGGTCCAATCTAACGATGATGTGTTTTTAAGAGTACTGTATTTTTGCGTAAAAAAGAATAATGTATTTCATAAAGAAAAATAAAAGGTATTGTAAATAAGTTACTTATAAATACTTTGGTTCTTCTTTCAAAAAAATACTTTGGTTCTAGAAATTTCGATAGGGCTGTATATTAATCAAGCTACCCATACGTAACTTGTTTTGGGCATTGGATGATGACTTAGTCTGCTCATGCCTCATTATTCCATGCATACATTCACTAGTAAGCTTAAAGAGTAAATGCTGTATAGGACCAGGACCAGTGCCAATGGAATATAGTTGAGGTTTTTAAATTGTTGTACCAAATTAAGCTCAGAAGATAAGTCCAGCTTGTGACCTATTCTCATCATCAACATATTTGTTGTTTTCTGTGTGTATACATAGTCCAGTATTTTTAGTAAAAAAGTTTGGTGTATTAATTAATTACACGCGGTATGGTCATGTTGATTTGGTAGAAAGAAAGGAATAAGTCCGTCGCATTTAGTTGTAAGTGCCGTCGCGATTTTTATTTGATCTACTTTTTAGTAAAATTATTTTTTATTTAAATTAAGTTAAATAAACAATGGTTAAAAAAACTTGACCAGAACAAAAAGTTTATTTAAATAAAGAATCAAGATATCAAACCATACACATACACGTAAGTTAACGATGTTATGAACCAGTCCAAATGCAATACTCCCTTTGGAAGTGATGATGATTAATTCATTATTAGTGTCAATGTGCTACTATAGTATAATATTTAATATTAATTAAAACATTTGAGCCAACCAATAAGTTCATATAAGAAATGCAGATATATTTGGTGGATGTATACTGGATAGAATGTTCTACTTGTCTCTTATCATTGGAGCTAGTAGGGTCACCAGACATCAGGTTATTATATAAAACGTACACTATGTTGCAAAACCAGACACCAAATTATATATTCAAATCGTTTTTATATTCATACATAGTTTATATTTTATCTAATCATTAAATAATTTGAAGATGAATATACATTTTTTTAGATTAAAGATACATACAAATTAGATTCTTTTTGCTAAAACTCAGACGCATATGGAAATATGAGTTCATCTACACATGTGTTTTTTTTAGTAGGAGTTCATCTACATGTGTTATCTTTAATCAGCTGGGAGTAATAGTAAATAGGGTTTGTCTATGATAGAAAAACCCTAGTAAATATAGTCTCGAGAGCTTGAACTTTTACAAGCCTTACCCTTATTGAAAGTGAATTATGAATTCTATAAAATGTAGCAATTTTTATTACTTTTGTTTTTCCAATGATAAAAGGGAAACTGTACTCGTAACAAAACATAATAAAAAATTAGTTAAACAAAATTGATGTACTTGATTCAAAATTTAGATTAAATATACCAACTTTCTTTGACTCACTTTTGTTTCTATTTTGTTACACAAACAGGCAAAATAAAATAAACGGAGACGGACCACTTCACTTTTGCTATGACTTCAAAAAAGGCATAGAGTTAAGGATGCATTCTTCTATTGTCACAAGTATAAATGAATAATATTTGGATACAGATATTTTTGTTTAATAATAAAAAAATGATAATAAAAATGATTTAATACTTTAAGAAAAATATTTTTTATAAGTTTATGTCCAAATACTATTCATCTATACTTGTGACTAGGGCTGAAAAAAGTCGAGTCGAACCAAACTCACATGAGTTCGACTCAACTTGATAAGAATTGTTTCAACTTGAAACTCGAATTAGATACAAACCTTTTTTTTAGCTTGATTTCAACTCGTTTGTAGTTCACGAACAACAGTTTGACTCATTAAATTAAACACATTTTATAAATTAAAAGCTTTAACTCAAGCTCGACTCATTTGTACAGTTCGCAAACAACTCACTTCGACTTATCAGATTCAACTCATTTAAATTTAAAATCCTCGCCTCAAAATTTAAAGGGCAAATACCAACATAATTTACTACAGGTCCAAAAAAATATATTAATTGCACCACCCTATAAACTATAGAAGAATGCCCGAAAGTTAAGAGCTCAATAAATAGGCTCCCCCACCCTATAAATTAGTAGTTAGTATTAGGCTAGGTGTAATCTTCGCAATCAAAAGTTTGTTCGCCTAGGGCGGTTTCAGAAGCAGCCATAGTCCATCAAGTTTATGGAACTAATACGAAAAAGAGAAAGTATGTTTATTAATTTTCTTTGTTGTTTAAAAAAAAAAAATCTTATTTCTTTGTTATGGTCGGTTCATTAATATATTATTTTGACTTAAATGTGTCATTAATCCCTGCAGTTACACCATATTTTGGTATAGTCCCTACAATTTTTTTTTAGCTTTAGTCCTTGCACTTTATCAAAAAATTGGTTTTAGTCCCTGCTGTGAGTCAAGTGTTAACTATAAAGTCAAAACTAACGGAGTGCTATGTGGCCCAATTATTTTAGGCCACATGGAACACTAAACGACAAAATTACAAATTTAAAGAAATAAAAAAACAATTGTTTTATTACTTTATAAATAACCAAAATAATAAAAGAGAACTAAATGACATATTTAAGCCTATTATTTTCTCAAAAGCAAAATGAATTATTCATTCAACTATTACAAGGCAGAAGATATGCCCAAGAAACAGTTTACACATTCAACGTAGCCATAAAAAAACTTGGCAGCAATACACAAAAACAATACTCCTCAACGTTACTTTGATGTATACGACTGAAATATCGTGAATTTTGTGACATTCAACTACACTTTCAAACAAATAACATTTAAATAATAAAATATATGCTCACAATGGAGTTTTTTTTTATTATCTCAGATCTTAAGTTTTTTGGTACACTCAGATCTTAAGTTTAACAGTGCACTTACGGTAAATATATGACGAAAATAAATTCTTAACCGAATTTCGTATACATAACATAAAAAGCGTGTCATTATTTCACAATGATTATAAATTTGCATGAATTAAAATACGATGAGAAAATTATGTCAAACCTTGAGGCTGGCCCAAATATTATTATTGGCTTGGTGAAATTGAGCTCTCACACACAATTCAGCTGATAGTCCATTGAAACGGCAGATATATGATATTCAATAACCTGAGTCATTTGAAGTTTTATTTTAAAAAGATCACATGGTATACCATTAAGATTATACATTACCATAAGAATATATCATATCATTAATTCAAAATTTTCATATTCAATTTCCAGTCAAGTATTTTGTTTCAAACTGATGAATGTTTGGTGTAGAGCAAAACTCAAGAACTAATTTTCATCTCTGAGTACAAGAATAAACCTATAAATTCATAAACAAATGGTGAACCATCTGCATAGAAAGAATTTATAGCTTTCCGTTGAACGTGCAAAATAAACTAGAGGCTCAAACATGATGTAACCAAAGTATATTAAGCCAATTTTTTAAAAAAAACTTTGGTATCATGATGGACCGTGAGAATAAAATGCCAGTCGAATAACATATAGAAAGCAACTAAGCTTCAAAAAAATATAGAAAGCAACTACAATTTTTTTTTTATCCTTACTTGAATTCAATATTAATTATTACTCCTTCAATGCATATTTTCTTAATGGAGAGTATATTTGTTTCTATGATATATTTTTTTACTTTTGTATGTTGAAAGATATTTTTTGATGGTGTATTTTGTCTGTTTTGAGCAGCACATGACCTAAAAAGAAATCATTTAAAAAAAAAAAATAACTCACAATTATCAAGTAGTTGCGAAAGAGGTATGATACTCAATGAAGCTTTGTCATTTAAAGTTTTCTTATTGAGTATAAAAAAATGGGTTAATAGTGTTTTTCACCCCTGTAATATATGTCATTTTCGGTTTTCACCCCTGTAAAATTTTCGGTTTGATTTGCATCCTTGTAAAAAAAAAATTTTCCGGTTTTCACCCCTCCTCCTTCCAACTCACCAAATCAGCTTATGTGGCGCTGACATAAATTTTTTTTTTTTCATTTTTTTTCACTAGCCACGTGTATAATTCAATTTTTTTAAAAAAAAAAATTAAAATTTGATAAATTTCATTTTTATCATTAAAATATCAGAAATTTAATTTTTAAAAATTAATAAAAATCAAAAAAATTCTTTTATATTAATTTAAAAATATTTTTTTAAAAAAATGTTAAAATTAATTTTTTAAAACAAAAAATTGTAAAAATTCAGGAAATAATTTTTTTACTTAATGTTTTTTTAAAAAATTTCGGAAAATTCAGGAATTTTTTTTTAAATATTCTGGAAAAAAATTATTCCCAAATTTTTCATTTTTTGTATAAAAAATTATATTTTAAAATTTTTCATTTCTTCTAGAATTTGCTTTATATTAAAATTAAAAATAAATATAAAAACAAATCTGGAAAAATAAAAAATGTATATTAAAAGTTTTTCCAGAATTTTTTTTATATTAAAAAAATGAAATTTTTAAAATTAAAAATTCCTTAATTAAAATTAGAAAATTCCAGAACTTTTGAATTTTAAAATATAATTTTTTTAAAATCTTTGTAATTTCGAAAAAATACTGATTATATTTCTTATTTTTTAAATTTCGGAAAAAACTATATATTTTTTGAAAAAATACAGGGAAAAGTTTGAATATAAATTTTGAAATTTTTCCCGAATTTTTTTATATTAATTTTGAAGAAACTTTATTTTTTTCTGGAATTTTTAAATTTTAAAATTTTCGTTTTTTAATATAAAAAAATTCTGGAAATTTTTTAATTTTTCCATTCTAGTAAAAAATTAAGATTTTAAAATATAGTTTTTTTTTACAAAAATTCAAAATTTTGGGAATAAAATATTTTTCCCGAATTTAAAAAAAAATCTTTAAAGAAATTATTTCCTGAATTTTTACAATTTTTTTATTTTAAAAAATAAATTTTCAATATAAATGATTTTTTTATATTTTTTGAATTTTTGTTATTTTTAAAAATTAAATTTAAGATATTTTAATAATAAAAATGAAATTTCTCAACTTTTAATTGAATTTTTTTAAAAAAATTTGAATTATACACGTGGCAAGTGAAAAAAAATAAAAAAAAATCCATGTCAGCGCCACATAAGCTGATTTGGTGAGTTGGAGGGAGGAGGGGTGAAAACCGAAAAAAAAAATTTACAAGGATGCAAATCAAACCGAAATTTTTACAGGGGTGAAAACCAAAAATGACATATATTACAGAGGTAAAAAACACTATTAACCCTAAAAAAAATGAACATGGTATACAATTATGATGGTATATTAGACCAAAAAATATATCATCAACTCAATATTTTCATATTCAATTTCCAGTGAAGTAGTTTTGTCAAACAGATTGTTGTGGAGTAAAATTCAAGAACCATCAAGTGGGATTTGATACCATATCTTTTGATGGGTGGGTACAATTTTGGTATTACTTGGAAATGTTGTTAACACTTCTTGAATATTTATCATCCTCTTTTTGTAACAAAAGTCACCGTAAAGGATTAAATCTTATCTGACACGTAACCCTGTGAAAGATTTGGGTGGTAAGAAATGGATCTTAAGAAATGAGAATATTTTATTTTCTAAGAATCTAAGGGTGGAGGAAATTGTAGATGATATTAAACACACTTTTGGAGATAGTTTTTTGCTATGAAAAAAGGGGTTGTATTATGAGTGGTTTTCGAACCCTATGTTTTGATAGATAAAGTATTCTTTATACTTATACTCGTCATTATACTTCTCTCTATTTTTTTACCCTCAAATCATTTCGGATGAAATACATCAAAAAATACACAATTTTTATATCAAAATTAGTACTTTTAAACAAATCAAGAAATTGTGTTATCCAATTACATTATGTACTACTCCCTCCGTTTTAAAATATAAACAAAAATCATTTTGCGAGTGAAATTTATAAGCATGTTAGACTACTAACGGTTTAGTGGATTTTCAGGTAAGACTGAAACAAACTTAATCAAAGTAGCTCAAAACATCATCTTTTGAGTATGCCTTCTCAAATCCAAAAATATTTTTAAAAAATAATATTTCAAAAAGTCAAACGTTGACAATGTAGAAATGTTTGAATATGTTCACATTTATTATTCAATAATGTCTTAAATATAATTACTTTTGGTGGAGAAAGTATATCAAAAATAAAAAAAAATGCCAACGTAAATTATCTGCACGGGGGTGCAAATAAGAGGATGTACATTGGAGCTACATTTTGTCCTTGAAAAATGCTAAATTGCACGAGATGAAATTTCGTGCTATACCCGCGAATGAGCTGTTACTTGCATAGCCATCAAATTTCTTTCAAATTGCATATTATTACGTCATCATACCTCTCTCTTTATTTTTTATTTTTTTTAACTCATCCATCATATTTAGCTCATGTTATCATTGTAATTGAACAAAATATTACTCCCTCCGTTCTTATATATATAAGCTCCGTTTGTTTGTTTTTTCTTCACATTTCTTAAGAAAAATTGTTAGTTTTATTAATGTGTCTATTTTGTGTGTTAATATTACCAAATTGATTTTTGTTTGTATGTAATTGAATTTGAATTTTCATATGAGTAATACCTTTTCCCACGAACACTTCCACAACGAAAAACAAGAATAGTACTACCCTGGCCGTTTTTCCTGCCAAAAACACTTTTAATGTTTTTTTAAAATATTAAAAAGATGTTTATTATAGTTATATTGTGAAGGTTCGTGAATCCCGTGAAATTATGCTTCGTGGTTAATAGCACCACTCTTTTCATATTTTAAGACAAGTTAATAGTATTAATTAGGGATATGTTTACGAAAAAAATAACAATGCATCTAGTAAATTGAAAAAATATTTATATTTAAGGACAAATTTTTAGGCAAACGAGTGCTTCTATATAAGGACAGAAGGAGTATATATGTGAAACTTGTATCAACAAAAGGTCAAATACCACAAATAAATTATTGAGCTCAATTTATTAATAAACTCAAGCAAAAACGAATTATTTGGAAGAGTCCACGTTTAATTTCTGAACGAAACAATTCTTGACCAGACTTTGGCCAAACTTCAACATTACTAATGTTCATCTCACCTAAGAACCGAGGGTTAACACTAAAAAAACATAGGTTAAATAAGTTTTTGGTAACTATAAATATAGTCAATTTTGGTTTTAGTTCTCATAAAAAAAGTGACATAGTATGGTTCATATAAAAAATTTCAACACGTAGTTTTAGTGCTTGTTAAATTAAAATTTATTTATGTTTAAAATTTTATTTTTTTTAATGATTTTTTACATACTTATTTCGAACATTATACAAAGTTTCTCCACAAAAAAGTAGCTCAAAATTTGATTATTAAGTCCACATTTTCGTTAATTTAATCTTGAAAATTTGGCTTTTAAAAAAAATCAACATTTAGTTCGTGACATATTAAAAAACTAAAATATTTTATAAAAGAGTGTCTTATGATGATATTAACATGTATGTAAAAAATCATTAAAAAATTAAAAAATTTATGCATAATTAAACAAATTTTAAAAACCAAAACCTAACATTTTTTTACGAGGACTAAAAACGAAATCCGCTATATTTATGGGGACTAAAAACTTAATTAACCCGATAAACTATAGTTAGTATTCAAGAACAATATGTAGCACAACTCTTTAAACTATGACAATAAGAAGAGAAATGCTAGCAACACACTTTCTAACACACATTTTTCAACACACTCTCTTTGATTGGTTAAAATTCACATGAGTCCCACCAAATTGATATGGGACCCACCAAATTGATATGTGGGTGCCACGTCAGCAATGACCAAGTCAACAATGGGGTGGGGGTCCAAAACTGCCAAAAAATCAAAACATAAGGGTCTGTTTTGTATTTAAATTAGTTAGGGGTCCATAACCACAACTTTTGGAAAGATAGGGGTCCAAAAGTGCAATTAAGCCAATAATTAAACGTAGCAATAAGATATATTCAACACATAATAATGATCTTTGACATATAGTTTTAAAAAAAAAAATATATAGTGAATTTTTTTAATACAATAATATTAGTTTAATTATTTTTTTGTTGACCTATGGCAACAAATTAAGACTTGGATTGGTTTGTTTTTTGTGGATCCTCAACAGGTTTCGGACCATTATTATCAGTTTGCTTATTGTTAGGTGGTTACGTTTCAAGAAGGTCCTTTCTTCATTTGATTTGACTATGTGGTATTTGGGTTCTTTGGAATGAAAGAAACCAAATACTCTTTGCCAACACAACAAAAACAACATAGCAATTACTTGAGACGGTTAAGATTACATCTCTCAAATGGTTGAAAGCAAAAAATGTATGCTCTCCATCTGGTTATCATATGTGGTGCAGCGTCCCCTTGCTTGTTTGGAGATTGGCTGATGTATTTTTCCTTGGTGTCTTTTTTGGTTTTGATCGATACTATTTTGTAATCTTGTTTTGATTCCTTTGGCACTCCTTGTTCTAGGGACCAAAACTTTTTGTTAATATATCTCATTTTGGCTTGTTAAAAAAATAATATTTTTTTGAATGGCTATCTTTTGAATGGAAAAACAATCTGTGCAATTAAAATTTAAAAGAGTCAAATGAAAAATCAATTGGAATAGACCGTAGGGATAAATAAAACGCAACGGTTCATGTACGGGTAGAGTGGCTGCAAGCCTCCATCGATACATTTGCATCCGTTTCAGAAATAACTATTGTAAAGGATGAAATGAGATTTTTGATTAAATAACAAAGGGGAAAATAAAATAAAAGATGATAAACTACGAGTTCAAATTCTATTTAAAATAATGTTTGAAAAATAAGTTATAAGTTAATAAAATAAACTATAAACTCGTGGTGGAAAAGACTTACCAAACAATACTTTTTTTTTTTGAAGTTTATAAGTTAAAAGTTATAAATTATAAATTAGTTTCTTAATCTTGCCAAACAAAGCTGTAATCTTTTACTAAAGATAACATTCCAGCTTTATCATATTATGCAACATTCAATTTTTTACCCAATCTATTATCTTTAATAAAGTAATTAATTAGACATACATCTTTTTAGTTGGATATTTCATTTCAAGAGAAGAGACCAACCCACGTCAATAATTCCGTATCTTAAATCAACAATGTCTGAACAAAGTTTACATAAATTAGTTTTATTGCCTCTTAAAAAAATAAATATTAGATGAAATCGATTATTTTAATTTAATAAATAATTTTGCATCTCAAAAAACTTGAATTTTTTTTTACAAATAATTTATTTATTTTTTAAAAAAGACCTCATTCTTACAATTGTTTTACGCCCCAATAATGATTGAGACGGCTCTGTTATAGAAATCACTTGATTCGAATAAACCAAATAATTTGTAGTGTATCAATCATGCTCTCTGATAACTCATGTGACTTACTACTACTCCCTACGGCTTCAGATATAAATATTTGGTCCCAAATTTCGACTAAATACATCGAGGTCCCAAATTTAGACCAAATACATCGATTTTTAGGATCAATTTTTACATCCCATTTATTTGAACAACCTTTGACTATATTTAAAATGGGAGTATTATCTTAGAAAAAGAATCAACTTATAATGTTTAAATAAATTCACGATCTTTTTAAAACACAAACTATAGTTTTAGTCGTTCTTTTTATCTAATTAAATAATTGTTTGCTCTTTAGTTGTTCAATTTTGCTTATTTATTTTAACCTGTTTAATTTTTTTAAAAGAAAAAACAATATAATTATACAAAAGTACTGGACTTGATTTTGTTTTTTACTAATGCTGGATTTATAATTATTAAAAACAAATTCTTGTTCATTATCATCTTACACATTAAAATTAAACACCAAGAGATTGATTTGTAAAATAATTCTAGCATGCAATTTTGATCAACCATGTAATTAAGCAAGACGGAAATTAAATTAAAATCTCAACTCTTACAATTTCGGCTAGTGACTAATCATCACCAAGGAAATTTATTGGTGTTTCTGTCACATAATTATCAACATCTTAATTTTTACGAATTAAGTGTTTCTTGCCCATAATTTATTAAATTGGCTTTCATAATTTAAATTTCGGCTAATGATCGGACTTCAGAGTTTAGACCATTTTCTTCAAAGGCGCTTCTTGAGCAAGCTTTTCCCAGACATGGATTTGCTTCCCTTGCAAAAAAACCTCTGCACTCCACCTAAGTGGATTCTTCTTAGCCTACAAAACATGCAAAAAAAAGGTCATCAAAACCGATAAAACAAGAAGTAGAGTTTGTCATAGTAACCACTCACCTCAACCGGAACAATGGGACAATATTTGGTCTCCATTACCCAATCGCGCGAGACGAGAGAGGCGGAGCCTACTGGTAAGAAGCTCTCAGCCACCGGAGGCATGTTGTATTCACTGTAAAGCTTGAAGCGAGTTGGAGGATCTAAAAACAACATGTTGATTAGAATGAGGTTGTCGAATATGCTCAATAGAATGAGTTTATTTATAGGCAAAATGACTATTTTACGGTCGTCTCCGTGAAGGTTTAAACTATGTATCTTGAAGTTACTATACTAAATTCTTACCTATGAGGTAGCATGTGTGTAATAAGTAAAAAAGATAAAATCAAGAGTAACTTCAATTGTTATTTTTTGCAAAACAAAAACAAAAGAAAACTAATTGAAACATTATTTGCTGGATGGTTTAGGAAAAGCCAGAATGTAATTAGTTTTATAAACTTTCTTTTATATAAGAGAAAATATATATAACTTTCAATACATAGATTTAATTGATAGTTTAAGTAAAAAGATAAAAATAAATAATTTTTTTTTAATGATTTAGGGATGCCATGTGAAATGCAAGGGTTTTTGCGGTACGGTTTGAATCGGTTATGATATAAAAAGTTAAGTTATCTGATCCAAACACTTAAATACTCGCGGTTTGTTCCGGTTCGGATAACTTCTAAAAGTACAATCTTCTATGTTATCTTCATCTGATTCCTTTAAAGCAAATATATGTTGATTGGTTAATGATGTTTTTGCATCAATATTTAAATCTGTCAAATGAGTAATCTCAACATTCAAATTTACGTCCATGATGTGGATCTAATATTGGTTGAAGTCATACTTGAAGCCTAAATTTTGATTAATGTGAAGCTGAAATAAATTTTATTTTGCTTTACAAATATTTTTTTAAAAATGTGTACAACATTTAGACTATTGTCAATTGTTTGTCATGAAAGAGAGATATAATAAGTTAAAAAAAATAATTAGGAATTTGTTGAAGAGAGGGAGAGTAACTAGCAAATGTTTGTTATGAAAGATAGATAACACATCAAATTTATTGAAAAAAGTAAGTGTGTGAAAAAAATTATGAAAAAAAAAGTTCAAAAAATGTACTCTATAAATTTGAGTGTACTATTCTAATTTTTATTTTGAGTTGAATTAATAACTTTTATTTTAATATTATTTTGACCAAACTATTATTTTAACAACTTATTTAAAAATTAAAGAATTATTTGTGTTTATCTTAATTATTTATAAATTATGGAAATAAATTCAAAAGTCTGGAAATAGAGAAATGATTTATATAGAAATCATCAAAATAAAGTATGAAACTAAAATAAAATAAAATAATAGTTTATTTAGAAATTATGAAAATAAGGAAATTTGTTAAGTAAAGAAGAATCTATAAATATTATTTTAATATTTTGTTGACCAAATTTTTATTTTAATATTAATTATTTCTATACATATATGTTAAATTTAAAACATATTAATTTATCTTATATTTATTATATCAGTCATTTATCATATACAATTTTAATATGTAAACTTAATTGACATTTTTTTATTAAAAAAAAAGTAAAATAATAATTATCAAATAATTTAGGGATATAAGTTGGAACATAGTTAGTTGAGTACATCTCCTTTTATACTTCCTCTGGTCTTATTTATAAAAAGTAATTGATTTTTTAAATTAATTGAATAATTAACGTATCTGGTATGTATATACTATATAGACCAAATACATTTAGTATTCAATAAATATAAAAAGTCAATTGTTTCTTATAATTAGAACCGAAGAAAGTAAAATATAATATATATATATATTTATCTCACAAAATTTGTCACATTTGCGAAAATATTTATCTTAAAAAGAAGTGTCATTTTCAATTTAATTTTAATTGATATTTCTAAATCATACCATCTATTTTTTTTTACCAAAAAACACACAATCTAAGGAATATTTGTACATCACTTTTTTGACAAGTATTTGTACATAACTTCTAAATCATTATTATATGTTCTCGTGAGCTTAACTCAGTTGGTATTATACAAGGTTTGAGGTTCAAACTTCGACCACCATAAAAAAAAATTATTTTTTTTTACGTTAAATTAATATTTTTCGCTTTTTATTTACGGTAAAAAAAATACATCATTAATGAAATCTTTTTAATAAAATTATCATTTCATTTATATATAGATTTTCTCAATTTGCATCAAAAGTTTAAAAGGTAATAGTTATTATAAAAAGTGGATTAACAAATAAAAATTGTTAAATTAATAATAGGCTTAATTGCAATTTTGGTCCCCTTTTTATTCAATTTTTGGATTTTGGTCCCCCATTTTTAAATTTGCAATTTTGGTCCCTTAATTTTTCTAATTCTTTAAATTGAATCCAAGATTTCAATTGACACACCTATTCTAATTGCAGAACATATTTGTAACAAGGGGAAAGGGAAATCAATTGATGGGGAAGTGGTTATTGATGTTGAAGGCGAGTATGAAGGTGATTTTGAAAGTGAGGGTAAGATGAATTTGTTGAAGGTGAAGGTGTATTTGTTGAAGTTGAAGGTGAATCTAGTGCTAAAGGAGTCGGTGAAGATGAATTTGTTGAAGATAAGGAGTATGTTGCAAACATTGATAAAACAAATGTTGATTATACCGAGGATGAAAGTGATTTTGAGGAGAATTTGGATTGAAGCAGTTTTATCCCGGAAGAAACAGTTAAGAAGGTTAATTATAACATTGTCCCAAAAGAGATAGATATTAACTTGGTTTCTAATATGACAATTGATGTTGAAATCTTGGATTCAATTTCAAATATTAGAAAAATTGAGGGACCAAAATCCCGGATTTAAAAATAGGGTGTCCAAAATCCAAAAATTAAACAAATGAGGGGACGAAAACTGCAATTAAGCCTTAATAATATTACACTAATCTCCAATAAAAACTTATATTATAATCGTTTTATAGAAATAATTACACATACTTGATTCTTATTGGTTGTCGGTGTAAAAATGCACGTCATAGTTTAAATACATAAAGTTTTATAGAAATAATTACACATACTTGATTCTTATTGGATGTCGGTGTAAATATGCAAATCATAGTTTATTTAAATAAAGTTTTATAGAAATAATTATATATACTTGATTCTTATTGGACGTCGGTATAAAAATGCACGTCATAGTTTATCTATATAAAGTTTTATAAAAATAATTACACATGCTTGATTCTTATTGGACGTTAGTGTAAAAATGTATGTCATAGTCAATTTGTATAAAATTTTATAGAAATAATTACACATACTTAATTCTTATCGGATGTCGGTGTAAAAATACATGTCATAGTCTATCTATATAAATTTTATAAAAATAATTACACATTAATTCTTATTAGATATCGGTGTAAAAAGTATGTCATAGTTTGTCTATATAAAGTCTGATTCTTGTCATGTCTTTACCACCAACTCACCTTTAGTCTGAAGTTTTATAGAAATGATTACACATACTTAATTTTTATCGGATGTTGGTGTAAAAAGTACGTCATAGTTTATAACTCTGATTCTTGTCATGTCTTTACCATTAACTCACATTTAGTCTAAAGTTTTATAAAAAAAATTACACATACTTTTTTTTTTCTGAGGGAAAAAAATTACACATACTTAATTTTTATCGGATATTAGTGTAAAAAATACGTCATAATTTATCTATATAAACTTTGATTCTTGTCATGTCTCTACGATCAACTCATCTTTAGTCTAAAGTTTTATAGACAAAATTACACATACTTAATTCTTATCAGATGTCGGTGTAAAAAGTACGTTATAATTTATCTATATGAACTCTAATTCTTGTCATGTCTTTACCATCAATTCACCTTTAGTCTAAAGTTTTATAAAAAAAATTACACATACTTAATTCTTATCAGATATCGATGTAAAAAGTACATCATAGTTTATCTTTATAAACTCTGATTTTTGTCGTGTCTTTATCATCAACTCACCTTTAATCTAAAGTCTTAAAAAAATTACACATACTTAACTCTTATAAGATGTTAGTGTAAAAAAAAGGTCATAATTTTTCTATATAAACTCTTATTCTTGTGATGTCTTTACCATCAACTCAACTGTAGTCAAAACACCAAACCATGCTCTCCTCTTTCTCTTGTTTTTCTACTTCCCCTTTCACTAAAATTTGAAGAGTGTATAATATATACTCGCCACCTCACTCCACCGTAACCGTTTCCCTCCACCACCACTCTTCCTCAATTCTACTTCCTTACAGGTTCCCTCTCTCTCTCTCTCTCTCTCTCTCTCTCTCTCTCGAACAGTAATTTATCTCGATTTTACTATTTTCACTGATCTTTCATTCTTGTTGCAGTTGTAGCTTGCAGCACAACTCTCACAAAGCTTCCTCCTCTGCTCGCTTGATTTCTCAAATCTGCTTCAGGTTCGTTCTTCAAATTTATTCTCTTCAACTTTCATTACGTTACAATTCTAAACTTTGAAATGTTTTTTTTTTTGTTTGTGAAATTGAAATGCTTATTATTATTGTTTTTGTGAAATTGAAATGCTTGTTTGTTTTGTTGGTGAAATTGAATACTTTTGTATTATTATTACCATTTGACGAGTTCACGACATTGTTTTCACTCATAAGGTTAATTCGTAGCCACAACTCTTTAAAAAAAAAAAAAGTAAAAAATTAATTCGTAGCAACATATATAATGTGGATTATTCTATTCGTTCATTAATTTTATAATCTAACTATAAATAAGCATGAATATATTATCAGAATGATTGAATGAGCTTAAATTTTGGAAAATTTGTTGTGTTTGGTGGAATTAGCTTGTAATATAGTTATTATTATTATTACTGGTGTTCCACGGATACTATTGTAAAATCAGTTTTTTATTACAAGATATTGTAAATCAGTTTTCTTTTACAAGATATTGTAAAATTTGGAATTAAATGAGATTTTATTGATTTATTAAATTGCATTCATAACTATGAGATCCAATTGAATTTCATAAAATTTTTAAGAGTCATTTTTGGTGCAAAAAAATACTGATGAAGGGAGGATCTACAATGTTTAATGTCTAGGGCAAACCACCATATCAACAATGATCACTAGATTCATTGGTGGTGGATTTTTTTTCTAAAAAAAAAACCTGGCTTAAATGCTCATTTGACCTCTATTTTAAAAAATACAAAGTTTTAGTCCCCTATTGTAAAGTTGGTTTCTCGTTCCTTATTTTACTTTTTTATTTTTTATTTTTTTATTCTGAATTTTGGTCCATTATCTCATTGTAATGAACAAGGATAGACGACTGGAATAGAATAAGCATAAGTGATGAGTCATGGTTTTCTAGAAGGATCTATAGAGATCCATTATGATGAGTCATTGGTTAAGTTGTTAGAATACCAATGTTATTTATAAATAAGTGATTGGTGATTCTAATTATTATAAAGCAAAATGAATTAATTTAATGTTTAGAGCAAACATTAAATTCATTCATTTTGTATGATAATGGTATTCTAAAACTTTACCCAACGACTCATCATAATCACTCTAGATACTTCTAGAAAACGATGACTCATCACATAATGTAACTTGGGCTTATTCTATTCAACTGGGTCTATCTTAGTTTATTACAGTCATTTTTTATGATGTGGCTTATTCACCGAAGGCATAACAATGCTCATTAGGCGACATTGTGTATCTTTGTCAACAAAAATATGTCTAATAAATGATGTCATGTCATAAATGAATATGTCACATAAAAAAATTATGCAAAAATGAGATGGGGCACAATAATTATGAAAATAGTTAAATAGGGGTCCAAAAAATCGATTTTTAAAATAGGGTGACCAAAACTTCATATTTTAGAAAATAGAGGGACCACAAGTGCATTTAAGCCAAACATGTTTATTAAATGATACAATCAATTGAGTTTATTTACCATATTTGAATCTAATTCCTTTCATCTCAAGTTGCTTCATGGGATGACCTATAAATGACCATTACCATAATAACATTCGAAATGCATAGACACGTTTGGATGTATAAATGTATTTGAGCACTCTCATCCTTTGAGATGAGATCCAAGCCCATATAATATGTTATTAGAGTTTATTTCGTTAGCAAAAATGCTATTGGAGTTTATTGATTATGGCCACCCACCATTTATATCCATGCCCAAATCTAGAATCTCTTTCCAAATTTCCTAATTAGTTTGTATTGAGCCTACCACACACACTGGTGTGGAATTGTTCTTAGCCTCAATTGGTGTGCTTATAGATTTCAAGGGTTTAGGAGAAGTGGAAAAAGCTTTTGTTCCACTACTAGAGGAAGCATGCTTCACTTGTTGAGCAAAATCTTTGGTCAACAGGCTTGTTGTTCAAATATTGTGCTCAACAAGTGAAGCATGATGAGAGCATGCTTCCTATAGTAGTGGAGCAAAAGCTTTTTCCACTTTTCCTAAACCCTTGAAATCTATAAGCACAACAATTGAGGCTAAGAACAACTCCAATAGCATTTTTTTTAAAGGAATAAACTCTAATAACATATTAAATGGGCGTGGATCTCATCCCAAAAGCTGGCTCAAAGGATGAGGGTGCATTGTGCACAAACACATTTATACATCCAACAACCTAGGAACTTGAGCAATATTCGACTTCAATACCTACCATTATGTTTAGCGTGGGTCCAATTCCTTTATTGCAATCCTTAACCTGACTCTGATACCATATTAAATTTTTATACTGGACCTTAAGAAACCGGTTTGTGAGGTGAGGGTGCCTCTTTTTATAAATTTTTATTAGACCTTATATCTTTTCTATGTGGGACTTGGGATTTTCTCAATAGCCTAATAGGAGTTATAAGGTGCTCGGTTCGATCCCCACCCACCAACTTTCTAACAATTACCGACTACTAACTTTGGATGTTTAAAAAAAAGTGTTATAGCCTATTGTTCCGCTATAGCTGCTATTTGGAAATATTTTGTACTAAGTAGGGGTATTACGAAACAAAGACGATTTTCATTCAAATTCCGCTATGTTATGGTGCCACTATTTAACAACACTGCCCAAAACCAATGACTCCTATCTATTCTTCTTGTAAATTGTATTTTGTATATAGACATCATTCAGCTAACACTTAAGGTTACTCACAAAGTCTATTTTTACTCTCAAGTGATTGCATGTGCAGTATAAAACTTTATACCAGAAGAATGTTGTTTAATTAAGCATATGCCAGCACCAGTTTTTATATTAAAAAACGGACATTGTAGAAATCTCGATAACCCTATTAGATATTGTAGAAGACTTTCCCATCGATTTAACCCCATTCTACTAGCCCTTCTATCCCCTAGCCAACTTTTTCCTAAAGGGATTGTAATGGTTTGATGCAAACATGTCCATATATTACTTTTTAGTGTCAATTCATACCTCTTTACTACATTCGTATATTACCGATTAGGGAATTGAGGTTTTGATTTTGAAACCTATAATTTGTGAAGTCTAATAATTTTAGGGGTCCGCAGTTATAAATGTTGGACCTTGGATATGGAATCCCAGTCTATTTTTACTGGGATCATTAACTGGAAAACCGCATTCTGGCCTCGATGGTATGCATCCGTAGCACATTTGTTCTGGCATTGATTATATGGCTCAACATATAAGACACTTCTTTCCTTGATATGATTGCTTGCTCAAAATGAATTAGCGAGTATTGAGAAGCGTTTTCTCTTAGAACATCGAAGGTGAAATGTGGATATGGTTTGCTTAATACATTATTTTTTATACTATTTTTGTTGTTTAATTTTTTATGCTTCATAACTTTACATATCGGAGAACAATCTTGAATTCTGATTAGTAGTGCACATATTTAATGCCTTCTAGAAAGGAAGCTAAATCTGCTATGGTTATCGTCAAAGATACAGCAATTAAAAATAGTTATCAAGTCTTTTCAACTGCTTCTTTAAATGCTAGCTTGTTCCCCTTGGAGTATAAGAATACTTGGGATGCTCTTAAGCACCGGTACATCAGAAATAGTGAAGTACCGGTACCAGGTCCGTACCGGCGCCGGTACGGCTAAATATACTAATGCTTTGGTTGGTTACAAGCTTTCATATTTTCTTACTATGCTTTCCATTGGAGTTTCTGACCCAACAATAATCACAGTAGTCCTAGCTGCACAACTTTTTTCCCTCCGTCTATGGCTCTTGATAGTATGGTTGGCATGAACTGTCTACTTTCTTCCAAAGTGCAACATAACTTTAGCTATGTTCTTATGCCTAGAAGTCATGCTCATGCATGCTGATTACTTGTGCTATATGTGTCTCGCATGTTTTTTGATGTGTCTCACTAACATCCGCTTCCTCTATTTTCCTTTTAGTTTTCAAGAATGGGGGATTCAAATGAAGAACCATCAAGCAATGCTGTACAGGCAAGTGTTCACTACTTAAATATAACTTGGATCCATGATGCTCTCTTGTCCCCTATTGGTCATTACCCTTCTCAATGGATGAAGCGTGAATTATATTTTCCTATTTATTTGCTTGAACAGGAATTACACATGAAATCAACAGTAAAACAATTGCAAGCTGTTACCTCGGCGGAGCTTAATAAATTATTGAGAGAATCAGAAGGTTTTACTATAAACCTTCGTACTGAACATGGATCATTGCTGAAGGTTGTTTCATACTTAACGTCATAATGCTATTTTACAGCTTGTTTTATCAGACTCTTAATTTTGATTGTGGTTGTGCAGGTTGACATGGAAAAGCTTGCAGGATCTCTTCCAATGCACCTTGCATCAGTTCTGATATCGTCCAATAGAGACGAGGCCATGTTCAAATACGTGTTATGTGGTGTTCGACTATTGCATGCCTTGTGTGATTTATCCTCTCGAAATTCTAAGTTTGAGCAGGTCTGTACTTTTAATGCCTATGAACATTTGTCACATTCTGCTTCTCTTGTGGTTGTCTTTTGTTTTTCCTTGCATGGAAAAGACGTTACCAGAATGTTGAAGAATGATATTTATCAAATTTTCTCAAAAGTTTGAATAGCATTTATAGTGTACTAAATAATGCTTTGCTGACCAGTGCTAGAGTCTGTTAGCCAGACACCCTATATTTAGAGATAAAGCAGGAAACAAGTTTAGTGGTAATTTGACAGTGTGACTTGAGAGAAGGGGGAGAGAGAGAGAGAGAGAGTCATACAAGAAACTTGATTTTAGTAAAAATAATCAAAACTTACAGAGAAGAGTCTGATAATTACTGTGGTACTATTATACAAAACACCCAAGTTTCATGACTGTTCACACCAATTGTAGGCAAAGAAAGACAAGTATTTAGCGTTCTCTGGAAGCTGTATTTGCAATCCTATACATTTTGTTTGTTTGCAGAAAATAACCTTCAGCAGTTTCCTATGGATATTCATTTTCCTAAGTTGAGTATTAAAAGCTATGGTTCCAATTTTTGCAATACTGTTTTGGAATATGATTACAGATTTTTCTAGATGATGTAAAAGTGGTGACGCAGATGATTGAAATGGTTTTCTTCATGCTAACTGTTCTTGCTGGTTACAGACAGGTATTTCTCAATTCTGCTCTGTACATGTTGATCTTCTGTGTTGTCAGTCCGTATTGAGCTTTACATGTATGTTGCAGGAAGGCCATGCTTTTTGTCATGAGCACCTTTTGCATTCAACTCTTGTAGCATGCAATTTATATCTGTTAACAGGGTTTATTTCAACACAATGGAGAGATATTGCACAAGTGTTGCTTGCACACCCCAAGGTACAAAATCACCCCCACTTCATGTCTTAGATGCTTGATTCAAAAACTTTCTTTATTTTGTTTGTGTCTATTTGTTGTAACTGGTTGAAAAATACATTTTTTTGTACTGTCACGACTATTTCAAATCCTTTTTTCTTAACTCTCACATGTCAAACTTAAGAACAAGAAAGAAAACAGCCAAGCCTTATTCTACCGGGTAGGGTTGGTTACATAGACCAAACAACCCATCTAGTCAATCCTTTTTGGCATATAATTTTGTCTTGATCTACCTCTACCGTTAACTATTGGACTTTCATCCATCTAGTCAACCCTCCTTATTGTTGCTCCTACAAGTCTTTTACACACATGCCCAAACCACCTAAGAAGAGCTTATACTGTCTTTTGTGTGTTGTATGCTACCCCATGTTTCTCTTAATGATTGTATTACTAATTGTATGTTGTCTTGCGTGTGACCACTCATTCACCTTGACATTCGTATCTTTTCGGCAGAATTTAATTTATTGTTGGCTCTTTATGTCCCAAGATTTAGTCAGCATTGCATGTCTTGTAACTAAGCTGTGAAATTTTCCTTTACACTTGAATGGTGTTTTTCTAATGCATATCACACATGAAACATTCTTAAAGTTTGTGTTAATTTTACTTGCTAACAAAAAAATACTAGACTCTTGAAGCGAACAACTGTGTGCATTTTTTTATATATAAAAAAAACAATTGTGTGCATTGTTTGGAAACAATGAAAATGTCTGAAAAAATATTTTCATTATTTCTAAAAATGCATCATCTCTAATTAGCATTTCATCTTCTCCCCATCACAATGGTTCATTTCAAGAGTGTCACTTCTTATTACCAAGTTACTGACCACATATTTTAGAAAATGAAAGCAGAAAGTGTTTTCACAAAGCAAATGGGACCTTATATTTTTCCAAACACTAATAAAAAGAAATTTTTTATGTCGAAAATTAATTTTAACTGAAATATATACCAATTCAAGTTGCATTTATTTCAATCTGTTGTTGCATGCATCTAGAATTTTTTTCTAATCAGCTAATTTATTTTATTTTATTTGATCTCTATTAACAAGCCCTCCCTAAAAACTTAAGTTGTTGGGTGAAAGCGCATCTGTACATTTGATGCATTCTAAAACTTCTCTTAACAAATTCTATTTCTTTCGGCATTTTCTGGAAGTCAATATAATTTATTTATCAGCTGATGATACATTTTTGTGCCTTGGATAATGATGAATTCTATGACAGGTTGACATATTCATGGATGCAGCTTTTGGATCAGTTCGTGTGGTTGTTAGGTGTCTTGAGACTACACTTGTAGCTTATAATGAAGATATTTCCATGGATTCTAATCTGACAGCAGAAAGAGTAGTTTATTATCTCTGCCAGCAATGTGAAGCTTCTTTACAGCTTCTTCGGTCATTATGTCAGCAAAAATTGTTTAAGGAGCAACTTCTTAGGAATAAGGTTTCCAAACTAAACTTACTACGTAACTTTTGAGCACTTCGTCAAGGGTGATTATATACGAGGGAATTCTTCTAAAGTTTGTTTGGAGATGGTCGCAATACAATTTACAAAAATTGGACAGCTCAATAAATAAATCATACTAAATTCCTTCTCTAGTAAAAAATCAAGTAATTATATACTTTGCCTTAATAAAGGAAGACATCATATGTTTATATCTTTTGCTATTATCAAGATCACCCTTTTCTCTCACCCCTAATGGCTGAACAACCAAAAATTCGAGTAGCATCTCAATTTATGCCTTTTTGACTCATTTTTCGTGCTTTACCTTTTAGGAATGTAATATAGGTTTATGGAGAAATTGCAAAGCTCTTTTTCCATTATGGTTTTGTTTGTTTCAGTTGATTGTTGGTTTTCCTTAGAATCCGGGTTAACTCAATCCGACAAAACCGGTTTGTAGTGAGAGGGGAGTACAATCTTTATAAACTATTTACAGATGATGCCTAATGTTATTGCATTGATTTGATGATTGAAAGGACAATATGTGCTTCATACACGTTTGTCTTTCTCTTACAGGAATTATGCGGAAAGGGGGGCATTCTTCTTCTTGCTCAATCCATCTTGAAGTTACACATTCAACCATGTACACCGAATAGAATAACAGCAGCTATTTCTAGGCTAAAAGCTAAAATACTTTCAATTGTGAGTCAAATGGAAAATTTCACTATAACCCTGCTTTTACCTTTAATCTGCTCTATAACCATTGCATATTATTTACCATACTGTCATTGCTTTCATTTCTCAGTTGCTGAGTTTGTGTGAAGCAGAAAGCATTTCTTATCTTGATGAAGTAGCCAGCACAACAAAGAGTTTAGATTTGTCAAAATCTGTTGCATTAGAGGTTAGTTTTCAGCAAATTGTCAAGAATTTGAACAGTTGAAGTTAAAGGGCTGAAATGCTTTAGTGTGATTTTGCTGATAGTTGAGTTGCAAAAGTTATAGCCTGATAATTACCTTATTGAGTTTTTCTGCTACTCTGGTAATATTACTATCATCTGTGGGTATGTTGCTCATCAACTGCGTTTGGATTTTTGAGTGCTAAGCAATATAATATGGGTTGTTGAGTAAAAGTATAAGTTCTTCAGAAAATCTTCAAATTGACATCGTTCCATGGTGGTCTGCTGTATGTGTTTGTTGTGCCATTAAGCACGTTGATTTCTTTATCATCAGGTGTTTGCTATTTAATATGGTTCTCGTGATATAGGTTTTTGACTTGTTGAAGAAAGCTTTTGGAAGAAATCCCGGGCATCTCACTGCTGACAGAAGTCACCCAATGGGATTGGTACAGCTCAATGCAATGCGTCTAGCTGACATTTTCTCCGATGATTCAAATTTTCGATCTTACATGATACTTTGTTTTGTAAGTCTATCCTTTAAAGACAATAGAGTTAACCTGCTTTAGTGTCATTGACTTGGTAGTAGCAACTAGCAAGCATTATTCAGTTTTGTTTCTAGAAATACACTCTATTAAAATTGTATTCACTTATTGTTTTATCATTTAATTTGTAGCCAATGCATAATATTTTCACTTCTCCTTTGATTTGCATGTGGTTCCAGACTGAAGTTCTGACAGCAGTAATTTCACTCTCCCATGGGGATTTTTTATCCTGTTGGTGCTCATCAAACCTCTCAGAGACAGAGGAGGACGCAAGTGTTGAATATGATATATTTGCTGCAGTTGGATGGGTTTTGCATAATACTTCACCGGATGTGAAGGATGCCACAAATTTGGAATTCAACCTAACCCCGAGTAGCATGCTTAAAGCTTCATACGCACATCATAGGACATCATTATTTGTCAAGTTCTTTGCAAATCTTCATTGTTTTGTTCCCAATGTTTGTGAAGGTAGGTTCCTTGTCAACATTCTACACATTTTAGGCCAAATTTGGCTGTTTTATAGAAGTATTTCCTCATATAATTAGACCTTTTTTTGTAATTTTAATCTCCAGAGCAAGAAAGGAACCTTTTCGTTCGCAAGGTCATCGAGTGCTTGCAAATGGATCTATCTAACTTGCTGCCTGGGTTTTCTTTTGATTCTGATGCTTCTAAAGTTTCCATTGCTAGCAAGAACCTCCGTAATGATTGTTCTTGTGTAATTATTATTGCAGAAATATGAGCAACATAAAGCTACTTTCTTACAATTAACCTTTTTTTTGTAGGCTCATTGTTAAGTCATGCAGAATCTCTGATTCCGAACTTCTTAAATGTGGAGGATGTACAACTTTTAAGGTTATGTGTCCCTCTCATAACTGTTGCTGTAGCACTTGGCACTTTTAATTTAGCAAGACTGATTTTGAAATGTTATTTGCATGATTATTCATGCATGAGACATATATATAATACAATACAATACCTCATGCACGAGCAATATGGGGTCCTGATTAAAATTGAAAGATTTTTAAACCTTATTAGGAAAGAGTTCCTTATTGGTTTTATTTCAAGTAAGTATTTTCAAGGATATTGACAATATGAAGTGATTGTTTTTGTTATTTTTTCCTGAAAAGGGGAGCTTCCTGATAATTGCATACTTCCTGTCTTGCTTAGTGATAAAAAATCAATAGACATTCTCTTCTGGTGGTGGTTTGCATGACATATTTACTAGCTTCTTCACAGTCAAGTTAGGAGGACACTTCAATCTGCCATTTTTGTTCTATTTACATACTAAAATATTGTTTTTTAAAGTACAAATATCTACATACTTATCCTCAATATTTTTTTCCTGGGTGAGGATAGACCAAAAATTATCTAAATACAAATATCCACATACTAAAAATAAATAGATGAATAGCAACCATGCTGATGATAACTAACTTTCATAATAAATTTTCCTGGGTGAGGATAGACAAAAAATTACTAACAAAATTTTGAAATTTTAATATAACTTTTTACTAGCCGTTTTATTTATGCTACAAATAGGAATTTCAATAAACTCAGTTTTATGCCAGTCTCAATAATGTGTTCTTGGAAGCTATTTTATAGTAATACAGTTCTCTTTGTGTTGACTTTGTTCTTTGTCATCTCCCTCCCAAACTTCAACTCTATGTTTAGCACAGGAAACATTTTTCGGTTTTATTCAACAAAAAAAAACATTTTTCTGTCAATCATTGTGCTCCTAAAGATCCAGTGTTATAAATTATAATATCATCAGTAATTAAACAACTTCTGTCTGTAAATTGTCTGTAGGGTGTTTTTTGGCGAATTACAATCACTATTTACATCAAATGGATCTGGGAGAAATCGTGTTCAAGTAAATCCTTGTACTTTAGTTCGAGCTGTCAATATTGTCCTTTTCCGTTCAATCTATTTTTCTCTTATACTCATTCCCATTCTTAATTGATGTATAAATGTGCCCAACCACTCTGCCAGAAAACTCAAGATGGCAAATGTGAGGAGTCGTCTTGGGATAAGTTTTCTAAACTCAACATCAATGAGTGTTATCAGGTATTTTCAAGGATTTTATTTTTGACTTAACACATTAAATGATAAGTAGCTTGTCCTCAATATAGTGACTTGAGAACAATGAGAAATTTGATTTCCTGTAGGGGGCTCAAAGTGCTGGGGGACGCCCGTTGCCTTTAACTGGTAAAGAACAAGCTGATCTTAATAAGAAGGGTGGTAAAGTCAAGGAAGGAATGTCGGAGAATTATGCAAATCCAAACTTGGAACAACGTAACACCACAGCTGAAGACACAATTCAAGGCAATGGCCCAAGTCGGCAAAGTCTGGTAGAAAATATAGCCATATCTGGTAAAACAGCATCAGGAGGAGCAAGAGATATTGACAAGGATGCTCATAAAATTGAAACAAGTTGCTCAGATGCCAGTTCTGCAAAAGGAAAGAATGTTGTTGTTCATGTGGATAATGGCGAGCTTTCAAAATCAAATGAGCGTCTTAAAAGAGTCGGTGTTGAAGAAAATCCAGAAGATGAAAAGATTGAGCTCGCACAGAGGAAAAAACGAAAACGGACTATAATGAATGCAGAACAGGTGACAATGATAGAGAAAGCACTCTTAGATGAACCTGATATGCAGCGGAATGCAGCTTCACTTCAATCATGGGCTGATAAATTAAGTTCAGATGTATGTTAAATGTGACTCGGCTCTTGAGTAGAATTTCATTGACATGTTTACCTGAGACTTTCTTGCATGTTTTTCAGGGTCCTGAGGTTACATCTTCGCAGCTTAAAAATTGGTATGCTTTGTTATGTAACTTGTCATATACTAGTTTGTTCAAGGTGTTACTTCTTTTTCTCATTGTACTGCATGCTTCTTTGTAGGAATTCAGGAACTTATACATGACCTATTTGCTATATAGGATTAGATAGTGAAATATCTAGTATGAATTTATATATCAAAGTTTCTTTACCAAAATTATACCGAAAGTTTTAATATCTTACCTGAAGCTGAATTATTACCAATTACTGGTGTCAATAAATGAAGCATGGTCTCTGAAACACTATTATACAATTAAATGTTTGGGTCTCTGAAATGTTATCTGGACTTGAAGCCGTCAATATCTTAAGCAATGTTTATAGTGGAATGCCATTTCTGTCTTATCAGGTTGAACAATCGAAAAGCTAGGCTAGCTCGTACAGCAGCTAAGGATGTTCGACCAGTAGCAGCTGACGTTGACAATCAAGTCTCAGACAGGCAGAGAGGGCCAACAATTGGGTCTCATGGCTCAGCTGTCAGTGCAGGTATTCATCACGTGGAAGAAAATGTATTTTTTCCCATGTGAAATTAGTTAAACCTGAGCCTTCACTGGCTGTATTTGTAAATGTTGGCTCTCCATAATTTGGTCATTGTGGTGCAGGTCAATATGTTGTGCTTGTTGGTGTGCAAGGAGAGGAGATTGGGAAAGGAACTGTGTTTCAGACGCAGGATAAGTGGTTTGGGAAGAACTTGGAGGAATCAGCAACCTGTGTTGTGGATGTTTGTGAGCTCAGGGTTGATAAAGGGTTGCGGCTACCCTACTCGTCAGAAGCCATTGGCACAACATTTGCAGATGCTCAAACAAAGTTTGGTATCATGAGAATAGTATGGGATTTGAACAAAGTATTAGTGTTGCGGACGGACTGAGTTCGCGATGCTTCGTTGGCTGTAGCTGTTCCTTTGCTACTTGCTGTAACTTGTAATTATCAATCTTCCTTGCGGTTCCAAATCCCTGTGTTCATATGTATTATATTTCCATAGACATCAGCCGGTAAGAACAAATTTACCAAGTAGAAAGAATCATGACCATTAGAGAAGGGACTTGTTGAAAGCAGAAGAAGACAGTTATGGACAAAGGAAGGGTGATTCAGCAATGATAGTATAGGATATAAACAAGAGCAATAGCCGGTTACAAAAATGTTTAGTAAGGGTCTTATTTTATACATGTCTCATTTTATGTTGAAAGTAATAATTTCAAAAACATTCCAATTTCAAGATATTTTATATTTTTACTTTAGGCAGCTACCCTGAGTTGCCATGGATGTTGTATGTGATTTTTAAATGTTGGTCTAGCATGAACATAACTACCTATCAAAGTAAACTATGGTAGAATTTGTCGTTTGGATATTCAAATTAATAGGTGATTTTTGGGCAATTTTTACTAGATTGCGTGAAAGAATCGGTTGTGTTCAATTATCAAAAGGGGTACTGATTAAAATAGATATTTATTTGCGATGAAGAAATAATTGTGTTTAATGTTTGTGTTAAGTTATATTATAGAAACTTTTTGCCTCAAAAAGATACAGATTAATAAAAGAGTAAATTACACTCCCCTCCCCTCAAAGATGCTTGAATTACACTCCCCTCCCCTCTTATGTTAAAATATACATTCCCCTCCCCTCTTATTCAAAACATATTAGAGAAAAATACATTTCCCTCCCCTAAGAAAAGCTTGAATTACATCCCCCTCCCCTCTTATGTTAAAATCTACACTTTACTCCCTCAATATATATTTTTTTATTTTTAATAATCTAGCAAAAAAATAATAATCTAATACACTTCAAAAATAACAGTATTGCAGGTCTATTTTAACATAATAAAAAATTGAATACATATTTTTTTGTTATTTTTTATTCACAATTTCATTAACATGTAGTTTTAAACCCTATTATAAAATATGAAACAAGCCAAAATAAAATTAAAATATGTGAAAAATTACTAACGACAATAAACCATGGTTATTTAAAAGTTAATTTTAAACTCTAAATTATAAAATCAATAGCAAAATATTTAAATTATAAAGAAATTAATTAATTTTTCTTAAAGGGTGGTTTAAAATTAATATATATCATAAAAATATTTATTTATGTTAAAATAGATTAAAGTGTAATGTATATTTAATTATCAAGGGAGGGGGTTGTAATTCAAGCATCTTATAAGGGAGGGGAGTGTAAATTTTATTTTTCAAGGGAGGAAATTGTATATTTTAACATAAGAGGGGAGGGGAGTGTATTTCACGCATCTTTGAGGGGAGGGGAGTGTAATTTACTCTTAATAAAAACAAGGGAAATTAAAGTTTTCTTTAAATGACACTCATCTACATCTAGTTTTTAAAATGCACCTATCTTCCATGAACTCACTAAAAAAAAATTCGCTTCACATTTTTTCGCTACATTTACATCTCTACCCGTAACACTCTGGTTTGTGTCACTAGGAACATAACCATACTTTTGAAATTGCATTCCACAAGAATGTAATTTTTGCATTGGTAAAAAAATTGAGTTCAGTATAAGACACTTTTATGTGAAGAAAATTTTGCGAGGTGAGCTTACACTTTTATTTTAAGAGATAAATAAAGGGCCTTGTTAACGAGTGCTCTCAGGGGCACTCATTAACATTTTCCATAAATATAATACAACCATTATCGAACAATAATATTTCGATCATAAAAAAATAAAAAATTAAATATTAAAAATAAGATATTTAAGGTTGTGGATTGTCCTACTCGAGAGATTTTCAAAGGAGGGAATCCATTCACATACTATGTGTAAGAAATTAGTTGTTGAAATGTAGTACTATTACATCACTTAAATTAGCATTTCCCCAGGGGAATTCACATACTATTAGTGGAATTCTTAACATGTGTACTAGGGGCACAAGTTAGCATTTCCATTATTATCCCTACAAGATGAATTCAATTGAGACAAACTCAGTTATTTTTAGATTTTTTTTTCTTTGTATTTATATGTTTCCAAATATCAATGTTTGCTGCATGTTATAATTTTGCACACTTTGCTTATAGATTATGCTATCATAAATAACTGGCCAAAAATGTTATTATTAAGCAATTAATTGATCCCAGAAATTACGACAGACCTTCCATCTTTCCCTCCTACACATTCCTGCTAAAACTGAACAAATACAATTTTGCTTGAGCAACGCATTATACATATATCAACCATCAAACATCTTTTGGCTTTAGTAAGGTCTATAATTGATTTCCCCTGTGAAAAAATGCGGGGTTAACAAGATCCTTTTCAAGTTCTCTATTGTTATGACAGTGATCCCAAAACCCAGGAATCTAGCCGCACTTGGCGCTGTCTGAATTTAAGTCAAACCAGCTCTGTCGATCAATGATCTTAATGCTGAATGTGCAGCTCTTGAACTCAAACTTGAACCCGTTCAGTTCAGATATTGTCAGGTGTAAGGTCAGCATGCTTTACCTCCATCTCAGTCACGGGTTGTCCTTTAAATCATTCGACTTCTCATTTTGAACAGGTGCTTCGGAGGTTGTCTTCTGAGGTGCTTTCTTCCAGAAACTTTTTGCATAAAGGGAACCAAAGACAATGACCTGACAGTGTGATTCCATTACAGTGTTTAGCACTAAATTTATTGAGGAAATGAGTGGAATCAATGGATCACACTTTTAAGTGTGAGCTTTCACCACTATACTTGGTTTGATTTTAATTTTAATCACAATAAGTGCAAAGAGGGATAAAGAAATAGTGTGATCTTAAAGTGAAAGTGCAACATGACTCCATTCATTATAATGTTGAGAAAAGGTAAAAGGCTTACGGCTCCAATCCACTGTTCCCAGCTAAGAGGATGAGAAAACCACACACACGACAGCATAATGCTCACCAACTGCAACAATTTGAATAAAAAATTATAAATATTGAAATATTATGCAATTATAGTGACTGATAATTAGATTTCTCTGTGCAAGTTACCTGTCTTGTGGTCATTATGGTCGCAAAAGTCAGAGCACCAAAAGTGCGAATTGTGTAGGAAATAAAAAATTGACTAATTGTCGCAACCTGTGTAACCCAATAATAAGACAAACTTCAATGAAATAGATGATGAAAAGGGGAAATATTCTTGTTTATGCTTTTGAAGCCAAAGAAGGAAAAGCGCTATAGTATTAGGGATATTGATGTAGATTTAAAAAATATCTTAAAACAAACAGAAGGAGAATGTGATATAAATTTAAAACAGATGTAATTTGCTTACAGTCGACAGTAATGCTATGTCAAAGAAACAATCATGATGCCGATATACAAATTCTACGGCTGATATCATTTGTCCTTGTACAATAAGACCTACAAAAAAAATATCAAATATCAAAAGAGTGGACTTCTGGCCTTGAAGCTGGAAGAGAAACAAAGCCTGAACCAAAATACACGAGAACTCAAATTTTAGAAAGAAAAGATTACTAATTTACTATTATTTAAATAAGTCTGGATAGTTTTTTTATTGTTGGTAGAAATAAGTCTAGATAGTTTATACAACACTCAGAATATTGGCTATCAAGAAAGTTGGTAGTTATTTAGCAGTTGGGACTGTGAGTATTCTTTCGAACAGCTAGCACATAGAAAATGAGAAAGGAAGGCCTAAAAGAAACACCGATTCAAAGGTTGCCAGGGTCAAACATTGGTACTTGATAACTTCGAGTCTTCAGGTGCAAGTTATATACTGTATTTTGCAAAACACCATCCAAGACTTCTAGAAAATTTATCCGTTGCAAACATTTATCCACAAACATGACTCCAGCAAATAAATCATTACACTACCGAGCAAGATATTGTTAGACTCAAACACTAGGAGGATAGAATGGGAAATATAGAAAATACTCACTGAAAATGGCTTGCAATATAACTGAATGAGACAGGTGGCATAAGGGGGGTGGGCAGAAGTTGATTCGGGAATCAGTGGAGTTTATTAGAGGGCGTAACAGACTTGGAGAGGGCATCTTGGAATTGAGGAAATAGGTGTGTGGTGGTAACTGAGCAGTACGGTTGGCTCTCTCTCAGTCCAGGATTTCTTTCTTAGATTTCTTTCATTACTATCCATCTTATAAGGAGCTTGCTCTAATTCAGTAACAATTTCATTTTCTTTTATAGTTTGGATGTACATTCTATTTCAGAAGAGTTTCATCACTGATCAGGATCTATTTTCTAGAATAGCACATATATCAGTTTCTTTATATTTGCAGACTCCTATCATGTATGACAAATATAATGTTCAATATAAAAATTCACTGCAATTCTTAAACCAACCTGTCAAGCTAAGAAGACAAGAACACAATGTTGTATAAAATATCTGATTATGTATCTCCATGTCATAGCCTCTAAACATCTTATCTTGGAATGTGCTTGTAAAGCCATCAAACCTATAACACAACAAAAAAATGATTCAATGGGGGACTTGTATATGAACCACTTCTGGAGATTAATTCTCAAAACAATCTGAAATAAGCATGCATTCAAGAGCCTGGAAAAAAGTTTAAAATACAGATTATTCCAAAATGAGGTCTTAAGTTTTAACTATATAATGCAGCTTAAAATAACCTGTACTGCTTAAACCAACAAAAACAGTTCATAATGATTATATTTTCCTATAATAACTAAATTTTGAAAGAGGGAGAATGAAAATTATATACAGGACATTATTCAAAGTTTATTGGAGAGGATGTACTTGCCAGCAGCACTGAAAACAGTTGGACAAATAAAATATCTTCTGTGTCACAACGAATGAAGGTAGCATTGATTTTCGCCCTTTTTTTTCCCCATATAACACATAATAATAGATAAAACCACTAATTGAAGGAAGAAATTTAAGTTCTGTAGTGGTACCCAAGATAGCCGACCATTAGAAGAACACCCCAAACTGTATTTTCCCTTCCTCTACTGTATGGACTTACGTCAGTTCCGGCCTACAATAAAAACACAAACGTTTCTTTAGCTTACTAAAGAATGATGCCAGCTTATTGGGTCATGGGTGATTACGCATCAGTGACTATATAATCAATCAGACTCAAGAGTACGAAAGTGATATTTGTTATGTTCTACTTGCTAAATGGAACATGAGTCAGAAAACATATGACAACAAAGGCACTCTAAAAGATGCTATAAGGATAAAAATATGGTCCGGATTGAAAGTTAAGATATCAATATCAAATCTGCAGCTCACTACTCCATTGTTAAAAAATGTGTGTTCTATCTTAACCACCTCTCTCCCTCTAGGTCTTTGTCATCAAGATATCTAAGAAATGGCCTTCTCTCCCTCTGATTCTAATTTATGAGTAGTTAAACAAAGATTGAAATTAGGAAGTGAAAAGTTCTTGAAATATTAACAGGGTGAAAACTATCTTTCATTTGTGTTTGTTCACCATGTTTAAAGGAAAAGTGTGTCGGTAGTGAAACAGCCATTGTCCAAGGAATCCCTCCATAGTTGCACTTTTGGAACAACACTTATTTTGTTAGATTTCAATAAGGGGGTCAACTCTTTATGCAATGCAATATCTGTTGATGGCTACTATTACAACAGACCATTGATCTATGTGGGTCTTCCTAATTGGGGACCAGGAATCCAGATCATTGTAATCCCCTTTCATTGCGCGAGTCATTCGCTCCTAGTGTTAGTGCTAGCATGACATCTACGGTTTCAGTCCTTCTGCAGCCATGGCTGGCACTATCATGACTGGGCGGGAGAGTTAAAATTTTCTTGTTTCAAACCACAGGGGTTGGCCTGGTGGTGAAGGCTTGGGACCTAGGAGTGTGCTCCTCTCTAGGTCTCAGGTGCCAACAATTCCTGTGTTAGGCCAGTCAGTCACATACCAAAGGAAGCCAGATGGTAAATTTTGTGAAGGAGAGCTATGCATTACTTGCTTATGAGTTCGTTCATATTTCTAAACTTCCAGCTCTTTGGGAGAAAGTAGTGTATATAACCTTCTTAGGGGTGGTTTTATACTGATTCAGGATAGTAATATCCTCAGTCGTGCAACATTCTTGACATGTTCTAAATAAAAGCCCTCTGCACAACCCACACGCAACATCAAATCACTGAATATGGCTACTCATTGGTTGTTCTTTGATAGAAAATGATCACAAACAGCATTACAGATAGAATGATGATAAAGCAACAGGAAATAATTAGGGTCAAAGTTCAAACAATTACCGGATATAGGATAAATACTGAGCAGCCAAGGGTAACTAAAAAAGCCAACAAATAGTCAGGTCCCTTATATCTCTTCTGCATGATAAGTGTACCCCAGACCTGTATAAGATACAAAAGAAGGAATATAGATTCAAGGTATATAGGTCAATCTTAACCAAAACAATAAAGAGGAAACAGGATTCAAGGAATCAAGGAAAATGATTGACATAGGATAGAAGAAAAATAGCCACTATGTAAAAACCCTGCTACTGCATAACTCAGAAGAAAACATGGAAAGCCCTTGGAATAAATGTTCATACCAAAAATATAAGTTATATATAGTTTTATGCATAAAATGTCCTTTTACATTCATAAACAACTTGTCCAACAAGTAAATTATCCTCTAGAATTTTTTTAATCATGTATAGCATCCTCTTAGAAATTTTTATAACCCCCATACCACAACTCCTTGCCTCACCGGATTCTCTCTTTCATGGATAGACTGCATCAACTTTTTTAAAAAATTAACCAATCAATTTCAGGTGTCGCATTTAACATTTCAGTCTAGAATCTAGAGGATACACGATCCTTGCTTGTCATGGTGAATTTATATTATGTGAATATACAAGGCTTAACAATTTTCCTTTCTCCCTCCCTGTTTTAATTTGTGAAATAAAGACGGCGGGAAAGGGAGAACCCCAAGTATTTGACACCAACTCAAGAATTATATTCAAACAAATTTTTCCAGATCGTTGAATGATTGAAAGATTATGAGGTCAAAAAATATATTCTAGTACCTACTTCATGGATTTGTCTTGTCCCCATTTAGTAAAGAAAGGGGACACTAATGCACTAAAAATAATTACACACCATTGAGGACACAAACACACACACACACAAAGATAGCATGAAACATTCATTCTTCAACAACAACACAAGCAATTACTATTATTCTTCATCAACAGAAGTAGCAGTGACTGAGAAGGTGAAAAATAAGCTACAGATCAATGATACAAGATAAATAAAAGACAGAGGTTAATGTATATTGAAATCAGCCAGTCATCATAAGCAAAACATACATAATTGGGAACAGTATAAAAGCTTGACCTACCATAACTGGTATCATTTTCGCACATTTTGCAAGAGTCTGAACAGGAAAACTAACGTATTTGAGGGCCTGGAGTAAAAAAAAAGGTCATTTCAGTATAAATGGTAGGCAAGTAATGTAACCGATTTCTTAAAAATTCACAGGCACGCAGATATTATGTCTCTTACCTCATACTGACAAGTTGTGGTTAGAATGTTTGTTACTGACACAAGGGAATACTTATAAATGGGAGCCACTGGGTCCAATGCTTTTTTACTTGCCTATAAGAAATGTTCAAAATTATAAAGAAATGTTCAAGAAAGGTATGCTACAATTCAAATACTTTAAAACATGTGAGTATTTTTGCATGCATGTAATGTATATACTTGCCAGCAAAGAACCAGCGGAAACAGCTGACGTCATGATGCGGTTGCAGAAAACAAGAAAGAGTGAATGCTTGAAATACTCCTTTTCTGCTCCATATGGTATTCTCATGATCTTTTCCTGCAAGAATAGACATCTATAACTCATTGAATAAATCTCGGACTGTAAGAGGGTTTTGTGCTATCCATTCAGAGAGAGAGAGAGAGAGAGAGTGTGTGTTCGGAGTAATTTGCACCGGCCCATTCATACTAGGCAATAATGTATGTAAATTATAGAACAAACTAAGCATCAAATTACTAAAAAGAGGAAATACTTGAACCAAGAGTATTATCAACCACTCATGTGTTGTTGTCTATATTTATTTATTTATTTTAAAGTTACAGTGCTAAGCACATTTTGGATAAACAACTTAATGAAACACTGACAACATAAATTATTATGATATAAGTGTTTATATATAAGTTATTTCGATTACAACAAAAAAATAAAGTAAAATTGTTTTTATAAGATAACTTGGAGAGTTTCTGGAAATAAGCTGAAAACGACTTGTCATAAGCTCCCTCAAACAATCTCACAAATGCTTATGCCATTAGATAAGTTCAAATCTAAATGAAGCTTAAAGCTTAAACACAAGACTCAATAATGTGTCATGTTTTCGAATCATGGTAGCAATAGTATTTCAAGGAAATAATAGTGTGTTTATTATATAAGTGCTTATGCATGCATTATTCTTTGTATAAAAACTATCCTGCAGAGTTTATGGAAATACGGTCAAAACAATTTATAGACATGTCATAAGCTGCTTCAATAAGCTCTTGGAAACAATCTCATAAGTGCTTATCCAAAATAAGTGAATCTAACCTATACAAGTCCTAAACCCTAAACACAACACATTATTGTTCATGCATTAAAATAATGGCAGCTATAGTATTCTGAAGTACGAACGAAAGCAAGAGTCTTAAGAAGCCGGTAATAATGATTAACACTAAAGTATACTACTAATATTTGTGATTAACAGATTACAAAGATGCGATGCAGTGCAAGGAAATGAAGGATGCGAGATTGTTTTATTTAATATTAATAACAGAAAAAATAGTAATGAATAAAAAAAGGAAAAGAAAAGATTACCTGTAAGAGGCCATAGGTGACGAGAGTGAGCATGATACCGGAGACGGCGAAAATTCCTTTCCATAAATTATCTCTGAAACTAACCGCCGTGCTAGTGGAAGAGGATGATGATTGTGGTGGTTCCGTCATAGAATTCAATCAAAACGGCGTCGGATTTGATTGATTTGGATCAAATTAAATCAAATGTGTATAGTAGTCACTGCGGGACCCAGCTAGCCTGTGTCTGTGTGTGTATATTCATTTCATTTCATCATTCTGTTTTGTTAAAGGAACGAAAAAAGAAAGAGAAAAGATGAGATGAGACTCACCACCACCACCTCATGCGCGAATTGCTTTCTACGCTATATTCGACTCTGCCACGTTATTTTATTTATTTAATCACTGTGTTATTATGGACATGTCACCACTTGTTGGATTCCCATTGAGAGCCATTAGATTAATCAAGTTCACATATGATTTTATACACTAGATCACACCTTCTTTATTTTTTATTTTTTTTAATTAAACTATTTATTTATTTATTTTTCTTCCTTCCATTTTGTTCATGAACTCAATCAACCATGTACACCAACAGCGTAGTTCCTTTCTAATCTGAAGATTCTTCTTTCATATTTGTCACAGTTGAAGTTATAAAGATGAAAGTTTCATTTTTTTTAATCAACAAATCATTGCAAGAATGGATGAAATCAAGGGGTAATTATATAAGTATATTCAATCAACATTTTCAAAGATTATGCCAAATAGAAAATTATTGTGATTACTTTAATTTGAGATGGATTTACGATGGCTAGAGAAAATAAATCAACATTCAAAATTGTTCTTAGAAGATGGTGATTTGGGGGTTAATGATGGTGGTTAAGTTCGTGAGAGGAACATAGAAGAAAGAAGAAGAAAATATTTTTCTGTGTGGAATACATCATAAAATCTTGTAGGACAACATAATCCGATGTTTTTTATTCATGGTTCACCATGAACCACTTAGTTGATGGTTCACTCTATAAGTCACCTAAATTTTTGCTTTGAAAAATATTCACGGTTATTAAAGAGAGAAACGAAAAACATATATGATGCAAATTTAGACCCAAAATTTTAGGATAGAGTTGTTGCAAACCTAATAAGGGATTAGTAAAGAGAAAAAGTTAAGCTAAGACTTAACAAAATTAATAAATAAAGATTATGTTAAATTAAACCTTCTTTAATTTGTAAAATTAGGTTTCATTTTTAATCACTTTCTAGCAGTAACTTCTTTGAATTTCAATGATATACTATAGTACTTACCAAAACTTGTATGAGTTGGTAAATAAAACATCTCAAACTGGTAAAAGGAAAATGAAAAACTATTTGGTTGCTTCAATATAAATTTGGACCACAAGGTAAGGAGTTAAAACTTGAATTGAAAGATGAATTTTGTATTTTTTTTGATTGAATAGATAAATGTTAAAAACTTTATAAATATTAAGTTGATTATATTTCTACAATTTGATTAACATGTTTCTTAAGGCACAATCACATTTCATTAAAAATAAAATATATGTTTGACATAAAATTTGGTTGGACTAATTTGCACTTAAAGTCACAGTTCATTCTCGATTGAAAGGGTATTTTTATTTTAAACATACTTGGCCGACTAAGCCAAACATGCAAGTAATTGGATCTCAATCAATTTTTCATTTCACAAAATGATATGAATTTGTTGATGGTTTGAATTAGAAGTCTTATATTAAATTAATCGGTGAAATGAGTAGTGTTTTATATAACTGATTAATGTTTTACCATACTTATGTGATGCAAGTTCTCTTTGTAGCACTACTCCTTCCATGATTAATCCAAATCCAAATCATAGACGATTTGGGATGACAAACTTCCATGCTATCACACTTCTTGTTGGTAAGCTCAACAAAAAAATAACAACGAGAAGTAACAAAAATACAAAAGAATGTGGTTCTTAGTACTTACGTGTTGCTAAAGTACAACCAGAAATATAAATATTGGGTAATAGATAATGGTGTGGTGGAAAAAAAAACACATCCATAACAGGAGGTGTACTTATTTTTCTATATTATGTGTGACATGAAATAATTAAGAACACAATTTTTGAGTATATACTTTTTCTTTCCTTCAATTTTCTAAAAGTAAAAATTTAATATCCCTGCCTATGGACTCTGCTTCATTCCCTAGTCCTTTGATTTCCCACGTCATCACCAATTCAAGGTACATATTTTATTTCTCTAGATAACACAACACTATATTAATTGTTCCTCTATTTGTCGAACTCATGTTAAATTTTTCTATTATTTATTCAAAGCTTGCATCGGTCATGCACTACTCATCACAGTGTAAGATTTGGCCTGTGGAACAACAAGGTGAGAAATTTGGCTTTTTATGCCATTGGATTTTCTAAGGTTGGAACTGAAGACGTGTTTGATGATAGTGACTTGAAGAAAAATGAAAATGGATCCCTCTTGAAAACGTTAAACGCTGAAAATGAAATAACTGATCAAGAAAATAGTGATTTCTTTGTAAGTGAAGCTGAAGGTGATCCAGATTGTCCCTCTAAAGGGTATTCTTCCATTGAGCATGCCCTTAATTCGATACGCCAAGGAAAGGTTAGTTAGAATTTTATGTTCGTTCGTTATGTCAATTATATGTTTGGAATCACGGTGATTCTAACAAAATCATAGTAGCACGATGACTTTGTTAAAGTACAAAAATACAACTTTGATCAAAATCACATTGACACCAACACATTATAATTGTGACAAACTCCCCGTCAATCTAAAGATACAAATAAATAAATAAATAAACATGTTATTGAACATGTTCATGTTAAGTGAATAATTTTGATAACATTTTATCAAGTAAAGGATTGATAGTATCTAACACCTAGATCAATATTTTTTTGAAGTTTGTAATCGTTGTAGATGACGAAAACAACAATGTTGAAGGAAATCTTATAAAGGCAGCATCTCTTATTAGTACCAAGGACGTGGCTTTTATGATTAAACATGGATCAGGAATTGTTTCTGTTGGCATGAAAGAAGAGGATCTTCAAAGATTAAACCTTCCTCTTATGTCACCAGAGACTGAAGAAGAGGATTCATCTGCCCCTACTTTCACTATCACCGTGGTAAGTAAAATATCATATAGTATATTGAAGCCTAACTTAGATTGTTGTAAATATTTTGAAGCTCATTTATTTGATACTGTGAAACATATATTATTGTTAGGATGCAAAATATGGAACTTCCACAGGTGTATCGGCTGCGGATAGAGCAAAAACAATTCTTGCTTTATCATCTCCAGAGTCGAAATCCGAGGACTTAAGAAAACCTGGCCATGTTTTTCCTCTTAAGTATAGAAATGGGGGAGTTCTTAGGAGAGCTGGTCATACTGAGGCTTCTGTAGATTTAGTTGCATTGGCTGGCTTGCCACCATTTTCTGTTCTCACAGCTCTTGTTGATGTGGAAGATGGAAATATGGCATCTTTGCCCAATTTAAAAAACTTAGCATTGGAATATAACTTACCAATTGTCTCAATAACTGATTTGATAAGGTAAGCAATCTTACTTTCATAATTTTTGCTTAAGCAAAGTTTATAATAATTTCTTTTTCGAATGTAAAAATAACTTGTGTATGATAAACTTTATTGAATAAGCACTTCATTAAATTTTTATCTAAACATATGTTCTCTTATTATGGTTTATAAGCTAATCGAATCAAATTCGCTTAATGATGTTAATGTATGTGACACTTCGAGGTATCGGAGAAAGCGAGAGAAATTGGTTGAAAGAACTTATGTGTCACATCTTCCTACTAAATGGGGTCTATTTCAAGCATATTGTTATAGTTCAAAGTTGGATGGAACTGAGCATGTGGCTGTTGTAAAGGTAAATATAACTTTGTTAATTTGATTTTCAAGATAAAACTTGGAACTTAGAATTTTATTTAGGAAAACCTAAACAAATTAAAGCATAATATTTTTCTCAATTATAATATCTTATTGGTTACTTAGGGAAATATAGGAGATGGCCAAGATGTTCTAGTAAGAGTACATTCAGAATGTTTAACTGGGGATATATTTGGATCAGCTCGGTGTGACTGTGGCCAGCAACTAGATTTGGCTATGAAACTGATTGAAGAAGCTGGACGAGGAGTAATTGTGTATCTTAGAGGTCATGAGGGAAGAGGCATTGGGTTGGGTCACAAACTTCAAGCCTATAATTTGCAAGATCAAGGTCGTGACACAGTGCAAGCAAACATAGATTTAGGGTTAGCCGTTGATGCTCGTGAGTATGGCATTGGTGCCCAGGTCAGATCTTTTAATCACTTTCAATTGCATTGTTTCAATTTTGTTTGTGTGCTTCAAATCAAATAATGATCAACTAAGTAAACGGTGTAATTAGTTCTCTCGGATTAGTCGGTTTTTGATCTGAATACCGAGTTTTAAAGAAATAAAAAAAAAACTAAAGTTTTACTTGAATTGTTGTTCTCGTATCTTGCTTGAATTGTATAATAAGTTTATTTTTGATACATTGAGTATAGAAAAGTTTAATTTTGATACAAATTCAATATAATTTTTACGGTCAACCAGTCAAAATCTGTTACAATTAAGTAAAACTTTTTTTCTTCTTTGAAAGAGTGGAACGGCAAAACTCACAGACACTAAATGTTAAGAAGTAGAGAATTGCGGATTTGATTTCGCGTCTCAACATATCAAATGTCACCACAAATACCAGTTGAGCAGTACTTATGCACTTTGGTGATATGTAAAACATTTTCGAATGTTGGTTGATAGTATAAAAAAATCTTCATAGTAATAGTCAATACTCAATCCTAATCAAATCCTTGTATAATTTGCAATATTTCAGAAAACTGTTAAAAATGTGATTCTAAAATAAGCTGTTATATGATGTATTTGATGAATGTGCAGATTTTGAGGGACATTGGAGTTCGAACTATGAGGTTGATGACAAACAATCCAGCAAAATTTGTTGGTCTTAAAGGATATGGTTTAGCTGTGACAGGCCGTGTTCCTGTGCTAACACCAATCACTGAAGCAAACAAGCGTTACCTAGAAACAAAAAGGACCAAGATGGGTCATATATATGGGTCTGATATATAAGGATCTCAATGATTCAATTGTAAATAACCAAGATTCATCGAAGAACACATAGTCTACACATAATACGACAGAATGAAAACTTTGAATACTGATAAAATTAATATTCAAAGGATGAAACTCATATGTGAAAATTGTAATACAGTTTACTGTAAGTACAACATGCTACCAAAAATATTTCAAAGTGCATTTGAATACTAGAGTTTTCTTTTACCTCAGTATAATACTATTTGATCAATCAGAAACTTGAAATCTATGTCAATCTTAGATAAATTCAGTTCAAAAAAAATGTCAATCTTTGGTAAGCTTACTACAAAAGTAAAACCAATGAAGGTTAAGTCTAAAAACGGGCGAGTTTTTTACGACGTGGTGAATCAAAGTTTGAATTTCGATTAAAATATATTTATATTTTATTTTTTTTCCTTAGAGATTTATAGTTAGCACTTCACGATGCAAGTTGGTGCATGAGTAAGGCTACCATAGTCTATGCTTTAGGACAATAACAAAAAATATTTTTCATTATATGATATTTAATGTAAAACAAAAAAACCACATAGTCAAACTAATTTTAAGTCTTGTTGGCCCGACCCTATAAACTATCTTTAAGATTGTTAGTTGCTACGGTAAAAGTCAATTTATGCTTGCTACTATAAAAGTCATCATTGCAACATTATTTTTGGAAGAAAAAAAATGTATATAGTAAAATTCATTTTTACAGTTATTGTAAAAGTAAATGATACTAAAAAATATTATCCCTATAAAAATTTAAACTATTTGGGGATTAAATAAGTTTTTGGTGGTACATTTAACAATTTTCATATAGTTTTAGAATGGACTGGGCCCATAATGAACAACCCGACCCGTTTGATAAGCGTGACATATATACCCGAAAACCCTAATTTGCCACTGTCTGCTTCCACCACACAGGTTTCACATCTAGTCTAGGGTTTCTTCATCTTCGCCGATTCAATGGCTCCACCAAAAGGTAATTCATCTAGCCCTCTTTTCTTTTCAATAGTCGAAGATTTGATTTTATTCTCTAATTATCCAAATTTCTGCTTAAGTACGAAAATCACTACTTGCTCAAGTTTCTGGATTAAATATTGGTTCGTCTGCACGGTTGATTTTAATATTCTGTGTTTTTGTACTGGAAGATTTGTAGAAAATTCACTAGTTGTTTTCTTAATGCCGGCTAAGAGCCTGTTTGGATTGAATTATAACTTGTGAGAAGTTGAAAACAGCTTATGACATTGTTCATATGCTGTTTTCAGCTTTCTTTCCTAATTAGCTTATTAAAACAACTTATAGCTTATATGAAACCAATTTTAGCTTTTATCTTTTGCTATATTTTTATAGAGATTGAAATTTGATAAATGTCATCCCATTTCTCTGGATGCTTCATTTTTGTAGGATTTATGAAATCAATGATATCTTTTTGTTGAATTGAAGATTTAGGACCTTTTTGGATTTGCTTATTTGATCTTATCTACTGGCATAAGTTTTGTGAGACTTTTTGGGAGATGTTTTGGAAACAGCTTATGACTTTTTTTATCAGCATTTTTCAACTAATTTTTATTGGTTCCCCAACATAACTTGTGAAAACACCTTATAGCATATACAAAGACAGTTTTATCTTTATTTTACCATTTGCCACAAGAATAGCTTAAGCTTATACATAAACATTAATCATGATAAGTGTGTGCCATATGCTGCAAATAAGTTGTTCATCCGAACTGGACCTTTTTTGTATAAAAAATAGCTTAGTTCTTGGATTTTTTAGCTGCATGAAATGTGACTAGGTCAAATTTTTATTGTTGCAGGTGATGGTGCAAAGAAGACTGATCCAAAGGCACAGGCCTTGAAAGCTGCGAAAGCAGTGAAGTCAGGCACTGCCATTAAGAAGAAGGCAAAGAAGATTAGGACAACTGTTACATTCCACAGGCCAAAGACTCTTTCAAAGGATAGGAATCCAAAATACCCTCGGATTAGTGCTACACCAAGGAACAAGCTTGATCATTATCAGATTTTGAAGTATCCACTCACAACTGAGTCAGCAATGAAGAAGATTGAAGACAACAACACTTTGGTTTTCATTGTTGACTTGCGAGCTGACAAAAAGAAAATCAAGGATGCCGTGAAGAAAATGTATGACATCCAGGCCAAGAAAGTTAACACCTTGATCAGGTAAGCCTTTAGTTTGTGATCTTTTTTGCAAATTGTTTGGTAATTCATGGTTGCTTAAGACTGATTGAGTTGTATGCTGGTTGTTAATTTTGTATTGCAATTTTAACACACTAGCTTATACTGTAGTAATAACATTGTACATACACTTGTTTTGATGGCACACTTATGTTATACACTGGTTTTTATGGCTCTCTTATGAACACGGGACCTATTGCGAAGGACTGTATGACACACAATATAAACCCGTTGTAAACAACAACCTGGGATTGAAACCCACATTATTGTAAATCAGTTTGAAACTTTGCATGTTTACTTTAAACAACTACTGTTTTTTCTTCTAAATTTGTATTGTTCTGTTGCAGGCCGGATGGCACCAAGAAGGCCTATGTAAGGTTGACACCTGATTATGATGCTTTGGATGTTGCAAACAAGATTGGGATTATTTAAGGTAATGGCTGGTTTCGCCAAAGACCGTTTTTGTTTAGATGTTAGTCTTTTTATGGTGATCACCATTGTGGAGACATTTTGATGCAAAGTTAAATTCCGGATTGTGTTTTATTATTGTGTATTTTAGTTCAATTGCTATTAAATTTGGTTGTTTACAATTTCAAATTTGATGAGTATATTAGATTATCCTTGAGGTTTGTTTTTAGATTTGGTGGTAACATTTTCAATGAAAGAATGAATGTGCTATTAACATAGGTGCCAGCCAATCCTGTGAGTTTAACTTTATTATAGCATCAACGCACCCAAAGCCATTTACCTAATTTCTAGATTATCCTCTCAAGGTTACCATCTCTTAAGAGGACTTTGTACCGTCACCCTTGGGAGATACATACCGAAGTAAAACGATCGCCTCATAATGCTATACAAGTAGGCAAAAGGTCTGCGGTAACTAAGGTTGGTGGTGAAGGACACTATTATGAGGTCCTTGAACAGATGGTTTAGCCTATAAATGGACACCCCATTGGCCGAGCGAGTTTGAAAATGTGGTTCCTTTAAAACACCTAGATGTTGTCATACATATGATCAGTAATTTATGTTGGTGAAAATTATTACTTTACTATTGGTGTTGCTTATCTGTTCCGTGCGTATCATGCTGAATTGTGTATGTTAACCCGTTCTTCAGATTTGACTAAAATATCCCAAGTTCACAACGGATAAAGAAAACAAGAAAATCAGATTTTTTTAGCTTCTGGGTGTGATTAAGCAATGTTCCATTAAAATGTTTGGCATCTAATTCGATTTTTTTTTTTAGGATCTAGTACGATTTTTTTTAAAATGTAAACCTTTGAAGATACAAATATTAATGTTCAATTCTGACAAGCTTGGTGCATTTTTGTTAATGCATTTTACCGACTCCGAAAAAACAAGTTGTCAACGTTTTTGAGGTGAGTTGGATTGCAAAATTGTTGTAGGCGTCATAATTGATGACTGGAATGATAATCCCAATTAGGCACCCCGTAAGAGTGTTCTCAAATTTTAGTGTAAGCGTAACGGGAGATAAGGTTGTTTGGTTGCTCATGCTTTAGTTTAGACTACATTTTTCCATGTATCGTCTCCACGATTATTTTCAAGTTTCAAATTGATTCTCTTGTACACAAAGGTTTTGGATTGTGTGTCGAATTTTGACCTCAATTCAATGTGACAGAATTTTACTTGTGTCAAGTCTAATACGCATTGGTTTCAAAATATGTCCGTTTTTGAGTTCAATAATGTTATAATTGACATGTCGGTCTAAATAGAAAAATAAAAACCTGAAAATCCTTTAAGCACATGGGTTGTGCTTCTTGGATTGGATTCATGTGTAAACTATGTCTTTCTTGTTCTGCACGTTTTTCTGTGGAATCTGGAAAGAAGTAAATTTAACTCTTTGTTCTTGGATAATAAAACAGAGATGTAAATTTAGGTGTAAAAAATAATGATAATACTGTTCAGATTAAATATTCAAACATAAATGTAATTTTTTATTGGAATTGCACATTTTTATGTAAAAAGAGAGTTTTAATGCATTAATAAAAATGCACAAGTTTTGTCATGCAAGTACAACTTAGATGGTAACATTTGATGTGTTGGGTAGTCAATTCAAACCCGCAATCTATCACTTCTTCACATTTAATGTTTGAGTTTCTCTCTATTAAACTATTTGAAGAAAAAATATAATAATTCACAAGTTTATTTTAAGTTTGTAACCATTTGATAAACTTAGCTTCTATACAAAATTTCCATAAAAGAAAAACTTCTATATAAAATGAAAGTAACCTGGATGGGGACAAAACCCTACCATACTATTGTCAACAATGCATTCTTGTAAATATTTGTACAATTGGAATGGTCGCCAATAAAGAGACTCTAACTCCTTTGATCGAACCCCACATTATCAGAGCATTTTTCTTTGAGAATAAGAGGGTTAAGAATGGAAAGAAAAAAACTCTAACTCAATCGAATATAGAATGAACTCATTTTCCTAATCTCCAAGTTTGTATGATTTCAGAGCGAATGTGACTGGAAATGTGCATTCCTTTCAGGAGTAATGTCATCCATCTCCAAAGTTTCAAGCCAAGTGTTAAGAGATACAGAATACTCATTGTTTGCAACTAGTATACGATATACCCGAGATCTACATAAGGGACAACTTGAATGCAATTGAAACCACTTATCAATGCATGAAACATGGAAACCATGGTTGCAATTTGGAAGAAGTTTTAGCCATTCCCCTCCTTCAAATTCTCCCAAACAAATAGCACAATCTACATTAACTGTCCTTACTTGTGCCTCATTTTTCTTGAATTGATACATAGGAAGAGAGTTTATTATAGATGATTCCAAGTCACTACCTTGAATGGATTCATCATGAAATTGTCCTTCAATCCAATTTATAGGTGGTGCGCTTGAATTTGAATTTGAATTTGAAATTGAACTTGAACTTGTAGTGAAAGCTTTACATAAGATACATTTGATAACTTTCCATTGACTTAGTATAAGGAATACTAGAAAACATAGAAAACTTAATGCTACAATTATACAAATATCTTCTGGATTCCCACCAAACATTATCAGATTTAGGAAAATGTGAAGGGAAGGTAGATTGAGTTTGCAGAGGCTTTTAATGAATGCCATGGCAAGCCATATATAGGTGAATTTCACAATACACAGGACGTGGAAACCAAAGGAAATTTCAATAAGTGCAAAAGTTGGAGATATAATTAAGGATTTCCCGTTGTATTATTTGAGAACCCAAGTCTTTGTCTTAGACCGTATCGAAGTTAAAAAAAAAATATATGCAGAATCTGTGCTGATATGCATATTCTCATTTCAGCACTAGAATGTTGTTTGTTTGGTTAAAAACACACAAAAAGTGACAACAGAATTTCTAAAGTTAGTCAAAAATTAAAGTGAAAGAAAAGTACTAAAAGGGAACATCACCAATACCAAAATTAAAATATTCAACAACTATAATTTTTCTCAGCAAAGAAAAGTACTAGTAAAAGGGAACATCACCAATACCAAAATTAAAATATTCAAACAACTATAATTTTTCTCAGCAAAAAGTGAATTAAAAAGGTTTTGATGCCATTTACACCAATGGTTGTAATCTAGGGATCTCTTAAGCAAATATGGATATTGAACATGACATTGATACGAACATGAATAGTCGAACATGTTCGGAAAAATGTATGTAATTGAATATAATCAGGCGTGTCAATGTCGGCATATCATAGGGGTTTGGTAGTTCAATTGGTTTGATCTAAATGATTAAAGGAGTTAAAAGTCGATGGTTTAAGTCCCTGTCAGTCAAGTAGAAAACTAACATAAGATTTAACATACTAACATTTGCCATTGAAAAAAATAAAAATTGCTGGCTTATCAACATAAGAAACACATGTCAATGTCGTGTCAAACACAACACAGAAACATCTTCAATTGAAGTCTCAGTGCAACATTTGTAACTCCATTTAATCAAAAACATTGATGCTTTTGTTTCTTGAGACTAGAACTTGAAGTAAACTGCCATGTATTGTTGCAAGAGCTAGGTGTAACATCAGCAGCATTCTGAATTGGTAATGGACCATAAGAGTGAGAGGATGGAAGTGTTGAATTCTGAAATAAGTTGAGCTCATCAATGTCTTCTTCAACAGCAAAAGGTGGAATTTTTATAGAACTCAAAGGAGGTGGATTTTTCCAAGTAGGAAGTGGCCCAGAAAGAACAAGATTTTGAAGCAATGGACCAGCATTAATTACAGCATCAAGAAGTTTACCTTTTTGTGGTAACACTTTTCCTCTTGCAAGAGCATCAATCAACCTACTAGAAACATCAACCTCATCATGAACCAAAGTTTGTTTGAAAAAATATTTGTTATGTGAATCAACACCAACGTTTGAAAATTCAGGAGAAGAGACAGCTTCAATGAAGGAATCAACAGGAGATGACACGTGTGATGGACTATTAGATTCTGTAATACTTGACTTTGCTTTGGTAGATTGAAACATTGCAACGTTGTTGTTGTTGTGTTGGACTTCAAAAAACATGTTTGAGTTAGAAGAGGCCAATTTTTTCACTAGAATTTGAAGTTGTTCTCTAGCTTGGTCTCTTTCTTTATAAGCTATATCAAGCATGTTGAGCAATTCATCCTTCACATTCCTTGTGTTTTCGAGTTCAGCAATTGTGTCTATGAGCTTCAACCTCAATTGATCAGAACTCTGAAAAATCCAACAAACCAATGATAAATAAATTTTGAAAGGAAAAAAAAAAAAGGCTTTAGAAACAACTAATATGCGATATTCTTTAAAAGAAAAGAAAAAAACTAATATGCGTATTTAGGTTCTATAAGGCTCGAAGGATAGGCTCTCGAAGGATAGTTGCACGCTGTCGATATCCGGTATAAAATAAAAAACTATTCCACGGGTAATTGTTTATTTAATCAGATTTTTTTTTTTCTTCACAATATTAATTTCATTTAAGCTTTTATATCATAATCAATCTCTTTCAAATCTACCCTTTGTGAAAAAGGAAATCTTTTAATTACTTTTAAGGGGTGGAAAAGCAAAGTAGGTAAAAGGAGGTGAAAGATAAATTGTTTCCTCTTAAAGAAGGAAAAAAGTAATGGAGACATAAAAGGTAATAATAATGAAGATACTAGTACAAAATAGATCAAGGAACAATTATTATTATTATTTTTTTTAAAAAAGAAGTTTTTAGAACAACAATGACGTTGGGCCCATTAAATTAATAAGGACGAAGAAATTCTTCTCCACAATGTTTATGTGACATATCATTGTTGCAAAAGGTTCAACAAAAGAAACAAAGCAAAATCACTAATTCATACCTAAACTCAAAATTATTGACATATTAGTATATTGCCTTCGAAAGTGCAAATACTGATATTTCCCCCTCTAAAAATATACTAAACACTAATATTTTACCTAAAAAAAACAAATTAGTATATTCCAAAAATAGCCTTTTCAAAAAAAATCTTGTTGAAAAATAAAATCTCTCTCACACAGCTTCCTCCTATAAACAAACAAAAAACGAAATTAAGAACGAAGGTACCTAGCCCTTGAGATTAAACACAACAATGAAATACACATTAGTGACAAGAATCTTAATGAAACAAAATCAAAGGAAACGTGTATGTAAAAAGCATAAGTTATATAAAGTGAAGTGTACATAGTAAAGAGAACGATGAAGATCAAGAAGAAAGGGTGTAGGGAGAGAATTATGAATGCAATGAGACTCACTTCTTGATAATTGAATATAGAACCGAGAGGGTATTCCATGCTTCTGTCTTTGCAAGAAAATGAAAGAAAATATTGGAAAACAAAAAGTATTGGCTAAGGAGGTATTATGATTGGGTTATTTATAATAAGGAGGGGGGACACATAATGAAATGAGACAAAGACAAAGGGAATAGGAGAAAGTGGGGACGTTCTCACCAACATAAAAAGAACCTTGACCATATTAATGAAAATATTAAAATCTCAAAACCTTGCAGAGCAAAATTTGGAGTTTCCTTATTCTATTTGGTCTTATGATTTGTAAATCCCATAAATTCTTCAACTATTTTAGGTGACACGTGTCACGAAATTTTTGAAGTAATTGCACTTTAATGAAAGATATATATACCCTACTTTTCTCTCATGAAAAACAGCTATAACTTTCAATGAAATAAAAAAAAAAAAAAAACTCTATCATAACAATCCTAATGAAAAAACTCATCAAAGAGTTTAGTTAGAGCATCTACAAAAATATAATCAAAATTATGCTGTTCACTCATTTTTTTGGGTCCAAAGTTACCAACTGACATTTAAGATCATTTCCCTATATTTACTCTAATGGAAAAAACAATAAAAAATGTTGTTTACACTTTACACAAAGCAAATAAACCCTATGAAATGACAAATTTAATCTCAATTTTTATCGAAAGTTAACTACCGTCGGTTCTATCGCTTTGTTCTTCAAATGCAAGAACGTCGTTTGTTTTATTTGTAGCATTGGAGGTTTCTTACGTGGCAGCCAAGATGGAGAACGGTTCTGCAGTAAGAACAAGGTTCCAACTTTGTTTTTTTTCTGACACTCATAAACACTAAAACACAACATACAATTTAAAAAAAACTAAAAAGTAAATACAAGGTCCATTTAAACTAAAACAAGAACATTATATTGATTTTGAAAATTGTTGTTCTCACATTCAAGGAGTGTAGGAAACACCACAAAAATACCAAAATAACATCATCAACAGCTGAAGTGACTAGAGTCTTGACAAATCAAAGTTTAAATTCTCGTTGAAAGAGAAACTCACACCTCAAATAAAATTACTTTTACTAAAAATTTCTATTAAAATAAAAAGTAACTTTTCTTTTGTCAAGAACATAAAGGTAAGTAACACAGATATATCTTTTTTGTTAAATAAATAATTTTTTTGAGGAATTTTAAAAGAAATAAACAAAAACCCACTTTAAGGACATATTTTATTTCCTCTTCTAACAATTATTCTTTCTTTGAAAAAGTACAAAACAATAAAAAACAACATTGCTTGAGAAATAAAGAGAGATAAGAGCAGCCGCATCTATTGCTCTCTATCCCTCTGGGAATATTTTTTTGTAGTTCTGGTTTTTGTCGAAGGAGGAAAACTCCAAAATCACTAAATCCTTAAAGTTTACAAAAGACAAATTTGCTAAATTGTTTAGCAAACTTTTTTTCTTTCTTAATTGCTTAAATCAAAACTAAAAAATCAGTGCAATGCATCTATAGCATTATTTCGGCTCATCACATGCATCGTGAGTGATTACATGTGCCAGCATAGCAATCTTGAGTCTTTGGGTTTTTTTTTGGAGGGGGAGGGGGTATGTCTTTGGTTTTGTCGTTATATTTTTAAAAGCTAACAATTCCAACATTTTTTTTCCATGTAACCACAAATATTAAAATGAATAAGTAGAAAAATTGGGGGTTGAACCACAACCTTTGGTACTATAGTATCTTTTTTTTTTGGGTACAAAGTACGATAATGTCTCTATTAAGTAAGATATGTTCATGAAGATTGCAATTCCGTCATTCCACCACACTTAAAATATCTTAGTTAACTAAATAATTATTCCCATTGTAATACCAAACAATATGTGGCATTCTAATAAATAAATAATATGGCACAAATACATGTCATATACATTTTCGATAAAATTTACTCCAATTATTTTTACCCACTCTTTTGGGATACCAAAGAAATGAAGATTGGTCTAATTAAAGAAAGAAAAATGATATTTGAACAACGATTTTGTAACAATTTTTAGACTATTAGTACAATGTGAGTTGCATGTTTTGTTTCTCGAAGCAATGACTTGTATGATTTTTTTTGTCAAGTAGTCTTTTATATATATATATATATATATATATATATATATATATATATATATATAAAAGTAGTCTAATTGTTAGAAACTCACTTTTTTAATGTGAATAAGTGGGGTTAAGTAAGGTATATGACGTTCGAACTTCGGTCCTAAATATTTTATGCAGCGTCCCTATCAATTGAGCAAAGTTCACGAAGAACGGTTTTTATTTACTAAACTACTATCATTACTCAATTTAATTAATAATCAGATTATTTAATTTAACCGGGAATAAAATGAGAAATCTTTTTTTAAAGTTAATAACCAGAAAAATTCAATTATACGTCATTCTAATCATTTGGCACCTCAACATATATTTATCTTTTTTTTTTTTTTTTGTCTTTTGTAACCAAAAATTCATATTAATGAAACTTGGAATTTTAATAGTTAATGCACATGTTTCCTTAAAAAAAAAGTTAAAATGTTTTTTTTTTTTTTAGAAATGTAACTATACTAATTGTAAATCGTAAACAAATAAATTTAGTCCTCGTGAGCTTAACTCACTTGGTAAGGGATAATGAATATTATATGCAGGGGTCGGGGTTCGAACCCCAGACACCCCATTTGTTCACCTTTAAGGTGAATTTCTCTAGCCAGTAGACTACTTGACAAAAAAAATTAACTATCTCTTTTTTTTTTGGCTTTCGCACCGGTTTCCGACCCACCAATGGTGGACGACTAATCCGGCTATGCACACTGGCCAAGAGTTGTTCCCCCTGGGATTCGAACCCGGTATTCCCCGGGTACGTCTTTGGAAGAAGTTTAACAAAGTTTTTTAAAAAATTTCCTTAGTAAGTGCTTGAACATTCTCACCACACGTCAATTTCAACCTTAAAAAAAAATTCAAACATGTAGTGCAAATATTTTAAATGAATTATTCAAAGTATTTAAATTTTGTTTGAGCTCTTTTGACGCAATGTTCTCTAAGTTAATCAACTACAATAAATATTGATTTACACACAAGTTCAATTCATAATGTTGCTCAGAGGTTAATGAACGTGTAAATGATGTTAAAAAACATTAGTTGAATTCGTTAGAGATGGTGAACTGTAATTATATGATTCATGCAAATTTTAGTTATATTGATGCTTTTTAAGGTTGACTTTAAAAAAGCTTATGATTATATGGGCCGGGGTACCTGGACGCGGTCATGTCAAAAATGGCGTTTCCGGTGCTGTGGAGAAAATGGATAAAGGAATGTGTGTCCACAACTACTGTTTCGATTCTAGTTAATGGCAGTGCTACTGATCAGTTTCATATGCTACTTCGGCAGTGAGGAATAATTTGTTCACAGGTTACTTGGTTGGAATTTCTAATCCAGTTGTTGTGTCTCATTTGCAATTTGCAAATGACACACTGTTACTTGGTACTAAGAGTTGGGCTAATGTGCGTGCCCTGCGTGGGGTGTTGACTCTATTTGCGGACATGTCAGGTTTGAAGGTTAATTTCAATAAAAGTATGTTGGTTGGTTTAAACATCGCGGAATCTTGGTTGAATGAGGCAACCTCTATTTTAAATTGCAAAGTAGGCAAGGTTCCATTCTTATATCTTGGCCTCCCTATTGGTGGGGATCCGAGGAGGTTAGCGTTTTGGGATCCTGTGTTGAATTCCATTAAGTCTAGATTGTCGGGGTGACAAAGTCGTTTTCTCTCATTCGGGGGCCGGTTAGTTCTGCTAAAGTCTGTCTTGACCGCACTGCCTGTCTATGCTCTTTCCTTCTTCAAAGCTCCGTCAGGTATCATCTCTTTCATTGAATCTATTTTTAATAAAAAAAATTGGGGAGGGAGTGAGGAAAACAGGAAAATGTCCTGGATCGCTTGGAACTCTGTTTATTTAACTAAGGAGTATGGAGGGCTAGGGGTGAGGCAGTTGAGGGAGTTTAATAGAGCCTTACTAGGTAAATGGTGTTGGCGGATGCTAGTGGATAGAAAGGGGCTATGGTATAGGGTATTGGCAGCGAGGTATGGTGAGGAGGCAGGGAGGTTGGGGGCCAAAGTGGTTCTTTATGGTGGAAGGAGTTAGTGAAGATTAGGGATGGGATAGGTGACGCAGATGGGGGTTGGTTCGCAGAAAGGGTGTTGAAAAGAGTGGGGGACGGTTCCGGTACTTTCTTTTGGTATGATAGGTGGTTAGGTGATGTGCCTTTACGTACTCGATTTAGCCGACTATTTGATTTAACGACTAATAAATTGTGTACGGTGGCTGATATGTGTGCTCTTTGTTGGGAGGTTGGAGGTGAGGCGTGGAGTTGGAGGAGAAGATTGTGGGCTTGGGAGGAGGAGTTGGTAGTGGAGTGTAGTCATCTTGTTAATAATGTTGTTTTGCAGACTGATGTGATTGACAGGTGGCAATGGGAATCAGATATAGCAGGGGGTTACACAGTGAGTGGTGCTTACCACATTCTGACTGCTCAAACCGATCCGCCTGATGTAGGAATGAATAATCTTGTTTGGCATAAACAGGCTCCCTTGAAGGTTACCATCTTTGCTTGGCGTTTGCTGAGAGACAGGTTGCCGACCAAGCTTAATCTTGTTAGGCGTGGCGTGCTTTCAACAGACGATGCTAGGTGTATAGCAGGATGCGGTCATGATGAATCGGCATCCCATTTATTTCTTCATTGTGATATTTTCGGCTCCTTATGGCAGCAGGTTAGGTCGTGGATTGGGGTCTCAGGTGTCGAGCCATATGATATATGCGACCATTTTGTTCAGTTCATTCATTATACAGGTTCTGCGAAGAAGTATACATATTTCCTTCAGCTCATATGGTTACTTTGTGTCTGGATGGTTTGGAATGAACGTAACAATAGATTATTTAATAATATCCAAATCTCAATTGACCAACTTTTAGAGAAAGTTAAATTTCATTCGTTTTGGCGGCTTAAGGCTAAAAATGCCATGTTTGTGTACGGATCTCAGAGTTGGTGGTCAGACCCTTTGTTGTGTCTGGGTATCGACTGATCTTTGTTTGTAAATATTGTATGATTGTGACTGTTTACGGGTGGCTCTTTAGTACACCTTGTGCTGAAGTGGCTCACTGCTATTGTTAATATATTCCATTTTTATGTCTTAAAAAAATAGAAATAAAATCAACAGGTTGCTTAATTTTAAGAATGAAACATAAACACGACATGAGTATAACTTTTGTTGACCGTTAATTTTTGTTTTTTTTTTGTTATATATTTTGTGATAGAGATTCAAAGAACATTTTATAAAGTATTACTTTGACCTTGTATATACACTCTCCACCTGTAAAAATACATTTGTTATGAGGTAACTTATTTATTAACTTTTAGATGTTTAATATTTCATTCTATTTATTTACTTGATAACCTCATACAATTTTAAATTTAAGTTGCATACATAATGTGTTCATGTTTTCAAAGTAAAAAGTGTTTAATTGTATCCATGAACTAAATTTAAATGTAATATGTTTTTTTTTTTTATCAATATATTGGTTTATTTTCCATACTTATTTATTATGTTAATATTGTTTATGGTTGGAGTTATTGGTTCTTATATGTAGTAGATTTACCCACGATTTTCATGCAAGACCATTTTTTTAGTTAGCTATTTAGTTTGTTTTTCATTTAAATTGTGAAACTATTTTCTTACCGGGGTACTAAATCGTCATATTCATCAATTATATTTGAAACTTTTATGTTGAATAGAGAAATAGTGAAACAAAGTTTGTTGATATTGTTTAGTATAGAGGAAAATTTCAACTTTAATATACTTCAGCTTTAAAAAATAATTAAAAAAATTCAACTTTAACAAAACAAATTTCAAATTCCGTGTACTGCTTAAATATACTTCAGCAACGAAAATTTCACAAAATCACCAAATTACTTATTTAGCATAAATCAATTTCAGCAAATAGAATTTCACAAAATCAAAAATCAATAATAAACAAAATAGAATCATGAAAAAGTATTCAACAATTAAGAATTGAGAATCGTACCTTAGTAGGCGCAACAAAATCGAATACATAAACTTGACCACAAAACGACAACGTAAGCTGACCAGACTCATCAAAGCGTTGAAGTGTGAATTCAGGGTTTTCACCGCCATTGCCGTAAACAACATCGGAGTTGGAATCATCGAGAGCGTGAGTTTCATACTGAATTTGATGTTGAGCGTCGATGCCAGCGTCGGGGCTGGAACCTTGAACGTGAAAGATTTTTTTTTTTTTTTTATCTATTTTCGTTTTATTATATGGTAAGACAAAGAAAGATTAACTCCGATAAATGATGTCCCATTTATCCTTCTTACATATTAAGTCGTAGACGGAGAATCCACTTAGCTAGGATGAATCCTAATATTTCCACTTAGATACATTAGATAAATAATATATACTATGCATAATAATGTTCATACTCAAAATATGTTTTAAACTTCAAAGTAAATGTATATTAATTATCAAACCATCAAGTCATTCAGATTTCAATTCTTAATCGCATACTAAAGAAAAGTTTTTGAACTTTTTATTTGTTCACAACAACATAAACTACTGATTGCAACAATCTTTGATATTTTTTTATTACTATAACCTCTAACAACAACTCAACTATTACCTTAAACCGTATTGCCGAACACTGTGACATAACATGATCATTGCCTATATTAAGCAATTGTAGATCATACACTTGTATGCAAAACAAAAAAAAACCCAAAAGACGAAAACACATAAGAATATATGAAAATAGCTAATAGAAATAAATAACTCATGTTAATGATTTTTTTAATCTAAGTTCAAAAGGGTAATATATGTAATTTATAATTTACCTATACAAGAATGTATAGCTACAACATGTTATGTGATTATTTTAAAATGTAAGTTGTTTAATAGGTAATAGATATATCATAAATATATGTAATATGACTCATAATAATTTTACATTTATAACATATATAATATTTTTTTCTCAAATGACATGCATGACTTCAAGAGTAATATTTAATACATAAAAATTAAAAGAGAATGTATTATCTATATTGATATGATATATTGACGGCGTCATGCATGTAGCTGATGATGTTCTTCTTGAATAAAATAAATGACTCTAAGAGTCATTGTTGATTCCCGAGAATGAGGGTGAATTAATTGTATTAGGTTTATTAGTAAAAAAAAATGTGTATGATTTATCTAATATTCAAAAATTGTTATTTAATTTAAACTTAATGATACTTAAAATATGTTTTACTATTAATTTAATTAATATTTGAAATATCAAACAAACAATAGACAAAGATAAATGAAATATCGAACAAATAATTAGTGTTGTTACTCATCTAAGTTCAAAGAGGAGACCCTTTTTCATTGATTTCATATCAGTTGAAGAACATTTTTCTTCTTTTAGCACCTTACTCATTCTCGTTTCGACCAATATCGGAAGACTCTATACTGCTTCCAAACAACAATGACAAAAAATGGAAATTGTATCTTAGGCAGTGGAGATTCAAAGGCATTTAAAGAAATGAAAAATATTTCGAACAATTGAATTAAGGCTATAGGGAGTACAAACCATACGAGGATGGAAGAGGTATATTTAGATCCCAATGCTAAAATACAATTAATTCCAAAAAAATTGGTTGAATATTTTTTTTGAGTCATCCTAAACTTGATTATTGTTTGAACAATTATGATAAAGTTATTTTTAAGCACTTAAGTTCTATTAAGGTTGAACATTGTAAAGTTGTCGAGCAAGGTTGTAGATGTTATGCTATCATCTTTAACTTCAGTGCCAATAATTATTTTTTAAATCAACGACTCGAAAAGTATTTGGTCCTCCATAGTTTATGTAATTTATGATTTATTCATAATATAATGGATAGTTTCAAAATTTTATTTGATTATTGAAAAAAATGTTATTTGATAGATAATATATATATATATATATATATATATATATATATATATATATATATATATATAATATCAGTTAGAATTTATAATCACTTCGTATTTCTAACATATATAATATTCATTCTCACATTATATGCATGACTCAAAGAGTCTTATTTAATAGATAAAATTGAGGAAAAATGTATTCTTTTATATAATATATTTATGGTCTCATATATTTGGTTGGTGGTGTTCATTTTAATTGAAATGAAATATATGACTCCAAGAGTCATAGTTTTTTTTTTGGGTCAAGTAGCCTAGCGGCTAGAATTCATCTTTTTCAAGGTGAATAAGTGGGGTGTCCGGGGTTCGAACTCCAGCCCTAGATAAAATGTAGAAGAATAAAAAACAAGCTTCACTTGTCCAAATAGTACAGTTAGGATGATAAAGAGATTGCAAAGACAATTGATATATTGTGACGCGAGTTTGAACTCACAATACCCTTATGTCTTATCCCCATTGTTAGTTTGTGTGAGTTTTTCAATTAGGCTCTTTGAAGAAAAAGAACAAATATCAATTAATAGAAATATTTTAACAATATAATACATATGAAATTGCATGTAGATTTTTATTTAATATTGAAAAGTTTAATCATTCTGAAGATGCATTGAAATTATGTTTCAAACAACTTAAAATTGAAATAATACATTATAATTTTTAAGATATTGACTTTAAGTTTTATTTGAAGAGTTAACAATCATTAGATATATTACATTAGTTGAATCAAATCAAAATTTTTAATTTTGAGATCTTTGATAATATTTAATTGTTTTCCTAATTAAAGCATAGTTGATAGAATAATATTAATTATCTATGTTGTTTAGAATATTACAAAGCATTAGTTGAATATATTAGTTGCAAAGCATTAGTTGAATAATATATTACATTAGTTGCGCTCAATTGTATTGTTGATTAGAATATATTTCAACCTAACAAATGGAGTCAAAAGATCAATATAGGACTTTTTAGAGGGTTCTTAGTTGATGGATTTAAATTTAACAAGAGTCTAGTCGTGTGAATCGAAGGAAAATACATGTGTTTTGAATAATGTAAAAAGTAAAAAAGATAAAGGAAAAACAAAACATGAACATAAAGGAGATTTAGAAAATGCTAATAGCCTATTTTCATCTTTCTTAAAAAGTTGCCCCCTTCATAGATACTTATTAAAGGATTCTATCAACTTTATGTATTGTCTTCCTCGTGGTTCATGCATGAACTTACCACACAAATTGCATATTCTATGAATTAAATAGGCAATTACCTTTCTGAAATTGTAAGTTTTGTCAATTATTCCTTGACATCAACAAAACTTCAATTACCCCCCTGAAATTGTACAACGTTATTCAGTTTACCCCATCCGTCAAATTCTTCTGTTAGTCAACATCACATTTTGCAAATACCTCCTGAAGTTTTGTATCTATGTGCAAAATGCCCACCGAACTTGAAAATTTATATATTTTTTTCTTGTACTCGATTCAAAAGATATTAAAGACAAACAATTAACATAGTGGTTGATATTGTTGGAACATAATGTGTTTAACAATACCACTTTGAGTTTTGATGATAACAAGGTATTAAAAATGTCAACTGAATATGCTAATATTTGTTCAAGTCTGCAGGACCATAGAATTTTTTTTGAATGTCTTTAAATCAAGCAAAGGTTCTGAAGAGCAAATTAAGAGCAATGAAATTTATTAAAAGGAAGCTTGTGTTGCACGATTATAGCATCTGAAGATAGCGTCTGAAGATAATAGCATCTGAAGAAAACAACGTCTGAAGAAAAGAGCTTATTAAGATCATCAGGAGCTGACGTCATAAGAAGCTGAAGTTCAATAGAGTTTGAAGAACTGAAGCCATATTTTGTTAAATGATGTTTGTCATACCCCAATTTTTGACCTAAGACCCCATTTTTATTTTTTATTTTTTCTTTCAAAGACAAATTTCAAAAATCACAAAAAAATTAGTTTTTAATTTGTTTAAGTTTATTGTTTTTTATCGTTATTAATTTCCCCCAAAATAAGAGGAAAATAAGAGAAGCATAAAATGAAATTTCATCAAGGATACAAGTGGAACAAAGTGACATCACCATATCCCCTCATGTTGCCACCAGATCCCAACTGTTTATTAGTCACGTGTGTTTGTCTCCAAAAGGAAAGGAACAACAAGAATGTTCTTAAGAACATTCTCCATATGACAAATTTTACAACTTGGACATTCTTGCTTTCCAAACAAAAAAACACACGAACATGGGATGTTGCATGAAAGGGGGAAATAACTATCCTTGATGCTTGCTATGAAACAGCTGTAACTCAAGAGAATATTTTCAAGAATGTTCTACAATTAACAAAGTTGTTTTACAAAGAAAGAATGTTCTTAAGAACATTCTGGTGGAACTACAAATATGGATAAGGATGTTGTCTTTCAATCACAGCCAATTACAACTCAGGCACAGCTGTATTACAGCCTCGCACTAGCTGTCTCAAAAGGCAAGAATGAAGAGAATGTTCTTGAGAACATTCTTCACTTGAAAAAACATATTTTTTGCAACACTTGTGCATCAAACAAAAAAAGCACAAGCACATGGGTTGTTTCCAAGAAGGGGATCACAACTGTTTTCTTGCAATCACGTGTGGCTGGCTCAAAATGCTTAGAAGGGAGAGAATGTTCTTCAGAACATTCTTCACTTGTTAAAATTCACATTTTGGGCATTCTTGCTTTTCAAGCCACAAAGGACAGCACTTGTAGCTTCCATGAAGTGCCATACAGCTGTGTTCCAAGCTTCTACAGCTTGCATTCACGTGTGAATTTTTTTTTGCAAGCTGGAAGTTCCAGAACGTTCTGAGAACGTTCTGAGAACGTTATGCAAGAACAAAACTCACTTTTTTTTCATTCTTGCACACCAAGCAACAAAAGCAAGAGCACGTGGGCTGTTTTTAGCAAGCAAAACACAGCTGTTTTTGGCTGTAAAACTTCAAGTCTTTCACCTCTATAAATACAAGAACATAGCAAGGCAAAAGGGGGAGGTTACACACATAAAAATCCAAGAAAACTCTCCACACACACAAACAAAAATTCAAAAGCTCTCCCAACAACAAACAAAGCCCTTTCTTTCTCATCATCATCATCAACAAACAAACAAAAATCAAACAAAACAATCCTTTTTTTCTTTCTTTCTTTCTCTTACTCTCCCCACAAAGGTACATAATCTTTTCTCTCTCTCTCTCTCTCTCTCTCTCTCTCTCTCCTTCTCTCTCTCTCTCGTGCTTCTCTCTCAGTCTCTCTACCTTTTTTTCTTCGTTTATTTTACGTTAAACACACACTAATTAATCCAGAGTGCTCTGGTCCTAAATTAACTGTTAATATCATATTTTTTGCTTAATTTATTACTCTCCAGAACAATCTGGTCCTTGTTAATTAAATTAATCCAGAGTTCTCTGGTCCAAAATTAACTGTTAATATCATATCTTTGTTTAATTTAATTATTCTCCAGAATAATCTGGTCCTTGTTAATTAAATTAATCCAGAGTGTTCTGGTCCCAAACTAACTATTTATATTATATTTTTGTTTATTTTATATTTCTCCAGAATAATCTGGTCCTTGTTAATTAAATTAATCCAGAGTGTTCTGGTCCTAAATTAATTGTTAATATTATATTTTGTTTAATTTAATTATTCTCCAGAATAATCTGGTCCTAATTAATAATCAAATTATTCCAGAGTTCTCTGGTCCAATATTTATTAGTAATATTGTTCTACTTTTTATTTTATATTTCTCCAGAATATTCTGGTCCGTGTTAAAAAACTTCATAATTCATTTTAACATCATTTTTCTCATTCTGCTTATATAATCATTCTCCAAAATGTTCTGGTCCCATATATATATATATATATATATATATATATATAATACTATTTATTTTGCTAAACTAACAAAAAACCCAAAAACATTTCTTGCCCCAGAACTACGTAGCTTTGATTTCTCCATCGCACCTGGAGATACGTAGGAGCAAGATAAAACTCTTGTCAAGCACAATAAACAAAAAATACAAAAAACATTTTCTTACCGCACCATATACAAAAAACAACAAAAACATTCAAATAACAAAAATCACAAAATATTTTCATAATAAACCTTGATTTTTCATTAAGTGATCGTTCTTTCTATTTTCCTTTCTTAGTCAAATTTCAAATCAACTTTAATTCTATTTCAAGTCTATTTCCTTCAACATTAAAAAACACAAACAAGCTTATTTGCCACTTGGCTTTTTAGTTTAAAGTCTTTTTTTTCAAAACTAATAAAAAACACAAAACCAATCAAACGTCAATTTCTACCCCGAACTACGAGGTTTTGATCCCTCACGGGTACGTAGGCAAAGGACGCTCGTCCTTTCAAATCAATAAAAAATGTAGATAATAGGCCTTTCTTCATTTTATTTTATTTTTATCGTTATTCTCAATTTCCTTCTTTTTAATAAAATTAAGCAAGTAATAGCACAAAAAGTAAAAGTAAAGTCAAAAGGTTCTCGTAGAGTACTACGAATATTTAGGGTGCTAATACCTTCCCTAAATATAACTAACCCCCGAACCCAAATCTCTTTCAAACGGGTATTTTGAACTTTTCTTTCCCTTCCCCCAAAAAATTAAAAAGTTCAGTCGTGAATAAAAAATAGTGAGTCAAAGCTGGTCAAACGGCGATGGTCTCCCGAAAAATGACGCGACAGAAATGGCGACTTCACTGGGGATAGTGTCGAGGGTTAAGCCTAACTTGACTTTGTTTAAACTTTTGTGCTATTACTTGCTTAACAAAAACAAAAATAAAAGATGAAAATACGTGTATATATATATATATATATATATATATATATATATATATATATATATATATATGTCTTTTTCCTTCATTTCTTTGTTCTTAACGTGAGTGGTGAGATAAGTCCTAACCCGGGCTTGAGAGAAATTTAAGATAGGAGTGGTAGAATCATAGTGACATTCCGAGAGTATTCTCGTGTTTTGGAACATGTGATATAACCACATTTAGCGCAGGATCTTGAAGCAGTATATGTCGGCGTGTGTTGTCACGTTTAGACTTTATTACTTTTAAGTTTCCATCAAAGCTAAGGACCTTTAGTTACCCTTAACCCATCTTGGCCTCTTAGGATGTAGTGCGGTGGCTAACCAGGTGTTGTCTTGGTATTAGTCGACACGCGATACTACACTCAAACGAGACTTTCCTACGGACGTTATTGGGCCGGGTGTTATCCCGTCATCCAATAAAATTCAAAGGGGGTTGGACTTTGGGAACTTGGTAGAACCCGTGATACAGGTACAAATGAAACCATAGTCCGTACCAAATGGCGTATTATCCCTCAACTCCAACATTATGGACTAAACCTCACCATGTTTTCACCGTTTGTGTAGCATAAATCATGCATACTTGCATTCATCCATAATAATTTTCTCATTAAAAATCGAAGGACTTCGACAAGTTTTTGTAAACATCAAAGGAACGGACCTTGTAAGAACGAACACAAAGAAACTCAACTTCAAAAATCTTAACTAAGCTTTAGCTTTTAAGAACTTTTTCCTTGGTTTTGTTTTTTTACCTTTGAAAAGGGAACCGATTGCAATATCTTTCCAATTTTCAATGTAAAACCATGTTCCACTACGATGTTTACGATTCACTTTGGCAAGTCCTTCAAAAAATATTATCCCTTTTTGCATAAACATATCATGCATCATCTCGCATCCATAGTTTCTAGTCCGTGTCTCACACTGTGTCTGTTCTATAAAAAGGCCAGTCCGTCATTAAAGTGGTCTGATGTCTTCCTTCAACTTGAGTTCGCATGTGCAATCACTCGCGCAAACGCATAAAATGGATCAGCTGGAACAAGAGGTCCACGAGCTACGTGAAGAGGTGACAATCCTCCAGGCCAAGGTGGAAAAGTTAACCAACCTGGTATCTTCGTTGACAGCGCAGCGGAAACCCCAACAACAATGCCAGCCCCTGTGCATACGGCCACCTCGACAACAGGCTTCTCAACAATACAACTCACAAGGTCGCAACCCAAGGGCACCACAATTTGATCCAATTCCCATGAAATATGCAGAGTTGCTCCCAACTCTACTTAACAAAAATTTGGTTCAAACCAGGGTTCCCCCTCCAGTGCCAGAAAGATTGCCGACATGGTATAGGGCTGACCAGTTTTGTGCTTTCCACCAAGGGGCCCCAGGGCATGATACTGAAGAGTGCTATGGTTTGAGGACTGCAGTCCAAAAGTTAATCCAAGCTAAAAAGATACCTGGCGCTGACATGCGGATTGTTTAACCATCCCTGGGTCTTTATTGGTGTTCCTTCTACTGCTCAGTAGTTCAAATAATGTTTGTTTGCTTGTTTTATACTTTTCAAAAATCCTTTTGTCCCGCCCGAGACGAAAGTGAACTTGTGTAGGGCTTTGTGCTTTATGAATTGGCATCATCAATAAAAAGTCGTCTTGATCCCGACTTTGCTTTATTTTGTTTTGTGTTTTTTCAGGAAAAATGGTAATACAAAAAAACCAAAAAAAAATCTCTTTAATCATTCTCAAAACTGCATAATCATAACTTATACTTACTTGTCAAAATCAATAATCAAATCATGCATTAATAAACCCGTTGAACACATTAACCCTGTACTCTCTCCCAACTTTGAGTTCCCTATGTCCAAAACTCGAAGATGAAGAAATCCCCAATGAAATTTCTCGCCTACTGGGGCATCTTAGCCGTCAAAATCAAAAACAAAGAAAAGTGTTCAGAAAAGGGCATTCACTTACAAAGACTGGCACGAGATGCTACCATCATGCTTCAAGAGCACACTTCAACAGGGGCAGCCCCCCCTCCTTCCCTCAAGTATACAACATGAAGGGCCATGCTTCCCGTGGAAGTCAAAGTCCCGTCAATAGGAGTTATGCTGGAATCCAAGCTTGACCGAATTTAAATGCATGACGGCCTTGTACAACTATATCAAGAGAGGTTGAAACAAATTTCCAATAGGAAGGTTCGTCCCTGTGGATTTCAAGAGACCTTGTGCTAAAAAGACATTATCTTTCCAACCAGACTCCAGGGGCAAGTGGACGCCTAACCATGAAGACCCGTGTGCAAGACTCATGTGACCACAAATGTCGACAAACCCGCATGCCGGTGCAGTCAAGAAATACTTTGTCAAAATATACAAAAATCAATCAAATCAAAAAAAAAAATCAAAAAAAAAAGAAGCTCGATAAGTCGCAAACCTGAAAAGGCGGCTTAGGCAAAAAAAAAAAAGCGTCTCGGTGGACTGAAAACCCGAAAGGACGGTCCAGGCAAAAATTAGAGACATGAACATAATGATTATCCTGATAGATCGAAAAACCCGAAAGGGCGATCTATGCAAAAGTTAAGGATCAAAAGACAAAGTAACTACATCCGGTCAGGCACAGTCCACTTGGGGCATCCAGTCATCAAAAGACCTCTGATTCAAAGCATCTACAAATCAAAGACTCAGAACAGGGGCATTCAAAGTTGTCAGGGAGAATAACGGTTATTGTGTTCAATGTACCTTTCCCATATAATTACCATTTTCCAAACTTTTTCAAAGATCTGTGGAGCCACGCGCTTGGCGGGCCACCACTCTTTCAAATTAATTTGAGCCTGTGCCCTTTATTTGGAATTCTCATTTATTTTGCTTACATAATTTCTTCTACTTTTGATGTTAATACTTAAAGCAAAATCATTTCAATTTTTTTTCTTTTTCTTTTCTTTCTTTTTTTTTCTTTCTTCTTCATGTCTTTTGAAAAAAAACATTAAACAACAAACACTTTCTTTGAACTTGTGAGTAGGTGAAACGTGCGTCAACACGCGCCTCGAGAACAGTTAACCTCTGCAGGATACACATAGTCATTGCTTTAAAAAAAAAAAAAAAAGAGAGAGTAGCTCGCTAAGTCGCAAACCTGAAAGGGCAGTCCAGGCAAAATCAGAGATTTTCAAAACAAAAAACAAGAAAACAAAGTTATGACTGCTGAAACACGCTAATGGAAGAATACACTACGCTGGTACAAGAAATGGCGACTTCTTCCAGAATTTCAATGTCAAGAGTGGACTCTCTACCCAGTGGAAGCACCAGTCACTACTTTGCACTGAACTTGCCATGTCAGTTGGTTTGATCATGCCCTCAAGAATGTCATATCCAATGAAGATTGCCGAGTGCTGTGCTGCGAAACCACTCCCCTCTCCAAACTTACATGTTTTGTCTCGTTCCATCGAGTCACCTGTCCCGCGCGGTTATACAATCATTCAAGTCGCATTCATACATTCATACATTCATGCATCCACATCAATACTTTCATGTATTCACACACACATACACACACAATATCAATTCACGCATGATTGCATTATTCGCCCAGAGTCTTGTTTGGTCGTATCTCATCAATTCAGTCATCAATTGAGTCAAGTGGTAAGTCCTACATAACGGACAGCTTGAGGTTTATTTTTCTCTTTCTTCCAAGTGGTAAGTCCTACATAACGGACAGCTTGAGGTTTATTTTTCTCTTTCTTCCAAGTGGTAAGTCCTACATAACGGATAGCTTGAGGTTTATTCTCATGTTCTTCCAAGTGGTAAGTCCTACATAACGGACAGCTTGAGGTTTATTTTCATGTCTTCCAAGTGGTAAGTCCTACATAACGGACAGCTTGAGGTTTCTTTTCCTGTCTTTCTTCCAAGTGGTAAGTCCTACATAACGGACAACTTAAGGTTTATTTTTCTGTCTTTCAAGTGGTAAGTCCTACATAACGGACAACTTGAGGTTTTTTTTTCTCTTTCTTCCAAGTGGTAAGTCCTACATAACGGACAGCTTGAGGTTTATTTGTCTGTCTTTCAAGTGGTAAGTCCTACATAACGGACAGCTTGAAGTTTATTTTCATGTCTTTCAAGTGGTAAGTCCTACATAACGGACAGCTTGAGGTTTGTTTGTCTGTCTTTCAAGTGGTAAGTCCTACATAACGGACAGCTTGAGGTTTATTTTTCTGTCTTTGTTCCAAGTGGTAAGTCCTACATAACGGACAGCTTGAAGTTTATTTTCCTGTCTTCCAAGTGGTAAGTCCTACATAACGGACAGCTTGAGGTTTGTTTTTGTCTGTCTTCCAAGTGGTAAGTCCTACATAACGGACAGCTTGAGTTTACTTTTCATCTTTCTTTCAAGTGGACAGTCCTAAATAATGGACAGCTTGAGTCAAGTGATAAGTCCCAAACAACGGACAGCTTGAGTTTACTTTTCGTTTTTTCTTTCAAGTGGTAAGTCCTAAACAACGAACAGCTTGAGCTTACCTTTTGTCTAGGTTTAAATGGTCAGTCCCAAACAACGGGCTACTTGTGTTTACCTGTCTTTCTTCTCGAGTGTCATCCCCAGTATATCGGATCAATAAGTATCTCCATTAACCTATCATTCCAAACCAACACAATGGTACATCACCGTCTTCCCCAGTGAAACTACATTATCCCCAAACGGAGTCGGATCCCTTTTTCTCCAAAGAACTTGGGTATCCCGTTGTCATTTCAATCAAGTCACCTCTGTCGTCCTGCATTCATAATTGCATTGCATGCATTCATAGCATCTTAGGTCAAAAATGGTGTACTTTGTATTTAAGTCTCTTCGACCCGTCAAATCAAAGATTCCATCTTCAAGTCTCCGGACGAAGAAACTTAAATAGGGGCATCTGTCATACCCCAATTTTTGACCTAAGACCCCATTTTTATTTTTTATTTTTTCTTTCAAAGACAAATTTCAAAAATCACAAAAAAATTAGTTTTTAATTTGTTTAAGTTTATTGTTTTTTATCGTTATTAATTTCCCCCAAAATAAGAGGAAAATAAGAGAAGCATAAAATGAAATTTCATCAAGGATACAAGTGGAACAAAGTGACATCACCATATCCCCTCATGTTGCCACCAGATCCCAACTGTTTATTAGTCACGTGTGTTTGTCTCCAAAAGGAAAGGAACAACAAGAATGTTCTTAAGAACATTCTCCATATGACAAATTTTACAACTTGGACATTCTTGCTTTCCAAACAAAAAAACACACGAACATGGGATGTTGCATGAAAGGGGGAAATAACTATCCTTGATGCTTGCTATGAAACAGCTGTAACTCAAGAGAATATTTTCAAGAATGTTCTACAATTAACAAAGTTGTTTTACAAAGAAAGAATGTTCTTAAGAACATTCTGGTGGAACTACAAATATGGATAAGGATGTTGTCTTTCAATCACAGCCAATTACAACTCAGGCACAGCTGTATTACAGCCTCGCACTAGCTGTCTCAAAAGGCAAGAATGAAGAGAATGTTCTTGAGAACATTCTTCACTTGAAAAAACATATTTTTTGCAACACTTGTGCATCAAACAAAAAAAGCACAAGCACATGGGTTGTTTCCAAGAAGGGGATCACAACTGTTTTCTTGCAATCACGTGTGGCTGGCTCAAAATGCTTAGAAGGGAGAGAATGTTCTTCAGAACATTCTTCACTTGTTAAAATTCACATTTTGGGCATTCTTGCTTTTCAAGCCACAAAGGACAGCACTTGTAGCTTCCATGAAGTGCCATACAGCTGTGTTCCAAGCTTCTACAGCTTGCATTCACGTGTGAATTTTTTTTTGCAAGCTGGAAGTTCCAGAACGTTCTGAGAACGTTCTGAGAACGTTATGCAAGAACAAAACTCACTTTTTTTTCATTCTTGCACACCAAGCAACAAAAGCAAGAGCACGTGGGCTGTTTTTAGCAAGCAAAACACAGCTGTTTTTGGCTGTAAAACTTCAAGTCTTTCACCTCTATAAATACAAGAACATAGCAAGGCAAAAGGGGGAGGTTACACACATAAAAATCCAAGAAAACTCTCCACACACACAAACAAAAATTCAAAAGCTCTCCCAACAACAAACAAAGCCCTTTCTTTCTCATCATCATCATCAACAAACAAACAAAAATCAAACAAAACAATCCTTTTTTTCTTTCTTTCTTTCTCTTACTCTCCCCACAAAGGTACATAATCTTTTCTCTCTCTCTCTCTCTCTCTCTCTCTCTCTCCTTCTCTCTCTCTCTCGTGCTTCTCTCTCAGTCTCTCTACCTTTTTTTCTTCGTTTATTTTACGTTAAACACACACTAATTAATCCAGAGTGCTCTGGTCCTAAATTAACTGTTAATATCATATTTTTTGCTTAATTTATTACTCTCCAGAACAATCTGGTCCTTGTTAATTAAATTAATCCAGAGTTCTCTGGTCCAAAATTAACTGTTAATATCATATCTTTGTTTAATTTAATTATTCTCCAGAATAATCTGGTCCTTGTTAATTAAATTAATCCAGAGTGTTCTGGTCCCAAACTAACTATTTATATTATATTTTTGTTTATTTTATATTTCTCCAGAATAATCTGGTCCTTGTTAATTAAATTAATCCAGAGTGTTCTGGTCCTAAATTAATTGTTAATATTATATTTTGTTTAATTTAATTATTCTCCAGAATAATCTGGTCCTAATTAATAATCAAATTATTCCAGAGTTCTCTGGTCCAATATTTATTAGTAATATTGTTCTACTTTTTATTTTATATTTCTCCAGAATATTCTGGTCCGTGTTAAAAAACTTCATAATTCATTTTAACATCATTTTTCTCATTCTGCTTATATAATCATTCTCCAAAATGTTCTGGTCCCATATATATATATATATATATATATATATATATAATACTATTTATTTTGCTAAACTAACAAAAAACCCAAAAACATTTCTTGCCCCAGAACTACGTAGCTTTGATTTCTCCATCGCACCTGGAGATACGTAGGAGCAAGATAAAACTCTTGTCAAGCACAATAAACAAAAAATACAAAAAACATTTTCTTACCGCACCATATACAAAAAACAACAAAAACATTCAAATAACAAAAATCACAAAATATTTTCATAATAAACCTTGATTTTTCATTAAGTGATCGTTCTTTCTATTTTCCTTTCTTAGTCAAATTTCAAATCAACTTTAATTCTATTTCAAGTCTATTTCCTTCAACATTAAAAAACACAAACAAGCTTATTTGCCACTTGGCTTTTTAGTTTAAAGTCTTTTTTTTCAAAACTAATAAAAAACACAAAACCAATCAAACGTCAATTTCTACCCCGAACTACGAGGTTTTGATCCCTCACGGGTACGTAGGCAAAGGACGCTCGTCCTTTCAAATCAATAAAAAATGTAGATAATAGGCCTTTCTTCATTTTATTTTATTTTTATCGTTATTCTCAATTTCCTTCTTTTTAATAAAATTAAGCAAGTAATAGCACAAAAAGTAAAAGTAAAGTCAAAAGGTTCTCGTAGAATACTACGAATATTTAGGGTGCTAATACCTTCCCTAAATATAACTAACCCCCGAACCCAAATCTCTTTCAAACGGGTATTTTGAACTTTTCTTTCCCTTCCCCCAAAAAATTAAAAAGTTCAGTCGTGAATAAAAAATAGTGAGTCAAAGCTGGTCAAACGGCGATGGTCTCCCGAAAAATGACGCGACAATGTTATTCTAAAGACATATGATTGCAGAAGGAATGGAAGCCTGGAGCAACACCTATTTCAAAGGAATTAGAAGACATTTGATGCTTATCCACTGAAGATCACAGAAAAGGACAATAGTACAATTGTACAACCACTACCTCCACTACTCCACTCTCTTTGTCAGCAGTAGTACAAAACAACAGCTGTGAATGCGTTGGTGACTCTTTATTCAGGGAATGGATTTGAAATCGTTCCTTCATAGGACAATAACCAAATCAGGCAACATATCATTGGTGATTAGCAAGCTTCAACAACGACTCTTTTGATGTGCTGGCAATCTGCAACGTCTCTTTCACACCTCTATATAAAGGAGTGAAGACCTGAAGATTTCTAAGACTATTACAACAATTTTGCAAGTGCTGAAACTCTGCAGAAATTGTTTTCACATCAAGTTCACTTAAATTTTTTTAACAACTTTCATATCTTAGAAATTCTAGAGTCTGTATCTGATTTGTATTGTGAACACCACTGATTGTATATCAAGTGTTCAACCTCAAACATATTTCTTTGTAATTTTGTTTGATTAGAAGTCTCTTGCAGTTGTGATTGAGTATAAGAAGTCTCTTGCGTTTATGCTTGAGCGTAGGAAACCTCTTGCAGTTGTGCTTGAGTAGTTTGAAGTCTCTTGCTTTGGTGCTTGATTTAGTGAACTCTCCTTGAAAGTGCAAGGGGGAGAAGACTACTTCCGGATTGTGGAAGGAACATGTATAATTGCTTTGTGTCCCCTCTCTCTCTCTCTCTCTCTCTCTCTCTCTCTCTCTCCCTTATCCGCTGCAATTTAGACTCTGAACATTTATCAGAAGCTTAACTCTACCAGTCTTGGTTTAGTGATTTCAGTTTTAGGAGAAGAAAAAGAAAACACAATTCAACCCCCCTCTCTTCTTGTGTTTTTCTCACCTTCAGATATCCTTGTAAAAAATGTATAATTATAATATTTTTCAGCTTAGCCACATATTTAAATTGATATGCTTTGTTTTATAAATAGATTAGATGACTTTTTTTTAAGCAATGATTATAAGACATTGTTTCTAATGGTTTTAGTCTGCAATACTTATCTGATTATGAAAATTATATCAAGTGACAATATACATTATTATCATTCAGCAATATAATTCATTACCATGTGGCATCATCCACTATTTTGAAATCACAGAGGATATGAAAGAATTAAATGAATAGTAAATAAATACACCTCTTAGATTAAGTGATAGTCACCTAAATCTTGCTTTAGCTTTGGAATGGAATTGGAGATGCATTAGTTTGTCAGCAAAATTAGAAACTCATTTCACATATTGTTGGGTTTTGGGAGTTTTCTTGTGTCTCACTGTTGTTGTTTATGGATAGCTAAACAATTTATATATGCTTATCTTGTTTCATTCTTGCACATCTTGTGCTTGGATGTGCTTTTGATAGTATAGGTATATTTTGTCTTTGCAACAAAAAAGAAGTAGTAGCTAAGTAAATGTGAAGGGACTGAAGTTAAGCCTATTAAGTAGATCATGACAATATCGAAGCATATGAATGAAATAGAAAAACATAGGTGTAGAAGAAACAACTATTCAGTTTCTAACATAATCTAAAGGGACAACCAAATAGTCCATATAACATAGATGAAGAACCAAATATCAAGTGGAGATTCTAAAAGATTTTCATTAAAGCTAACTATTAATTGTTTGTCTTTAATATCTTTTGAGTCAAATATAAGAAAAAAATATAAATTTTCAAGTTTGGGAGGCACTTTGCACATCAATGCAAAATTCCAGGGTGTATTTGCAAAACGTGATGTTGACTAATAGAAGAATTTGACGGATGAGGTATATTGATTAACGTTGTGCAATTGCAGAGACATAATTGAAGTTTTGTTAAGGTCAGAGGGGTAATTAAGGAAACTTATAATTTTAAGGGGGTAATTGTCTATTTATTCATATTTTATGTGTACTATGGTGTGAGCTAGACATATGAGTTTTCCCTCAAGTCTCTGATATCAAGTCTTCTATACTCACGAGTTTTACTCAATGCTTCCAATATTGTACGTTTTCTCTATAGGAGCTTTAGTGGTTTTGCAACTCAATTTTCTTGTCATTTTGAGAAGGTCGAGAACAAATTTCATTTTAGATAAAAACATACATTGCTTAGAGTAAGAAATATTTATCCGGAGGAAGTACTTCAACTTCCTAAAAGAGTATGTTTTCTAAGTGTGTGAATAACAACAATAATTATATTATCTAAATAGATAAAAAATAATGTTAGTTTTCCATCTTAAGATTGTTTTATAATGAGAGTGTGGTCACCTTGTCTTTCCTTATACCTGAAGGACACCATAATCTGAGACAACCTTCCAAACTAAGCATGAGGTGTTGAAGACCATACCAAGCCTTCTTTAATATTCAAACGTTATCTTCATTGGTGGCTCCATATCCCGGTGAGATCCTCATGCATACTTCATCCTCCAAATTTTCTTGTAAAAAAGCATTCGAAACATCAAAATGATGCATCTCCCAATCTTAGTGTCCTACAAATGAAGTCTTGACTACTTGGTATTGAAAATCTTCATTGGTGACTAATTTAAACACTTTTCTCGAATCTTTACCCGTGATCAATAGACTCAATGATTTCACTCTCCCATGATGTTTATAATTGTTTCCCAACCCAAAAATCTCACCCTAAAGACACTAACTCTTAGCCTGTAAGTTCCCTAAAAGTTCTCTCCCTTGATTTCATAAGATTGCCCAACAAATGACTAATAAAGCCCTTTTAGTAACTGTGGATAGGATCTTCACTCTTTATGTATAAAAATATTAAATGTTAAATTTTCATATTTCAAAAATCATTGATAGTATTAATTAGAGATAAATAAATTTGAAAAAAGAGTAACACATACATCTAACAACTTGCAGAAAGTCTTGTATTTAAGAATACTTTTTTAAAAAAAATCTTACAATTAAAAACAAAGGGAGCATATAATTGGTTGTAGAGCTCTAAAGATGTTGGGTTGAAACTACAAGTGCATAAAAGTACTTGTTTTATAGTAATTAGTAAAGTAAAGACGACTAAAGTAATATTTCTCTAGTGTAATTAAATTTAATTGAAATTCAAGATTTTAATCTCCTCTCCAATTAATTGTAATTCAAGATTAAGCCAAAAGAAGATTGTTTTTTTTTTCTTTCTCCTAGAAGACATTCTTGAGTGGGCGCAACATACTCAAATGGTCTCTTCTAGCTAGGCAGTATAGTAATATAACATTGGATTCTGGAAAGATTAATTTGATAGTAATGGATTAACAGTCAAAGTCTTTGCCAAAAGCAAGTGTCCATTTTCAACATTTATTTGACCATATTTATATAGTGTGCAAAAAGGTAGGTAGAGTTTGGTTTGACTCAATAGGAACAAAGAAATGCTTCAGCATTTGGCTTGATAGGTTCAAAATTTGGACAGCATAGTTAGGAGCTTCTCACTATCGTAATCGAGGCAACAAGTCGGTGAATGATTAGGTATTTGACGGCAGAAAAAGGAAGAAGATTTTAATATATATGCTTTTGTTCCCTCTTATCAAAGTAATATAGCCACTAAACAACAAATAGTTCCTTTCCTTTCCTTTGGTCAAAAAGGAAAATTAATACCCAAAAAAGAACTTTTTTTTTTTTGAGAGAAACCCAAAAATGAACATGTAACTATCTTCAACTTTTCATTTTAAATTAGAAATGTTTCTTTTGTTCAAAAATAAATAAATAGAAATGTTCCTCCAATTAACTATTCCGTTCAACTATCATTGACTCATTAAAGGGTTCTTAAAAATGACACTTTTTATTTAAAACATCATAGTATTTACATCATCTAACAAAAATCTTCAAGATCCATTTCTGTTTGTTAGAATCTGCCAGAGCTTCTCAACCTTGAAAATCAAAATGGTTTATATTTTAATTCCAAAAAAGTATATTATTTGTTACCAATACAAGGCAATAAACAAGATATGAGCAATACATTGCAAGAAACCTAAATGTTTTACGTCTTTACGATCATGCAAAGCGCAAACTAGGTTTACCTCTACCCAAGCAATAAATCGGCTAACTCAATTCACATGTTATAATAACAAAAACATTCTATGAAAAGATGAACCAATAATCAGAAATATCCAGCTAAAATTCTCATTTAACAACAAAAATGTCTTGCAATCCTGATGTTGGAACATAAATAAATTCATGTTGAAAGAGGGAAATGAAAAAAACAGATAGAAATGTTCGAAAGATACATGCCCCTAAACAAAGACAGCTGCTCCCGGAAAACAAATTTGTTTTTGGTTAAGTTTGAGTAAAAAATATATTTTAAACAATTTATTTGAGTCGTTTAAAATTCATTGTTTAGTTCATAAACCGTTTAATATGGTTTGGTCTTTTATTGTTCGATGTGGTTCAGTTTACTCGTATGGCTCAAATAACCATATTTTTGTACACCCTTATTAATCGGAGGTAGTTGTGGAGACAGTCTATGCGTATTTGTGAAAGTATTTGCGATCCTATTTATGGAATTCTTTCACTGATGGTTTGAGGAGCGTGAGAGGTAAATGCATAATGTGTAGTGTACATTTCTTTTTGGAGGGATAATCTATTATAATATTTTAATCTCCCTCTCATAATTTTTTGTCGTTAAGACTTTAGGAGGGTGATTAGAATATTAGAGTAGATCATCACATACCACATCTTCACCCAAAATATAAAACCATAAGGTATATAAATATTTTCACTTATATATTGTTCAACACACATCTACTCTTCTATTTAATGTGAGACTTTTAACTCGCACTTGACACAAAAATACTTTTTTCATCACTAAATGACCACTTTCAGACTTTAGGAGCAAAATTTACCGGTAAAGGAAGGCTGAAAATTTAAGTTGTTGTCCAATCCGTTCAGGAAACTTGTCTCAACTCACAACGGATCCACGCCCAATTACATAAACCTTATTGTGATCAACAACAAATAGCACCAAATCACAACTCTCTAATAACGCCACCCTCTCTAAGTTGCCACTAGCAGACCATGTGGATAAAGAGGGACATGAAGCAAAAAAGGTGGGAGAGCTTATACAATAGTAAGTTGAATTCAAGTGTCGCTGAACATTCAAGGAGAACAAACTTACCTCGATTGCAATGAATTTTTTACACCTTTGCTTTGTAAAAGAATATTTTAGACACTTAATTATTAGTCTAGACTCTAGATGCTTTATCAATGTACTAGTACTAATTGAGCAAATGAAAGGCAAACGGTCAACGAATAATCATTCCGTAACCAAAGGTTAAAAATGGAAGAGTTGTGACAAATAAATTTAACATCAAAATTTGACAAAAAATTCAAAATATATGATCAATTACATTATTTAGATGGTTAATGAATATGACAAAACGACATAATTCACCAACCATCCACTTTATATAACTAACCACAATTTTAATCTTCATTAACAATATTTTTCATGTGTTCAAATATACATGTATATCTATTAACAATATTGTTCTAGTGTAAATGATATTTAGGTGTTAAAATAAAAATGATACTCATTAACCATAGTTTTTGTTTAAATACACGTAAAATGACATTATTGAACAACTCTGAGAATGCAATAATGTTAAATCTATTGAGTGAGAGATTTGCTATCCATAGAGATCCTTTCTAAGTTAAGAGATTAGTTTCTGCAGTTGAACACAAATGATACCGGTTTACAAAAAAATAATAACGAAACTCCATAGTTTACTAGAATGGTAGGTATATTAAGAAAAGGGAGTGCAAATAGCGATTCTTACAATTGAAAATAGAACCATCATTTGTTTTTGGGCTAATACATGATTTGAGCCCACTAGATAAATAACGATGAAGAAGCAATTTGAGAGATCTTGATCGCAGAAGAGAAAGCGTAGAAACAGAGAAAGATGAGGAAATTGGATGCATGGCCATAAACTATTTGCATAAGTTAAATTGTGTTTGTATAAGCTATTAGCTGTTTTCAGAAGCTATCATGGAGAGCTTATGAAAATAGGCTTAAAATAGCTTATAAACATGTCATAAACTATTTGCATAAGTTATTCTAAATAGTCTCACAAGTGTTTGTTAGTAGATAAACTCAAATAAGCCAATCTAAACAGGACCTCGATATAGTAGAACTATACTTCATTTTTTGTTCTAAAGAAGAATGATGGTTTAAGAATTTGATATTTTTGTGCTTGTCAACACAACTTTTGCTCAATTTTAACTTAGTCATACAGTTTCGTCAGTTCATACTTTATTGTCAACTAGGAATTGGTAGAAATTGAAAGCGCTCTCAAGTTCATCTTGGTCTCCTATCTGTAGACTATAGGATCCTCCATCTTTGCCTAATTTCAGCTCTTATTCCATTTATGTCCTTAGTGATATAATAGAAATATGTTGGCACCTAAACTTGATTTTCATTCGAATCTTATATTGTGGATGATTATAAAACTCTTGTGTTGATGGATCAAAGTATTTAATGCACATAATTTTTTACACAAACCAAACTATGAAACTTTTTGGATTTCATAGATCATGAAGTGTAGGAACCAATTTGGGATAATATAGAATGAATTTATGTTTAAAATCATCAGATGATAATAATGTAGAAACCAATTTAGGGTGCTATGATTTATTTATTTTTGGCCTGAGGTTGGGTTTGCCTAATAACTATAACCACTTTAATTGAGGGACTGGTAATATATCGTCAAATTCTTCAGCTCTTTTTTTCTTTTGCTTATGGTTTTTCAATGTATCAACTTTTGTCTGTAAGCTTGATAATCATTATCTAGTATCGCTATCATACAGATTTCAAATATTTGGACTCTCTTAACAGAATATTATGTTATTTCTATGTTTTCTAGGTGATTTCTGAAGGGAAGAATGGCTCTGCTTTGCACTTTGAATTGCATGTAACAAGAGAGCTGAACTTGCTTTAGTTTTACAAATTGAAATAACCGAAGGGAGATATTCTACATACTCTCTTCATGTTCCTTTCTCCTAATTTGGTTTGTACTTAAATGTGATTTATATATTCATTCTATTCAGTTCTGAATCATAAGATTTATGTGTTTCATCATGAGATTTCTTTTGCTTTGTACAACGACTCTGCCTTTTTATAGATAAAACAAGGCTTAATTACAGCTTTAATCCCCTAACTTTCACAAAATTACGATTTTGGCCCCCTAAGAAAAAGAAACTACAAAGCGGCCCCAACAATTTTGTATCTGTAGCAGTTTTGGCCCTCCAAGACAAAAAATAAAATAAAATAAAATAACACGTGGCACCTCATTTAGGGTGCCATGTCAGCGTTGATCGAGTCAAAATTGACATTGGGGGCCAAAACTGCCACAAATGCAAAACTTAGGGGGCCGTTTTGTAGTTTTTTTTCTTAGAGAGCCAAAATCGCAACTTTGTGAAAGTTAGGGGGTTAAAATTACAATTAAGCCATAAAACAGATATTAACCTGATCTAGATGTGTTTTTAAAGTTTCACACAATATTATGCAAAAAAAGGGTTAATAGATGTTTACCCTCTGTCAATTGAGCGAGTTTTGATTTACCCCTAATGGTAGGGGGTAAACATCTATTAACTCGTAAAATAATAATGAAAAAACAACTAATCTGACATAAATTGACGTAATCGCATTATCATTTAAAATTGTCTTGTATACTTTGTAAATCAGTAAGATGATATTAAATCGTAACTTGATAGACGCTTCTAAATTATTATTAGTCTTAAATAGGTCTTTCATCCCTGCAAATATAGGCAGATGATATTACATCGTAACTTGATAGACACTTCTAAATTATTATTAGGTTTAAATAGGTCTTTCGTCCCTGCAAATATAGGCATTTTGCCATTGCAAATATTAATCATTTGAAAAATAGTCCTAATTACATCTGATTAGTAACTTCAGGGACGAAAATTCAAATGACCTATATTTGCATGGACGAAAGACCTATTTAAGTCAACCACCTCGCCCAATCATCACTTGTCACATGAGCACCACGTCGCTAATGACAGCTCACCTCAGCAAAAAAACCTAATTAGGACCAAAAGTCAAATGATTAAATTTTGCAGTGGCGGATTGAAAGGATTAGTTACTTCAGAGATGAAAATTCAAATGATCTATATTTATAAAGACGAAAGACATATTTAAGCCTTATTATTATTATTCATGTCACCATCTAAAAGCATCCATCATTGTTGGAGTTGTTACAAGTGTTTGCCGGTAATAGATCCTCTCCTGTGAGATTATTCATATGAGGAAGTACCGTGCTAATTGCCTATATCCAACCTTCATTATTTTTTTAATAGTTAAAATTACAATTGGTAAAAAAAATATGAGTGGATGAGATTCCACTTGAGAAAAACGTCATGGGAGAGAATCTTCTCCTTTGTTTGCCACTTGTAAGGACAATTTCTTTTACAAACTGTGGGTGCTTAAAATTAAAAGAGAAGGCTTAAGACATTTAAGAGAGGGGAGACAAGTTGAAAGTGGGGTAGGATAAAATCACGCCATTTCTATAGGACAATTTCAACCTCGAAAGATATGTTATTATATGCCTTGCATATTCTTTCATCTGTTTTATGATTGTTTATTCAAATGTTAGTATGTTAATTGTTATATTCAATTTTTTTTCTTTTTAAATCAATATTTTGAAGGGTGTTGTTGTCCTTGACAACTTAGGTGATTGAGAATGCTTGTAGTAGCAAAATTTAAATTCAAATTTCTTGATTATTGCTTTGTATTCATTGGACATGGTTGATGTTTCTATGCAAACAAAAGAACCTTGTAATAATCCCATATCACCTGTGTGGCGTTTCTTGAATTGGACACAATGGGACATGTGTTTCTTTTTAGTTTGTGTTTGTTTTTTGGGCGATTCTTCATCTTTTGGGTAAATTTTCTTAGAAAATTGATGTGTGATGGTGATGGTAGAGGTTCTTCGTTTCTTTTCCCATCTTAAGTTTGTAAAGTTGAACTTATGATACAGATAGCAAATGTTTATCTAGCGAGGCATTTGTTTAAATATGTACTCTCTTCAATCATTATTATAAGCAAACATCTATTTTTTAGGTTTATTGATTATTTGACGTATTTGATCTATAATATAAGACAAATAGATCAATTTATCAATGAATCTTTTTTTTTTTGTACAAATTTATCAATGAATCTTAAAAATAATTTTTATTTGTAATAGTGACCGAATGAGTATGTTTTTACCTTGAAACTATACAATCCCTAAAGCCCGGGAAAATTTGTATGATAATGATATTTTAACCTTGGGAAGTGAAAGTAAAACTAAAAAGAAAGTAAAGTTAATCTGACTTGCATGATGGAAGTTAAGAAAAGTTGTCTCATTTCAATATCTTGGTCTTTGGTTTCCATTGATTCATTGAATATTTTTAGAGCCTATCTTCAGGTTCAGGAACTATTTTGCATTCCTTAAAAAAAAAAAAGAACTATTTTGCATGAAAGTAACCTTGGTACAAATTTTGGACCAACTTTAGATACTATGCTAGAATACATTTTTGAAATCTTTTTTATGCCTCATGCTCTGTCTAGTTTTCTTCTAGCTGACGTTTCAGAAGTTCAGTAAGTAAGATTATAATTTCCTTTGTTTGTTTCTTTATATGTTGCTTTCAACTTTATATGTAAAACTTAGTGAATGCCAATTTTGGTCATGTATGGCACATGCCAACATTTGATTGATATGTATGTTTTGAGATATGTCATCAGATTTTGATAGGATGGGACTACTCTTGCATTGAATTGCTAGCAGCTATTAATAAACTAAATATATAAAGAACAAAAGAGCTATATTAGTAGAAATGTAGATGAGATTCAAGCTTTATGATGTAATTGTAAAGTACATGCACTTAATATTTTACATTGATTCCGAACATACCAACTCCCTATCTTATTGGATGTTTTCTTAAAGTAAAAGAAGAAGCACTAAAACATTGATAAGACTAGAGGTTATCCTTGGGGATTATTACAGCTGGTTCACACTAAAGAGAACCATGACAAAAGGTAAAAGGCTGCAGTACTATACAAAGGTTAATTAGACTAAATTAAAACAAGTTGCAGTGGCACACATGATGGTATGAACAAACAAAATATTGATTTGGAAAAAGAATCCTAATTAGTAAAATTAGCATAGCCAGAAAAATAAGGGTCATCACTCATAGGAGCCATAGGGAATAACATACTTTCTTCACCCATCACCCATAGTGAGTCTGTGGAATTATACTCCCATGATGAAGAAGTCTTTGGTAAACAAGATATGTTATTAATATTGCAGCACTCTTCATTCTGTAGACTATTCTCTTCTGATAGATCAATATCTTTCCATATATCATCCATTGAAATTTCTTGTTCATGCTCTTCTCCTACTAGTTTAACTTGTGTTGATGTTGATGATCCTCCTGTGTCATAAAAACTTACTTCTCCTGCCTCTTTGGAAGCATGTGAATTCATTGCATGGTGTTCTGTGGATGGAATGGATTCTCTCTTTTTGTCTTGAGCCTTCTTCCTCATGTGAGTTCTCCAATAATTCTTGATCTCATTATCCGTTCGCCCAGGTAACTTGCGAGCAATTCGTGACCACCTGCATGACTCAAAGGATTTAAATTAGCCTCCAAGGCACGAAAGGAGGTATAAAATTGTTTACAGAAGAAGAACATTTCTCGCTTTACAAGTCAGTTTTTTAACGAGATAAACTTAAGTTAACATCACACAAATTTCACGTTGAAAAAGACGACATCTTCAGAGTTCATGAAGACTCATGATCATACAAATCAATTTTGTAAAATTGAGTTAAACTTAAATTACAAGTTAAGATACAAACTTAATATTTTTCTCTCACTAATTCTCCTTGTAAATATTCAATATTTTTCAGTAAGATATATGATGATTAATAATTAAGTAGGAAGAAGTTATTCATACTTATGAGCAGATTTATAATTTGTGCATGTAAATATTATTAAAAAAAACAAACCTATTTCCCCATTTGGATTGAAGCTCAAGGACAAGACGTTCTTCATGAGGTGTCATCTTTCCTCTTTTGAGACCAGGATGAAGGTAATTAACCCATCTTAACCTACAACTCTTACCTGTTCTATTCAAACCTACAACAAAAATGAGAGTGGTTAAACTTAAAAGGTTGCTTCTTACATAAACTAACATGTCCAAAATAGCATTACCTAGATGTTACTGTCTCCCGCCACCTTCAAACCTGATACCTTAGCAATAAAGTCCCATCTTCTGTCTCCAAATAATCCAACAAATGACACCAATTTGAAGTCTTCTTGTTCTGTCCATGGTCCTTTTCGTACTTCTTCTTGAACCATTTTTCCACCAAAGCCAAGCAAGTTCTTGAAATTGAGAAGAATACCTCTTTTTTATTTTCTACTTTACACTTATGGGAATCTATGTGAGGTAGTGGTAGTATTTATATACGGGTTACCACTGTCTTAATTTGTTTTGTTATAAAATTATATAACATAATAATAAGTGACTTAGCATATCAACCGTACAAGTGGTTCCGCATGCTCAATTGCTCATTCAATCAATTGCTATGAGACAATTCTAGAGGACAATGACATCCATTACATTTACATTGCATTATACATTACATGGAAATATAATCAGAGTTGTTTATCAATTGTCAATGTAACTTTTTAAGCTTTCTTTGTGGAGTAAATTGACATTTTGATACTTAAAATTGTAAAGGTGGAATAATTTAGTCTATTAAATTTATGAAATGTAAATTAACTATTTTGAATAATATGGATCAATTTAATTATTTTTCTGAATTTAGTACTATAATAAGAAAGATTTTATATTTGTCTTTGTGCATCAAAAGACTATATTAAACATTTTGTGTTTTTCTTTTTTATGTCCATATTAGAAATATTATTGAATTGATTGACATTCTTTAATTAAAAAAAAGTATTTTTCAAACTTTTAATTTTAAAAAAATAGTATTTTTCAAACTTTTGGATTGTCTATCTTTACAAAATAGTGATGTACTCTTGTTTAGGAGTGAAATATTATGTCTTTATATTTGGTCTATTTCATATTGTAAGAATATAATCATGTGCTTTCCTTTGATATCAATTGTGAATAATATACAACTATTGTTGATTCTATTTTGGAAACTAGCTAATGAATATAATTTATAACTAATCAATTTCTAATGAATATAATTCATGACTAATGAATACAATTCATGACTAATCAATTGCTAATGAATATTTACAATTCAAACATACAATGAATATAGACATATTCTAATACATATTTTACAAAATCCAATTTATAAAGTGATCGATGTCTCTCTTTATAAATTCATTTTAGGTCATATTTTTATTTACTGTGGGAGTTGAACTTTTTCCAATATAAAGAAGGGAGGGAGGAGGAACGGAAATGGATAGAATTTTTCACATTGTTTGAGAGAGGAATAATAATGGTTATGATATATATATATATATATATATATATATATATATATATATATATATATATATTATTGCTCTGACAGTGTTAAAACAATATTAAAAGAACTTGGAGAATTTGTTAAAAATAAAATCCTCCAAAACTTTTTTTTTGGGTTTCTCCATATAAAAAAGTTTTAATTTTGTAGAGAAAAATAAACCCTAATATGAAATGATGGACGCTTATTTTCCTTTCATCATTTCTTCCTTCCAATAAATCCCCCCTTCATCTTTCTTTCCTCCTATCTAAAGTTATCTTCTTTCTTGTATCCATACCCACTGCTTAATTATAAATTGTTTTTCTTGAGTTGAGCACTTGATGGAACAAAGTAGCTAGTACACTGGATTGGTACAAAGTATATAGTACACTTAATTAAAATAATTTGTATTGCCATGACACATTTATCTAATTAATTATCTTTTTAACATTCTTTTTGTGTATTCCGGACAAAGTTTAATGTAAAAAAGGGTAACATATACTACACACAAATTAAGGCCCGTTTGATGCAATTTTGTGTGAAAAAAGTTGTATATATTTATTTTATAAAAAATAACGACTTTAGAAGTTTTTTTCGTTTACTAAACTTTTGACCCGTGTGACACACGGGTCTTCTCGACTATAATAGAGACCAATAAATAATTTTTAAACTATAAGATCATGAGTCGATCAATAAACGCAAATTAAATTATTAGAGATACAATATTACAATTAGGGTTGGGAATAGGCCAGACCGGCCTACAGGGGCCTACGGCCTGGCCTGTTTAAGCCTAGCCTGGCCTGGCCTGTTTATGAAAGAGGTCAGGCTTAGGCTTTTGAAAAAGCCTATTTAAGTAAATAGGCCAGGCTTAGGCTATCAAAAAAAGCCTATGAAGCCTGATAGGCCGGCCTATTTATGCATATTATAAAAATTTAATTTTTATTTATCTTAAAATTTAATTTATATTAAAATAAAAATCAAGAAAAAAACTCAAATAATAGACTTTTTAAATAGGCTTTGAAGCCTTGTATTGAAATAGGTTTTTAAGGCCTTATAGCAATAGGCAGGCCTTACGATGAAATAGGCTTTAAGGCCAATTTGGCCTATTTAAAAGTAGACAAAATTGAATTTTTAATAAACTAATATGAAGTAGGCTTGTAAATAGGCTTGCAGGCCAGGCCAGGCTTTTAAATAGGCCAGGCCAGGCCAAAAAAATAGGCCTATGAAAGGCCATAGGCCAGGCTCAGGCTTGAAAAAAAATTCATAGGCCAGGCTCAGGCCTATCAAAGCCTGGCCTGGCCTGGCCTATTCCCATCCCTAATTACAATCAAATGATAATAAAAGAAATTATAAAGAAAAAAGATAAAAAGAATACAAAATTATATTGTTGCAGGGGTCAATTTTATTTATTACTTTTATAGTTAAACATAAAAAATTAATGCAGTTCATGGTTCCTAACAAATTATTTAGGGTAGCCGAGTTTGCATGGAAATTAGGGTATTCTGTTTGTAAACGTATTAAATAAGTGTACAGCAGTTTGTCAAAAAAAAAAAAAATCTACAGAAACAATAGGTTAAGTTGCTGCAGACTTAATAAAATTAATAAATAATAAGGATAATGATTAAGATATCTATTAAATTTTTGCTTTAAAAAGTATTCACGGTTATGAGAGAGAGAAATGAAAAATATATATGATGCACATTTAGAGCCAAAATTTTAGGATAGAATTATTGCAAACTTAATAAGAGATTAGTGGAGGGAAAAAATTAGGTTAAGTTGTTGCAGAGTTAACAAAATTAATATATAAGGATTGCATTTATTTAAATGACTTACTTGGACTTTTGTTCTCATATTTTTATTGATCCACTAGTAATAGACCCCGTGCTTTCGCACGGGTCGCATAACATTGCGGTAATCATATAAAAATAATTACATTGTTAATATTATAAAATGTTTAAAGATATTAAATAAAAATTAGCAGCATTAATATAAATTTTCTATAGAATTTGTTTTCTTATATGTAGAAAAATATGTTAAATATTTGAATCGCGTATATTGTGGATTTTATTTTCTTATGTACGCGAAAACAAATTTTTATATACATTTATGAGAAAGTCAATACAATAATTTTTTTAAAACTCCTGATTATTTTCAATGTTTGCATCACACCCGTTGCAGATTTTATGTGTTTTATCTACAAAAACAAATTTTTATGTAAATGTATGAGAAAGTTGATATGAAAAAATTGTGGAAACTCATTAATATTGTCAAAATATAAACATTAATATAGTGTTTATATTGAATAACTTTTTTATTTTATATGAAAAACACCTTTCAATGTTTGCACCGCATCCGTTCCAGAATTTATATGCTTATATATGCATAAATAAATTTTCATGTACTTATGTGAGAAAATCGATATGAGGACTATTTTCAAATAATCAACATCAATGTAGTGTTTCTCTTAAATAACTTTTTATTTTATATGCAAAACACTGTTCATTGTTTGCACCGTACCCGTTGGAGATTTTATATGTTTTATCTGCAGAAATATTTTTATTAAATAACTTTTTATTTTATATTTAAAACACCTTTCACTGTTTGCACCGCACCCGTTGCAAATTTTATGTGTTTTATCTGCAGAAACAAAATTTTATGTAAATATATGAGAAAGTTGATACGATAAAATTTCGGAAACTCATTAAAATTGTCAAAATATAAACATTAATAGTGTTTTTATTGAATAATTTTTTATTTTATATGTCAAACACCGTTTAATATTTGCACGGCACCCGTTGTAGATTTTATGTGCTTATATATGCATAAATAAATTTTTAAGTACATATATGAGAAAATCGATATGATCAAATTTTGGAAACTCGTGACTATTTTCAAAATATCAACGTCAATATAGTGTTTCTATTAAATAACTTTTTATTTTATATTTAAGACATCGTTAAATATTTGCACCGCACTTGTGGATTTTATATATTTATATATGCAGAAGAAATTTTTTATTTAACGATATGATAAAATTTGGAAAACTCGTAATTATTTTCAAAATATCAACTGTTGGAACAAAATGTGTTTAACAATAAACCCTAAAGAGTTTTGATGATAACAAAGTATTAAAAATTGACAATTGGTATTGCTAACATTTGTTCAAGTGTACAGGACCATAAACAAAGTGATATATCTCATCAAGGTTCTGAACGAACAAATAAAGAGCAAATGAAGTATCTATTTAAAGCTTAAAAGCGCTCCTGAAGACAAGCGCTCCTGAAGAGTAGCGCTCCTGAAGACTAGTGCTCCTGAAGAGTAGCACTCCTGAAGACTAGCGCTCCTGAAGACAAGAGCTCCTGAAGAGTATGACGTCATCAGAAGCTGAAGATCCTCAGAAGCTGATTCTTCGAAGCAACAGTATTTCACCAAATATCTTAAGATTCAAGTGTTGTATTTTGGAGCGAAAATTATAGAGCATTGGCAGAAGATTAGTGGATTAAAGCAACGGTCGTTTCAAAAGGATTTGAAGTCATTTTGTTGCAAATAGACAAGAAGCGTTGACATTGTACTTTGTACGAACTGTAGAACCACCTTCTCCACTACTCTGTTCTTTGTCTCTGCTAACAGACAAGAATAACAGCTCTTATGTACAACCAAGCCTGCATCCTTGTTCCCTCTCAACTGGAATGGATTTGAAATTGATTCTTTATAGGACAATAACTAAATCAGGCAAAGAATCACTGGTGAAAGATCAAGCTTCAGTAACGACTCTTTTTGAATGTGTTGGCACTTACAACGTTCACTTCACACCTCTATATAAAGGAGTGAAGACTTGAAGAACAACAAGACTCTACAATTTTTCAAAAGCGCCAAAACTCTGTCAAATTGTCTAAGTATTCAAAGTTCACTTAGAATTTCAGTTCTCAAGTTTATATCTTTGAAATTCTTAAGTCTTAAGAGTCTGTATCTGATTTGTATTGTGAACACCACTGATTGTATATCAAGTGTTCAATCTCAAACATTTTTCTGTGTAATTTTGTTTGATAGAAGTCTCTTGCTTGTGTGCTTGAGCATTAGAAGTCTCTTGATTGTGTTCTTGAGCATTTGAAGTCTCTTGCTTGTGTGCTTGAGCATTTGTAATCAGATATTACATTTAGTGAACTCTCCTTGGAAGTGCAAGGGGGACAGGACTACTTCCGAATTGTGGAAGGAACCTGTATAAATCTTTTGTGTCCTGCTTCTTCTCTTTTCTCTCTGTTTTTCATTCCGCTGCATATGCTCCTGAACAGTATCTTCAGAAGCTGTCTAACTAGCTTCTGATCATTCTGGTTCTGAGTTTTGAAAAGAGAAAACGATTATTTTAAAACACAATTCAACCCCCCCTTCTTGTGTTTTTCTCCCCTTCAATTGGTATCTAGAGCATTGGTTCTGTTGTCAAACACCTAACAGTGTAACAGTCCAAGATCTGAGAAAAACATGTCTGCTGATTCATCTGTTTCTGGTTCTGCTGGCTCTAGTGGTAATCATCATGCTGTTGCATATGATTATAGTGAAAAGAAAACTGACTCAGGGAAGGTTCCAAAGTTTAATGGAGATCCTGAAGAGTTTTCTTGGTGGAAAACCAACTTCTACAGTTATATCATGGGCTTAGATGAAGAACTATGAGATATTCTGGAAGATGGTGTTGGTGACTTAATTCTTGATGAAGAAGGAGCTGCTGTTGATAGAAAAATACATACTCCTGCTCAGAAGAAGATGTACAAGAAACATCACAAGATCAGAGGCTCTCTAGTTTCTGCTATACCACGAGCAGAGTACATGAAGATGAGTGATAAGTCAACTGCTAAAGCTATGTTTGCATCTTTATGTGCTAACTATGAAGGAAGCAAGAAAGTTAGAGAAGCCAAAGCACTGATGCTTGTTCATCAGTATGAACTGTTCAAGATGAAGGATGATGAAAGTATTGAGGAGATGTACTCAAGATTTCAAACCCTAGTCTCTGGACTCCAAATACTGAAGAAAAGCTATGTTGCTTCTGATCACGTGAGTAAGATTCTCAGAAGCCTTCCTGCCAGATGGAGACCAAAGGTGACTGCTATTGAGGAAGCTAAAGATTTAAACACTTTAAGTGTTGAAGATCTTGTTAGTTCTCTCAAAGTTCATGAGTTAAGTCTAAATGAACATGAGTCTACTAAAAAGAGTAAATCAATAGCTCTTCCATCAAAAGGCAAGTCATCTAAAGCTCTTAAAGTGGTTGAGTCTGATGAAGAAGATTCACCAACTGGAGATTCTGATGAAGAGGTTACTGAGATGATGGCTATGCTCTCAAACAGACTTCAGTATCTAGCCAAAAAGAACAAGAAGTTTGTGTCCAGGAGAGGTAGCTTCAGAAGCTCAAAGAAGGAAGATCAAAAGGGATGCTTCAACTGCAAGAAGCCTGGTCATTTCATTGCTGATTGCCCTGATCTTCAGAAGGAAAAAGCAAAGGAAAAGTCAAAGAAATCAACATTCAAGTCAAGCAAGTTCAAGAAACAGTTAAAGCAGAGTTTGATGGCTACATGGGATAACTTGGATAGTGAATCTGAATCTGACAAAGAAGAGTCTGATGAAGGTGCAAAGATAGTTGTTGGGTTAGTAGCTACAGCAACTTCAGAAGCTGAAACTGAATCAGATTCAGAAGATGAAAACGAGGTATATTCCAAAATCCCTAGAGAAGAACTGATAGAGTCACTTAAAGAACTCCTCACTCATTTTGAATTGAGAACCAATGAGTTGAAAGTTTTGAAAGAAAAATATGTTGCTTTGATGAAGCAACAAGAATCAACTCTATTGGATCTAAAAGCTTCTGAAGAAGGACTCAGAGGTTTTGACTTCATATGCAAGACATATGAAGACAAACTTAAGTTCTTGTGTCAGAAGCTGCAAGAAAAATGTGATGGAAAATCTTTAAGTAACCATGAGATTGCTCTTGAAGATTTCATTATGTCTGGTATTGACAGAAGCAGAATTGCTTCTATGATTTATAGCATTTACAAAAACAATGGTAAAGGGATTGGATTTTCAGAAGCTAAGTCTAGTGAAACCAATCTCAAAGCATATTGTGAATGCATAAAGGAAGGATTGAAAACCTTCTTTGTTCCTGAAGGTGCAAAAATGGGAACTGCTGCTCAATCAGAACCTGAAGCTTCCAGTTCTAAGGCTAAGATTACATCAAAGCCAAAGAATTTCAAGCCTAAGGATATGATAAATTCTGAATCTAAGACCACAAAGATTAAGATTCTGAAGAGATCAGAACCTGTTCCTCAGAGTCTGATAAAATCAGAATCTGATGTCCTAAAGTCTAAGGTTCAGAAGGGCAAAGCAGTTGGTGCTCCTGAGGTATCAAAACCAAAAGTTGAAAAACCTAAGGTAATGATTAATCAGAAGCTACCCAAGAAGGATCTAAAGGATCAGGAAATGGTGATTAAATTCTCCAGCTCTAACCCCAAAGGACCCATAAAACAATGGGTACCTAAATCTGAAATTGTCAATATTGCAGATTTGTCTAAAAGCAAGAACAAAACAAAAATCATGGTACCTGGACAACGGTTGCTCAAGGCACATGACAGGAGAGAAGTCAATGTTCCTATCCCTCACAATGAAAGAAGGAGGAAATGTAAAGTTTGGAGGCAACCAGTCTGGGAAGATTATTGGTACGGGGACTATTGGTAACTCCTCTACCTCTATTAATAATGTATGGTTGGTAGATGGGCTTGAACATAACCTATTGAGCATCAGTCAATTCTGTGACAATGGTTATGATGTTTTATTTGAAAAAGCCAACTGTACAGTAATCAACAAGAATGACAAGTCCATTGTGTTCAAAGGAAAGAGAGTGGAAAATGTCTACAAAATCAATTTCTCTCAACTGGCTGATCAGAAGGTAATTTGCCTTCTATCAATGAATGATAAGAAATGGATATGGCATAAAAGGTGAAGGGGAGAAAAACACAAGAAGGGGGGGGGTTGAATTGTGTTTTAAAATAATCGTTTTCTCTTTTCAAAACTCAGAACCAGAATGATCAGAAGCTAGTTAGACAGCTTCTGAAGATACTGTTCAGGAGCGTATGCAGCGGAATGAAAAACAGAGAGAAAAGAGAAGAAGCAGGACACAAAAAATTTATACAGGTTCCTTCCACAATTCGGAAGTAGGTCTGTCCCCCTTGCACTTCCAAGGAGAGTTCACTAAATGTAATATCTGATTACAGATGCTCAAGCACACAAGCAAGAGACTTCAAATGCTCAAGAACACAATCAAGAGACTTCTAATGCTCAAGCACACAAGCAAGAGACTTCTATCAAACAAAATTACACAGAAAAATGTTTGAGATTGAACACTTGATATACAATCAGTGGTGTTCACAATACAAATCAGATACAGACTCTTTAGACTTAAGAATTTCAAAGATATGAACTTGAAAACTGAAATTCTAAGTGAACTTTGAATGCTTAGACAATTTGACAGAGTTTTGGCGCTTTTGAAATATTGTAGAGTCTTATAGTTCTTCAAGTCTTCACTCCTTTATATAGAGGTGTGAAGTGAACGTTGTAAGTGCCAACACATTCAAAAAGAGTCGTTACTGAAGCTTGATCTTTCACCAGTGATTCTTTGCCTGATTTAGTTATTGTCCTATAAAGAATCAATTTCAAATCCATTCCAGTTGAGAGGGAACAAGGATGCAGGCTTGGTTGTACATAAGAGCTGTTATTCTTGTCTGTTAGCAGAGACAAAGAACAGAGTAGTGGAGAAGGTGGTTGTACAGTTCGTACAAAGTACAATGTCAACGCTTCTTGTTTATTTGCAACAAACTGACTTCAAATCCTTTTGAAACGACCATTGCTTTAATCCACTAATCTTCTGCCAATGCTCTATAATTTTTGCTCCAAAATACAACACTTGAATCTTAAGATATTTGGTGAAATACTGTTGCTTCGAAGAATCAGCTTCTGAGGACCTTCAGCTTCTGATGACGTCATACTCTTCAGGAGCTCTTGTCTTCAGGAGCGATAGTCTTCAAGAGCGCTAGACTTCAGGAGCGCTTTAAGTTTTAAATAGATACTTCCTTTGCTCTTTATTTGTTCGTTCAGAACCTTGATGAGATATATCACTTTGTTTACAGTCCTGTACACTTGAACAAATATTAGCAATACCAATTGTCAATTTTTAATACTTTGTTATCATCAAAACTCTTTAGGGTTTATTGTTAAACACATTTTGTTCCAACAAAAGGTTGGGACATGCTAACTGGAGATTAATCTCTAAGCTTAGCAAGTTACAGCTTGTCAAAGGCCTTCCTGACATTGATTATCATTCAGATGCACTCTGCGGTGCATGCTAGAAAGGAAAAATTGTTAAAACATCTTTCAAAGCAAAAGACAATGTTTCCACCTCAAGACCCTTAGAACTGCTTCATATTGACCTATTTGGACCAGTTAGCACTGCATCCTTATATGGAAGAAAGTATGGATTAGTTATTGTTGATGATTATAGCAGATGGACTTGGGTAAAATTTCTGAAAAGCAAAGATCATGCATACGATGTATTCAGTAACTTCTGCACCCTTATTCAATCTGAAAAAGAAGCCAAAATTTTGAAAATCAGAAGTGATCATGGTGGTGAATTTGAAAATGAGCCATTTGAAGCTTTTTGTGAAAAATATGGAATCCTCCATGAATTCTCTTCTCCTAGAACTCCACAACAGAATGGAGTTGTAGAAAGAAAGAATAGAACGTTACAAGAAATGGCCAGAACCATGATTCATGAAAACAATTTGGCAAAACATTTTTGGGCAGAAGCTGTGAATACAGCGTGTTATGTCCAGAATAGGATCTATATTAGACCTATCTTGGAGAAAACAGCATATGAATTGTTTAAAGGAAGAAAACCCAATATCTCTTACTTTCATCAATTTGGATGTACATGTTACATTCTGAATAACAAGCTCTACCTAAAGAAATTTGATGCCAAGGCCCAAAGAGAAATCTTTTTAGGTTACTCTGAAAGGTCAAAGGCATACAGAGTGTATAATTCAGAGACACTCTGTGTTGAAGAATCTATGCACGTTAAATTTGATGACAAAGAGCTTGAAGATAAAACTTCAAAGCAAGATGAAGGTTTTGCAGAGATACAGGTTCCTGAAGACATTCCAGAACCTAGTCAATCAACTGAATCTGAAGATAGTCTAGAAGCAGCACCCACGTCAGTTGCTCCTGATGTTGTTGCTCCTGATGAAGTTGCTCCTGATGAAGTAGCTTCTGATGAAGCGCAAAATGGCTCACAGCGAGCAGATTCATCCAACTATACTTTCAAATACAAGTCTTCTCATCCTCAAGATCAAATCATTGGAAGTAAAGAAAGTCCCAGAAGAACAAGATCACACTTCAGACAAGAAGAATCTATGATTGGACTAATTTCAATGATTGAGCCAACAACAGTTGAAGAAGCACTTTCAGATGATGGATGGATCATAGCTATGCAAGAAGAGCTGAATCAATTCCAACGGAATGATGTGTGGGATCTGGTACCCAAACATCCTCAGAAGAACATTATTGGAACAAAATGGGTATTCAGAAACAAGCTGAATGAAAAAGGTGAAGTAACCAGAAACAAAGCCAGACTTGTTGCTCAGGGGTACAGTCAACAAGAAGGCATTGATTACACCGAAACATTTGCTCCAGTTGCAAGATTGGAAACAATCAGGTTACTTTTATCTTATGCAATTAATCATGGAATAATATTATATCAAATGGATGTCAAGAGTGCATTTCTTAATGGTGTCATAGAAGAAGAAGTGTATGTCAAACAACCTCCTGGTTTTGAGGATCTGAAGCATCCTGACCATGTTTACAAACTTAAGAAATCACTATATGGCTTGAAACAAGCTCCCAGAGCTTGGTATGACAGACTAAGTAATTTCTTGATTAAAAACGATTTTAAACGAGGTCAGGTTGACACAACACTCTTCAGAAGGACTCTTGAGAAAGACATTCTTGTTGTGCAGATATATGTTGATGATATAATATTTGGTTCTACTAATTCATCTCTTTGCAAGGAGTTTTCTAAGTTAATGCAGGATGAATTTGAAATGAGCATGATGGGAGAGCTGAAGTTCTTCCTGGGCATTCAAGTTAATCAAAGCAAAGATGGAGTATATGTTCATCAGACGAAATATACAAAAGAGCTTCTGAAGAAATTCAAGCTTGAAGATTGCAAACTGATGAACACTCCAATGCATCCTACATGCACCTTAAGCAAAGAAGATGAAGGATCAAAAGTGGACCAGAAGCTATACAGAGGTATGATTGGTTCTCTGTTATACCTCACTGCATCTAGGCCAGATATTTTATTCAGTGTATGCTTATGTGCAAGGTTTCAGTCAGATCCTAGAGAATCTCATTTAACTGCAGTTAAGAGAATCTTCAGGTATCTGAAAGGAACAATTAATCTGGGACTCCTTTATAGAAAATCCCCAGATTATAAGCTAATTGGATTATGTGATGCTGATTATGCTGGTGACAGGATTGAAAGAAAGTCAACCAGTGGCAATTGTCAATTTCTGGGTGATAATCTGATATCCTGGGCTAGCAAGAGACAAGCAACTATTGCTATGTCTACAGCAGAAGCAGAATACATTTCAGCTGCAAGTTGTTGCACACAACTACTCTGGATGAAACATCAGCTGGAAGATTATCAGATACATGCTAACAATATTCCTATCTTTTGTGATAATACTGCTGCTATTTGCCTGTCAAAGAATCCAATTTTGCATTCAAGAGCCAAGCATATTGAGATCAAACACCATTTTATCAGAGATTATGTTCAAAAAGGAATTTTAGATATACAATTCATTGATACTGAAAATCAATGGGCTGATATATTTACTAAGCCTCTAACTGTTGAAAGATTTGATTTTATTAAGAAAAATTTGAACATGCACTACGTGTCTGATTAAAATTGCTTGCTCCTGAATAAGAAGTTCAGGTTCTGAAGTCACTTCAGAAGTCACTGTCCTTCAGAAGCTCCTGAGTGAGGTCCTGAAGAAAATGTGCTCCTGATGAGTCATCAGAATCTCAACCTTCAGAAGAGAATCTTTGTGCTCCTGAATAGCAGAAGTTAGTGGAAGTTCTGGAGTTGCTGTTGGCGACATCTGTCTCACTAACTTATACAGCTCATCTGAAATCTGACAGCGTGGCATAAATGTATTGGCGTATAACTCAAAGGGCAATGATGTTAATTTTACTTTTCGTAGTACTATCTCGCGCCCCCAACTGTCATTAATGCTATGTTTGTTTGTCCCCTGGTATTCAAACGTTTTTCGCTAAAAAGCACTTAATCAAAAACACACACTACTCACTTCACTTCCTACACTTTCTGTTTTTGATTTCGTATCTGCTTAGAAAAGTTCTCTCTCTCTCTCAAAACCCTAAGAACCCAAATTTCAAACTTCTTCAAACATCAATGGCTTCATCTAGTTCTGTTCAAGAATCCAACGCTCAACTCGCAGTTCAGCAAGCTGAAGGTCAGCAAGAAAGGGCTGCTTACGAGATCAAAGGAGTCACCATGAACCTAAAAGAATGGCAACTTAAGATTCAAACAGAGAATCCGGTGGATTTTGAATCTCTTGCGTATCATGGCTGTGACATCAAGAGGTTTTATGAAGTTCAAGGGCTGATGAACTATTTCAGTATGCTCAACGGTCCTACCTACAAGACGTTAGTAAGACACTTCTGGGTAAGAGCATCAGTCTATGATAAAGCTGCATCAAAACTGGAGGAAGAAGAAAAAGTTTTGATTGATCCCTCTCTTGAAGGGAAAACCAGAGAAGAAATGGGTCTGGAACCATTCAGAGAAGTTCAGATCAGGTCAAGCCTGATGGGTATCCCAGTCTACATATCTGAGGATATAATTGCTTTTGTCATTGGAGCAGAAGCATCTGGAAAGTACTCCGGTGTAGATATACCAAACTCTCAGTCAAGCTCCTGGAGTGATTTGGTGAATAAAACTCTCTTCAATTCTACAACAGCCGGTAAATACTGTGACTTGAACATGATCAACAAGATGCTCCTGAAGATTCTCAATGAGAACATGCTACCTAAAAGAGGTGGTGGAGATCAACCCTCTTTGGCTCACAAAGTTTTTCTCCATCACATTATCAAGGGTGAGAAGGTGAATCTACCCAAATACATCTTCAGGCATATGATAAAAGAGCTCAGGGAAAGCCAGAACAAGTGCAGAGTCTGGGTTCCCTATGGAAGACTGATCTCAGAAATCTTCCATCAAGGAGGCATCATTAAAGCTCTGAATGAAGTAAACTACTTCACTGATGAACAGCTGGAAACTGAGACCGGAAAGGTGATAAATGCATTTACCTTGAAGCATATGAAGCTAATTCCTGAAGTGACCAAGCTGAAGACAGACATCTGTGAATCAAGAGTCATATCTAATCTGATGGAGGACTTCCCTCCCATCTGCAAGAAAGACACCCTGGCTGTTCAAATGGCTCTCATTGCTGATCACTATGAGACCATGGAAAGCTGATTAATCTGGATGAAGTTCCAGAAGAAATGTATGGACAAGAACTTCCTGTAGCTAAAGGAAGGAAATCTAAAAGAAAGGTACTTACTCAAGAAGAGTACTTAGAAGGTGAAAATCCTTCCAAGAAGGCGAAGAAGGAAAAGGCTCCTGAAAAGTCTATATCTGGTGCTCCTGGAGGATCATCAATTCAGGAAGAGGTTCAGGATCTGAACCCAGGAGCTATTATTCCTCAGAAGACCAGAAGTGGCAAGCAAATGGTTTCAGCATCTACAACAACAACGAAAGTGAAACAGATTCCTCAAAAGAAGAAAAGGACTCAAAGACTAAGGAAACTGAAGGAATCTGTGTACACTACTGAAGAAAGTGCAGCTGTAGAGGCTACCGAACTGGTTACCAGGGAGGTAAGAAAGAAGAAGAAGGCTGAATTTGAAGCTGTTCAGAAGGCTTTGGAGCTGGCTAAGGAAATAGAAGTACCCACTGAGGTCTTGCTCAAGAAAGATGCTGCTGAGGTTGCTGAGCAAGCTCTGATGAGCTCATTAGAACTGCAAGCTGAAGTTGCTACTGAAGCTGCAAGTATTCTAGCTACTCCTGGATCAGATTTTATATCAGGTACATCCTCCTCACAACCCTTAATACATATAGAATCTGACTCCTCTCCCTCATCACCTTCTCAATCCAAAACCTCATCATCCTCATCTTCTGATATGGATGATATTCCTATTAGCATCCTCCGAAAAGGCCTATCACCATCCTCCAAACTCCACAAAAATTCTTCCAAACCTAATTCTCCCTTCAAACAATCTGAACCATCTATACAAGCTAGGGTCAGTAGCTTGCTTGAATTAAAATGCAGCAAACTACCCCCTAATCATCCACTTCAACCACAAACCATTAAACCTGTTAACATGATTTTACCTGATAAGCCAGAAGATGACTCTGTTATAAATAATCTCAGCAGTCATCTATCCGGTGAACTTCCAAACATTAACCTAACACTACAAAAAGACTCTGAAGTAACAATTTCACAAGTTGCTTCAGAAAGCCCCCATCAACAAGCACCTGAACCACTTGTGTCCCCATCTGTTTCTGAACAGTATGTTCCTGAACAATCTGTTCCTGAACAAGCTGCTCCTGAACAATCTGTTCCTGAACAATCTGTTCCTGAACAAGCTGTTCCTGAACCAACCATTTCTGACCATACTTCTGAAATTCTTTACACTGAAAATGCTATGGAGATTGATGATTCTGTCATTGATCCTGATGCACAAACTACTCAATCTTCTCCTATGGAGGTTGACCAGTCTGCTTCTGATCAGGCACAATCACAATCTGAAAGCAATACTCAATCATCAACCTTAAATAACCTACAAATTCAACCCTGTGCTCCTCCCAAGCCTAGAAAACAACCTTCACCACCCACAAGATTCTTAGATTCTAATGTATTAAAGGGCGTGTGTGAGGACATAGCTGACAAGATGATCAAGCTCATTTCATCTAGAAGTGACTTGAGTCAAAGAGAAAGCTATGAGAAACAATGGAGTAGGCTCAAGGAGAGAGTTGAGTATGTCATGCAAGCACTGTCCTCAACGTGTGTAGAAGCTCAAGAGCAAGCTAAGCAAAAGCTTCAAGACTGGCTGAACGGCATCAATGAAGATCTTGAAGAGGTTAAAATAACAGGAACTTGGGCTAGATCGTCTTTAAGTATCAGAGGAAGAGAACCAACTGATTTTCTGCCTCAGTACATTCATCCCAAGGATCTGGACTTATCCTTCCTTACAAAGGTCAATCTAAAGGCATCAGCTCCTGATCTAGCTTTAGCTCAAGAGAACAAGATCTTAAAGGAAAAGAATAAGAAGCTGGAAAAAGATCTCTTTGAGCAAAGGCTACTGCTTCTAGAACACAAAGCTGAAACTGATGCTAAGCTGGAAGAAGCCAGGATCAGAGAAGAAAATATGGCCAGAAGCCTAGCTGAGATGAAGCAGAAGCAAGAGGAAACCAATGACCTCCTGAAGAAGATTCTTGAAAACACCCTCAAACAAACCAACCCTTAGTTGCACATCCTTTATGTTTGTGGTGTTTTTTCAGTTTGTTCTTTTATTAACTTTGTATGCTTCTGAATTCAAACACTTCTATATATTTCTTTGTTCCTGATCTTATTAATTGCCTCTGACTATTTTTTTAACGCATTTCACTTGTGATATTGATTATGCTCTGAATCTTTTTACTATGTATTTCTCTTTCTTTTGTTGATTTTTTTTGTTAATGACAAAAGGGGGAGTAAGTGTGATAGTATTTAAAGGTCCTGAGCCCCATTAAGTTTTTTTTTGAAAATTCTCAATCCTTTTAGTTAGGGGGAGTAATTTCAATTCAAAAAAAAAAAAACTTAACTGAACCATTATCTCTCTCTATCACTTCTATTCTCTTTGATTATTTTACTAAGCGTTAAATGAATTTAATTAACAAAGATAGAACTCAGGGGGAGCTTACAAACCTCACCTTAAAGTACTATTAGACTCAGGGGGAGCTTACAAACCTCATACCCTATAAGTCAACTTGTTAATTAGATTAACAACAATTGATCAAATTTTTAAATACTATGGTTTGTCATCATCAAAAAGGGAGAGATTGTTGGAACAAAATGTGTTTAACAATAAACCCTAAAGAGTTTTGATGATAACAAAGTATTAAAAATTGACAATTGGTATTGCTAACATTTGTTCAAGTGTACAGGACCATAAACAAAGTGATATATCTCATCAAGGTTCTGAACGAACAAATAAAGAGCAAAGGAAGTATCTATTTAAAGCTTAAAAGCGCTCCTGAAGATAAGCGCTCCTGAAGAGTAGCGCTCCTGAAGACTAGTGCTCCTGAAGAGTAGCACTCTTGAAGACTAGCGCTCCTGAAGACAAGAGCTCCTGAAGAGTATGACGTCATCAGAAGCTGAAGATCCTCAGAAGCTGATTCTTCGAAGAAACAGTATTTCACCAAATATCTTAAGATTCAAGTGTTGTATTTTGGAGCGAAAATTATAGAGCATTGGCAGAAGATTAGTGGATTAAAGCAACGGTCGTTTCAAAAGGATTTGAAGTCATTTTGTTGCAAATAGACAAGAAGCGTTGACATTGTACTTTGTACGAACTGTAGAACCACCTTCTCCACTACTCTGTTCTTTGTCTCTGCTAACAGACAAGAATAACAGCTCTTATGTACAACCAAGCCTGCATCCTTGTTCCCTCTCAACTGGAATGGATTTGAAATTGATTCTTTATAGGACAATAACTAAATCAGGCAAAGAATCACTGGTGAAAGATCAAGCTTCAGTAACGACTCTTTTTGAATGTGTTGGCACTTACAACGTTCACTTCACACCTCTATATAAAGGAGTGAAGACTTGAAGAACAACAAGACTCTACAATTTTTCAAAAGCGCCAAAACTCTGTCAAATTGTCTAAGCATTCAAAGTTCACTTAGAATTTCAGTTCTCAAGTTTATATCTTTGAAATTCTTAAGTCTTAAGAGTCTGTATCTGATTTGTATTGTGAACACCACTGATTGTATATCAAGTGTTCAATCTCAAACATTTTTCTGTGTAATTTTGTTTGATAGAAGTCTCTTGCTTGTGTGCTTGAGCATTAGAAGTCTCTTGATTGTGTTCTTGAGCATTTGAAGTCTCTTGCTTGTGTGCTTGAGCATTTGTAATCAGATATTACATTTAGTGAACTCTCCTTGGAAGTGCAAGGGGGACAGGACTACTTCCGAATTGTGGAAGGAACCTGTATAAATCTTTTGTGTCCTGCTTCTTCTCTTTTCTCTCTGTTTTTCATTCTGCTGCATATGCTCCTGAACAGTATCTTCAGAAGCTGTCTAACTAGCTTCTGATCATTCTGGTTCTGAGTTTTGAAAAGAGAAAACGATTATTTTAAAACACAATTCAACCCCCCCCCCCCCTTCTTGTGTTTTTCTCCCCTTCATCAACATCACTGCATTGTTTCTCCAAAATACCGTTAAATATTTATACTGCACTCATTGTCAAATTTATTTGCTTATATCTCCAAAATAAAATTTTATGTATACCAATGTGAAAAAGTTGATATGCTTAAATTTTGAAAACTAATGACGTGAAAAAGTACTTATGGCATAAAAGAGTATATCATAATTTTTTTCTCCTATATTTACGCTATACTACATTTTTTTCCTTATTATTTAATATCAAATCGACAATGAAACCCACTAAATAAATTTTATTTTTGAAGGAAAACCCACTAAATTAATTAGTAACCGAAGTTTTTTTTTTGTGTGCAATTTATCTAAAAAAACTACAGAGAATCAGATAATAAGGAGAAGAAAGAAGAAACAAATTGAATTTTTATTTGCAAAATATAGAAAATTAGTTGTAGGCTCTGTATTGATAAACCAAAAAAAAAAAATATATATATATATACACACACACACACATACACATATATAACGATTGAACCCATAAAATTTAGAAGATTATGAGTTTGATCGAGTATAATTATGAAATTTTAATGGAGTAAGATTTTCTTATTTTTCTATTATTATAGTATTAGTAGTAGAAGTAGATATTTAATTTTTTTACGTGGAATTGGAAAGATAGTCATCTTTAATTATCATGATAATATATTGGCTTTTATGAAGGAAAATTATGAAATTTTGTTGAATTTTGATTTTTATATATTGTTTTTTTTAAATAATTTTTTTATATATTGTCAGTAGATTAAAATAGCAAATATATTTTAAATTTAAAAGTATGCAAAAGACTTATTAATTTTGCATCCCAACAAAAATTATACGTGGAAATTTGATGTATCCGTGGATAGTTCCATTATATTTGTTTTTAAGTCATTTTAAGAAAAACAAATAAAATGATTTCATAGTTATCCGTGAAAAAACTTGTGATGACCATTATCCATAATTTTTTTAACAAATTAATTAATTTTGTAGTTATCCGTGGAAATTTGTTACTTGTGATAACCATCATCGTTATCCATAATTAATTTTTATTTATTAAAACTATTAAATTAAATTTGCAAAATGACCATTATGCACATAAAACTAAGGAGATCATGAGTTTTAAAAAGGACGATTATGAAATTTTGCTGTACTTCAATTTTTATATATCATCGTTATCCATAATTAATTTTTATTTATTAAAACTATTAAATTAAATTTGCAAAATGACCATTATGCACATAAAACTAAGGAGATCATGAGTTTTAAAAAGGACGATTATGAAATTTTGCTGTACTTCAATTTTTATATATTGTAAGTAGAAGATAATTATAGTTCCTTCCTTTATAAATCTGAAAATTATAGTTTCTTAATTTATAATATTTTAGAAATTTTGGCAATCATGAAATTTGAAACTTATTGTATCAATTGCAGAATAATGAGCTGATCACAAGTCACATATGGTAACCTTTTCAACTTGAAATGAACACTACAATAAAAAATAAAGAATAAACAATGTAATGTATGTAATTGGGTAATTATTTTTTTTGTTACAAAGTGGTACAGGTCATAATCACATCGGTTAAACAAGAAAAAATGATGAAAAAGTGGTAGTGGCCGAAATGTATACCTTGATTTAGATCTTTGACAAACCTATTAGTCTAATTTAACTTCTTCCCCGACACTCACTCCAATAAAATTAAAAATCTTAATCTTAGAGCTACCAAAATCTAAATTTAGCAAAGAAAGATTAACCACCATATGTCACAAGGTAAATGAAAACTTAATTTTAACCACCACATATATGACAAGTATAAAAAATAAAAAAATAAAAATAAAAATAAAAAAGATTTTTAACCACCTTTGTTTAGAAGCATATAACAAAATCAATAAGCTAAACAGCACTGAAACAATCATAGAAACAAATCATGAACAGGTTAAATCCATTTACCTCCCTGGTTATGATATGTTCACATCATTTTTGTGAAAAATTTACAACTTAAAGATACTAGTAGTCAAAATAGGTGGCATTATAAAAACATAATTGTTCAAATATCATTTCCTTAACTCCAAATGTTTTGGGACAGTTTCCATTACCATCCCACAAAAACAACTTCACAACATAAAATAATAAAATCAATAAAACAAAAATTTTAGATCAAGTTGAGGGGTACGTCTCTAGCAAGCTCCAATTCCATATTTTTTTCCCTCTAATCCTTGATAGTAAATTTATCTATGTTTTAAAATGAAAAATAAAGTTTAACGAGTTTCAAATGAATAGTCTTTTCCAATTGTATATTGTGTTAATAGTTCCACACAAAAAATGTGGATACAAGGGAGATTTTAGGCAACCAAGCATGCGTGCACATTTTTGATGGAATATTACGTCCCTTGACTTCGTTAAGGGCCATTATTTCAGAAAACAAAAACAAATATGGAGCGGACAAAACTTTTGAAGAATATAATACTCTTATTGTTTGATAAATCCAACGTTTATAATAAATGAAATAATGTTATTTAACAACCAAAACTTAACAACTTATTATTTGTCAATCATATAAAATTGGTCAAATATTTCTTTTGATCCTTTAAGTTTGACAAAAATATCATATTAATTTTTTAAGTTTAAATATGACATTGAAGTTATTAATTAAATGCACATTACCCTTTTAAATACCTATTTGAAACTTAAAAACTTCAAATAATTGAATTAAATTAACAACTTAAAAGACCTATTTGAAACTCAAAAAAACTTAAAACATATTTAAAACTTTAAAAACTTTAAGGACTAATCTGATATTTATGTCAAAATTAAAGGACCAAAGAGATATTTAACCTATAAAATATATTATTTATAACTATTGATATCACTTAAAAAAAGAAAAAAAAACTAATGAAAAACAAAACCATAACTATACAATATATAAATACGTAGTCTACGTTGTTGGACAGACAATTAGTGATTGTCTGAGATAATATTTCTCTCTATAATTTGTGTGGTGCCACCAACAGGAATTACTAGCAGTGTGATACTGTGTACGTAATATGTCGGCACTTTAGGTTTTTAAATAATACATTAGAAAACTCCAAGTTGATGTATATATGCCTTCCGCACAAAGGTAGGGTACATGTACAATACTAAAATTAAAGGTATAAAGTCCCACTTCTCTTGCAAATGCAAACCTTTTTGTTGGCAAATAGTTTCTCGTGTACTTTCATGCAAATCATTATATAATTATACGATTTACTTATAAATTTTAAAATGAATCAATCTTCATAATTATGAGAAAAAATAGATTATTATCGTATACATATTTATTTATAAGTATATTTTGATGTCTTCTTCTTTACCCTTTTTTGAAACTTTTTCTCTTGTTCAATTCTTACACTTTTGCATTACGAGTCTCATGTTTTTTCACAATTTGTATATATATGACGTATATTTCTTTTGCTGACCTTTTTAAATATTCTGCAAAAAAAGTCCCGTACCTCAAGTTTTAAAATCCGATACATATATATTTTTTTTTTTTAAAAATCCGATACATATGCTTCAACTAAAAATATTTGATTTAGTGGTACAGATACATCTAAAATAAAAGGGTATCACGGATATGATGATATGTATAGTATTTTAACGGGCAACATTTATAATTCTACTATGATATGATCTATATGGGATACTTTTTATTGAAATATAATATTTTATTTAAAATTAATTTGTCTGGTGATTACTTTAGGGACCAGCCACAAATGTCTATGATAAGTTGCAGGTGCTATACTATACATGAATTTAATTAAGTATATGAATGATATGATACACACAGCACAGCAGTCATATTCAAGCTGCAGAAGAGGAAGGTGACGTCATAGTGTCCTTTTATTTTGTCAAATGAATGGAGGACGTGCCATCAAGGCCCATACCTTATTCATCTTCATCATTCACCACCTATTGCAAAGTGCAAACCATAAATAAATCACATTGGTTGATCCTAGATACGTTTCAAATTGGAATATCAAGCACCTTATAAGTGCCTCTCTATTTTATCAAAATTGCCTAACCATAACGGCACAACGTTATGAACCACAGTTCAAACCATGGCTAGAAAAAGATTTTATATATTTTGATAAGAGGAGACACATTTATTCATGCATGTACCAAAAAAGAGTCTTCCTTTTTCGAATTGCTCATCATGGTACACAAGACTTCTATTTGGAATAACAAAAGTTTAAGAAGCTATAAAAAATGAGTAAATAAAAATTGGTGATGGTAGACATACACAAGACTTCTATGTGGAGCTTTTCTCTTCCGTTTCACGAGATCATATTGACACCACTATTATTTGATGCTAAAATAGTGAAAATAAGTTATTCCATGTTTTAGGTCTGGTCAATTCTTTTAAGAATATAATGACTCATCCCTTATAAACATATAATCGTATTTTTAAACGAAATAAAAATAAAATAATGTGTGTAAACCAGTCGAAAAATTGGAGGTTTAACCCAACCCAATCAATGGTACGACACAATTCCTAAACTAGAAGAGAACCGAAGTTTTGTGCATTCAGTATCGGTTTTTGCCAAAACTGACCCAACCTAGTCCATGCGCAACCCTATACGAGGGATACTTGAATCCATATATATAGTGATTTGGATGTGAGATTCCTACGTGAGAACTAGCTGAATCCCAATGTGAATCAGGTGTTAGCCTTGTTAGCATCACTAAGATTTCGAACATAAGATTTGGACACACTCATAACAATGAAAAAAATGTAAAAAGATAAAAGAATTAAATAATAATATATTTTAATTATCGAATATAGATCCTCTCCATTTCGTTAAATAAACTAACATCAAAATTATTGTCTTTTTTATATATAAATGTCAAATTAAAGTCACCGGTTCTAAAAAAACATGAAATTATATCAATGATTTACTTTATTGAGAAATAAAACGTTTTCATTTCTTTTAGGAAAATGGAGGATCACAACTCATTATCAACATATTTTATGTAGGGTTAAAATTCTCTCTATTTTTTTGGGTTAAGTAGCTTAGTGCTAAAAATTCACCCCTTAAAATGAATAATTGAGAAACTTGGAGTTCAGACCTCAAGGTCCTGCATATTACAATGTATTGTCCATATTGATTGAACTACGCTTACGAGGACAATCTTGTGTATTTTCTACTCTCTCCATTTCATTCTTATAAATTTGAAATATAAATGCAAAAGTGTTACATTAATAAGTCATGATAATCATTCTTATACACCTTAAAACATTTTAAAAAAAATTATCAAATAGTATAGTGGTTAGAAATTCATCTTTTAAGGTTAATAAGTAAGAAATTTGGTACTTAAATTCGCTCCTCCCAGATTGCAATATCCATACCGACTAAGTTATGGTAGACAAAAATTTAAAATCTTTTAATATTGAGAGAATAAATGATAAAAGAAAATATCTATTTCTCTTTTCTCTCTTCTCTCCTTTTCAAACCCTAGTCGTCGGCTCTTTCTTTTTCTTGTCCAATTGACCCTATAAATCACCCCTCTTAGTTGTTTTTCCTTCTATCCTAATTAAATAAGTGATTTCCACATATTTTCAGTTTTCTTTCGTTTGTTTTCATGATTTTGTCGTCTCTGCAGACTCTGTTTGTTTTGATTTTCCGTCTTTGAACGATGTGTTTTTGATTTCCCGTCTTACTGCGGTGTTTATTTGATTTAGGTTGAAAGATTAGCTTTGAGCAAGTGAAGATCCGATCAATGACTTTTGTGTCGTCAACGTTGCAAATCCGGAGATATGAGTATTCCAGAGACTTTAATATAGTCATATTTGTAGGCATAGGTACTTTGTCGTTTTATGCTATTAACACGGATGTTGTGAGTTTGTTTACAGATTCATCCTTTTTATTTTTAGCAATTTTGAATTTGTATTGTATCAATGTACCCTATCAATTTGAATGAATAAATATCGTTTATATGTGTAAAGAAAATATGAAAGAAAATTGAGAAGATTGCTCACTTATTTTTTCTTATATGAATGCATGGTTTTATCTTATATGAATGCAAGGTATCCGTAGATTCAGGAGACAATAGTTAATGTGCTTCCCCATACCCAAATTAGTAATGGCCAACCTATTTGTGGTAAGCCAATCAAACATGAAAAACTTTTTCATATGATGCCAGCACACCTGAAACAAAGACCAATATTTTAGTCATTGTCTTCATTGAGATTTGAGGGAATGAGAAAGCCAACTTTAAATAGCATTATCTTTTCATATTTTATATACTATCGTGTCATTAGTTAAATTAAGATAATTAATCCAAGTCTTTGTCACTGTGTGAGTGTGAGTGTGAGTGTGAGTGTGAGGAAATGGTTTATTATGCCATATGATCCATTACATACGGCATCGACTGTAATTATTGTTATATATAACGTCACGATATCCAAGTCTTGGTCACATGCAAATAAAAAACGAGGATCTTAATCAGCTGGGACCATTATATTTGCAAATTTGTTGAGGTAAAACATAATTTGTGTTTGTAAAAGAAAAGGATTACTTCCTATATTTTCTACCCGTATCATTTTGTTTTTGAAGGAACCCGTATCACTAGTTTTGATTTACTAAAAATTACATCAATGAGGTTTTTTTTAATTAAGATGCCAAAATAAAACAAAATTAAGCAAAACAACCAAAAAAAAAAAAAACAAGTCTAATATTGAAAATATACAAAAGTCAAGAAAAAAAATGCACCGAAACATAACGGCGTTACCAAACCAACAAAAAAGGAATCAAGATTAGTCACACTTAATTAACACATGTGCTTGAAGACTCAATGGATAGAAGTTGTAGAACAAACTCTTAGCTTTATTTTTAATTCAGGATCACACCGAAAGCTTTATCAAATCATCAAGAGAACCTTTAAAACTATCTTGTTTACAAAAAACAACTTGAAAACATCGCTTTCAAATAATTCACAAGCAAGTCATCTATGCAACACTTTTCCCCATAGGAAACTAAACCTAAAATTTGTATAACATGGCTATAGTTGGTGTTCAACGAAACACAACTAGTGTCTAGCCATTATAATTTATAAATATACACCAATAGTTAATAAAGATAATTTATTAAAACCATGGTTATCTTTGCATCATTTGTCATTTTTCGTATTAAATAAGTTTTTTGTCTCAAAAAAATTATCAAATTTTGGTTTTTGCCCATATAAAACAAATGGCTCGTCCCCTTTCCTACCATATTTTAACCCAAAACCTTAAGATATTAGTACATGATCCAACATAGATGTTTAACTTACACATGCCACATTAACATCTCTTTTTTCAGTGTGAAATTCTTTGTATTTATGACTTGGGCAGATAGCCTAATAAGGTCAGAGGCACAACAACGTAAAAAATGTGGGTTGGTAGTGGTTTCATGGAAGGATTTTTTTTATTTCTTTTATGAGAAGAGATAAAGTAAATAAGAAAAAGAAAGAAGATAAAAAAGAAATTCGAACATAGAGAAATAATAAGGGAAAATAATAAGTTGTTAGTTTCATGAGTTTGTTGAAGGAGTTGGAAATTGCTGGGTAACTATATTACCAAAATATTACACTTATTAAAAAATTTCCATATCAATTTTAAATATCTAATAAACATGTATTTTGTTAACTTAGTATAACCCGTATACGTTTTCCTTTTGTGAGATCCCAGCAGGGACGGATCTAGAAATACATTTCAAGTGTGGCTAAATAAGTAGCAACCGAAATAATGATAGATTTTTAATATTTTATACTTTACTGACTGAATTTTCGGTCACTATTTCTGTCGCGAAACGAATTAGAGACCAATTTTTACATCAACCGAATTTTCAATCACTATTTCTGCCATTAAAGTTATTAGCGACCGATTTTCATGCCGTAGCAATTGAGAATTCGATCGCTAAAGAACTTTTTATTTTTATTTTAAATTCATATGTAGCTATAGCCACACATGGCCATAATGTAGATCCACCCCTGGATCCCACAAAAGACCAAAGGTGAAGATTTTTTTTAATAAATGAATAGAATGGAAAAGCATAAAGAAAAAGGCGTAACTTCTCAACTAGGTTGACACCTGATAACTAACTTTTTTCTTTGCCCATACTCTAAAAAAGGCGAATAAATTTAAAATAACAGATGTTGAAAAAAAGATATTGTCTTGACAAAAAAATTGCACGAAAGTGAATGAAATCAAAAATATAAAATTTAAGATAAAAAAAGTTAAACAAATGACACCCAAAAAATAATAAAATAAATCTTTATAATGTTGGTACTTCTCATGAAGCTTACATTGGGTTGTATCATCGTATTAGACTATATGAGAAACCACACAAGTGAGATTAATATTACATTTTCATTCAAAATATCCAGGTACGTATATATGGGTCATCTCACATATATGTTATTCAACATCTACTATTCCATCAATTGTAGAACTTTAACTCACACTTTACATATTAACATATATCCCCCAAGTGTGCGACTCTATGTGTCTGTAATTATATGACATAGTCAAATAAGGTCAAACGGAGGCACAACCGATAAAAAATGTGGGTTGGTAATGATTTAATGAAGGAGAATTTATGTTCCTTTCTTTCATGAGAAAAGAGAAAGAGAATTAGAAAAAGAAAGAAGATGCAAAAGAAGTTTGAGATTAGATAAATGACACTGGTAAAAAAAAGTGTGTTTTGTCCATGAGGTTATAAAGAATAACGTGAGTCAAAAGAGTTGAAGATTTTTGAGTAATTAACTTTCCGAAAATTAGACTTAATTAAAAAACACAATAACATTGTTTTTTACTATAAAAAAAAATCACAATAACATTGTAGAAAGTGTAATAATTAAGCATATATTTTTCACCATAACACATTAGAGTTTTTCTATGGTTAAATCTCACCAAGGATACAAAGTGAAGAAATTTAAAATAATAGGGATTAATAAAAAAATTGCATGAAAATGAACAACAACCAAAAATTTAAATTTATAACAAATAAACATATACTCTTATATTGGTCATCTCATTTATATGTGTCTCAACATCTATTACTGTATCTAATGTTGAACTTTAAATCATAATTGACATTTTAACATATTTTCCTTAAGTGTGAGACTCTCTACGTCTGTATTTATCATATGATGAGATAATCAAATAAGCTCAAAGGCATAGCAAGGTAAAAAATATGGTTGGTGGCAGTTTCATAGAGGGGTGCTTTGTTACTTTTTTTTAATAGAAAAGAGAAAGTAAATTAGAAAAAGAATGCACGAGACAAATGTTAAGGGAAAAACTAAGGAGTGTGTGCTTTATTTGTGAGAGTATAGGGAATAAAATGATTTGCTGGTAATTTTATAAATTTGTTGAAGGGCTTGAAAATTACTGGGTAATTATGCTACCAAAATAATAGATTTATTAAAAAAAATGTTACATCAATTTAAAATGTCTAATAAACATGTATTTTATTAACGTAGCAGAACACGTCTACATTTTTCATTGTCAAATCGTACCAAAGACCAGAAGTGAAGGAATTTAATATAATAGAGGTTGAATACAAAATTACTTGAAAATGATTAACATTCCAAAACTAAAATTTAAGATACAAAATTAAACAAATGACATCAAAAAAACTAACAAAAATCATCATAATATTGAGACTTTCATGGAAACTTATTTGGCTGTATCATAAGATTAGGTTAAAAGCAAGCACACAAGAAATATTGAAATCACATATTCACCCAAAATCTTAAGAAATTAGATATATGAGTCATCTCACTTATATGTTGCTCAACATCTACTATTGCATTCAATGTGTTATTTTAACTCACACTTGACACGTTAACATCTCACCATCAAAAATGGGACTCTCTGTGTTTGCGATCCACCACCACGAACCACTTCCGCTCCCCAAAAAAATTGAAGCGTATATGATATCATCATTAGGACTTATGAGGAGCCACCACTTGTGTGAATCGACACATTGCAGAAAAAGCAACCACACAAGTGAGAATGAAGTTACATTTTCATCCAAAATTTAAAAACTTAAGTATATGATTTATTTTTCACTTAATTGTTCTTCAACCTCCAATATTTTATCTAATATTGACACTTGATACATCACAATATTCTCTCCATTGAATATAACGAAATTCTATCCCGTACTTGCCACAAGTGTCCTTACTAGTTTTTTCTTACATGAATGCATGGTTTTATCTTATATGATGCAAGATATCCGTAGATTCATGAGACAATAGTTAATGTGCTTCCCCATACCCAAATTAGTAATGGCCAACCTATTTGTGGTAAGCCAATCAAGCATGAAAAACTTTTTCAGATGATGCCAGCACACCGGAAACAAAGACCAATATTTGAGTCATTGTCTTCGTTGATATTTGAGGGAATGAGAAAGCCAACTTTAAATAGCATTATCTTTTCATATTTTATATATTATCGTGTCATTGGTTAAATTAAGATAATTAATCCAAGTCTTTGTCACTGTGTGAGTATGAGTGTGTGTGTGAGTGTGAGGAAATGGTTTATTATGCTATATGATCCATTACATACGGCATCGACTGTAATTATTGTTATATATAACGTCACGATATCCAAGTCTTGGTCACATGCAAATAAAAAACGAGGATCTTAATCAGCTGGGACCATTATATTTGCAAATTTGTTGAGGTAAAACATAATTTGTGTTTGTAAAAGAAAAGGATTACTTCCTATATTTTCTACCCGTATCATTTTGTTTTTGAAGGAACCCGTATCACTAGTTTTGATTTACTAAAAATTACATCAATGAGGTTTTTTTTAATTAAGATGCCAAAATAAAACAAAATTAAGCAAAACAACCAAAAAAAAAAACAAGTCTAATATTGAAAATATACAAAAGTCAAGAAAAAAAAATGCACCGAAACATAACGGCGTTACCAAACCAACAAAAAAGGAATCAAGATTAGTCACACTTAATTAACACATGTGCTTGAAGACTCGATGGATAGAAGTTGTAGAACAAACTCTTAGCTTTATTTTTAATTCAGGATCACACCGAAAGATTTATCAAATCATCAAGAAAACCTTTAAAACTATCTTGTTTACAAAAAACAACTTCAAAACATCGCTTTCAAATAATTCACAAACAAGTCATCTATGCAGACACTTTTCCCCATAGGAAACTAAACCTAATAATTGAATAACATGGCTATAGTTGGTGTTCAACGAAACACAACTAGTGTCTAGCCATTATAATTTATAAATATACATCAATAGTTAATAAAGATAATTTATTAAAATTATGGTTATCTTTGCATCATTTGTCATTTTTCGAGTTAAATAAGTTTTTTGTCGCAAAAAAGTTATCAAATTTTGGTTTTTGCTTATATAAACAAATGGCTCGTCCCCTTCCCTACAAACAGTGACGGAGCCATATGTGTCCAAGAGGATTCAAGTGAAACCGCTCACTCTAATAAATTTCGACATATTTTCTAATAAAGTTTGACTTTGAATCCTCAAATTTAAGTGTTCCACCATGTTTGTACCACAAAGTCAAATCCCCTCTCCTCTCTCAATTTTTTTTTATTACAAAGAGGGCCGAAGCCCGGACCTCTCTCAATTTAACTGCAACAACTTCTCTATTGATTTCATTGATAGATTCTCTCTCTATTTAAAGTTGGTGCAATTATGGCAAACAAACAACCATGCATTTATTAATTTGTTAGTTAAGTGTGATTAGAATTAGATTCAAAATATTTGGGCGAAATATGTGAGAAATAAACCCACTTTTTTTAGTTGAAATATTGAGAACTTTGTCACTAAACTAAGGATGTGTTTTTTATTTAAAAAAAAATAAGAGGTTGGACATGACAACTTCAATTGTACAGTTTTTTATTTTAAAACCGTTGACCAGACAAATTGAAGAATAAGAGATTGGACCAAAAGTTAATTTCTCATTCTTCATTAAAACACAACACGACATTTTATCTACAATACAAGTTCTTTAAGATACAAAGGTAACCTTTTGTCAACCATTAATACGAGACGGCGAGGGTATAGAAAAATAGAATATGGATCATGCATTATTCAATTTTCTTGTGTTAAGTATTATGAATAACAAAATAGAAGAAGAAAATGATTCTCATTGTTCAATCAATGAAGTACAATGTGTTTATATACATGTAAGGAGATCTATAGTAGCCTACAATGTGCTATCTACATGCGATTGCTTAGTACATAACAAACTCTAGGTAACTATAATAACTGTCAAATGATAACTTGTTGCGCAAGTTATGGACTTGATAGTTATATTGTGTGATATCCCCCCTCAAGTTGGTGGGTGATAGATATCAATCATCCCCAACTTGGACAATAAAGTGTGAAATGGCTGAGGAAGCAAGGACTTAGTTAAGAAATTAGCAAGCTGGTCCGTGGAGGAAACTGGAAGAAGTTTCATGACTTGAGCCTGTAATTTTTCTCTCATAATATGGCAATCTATGTCCAAGTGTTTTGTACGCTTGTGAAAAACCGGATTTGCTGCAATATGAAGGGCACTTTGGTTGTCACAGTAGAGTACAGGTTGTTTGGCACAAGTTATGTGAAGGTCTTTGAGGAGGTAGAGAAGCCACTGAAGCTCACAAGTAGCAACTGCAAGGGCCTGGTACTCAGCTTTAGAAGAGGATCTTGAAACTGTGAGCTGCTTTTTTGTCCTCCAAGAGATGAGAGAATTGCCTAGAAAAAAACATTGGCCTGACACTGATCTTCTGGAATCAGGACATCCTGCACAATCTGCATCTGAAAACCCTAAGAGATGTATAGAAGAATCTCTTGGGAAGAATAAACCACGCCCATGAGATTGCTTTAAGTATTTAAGAACTCTGAGAGCAGCATGATGATGTGCAGTTGTAGAATTGGAGAGAAATTGACTAAGTTGCTGAGTTATATGTGTGATATCTGGTCTTGTGGAATTAAGATACAAAAGTATGCCTACCAATCTTCTATATGATGGAATGTCATGATAAGGAGTGATGGCATCATGGTGAAGCCTAGAAGAAGGGTCAGATGGTGTGGAAACTAGTTTAGAGTCAGTGAAACCAGTGTCAGATAACAGGTCAAGGCAATATTTTCTCTGACAAATGGAAATTCCAGATTTAGAGTGAGATACTTCAAGTCCTAAGAAGTACTTGAGTTGACCCAAATCTTTGATCTGAAATGAAGTATGAAGAATGTTCTTGATGAAAGAAAATTCAGAAAGTGAGGTGCCTGCTAATATGACATCATCAACATAAACAAGTAAGAAAGTGAAGGAAAATGAAGTGGTTTTGGTGAAGAGAGAGTGGTTTGAAGCAGCTTGTGTGTATCCATTTTGAACAAGCAAGGATGTCAACTTTTCATACCATTTTCTACTTGCTTGTTTTAGACCATAAAGAGATTTAAGCAATTTGCAAACTTGGTTTGGCTTCTCAGATTTGAATCCAGGAGGAAGAGTCAGATAAACATCTTCCTGCAAGTCCCCATGCAATAAGGCATTGTTGACATCCAATTGATGAAGATGCCAACTATGAATAGAAGCCAAAGCAAGGACAAGTCTGATGGTAGTGAGCTTAGCAACTGGTGAATAAGTGTCAAAATAATCAAGACCCTTTATTTGATTGTATCCCTTTGCAACCAATCTTGCTTTAAATCTCTCAATTGATCCATCAGCATGATGTTTGATCTTATACACCCACCTATAGCCAATAGGCTTGATATTTGGTGGAAGATCAACCAACTTCCAAGTTCTAGTCCTTTCAAGTGCAGTAAGCTCAGTTTTCATGGCTTGATTCCAACAGTCAAATTTACTTGCCTCAGTGTAGCTTTTTGGCTCAGTGTTGGTGGAAATAGACAAAACAAAATGACAATGTGGGTTAGAAAGTTTATTAAAAGATAAAAAATTGGAAATAGGATATAATGGAACATTGGTATGTGGAGAAGAAAACTGAGAAGATGCATGACATATAAAATTCTTTAAATGAGATGGTGCAATACTAACTCTAGATGACCTTCTAAGAGGAGGGGAAATAGGTTGTGGTTCAATGGAAGGTGAATCAGGTAATATAGGTGGATCCTTAGGAAGGGGAGGCTCAAGAGAAGAAGAGGAAGCACTATCAGGAATGAGTACAGGAGGCTGAGAAGGAAAGTATTCCCAATCAGAAGTAACAGACAAATGAGACTTGGGATAAGGTAATATATGCTCATAGAAAAGAACATTTCTGGAAACAAAGATTTCTCTAGTAAAAATATCTAGAAGGACATATCCCTTAATACCTGACTTGTAACCCAAGAAAATGGACTTTTTGGCTTTGGGATCCAATTTAGATCTATGAATGTGAAGAGTGGAAGCATAAGCAACGACATGGATGAATGCAAGTGCAATTAGGGATGGGCCTGTGAGAGTTCAATTCATCCCATAAAGTCTTCATCTCTGTGAAATATTCCAACACATACTTAGAACCTTGTTTCAGGTTGTTAATGGTGGATCTCAGAGAAGCAATGCGAATTCGATCAATCTTTGCAAACTGTTCCGTGAGATCCTCCCAAGCAGAAATAACACTATCATGAAAGACAAGTGTTTGTGCAATTGATTCAGAGACGGAATTCAAAATCCAAGAGTGAATCAAATGGTTACAACGTTCCCATGCAGAACGATTGAGATCAAGCATATCAGGGGTAGGTATGGATCCATCAATGAAAGCGAGCTTGTTCTTGGCGCCCAAAGCGCGTTGCAAAGAGTAACTCCATGCGAGGTAGTTAGAACCTATGAGTTTTGGAGTAACAGTGAGAGAATTTGGTTCATCACTGGGATGCACATAGAAAGGAGAATCAGCATCCGAATTAGATTGTTGAGTATTGCGAGGAGCCATGGATGAATTTGGAAGAAATGAAACGAAGAAAGAACAAGTAAAACAGAGTAATGTCAAGGAGAAAAGAAGAACAAGAAAATTGCGCAAAAATGAAACGCAATTGGAACAAAGAAGAATCGAATTGAAGAAGAATAATCTTCAATAAGAAACAAGAGAAAACGAAGCTTCAAGAACGCACAACAATGGCGGAAGCATGTAACTGAATCGTAACAAACTTTCTCAAAGAGAAAGCTACTGATACCATATTATAAATAACAAAGTAGAAGAAGAAAATGATTGTCATTGTTCAATCAATGAAATACGATGTGTTTATAATTATATACATGTAAGGAGATCTATAGTAGCCTACAGTGTGTTATCTACATGTGATTGCTTAGTATATAACAAACTCTAGGTAACTATAATAATTGTCAAATGATAACTTGTTGCGTAAGTTATTAACTTGATAATTATATTGTGTGATATTAAGTGTCGTGTTTACTTGAGCTATGTTATTAAGTGTGAAAATAAACTGAATTAAGTTAGACTTTGTAAAACATAAGTTTGACATGGTTAAAAGATTCAAGGCAAGGCATATTCTAGACTATTACATGTTAGAGAATTACTTTTAAGCATGTGTATGAACAGTTTTGAAAGTATGGTAGTGTATTTTAGCCTACTTGAAGGTTTATTCCATATTAATGTCTTTAAAGAAGTAATTTGACTTATTCCTAAATAGATTAATAATCTAATAGATTAATCATATTATGTTCTATTTTGATATTTAAATGGTATTTTAGAGTATCTAACTTTATATGGCATCATATTTCATTTTTTATATTAATACATTTAATTAAAAAAATAATGTAGACTAATATTTTCAAATTATTGAAAAGGGTGGTAAAATTATAATTTAATAAATTTTTTAAAAAGTCCGATCTAGCATAGGTTTGACGCAAGCCATTATAAATACTCAAGCCGAAGTGTCTCCTTTACAATATTTATTTATTTTAGATTAATTATCATTTTAAAAAAATGAAATTCATTTCATCATTAAAGTCAAAACAACTAATTATATTTAAGAATTGTGCACAGCTCAAATGAGACAATTAATGCATCCAATTATGTGGTGTTTTGCTGATTTAACATCAGGTTAAATAAACACTTTTATTGTGAAATAATTTTTTTGAATACATGTAAAGAAAGGGGACTACAAAAATACTTTCACTTAACATTTTGCAATCTCCACTTAATAGATTGTATTAAAATGAATGAATTTCATTGTAATAATATATAATTATTTGTGGGATTCATTTTGTTAGCTTTTCAAAATGTTGAATTGAAGAGTTGCGTGTTTTTTAAATAGTAAATAACAAAACTACTATAAATTAAATATGTGTACATGATTTAACAAAAAAAAAAGTGTGTCATGAATCATTTAAGTATTCAAAATGGGGAGGTATATTGTAGATGTTGATATTTTTTTTTCAAAGTAATTTAGTGGTTAAAGCTTATACAATTTAATTGTAGAGAAGTGAAATGTTTGGAGTTCGAACCTCAACCCCTATATATAATATGCAATATTCCTATCAATTAAGAGGTACGTAGTGGTATATACAAGAGAATGGGACCACCTTGAAATTTCAATATACTTCTAATTACTATTCATAAGGCACAGAAAGCTTTGAGAAGATAAAATTAAGTGCTCTACCCACAAAATGGTGGTATCCACGTCCCCAACAAATTTTTTGGCCTCAGTTAACATTCAATTTGAACATCAAATTCAGCGAGAATTTGTACTAATATAATCACTCTAACATGTATCCTCTAGAGAGTACCAAGAACACACTCTCTCTGATTTTTTGTTAGCCTAATATTGGTGTAAAGTTTTCACCGTCTTTTAACTGTGATTAATCTCCGTCAAAAAATTTATAGAGCACATAAAGTGAGTTCTCCTCTCTCAACCAGATTTTTTCATATGCATGAACTGAAAATCAAACTTTTGACCATATATTTAAGAGATCAAATTCTTTATCATTTAAACCAATCTATTGTTGGTCAACCCACTCTTCTCTATTAATTGAAATTTAATTTATATGGAACTAAATTTTGATCAATAAAAGAAAATACTAGGTTACTCGCACTCTTACACGAGTGACAATATTATTGATCAACACACTCTTCTCTATTAGTTAAAAGTTATTATATAGAACTCGTTTAAATTTTGATCAATAAGAGAAAATACCTTAGAAAGTACTAGGTTGCTAGCACTCTTATATAAGTGACAATATTGTTGATCAACACACTCTTTTCTATTAGTTGAAATTTAATTTATATAAAACTCGTATAAATTTTAATCAATAAAAAAAATTCCTTAAAAAATACTAGATTGCTAGCACTCTTACATGAGTGACAACTGTTTAACCTTGAGGCAACTAGTGCAACTGTTATAAATTATGGGTTGGAATTTAGGGATAAATTATATATAGATTTTTCTGAAAAAGTGAAGGGATAGATTTTTTTTTTTTTTTTTGAAAAAGTTAAAGGGTGGATTATATAATTATATACTTATCTTATATTTTCATTGATGGCGTATGTACCGTTAATTTTTTATAGTGTAATCTTATCTTTATCTTAAAAGACTTCATACCATCACTCACCACCACAAACATATATAGTGTGTTAGTATAAACCCAGACAAATGATGCAACATTCCACTTTACATATATATCTACTTATCATGTTAATTGTGGTTCACAAAACTGTCCTCAATTTCATAGTATCTGTATGTAGCACTGTCTAATCACACATATATATACAATACAAGCAGGCCTGAATTGTGTATCCAATTAGAATTATATTGATTTTCTTGTTTTTTCCTCCACTAAGACTCTGAATGCGACCTATTTTGGTTTTTTTGGGTCACAAAAACCTTGCCTAGACTAATCACATCAAAGGCAGAAATAATATTCAGAGATCTAAATGAACATCTATCGGCACGGATAGTATGATATCTCTATCCGTCTTGTTGAATATAATACATATAATATTTGTGTCCGCTCTATATTCATGTGGATATCCGCTAAACAGTTAATCCATAAATTTTGAAATATCAACGGGTATATACAAATATTAATTTAAAATATCATTAACTTCGCATATGTATCTATTAAGTAACGGGTAATTAAAATATCAATTTATTTTATTTGTGGATATCCATTAAATAACAGATAGTTGAAATTTCTATTTGAGTCCATCCATTTTGAATTGTATGACCGCTTATCTTCCGTAAGTTAGAGGGAATAAAGACTCGCATGTGGCTAGGTGGGGTGTGGTTCGGTACGCCCACAACACTGGGTGAAGCTCTTTGACCCAACTGCCCTTGTTTCCTCCAATATTCGCCTAAGTCCTCGAAGGATAACACAATTGGATGATTTGGCTTGTCGTTGGTTTGGGGTTGCTCGACCGACGTGAAGTTTGATTTTTAAATCTTTAAGCCACTGTTTAAATCTTGGATCAGTGAATTTTGTCATGTTGTTTGTGACTATAATTACTGGTATGCCGAATCTTGTAAGGATGTTTCATTTGAGAGAAAAAAACGAAGGACATTTTTTTTTGTCATTTTGGCTAGGGTTTCTACCTCTATCCATTTTGTGAAGTAATCTACTGCAACTATGAGGAATTTGACTTGCTCGAAAGCACATGAAAATGGTCCCAATATGTCTTTTCCTCACCGCACGAAAGATCATGATGAAGTGAGTGTTGGTAACTATGTTGGAGGAGCAATTTGCATATCTCTATGTCGTTGGCACTTTTCGCACTTGGCAACATATTTTTTTTACATCTTATTGCATTGTAGGCTAGATAAATCCTGTTCGCGGTAATTTTTTCGCACTTGATTAGTGGAATGGAGAATCCTCGTTTGTAAAGGATGATTTTGAATACGATGTAAGAGCAAGATTTCCTTTTTTATTTTGGATGCTTCTTTTGTATCTTGTGGAAGATCACCATTCATGATGCAATGAATAATGGGAGCTCCAATCCTTGTTGATGTCGACGTCATTGATGTTGATCGTTCTTTTACTTATATCAACACTGGATTTTGCGAGAACTTGTTGGATGACAGACTTTGTTCTCCCTTTTGTTCGGGTACTTGTCAATTTAGAGAGTATGTCAGTCTGAGTATTGTGTTTGCAAGGACATGTTGGATTTTCATTGAGTCAAAAGTCTTTCAGCTTTGTTGGACTAGATCTACGTATTTTGATAGATGTATGTCGATTATTTGAAATCGTCATTTGGTCTTGAGATGCTTCGAGTTGGGAGTCTGTGCAAATTGTATGACCTTTGCTCTCGTGTCTTTGGCTAGCTTTAAACCTACTAGGAAGGCTACGTATTATGTTGTGTTACTGGTTAAAACGAAGGATAGTCTCAAAGATACTTCAACGATTAGACCTTCATCGTTTTCTAGTATGATGCAGACTCCACTTTCTTTGAATTTATCGACGAAGATGATCCACTTATTGAAATTTTCTTTTTTAGGAGATGAAGTCATTTAACGACAAAATCCGGGAGCACATGTGCTTTTAGTGCCTTCCTAACTTCGAATTTAATGTTAAACTTACATAGTTCGAAGACCATTTCATCATTATTCTTTCTATGTTTGGTCGGAAGAGAGTCTGCCTTATAAGCTGATCTTTTTGCTCAATAATTGTCTGGGCTAGGAAGTATCGTTGAAGTCTTCTAGGCCACACTCACAAAGTGACTATATATCTTCGTCCCTATGTGTGGATTACTATCCATCAATTCTCTCATATAAAGGATTTGGTTGGAATTACTAGATGTGGCCACCGTTTTGGTGATAAAGCACTTGCACTTAATTAATTAGGTGATAAAAACACATTATAAGCAGACTACACTGCTTATATATATGTTTATTAAAGTCACGCATGTTATTATTCTTTCTAAGCCTACCATGTGTCCTGCATTCATATACTGAGAACTAAAGAGATGCCACTCTCTTCTATTGTCACTAATGAACTTCTCTTTTACTTTGTTCTTTAATTAGATTATAGGGTTAATGATGTGTTTCGTCCTTGCAAATAGGGGTCGTTTAAAAATTTGTCCCTGTATTCGCTAATCCTTGCTTTTTAGCCTTGCAAAGTTTAATCAGTTAAAAATTCGTCCCTCTCCCCACTTAATCACTTCCATGTCACTAAACCACACATGAAATTTCAATTTTACCCCTGGGTTTCCAATTCTTTCTTCCCCTTCTTAAGGGCAAAATTGAAATTTCATGTGTGGCAGTGATTGCCACGTCATCAAATTAGTGACGTGGCAGTCATTAATTGGGTCAAGGGACGAAATTTTAACTGATTAAACTTTGCAAGGCTAAAAAGCAAGGATTAACGAATACAGGGACGAATTTTTAAACGACCCCTATTTGCAAGGACGAAACACATCATTAACCCTAGATTATATTAGAGAAGATAAAAAATTGTAAGTACAATATGAAATTGATTTAATGCAACTTTTTTTTGACGCAATGATTTAATGGAACGTGGATGTATCATTTTATTGATTTGATGATCTTGTCTTGATTTAATTAAAGGAAAATACTCTATGTCACGAATGTTCCCTCAAAAAATAGTCACGGCATTATATCATTGATTGAAATCCCATGATTTCCTTTTCAAAAAAAAAAAAGAAAGAAATTTCATGATTTTCCTAGGAAAAAAAGAACTTTGTCATTTCCCATTTCCTCTTAAAACTCAACAAGTGTTATTTGTAGGATTCGTGTGTACATGTGAAATCATGACTAATTTTAAGCAAGGATTTAATTATGTATGGAGTGATTTTTTACACGGATATCAAATTATATCTCACGATTATGCTATTGTATTTATGTGTATAGAAAAGAGAGAATTATTTTCCACCTTATTTTTCAATAAGCAAAATAAATTAAAAAGAGTATAAGAGGTACTCTAACCCATCACTACAAGAAAATTAAAGTCTCAAACAAATTGAAGAAAATAAATGGGATTATACCACCAAACATAAAAACTAACACCTGAATTCTTTCCCACCTTATTTATGAACCAACCCTTTACAATAAAATTTAATTGAATATTCATATGTTTCATATGTAAAAAAAAAAAAAAAAAAAAATTAAGTCGATAGTATATATACACTCCTTTCAATCACATTTATAAGTAAAAAAAAAATTTAAGTTCATTAAATAATTGATGTATTTGAACTATAACATAGTCCAAATACATTAGTTATTTAATGAATCTGAAAAGAAAATAGTTCTTTATAAATGTGACTAGAGAAAGTATTAATTAGTACTTCCGGGACACTCTTTAAACATACTAAATTAGGAAATTATTATTTCAAAAAATCAAATAGTTTAATTTTCAATGCATTGAATACATAATTTTTCATAAAAAGTTACTATTTAAGACCCTTAAAGAGTGTTCTAAGGACACTTGTTAATATTTTTCAATAATATTTAACTACCATTAAGAATATTTTGGTCATTTCCATGTGTGTGATAGCAAATCATTTAGTGTAAACAGCACTAATCTAGTTAGTTTGATATTGTGAAGCAGGTCCAATTCACAGGTAGGGGGAAATTGGACTAATGGTAAGCAGTACCAAGTTGCTAACTCACCGTAGAATTTTGCTCTTTAAGCCTTCCTGTTACTAACAGACCCCCCAAATATTGAAAATGCCACTATCAATATCTATCGGAAGATACGTTCCCATAGGTTCCATATATATGTAAGAAATCAGCTTTTGTCATACTTCTTCTTCAACTTGGATGAGATTCTCTATTTTCTCAATCTCAGGAATTTGATGCTAGTAATTCAGTAGAATTAGTGAATTCTATTTTTATTGCATTGGTATTCAATAAAAATATCAGTTTATATTAGTCTAAAAGTACGCTAATATAAATCTGTATCCAAATATAAGAAGATAGTTGTATATCCTTAAAAAAAAAAAAAAATAGTTGTATTAAATATTAGTTGAGTTATTTCAAATAATTATATTCTAGTTGAGATTTATAATCTGGTCAGTAGTATGTTTGGTTCAATTAAAGGGAGATAAGGGTAGAGATTTTAATGAAGGGAAGTGAATGAATTTTAATTACATGTATGTTTGGTTCAAAAATGGAGAGGGGGATATTTTTATTTTTATTAAATATATTTTGGTTCACAAGGAGAGGAAATGAGTTTTATTATTAATTTAAATTTTTTTATCTTTATAATCCTGCAACAAGGCTCATGATGTTTATGGTTCCTAAGGACATATGATTTAATTGTCTTCATTCGATCAAAAGCATGCAATTTAGAGTTAGCTGCATTTTCAAAGAAGGAAATAGTTGTACTAGCCACTTAGCCAATCATTTTTTTTTTCCTTTCTTTTCTATTTGGTTTTAGTTTTTGAGATACTCTATCTCAGTGTATTAAGAATAATTTCTTTCTTAACCATCAATATTCTTCCTTGTTTTAGGTTTGGTTAAGTTGTTTTTTGTGTTTGCTTGCTTTTCGTTATGCACTAATCTTTTTTCTTAACCAAAATTTTATCCCTTTGAATTTTCTTAGTAATGTTTTCGATGAAACACTTGTTTTAGAACAATTTTGTTTCCTTGGATTTTGACTTAGTCTTCTCAAACCTTATTTTAATATACTGATTAGAATATGATAAATAATAATTGATGATTTTATGGTATCATCATAGTTAGGATGTCAAATCCAACATGTGATACCTCTCACTCTAATTACTCTATTTGAAAAAAATATTTATATATAACTAAGGTGTTTTTTTTCTATTTTGTTGTTGAATATTCTTCTTCTACCACACATACAAGAGCGCACGCACATACAAACAATCACATAAGAGAGCATGTGTATAACATTGGAATCTAGATTCTAATAGAGAATTTTCTATAAAAACTACATATGAGATGCTGAGTACTAGAAATAATATCGATGACAATTTGAATCTCCTCTCTAACAAAGTTGGAAGTGGAAGAGACCAACTATAATTAGAGCCGCATTGTTAAAAATTACTCATGGAAGACTTCTCACAAACGAAGAAAGAGTAAGAAGATGCACGACTTCTGATATTGGATGGGATAGAGCCACATAATCTGATATTAGAGTCGCATTGTTAAAAATTACTCATGGAAGCCCTAAAATCAATTTTGCATAATCTGAAAGATTGTGAAAATACTAAGGAGCCTTGGCACAGGGTCATAAAAGAATATCATTGGAGTAAGTTCATTAGTCTCGATCGTTTTGCTTGGGTCAAATGGAACTTGGTGTGTAAAGACATTGATATTCTATCTTGGGATTGGTCTATCTTCTTTGAAGTTATGGTTTGGGCTCTTTTGAAAGACATGACCGTGCTCATATTTTCTCTTAGATTTGATATGGGAGAGAAGCTATGAAATTTTGTAAACAATCACGTCTAATGAAAGTCTAACGAAAGTGGTGATGAAAAACTTTTGAGGGATTAAAAGTCTAACGAAAATTTTAGGAAGACTGAAATGAAGAGTTGATATATTTATAAGGATCAAAACATATTTAGTCCTAAAAAATAATATATAGAATGGAAAACAAATTGACCCCATGAGGGAAGTAAAAAGTGCTCTAAGAGAGATTTTACTTTCCTCCCTTTTCTCGGAAGACGAAGTGGTAAATATTATTGAAACTCACACACTGCATGGTCTTAGGTTTCAATCTAATAATTTCGACATTGTCGGTTGAGTTAGACTTTATGGACACTTTTCTCTCCTTTTATTTACTCCTAAAAACTAAATTAAATAATTATAATTATAATATGAAATATATCCTCTCATCCACAATTCTGCAATTAGAAAGACCTTCAGGGAAAAATCACATGATTTTTTTTGGAATAACCACATCCATAGAAAATGAAAATGAAAAAACTTAAGACGTTGTTCCTCTTGTTCCATTCTTAGAGAAGAGATGTAGACAACTCACGGTGAGTAGAGAGAACTTAAAAGCGTGGGTCCTACCCATGTTTTTTTTTTAATTTTTTTTTTTATTTCTTTGCTAAACTGGTGAGAGAGAAGTTCTATAGTAGTTATTAGTACATTTTATGTCATTATTCTAAATTTACCTTTAATTTAAATCTACTGTAATTATTCATATTTCAATGCTTTCAACACTTTTTAAAGTACTTTCAAGGTGAAATTTGAGGGGTGTGCTTTTTTACAACGACTTAAATGTATTTAAACCACTTAAATGATGTTTTTTTTTTTTTAAATCATGTATCATCCGCACGCAACTGTGAAGATTAATTTCTCGAGCATTGTAAGACTCAAATAAGTAGAAACTTTTTCTAAGAGTTTTAACATTATTGCATGTCCAAAACTGTATTCAAATCCAAGAACTTGGTTAAGTTAGAAAATACTTGTGTCATTTCATCTAAGCGTTCTTAAATAAATGATGTGTTTTTTGGTTTTTTCTTATGTAGTCCATTATTTTTATTTTTTAATAATTAAAGTAACACTAATAATCGTTTTATGGTTGCTTATAATGAAATTTAAAGTTTTCTTTTTCTTTAAAAAAACTTTAAAATTAATTAATAGTATAGAAAAAATATGTACCGTCTCTTTCACACGCACATATGCACTTGTTAAACAACACAATGTGGACTATGATAAAGTTAAACAACACCATGTGGACTATGATAAAAAAAAAACCACTTGTTTTATTTATTCTTTTATTAATTAAAGAAAAAATAGAATAAAGAGAAGGTGTCTTAGACGAACGGCTGAAAGACAACTTTTGAACTCAGAAAAACACTTGTAAATATTACATTTATCACTTAAAAAAAATAAATGATATTTGTACAATCAATTTGTCACAACTTCTTTTTCTGATACTTACGTTATGTTTTTATTTTCTCTCCTTTTTTGTCGCTCTATTGTTTTTTACCAATAAAAAGTAAGAAAGATAGAAATTATCATAAAAATTATCTCAAATGATTGTTTAAATATTACTACTCCAAAAACACTTTTAATTTTAATAGAACTATTTCTCAAATTCCATGGAGAGAGAATTTATATCCTATATTGAGCCCGTTGTATGTTGACAAACTCAAGCATTAAAAACTATAAAATTATTTCTTAAAAAAAACTATAAAGTTATATTAAAGATGGGAAATGTAAACCGGTGACTCTGAGGCACTCGTTAAAGAGATAAAAAATGAAATTATATAGTAGTTAATGCATTGAAATTGTGTAATTAATGTCAAAAACAGTTTCATTTTATAATAATAATTTTCTTTTATGGTATGCTTAACCAATGCCCGAGAACACTAGTAAGCATGAGCCATTAAAGATTTATAAGCATAAAAAAAATCATGACCACTAGATTTGTATGCAACATTGAAGTGCTACAACTATGAGTATGTGATTTGTATGTGTGTCTGCATCTCCAAACACATGTACACACGTGCACCCTTATTTTACCGTGGTTTTACGGAAGCTACAAAATTAAACTTCTATTTGGACGCATAAAGTTTGTTATTGTTTTGATAAAAAGTAAAAAATCCGTCGAATCAAACACCCGCTAAAGGTCGGATGACTAATATTTCAAATTCATATTGTTAGAATATGAGCCATGATTGAAATATAAATCGTACAGACAAAGGTGTTGTCCATGGCCCGTGTTTGTGAGTGGTCGGTGAATAATTTACATTTACCCATGGTAAAGTGTAGATACCGTAAAAAATGGTCGTAGATTATTGTAGTGATCATCGACGAAGTACTAATAACATTATCTAACTGTTTCCATCCGATTTATTATTGTAGACTAATTTTACCTATTTCTCATCTCATAGAAAAATCACTCTTTCTTCAATGAAAAAAAATAATTGTTATGAAACTAAAGAAATAGGAACAAGAATCAAGGAGAGAAGGAGAAAGAAAGTGAAGAGAGATGATTATATTATTCTCTTGTAGTGTATAATTAGGTTACATATGAGCTCTATTTATAGAGAAATACAATGACTTGGGGAGCAAGCACAATATGGCCCAATAAGCTAATCTAATAACCCAATTGATATATGGACATCCACTTATAATATTCATAACACTCCCCCTTGGACGTCCATCGAGGATATGCCTAATTAAAACCTTACTAGAGAAAAACCCGTTAGGAAAAAAATTCTAGTAAAAGAAAAGAGTACAACATCCTTTTGTGTGATAATCTGCCTCGTTAAAAACCTTAACAGGAAAACCCAATGGGATAAAACCTTGGTTAAGGAAAAAAGAGTGCAGAACACATTTATGTCTCCCCCTCATAAAGACAATCGTATATGAGACAAAGAAAGTCAATTAGTCTTCTATTCTAGTTACTCAAAAGCTTTATTGGCGGTGACTTTGAAGAGGGGTCTGATTTATCTCCATGCCCTTCTCCAAATTAGCAGTGCTTGGGATATTATCTTGATATTAAGTTGTTGAAATAACATTCTCCAATTCCTTGATTATGTTGTTTCTCTAAGGTACAAAATGTATGTTTCACTTTGTTCCGATATCTGTATTTACTAATATTGACAAAAGAAACAAAATACCACAATACATATAATTAACAAAATACATTAAAATGGACATATTATGTCATTTCTTCAAACTCTTTCAAAGAGTTTCATATACTTATCACTATCAAGTGAGTCATACAACTATATTGCAACACATCTTTCATATAAATTGAGTCTTTCATGTGATGCTAAACTTAATCAAGCAAGAAAAATTTCTTAAATTCGCTTCAGGTGAATATGTCTCTTAAACATAAACATTAGACATATATCATCTCACTTTCGGTGAACATATCAAACTTTATACATATGTATTTTATCAATATAATTATCTTTCGCGCGAAAATTTGTATATATCTAATTAACTTTACATCTTCAAGTGTGCCGATTACAAGTCCAAAAAGTTTAGCTTTACAAAGTGAGTTTGTTTTCACAGAATTGTCTCTTTCAATCTGCAGATATTTTCCTTTTCTATAACTTTTTATAGACTTTAATTCATGATCCTCATTTCCACCAATCACATATAGCGCTATGTTATTTTCAAAAATATCATCAACGTTGACTTTCATTTTGGTTCCTTTTCATTCATTCATGACATAATTTATCGAGATCTCTTTATTTTTCATACATCTCAGGTACCTGGTCAGTTCTTCTGGAACTTAAAATCAATTATGTAATGTGACTCTTTTAGAGTTTACCCATCCTCATTTGGGTTATCTTTCCTTTTAGCTCCTTTCTTGTTTGAGGATTTTTATATGTGGAACCGATTGGTCTAGCACGCTTCATGCACGGTTGGAACTCATTTGCAATAATCTGATAGGGACATCTATTTCGTTTGGAGTATTAGCAGCGGCTATTTTATTTGCTTAACTTTGCAAATGAGTTATTTCTTGAGGATCAAGATGAGACAATACCTTTCAAATGCTTCAATTGAACTTCAGGTTCATATTTGCAACCGCTTATCCTCTCCCCCTAATATTGGAAAAACTAATCAACCTACTGGGATGTAAACAAGTTGGCTCAATACAATTTATAATAGATGAAGATTCATATCAATTAGATTTTCCTAATATTCTATCAAGATATATCTAAGTGCACTATATTGGAGCAACTGTGATAGACACAACACATCCAAAAATTTACTTAGATGAGAAATATTAAGTTCTTAACTAAAATATAAATTCAGGAGAGGACTTACGTATGGTAACTTGTGGCTTGATGCGAATCAATACATCAACATACATGATTGTTGACTCCCAAAGTAGAGTTTCGAAGGTATGGTCTCATAAGTATCAATTATACAATTAACTTTAGACGTTTAAAGAACGGATCTTCAAGTCCATTTTACGAGCATATGCTACAAGTTATTTAATATCAATTTCAATTGGCGAATGATACTTATGAAATGCTTTCTAAAAAGTTTAGAAAATAAACCCTTCGTCAAATTTGTTGACATAATAATCTCACAAATTTTTGGTTGTGAATATACATCTGATCATTTAGTTGATGCATCGACTCAAATCATATAATATCCAAGTGATTCACATGAACAGTGGTATTAATTTAAATAGCACCTTATATAAGTGAGAGACTCATTCTTTTAAATTGTCAACTTTCTCTGGGAACTAGTAGTAACACACAATAGTTACTAGATTGAAGAATCTTCTAGCTCTTCAATATATTTTTATTTTTAACTAATTTCTGCATTATAATAGATCCGGGATAACCCAACCGGTCTTGCTAACATTTAATATAAGTTGTAAACTTCTGGTTTACAATAATACGTGTTTCCATTGCATAAATAATATAATATGTAAACTTCAGGTTTACAATAATATGTGCTTCCATTGCACTTGATATAATTTCATTGCACTAATATAAGTATAATATAAATAAAGATAAATTTAATGTTGTTTATAGTTGAAAGCAAAAGAGTCTTTTTAGAGATTTACGTAAAAAAATTGTTACAAACATGTAGTTTGGCTTTCACATAACAATAAACCCCTAAAACGAAGAGTGTATTAGGAAACAAACTAACATGTTTGTTACAGAACATATTGATTTAGTATCAGGTTGTCACTTATCACGTTTGTTTACCGAAGAAAAATTTGGATTGTTAACAAAGAAAAACTTTAGGATTTGTTACTAATAGCTAGAGTGGAAACAAAATTATTTTATAGTGTTGTTCCGTAAAAATTGTTTAAAATATATGCTAATTTGTTCCGTGAACTAAGTGTATCGTTTATTACATAAATAATGTAACAACACGATAATATATATACCGAATTCTTCAAGAATTCATCAAGGATGTATTATTTCTGAATTCTTCAGGAATTCATAGAAGGATATAGCTGAGTTGTTTTTATTTTATTTTATTATTATTATTATTATAAGTTCTTCAGGAACTATACAACTCATTTAAATAATACAATCAATTCTCTCAGCAATCCCGTAAGGATTAATGCTTTTGAATTCTTCATGAAGTCGTAGAGTAAAAAATTAAGTTCTTCAGGAATTACGTTTTTGAATTCTTCAGGAATTCATAGAGAATAACATTGAGTTTTGCAGGAACTTCATAATTGATCTATTTTAATTTTATAATAATATGAGATCAATCTTTATGCAATACTTCAGGAATGCATATAGAATAAACAAACATAACAATATAATACAATTCACATAATAATGATTTATAAGGCATTGATTCCAATCGATGGAATTGTAAGAGTATAACCTATAATCATTGATATAAAAAATAAATAATAGATTAAGAAGAATTGCATACCTCAATTGGTTAGAGCTTCGTGTTATAATGTGTTATGAAACTAAAGAAATAGGAACAAGAATCAAGGAGAGAAGGAGAAAGAAAGTGAAGAGAGATGATTATATTATTCTCTTATAGTGTATAATTAAGTTACATATGAGCTCTATTTATAGAGAAATACAATGACTTGAGGAGCAAACACAATATGGCCCAATAAACTAATAGTATGACTTAATAACTCAATTGCTATATGGACATCCACTTATAATATTCATAACAATAATGATAAAATAGTGATTTGTTTTCAAATTTAGATTATATGATTTTTTTTTGTAAGAAGAATAGGTCCGGTATTTGGGGTTCAAACTTCATCCCTTAAATATATTACGTAATGTCAACTGAACTATGCTCACGTCCACGATAATACAACTTACTATCCTACAAAATCACTATTTTACTCATCAATAAAGTTCTATGGGAAAGCTCAAAGTGAATCAAGCAGAAGAGATATCTCTAAGCTACGAATCTGTCTCTCTCTATTGACATGCTTTGATACTCTTTTCCTTCTCCATAAGGTACACACACCCATATCATATCATATATATATGTCTCTCATCACTTCAGTTCTTAACACATTGTCTTAAACCAACCCAACGGCCAACACAACATGTCGTATTCTTGTTATTGTTTTGTTTCTTAAATTTTTCTTCACTTACCTTATAACCTTAACCATGTTCCTTCTTCCTTCTTTTTTTTTTTTCTTCTTCTTTTCAATAAGGTTGTTTCATTTCTTGCATGCTACCATTGTTCTTATTGGTAATATCAAACATATATGTAACTAATGCCCATCATTCTCTAAGGTTTGTGTTGTTGACTAATAACTGTTGTGTTGTAACTTTCTCTATATATTATGAATTTATGATGGTGATGAATCTTGTTTTGATTTTGTTTTTCTCTTTGACCCTTTGAATTCTTTCTTGCAGATTTTGTTGCCCCTTGAAAATTTCTGATTCAATTAACTTGTTGTGATGGGTCCTGTGAGAGGAATCAAAAAGAGAAGAAAGACAGAGAAGAGTTATGACAATAATAATGATTCTGCTTCTGGGTCATCTGAGAAAGAGGGTGTTGTAGATTGGTGGGATGAATTCTCAAAGAAGATAAATGGTATTTATTTTTCTTTTAAGAATTTCATCATCACTGTATTCAATTTATATAATTGCTAAACTTTTCATGTCTGATATTTGATTTTTTACTGATGAATCATGCTTTGCTACGATGAATGTGTTACGGACACTTCTCGGATTAGGTGTGTCCCGGTGTTGGACACGTGTCGTGTCCGACACCGACACTTGTAATTACACTGAATTATGTGATTTTTTCAAATTATTAGTTGTGTCGGTGTCCGTGTCGTGTCCGTTTCCGTATCCGTGCTTCAATTTTCTTATCTTTTTTCCATATTCTTTGTTTTGTTCCTTTTGTCATTGAAATTCTATATATAGTGTATCACACAAATGTAGTTTGATACATAAGATAAGATAAAGATCCCTTATTTGACTTTCAAGTTGATTATCATTCTGATGTGTTATCTTACCAATCATGGAATATTTAATCAAATTGCATTATGATTAACCTTGAACATAACTGTCAAAAAAAAAAAGTTGAACATGTTTGTGTATCACATAGTACATTGTTTTTCTTATCGGATAATGTTAGTAGCTAGAATTTGAACCCTAAACCTCATTCTGAAACTCCCGTGGGTATCCTGAATTAACCGCTTAAGTTATGTCTTGGGGACTACATAGTACATTGTTGGCGGTGTATCCTAAATTTCTATGGAAATAGAAGCTTTTTTCTTGGTTGTTCTGTCTGTGATTTCTGGTTTATATGAGGAGCAATAACGCGTCTATATTTCTAGAGTAACCAAATGTTTTCATACTAAATAATTTCAATTTCATGTTCTAAAATAAAGAAAAGAAAGCACATATATATAGTTCAGTTAATCTATATATATATATATATATATATATATATATATATATATATATATATATATATCGCATTTTTTTTTACATATTTTATGAGCTAGGTAATCTAAGTTAATTGAATTGATATACTAGTTAAGTTTTTTGGCTCAAATCATTTTAGCCTACACATTCTGTTTGGTCAAGTGGTTAATTTAAGCCCAAGTATATCAGCCTGATGGTAGCAATCAGTATGCTTGTAGCAGGAAGCATGACTGAACTGATTTTAGTTTCATGGTATTTGGTATTATATGCTTTGCATTTGTTTTATCTTTGAGGAATTTAGTCGGTTCCCGGCTTTGTTGGACGAATCAAAATGAGGAACTATAAGTTAATTATCACATCATGTCCTGTGGTGGAAATAGAATTCATACTAATTAGATTGTTCAAGTTTGATGACAAGTCATGCTTTTACAACTTTGTTTTTCATTGGACAAAAGTCTTAACAACTTGAAATACGATTTTCAGGCAGAAAAGCAATGCAGCTTCTGCTTTCTGGCTCTAGCTTTATGACATGATTTGATTGCCTTATTTCATGATTAGAGGCTTGGTATATAGATGTTATTTACAAATTCGCATAGTTCTAAGTAAAACATTACATTTGCATATATTTGTAATCAAACCATTTACTGAAACCAGACCATGTTTTCTGAAAACCTTTTTCAGTATAATTATTTGATATTTAGGTCAACCAGTGTTCAGTTTTCAAAGCTTATAATTTAATCTAATAAGCTTTAAGTGTAACTTTAGATGATTGATAGCTCATATTTTAATAATTTTGATAGGCTGCATGAATAATTGCAAAATTCATTTGAAAGAACTTTGAGAAATTTACCAGTTTGCAAGTAATTTGCTTTTTTTAACTGAATAAGCCGAAAGGTCTAACAACTTACATTTCAAAATAGCATCAGTCTCTATACATGCTTATATAGGTTAAAGAAAACATATTGTACTATTGTATAGGTTGGTTATAGAAAACATGAAACTTGTTTAATAACCTTTTAGGAATAGCCATTCGCATTTTTAGAAATGTTTTGGGATAAAAGTCAAACGAAAATACAAGGTAATACCATTTTATGCAGGTTGATTATATTATGCTATTATTTAAGAACTCACATATTTAGTAAACTTTGGTGTTTTTCTGTTGTGTGATCATTAGTGATGTCAGTTTGGTACATTTTTCAAGGATCATGTTATTTTTAGGAACATGAATTGGATATAATACAATTTTAGAAGGCCATCAGATGAGGTTTTCTCACAGTCACTCTCTAATCTTATAATCTAAAATGATTTCAGTATCACTGTTATGCATTGCTGCAACTCAGCCATGTTATTGTCTTAAACTATGATGATAATTTAGTTGTATGCCAATGTTTGTTTTTCTCTTACTGTATTTTCTTCAGATTCGTGTATAAATAGTTTCCTCAAATCTTAGAACTTGTGTTGATTGGCAGGTCTTCAGAAGTCACCACCAATGATATCGAGAAAGACGTTTGAGTACATATGTTCACTTGTCAAGGACGATATGACAACAAAAACCGCACATTTGACATTTACAAATGGAAAGCCAATGTCTTTATTTGATCAAGTAGCCGTGGCACTGAGAAGATTAGGATCTGGCGACTCGCTTGTCACAGTTGGTGATTCATTTGGGCTAAGCTACTCAACTGTTTCACAAGTAACATGGCGATTTGTGGAATCCATGGAAGACAGAGGGCTTCATCACCTTCAATGGCCTTCAACACAAGAGGAAATGAATGCAATCAAGTCAAAATTTGAGAAAATACAAGGCTTCCCGAATTGCTGTGGCGCTGTTGATGCTACTCACATCACAATGTGTTTACCTGCAACTGATCATTCGAGTGATGTGTGGCTTGATTATAAAAACAATCACAGCATGGTTTTGCAAGCAATAGTTGATCCTGACATGAAGTTCCGTGACATAGTCACCGGTTGGCCTGGTAAATTGGAGGACTGGTCAATATTCGAGAGTTCAAATTTCAAAAAACTTTGTGATAAAGGTGAAAGACTAAATGGAAAGAAATTAAAATTTTCTGAAGGATCAGAAATAAGGGAATATATAATTGGTGATTCAGGTTATCCTCTATTGCCTTATCTTGTTGTTCCTTATAAAGAGAAAGAACTCTTAGAGTCGGAGGCAAAAACTCATTTTAACAAGCTGCATTTGGCAACAAGGATGGTGGCACAAAGAGCATTGACAAGGCTTAAGGAGATGTGGAGAATCATTCGTGGAAATATGTGGCGGCCGGACAAACATCGGTTGCCAAGGATTATTCTTGTTTGTTGCTTACTTCACAACATTGTTATTGATATGCAAGATGAAGTGAAGGATGAATTGCTCTATTTGTATCATAATAATCATGACACAGGCTACCATCAACTTATTTGTGAAGGTGTTGATGAGATGGGAGTGGCACTAAGAGAAAGTTTGTCTCACTACTTGAATGGAAGGTTGCATCCATGATTTTTTTTTTTTTTAACTTGGTCAACAAGTAAAGTTAGCCCCCAAATAGAAAACTTGGTCACCAAGATTATCTCCTCAACCGTATGTGCCTAATAGAAGGTATCCGGATTATGTTATTTTTATATTTGAAGGTGAGAGAAACACAATAGCAGGGTTGAATTGTGTTACTAAAAATCTTGCTATTTAAAAGGTTTGAACATATTCAATTTGGGTTTGAATTTTCTAAACAAAAGTAATGATAAAAACTTGAAGTAAAGTACTAGAAGGTAAGAGATAAAGAAGTAAGAGATATAAATGACATAGTATGTTTATTATCCAACGATGGCTACCTGACAAATGCCACAAACCGAATGTAAAAAACTTTAGGTTAAAAGTTCTTTACTCCTGTAATATAGGTTATTTTTTGTTTTTTTTTCTGATTTTTTTTTTGATTTACCTCCGTAAATTTATTTTTTTTTGTTTTGATTTACCTCCTAATAGGCCAAACAAAAACGAAAATTTCTTGAAAAAAAATAAAAGTGGTTTTTGTTTGGCCTACTAAAACGGTAAATCAAATAACCTATATTACATGGAATAAAGATTTATTAACCTAAAACTTTAAGTAATTGGCAAAAAATTGTTGTATCAAATAATTTTTTTATTTAATGAAAGGCTGTGAATAAAAAAACTAATGAAAATTTGTTGACATTGAAATAAACATATTTTTTTATGCAAAATTTTTGAAAGTTCAAAGACACCGACTTACCAATATTTCAATCATATTGGTGCCCCTAGTAAAACAACAATCATTTTCAATATATATGTATATATTCAAAGTAGATACGACTTTTGCAAAAAAAAAAAAAACTTATAATAACATTTAAATATTTTTATTGATTCAACGATTATAATTGATTAATAATACTTGATTAATATGAGAAATTTGCTTATTGTCATGCATAACAACACGATGCAGACTATCAAGAGACACTTAGTCTAATTTTTATCAAAGAAAAATTAGAATAAGGAAGCGGTGCCTTAGTCCAAAAGAAGAGACAACTTTTAGACTCAAAAAACACGTAGAAATTTACATCAACAATGTTAATGAGTGTCCTTATTGTATTAGTTAAAAATACTATAATAAGTAAGTTTGTATTAAAAAGTAGTGTAAAATTATTGCTAAGATAAAAATAAAAATTTATATTTTTAAGACAAAATTTGTTGTTAATGAATTCCTAAACCAATGCACTTTAGGCTTTAGTTTTTTAAGTTAAATCCTGCTCTTTACTCAAACAGTTTCGCTCATTCCTAAAGTAAATGTCGAAAATGCCCCGGCGCAAGTTAACTTGTGCAGCGTGAGTTAACTCACGCTGGTGCAAATCTCATTTACTCTCAGCATGAGTTACCTCACGCTAGTGTAAATCCTGTGTAAATCGTTGCGTGAGTTAACTCACGCTAGTGCAAATCTCATTTACTCTCAGCATGAGTTAACTCACGTTAGTGCAAATCTCAACGTGAGTTAACGCACGCTAGTGTAAATCCTGTGTAAATCTCTGCGTGAGTTAACTCACGCAAATTTAAGACTAGCGTGAGTTAACATGCGTAGGGGCATTTTGGTCATTTACTTTGGGAATGAGTAAATCCATCTCAGTAAAGAGCAGAATACCTCTTCAAAATATTTGTCTAACTTTAACTAAACTAATGTGCACCTCAATTTTGAACACTAGAGAGAATCGAAAGGCTATTACTTTTTTCACCCTACATATTTTCCGCGCACTTTTTTTTTATTATTTTATTTACGACAACGTCTGAGATTTTTGGATTGTATAATCCAAATTGAGTTTTTCTCTTGTTTTAGGGTTGGAAAATGTGTTTTTCACCAATTTAGATTTTATTATCTAAACACCCCAAAAAATAGGGTGTTCTTTGCTTTTTCCGAATTATGAATTCGAGCACCCCTTAAACACTATTATTCAAGGGAAAAACATGTCGGATTATATAATATGAACTGTATCAGCAGAAATTCTAAACATGTTTGTAGCTTGGATAATCATTTTAAGGGTTATAATAATCTTCCTAACTCTCATCCTTCTGTTTTAAGTCATTGTTAGTTGTTTTCAGTTAGAAATCTGGTTTTCGGACTACTTGATCAGATTGCTCCGAAAATCATTAAAAAATCTATCGTTTAGATCCATTTTTCATTATTTTTTTTCAATTTTCATATTCTCAGAAAAATTTGAAGAAAAAATATCACATTAGTTTTATTTGATTTTTAGAATTTTTTGGTGGTATTTTTTTTATATTTTTTATTTTATTTGACATGTTTTATCATTTTTTTACTTTGTGTTTTTTTGTTGATTTTAAAAGGGAAATTCACAAATTTTTTTAGAAAATTTGCAACCGTTGAAATGAGATAGACAAATTTTTTTATATATAAGCATATTTGAGATTATATAATCCGAACACAAATTTCATGGCATTTTCGTAAAAAAAAATAAAAAATAGGGCGTGTGAGAAGGTAATAAGGTGAGAAAAATAATAGCCGAATTCAAAATCTATATTGGGCCAGATCATAATCGCATGTAGACAATCTCAAATATTTAAAGAGTGGTGCTAACAACACTCTTATTTTAACACTCTCTCTAATTCTTACTTTCATAAAATTATATAAAATATTTAAAAACATTTATTTAAAAAATAAAAATACTTAAAAACATATCTTTATATAGATCAAATTACACTGATGTAGTTTTAAATTAATGTTACACTGCTTAATATCGTTTTATTTTATTCATATTTTCTAAATTTGACTGTTGGATTGTAAGTTTATATCGTATAGATTGTCCATGTAATTTTTTTACACAAATCTAAAATTATTTGATATGATTTTGAGACCCCAAAAGATTAATGATTTTCCGTAAAAGCACATAAACCCTTAATTTTGATTGATCTCGATAACACTTCAAATGATTTTAGATTTGTGTAAAGATTTGCATGAATGATCTATATAATATAAACTTACAATATAACGATCAAATTTAAAAAATATAAATCAAGTAAAATGATTTATATTGAGCGGTGTAATATTACATTGATGTAATTTGATCTCTCCTCATTAATGTAAAATGATATGATTTTTATCCTTACTTTACCCTAGCCTTTTGTTAAAAAAATAAATACATAATTAAGAGAGTGAGATTAAGATAAAGATAGACAATGATGAGAGAGATGTGGAGAAGAGTATAGGAGAATATTTGATGTGTTTAATCAACATACATTGTTGACTAATGATCATATGACTCACATTTCAAGTTCTTGTTTTTGTTAGAAGATAAGTTATGGTTATTTTCGTGAGTATAACTCAAATGATAGAAACATCATATTATATATGTAAGGGTTAATGTTTGATCCTCAAACTCTCCACTTGTTTATCTTAAATGATGAATTTCTTACCATTATTATACTTGACTAAAAAAAGAATATAAGTCATAGTTCTTTAAAAAAAGAAAGTCATAATTGAAATATATTTGCCTGATCTTCGTCAATAACATCCCATTCGTCATAAACTAAATTTACATATTCCCCCTCTCATAGAAAAGTCACTCCTTTTTTGTGAAAAGAAAAATTGAATATAACACTATGTTATATCTTTCATAAAAAACATGGTGTTGACCTTGATTGAGTTTGAGTTTGAGTGATTAGTCTTGCATCGAATATGAATTTCATTAATGTTAGATTTACAATAGAAGTAACTCATTCCTTTCAAAAGAAAAAAAAAAAGTAGATCATATAGCCTATGGTTTAAGATTTGGGATATAAATACAGCGTTTGATCTCTTGGTGGTCTTGAACCATTGGTTCATTGTTAATCCCAGCGCTGCCTCGGACCAGGGCCATCCCAAGGATAAGGCGGTACAAACCCCACTTTAAGCATAAAAAATATAATACTTTCAATAAACCCATTTAGGCCTCCAATTTTTATTTTTTTTTAAAAAAAGATTACAGTTAATATAAGTATTTATATAAAGTCGATATATGTATTTATATAAATTTACATACATCTTTTTTTTTTAGATAGGCGCAATGACAAATAACGATTAAAACTAATTGGGGCGGGGGTTTAAACCTCCGATCATGACGTTTGACCTAATACTTTCGATATTTTTACACGTTGAGTGGGGACTATTGTAGACATACATATATTGTTATTGTTATACACATAATTAAATTGAATGAGGTCGATATATGTATCTATATAAATTTACTTATGATAACCAAACCACTATTCTACTCATCAATAAAATTCTGTGGGAAAGCTCGAAGTGAATGAAGCACAAGAGAAGTCTCTAAGGTACGCATCTCTCTCTTTTTCTATTGACATGGTTTGATACTCTTTCTCTTCTCACCCGTATGATATGATATATATTTCTATCATCACTTCACTTGTTAACACATTGCTTAAACCAACCCAACATAACATGTCTTATTGTTGTTATTGTTCTCGTTTCTTGAATTTTTCATCACCTACCTTATAACCTTAACCTTGTTTTTCTTGCTTTTTTTTCACTATAGTTGTTTCATTTCTTGCATGCTACCATTGTTCTTATTGTTATAACATCAAACATATATGTAACTGTCCATCATTCTCTAAGGTTTGTGTTGTTGACTAATAAGTGTTGTTATTACTCTATATATATGTATATATATATTATGAATTTATGATAGTGATGAATCTTGTTTTGATTTTCTTTTGTCATTGACCCTTTGAATTCTTTCTTACAGATTTTCTCCCCCCTTCAAAATTCTTGGTTCAATTAACTTGTTGTGATGGGTCCTGTGAAAGGAACCAAGAAGAGAAGAAAGACAGAAAAGGCACATGACAATAATAACGGTTCTGGTTCTGCTTCTGGGTCATCTGAGAAAGAGGGTCTTGTAGATTGGTGGGATGAATTGTCAAAGAAGATGAACGGTACATTTCTTGGTTTTGTTGATGTATCATTGTTTGCTATGATGTATGTGTTGGTTTTCAATTTCATCTTTATTTTACAAATTCTTGGTTTTGTTCCTTTTGTCATTGAAATTCTATATACACTGTATCACACAAATGTATTTTTATATATAAGATAAGGATCCCTAATTTATTTGACTTTCAATTTGATTGTCATTTTGATCCTGTTATCTTATCAAGAATGGAATATTTAATCAAATATATAATTGCATTATGATTAATCTTGAACAAGTTTCTGTATCACATAGTACATTTTTTATAGCCAAAATTTAGTGGTTAGTAGTCAGGGTTTGAACCCGAAACCTCATTCTCAAACTCCTTAGAGTATCCTGAATAAACCACTTGAGTTATACATTGGGGACCACATAGTACATTGTTGATGGTGTACCTTCAATTTCAATGGAGATCGATGTTTTGTTCTTTATTGTGATCTGTCTGTGTTTTGTACTTTATATGTGGTCGAGTATCGATTTTATATTTCTAGAGTATAATTTCGGGTTTATATTTCTGTTGATGTTTAGTAGCATTGCTTTATTGCACTTCTGCTTTCCAATCATTAGAGTTCTAACTTATAGAGAAGGAAACTAAATTTTGTTATCTGGTAGCATTTTTTTTATTTTTTTTATATATCTTGTGAGCTAGTTAATCTAGATCAATTGAATTGATATAACACTCTTCAATATTTTGTCTCCAAGCATTTTAGCCTACACATTATGTTTTGTTCAAGTATAACAGTTAGATGATTGTAATTAGTATGCATATAGCAGGAAGCATAACAGACCATATTTTAGCTTCATTGTATTACTTGTTATATTATTTGCATTTGTTTTATCTTTTAAGAAATTTAGTTGGTTCTTGCCTTTGTTTGAGGAATCAAAAGAATCTATATTCATTAGACTTCTTGAAAATATATGATTCTAGAAAAATTTTGCTATGACGTCCAAGAAGGAAAAATATGCAGTCAAAAAGCAACTCATGAAATATGCTCCTAGAACAATTCTTGTGTGAGCACAGTTTTTATAGACACAAATAATTAAAAGTTATAGATAAGATTAAAATAAACTCGACATAGTATATGATCCTAATGTTTATACACAGAATATTTTTAGTGGAGAGGCAAAGTTCTTTTTTATTTTACATGCCCTCAATAGATTGTTCAAAACTGAGTTTGATAAAGAATCATGTTTTTACAACTTTGTTCATGATTTGATTGGCTTGTTTCAAGATGTAGGGATTGGTATATAGTTTTTATTTACTAATTTGCTTGGTGCTAAATGCATTATTATTTTAAGTTAATGACAATGAACCAGGGCTTTCAATCCTTGGCTCAATTTGTATGCTTCTGCCAGTGATTTTTTTCAGTGTTCTGACTTCTGTTTATCTATACCAGCTTATAGGTTTTACTTGACTGTGCTTTATTTAAGCGGTTTCTGTCCGGTGCTCTTAGATAAACTACATCTATTCATCGTCTGAATAGTTTTAAAATGGTTTTTCCTTGTGATATATATCATCGACCATGTTTACTAGAAACTTTTTTTAGTAGAATTACTTAATATACAGTTCAATTTCTGCTGCTTGAGTTAGTCACAAACAATATTCAATTTTCAAAGCTTGCCAGTTTTGCAAGTAATTTGTTTTTCTTTTTGAACTGAATGCACCAAAATAGGACCAACCTCCATACATGATTATATAGGTTATAGAGAATATGGAACTTGTTAAATAACCTTTTAGGACTAGCCATTCATATATTTTGAAATTTTTTGGGATAAAAGTCAAACAAAAATACAAGCTAATGCCTTTTATGCTATTGTTTAAATGAAACTCACATATCTCACAAACTTTGGTGATTTTCGGTTGCGTGATCATTTAGTGATGTCAATTTGTCTTGTTTTTGTTTTAAGTTAAAGATCATATTAGGAGACTTGTATATAACACAATTTTAAAAGTTTAGGATCATGTTACTTCTAGGAACATGACTTGGATATAACACAATTTTAAAAGTCTAGGATCAGACAATTTTTTCTCTCACAGCCACTCTAATCATAAAGTCTAAATGATTACAATATCATTGTATTGCATTGCTGCAACTCAAGCATGTTACTGTCATAAACTATTTAGTTCTTAAGTTTGTTAATATTAACATTAAGAACTTTGTGTTGATTTGCAGGTCTTCAGAAGGCACCACAAAAGATCTCCCGAAAGACGTTTGAGTACATATGTTCACTTGTCAAGGATGATATCGCAAAAAAATCCGCTCATTTCTCGTTTTCAAACGGAAAGCCAATGTCTTTAATTGATCAAGTGGCCGTGGCACTGAGAAGATTAGGATCTGGAGACTCGTTTGTCGCAATTGGTGATTCATTTGGTCTAAGCCACTCAACTGTTTCGCAAGTAACATGGCGATTCGTTGAATCCATGGAAGAGAGAGGACTTCATCACCTGCAATGGCCTTCAACACAAGAGGAAATGAATTCAATCAAGTCAAAATTTGAGAAAATACAAGGCTTCCCCAATTGCTGTGGCGCTGTTGATGTTACTCACGTCACAATGTTGTTACCTGCAACCGAACAATCGAGTGATGTGTGGCTTGATCATAAAAACAATCACAGCATGGTTTTGCAAGCAATAGTTGATCCTGACATGAAGTTCCGCGACATAGTAACTGGTTGGCCTGGCAAAATGGAGGATTGGTCGATATTTGATAACTCAAATTTCAACAAACTTTGCGATAAAGGAGAAAGACTAAATGGAAAGAAATTAAAATTATCTGAAGGATCAGAAATAAGGGAATATATAATCGGTGATTCAGGTTATCCTCTATTGCCTTACCTTGTTGTCCCTTATGAAGAGAAAGAAATCTTAGAATCAGAACCAAAAGCTAAGTTTAATAAGCTGCATTTAGAAACTAGGATGGTGGCACAAAGAGCAATGACAAGGCTTAAGGAGATGTGGAGAATCATTCGTGGAAAAATGTGGCGGCCAGACAAACATCGGTTGCCGAGGATTATTCTTGTTTGTTGCATACTTCACAACATTGTTATTGACATGCAAGATGAAGTGAATGATGAGTTACTATGTTTCTATCGTAATAATCATGACTCAGGTTACCATCAACTTGTTTGTGAAGGTGTTGATGAGAAGGGATTGGCACTAAGAGAAAGTTTGTCTCACTACTTGACTGGAAGGTTGCATCCATGATTTTTTTTGTCCATCATTACAAGTTACAACCATTTGGTATTAGCTTAAAAAATTTAAGTGGAATTGAATCATGAAAGATTATAAGAAAATATGGTATAGTATGATATAGTTGCTCCTCTTTGATTTCTAGACTGTAAATAATTTGGATGATGCATGTGTACATTTACCAAATTATAATTTTGAGGATATGGAGAGTGGTAAACTCACATTATAACACCGATCAGAGATTTCTTGCTGGAGCAAAGGTTGTCCATCATTACTGCTTATTATGTTAATTGCAAATTATTATGAATATTTCTGTGTAATTTTTTTTCTGTGCAAGACTAGTTTCACGAACTAAATAGGATAACAATGGGCGGTAAATTTCTTTCTTATAAGTTTTAACGTGAATGCATTTTAGAATTAGATTTTGACCCATGATCTTTATTAAGTTTCAAGAAACATGAACCATCTCATCTAAATACTCTTTTGATCGTGTAAAACCTTTTGATAAACAAAAACCCTTCTTCTTTTTTTAACTTATCCGACCTAAAAATCGACTAATATCAAATTTTATTAGTACTATTTAATTGAAATAAATTAATTGTAGTAAGTGTTGTTTTAGATTTCAATTGAAATATTAATTAATTTATTAGTTCCTTAAAAAAAGTTATAGGACTTTTTAGTACTAATAAAATTGTGACACTTGGATTAAATTAATAGGAACTGTCAAAGCTACCAACAATCATTGTACTGATTTACCAATATCCAAAACATTTAGTTTGTTTGTATATACGCATCCTGTCGTATTCAATCATTGTGTCATTTTATTTTATTGATTTCTTAAATCTCTTCTAAAATATATAGTATTATTTTTGAGACTAACTAAACCTTATAATGTTTCGGTGAGACCTTTAGAGTGTGTTTGGATTGAGGATTTAGGAGAGGAAGGGAGGGAATAGTTTACTTTTCTTTTTTAAATTACAAACTATATAACATGTTTTTCTAAAATAAATTTAGTGTGATTGAAATATTATATGATCATTTATCATCTTATTATTTTAATTTTAAAAAAAAATATTTCATGGTATGCGTAATTTAAAAACGAAAAGTAAGTCACTCCTCCCTACACAAAGCCTCCATCTAAATACAACCTTAAAAATATCGATGAGAAAAAGGGCTAGAAGTCAATTAAACCTTATATGAACTTTCATAATGTAATATGGTCCTTGCAATATATATATACACACACATATAGCAATACGGTCCTTGCAACGTAAAGTACATAAAACTGAAAAAATAAAAAACAAATGCAAAGAATAGTAACATGTGTAATCTATATAATAATGTTTTTTTTATGTCGAAACTTTACATATAACAAATTTGCATAGGCGTCCTGTAAACTTAATTCAGTTGGTAGAGACATTGTATAATTTATGCAGGAGCATGGGTTTGAACCCTTGATACCCCACTTCTCCACATTAAAATGTGTGAGCTCGCCACTAAACTACTTGACAAAAAAAAAATTGCATAGGCATAATACGTTTTCATTTTTCTTTTTAATAAATACGTTTTCATGTTAATTACTCCAATGAAAGAAAAAAAAAACTCAACACCAATTTACTCCAGTGATCATATAAATTTTTTGTCATAATCGACGTAAATCCTACTCACACCATCAGTTCAACTTCCACATCAAAATGGAGCAAATCAATTGCTATGATCAGTAATTTTGATGACCAATTTTATACCATTCAGTAATGGACTTCGTTTCAGCTTATATTTGATATACTAGCAAGTATTACTTAGTCACAAATACAAATTAAAATATTTAAGCACACATTTATAAATTAAAAAAATTAAAAGAGAAATAAATTAATCACATAATTTTTTTATCTTTTAATTTTTTTTATCTATATATGCATGCTCAAATATTTTTTATTTTTGTTTGTGAGTAAGTAAGAATTACTCGGTTTACTATCCTAGGCATTTGGCACTTTGTGCTTATTAGGATACATTGTGCTCTAACATGTCACGACAAACACAAATCGTTTATAATCAACGTTTTACACTTGTATGGATTTTTGTTTAACAACAAAATTATTTTAATTGAAGAAAGCGAAAAGAATACAATAGATACTCGATCTAGGTCAGGTTTAAGTATAAGGGGTTCTTAGCCCACAAAACCAATCACTCTACACTAATTATTAAGGCAACCCAATGCTTTGAACATTATTCATAATACTGACAAGCACTCCCTTTCTTTCTAGCTAAAAATCATCTTCAAGAGATTGTTTTAATCTCATCCACCAGGTCCTCTACCTTCGGATTTTTAGAAAAAAAATAATCTCATTCCGCGCTTCACAATTCTTTTAAATACTACTGTGTCAAAAAAATATATATCTTTAAAATACTAGCATATAACACTTATATGCTAGTATTTGAAAGAACTCGTGAAAATAAACTTTTTTTTTTCTTAGACTTGTTTTGTTTCAATAAGCTCTCTAAAATCGTTTATAATAGCAACTTATATAAAAGTAATTTAACCACATTTTTCTTTAATTATAGAAGTAATATCTTATCCAAACACATTACCAAAACCACAATATAAGACACTGGATAAATTATTCATCTCTCTGAACAAAAGTTTTTTCGACCAAGCTAAATAAGCACTGGTCCCAGTCTTAAGACTGAATTTCAACGATAATGTTGAAACTTGAAACCTTCACCAGTTTGCCCCCCCTTACAAGGTACTTGAAGGTGCAACCCAAAAATAAAATATTATTCCTAGAAGTACCAACGTGACACAAAATATGATTGTAACCATTGAAATAGAATGATCTCGCATATATGCTGCAATCTAAGCAACATGGTAACATCACTTGGTCACCAATATGTCATGTCTTCTCCATTGTTAATCCTGCAAGGTTGGATGAAATCAAGTAACAATTGATATCAGTGCTTCTAACAGTACCAAATTACATGAAAAGAGATATATCCAACTTGGTTCAAGGTTACCTCAACTACTAAGTCTAGTGTCCATTAATAATTCCTTCATTGAAGGATATTAAAAAATGTTTCGTTCCATTTCGTCTTTTCAGATGTTGGTACAACAGAATCATCTAGGAAAGGGCTCCAGAAGCCACCAGGACCAGACAAAACCCAGCTTACTTTTGTTGGTGGTTTCGTTAAGTTATGGATGGAACATTTATCGTCTTCCCCCGTTTTGAGTTTCTTCTGAGAATCGGTTATTTCGGAATGCTTCAAAAGAAATTCAATTAGTTATACTTAATGTAAGGTCAGTTATTGTAACGTCTATTACAGTTTTGAAACTCACCGTAGATTGAACAGAAGGTTCTGGAGTTGTTTGATCCTCAGCGTCTGAAAAGCTTTTTTCGATAGGGTTTTCATAACTTTTCAAACTAGGAGCACTTCGCTTTCCAAAGCCACGCTTAAAAACTAACTGAAATGAAAGCGCAAGTTAGACAGTGGCAATCCATGCAAATAAGAGTTTAAAGACGATGCACTTAAAGTGCAAAACATTTTTACACATTCAACCAATCAGACCTATCTGCATAGATATTTGTTGAGATATTTTACGAATTAGTATAATAGTGACATTATTGTGAAATCTGATTGGATGACCGAGTAAACTAAATTTACACTGTCAAGTACATAGTCTTAACTCCATTAATTGTCAAATTGAAAGTAAGTTGTTTGGTTGGTTTAGGCACCTTGGGTGTAGCTCTACAAGTATTTTCTCCATTGCTTGGTTTAGGCACTTTGGCTGCAGCTCTACATGGATTTTTTCCGGTAAAACCTCGTCCCTCAAAATCGCTTGCAGGACAATGAAATTTTTGCCTTTTTCTAGACTTGATGAAAGTCTGCAGAAAATATAGCACAGATCAAGTCATTGAAAGACTAGTAACTTAGAAACCAAGGCATTTTTTATTGCCAAAAAAAACTAAGGCATTTTTCAAAAACTGGTCAGAGGATAGTTTAGCTACTATTGCACGTGTAAATTTTAGCTAACTAAATGAAAGACAAGTAAATCAAAAATACAATATAATTTTTTTAATTAAAAGCTTGCCCATTTCTCTGCCAGTCTTATAAGAGCTTATATTTCAGGGAATTGATAGTTATAGCGAAGCATATCTTCGCGAGGATTTCACGACTGTCTATTTCTTAGATACCTTTCCTAATATATACACCTGTCCTCCCTTGATTTCCAGCAAACAAATAAATTTAATTGGCTAAATACTGTTCACGATCAGCTCGGGATGATATCTGTCTAGATATATAGCAAATGCTCTATATTTCACCCATATCCCAAACCCAAATCAAAAAAATGCAGAGACCTTAAAATTCAGATATAAAGATGTGAGAGCCTCCAGTATTAAAGAGAGGAAAGAGTGGTTCATCCAGAGAAAGTATAGAACTTCTAAAGCCTAGCCATTAATAAGCTACCTTATAGCATAAATGGGAGTCCTATTTTTCATTTGTAGTAACTAGTATAACTATGAGTCAAAGTAACAGAATCACAGACAGAAGTTTTTTTTTTTTTTTTGAAGCGGCGAAATATTATTAGCGCCACCCTCGCAAGACGCAAGGAATGGACGAAAGAAAAGTAAAAAAGGTGCCGCATATAGACGGTTCACCCAACCCATAACAGAAGCAAAAGCTAAACCTCCAACAGCCCCCAAAATGCGACAGAAGCAAGTTATGTGCCTGTAATTCAGTCAAATCACCACCAAAATACACAGCCATAGCTCAAACTAATCACAACCTAACCCAAACAGCCGAAAGACCCTAAAGAAAACACTGCACCATAACCTGATCAAGCAGCAAAACAATTTATATTTGGCTTATTGTCAAGAAACAGCTGAATAATTAAGAAAAACTATTAGCATCTTAGAATCTTATAAATCAAATTTATTCTTTTTTTTATATACCACTGTTCCTCCTGCTACTGACTAAATAAGGAGACATACTAGAAACTGACGTAAACATGAAATTGAACTCACAGTGTTCTTGTTTTCTGATATCATTCTCTCAGTAGGAAGATAGTCTCTTTCTGCATTTAGATATCTATGAACAGATACCAAAGAACGGAATTTCTGTCCAGTGTGTGGCTCTATGTAACACTGAAAGAAGAAAAAACAAATTCATAAACAATCAAATGCAAAGGGGACGGGAAGAATATCAAAATGGTTATAGAAACAAATGAGTTGAAAGCAATAAGACAGAGAATCCAAACCTAAATAATGTGCTAAATATAGAAATGAAGCATATATCAAGGGATCAAAACTTAATTTCTTAGCTTTTGTGTGTTAATCATTACATGGTTGAATCAAGTTTAACTTCAACTAGTTCATATTGAATTATCTTATGTTGTTTTGACATATTGAATTATCTTATTCATCATGTTTCCAAACACCAACATTTACTATGTTTGAGGATGAAAACAAACACTTACAGAATGTCATTTTAAAAGCATATCAGAAATATATCATCCAAACTTTGATTATCTTATTGATATTTTCATACTCTCACATATGTGTTCATATTTTCAAAAATTTATGTAATGGACCTAAAGGGTATGCACTTTGAGTGTAAAACAGTCTTACACATCAAATTGTGTGACTTCGAAAAACCGTGGCCTCCCATTGACATTGTACAACCATTAAACTCGTGTATTTATGGCATAATAATTTCAGTTTAATGGAGGTGCATTACTGGTGTAAAATGATTTTACACCGACACGTCCAATGACAATTAGTCACAGTCAATTTTAAACCAGCATTTTAAAAATGAGTTTAACGGGCATACACTTGATAGTGTGAAATAGTTTTACACAGTCATCCAAAGGAACCATCAATCTACCATGACATACAACTAATTTCAAAACATTTGTGTGATTTGTCGGAAAACAAGATGGTCATTGAATGTCAGTGTAAAACTACTTTACAGCGACAATGCATCTTCTAGATTACACCAACAAACCATATAACATTTTCTCTAATAATTTGTATATTTACATAGCTGAAGTGTTGAATTTAAAATTAAAAGAAAGGGTCTCAAAACACAATCAAAAGCAACAATTGTGTACGTACGTACCCAACAAACACAAATTATATATGTGTGCATAGGGTGCATGCATGATATGATCGTATGATACATTACTATAAGCATTGAAAAGATGCACGCATGCATGCATGAATGAATAATTAAATTAAGTGGAAGAGAAAAGAAGGTTACCTTGTCAACAATGTCAGCGTGATTAGGGTTACGGTTAGGGCGGCTACGTTGTTCAACCAACCAACCATCAGGAACCTTCAACGGTGACCGGATAACAATCTGCAATTCTTTTTCCCTTGAATTCGTCGGATTTTCAATATCCATGCCTGTTTTCGGCGACATGCTGTTACTTGGGACTCACTCACTCTCGGAGTCACACTCACACTCACAGTCGCACACTTAGCTGAAAAATTGGTTATACAGACCGGCAGGTCCACAATCTAGTTTGCATCAGGTTTAGGCTGGATTAAAATGTCAAACTATGGACCATAAAGAAGAAAACATTTTAGACGTATCTCATCAATTATCACAATTATCTCATCTGATTTGGGGCTAAATTGGTTTAGGGTTTGTCAGTTTTATTGTTTGAATTCATTTTAATTTTTTTGTTTTAACTCTTTTTTTAACGTAATTAGTTTTTTTAAATTTTATAAATGGCGTGGAAATGTTAGTAATGATATGGAAAATTAATTAGCCAGCACACACTAACACGTCGTTAATGAAAGCGAAAAATCATTAAATGTGAAAGTGGGTTAAAAAATTCCCAAAAAATGCAAAATAGGGGGACTAAAATAGTATTTTGAAAATCAAGAGACTAAAATTTTGATTAAATTAAAAGGGGACCAAAATTGCATTTAAGTCTATATAATAACATTTTTTCATGTTAAATATCCAGACTCTTAATACTTTTTTCAGCTTAAATTAAGTATTAATAAATTTTCATTTACATCATATGTTTTTCATGTAAAGTATTCATCTATTTATATTACATTATACTCTTAGATTACCATGTTGCATTCATATTCACTCACAATTTAAAAATACTAACATGCAGTTGTGTAAAAAGTTGCTACAATGATATGATTTTGCAACGGAAAAAGATACATAGCACTCATTTCCTTGTACCACTCTTGTACACCTACCCATGTGGATGGCAGTTTTGTAATTTTGTTAAAAAAACAGGGGCAAAGTATGTCCATTTGAGAGAGAGAATGCCACATGTTGCATTTTCACATGGAGGTACAAAGGTGTATGCCACCTAAGTATGTCCATGTATCATTGCTCTTTTGCAACAACCATTTACTCCAATGATACAGTTAATTAGTCAAAATCTTAGTATATGTTCTGACATAAATCCTAGTCAAACCATCAATACCACTTTATACTATCACTATCACAAAAAGAATAATTCGATCCATCATAAAAAAAAAAAAAAAAAGACTAAATCATTTGAGCCTATCAGGTACATTTGACACTATCTGCGCTTATATGGATGGATTTCTCACATGCATCTTACATACGAAAATGGATTCTCTCGATTGAAATCCTCTCGTTTTTTCTCATTTGTTGCATCTCAACCATAAAATTCAATCTCTCAATCAGTTTTTTTCAATGTAGTTCAGTTTTGTTTTTGGTTCTTTCAAACAACACCTTTGTTTTCTTTCAACAGTACTAATGTTCGAATCAGTTCAAATCGAAAAAGTACAGTTCAGGTTTTGAAAATATAGTTCCTATTCGGTTTGAAACTACAACCTACACCAAACCTCAATACCAATTCGGTTCAGAGCGACAATTAACGGTTCAATTCAGTTTTATCAAACTGTGTAACAGCTCAATTTGATTTTCCTCCTGAAATGAACCACGAATGGTCCTAGTTTTAGATATTAAGCATGACACTGATGACAGCGTGAAACATAGTCATATACTCATATTAACTCGAACCACACAGTAAAAGACAATACAAGATAGTTATATATCTCTGTACAAAAGTTTCTCTAACAAAGCTAAATCGGCACTGGTCTAGTCTTAACGCTGAAATTTGACAATGAGTTGAAACTTCAACCCAAAAATAAAGTACAGTTCCTAGAACCACAACATACACTACTGTAACCAGTGAAATAGAACAATCTCTACATATATACTACAACATAAGCTACATAGTAACAAGACATAGTCACCAACATGTCATGGCTTCTCCATGTTGAATCCTGCAAAGTTGGATGAAATCAAGTAACAAGTGATATCAGTGCTTCTGAGGGCATCAAATTACATTCAAACATATTTAACTTGGTTCCAGCTTACCTCAACTATTAACTCCACTAGCAGCTCCTTCATTGATGGATATTGAAAATGCTTCGGACCATTTCCTCTTTTCAGATGCCGGTACAATAGAATCATTGAGGAAAGGGTTCCAGAAGCCTCTAGGATCAGACAAAACCCAGCTTACTTTTGTTGGTGGTCTTGCTAAGTTATGGATGGAACCTCTATCGTCTTCCCCTATTTTGATTTTCTTCGGAGAATCATTTTCTTCGTAACTTTTCATACTAGGAGCACTTTTCTTTCCAGAGCCACATTTGAAAACTAACTGAAAAGGCAGCACAAATTAGATGGGAGCAATCCATACATATAAAAGTTTAAAGACTAAGCACTTAAAGTGTAAAACATTTTTCCACAATCATCCAATCAGATCTTGCCGCTTAGATATTTGTTGAGATGATTTATGAATTAATAAAACAGTGACATCATTATTGAAATCCGATTGGATGACCATGTAAAAAAAATTACACTAGAAGTACATATTATTTAAACTCCGTTGCTAATTGTCAAATCAAAAGTAATTTGTTTGGTTGGTTTAGGCACCTTGGGCGTAGCTCTACATGCATTTTCTGCAGAAAAACTTAAATGTCCCTCAAAATCTTTTGCAGAACGAAGCTTTTGTGCAGTCCTAGACTTGATGCACGTCTACATTAAATATTGCACAGATCAAGTCATCGAAAGAACAGGAGAGTGTGGCAGCTTTGGATCAAGAGCAGCAAATATTCACTCAAAATTGCGAAAGGAAACTACACAGAACTAAAATAAAATACTGTCCAAAAGAGAACCAAAAAAAAAAGATATTTTGCATGTAAAAAAATAGAATTAGAAAACAAGGCTTTTTTTGACATAAAGAACCAAGGCATTTTTCAAAAACTAATTAGAAAACCAGGCTCTAATACCGCAGAATGTGGAGAACTCACTTCTAAAGCCTAGCTCACAAGAAAGCTAGCTTATAGCATAAATGGAATCCCATTTTTCATTTCTAGTATAACTGAGTCAAAGTAACAGAATCACCAACATTATTATCTACTTTTACAAGTGATTATTTCATATCAAGAATGAATGTAATTTCCATCATATACACTGAAGCAAAAACAACACCATAACCTAATAATGCAGCAAACAATATATATTTGGCTTATTGCAAGAAAACAGCTGAATAATTAAGAAAAACCTTTATGCTTCATACAATCTCATAAACCAAATTTATCCAATTCTTTTTTACAAAATGCTATGTTGAGTATCTAAACATATTTCATTATCTTTTCAAAATCAGGATTGATGCCACTGTGTTTCTCTTGCTACTGACAAAAGAGACATACTAGAAACTGATGTAACATGAAATTTTTACTCACAGGGTTTTCTGATATCATTCTTTCAGTAGGAAGATAGTCTCTTGCTTCTGCCATAAGATATCTCTGAACAGATGTCAAAGAACGGAATTTCTGTCCAGTGCGTGGCTCTATGTAATACTGAAAATAAAATAAAAATCAAATCCATGAAGGAGGGGAAACTTTTTCAAATGGTTTTAGAAATGACTAGTGGAGTTTCAACAAATGACATGGGAACAATACTGTGATATACCAAGAAATAGTAACAGAGAACTCAAGCCTAAATGTGCTATCTGTAGAAATGAAGCATGGAAAGGGATTATAACTTTCTTTCCTAGCTTGTGTGTGTTAATTACATGGTTCAATGAAGTGTAAATTTGCCTAACCAAGAAAATTATATTACCAGCAAAGCTGTTTAGCTATTTAGGTTCAATTTAGAATGATTTTTGTTCATATTGAATTATCTTATTTATGTTATTTTGTCAATTTGTCAAAGAAATGCCTATATTCATCATGTGGGAGAGACCATCATTAATAGTGTTCAGAATTAAAACACTTATTGGACACCATTTGTAACCCATATCAGAAATTTCTTATACAAACTTCGATTTACTTCATAGTTTCATACTCTCACATATTTGTTCACACTTTCGATTATTTATTTATAAAAATTTGAGTTTATTGGAGCTGCACTGTTTTTTACCAACATCCAATAACAATTCATCGTGTTGTCACATAATCCTATTTTAGAACCGCGTTTTGAAATAACCGCCAAATACTTGCTTTTATGAATGGTCACTGTAAAACTAATTTACAATGACGACGCATATCACTTTTTATACATACAAACCCTAAGTCAGCAATCCCTACACAATTGTCTCACTGTACCCAACATACACAAACTCTGTGTGTGCACGCGCGCGCGAATGGGTGTATGATATGATTGTATGATACTAAGCAGTGCAAACATGAATGCATAAATAATTAAATTAACTGGAGAAAAGAAGGGGAGAAAGAAGGTTACCCGGTCGACGCGGTCGGAGTTAGACATACGGGGCCGATGCTCAACCAACCAACCATCGGGAAGCTTGAACGACAGCCAAACCAGAAGGAAAAGAAACTCATCAGATACATAACAAAACAGAATACATCAGTACTTCAACAGATCATATACACAACATGTTGTCCTCTTCATTCATTTCTCAAGTCAAGCATAATTCTAGAGCAAAACAGGATACACCGATACTTCCAAAGATCACTCACCATAAAAACCAAAATCCAAACAAGCACTGACACAGGGTACTCTGCTATTACCACTATTTACCACTAGTGTTCCACCATTGACACAAACACACAAACAAACAATAAAAATAGTATTAAAAAATTGCTTAATCACCCATTTGGGGTTAGCCTAGTCGTTGGCTTGGGATCTTGGAGTTTGCTCCTCTCAAGGCCTCTAGTGCCAACTTCGGTGGGGAAGTCCATACAGAGCTAGTTGTGGCTTTAAATGGGGCCTCCGCAATGGGCGGTGGGATTGGTCCTCTTGGATTAGTCGATTCTTGGATCTTATACCGAGTTTTCAAAAAATATAATATAAAAAATTCCTTAATCACTTTAATTCTCTTACATTCAACCCTATTTCAGAACACGTTTCCATTTACAAGTAAGAAAAATGAAATTAATCATTTCCATTTGCAATTCTCTTAATTACCATCATATAAATTAAAGCAAAAACAGCACTATAACCTGATAATGCAGCAATACAATCTATATTTGGCTTGTTGTCAGGAAACAGCTGAATAATTAAGAAAAAATATATGCTTCCTACAAACTTTAGTTAGTAGCAAAAGGAACATAGATGTCACTATGTTCCTCCTCTTACTGACTAAAGAGACATACTAGAAACTGATGTAAACATAAAGTTAGAACTCACAGTGTTATTGTTTTCTGATATCATTCTTTCAGTAGGAGGATAGTCTCTGGTTTCTCCTCCATTTAGATATCGCTGAACCGATACCAAAGAACGGAACTTCCGTCCAGTATGTGGCTCTATGTAATACTGAAGAAGAAAAAAAAGATTTATAAAAAAAAAAAAATCAAATTGAATCCATGCATGAGGGGAAGAATTTCCAAATGCTTTTAGAAATTTGAAAATGCTGGATTCAGCGACAAAAAGCTTCACGGGAATTTCACGAAATGATGTGGCACCTATTAATTGGCCATTTAACACCGATATCTCATGTTTTCCGCCAAGGTCAAATAGTCAAACTGTTAGAAGTTAAGGCATTACACGCTCATGATGATTTCAGGATTAAATAATTCGCTTTATATAGCACTTCTCTTAGAAATTACTAGTCGAGTTTCACCAAATGATATGAGAACAGTATAATGATGTACCAAAAAATAATAACAGAATCAAAGCCTAAATGTAGAAATGAAGCATAGTAAGGGATTAAAACTTGCTTTCCTGGCTTTTGTGAGTTGAATCAAGCGTAACTTTAGCTACTTAGGCTCAATTTGGATTGATTCTAGCTCACTGAATTATCTTATTTATGTTGTTTTGTCAATTTTTCAAATGAAGCACTAAACTTTGAATAGAAATGCCTATATTCATCATGTGCCAGAACAGCAATATTGCTGTTTTTGAAATGGAAACAAACACAGAACGCCATTTTAAACGCATATCAGAATTACCGTATCCAAACTTTGATTCACTTCACATTTTCATACTCACATGTTTGTTCATACTTTTCAACATTTATGTATTTATGTATATAATAAGAGAAATGCTAGCAACACACTCTTTGATTGGTTAAAATTCAAAGAGAGTGTGTTCGAAAGTGTGTGTTAAAATGTGTGTTGCTAGCATTCCTCTAATTTGGGTTTAATGGCGTTGCGGTGTAAAATATCCAATGACAATTGATCAAAGTACCACATAAGCTCTTTTTTCGGTAGAGGAAAGTTTAGGTGAGATGGGTTATGGGGATCACTACCTAGAGTCAGACAGACCTCAATGCTCAAAGAGCGCGCTTCCAAAGGAATTTACATTACAACTCCATACCAACTGAACCAACCTTCATTGGCCACAAAAGCTGATTTTAAAAATAACAGTCAAATACTTGATTATCGTTAAGTTGTCAGTGTAAAACAAGTTCATACACTGACTGTGCATAACTTTTTTTTCTCTAATAATTGTTATTATATTTGAATGGAAGATTAATGAATAGAAAGGGTTAGCTAAACACAATCAACAACTGTCACATTATATGTACCAAACAATGAAAGAAAGATGCATGCAGAATAATAATTAAATTAGCTGGAAGAGAAAAGAAGGGTTACCCACCCTGTCAATATGGTTGGGGTTAGAGGGACGGGGTTTTTGTTCAACCAACCAACCATCGGGAACCTCAACCTTGGACGGTGACTGGATCACAATCTTCAATTCTTTTTCCCTTAAATTCATCAGATTGCGATTCAGATTTTCCATTTCAACATCCATATGCTTCTATTCGGTGTTGATCATGTTGCTTGAGACTCACTCACTCCACAGTCAGCAAATAATTAACAAGTGTCATATTGTTACAAAATGTATTCGGTTTCGGATTCGGTGCTCCATTTCTTACTGACTCATTTTATTTTATTTTATTTTACAAAGATTAAAAATAAATGAAAATTATTGTTTATCATGTATTAGTGTCAGGATGGTTTGATGAACTAATGGGTTAAAGAAAATCAATATTTACATAATAATTAACATATTAATTTTTTTTTAATAAAATTAACATCATTTAATCTTTAAAAAAAGTAATATTTATTATTATTAAAATAAAAATATGTATCGGTCTAATCACTAATGACATAAATGTATAGTGAAATGTGGAGACAAGTATGATTAATTAAAGAATAGAGCTGAAAAATGAGGTCCACGTGAGTTTAATTTAATTGGAGTAGGAACTAATTCGATTCAATTCGAAAGATAACTCTGATAGACACTATTCTTCGGTTTTACTTTCGAGTAGGGATTAGGATATGCTTATGGAATGATATAGGAGAATTTGTTCAAGACAAAATAGTGCTCAACTCTGCAACAATATTATCTCCTAAACAGGTTAAAGGTTGAAGCTTTTGGTTTAGTAGAGAGACTATTTAACACAGGATTCCTACGTAACTTGTCTATAACATGGTGGGATTCAACAATTACGTACTCATCGCACCACTTTAACATCTCAAAATATAGATATAAATAAAGGCTCAGCAATGAAGTTTTATTTTTCTTTTGCTTTCCATTGTTAGTACGTAATAAATAAGTAATTGAATGAACTAGCTGCAATATAGAACAAATAGGGCGCATCCATGAATTTCCACGTCCATTGATATTGTCCCTTGAGTTGTTGCAATGTTCTTTCCACTCCACACTTCTTTACCTTGACAGGAATTGATGCGTCTGCCAGGTAAAATCTTAGCCAAATATGACATCTTTGCATACATTGGTGTCTTCTGTTCATTTAGATTGAAAAAAGCCATGTATACTTCTCCTTTTCTTCCCATTGCAATCCAAGAGCGAATGCCACCCGATTCAACATTAGCTGCATGAGTGTCCGATTTGCATTATGAATAATAAACACAGGGAAGACAAATTATATTTCCTCTTGTCTTAAATATAAACAAACAGGTATATGTATTTGGTCCAAACTCGCGTACTTATTACTTATATGTGGGACATATATATGTAGTAGTAAAATTCACCTTGGATATACTTCACTGTTGCACAAAGACCAGAGTAACTATTTACCAGGGTCCCATTTGAGTTTAGCTCCCAAATCTGTTAAAGAAAGTATTCATCATCTTCCAATTGAGTCCACAAATAGCAATAATACATGCCTAGCTAGGGGTACTTACATCTAATATGAACTGCAACATACCTGATTTGAATCCAGACTGCAAGGAGAAAATGCGCCTCTCTTGAACTCTTTGGAAGTAACTTTTCTTTTTGGAGAACCATCGAAGCAAAGTCTCATTTGGTTGGTTGCGACTAATTGATGTTTCCCGCGATAGTACTCTTGATACATACTCTCTCTGTCTCTGTAACAACATCGATTAAACAATTTATGTTGTTAACGACAAAAATAATCAACTAATTAAGTTATATAAATAGAACATAGAAAGATGAAGTGTGATTACAATCTGAATTGAAGTTCTCTCTTTTGTACACAGAAAGGGTTCTGATGCTTCTTTTCTGCACTCCCTTTCCAACAGATTCTTTCAAGATCTTGGTTAATATTTTCCTTAGTCCATCCACTTGCCTTTGATTCTGTGCAGCTAGTAAGGCCTAATGAATGTATAGGTTTCTTTCCTTTCTTAGATCTTCTCATTTTCCGTATATGATGCTGATATTCGTTCTTCGAGTTCTTCGAGCTTGTGACATAAGGAAACTGTCATTGCAGTAAAAATGATGTGATTTTTTATGTTTATCCCTCACATGTAAACTATTTTCCTCCAAAAGAAAAGTAAGACGGCTCACATGCCTCCATGTTATTAGAGCTGAAGTAATTGATCTCTAGCACGGTAGGATTCGTGATAATTTCATATGTGGAAGGGTCGATCTTCCGCATGTCGCCTCCATACATAAGGGGAGACTTTGCCAGAGCCCATAAAGTCATCTATAAGATAACAATGAATTCACTCAGAATCTATCATAATGCATGCAATCACATCACAACATGAAATATATAAGAAAGCTACTTAGTTATACTATTTAGTATTTATCAATACCTGCGTCCTTTTTTCATCTAGAGTCAAGTTACTAGACCTGTGTGGCTCTTCTTTTGAATCTATAAATTAAAAAAAAAATCAAAAATCCATATTTCAGTAAGCCTTTTAATCAAGAGAATGCTTCACTGTCTAGCAGCCGAGCCGCGTCACCTTTGTCAGTTAGCCATCCAAATGGTAGCATGTCCAAATCAGGCCATGAATTCCCTTTTAAACCTTTTGCTCCTATCATATTAGCTGTAGCTAAGTCCCTGATTCAGAATTTAATGAACTGAAGTTATATTGATGGTAAAATAACAGAACATAAGCAGAGAAGCAGCATCATGATAGCAACATACTCCAAATCCAAAGACCGATAAAAGTATCTTAGACAGTGATATAATGTATAAAAAAAACTTAATCACCTTGATATATCAAAATGAGCCTTGCATCATCCCATTTATCAAAGTCATCCCCTGTTATGCGATACATGTTAACTAGTCCACTGACATCCTTGGCCATGGCTGGTGTCACATCCTTTCCGGGAGACAAAGAATACACAATGGGATGATTAAATTGGCTCAGAACCTGGCATGACATGTCACATGAAAAGTTTGCAAATAATAGTAGCAAAAATATTAAGATCTTGAATGTTGACACAAGAACAAGTAGTAGTGGAAAGGTAAGAAAGAGGAAACTGAATAATACCTCAGATACATAGGTTATCTCGTTTAAATCCAAGTCCTCGCCGAACACGCAGTCATGTTTCACTGCAAGAAAGGCAAAAAATCTATCAATATTAGTACCAAAGCATAGGTATAATTGTGTATATTTACTCTCCTACATGATAATGCAAGTCCAAATTAACACATGAATGTATAATCAATCAATACTTTGTAAGTTTAATCACTTATAGAGTTTTGGAAATAATGAAAATTAATTATTTAAAGTCATCATGATTCTTGTCAATGACATGATAAATGTTGTAAACAGAAAACTTCGAAATTAGATGTCTCGGTACCAAGATCAACGCCCCAAGCAGCATACTGCTCATGAAGGGATCTCAAAAACGCTCTCCCTGCCCCTAACGTTGTATCTACGCTCATGAAACCATTTGGCATCCATCCACAAGCCCTTTTCGGGATTGCTATGTCTTTTGCATGCCACACACGACCAAATTCTTGATAAGCACCGCCCTAGTAAACACAAGAAGAGGACATCAAAAGTCAATATGAAATTTTGTTTTAGATTAAGTGCGTGTTTGAACTGGCTTATTATGAATTTGCTTATTTGAGCTTATCTACTGACATAAGCGTAAGAGCGCTGGTGAGTTCATAATACAGAAATAAATAGAAGATCAAATTAAAGCAAAAATGCAAACCAATACCTTTGTTGTATCTAGAATAGGGGTATTTGCATCCACGGCTTGTGTGCTTATCCCTCTCATAACATGAATTCCAAACTTTAAACCTAAGCTATGTACTTTCTTAGCTACTTGACTTAATCCATTACCACCATGGGAAGAAGGCCACCTTCCTGGATCAGGGACCATCCTTCCCCATTCATCAATCACGTCAAATCCACGAGAATAAACATCAGCACCTTCGACTTTCTTCCTATACCAGAGGAAATCCACCACAACAAACTACAAGTGTAGAAACAAAGAAATCAATCTATCTCTATAACCAAAGCCCTACTAATGCGGTAAAGTAAAATCAACCATATTTATACCTCATATCCATGAGCACGGAGACGCTGAGAAACTATTTCAGCATTCTGTAAGAATTCCTCTTCAGATATTATCCAGGAAAATGCGTCATAGGAATTCCACCCTCTTGGTGGCAAGCCGGCTTGCTGTAGGTCACTCTCAGATAAATTTCTTGATGACACACTCAAATATAAATAAAATTATCAAAAGTTAAATTGAGCTAGGTTCTAACCAGTTAAACATTTAACTACGTACCATAAACTACATTTATAGTAACTAACAAAACAACCTTTGAAAAGTATGTTTTGAAAATCTCCCAGCAATACCAAATGCACAACACAAGACATAACAATGGCAACCAATGACAATGTAAATGCAAAAGCAAAAAAAGAAAAACATACTGGGTTTTGGATCCAACTACCTTTCAGTTTACTATAAATAGTAATACTCCATAGAATGTAGGTTAAAAGAAGAACCAAGTAAAGCTGCGAATAGAAGAAGATTGTATGGTTGGTTGCATTGCATTAACATACCTCTGAAAGAAGCAGGAACCAAAGAGAAGCCAAAAAGAGACTAAGCACAGTGTGATGAAACATCTCATACTCATAAATGTTTTGTAAAGTACTATTAAATTAAATTTAGAAAAGATAAAAATCAGAGAAATTAGTAGGAAAAACACAGTATGAAGAAATTAGTAACTAAACAAGATGAGAAGAAGATTGGGGTGAGGAGATTTTACAAAACTACCCCCACTTTATGGTTGAAATGTCAAATATTTTGTTTTAAGTTATTAACATTTTTAGTTTCGTGGTGTAATGACACGAAATTAATAAAATTATTTGGACTTTCATTGAGCAGAATGTGAACAACATGAGAAAGGAATTTACTTGTGTTGACTTGAGTCTCTACGACACACGTTTGCGAGGTACTCTTACATAGGCACAAACACAAATATATAGTGTTTAGTCACACACACATCACAAGTTTTTTTCTCAAACTACTAAATCACTTTATTATCAATTTATTTTTTATTATTAAAAAAAATATTTTAATGAGTGTGTGCCTAAACACTATTTATTTATGTTTGTGTACATAGTAGAGTTTTCCCACGTTTGCTTGTGCAATCACCAAATTCTACTAGCTAGGCCCACACGTCACGGTTCACATCACAAGGCCTACAATATTCTTAATTTGTTGATTTTGATTATAGTCTTTGTCCCCTATTTTCATATATTTATGGGATTATTTGGCCTATAATATTGTTCCTTTGTGGATTTATGTATTAGTTATGGAGAAAATTTATGTATATTTCTTTATGTGTTTTTTATATAGTTTTTAACTAAAAAAACTTTTTTATGATTATAAAAAACTTTGACGAAATTATGGATTGAAAGTTTAGTTCAATTTCATACAAAAAGCACGGAAAAAATGCAACTAAAATTTATGAATTTCGCTTTTGTATACTCTTTTCCAATTTTCTCCGTACCGTGTGTGCTTTTTTACATGAAATCTTCGTCCTTTTTCTCTAGTGGTTCAATAAAATAGCAATGTCACTTAATTTTTTGAAACTGACCGTGATTTCAAATCAGCACATATATTGAAAAGTTGCATTGCATAGTTACATTACATGCCTGATAATTTCAGCGAGATTCTTCAATACTCTTCAACATAGACGGGTCCCTATGATACGCGGTATATTAAAGTCTACATATTTGTTTTTTAACTAAACTTAGCTATCACTACTCGAAAATATGCTAATTAGCTACTACCATCCATAATAGATATTGAGAGTGCTAACTGCTAAGATAAGCATTTGAAGCTAAATCACGAGATTTATTGGATCATTTCAATTGTTTTTTTCCTCGTGTCTCTCAATTATTATCGATCTCTCATTATTAAACTTTTTTCTCTTATTTTTTTATACTAAAAATCAATCTCACTTTTTTTCATTTATTACTCTATTTGAACGTAAAAAGTTAGCATATTATGAGTGATGGGTCCATATATAATCCACTTGAAAAAAACTTATAAACCTTAATGAGAGTGGCCAATTAGAGATTTTCTACGGGATTCAAAAATTGAAATCGCCACTAATTTTCTCCTCAAAATTTAGTGAGAAACTGAGAAGTTACTCAAAATTTTCACATATATTTTCCATCTATATCTTTTGGTGACTGTATTTCTAACTTTTTTTTGACCAACTAATCAATAATACTCCTATTTTCTAACCTCAAAGCAGAAAAATAATAGACTAATATATTTCCTTAATTGCCAAGAAAAAACTCAGTATTATTTCTGCCACTCTAACCGCGTAACGAGAGTCGTATTCATAGCAACTATCTATCTATACGCACCTTCCTCACATATGCTGAGAACCTATCTAATATCTATATTATATATTAGAATGCAATGCTCTCAAATTCTAATTATTACTAATTTGTACAATACTAAACCAGTTCCATAAAAAAAATCTCAACAATATTCTTGTACTTTTTGCCTAGACATGAAGAGAGGCAGAGAAGATCATAAGAGTGAGTTAAATTGTTTGATGTTACTATCCAAAGTTGGTAAAAGCAGTGAAGAAACCAATCATTTCAAAGAATGTGGTTTTAAGTGCAAAACATGCAACAAAGAATTCTCTTCTTTTCAAGCTTTAGGTGGCCATAGAGCAAGTCACAAGAGACCGAAAGTACTCATGTACAAGTTACCAAACATGAAACCAAAGATGCATTCATGCCCTATTTGTGGACTTGAGTTTTCTATTGGACAAGCTCTTGGTGGCCACATGAGAAAGCATAATAATTCTCCTATCTTCAAGAAATCAAAAGATCGTTGTGAAAAGTCGAATTTTGTGTTGGACTTGAACTTGACGCCATTAGAGAATGGTATTGCTTGAGCATGAACTTAACACTGATAGTTGCAGTTACGCTGCGAACTTCGATATTATGGCAAAATACAGGACTTCAAATGTAGAACTCTGAATATTGTTTCATTTTATTGGAATTTTTTTACTCGTAATATTTTTTGCTTAGTTATGTGTTATTATTTTTTGTAATACTTCTCTATAACAACCTCAATATGACAACCTCAGAGAAACTATTGCTTAACTTGAACCTTAAGTCACAACCTCCAAGCAAGTTATATGCTTCTTATGAAGCTACTCTTGGTTGTTTGCAGTGAATCTCAGCTATTTTTGGTTGTTCTACTCATATGAAGCTAATGTTTGATTGAGGATGGCACAAGTTATGGTCGGAACTTGCAACGTGACTCTTGGCTAGTAATTTTGGCTTTTTTCGTCGATTAATATTGTTCCTTGGCGGCTAAGGACTATGTCGGAAATATGGGATTTAATGATATGTTGTTCAGAGAAAATATATGTACGTCAATAATTCATAAACTAGAATAAGGTCAATATAGTTTTATCAAATTCTAAAGAATGTCAATGCAATTAACCCTTCAAAATATCGAAGACTAGTGGATTGTATCGCAACCAAATAACATAGAGGCAATGACACAATTACATTGTCATTTAAATTTGGATTAATTTACTCCTAGAAAACAAAGAAATTCTGAAAGAATGACAAGGTTAAAAAGAGCCATCATCATACATGTATTTTCCTCCTTGATCTTGAACAGCAATTCTGCTTCCTCAACCACAGCATGCCGACTTCTGTGAACCACGTCTTGCAGTTGCATTGTCTTGTCTGTTGATTCTAATTCTCGACGGCTGCAATGTAAAAAAAGACATTCAACTTCATGAACAAAGAGCTATTAATTATTACTAAATTTGTAAATGAATTCAAGGAAGAGGAAGTTTAAATACCGTTTTCTTAGAGTCGGGAAGCCTTTGTTTTATATCCCTTGCAATTGAGAAGAAAGCTTCATCCACATTTAGATTTGTCTTTGCACTCTGCAACAGAAAATCTTCAATTTGCAATAATAGCAAAAATAACTTAAGGAAGTTTCCACTTTTTTAAGTATATACACCACTTACTGTTTCAAAGAATTTGATTCCATACTTATTGGCTAGTGCTTGGCCCTTGGAGAAAGGCACGGCCTAGAGAGAAATACAAAACTTCATAAATGTTTTTGTAGCATCATGAAACATGTATGTTCAAGATTAAGGATTAGCAAACAAACATCGAGTTAGAAGAAAAAAACAAATAACTTCACCTGATGTGGTTGGGGAAGCATAAAGGAAAATGGGCAAGGGTGTGAAGTTTAGTTTTGTATACATATATATATATATATATGATCACAATATGAATCAAGGTTGTCAAAATCGAGAGTTTAAAAACTCACGGTTTCTCTATAACGAGAGTTTACTTGATATTAAAAATAATATATACATGACAATGACATATATACTTATATAATACTATAAGTACATCTACAAGTCAAAATTTCAACTTGCTTATAAACAAAAGAGCAACATGAACAAAATCACAGTAACAAAGAAGAAAAGGAATCAATCGAAAAAATTGAGAAGAAAAAAAGATCATAAGCTGTGTTAAAAATCTTCCGTAACTTTACTTGAGTTCACTGCGAGAAAACTCGACTTCATGGAATCGAAATTGATACTTAGACTCGAAATTGAGTTCAGTGCGAGTTTACCTAAGTTTACTAAAATTTGAGTTTACAGTTGGATCAACTCAAAATTGATACTTAGACTCATGGAATCGTACGAGTTAATTTGTGGTTTTAACAATTATTCATGTGTATCAGTGTTATGAGGATATGAAACATAAATTCAAGTTTCATAACACTAGTGACAAGAAATGTCCTAAATATTTGCATACCCTTCTGCTTTCATCCATGTCAACTTTGTTACCAACCAGTATTTTGTTGACAATATTGTCTGAAGAATGTTGCTCAATGCTACGAATCCAATTCGTGATATCTGAAATTAGCATATGGTTGGTGAATATTCCATATGAGAAAAAACCTTGGAAGAAAATAATACAAAATGGAAAACTTTACTGTTGAATGAAGATTCATCTGTAACATCATAGACCAGCAATATGCCCATAGCACCACGATAGTAAGCTATAGTAGAAAAAGAAAGTTAGTTTATAAGGTTTGACTCAAGATAAACTGCTTCATCATATCGTTTTAAGGTTATTTATACATACCGAGGAAACTAAATAATTTTATTTCTTTTGGTAGAATTATGTCTTTTTCGTATGACAGAACAATAATACAAAAGTGACAAGTAAAAGTCGCAGAGGGAGTACTGGAAAACCACTCTCGATTAAAAATCTTACCGGTTGTAATTGTTCGAAACCGCTCCTGACCTGCAGTATCCCAAACTTGGAGCATGATCTTTTTTCCATCCAGCTCAATGGTTCTATTCTTATAATCAATGCTGCATCAGGAAGAAGACATTGTGATTTAGGGAAATTTCTCACATACAAGGTTATGCAGCTATACACCTAAATCATGAAAAACTTACCCTAATGTTGTAATATAATTAGTTGTGAAATAACTATCAGAGAAACGTAGAAGAAGAGAACTCTTTCCAACACCTGCAATGAAGAATAAAATACAGGAATCATGAAAAATTAAGGATTTTTTACACCAAAGCACCCTTATACACTTAAAAGTTTGGATAACTAATATACTGTTGGGTCTACTCTTATCATAGACGATCATGTTCGAGGGGTCTTCACGTGCTAAATGTGGCTGCCTCTTCCAGCAGAAACTTGAACTTAGGTTCGTCACATTGTCGAGAACTAGTCCCTTTTGCCAGGCTGGACCATTACCATTAGTTCCATTTATTTATAGTTTATGATAAATATTTTATCATATTCATCCACTAACAAAAAATAACACAAACGGAGGGTGGAAGGGACTACGACATATATCATGTTTAAGTGAGTAACATTCTGAAACCAGGATCAGAGGAAATTCCCAATTCAAACCCTTGACAACATAATTGCATTTATAATTGATTAAAGCACATGATTGAAAAATTGAATTCTAAAACTAAAGTACATTTGCCTCACTATGAAAAAACAAGATAGAAAGGGCAGAGCCAGAGGAGTAACGTACCACTATCTCCGATCAAAAGAAGCTTTATGAGGTGATCGTAATTCTTCTCACTTGCAAATTTCAGAGCAGCCATCAACTTGGAATCAATCAATGAAATTGCAACAAATTATATTGATACCTATCAGCATAAAAAAATTATATTGCACGTTAATTCCTCATTTTTTTGGGAGGGAAATTCAATATGCTTAATTTTTATATCTATTTAAATAAATAAACAATTATCCAAATTTTAAAAAAACACGGTACAAAGTATGAACATCATACACATGTGTCACTACTGATATGTCTAGCGTGAAAAGAGTAGAAAAACATAAATCAAATACGGTAATCTTTTTTTGGATAAACAAAGACAGTAAACTAAAAAGGGTGCATGAAAAGCAACGAGATAATAAAAATAAATATGTAACAGAGACCGAAAATCAACACCACAATGAGAAATTTCAGAGAATAGCGCATACCTATTTCTCAAACTTTTTCAGCCTTGTTTTCTCGTCTCAAAAGTCTCTTTAAATAGTGATAAAATAAATCTATGATTTTAGAAAATAATCGTTGTATTCTTAATGATTAAGGTAAATCACATCAAATCGGATTTCTACAAAGTGAGCAACCCACGTAAAAATTAAAGATAGATATTATAGTTACGTTGAAATAAATCATGTGAATATTGAATTTGTTAAAAACAATACTTGATTCTCTCACTTTACAAAGAGGATCTTTGTCTAAATCAATAATAGTTTTTAGGCTTAAATATGTGTTTGGTCCCTGCACTTTTACTTAATTTTGGCTTTGGTCCTTGTACTTTTTTTTTATTGGCATTGGTCCCTGTGCTTTATAAAACTTTTGGTTTTAGTCCTTCTGTCAAGTATTTGTTAAAAAAAAACAAAACTAACGATGGACCAATCATGGCACGCCACGTGGCACACTAAAAGACAAAAAAATCAACTTTTTAATTATTATTTTATTCCCTTGGTATTGGTCCATGCACTTTTAGCATTTTCTGATATTAGTCTCTGCACTTTGGTATTAATCCCTGAATTTTTTATTTTTTATTTTAAAAAACATTCAATGATATTATTATGTTTTATTATTGTTTTGTTCATTATTTTTATTGAGTATAATCATAAAAAAAAATCAAAAAAATATTTTTTTTAAAAATTAAGCTTTAATTGTATCCCTCTCATTTTTTATTTACGATTATGTATACTATATATAAAGAAAACACTCCTTATCAGTTTTCTTGGGCTGGCTTTTCTCTTTTAAGAAATGCCCTCAATTTTAAATAGAAATAACTCAGGTAACAATTAGATAAATATAAATTTAAATTTTAAATATTAAAAAAAATGTAACAAACACGATATATATATATATATATATATATATATGTATGGTTTTTTTTCTTTATCATTCAAAAAGCGTAACAAACTATATGAGCATATTTATACTTACTTTTTCATTATCTCAATTATACCCTTAAACAACTTTTTATATACTAATAAAGATCGTTGTTGGTGTCATTAAAAAAAAAATTAGATTATATTTTTTTTTGTATTATTGTTGGTATAATTGAAATAGATAATCATGATTAGTTTGGTTTGTTATAACTTGAAAGCAACAAACATTTATATTTTTAGTTTTAATCCAAATCAAAATTTTATTAAAAAGACACGGTTAATAATTTTTAAACGTTAGCACATAAAAAGAGCAGAAAGACGGACAGTTTTTTCACTAGTTCTCAATAAAAATAATGAACAAAACAATAATAAAACATAGTAATTTCATTGAATGTTTTTAAAAAAAAAAAAAATCAAGGGACAAATACCAAAGTGCAGGGACTAATATTAAAAAATACTCAAAGTGCAGGGACCAATACCAAAGTGCAAGGAATAAAATAATAATTAAAAAGTTTATTTTTTTTTGTCTTTTAGTGTGCCACGTGGCGTGCCATGATTGGTCCACCGTTGGTTTTGGTTTTTTTTTTTAACAGATACTTGACAGAAGGACTAAAGCCAAAAGTTTTATAAAATATAGGGACCAATGCCAAACAAAAAAAAGTACAGGGACCAAAACCAAAATTGGGTAAAAATGCAGGGACTAAACACACATTTAAGCCTAGTTTTTACATTTTTAAAATTTGCCTTAAATTTCAGTTACAAATATTCAAATAAAAGTCTAAATAAAATATAATTTTAATAATAAATCGAATTTAAATTATAGCCTTTAGTCAACAAAAAATTTGAATTATTACTAAACTTTTATCAAACAAAAATTATTACCAAACTTAAAGGTATGACCCACGTTTGCATTGAACCAAACAACACCAAAATAAGTCGAACTGGACTAACAGTTTGCAAACTGAACCGAACCACTTCAACTTCAGTTTGATCCGGTTCAGTTATGGGTGCATTTTAGGTGGCTGAACTTGTTACCGAGAGTACCTGAATCTGAAAGTAGACAAACATGTCTCAACGAATCGGGACAAAGCTATTTGTCAGCAGTTAGTTTTTTTTTCTGTTTTTTTTTTCGCTGAATTCATCAGTTTTCCCAACCTTTTCAACATTGTTTCATTTCATTTTCCAGGATTATCGTTTTACACTACACAACAACAATTAGAGTCATTGTTCTCACCATTCGGAGCAATAACAGAAGGTGTGTATCTGTGTTGTGTACCCCTCTTCTTTCTTTTCTCACCCCCCACTGCTATCTCGGTTCTCATATTCTTCTTTTGCAGCTACGCTTATTGTTGACCAAAAAACTCAAAGGCCTAAAGGCTTTGGTTTTGTCTCATACAAATCTGAAATTGAAGCTGAAAAGGCTAGAAAAGCGTTGAATGGAAGGGTAATTAATTGTCTCTTTCTTATATCTATATATTATGCCATGCCATGAATGTGTTTGTTAAAATGCCTGACTGATTAGTGATTTAGACCCTATTTTCATTGATTTATTTGAGCTTATCTACTGGCATAAGCATTTGTGGAACTGTTCCCAAGAGTTTATGAAGATAGTTTATGGCACATCCTTAAGTTATTTTCAGCTTGTTTCTGTAAGCTCTCTGATTAGCTTATATGAAAACATCTTATAGTTTATATGAAAAAAGTCTGACTTTTGTTTTTTAAGGGAAAATAGTTTGACTTTATTTTATATTTTGTTATTGGAATAGTCACTTACATGATAAGCGCTTATGCTATAAGCACTTTGGGTCTGTTTGGATTGGATTATTTGAGCTTATCTACCGACTTAAGTTTTGTGAGACTATTGGGAGAACGTATGAAAACAGCTTATAACACTTTTCATATGCTTTTTTCAGCTTAATTCTTTAAGTTTTCCCATATAGCTTAGGAAAACTACTTATAGCATATACAGAAACGATTTAACTTAGATTTTATATTTTCCTATGGAAATAGCTTATGTATGCTTATCCATAAGCGCTTGTCATGATAAGCACTTGTGCTATAAACTGTTTATCCAAATATGGCTTTAAAGCTTTATTTCGGTTTCTAGTTTAGCTTTCTCTTTTTTAGTTCTATAATCTCTTATATGACGTAAACAAGCATTCTGTTCTTGATCTGGTCAATGGAAACAAGATTATTATTGTGTTATCAAAGGAAATTGTGGGGAATCTATCTTCACTGCTGCTACAATGATGGGGTAGACTTGATGGGTTTTTGAATACTGAAATCAATGTTTTTGTTATATACACATCTTTAATATCTTCCTTAAGTTACATAGTTGTACCCACCAATTGTTGAGAATCCATGGATCAAGGGAGGAAGATCAGACATAGGAAAGATACATAGCTTATTGATACTCATGGAGCTGCATATTGAATTGATTTAAAAAAATTATTGAATTGAATACATCGTGCTTTATATATGTAAAGCTTGTCGAGGATTACCTACTTAATTACTTATTAACAACCACTAACCAACTCCTAAGAGAGTTCTAACTAACTAACCTAATCAATTAATTAATCTTAGATTTCTATTACCAATAAAATGAATCTTAGACTTAGACATATAGCATCAATAGTTGGATTTGGATTCATTACAGTCAATAGTTCTTGTAGACATTGCAGTCAGCCAAGATAAATTGTTGGATAGAGGTCAAGAACTTACAATTTCAATTGTACTTAGTCAACGGTTGATATCATTGACTGCAATGAATGATGCAACAAATCCACTTTCCTTAGGCATAGCTAGGAATCTGACAAAGTAAATTCCATATCATCTAAATGTTGTTCTTTGTAATTGATCTATAAATACCTTCAGTACAGTAATATCCCCTATATGGTGCAGATAGTTGATGGAAGGCTGATTTTCGTTGAACATGCAATGCCGAAGGACTCGTGATACATGATTTTTATCCATGCTCAAATCTTCTGTGTATTTTCGATCAACTTTTTCAGATGTCAAGTCACACTTGGTCAAAGCACTTCAGCTTTGTGTTCTTGCTTAAAGCATCTCTGTTTTATCCTTCAATAATCTAATTTGGGACTATATTGTACAAATATATGAGTATCCGTTTTGGAAATTATGATGCAAGAGATTTGGAAATCATGATGCAGGAGTTTTGCAAAAATTGATTGTTGTAAACGTATGATGCAGGAGATTTGGAATCGTAGATCCTTTTTTTTTTCACTTTTATGGTGCAAGATGCCATGATTGTTAACTCACAAGTTAATTGGCTATGTTTTTGCATGAGAAAATTAGACCAAGCTACCAGAATTTGTTTGTGATCAAACTTGGGCGGAACTCTTTCCATGTTTGAAGTGAGTAATTCAGCATCTCCATTTTTTTTACTTTGCATTGATTATCTGAAGGTCACACTTGAGTATCTATTTTTCATATCCATACTTACTCGGTCAATTTTTCTCATATCCTGAAACAAAGCTATCGAAAAATTCAGGTGTAGTGGAAAAAACGTAGGTACAGAAGGTCCCTTCCGTTTCAAATTTGACCTTGATCACAAGTCTATTATCAAATAACAAAAATTCAAACATAAAGTATATGCATAAATAAGTAAACAAGAGTTTTGCATAAGCGCCAAAAACAACCCAAATTAATGCATTGCTGTCGAAAACCGGTTTGTTTGTGACCACTTCAAATAGCCAAGTTTAACAATCTTTTATGCAACTGAAAAAAATTGACCCATGGTGGACCACAGTTGATGTTGGAGTTGATGGAGCATGGCAGAAGACTAGCTAGACTCCTCGACGGAGTGTTGCAGTGAGAGGTTTAACATAATTGAATGTGTACATTTCTAAATGCATGATTCTCAGCGTAAATTATGTTGAGACTATTGAGAGATTCTCAGTGTGATTCACAGATCAATGTCTAATGTTAACCAAAGTTGTTAAATATTTGTTCATTTCACATTGAAGTATCAACATTAATTAATTGAACAAATCGAGAAACATAACCAACAGAATTACGCATGGCAGCAATGAGCTGATGTGGGATATGACTAATTCAAATTTTGGAGTTTACACTCTTAGACAACCTTGCAAGGCTATAGTTACACAATTCAAATGTCTCATAAGAGGAATGACAGACACAACCTAATTAGTTCACTAACATCTTACAGTTTCAGAGACTTGGATCAACAGCAGCAAAACAAGTAGTAAAAGAAATTGCCCATGTTTTGTCATAAACAATCATCCCCCACCCTTCTCACCGGCAAAACTGTTTTCCTAAATTCTACTAGGCTTCTCTGGATACCACAGCCAATGTTGCACATATATTTGGTTATGATTGAGGTCCCTAGATCAATTTCCTGCCCAGAAAACACAGCCTATTAAGGATTCTAATGATCTGCTTTGTGTCATGAGGATTATGTTTATGTTTGCTTTTGCACTGGATTCATCAAATCTGCAGTGAAAACCCATGTCGCTGCCAAAGCTTATTTCTGGAGCTTACTTCTAAGATAGTACAATTTTGTAGACCCATTGCATCAGACGCGGAAGCACAATGTTTTCCCTATTGTTTAAATCACCAAAATTCTCATTCAACCAGTTTTGTAAACCCTTATCATCTCTAAATCTTGATAAAACTTCACCAACACTTACCCAATTTCCTAACAGCATCACTTATTTAGCATGTAACAACTATTGTGAGAAATTTATACTTCATCTTTATTAACAAATTGAAAGAAAGCTACACAATACTATAGTAAAACTGCAGAGACAATTTAAGACAAATATTATTTCTACGGAGATGTTCACATTAATACTAAAAGGAAGCCAGCAACTTCCAAATTACATCATTTCAAAGACATTACACCTTCCAGTTACAAAACACCAACCTAAAGTGCAATTATACACACAAAATAAACATCAAACCATAAGAAACCTAATCTAAGCCTTCTTTGGTGATTTTCCACCCTTAGCCTTAGGAGACTTTGGTTCCTTGCTAGTATTAGCAGCCCTTTCAGTCTTCTTAGGCAAAAGCACAGGGTTAATGTTTGGAAGAACACCACCATGCGCAATTGTAACACCAGCTAACAATTTTCCAAGCTCTTCATCATTCCTCACTGCCAACAACACGTGCCTTGGAATTATCCTATTCTTCTTGTTATCACGTGCAGCATTTCCAGCCAACTCAAGAACCTGAACACAAAATTAGGGTTACAAAATCAAAATTAGGGTTTCCAAATCAAAATTCATACATAAATTATAAAAAAAATCAAACAATTATAAGAAAAAGGAATCGAAATTCACCTCAGCAGCAAGATATTCAAGAACAGCGGCGAGGTAAACAGGAGCACCAGTACCAACACGCTGAGCGTATCTTCCTTTCTTCAAGTACCTCCCGATTCTTCCGACTGGAAATTGAAGACCAGCTCTGATGGATCTGGTCACGGACTTCTTCCTTGGTCCTCCACCTTTCCTTCCACCAGCTCCTTTCTTCGTCTTGGTGCTTGCGTCCATTTCTGAGATTGGAATTTGGAACCCTAACTTTTTTGCTACGAATTAGGTGTGAATTGGAAGCTATTGAGTAGTGGTGATAATTGATGTGAGTTGAAGAATCGTTTACACGTTTATATATAGCGTTTATGATCTTTATCGAAAAAATTGTGTTTATGACAGCGTGGCGATCCGTGCGTGATCTTGCAATGGAGAAGATTGTGAGCGTTGGATTTGAATGTTATCGACGGATTACGTTTGTTTACTTGGCGATCCGTGTGTTTTGTAATGGACCAATGAAAGCGTTGATTCTATGACACGTACACTTTGTTTATATATTTAGATTTAGATAAATATTAAAATAATTATCTGAATTATAAAATTTTATAAATGACAGAAAATACTAAAAATAAATAAGAAAAATAAAATTAAATAATTCTACATGATTTAGTAAAATTTATTGGGTCATGTTAACTTGTGTCCAGAGGGCACATGTTAAGGAACCCCAAAATGAGTAACTTTGCATTGAAAAACATGATAATTTAACTTTTAAGAAGTTAACTCGTTTTTAATACGTATATTTCTATAGTAAATTTCTTAACATGTGCCTTTGAGGGCACAAATTAACATTTGACAAATTTATTTGCAAAACTAACCAAACAACTCCTTTAAAAGAATTGAATAAACAATTTCAATTTTATAAAAAAAAATATATACATAAGATTGATAGTTGGCACATACGGATATTGATACCAAGAGAATCTCTAATGGCAAGTCATTTATTTAATAGGGACATTACCTTATTAAAGACCTTCATTGAAAGAAGAAAAAAGTGGATACATATTACTAACTGGTAACTATATAAGGATTCTCTTTCTCTTCGACAATTAAGATACACGGATTACCAAGTAAGTGATATTGAGCCATAGATAAGTTCTAATCTAACGGGCTACATTTTTTTCAATCCAAGTTCCTAACACTATAAAAGCTCATCATCACACACTCAACTCCTCATCATTTCTCGATAACACGACAAGTTCACAGCTAAAGTTCAATTTGAAATGGACAGCGAAAGCACAACTATGAACAACAGAGCTTAAATATAAGCTGCAGCGGCTCACAAGATTCAATTTGAGGCTCCGGATCTTTTAATGAGACCCAAATATAAGTCTTTAGATTCTAGGTTTGGTATGCGAGCATATCTTATGTAAAATAAATAATACATGTATATAGTATACCAAACCATACGAGTGAGATGGTTTAATAATTCAATAATTAATGAAATATCTTATTTTTACTCATTCATGTTTCTAAGGAAGTTCATTAGTATTATCGGTGATATATTGAGTTGTACCTGGATCTATATGATCTATGTGCTGGTGTATTATTAATAAGATATGTGATTCAAACTAGTTTGAAAATAAGTTACCCCTTTCGAATCATTTTGGAGAAAAGAAGAGAAAATTATTGTTCAATACATGCGTAATATAAAAAATAAAAAATAAAAACAATTTTTTTCTTCATTTTATAAAAAAAGGAAAGCTAGAGAGAGAAATTGTTATGCCTTGAATGATACGGATTTACTCCCTCCGTCCCATAATACTTGACACAGTTGACTCTATTACGCATATCAATGCATAATTTTTAGTTTAAATATCTTGAATAATATATTAGAAAAATTATGAAAATTTGATATTTTGAAAATACTCATCGAGACGAATCTAATGACATCTTATATGATATTATTTATCTTTGTATATTAGTAAAAAAATATGGTTAAAGTAAGTTAGGTCAAAATTTCAGATTTTCAAATGTGTCAACTATTGTGGGACGGAGAGAATACTATTTTTGGTTGCATGGTTGGCACGTGTTGCAATTGAGGGGTATTTGCAAATTTTAATTCGTTTTGCTTAAGAGTATTGTGAGAAGAAAGTTAGGAGAGAGAAATCGTGCAAGAAGTGAGAATACAAAACGAGATATGAATTATAGTAAATTGGATAGCTAAATCATTGAGCTCAAATGGTTAATAACCCATATCAAATACTATAACAAAAAAAAAAAACTCTATCAAATACGAATTGTTTAAAAGAATTTAAATCTGAGTTTAAATTTTGGATGTGACAATTCTTATCTAGATTTTGCTTACCTCTATATGATCTTTGAATTATTAGATCATATTTCTCATAAGAATAAGACAATTAACACAAAAACAATATATACATTGATCACGTATTTTTATTTTATTTTTACTTTGCTTAAGAGTGATATCAACAAGTTCAAAGTATCCATTAACTACTCGCTAACATATTCTTTAGAGAATTTAACTAACCATCTTAGATTGATATTCTTTTCGACCAACATTTTAAAAACTGGTTTGGTGGTCATCTTCATAAGGGTATTAGGCACCAGGTTGCATGTCAAACCGCGGATTGAACTATATTAAATTGAATGAATTAGTCTATATGACTCGATTTTGATCCAATTCAATTAACCTATATTAGTGTTTTAAATTTTGGTTTTGATCGGCCGAACAAGAAATTAGTGATATGGCCGGGATGAGTTGCATTACAGTGTTTATGTGAGTACAAGCAATAACTCGGTCGATCTAGTCGATTAGGTTGGTTCAAGGTGCACCTTCTTCTAATAAACTAATATAATAAGTTAATTTCTCCGTCTTTAACTTTAGTTTTTTTTTATTACCATAATATTGATATAAATTTTCCACGTCACTTACGAATGATTAATCTATGTCGTAAAACATGTGGAGTACACAATGACTAATTTTTAGCCCTTTAAGCTTTGTGCATCTATAATAAGAAATAACAAAGTTATATAAATTTATGCCATTTTATCCTTAATTTATTTAGCAAAATAACACTCATTCAATGCATGGTTTTGGTTTTTTTTATGTGTACAAAAGGAAAAAAAAACACCATCAATTGTATCTTGGTCTTTTTAAAAGAATCAAAGTTTTGAGATAAAAGTAAAAGATGAGGTTATACTATCCTTGAATATTTGTTGGTAACTTACCCAACATCAAATAAAAATTAGTTATATAGTGTATTTGCTAAGTGTTCACAAATTAATTTTTACTCCACTTATAAAAAAAATTATCGCGGCTATTTTCTATCGCTTGTTGGATAAAATTATCCGCAATTCTTTAAAGTTAAAGTAAAAAAATCAATAAAAAGGTAAAAGATCATATATTGGAGACAGAGAGGGAGGAGTGCAGATAAGCTAATTCATCAATTAATAATAAACTATATTGAGCTATAAAGATGGTCAAAAAAAGTTATACGCTGGTTTATTTATTTATCAACATTTTTTATTAGTCAAATTAGCTATTAAATGATTTATTTAGTTTAACTTTTTTCAATATTGTTATCTTCTACGCCATTTATATTACCCATAATATTTTCACATTGATTACAGATTACCATTTTATGAAAATAATACTTCCTCCGATCTTATATATAAACAGTTTTTTTTAATCTAATTGAATAAATTAATTTATTTGATTTATATTATAATTTAGATAAATGAATTATTTGATGAATTTAAATAAAGAATATTTATTCATATATAAAACCGAATAGAGTATCATGCATTCTTTTGGTGGTGTTCTTCCAAACATCAACCCTATCCTTTTACCCAAGAAAAAGGAAAAAGATGCTACTGCTAGCAAATCTCCATCTACGTTTGGTAATTTCATTATGAATTTTTGTGCATACCTAAGCTAGGATCCAAATAGATATATTCCATGTGATTCGAAGTTTAATTCATCATGAAAACGTTTTATTGTTGGTAATTTTCTTTGCTTCAATTTTTTTATGTTTGATGTTTACGATGATTTTTTTTTTGAACCAACTTACGATGATTTAGTGGTTTGCATAAAATGATGATGATTAATTGTGTTTTTATTGAAATTGGAAATGAGTTTGAGTATTGACGGTAAGATTTACGGATACAGAAATTCCTGCTGATAAATTATTGAGTTGATTCAAATTTGAATAAACTATGCAAGGATAAATATGTAATTTACAACTAAAGACAAAAAATTATGGATGTAATAAATTTGTAATACGTGTTGGTATGTGTGTACGGCTAAAGTAGTTCAACACGGGGAATATGTATCAAAATAAATGTATTTGCATTGGAATAGGTTGCATGTCTCCAACTTAATAAGGGTATAAATGGAATTACATATTTAATAAAGTTTAAATTTAAAGAGATTTTCTTATAAAAAGGACACAAAAAAAGTTTCAAATTGTCTCTTGTATAAAAGACCAGAGAGAGTACTTTATAGAAAAAGCAAACACGTTCACAAGTCCAACTCAATAGACAAAAATATGTTGAAATCACTAGATTGAATGTCGTGATCAGAGTTTAAAATCCAACCCCTCCACTTATGTGTGAGTTCTCAAGTAACTATTTCGATTTTATCTATTTATCGAAACAACAAAAGCAAAAAGATGATCCGTCTGCTTTTTCTTTTAGTTGATGGTTTCTTTTCTCAAAATGTATTTTCTTCAATATGCATGAATTTCTTCTCAATGGTTTCTGCATTTGATTTAAATTGGACTTGCCACACAATGTCGAACACTCTCAACTCATGTCGAGAATTTTTTACATAGTTTGTTGAGCTTCTTTGTGTTCTTGATTGAGACTATTGTAGAATGTTTTCGTAATAGCATTGTTGTGGTAAAGAATTTTGGCATCATCACCATAACCATTTGATAATTAAATTAGAGGTGGAGTCTTCTTCAAAACTTCTACTTATATGACGGTCAAATGTGTCCATGAAATCAAACTTGTGGCAACTACAACCGATCATCGCAATGGAGGGGTCCAAAGTCACCATATATTTTTAGGGTCATGTTAACCAGTGTCCCGGGACACTGGTTAAGGAAACTAAAAAAAGAAAGTTTTAAAATAAAATTAACACTTTTTATGCTTTTGAAAAGTTAATAACACAAGTTCCAAGGTAATTCTTACTATATTTGACTCCTTAACCAGTGTCCCGGGAACACTGGTTAACATTTCCCATATTTTTATTGGACACATTGTAAAATATCACCTTATGATACAAGACATTATCATATTGATCAATCTCCACAGAGGGGCCTCAACCCATTCCAGCAAGGTATTCACAAAATTATTAATGATTTTGTGGGTGTATACCATAGATGATTGTCGTAAAGTTTCACTAATGTTTATGACACGAAGGGTGCACTATGACTATTTTTGAATTCCTTCTCATCATCTAATTGTTGTAACTTTTTCACCGTCTTCTCAGATGCCACTAAAATTGAGCGACGGCTTGTTGTTTTTTCCTACAATATCACCCAATACACTATTTGTATTGTCACTCCTTTTAGAAGAGACTTTATACCAGTAGAGAATACATCCGTTCTATGTGCAATGCTCCACTTATGACAAAATTTGTACATATTTTCATTCCAAAATAAAAATAAATATTGCACATGTGAAATTTTTCATCCCAAGTGCTTTGAAATTTTTCTTCAGAATCACAACCTTTCGTGTATTTATTATGTAAGCTTTGAAACATGTGATTAGAATGAAGAGGTCCAAAATGTGAGCGAGCATTTTAGCTATATGCCACAAACATAATCAATGACATACATTTGACATTACCTCTCAAATTCCCTTTGCCATAGTTCCCTTTGACATTACCTCTAAAAAATAACTTGAACATGTATGTAAAAGAAACTACAGTTTCATCAAATACAAAGGCACATCCAAAGGAGGAGCGTGAATCAAGTTATATTAATGAGTACAATAAGTGTTGTAAAAAATCACAACATCTCCAAAACAGTCATAATCAACTTTTGATTTACAATCTCTCCAAAAGACATTGGTCAATTGTGATCCTAGTAAACACTTTAATAAAACATGACATTTTGTGTGTGTCTATTTTGTAAATGGTTATAACTAAAGCTTAAGCATCACAACTTCATTTGACTTCAAATATTCAATCGTAGAGATAATTATGATTATCTTTCAAAGTTATACCAAGATTATTAAATCCACCAACTTTATCACCTTAATAATTCTAAATAGGTGGCATTTAACATGAGAAACCATAAAACTTTCCCACCATGGGACAATTGATTTCCCACGATAGAACATAGTCTATATTATTTTACACCATGTACTCTTCCTCTTCTCTTTCCTCTTTACTGTTCCGGTCTCAACTTCTCATTTTCTCTTCTTCTTCTTTGCACACTTCCACCTTGTGAGAGCCTTTCCGGCCACCAATAGTGACGCTGCCACCACAGACGGACTCATCTCTTCGTCCTCTACAAAATCCACTATTTTATTTTTAGATCAGAGTACTTTGAGTTTTTAGATCACTGCTTTCAAACGCCGTTTCCGACCACTTTGAACATGGTCAAGAAAAATACACACCAGAGTTGTGTTCTTCATCATGAGATATTTCTATTGTTCTACTTTTTCTTGCATTCTGGGCACATTCGCCGGAGAGCCACCACACACCTCCGCCGGCAAGTTTCCGGTCACCACTTTCCGGTCAGAATCAAAGTTTGATTTGGTGGTGGAGGTGGTATTCTTAATTAGTTAATATTACAGAAACATTTAAAAACATTTGATACATTATGGTTTATGTTTTTTTGAGTTAACAAATCGATGTGTTTTCATTTCCCTCAAGAGTAATTTTTTGCAGCTAAGACCAAGCCAAGAAAATAATTTTCCGAATATGTTCAGCTGAAGTTAATTATTAGATAAGTTCCGTATTGGAACTGGAGCTCCTGTTTACCTTGCTGCTGTTCTTGAATATCTTGTTGTTGAGGTATATATCAATTTTCAATTTTTGATTGATATTAGAACTAATTTTATAATACCAATTTTCATTGCTACATATACAGAAAATTATACATGAGTAAGATTGAAATTTATTAAATTGAAATTTGTTTTTTATGTTCAGATGCTTGAGTCTGCTGGAAATGTAGCACGTGCCAACAAGAAGAATAGGATAATTCCAAGACAGTACTTGTTGTTGGCTGTGAGGAATGACGAAGAGCTTGGATAATTGTTAGCTGGAGTAACCATTGCTTATAGTGGTGTTCTCCCTAACATAAACCCTATTCTTTTGCCAAAGAAGGCTGAAAAGGTTGCAACGGCTAGCAAGACATCATCCAAGGCTGCCAAACCTCCCAAGGAGGCCTAAATATATGTCTTTAGATTATGGGTTTGGTGTGCGAGCATATATTGTGTAGCATAAATAATACATGTATATAGTATACCAAGCTTTGTGGTTCAGATGGTTTAATAATTCAATAAATAATGAAAACATCTTATTTTTAGTCATTTTTGTTTTTAAGGAAGTTCATTAGTATTACCGTTAATATATTGAGTTGTACCTAGATCTATATGATATATGTGCTAGTTTATTATTAATTTGATATGTGATTCGAACCAGTTTAAAAATAAGTTAGCCCTTTCGATTCATTTTGGGGAAAAGAAGAGAAAATTATTGTTCAATTAATTCATAATATAAAAAAAAATATATCATTTTTTTTCTTCTTCGTATCATAACATATAAAGTTAGATAGAGAAATTGTCATGCCTTAAACAATACATATTTGTTTTTTTTGTTGCATGGTTGACACGTGTTGTAATTGAGGGGCATTTGCTAATTTTAAATTGTTTGTTTAAGAGTATTGTGAGATGAAAATTAGGAGAGAGAAATTGTGTAAGGAGTGAGAATATCGAACAAGATATAGATTATAGTAAATTGTATAACTAATTCATTGAGTTCAAATGGTTAATAATCTTTATCAAATACAAGTCGTTTAATAGAATTTGAGTTTAAATTTTGAATGTGGCAATTCTTATATAAATTTTGCTTACCTCCGTGCGAACTTTAAACTATAATAAGCTATCTTGAAGAGAGAGAAAAAAAACAATAACGAGCTATAAAGTTAGTCAACAAAGTTATATGTCGGTGTTTATTTACTAAAAAAAACCATTTTTTTATGTTAGTCAAATTAGCTATTAATGATTTATTCAGTTTCTTTTCAACATTTTTTTTTTTACAATTTTCAACAATTTTTTTATAACCAAACAATTGAATTCAAGTGGTTAAGAATTCCACTAAATAATGGATTGTTCAAGAGAACCTTAGTTTAATATTTAAATGTAATAATTCTTGTACATACTTTACTTTCTTCCTAGGCAAATTTTGGGTTAACATAGAAAGAACATTGTTCTCTTCTACACCATTGATATTACTCATAACATTTTCACATTGATTACAGATTATCATTTTGTGAAAATAATACTTCCTTCAGTCTCATATATAAACAATTTTTTTTCCGAGGTTTATCAAATAACTAATGTATCAGTTTTTTTTACGGTTTACATGGATAATTCATGATAAATTACTCCATCAATTTGAATAAATAATATTTATATAAGAAACCGAAGAGAGTATCATGTTTCAAATAGCTTTCGATTTTCAAGGTTTTGAGATAACAGAAGGTGAGGATGTGTGGTGTTGGAATTTGGAGGAGAACGGGAATTTTTTGGTTAATTCAATGTATAAGAAGTTGGAGGAGAGAGTGGGGTTAGGTGTTGGTTGGGGGGATGCGCAGAAGAGGGTGTTTGGCCAAGTGTGGAAGAGTCCGGCTCCGTCTAAGGTGGCGACTCTTTCTTGGAAGTTATTGCTTAATCGTATCCCAACTCGATTGAACCTCGCTTATAGGAATGTCCTCCCTCATAATGCTAATCTCCATTGTGTTCTTTGTGATTTGGAGGATGAATCGATGAGTCACTTGTTTATTCATTGTGGTGTGTCTTGGAATATTTGGTGTCATCTTCAACAAAGGGTGGAAAGGGTGTTCACCACTCCTCCGGATTTGTTTGCTCATTGGTTAAGTTGGAATGATGTGGTTCCCCGTAGGAAGCAAATTAAGAAAGGGTTGAAGTTAATTTGGCACACGGAGATTTGGGCGATTTGGAGAGAAAGGAACAATGTAATCTTCAATAGTGGAGGAGTATCAGTGTTGGAGCTAGTGGAAGAGATAAAAGTGCTCTCTTGGAGATGTAGTATATCGAGACTTAAAATTCCTTCATGCTTGTATTTTGAATGGTGCTGGAACCCGAAGATTTGTCTCGGGAGATAGCTCAGGTGGAGCGGGAGGGAGGAGTTGAAATATGGGCAGGCTGGCTAGGAGTGGTTTTTTTGGCAGCAAGGAGCTATTTTTGTGGTCGTGGGGAGTTTTTTCGATGCTGGTGTGCCTTGGTATGGGGAGCTTTTTACAGTTGCTGCAATACTGCAGCAAGCGTGCTTCTGCTGGTTGTTATAACAAGTTCGGTTACATGAGGCTGAGGGTGCTAGTGTTTTTCAGGTGTTATGGCTTCCTTCTGGTGTATATATTTGTGGTTGTGTTGTTGTTTTTTGTTCCTGTATTCACTTAGGATAGGAACCTAGGAGGTTTATTTATTGAGTTTTGTTGTTGGTGGTGAGGTTCCTTGTTATTTTAGGTGCTCTTGTACTCTTTTTCCTCCTATGCGGGTTAGGCGCTTCTTCTACTAGACTTGCTTAATAAAATTTGTTGATTCCAAAAAAATAAAATGGAGCATATTAGTAAATTCATTGTGTAGTGCGGTGAGGGGAACTAGAACGAGCTCCATGAGTTATAGTTGTTCTCTTCGTTATTGACAAGAACGACCTTCTCGTGGTAATTTTTTCCTTCTACCATCGGTAGTTCTTCCCTGGGTTTAATTGGCCTCAACCATAAGTAATAGTGGCTGATCAGATGAATCGACTGCAGACATCATTGAGAGGTTTAAAAAGATTGCAAGGAAATGTCAAGTCCAATTTTTTGACGTTGAATATGTATCAATGTCCATCAATGGCATACACACACAACGAATAAAGAAATTGGTTGGGCAAGTCTGTCATGACCTGAACGATTTGGCTTCCCGAGGAACACACATATAACAATTCATTCAAAAAAGAGAAAAAAAAGTCTGCTAGCCGAAGGAGTGGTCCACACCTAAGTTCTGTCATAAACAATGATGAATTTGATGATAATATGTTAGCCAATCCAACAGAAGATATATTAAAGGCTAAAATCCTAAAAGGAAAGAGCTACATGTGTCCTACCTTGAGGTCATCCAAAGGAAACCACACCAACCCATATGACGACCGCGCCGAATGTGCTTTGACATAATGAAAGGTGACTGAATATTTGAGTATATGCTCAAAGATAAGCAAATTCGATTATTAGACGGTCGCAAGGTTCCTCCATCTAAGGACATAAAAGACAAAGTGGTATCAGAAATGACACAATTCCTATAATTACTCAACAACAGGTAGCACTTAATCTTTCAAAAAAAAAAAAAAAACAGGTAGCACTTAAGTGACATAACACTTGGTAACATTGTTCATGTCTCTCTCTTAATCAATCATTCTCTCATCTAAATAATTATTTTCAATCATTCATCCATCATCTGTGGACCGTCATAATATTCCTAAAGGCTAAAGAGCCCTCCATAAGGGCTCAAACGCCCTCCAGAAGGACTTGGGCGCCCTCCAGAAGGGCTCCAAGGCCTAGGCGCGCCCACTCTAGGGCACCGCCTCACTCAGCTTCTAGAACTGTCTAGAAACCGCCTAAATACCACAAATACCCCTATTACTTGGAGGTTAAGTAACCGAAACCCAAGCCCATAGTAAGCTATAAATACCTCTCTTGAGAGCATTCTCAATTCATTCAATCAACAGTCTAAACCCTAATAGTGATACCAATCCTAGTATCTTTACTCGTACTTTTTCTGCAAGTACAGTTGGCGCCGTCTGTGGGAAGAGGTAAAACTTTCCTCCGACCACCATCCCTAAACCTAAAAATCTGGATCGTAGTCTCTTACTATGATTTGGAAATCCTTTCTCACTTTCTCATCGCCACAATGATTGACTCGTCCGATCACGACGCCATCAAGTACTACCGCCGTTGTTAGAAAGAAAGCCGCAAGTTCAATCCCAAGGCGTGAAACTCAAAAATCAGATAAGTTATTCCTCATGTTTGTCGGCTTCAAAGGGAGGCATTGATGTCATAATTATCGTTTTTCCATGTTTGAAAAACTTCATAATAAGTGTGCATCGACTTCATGATTATCCTAGTACTATTCTCAATTATTTAAATCTGTATCGGTTTATTCAGATATTGTAATAGATGTATACATGTTGTAATTGTTTTGCTAAGGATTAACTTAATAATATTTGATAAAGGAATAAATTAGAGCATCAATTAGAATCATTCTTTGTGATTTTAGATTCTGTTCAATTTAAATTTCTATTCGATTGTTTCCCGTTTTCTCACTAACGTTCTTGCTTTAAATGTAAAAATTAGTGCATGTGACATCAAAGAATTTGGAGCTGCTCATGAAGCCCTTGGACCTAGCGGCGACCTCGAAAAGACGAGGAGATGATGTCCGGGAAGGACCAAACCAAATTCAATTGGCGACGCCATACTCTCTCGAAGTGATTCTCCCACCCCGAAGCAATTCTGTTTTGAGGGAATACCAGGTTCTATGTTTTCAATATATTTGGAGACAATATATTTCCACTTTTTGATTTGACGAGAATTTTATGTTCAATATACTTTGAGAAGATATATTTACACCTTCAGATTTGAAGAAAATAAATTTATTGTTGTATATATTTTGAGAAAATATACTTAGATTTGAAGAAAATAAATCTATTTTCGTATATATTTTGAGAAAATATACTCTTAGATTTGAAGAAAATAAATTTATTATTGTATATATTTTGAGAAAATATACTTTTAGATTTGAAGAAAATAAATTTATTGTCGTATATATTTTGAGAAGATATTTTGTTGATTTAAGGAAAATAAAGAATGATGATAGGTAAAACATAAGAGATAGGACCAAGTTAATATGACTACTCTAGGTACCCAACGACACAAGTGAAGTGTAGTATTGATAAATGTCACATAGAAGGGATTCTGTCAAGGAAAGCCTTGGTATTTAAGTGGTCCAGGTGACCCACCTCTCTTTCCTGGGAACCCCTTTTATGCACCATTTACTTTGCAGACTGAACTAACTGCTTAGTAAAAATATAGATAAGGGAGAATAACATCAGGTTAGATAGATCAACCCACGTAGAAGAATTAAATTGAGCAGAAGACTTAGTCCTAACTTCATAAGAGGAAATAAAGATATAAAAGAATTCAAGTTCGTAGGAGAAAGAGAAGCAGTATAGAATAAAGGAACGATGTGGGCGAGATGATAAGAGAAGGAGTAGAAATGTGGGCGAGTTGATAAGAGAAGGAGTAGAAATGTGGGCGAGATAATAAGAGAAGACAAAAGAGTAGTTAATTTCCATTGAAATGATCAAATACGATATTCCTTTCTTGATGATACTGCTTACTTTGGAAGTATAGAAGAATTGTTATATCTCAGATAAATCAAGCTTGGGAGGTGTACAAACCCGCCAATGGCGAGATTAAAAGGAAGAACTCATCACGCAAACGTGCCACAATGAAGTATAGAAGCAATGGTCTCGCCATTAAAATTTTGAAGATGAAACATATAGTTATCCTAACCTTTCTCGACCTTTGAGATTTGTTTTGCAGATTCTACAAAAGTGTTAGGCAAAGGTCGAGACCGCCTAAACGGGGTTAACCCTACCAAGGGCTCTAACTCGGCGTAAACGCCTAAAAGAGCTAACCTTAAAGTCAAAGGCTATAGCTTGGCGACATGAAGTAAGCGTAACAATTAACCTTCTAACAAGGCTATAATAAAACGCAAGCGCCCAAACAGGGTTAACCTTATCGAAGGCTCTAACTCGGCGAGAACGTCCAAACAGGGCAAACCTCACTAAAGGCTCTAACTCGGCGTCGTAAAAACGAACGTCCAAACTGGGTTAACCTTACTAGAGGCTCTAGCTTGGCGTCGTTAAATAAAATACGTGCATATATTAACCTTATTTTAAGGCTCTAAAAAGCACAACGCCCAAACAGGGTTAACCTTATCGAACGCTCTAACTCGGCGAGAACGCCCAAACAGGGCAAACCTCACTAAAGGCTCTAACTCGGCGTCGTTAAATAAAACAAGGTCAACCTTTTTAAAGGCTCTGACTCGGCGGCTTGAAGACATTAATTAGACCGCCTAAACTGGGCCAACCTTCTTAAAGGCTCTGATTCGGCGGGGTTGAAGACATTAGACCGCCTAAACGGGGTCAACCTTCTTAAAGGCTCTGACTCGATGGCTTGAAGACAATAGATCTCCTAAAACGGGGTTAACCTTCTTCAAGGATCTAACTCGGCGAAATACGAAGGCAAACAGAATCGAAGATAGAGATTAAACAAAGTGCGCCACATCAAAATAAACACGGTTGAGATTCCTAAATATGCAAGACTTTCAAACGCTTGAAGGATCAACAAGGTTGAAATTCCTAAGACATCTGAAGATCCCCCAAAGAGAGCACCTCAGTTAAACAAATTATGAAGACTTCCCAAAAGCAGACGACTACCTATTTTTGATCAAGCTTTGAAACAAAAAATAAACAAGGAACCAAAGTACTAAAAGATTTCTCCCATCTGAGAGACATCGCCCATAGAAGAGAAAACAACTCGATGAAACTGATTAAAGTAGGAGCTCGCCCCATCAACGATTTAATGATTATAGTTAAACATAATCACTTCGCCTTGTTCCAAGACTCGTGCTTGGGGGGCTGTGGACCATCATCCCTGAGCAAACAAACTTACGCCCCCTGGGGCTCTGAAGACATAATAAAGTGCCCTAGGCGGGACCTTTCAAGAATAAAACATATCAGCCAAAGAATTGAACAAAGCGGTGATTCAAGCAATCACGAAATTTCAAAACAAATAGCAGGATATCAATCACTTCGCCTTGATTCCAAGTCTCGTGCTTGGGGGGCTGTGGACCATCATAATATTCCTAAAGGCTAAAGAGCCCTCCATAAGGGCTCAAACGCCCTCCAGAAGGACTTGGGCACCCTCTAGAAGGGCTCCAAGGCCTAGGCGCGCCCACTCTAGGGCACCGTGTAACACCCCGTTTTCCCAACATAAAAATTTCTTAAAACATTTATCAGAGTACACAACAATAACGGGATATCACATATAACATAATCCAAAAAAACAGTTAAATAATAATTTAACTAAATAACTTCAAAATATTGCAGCGGAAAAATACTTATAAATCATAATCATTTGGCACGCAGGCCCCATAGAAATATCTCGAAAGAGTTAGTTCCATTATTTGCAAATATCGTAAAGATTCACGTAAAAGAATGAAGCATGCTTATAAAACAACCCCATCCCGTTACGTATCAGAGCGACCTAGACGACACAGTGAGGCAAGGCCACTCACAAAGCAACTGCACACTAAGCACGATCACCTGCACTTGCCCACAAGGCGGCAATTCCAGCAGAAGGGGTGAGATTTCATAACAAAATAATATTAATCAACATAATTTAGAATAATAATTAACATCAAAACATTCTTAACATTTTTGCATAATTAAATAACAATTAGCACGTAGTCACGTAATCAATCTTCATCAAAAATGCATCATTTAGACACAACAATGCAACAATGCTCTTAGACTCCTTATATGCATGTGGTACCAAACTTCATCATAAGTATTAATATACTTTTAAACGTGCGGAGGACAAAGCTCCTAATAAACGTGCGGAGGACAAAGCTCCTATCGTGGTGAGGACTAAGCTCAATGTATGCTAATGCATGGACTCAAATCAAATCAACAACTTATCTTAATCACTTCATCAATATGCATCCAAGAAATTGGAGCTAAACAATAACTTATCATCATATATACATATATATATCATACGATTTCAGTTTAATAACATCAACAGCATAATTCAAATATCAAGAGCAGAATGATATCATTATATCAATTACAATTCAAAGCAACATAAACTTTATCATATTTGCGTAAGGTATAATACTTTAATCCTTGCTCAATTATCATGAATATAACTTAATCACTATACAGATTACTCTCAACATTACCATTAGGTCTCACTAACCCTTAGGGATCCCCTCTCAAAGTCTTGTGCGAAACAGATCGCAATAGCAAAGGGAATGTGACATTCTGTCACAGCACATGTCGCCGTGGCGGGCTCAGATGTTGGCCTGGCGAGAGATTACAGGTCTCTGTCGCCCTGGCGGAGGGAATCCTGCCTGGCGGGGAAATTACAGGTCTTTGTCGCCCTGGCGGAGGAAATCCTGCCCGGCGGGGAAATTACAGGTCTGTCGCCATGGCGAGTAAAATCTCGCCTGGCGGGCGATGAACAGTTTGTCGCCATGGCGGGATATGTCCTGCCCGGCGGAACGGTGTCAGAACAGGTTACGAGTTTACGAACTTTTTCACCCCAAATCCTATTTTTCACCATATTAGACCCCAAATTCGACTGAAATAACAACATTAATCCTATTCTAGGTTCTGTAATCCTTTCCTACATCAAATAAACAAATTCTACCGTTCAATTCATCAATTCTAGGGATTTGACCTAGTTTTCTCATTCTCCCAACTCAATCCTATTACTGTTAATTGATCATCAGAACTATGTTAATTAACATTATTAAATCATTAGTCTCACCCTTACCTGGAATTGAAGAAATCGCAGCTCTCTCCTTCTCTTCTCCCTTCACGTGCGTTTCTTTTTCTCCCAAAAGTCTGATACGTTACTGGCTTTCTAAACCTAGCTTCCCTATTTATACTCCCAACAAATCTTATCTTATTTACTCTTTCTCCCACATAACTCTCTAAAATCCAAAACTAACCCACAACTAAATATTTTATTTTATTTTCAAATCTTATTTTATTTAACAATAAAATAAGTCCCTTAATCTTATCCTTAAAATTATACTTATCACAAAATCATCCAAAATCATCAAAACATATCAAAACACATATATATTATATAAATATATTATAATCACCTAAACTTGATTTAATTAAATACCAAAACGAACGTGGGCGTTACAACTCTCCCCCACTTAAAAGATTTTCGTCCTCGAAAATTACCTCAAGCAAATAACTCTGGATAAGACTCCAGCATCTTACTTTCAAGCTCCCAAGTCAAGCTTTCACCAGTCGCTCCCGACCAAACGACTCTAACGAGAGGTATATCCTTGCCCCTCAACGTCTTCATTTTCCGATCATCAATCCTTACCGGTAAAGTCTCCACCGTAAGGTTGTCTCTAACTTGGACATCATCACTCTGGATCACATGAGATGGATCCGGAACATACTTCCGAAGTTGCGATACGTGGAAAACATCATGCAAATTTGAAAGATGCGGTGGTAACCCAACTCGGTACGCCACCGTTCCAACCCTTTCTGATATCTGGTACGGACCAATAAATCTCGGAGTTAACTTCTTTGACTTCAAAGCACGTCCAACACCAGTCACAGGGGTGACTCTCAAAAACACGTGGTCTCCTTCCTGAAACTCAAGATCTTTCCTTCGCTTATCATGGTAACTCTTCTGTCGACTCTGCGACGCTTTCATTTTCTCTTGAATCATCTTAACTTTCTCAGTAGTTTGCTGAACAATCTCCGGTCCTAAGACCACTCTTTCACCTGACTCAAACCAACACAACGGAGTTCTGCACCTTCGACCATACAAAGCCTCAAAAGGTGCCATTCCAATACTAGAATGATAACTATTGTTGTATGTGAACTCGATTAACGGAAGATGACTATCCCAAGTTCCTCCTTGCTCAAGAACACAAACCCTCAACAAATCCTCCAGCGACTGAATTGTCCTCTCCGACTGACCATCTGTCTGCGGATGATACGCCGAACTCAATCTCAACTTAGAACCCAAAGCTTCTTGCAAACTTTTCCAAAATCTAGAAGTAAATCTTGGATCTCTATCGGATACAATGCTCGAAGGAACACCATGCAACCTCACAATCTCCTTGATATAAATCTCTGCTAACTGGGCAACAGGAAAACTAATATTAATCGGTAGAAAATGAGCCGACTTCGTCAATCTGTCGACAATAACCCAAATTGCGTCGTTCCCTCTAGGAGTATTCGGCAAACTCGTCACAAAATCCATGGATATACTATCCCATTTCCACTCTGGCACATCTAAAGATACCATCATGCCAGCCGGTTTCTGGTGCTCAATCTTCGACTTCTGACAAACTAAACAGGAATACACAAACTGTGCCACATCTCGCTTCAATCCGGACCACCAAAACAACTTCTTCAAATCATGATACATCTTCGTAGCTCCTGGATGAATACTCAAACTACTTCTATGACTCTCTTCAAGAATCATCTTCTTAATCTCTCCATTGTCAGGAATACAAATCCTACCTCGGAATCTCAACACTCCTTGATCATCGACTTGAAAATCACTATCTTCAGTCTGATTACTAGCAACTAATAAGTCCACAAACTTAACATCTTCTTTTTGTGCCTCTTTGATGCTCATCAAGAAGTCACTATCAATCTTCAGCATCCCCAGCTTCACACTCTGAGGTGTTCTTTCACAGACCAAACTCAAATCTCTAAATTGCTCAAGTAATTCGAACTCTCTAACCATCAAAGCAGACATATGCAAGGTCTTCCTACTCAAGGCATCTGCTACCACATTAGCTTTACCCGGATGATAATTCAACCCAAAGTCAAAATCCTTCAACAATTCAAGCCATCTTCTCTGCCTCATATTCAATTCCTTCTGGTCGAACAGATACTTTAAGCTCTTGTGATCACTAAACACTTCAAACCTCGCACCATACAAATAATGTCTCCACATTTTCAATACAAAGACCACAGCTGCTAATTCTAAATCATGCGTCGGATAATTCTTCTCATGAATTCTCAACTGTCTCGAAGCATAAGCTACCACTTTACCTTCTTGCATAAGTACACCTCCTAAACCCAACTTGGACGCATCACAATACACAACAAAAGGTTCATCGGACTTCGGCAAAATCAGAACTGGAGCAGTCGTCAAACGCTTCTTCAATTCGTTGAAACTGTTCTCACAATGAACATCCCAAACAAAAGCTCTACCTTTACAAGTCAACTGGGTCAACGGAAGAGCCAACTTGGAGAATCCTTCAATAAACCTTCTGTAGTAACCAGCTAAACCCAAAAAGCTTCTAATCTCGGTAACTGACTTCGGAGTCTCCCATTGCGATACCGCTTCAATCTTAGACGGATCCACTGCAATACCATCACCAGAAATAACATGGCCCAGAAAACTTACTTCCTTCAACCAGAACTCACACTTAGACAATTTAGCATAAAGTTTCTTCTCTTTCAACACTTGCAAGACAATCTTCAAATGATCAGCATGTTCTTCCTCAGTCTTGGAATAAATCAGAATATCATCAATAAACACAACTACAAACCGATCCAAAAATGCATGGAAGATGCGATTCATATACTCCATAAACACTCCAGGGGCATTAGTAACTCCAAAAGGCATAACCTTGTACTCATAATGGCCATAACGCGTTCTGAAAGCTGTCTTCTGCATATCCTCGTCTTTTACTTTAATCTGGTGATAACCTGACCTCAAATCAATCTTGCTGAAAACACGCGCACCCACTAACTGATCCATCAAATCATCAATTCTCGGAAGTGGATACCTATTCTTGATAGTTACCTTATTCAACTGCCGATAATCAATACATAGCCTCATACTACCATCCTTCTTCTTCACTAGCAACACTGGCGCTCCCCAAGGTGAAACACTTGGTCTAACAAATTTCTTCTCGAGCAAATCTTCCAACTGTTTCTTCAACTCAGCTAACTCGGAAGCGGACATACGATAAGGTGCCATCGACACCGGCTTCGTTCCAGGAACAAGATCAATAGAAAACTCGACTTCCCTCTCTGGAGGCACATCAGGAATTTCATCTGGGAAAACTTCAGGAAAGTCGCATACCACTTGTAATTTATCGATCACCGCTTGATTCTCTAAAGATAAGGAAGCCATCAACGAAAACATCAACATGCCGTCACGTTCTAGTTGCTTCAGCTGTTTAGTAGATAAGATCTCGGCGCCACTTTCCTCTTCAGGAGACGAGAATTGCACCGTCTTGCGAAAACAATTGATAAGAACGTGGTTGTACTCTAACCAATTCATACCCAGAATTACATCCATACCGCTTAAAGGTAGACAAACTAAATCCATCTCAAAATCGCGACCAAACATAGACAAAGGACAATTCAAACATACGAGAGAAGTAGTCACCGAACCCTTAGCTGGAGTTTCGACAACCATCTCTCCATTCATAACAGACACATCAAGACCCAAAGCAGAAACACAGTCTAAAGCAATAAAGCAATGCGTAGCACCAGTATCAATAATAGCAACTAAAGGAGTATTATTAATATAGCAAGTACCTCTGATCAAACGATCGTCACTGTCTGTCTGAGTACCAGTCAGGGCAAAAACTCGACCCGTAGTAGGCGCCCTCTTCGGCTGCTTGCACTGGGAACCAATATGACCCTCTTCGTTACAGTTGAAGCATACAATATCATTACGCTTGCAATCAGCTACAACGTGACCCTTCTTGCCACACCGGACACACTTCTTGACCTCTTCAGGACAGACATTGCTCTTGTGGCCTTTCTCACCACAGTTGTAGCACACAATCTCTGTAGGAGTACTCTTCTTTGCAGGCTGCCTATCAACAACCATCCTCTGTTTCCCTTTATCAGCAGGGGCACTGTAAGGCTTAGGACGACTCTGCTGGCCCTTGGCTTTCCTATCATTCACTACCTTGTAGTGAGCCTTGGTATCTTCCTCGTATATCCTGCAGCTGTTTACCAAATCCGGAAACACTCTAATCTGTTGGTACCCAATAGCCCTCTTAATATCAGCCCTCAAACCGTTCTCGAACTTTATACACTTCGAAAACTCAGCAGTCTCGGCAGCATAGTGCGGGTAGAACTTTGCCAACTCCACGAACTTGGCAGCATACTCAGTCACTGACATATTTCCTTGCTTCAGCTCAAGGAATTCGATCTCTTTCTTCCCGCGAACATCTTCCGGAAAGTACCTCCTCAGGAACTCTCTCCTGAAAACAGCCCAAGTCACAACAGCCCCATCTTGCTCGAGGCTAGGTAACACACTGACCCACCAATCATCAGCTTCCTCTGACAGCTGATGTGTACCAAATCGCACCTGCTGGACTTCGGTGCACTGCATTACCCTGAAAATCCTCTCGATCTCCTTAAGCCACGCCTGGGCTCCGTCGGGGTCATACCTTCCCTTAAAAGTTGGAGGATGATTCCTCATGAAAGTCTCCAACATCCTTGTCTCAGCATTCACACCAGCATTTGCATTAGGTTGTCCCACAGCTTGGGCAACAGCTTGAAGTGCAGCAGCTAACGCGGTATCGTTTCTTCCAGCCATTCTGATATTCTACAACAAACAGTAACAGCAACATAAGATTTAGTAATACAAATATTACTAAGACTCAACAAGACTCTCTAATTGGCCGGACAGACCGACTTGCTCTGATACCAATTGTAACACCCCGTTTTCCCAACATAAAAATTTCTTAAAACATTTATCAGAGTACACAACAATAACGGGATATCACATATAACATAATCCAAAAAAACAGTTAAATAATAATTTAACTAAATAACTTCAAAATATTGCAGCGGAAAAATACTTATAAATCATAATCATTTGGCACGCAGGCCCCATAGAAATATCTCGAAAGAGTTAGTTCCATTATTTGCAAATATCGTAAAGATTCACGTAAAAGAATGAAGCATGCTTATAAAACAACCCCATCCCGTTACGTATCAGAGCGACCTAGACGACACAGTGAGGCAAGGCCACTCACAAAGCAACTGCACACTAAGCACGATCACCTGCACTTGCCCACAAGGCGGCAATTCCAGCAGAAGGGGTGAGATTTCATAACAAAATAATATTAATCAACATAATTTAGAATAATAATTAACATCAAAACATTCTTAACATTTTTGCATAATTAAATAGCAATTAGCACGTAGTCACGTAATCAATCTTCATCAAAAATGCATCATTTAGACACAACAATGCAACAATGCTCTTAGACTCCTTATATGCATGTGGTACCAAACTTCATCATAAGTATTAATATACTTTTAAACGTGCGGAGGACAAAGCTCCTAATAAACGTGCGGAGGACAAAGCTCCTATCGTGGTGAGGACTAAGCTCAATGTATGCTAATGCATGGACTCAAATCAAATCAACAACTTATCTTAATCACTTCATCAATATGCATCCAAGAAATTGGAGCTAAACAATAACTTATCATCATATATACATATATATATCATACGATTTCAGTTTAATAACATCAACAGCATAATTCAAATATCAAGAGCAGAATGATATCATTATATCAATTACAATTCAAAGCAACATAAACTTTATCATATTTGCGTAAGGTATAATACTTTAATCCTTGCTCAATTATCATGAATATAACTTAATCACTATACAGATTACTCTCAACATTACCATTAGGTCTCACTAACCCTTAGGGATCCCCTCTCAAAGTCTTGTGCGAAACAGATCGCAATAGCAAAGGGAATGTGACATTCTGTCACAGCACATGTCGCCGTGGCGGGCTCAGATGTTGGCCTGGCGAGAGATTACAGGTCTCTGTCGCCCTGGCGGAGGGAATCCTGCCTGGCGGGGAAATTACAGGTCTTTGTCGCCCTGGCGGAGGAAATCCTGCCCGGCGGGGAAATTACAGGTCTGTCGCCATGGCGAGTAAAATCTCGCCTGGCGGGCGATGAACAGTTTGTCGCCATGGCGGGATATGTCCTGCCCGGCGGAACGGTGTCAGAACAGGTTACGAGTTTACGAACTTTTTCACCCCAAATCCTATTTTTCACCATATTAGACCCCAAATTCGACTGAAATAACAACATTAATCCTATTCTAGGTTCTGTAATCCATTCCTACATCAAATAAACAAATTCTACCGTTCAATTCATCAATTCTAGGGATTTGACCTAGTTTTCTCATTCTCCCAACTCAATCCTATTACTGTTAATTGATCATCAGAACTATGTTAATTAACATTATTAAATCATTAGTCTCACCCTTACCTGGAATTGAAGAAATCGCAGCTCTCTCCTTCTCTTCTCCCTTCACGTGCGTTTCTTTTTCTCCCAAAAGTCTGATACGTTACTGGCTTTCTAAACCTAGCTTCCCTATTTATACTCCCAACAAATCTTATCTTATTTACTCTTTCTCCCACATAACTCTCTAAAATCCAAAACTAACCCACAACTAAATATTTTATTTTATTTTCAAATCTTATTTTATTTAACAATAAAATAAGTCCCTTAATCTTATCCTTAAAATTATACTTATCACAAAATCATCCAAAATCATCAAAACATATCAAAACACATATATATTATATAAATATATTATAATCACCTAAACTTGATTTAATTAAATACCAAAACGAACGTGGGCGTTACACACCGCCTCACTCAGCTTCTAGAACTGTCTAGAAACCGCCTAAATACCACAAATACCCCTATTACTTGGAGGTTAAGTAACCGAAACCCAAGCCCATAGCAGGCTATAAATACCTCTCTTGAAAGCATTCTCAATTCATTCAATCAACATTCTAAATCCTAATAGTGATACCAACCCTAGTATCTTTACTCGTACTTTTTCTGCAAGTACAATTTGCTCACATCCAAAATGAATTAATGTCGCCAAAATGCTACCCCTCAACGACTAAATAAAGGCTATCCAAATTGCAATCAAATAAATATTTATCTCATTTGTTACAATTATTTCAAAATATACCAAAAACAAATAAATACGAACTTATAGTATTCCTATTGTAGTTGATTTTTTTTTTGGTTACGGTAGTTGAATTATTTATTTATTTATTTTTGTTTGGTTTTTAGATGCAGTGATAAGCCACTAAAATTAAACTCACAAAACTATTCGAACACAGGTCATGACGTCCGACCTTATAATTTCAGCATTTGCCAGTTGAACTGATTTCTTTTTTAAAATAAATTTTTTAACAATATAATAAAATAAGTTATAATTACAATAATTTAAATTTAAACAAAAGCTACAATTGGAAGAATGAAAAACGCACATAACAATTTTTTTAATTCCATTATTTATCTTCCAGAACTTGACACAATTTAAAATTGCAACAATAAAAATATCCACACCGGTAATTGGCTCCTATTGGTCCATTTCATGAGACACGGATCGCCAGGTAAATGAACGTGAGCCATCGATAAGTTCTAATCCAACGGTGTAATTGTTTACAATCCAAGTTCTTACAACCACCGTTACAGTATAAATTCTCGCAAACACATCCTCCACTTTCATCTCATCATCACAGCGAATTCGTAGCAAAAAATCTAGAGTTCCAAATTCGAATTTCGAAATGGACGCAAGCACGAAAACGAAGAAAGGAGCTGGTGGAAGGAAAGGTGGAGGACCAAGGAAGAAGTCTGTGACCAGATCCATCAGAGCTGGTCTTCAATTTCCAGTCGGAAGGATCGGTCGTTACTTGAAGAAAGGAAGATATGCTCAGCGTGTTGGTACTGGTGCTCCTGTTTACCTTGCTGCTGTTCTTGAATATCTTGCTGCTGAGGTGAATTTCAATTTCCATTTCCCCTCTTTTGATTTTCAAATCAGAAATTGGAACCCCAATTTTGATGAAATTGAAATTTGATTTGTATTCAGGTTCTTGAGTTGGCTGGAAATGCAGCACGTGACAACAAGAAGAACAGGATCATCCCTAGGCATTTGCTGTTGGCTGTGAGGAATGATGAAGAACTTGGAAAATTGTTAGCTGGAGTTACAATTGCACATGGTGGTGTTCTTCCAAACATCAACCCAATTCTTTTGCCTAAGAAGAGTGAGAAGGCTTCAACTGCTACCAAATCTCCAGCCAAAGCTACCAAATCACCAAAGAAGGCTTAGATTTAGTTTCTAGGGTTTGGTGATTTCATTTTCGTTTTGTGTTTGTATCTAAGTCATGTGTTTGTAGCAGTGCATTTTGGATCTCAGTGTTTTCTGATGTAGGAATTTGATTCATGAATGAAAACATCTTGTTTTTACTCATTTTCGTTGCTTAATCAGTTCTATGACTTTGTTGTGCCTACATCTCTATAATCTATGTCTACTAATTGTTACGAGCTTTCATTAGGGGAAATAATGAGAAATTGTTTCAATTAATTTAATTTATGTCATGTATTTTATTAATTAATATCTAGACAAGTATCATGTCATGTATTTTATTAATTAATATCTAGACAAGTTAGGGGTGTACATAGGTTGGGTCAACCCACAAAACCTGGTCAAACCCACTCAAAAAACCCAAAAAAAAAAAATTGGATTGGGTAATTGGGTGGGTATGGTTTTTAAAAATAGAAAACCTATAAAAATAAATGGGTTTCGGGTAAAACCAGATCCATACCAAAAAAATCCACTTACCCAATAATGTCAATATTTTTTATCTTTATTTTTATAGGATAGAAGAAAAATACTAAAAGTTATAGTCATAAACTAAGTTATATTTTCAAAACATACACATTGTACAACATATAATGAAAATCAAAACATGTTAGAGTTACGAATCAAAATGTTGCACTTGTTGGTTATTTTAATACTAATGTAATTTTATGTCATGCAACTTTAGTTTGTTGCAAGTATTTTATGATAGAGTTTATTATTTGATATTATAATTTATTATTCTATGATGCATAAAAAAGTAGAGAAATATTTAAGAAGAATTATGAGTACTTGTCATTTAGTCATTTAATATTAAAAAGTAGAAAGATAAGTTGGGTAACCCATTACCCAATTCAATTCAACCCAACCCATAAATTAGTGGGTTTGCGCAAACCCACCCAATGATATTTGGGTGGTTATTTTATCTCACCCAAACCGAAGTACCCTATGTGATTTGAGTTTTGGGTTTGGTTAAACCCAACCTAAATCGACCCATGTACACCCCTACAAGTACTCCAGTAGATAGGTGGCATTTAACATACATACAACACAAATTTGTGCACAATAGATAATAAGTTACTTTTTTACATGGGTCAATTTGTTTTGACCATTGGATTAACTCAAAAACATATTTTTATCATAGTCCGTCAGTATCAAATCCAACACTCATCCTCTACAAACTCATTATATCATCCACTTCATGGTCAAATGCTACAAATTCCCTTTTTTATTATCAAATTGATATTTATTAAAAAAAAAATCCAATTATCTTTGTAGGTGCTGCTACCCAGGAATTTGTATACGATAAATAGAAACATTTCTCTATGTCCCCATTACTGCATTTGATATTTTCAGGAAAGAATAATTAAAGTTTTCAACTGAAGCAATGGATGAACAACTACCCACAACCCATGAACACTAACACAAGTCACGCCTGCTGTTGAGATAAGATAAGCGTGGTTAAGGTTTGACTTTTCAAGGTGGGCCTGTTGTTTTGGCCATTAAAATCATCTTCCAAAAATTTGCTATGGTAGCTTTGGGAGTGGGCAAGGCAATTGTGGCTATGGGGCGGGTGAATAGCCCAGGACTTGGGAGGTCAATGCTTGAGGAATGAGGTTAAAATTTGTGGAGGTGGCTTTGGTTGAGGGGGAGTCGGCTCTGGTTTGACAACATGAGCTTGTTTGTCTTTGAGGTGGACGACAATGTCTTGTACATGGAGATTTCATGGCGAGCTCTTCTTTCTCAATATGATGATTTTAGATGATAATGTCTTGTAGATAGAGATTTCATGGCTTCGGTTGAGGGGGAATCGACTCTGATTTTAGAGAACAACATAAAAACACAACCAAAGGAAAATCCTACAAATATGAAGGGACACCAACTAGTACATTTTAGAAGATTAGAGATTGATCACCAATGGAGTGGAGAAAGCCGGACAACCTATGGAAAAGAAGCAAGAGAACCTGGATGGTGGTCGCCACTTAACCCTAGCAGAGCTGAGTTAGGGAAAAAAGCATTTCTTAATTTCTTTGTAGAAAATATCAAATTTGATCAGTACCCTAGCAGTATTAAGGAATTACAAAGTGATACAATGAAGATGTAACATGGATTATCTGATTGATGGGCTAATGGCTGTGAGAACCATTGCCATATGGAAGAATCCATAATATAAATGTCATCAATGGTGGATCTTGTCAAGTCATTTTGTGAATAATGCATTAATAATCCATGCCCTAGATTCCCTAGCAAGTTGCATTAATAGATGTTTAATGTTTCACAAAAGCATGATATACAAAGGACTCTGTTTACTGCACATAGGTTACTGATTTCTGTAGTCACCAAAAAAGGCAGAAAATAATGGATTAGTAATTGAATAATACTAATAATTTCAAGTTTTTTATTTTAATTTTAAAAGAACTGATAATTTGAAGTTGTTTTCTGATAAATGTAGTGTAGCATCTGCAAAATCACGAAAGCCACCATAATACCGAACAAGCACGTAGAAAAACAATAAACTTCTGCATTCTAAAATACAAGGTTCCTCTTTCTCAAGCTAGGCTTAGGGAATACCTGAATTCATTTCAAGTAATGAATTCACTCATCATTGTGATTTTACTTATATACTTCCCATAAAAAAAACACACACACAAATTTAACTACACTAGTGAGAAGCTTGTCAATAAAAAATATGTTGGCCATAAATTGTAATTTAATAATAAGGTTTCACGGCATTCATTTCTCCATTGACCTTTATCCTACTTCTCTGTGTTCAATTGATATAGAATCAAATTCCACCTAAAAAAGTATATATATAATTAAAAAAAAGGGTGACAATATGTAATTAACTAGGCAATCTATCCTCCTCTCAAAACCAAACTAGACAATCCATCCAACTCTGTTTATTACATGAGATTATATTCACTCTGACAATCACGCACTAAATCTTTTTCTAACAAGAATATTATTTAACAATATTATGTGTTCTATCATTAATATAACATAATGATATTTAACTTTAATTTGTTTCTTAAAAAAAAAGCCCTCCAAATTTTAAAATTTAATATAAATAATATTAAGTATCCAGTAAATGCAACTTAGTTGGTATCTCCATGAACATTAAAATGCGGGGCTCTTATTCGAACCTCAAATTCTCCACTTCTCCACATTTATAGTTTATCTAAGTAGTCATGACAATGGGACAGAGCGAGGAAGGAATTTACCTTCAAAATTAATTCTAAAGTAACTTGTTCCGTCTCAATAACTTAGAATCAACATTAAAACTTATTTGAAAAAAAAGTTGTACACAACCGTTCCCCAAAACTCAAAACATTCTATTTATGTAATCTCTCGTTCAGAACCATTCCAACTTTGCATTAAATTATGCACAAATTACACATTGAATATAGTTTCCCCTCCCTTGCCGTAACAAGATTGACCCTAGTCCCTACAATGCCTCAACTGAGCTGATTAATTCAAAGCAAGTAACGAATCAACACGTTTTAATTAAACAAATTAAGAAATTAATTTCAATAAATTATGCGTGAACAAATACACAATACCAAAATCACAATTAACCCAAAATTACAAGATTAACCACAAATGCAGTTGCGTCATAGTGCAAGTAAGTTATGTAAACGTGCTTCCACGCCACCTCTTCTACTTAGTGCAACCCAATTATATAACTTCTTATTCTGTTTCACCAACACTTATTGTTAAGTACTTAAGTTTTTGTGTGTTTATCCATTCTTAATGATCATTCATTATTCATTCATTCATGTCTAGTTTTGTTTGGTTCCCTTCATGTTTCCGGCGAGTTGGGTCCACACTGCCTTATGCAACCATATGGACGGTTCTTTTGATCATTACCGCGGTGTTGGCATCGTTGGCACCCGGTGTGGCCTTTATGTTTGCAGTATCTCAATCATCAAAGCCTTGTCATCATCATGAATTTGTGAGGATTCCTTTTGATTCTCCGACGGAGATGGTTTGCTTGCCGGAACACGCGGTGGTTAGCACCTCCCACTTTGATTTCTTCTTGCCCACGTTGTTTGCTGCTTTGGTTGTTTTTACTTCAACTTGCTTGCTTCGTTCTGTGCTCCCTGAATGATGTACATTTATTTATTGATTCATATTTTTTTCTTTTTTATCTTATCCATCTCTATCTCCAATTCCAAGGGAAAATAGACTCGCATGATTCAGAGTTTAACTAGAGATAAGTAAAGTTTGATTAACGATGATAGTATTGAATTCATTCACGTATACCATGATGAAATCAATGAATATGTTATTTCGCCATAAAGTTAGAAACTTTCCAAGATTATAGTAATTTTAATTTTTGTTTCTGGTTATCCAACATTTTCCAAGATTGATATTATGTTCTATTGCCCTGCTGCTGTTTCTGTTTCTTTCTTTTCTGCCTATTACTTCAAGTCTATTACTTCTTATCGAAGTAATAGACCCGATTTGAGAAGAGAGGAGTATTTACAGGTTGTAAGTCTGAATCAATAGTCGAAACTCGAAATTGAATGGATTTATCATAATTTACAGTTATCTCAAAGGAAAACCTTCACAGTACTTTTTTTAATAGGACCATTGTAGATTCTACCCGATCTACCTATTTTCAGATACATGAAATGCCTCTTCGTTGTTGTTTTCATGTATACATGGCATTGAGTGAAATTACAAGCCATGCAACCAATGATGAACACAAACATAACAAGAATTTACAAACCAAACACTCAATGGCTCCACAAAGCACATTGCAGTTTTCTGCATATTGTATTGAATACATACTATTTACCAACCCATTAATGTTCTCCTAACTCTATTTACAATCTGATTTCTAGCAGCCACACCTGTTAATTGAAATTCACTGTTCTCATCCAAAAGAAATCTGTAAACCTCCCATTCACGCTCTGATGCCGAATACCTTCCTACTTCAGCCTAACACAAAAAGGGAATTCAAGGATTATAATTTTATTTATTTGCTAACTAATAGTCTAATTGATACCATTCAATGCTTGTTTCGAAATGTAATCATAGTTTTATAGTAATAAAGACACTAGATTTCTTATCACATTTTTGAATTTTCTTACCGAGAAAATGCAGATTCCAAGTGTTTTAAGAGCAAATGTAACATCATAAAAAACTCGAGGTCTTCCGTTTCCAGAAAGCTCAACTGGATTTGCAACCAATAGTTCGGTATCTGGTCCTCGGGCTGCAATCGTAACTCGCAACGGATGTAGCATTTCAAGTTTCAAACGAGAGCATAGTGCATTCTGCTTCTCAGGATCCAAAATCTTTTTCCCATCTTTCTGCTGAATAAATATGTCTAAATCACGATATCCCATGACATTTGGTAAAAATCGACCATATGAAATCTGCCGAAAAAATTTCAACTGTCACTAAACTGCTATGATGTAATAGTTTCCAGTACAAATACAAATTCACCACAATTTCAATTTGAAGGATTCTGTGCTACAAATAATTCTGGTAATAAAGAAAAACTATACCTTAAAATTCATGTCTTTTAAAGTTCTCATAATGTCATAAAGAAGACCCTTGTGATCAGCACATTGTATTTGAAGTAGTGTATGAGCTTGGCTTAGCGAATTGTCTAGTGTTGCATTGGCTTTCTTTAACTTTTTCATATCTGGGCTAAGAGCTTGTGAACGAACGTCGTTATCTGACAACTCACATTGAAATAGTTCGTTGGCTAGCACAGGCGACAGAAAAGAGATACCTTGATTATGTTCATATTCTGGTCCTGCCAATTGAAGTTCACATTTGATACATGAGTCTCCCAAAACAGCATTTAATCTTTCACATGTCTCATTTTGTCGCTTTCTTGTGTGTAGAAGTTCCCTATTAGAAAATTGAAGCAAGTTTGGTTACTTGGCGCACTCATACACACCTGACACGACACTAACACCAATACGTCAACACCGATAATCATTTGGGAAAATGAGTTAATTGAATCCAATCGCATATGTCGGTGTTGTGTCTGTGTTAGACACCGCACACCTTTAAATCAGAAGTTCGGTGCTACAGAGCTTATAAGCAGTTGTAGTCACTTAAAATAAAATTTGCAACTGATAACTTTGTAGTTGACAAGTCTGATTACTTACCATCAGCACTAGCCATAAAGTTCACCAAGGCATTTAGAAAAACTATACATTCTATATTTTATATAAATGAAAAGCACGACTCACATGTTGTCTGTTATGAAAAAGAGGTCCAAGACTTTGCCATCAGGGGTTGTAGTCACTTTCACCCTTTGAATTGTAAGTTCAAGTTCACACAGGATTTTTGTTACATCTACAACAGTATTAGCATCACAATTACAGATGAAAGTGCTGAAAACATACAGAAGGAAGATCAGTTTGAGTGATATTTTGATTACCGTGTAATAATCCCTTTCGATCGAGGCAACAGAACTTCAATAGATAAACATGAGAAGATGTGGTGGGTTTCTGAATGAGATAAAATGCGGCTAAACAGGGCGGACAAATTGCTCTAAGACGGTCTTTCAGATAAGAATAACTCATCCTAGGAAGCAATATAGATTGTGGAATAACCCACAATACAATGTAGCACCACACACCATCAGTTGAAACATCTGGATAATATTATTCACAAGACAGGAATATAATGATCAGCATCCCTCAAGCTGCACATAACATAGGATCTAATGTTCGAATATAATCTTAACTATCTTGCAAGTCACATATAAGATTTGTGATTAGCTGACACTTGCCAATCTAAAAGTTTATATAGTTGACGAGCGTCAAATTTTTTTATACATATAATAAGCTATGAAGTACTAATACACACATGAACATCGGATATGACAGTGACACTAATACTTTTGACCAAGGCATTAAGGCTGCTAAAACCCTCACTTTAACCGGCTAAAACAATATTTTTCATTAAATTTTATATGTATGCAAAGAGGCGTCATATCCACACAAAAAAAGCTCATATATAAAAAATTGCTTTATTCCTCACATATTATTGGACCGGTCCTGAACACATGGCAATAGTGCTATAGAACATATCACGCAGGATTTGTTTGGATTGACTTATTGAGCTTATCTCCTCACAAAAGTTTTTGCGAGATTGATTGAAAGAACTTATAAAAGTAGCTTATGTTCTGAACTTATTTTCAAAAGCAAGTTTGTTTGAAGGAATTGACATAGAATTGTAATATATATTGTAGTACCTCCTTTGAGAATGCAGAGACCAAAATGAAAAATGAATCTGCATATATCGCAAGCGAGACCGGTTTTGTCGGGACAATTGACAGTGATAACGAAAGGATCACCGGGTTTGTTTCCTAGCTGAATTTGAACCGCGTCGTCATCGCCACCCCTCATCATAGAATTCAAACGGAAATGATGATTTTAATAATGTTTCAGATGAGAGGGATAGGAATAGGAATAGGATAGCATGTGATGTTGATAGTTAATACAGAAATCTATCAACACCATATACATCCCGACGTTACTACAATCTACATAGTTGTACTTTGTTTATTGTAGGGGTCCACGTCAGCCTTCTCGAAGGTACATATGTGGGACGTGGCGGGGTACGGATAGTTTCTTGCCAAATTTTTATACTCTTCAACAAAAGATGAGTAAGGATCAAAACTAGTTATTTATTTTTGAAGGAAAAACTAGTTATTTATTAATAATATAAAATAAATTAATGATTTTAATTTTTTTTAAAGAAAAGTTAATGATTTTAATTGTTAACTCAAATGGATAATCTATATCCATCTTTTGTGGATGGATAAAGAAGAATTTGTGTTGTTTTTAGGCCAAATATCTCTCCGCGTCCTTTAAGTTTTATGTTTGCTTTAGATAGATCCTTTAAGTTTTTAAGATTTCATATAGGTCCTTTAAGTTTCGAGTTTGTTTCGGATAGGTCATTTATGTTTCTATTTCAGATAAGTCCTTTAAGAGATAGGTCCTTTCTATCAACCTCCTTTAAGCCAAAGTTGATATGTCCGTTAGAAACTTAAAGGACCTATCCGAAACAAACTCAAAACTTAAAGGACCTATCTGAAACCTTAGAAACTTAAAAGACCTATCCGAAACAAACTCAAAACTTAAAGAACTTATCTGAAACCTTAGAAACTTAAAGGACCTATCTGAAACAAACGTGAATCTTAAAGGACCCAGAGAGGTATTTGTGGTAACTTTTTCTACTTTGGTATTGGAAGAAAATTGTTGTTGACACATTTGGTATGGCTGAGAAACACATGTAAAAGACGAAAAGGCCCTCGACAGTTAACTACCGAATTATGGAACCGGCTGCAGTTAACTACCGAGGAAAACTTCGACAGTAAACTACCGAGGAAAACATCGGCAGTTAACTACCAAGGAAACTTCAAACTTTTGTTTTTTTTGACAAAAACCATAAATTATCATTATTAATATTTTATTGATTTTGAATGTTTCAATCATTATTTTGGTACGTTTCAAACAATTGCAGTATTATACTTATGCGTATATATCTTAATAAAAATATCATTTAAATCAGTGTAAAAATTAAGCATTTGAATATTGTTTTGTACATTACTTAAATAAAAATAATAATTTGGACCAAAAAAAAAATCGTTAAAATAATTGTGCACAACAATTTTTTTTAAGGTATAGTATGTTGTTATATTTTCTACATTAAAATAATTGTGCACAATGATTTTTTTATTTATTTAAGTAATTTGCAAAACAATATTCAAATGCTTAATTTTTACACTTATTGAAATGTTTTTTGAGGACTTAAATGGTCTTTTTTTTTTGTCAAGATTTAAATGATATTCTTATTAAGATATATATGCATAAGTATAATACTGCAATTGTTTGGAACGTACCAAAATAATGATTGAAACATTCAAAATCAATAAATATTAATAATGGTTAACTGTTGAGGGGTATTTTTGTCTTTTACATGTGTTTTTCAGCCCTATCAAATGTGTGAACATCAATTTTCATACACTAAATGACACCAAAGTTAAATGCCCTCAAATATTTTTCAGGTATGTTAAGCATCCACAATAAAACATTCTATTGTAGATGCTCAAATGGATCCCTTATGTAAATTACGAAGAGATTTTCTCGCGAGAATATTTCTAAGTACAAATCAAACCACACATTTATTTTACCTCCTACATTTTAATTCATTAAAATAAAAAATAAAAGGTTGAGATGTCCATTGGATTGCGAATTCCATTGAAGAGGATTTCGGCCGGTTCACATCACTCATTTTTTATGATAGTAGTATTTAATAATCATAGATTTTCTCCAATCCAACATCTCAATTCTTTTTCATTAAAAAGGTTTCACCAATACTTTTATATCATTACATTTCATAAAAAAAGATATTTATTTCATTATGATTTAGTAAATGGGACACGCAAAAAGGAAAGACATATGCGGCACATGCAAATTTTCTACTCTACAATGTGGATGTCGATTTTGTATAGTGCTAAATAGGTGAAACACTCACCATTATGGATGATCTAACAGTGGATTTCATTTGAGATGAATTTAATCGTAATGAACTCATCTTAACATCTCTTCATTAATGAAATCCACTAGTACAACCTCGCAAAAACCACAAAAGGTCATCATGTGTAGGGATCCTGTGTTAGGAACTGCCAAGAGAAAACCACTACCTTACAATACTTCCACACCTTTGGAATGGATCCTTGTAGAGATCCTTTTACGTTAGCTACTCTTTGACTCTTAATCATATGAATTATGTACGGTTATCTATTTTTAATTTGAGAAATGATATTTGTACAACCATTTTATGACAAATTTTGTCACAACTTTCTCTCTCATACTTACATTATGTTTTTTTTTCTTTATTGCTTTGATTTTCGTATCAATATCTACTTTTCTTTCTAAATTTATGCTTGTCATAAAAGTTGCCACAAATGATTGTTCACTTAACACCACTTTTAATTTAAGAGCGCACCTTATTTCAAAACAAAAATTTAAGAGTGCACCTATCAACTAAAGGCATTTGTTCCATTGCTGAATTTAAACGACAACGTCATTGCCGTCCGACACCCCATCTTAGAAATTAAACAAAGGACAATGACTTAATAATGTTTTAGATCATATGTTAGTGAATGGAGAGAATGAGGAATCTATCTACAACATATATACCCAAACAATTTTTATACCTTCAAATTACAACTATACCACTATCAAAAATGCTACAGTCACATCTCCAACACACTCCTTTGAACATACACCCATCATCCTCGTATTAAGCATGTATGTATGGGTTTATCATTATTAATTTAAGATTACACCTATTGGTTAACTAAAGGCGTTTGTTTCCCTAGTGAATTTGCACGACTTCGTCATCACCATTTGACACCCCATCATATAAATAAAATGAAAAAGACGATAACTTAATACTGTTTTAGATAAGAGATAAGAGAGAGATTCAAATAAAATCACACATAACATCTTAGAGTAAATAATTTATAAAGATACATTAGAGATCATCAAAAGGAATCAATCACACTACCACAAATGTAGAAAATAATACAATGCAGGTGCCTAACCTCTCTAGTTGTAACTGAGTTGTATGATAAATGAAACGAATTGAGGTATCACAAGTGCAACAATTTCTCTATTGTCTATGCCTTTATGAGAAAGCAATAACAAAACTAACTCACTTATATATTGATTGCTCTCAACGTGTTAATTCACTTATATACTATAAGAAATATACATGATGAAAAGTGTTTGTTGATTGCTCTCTGCACATTGTTTTGTTTGGTTGTTTCGTAATTTCATTTGTTGAACGTTATGTACTGAATTTGTTTTGCTCTCTTTTTTTGAATGGTTTTGATTGTTTCAGTTTGTTGAACGTTTTGCTCTTTGTTAAGATGGATTCCGTTTTGTTGATTTTCCATATTTGTTGCAGTTTTAAGTTCATTTTATAAATCGTTTTCCAATAGATTTCAATTTTCTAAATAAGGTTTTTGATCTAGATATTATGAAGCAACTATTTATACATGTTTGTGTCCAAAAGTCAAAATCTTTTGTCTAAAACATGTTTTCAAAAGATATTGTTTGAAATTGTTGCAAGCAAGTTTTCTCGTAATATGGATTGTTGATTGAACTCTGAAAATTTAAAGAGATGGGAGAATATTGGTGTAAGGTTGAAAAAGATGAAAACTTAAAATTTATAATAATAATAATAATAATAATAATAATAATAATAATAATAATAATAATAATAATAAATGTAAAGTGGTTTTTAGAGGAGATATAAAGTGGTCGGTGTTGCAAAATGAAATTTATAACACGTAAATAAATAAAAGATGTGGATGACATGTTAGAGATAGGATGTAACTCTAGCATTTCTCATACTAGTACACCCTCCGGTCACTGTTATAAGTAAAAATTTATATTTTAGGTTCATTCAATTAATAATGTACGTAGTCTTTATTATAGACCACATACATCATTTAATAAATAAATTTAAAAAGTTGATTTTTACTTATAATAATGACCGGAAGGTGTATACGATAGTGTTGATTATATTTGTACGGATCCACTTCATTATCCGAAATTAAACCAATAGTTCGTGGTAAGGTATTGATTGTTTGCCTTAGTAATTGTTACTAAAATGGTAACTTTTTCTTGTTTCATTTTTTGGGCTATGGTTTGAGGTTATTATTACGGTGGTTAATATAAGTGTTAATTTTCTCCATGAACATAACTCAGCTGATAGAGACATTCAATATACAAGGGTTGGAATTTGAATCTTGAATTCTCATCTTTAAAAACTTAATGGTAAATTTTTATCAATTAGACTAATTGACAAAAAAATAAATATAATGTTAACTTGTTTTTTTTTTGTTGAAGAAATATAACGTTAACTTGTTGGAAATACTTATATTACTATTAAAATGGTTGAGTTTAACCAAGTTGCTTGGGTACCGGTGGCAAGGAGTTCCTTCCAATGACGTATCTGGGGAATACGGGTTCGATTTTCAGGGGAAACAACGTTTGGTCAGTGCGCATGCCTCTACGCATGAGTCGGATTAGTTGTCCATCATTGATCGGTCGGAAACCGATGCGAAAACAAAAAAAAGGTTGAGTTTAGCAAGTTGGACTCCTACAATGTGACAAATTGAAATTTGAATTCCAACTAAGAGAGTTGCCTATATCTAGTGCCCGACAATGTCACAAATATTATTATCTTTGGTGAAAGAAATCTACAGAAAACAAAATAAACAATATGTGCTTGAAAAAAAGTTAACAATATGAATTCACAAGATAAAAAAGATAATAAATATGGACCGTATATCATAAGAGAATAAAAGTGATGTTTAACGTACACAAGTTAACGAGTTAATGAATATCATATACAATTACCTACCGTAGACATTTTTACTGTTAACATCCTATAGAGGTTTCACCTCTAAAATTATTTAATTTACATCATATATTGACGCATTTCAGGACTATTTTGAAATTTTAATACTATTTACGCATTCAAGGAAAAAATGACTATTGTCCCGTTTAATAACATGATTGAAAATTTATTCCTTTTATTTCGTTTGAGAAAGTTGGTCTCTCATCTTCTCCCTCTATCTACCATCACCCTGCTCCTTCCCCTCTATGCAACTAGAAGAAAGCACATTTTTACTCTATATTATCCGATCTCGCTCGTCTATTCGACCATTATCAGATTCTTGATTTTACTGCTCCACTTTCGCACTCAAGCCTTAAGCTTTTCTTCAAATTCTTTTCAAAGAACCTTAAGAAAGTTTTTACCCACGAATTTGTTAATTTTTCAGAAATTGGTTTGATTGTTCTCATGATATTTCTGAAGAAAACAAATTTTTTTTAGGGCGAGAATTGTTATTGTTTAGATGGATTGAAAAAGAAATACCCATATTGGTTCATAATAATGTTCCCTAGATCTGATTTAGTATTTTTTAGGGGTAGTAATTTTGTTTTTTTATATGATGATTCTCTCAAATGAATGATTTTTCCCATATCAATGAATTCGAGTTCAATCCTTATATTTTCAACAATAATTTTTTTTAGGAGGAGTTTCAACAATATTTTTAAATTTAGGCATTTAATAGAATAATATGAACTTTTGTAAAAAAATAGAATAATATGAACTTCCTTTTAAAAAAAGAATAATATGAACTTTTTTACCGATTGATTATTACTTTTTTTTTAGTATTCAATTTTCATATTTCTTTTATTTAACATTTTTTTTCATAAATGCATCAATGCCATTCTATTATTGTTGGACATCACATTTGCAAATACCAACAATTGAACAACAAACCCACTAAACAAGTACTCATTCTTCAATCTTTGCCATTGAATTGTTTAATATTATGCCAATGGTGAAAAGCAAATTTGGGTATGATACACAAAAAATTTCAGTTGTGTATTCTAAATGCCACCGAGAATGAAAGAGGAGAGGAAGAATAAAAGAGGCTAGATTTTAAAAGAATACAAAGTCTTAGCAATATAAATTATTGATATAAAAAAAATGAAATAAAGTAAAATTATTTTAGTATAAGCTATATTTTTTTATACCCTATCTTAGAGAGTTTATGAACATTTCTTTTGATAAATTTCCATAAACAATACACGTAATTTTTTTTAGTAGAATCCAACAAGTATTTATATGGGTAAATAAACTCAAATAAATGAATCTAAAGATGGCCATTTTCATACTCACATGCTAGATTTGTGAAGCTTCCGTTCTATAGCACGCATAACTTCTCGTCTAAAAGTGAACCTAACAATCCAAAGTTGTGAACTCAATGATCCATCCATAAACTTTGTGCGAGGATCATTACTTATTTACTTTACTCATTGACCTAACGCATAGTATACAAAGAAAGATAAATTGCATGTTTGAAATAGCATTACTATGGACCTACACGGTACTGCCGCAGGAAGATATTTCATGGAGTTTCAATTGATGACGACCATGGTAAATGCGATTTTCAAACATGCATATCAAATTTTTATATTGGAACTAATTCATCCTTAGCAAATCGGTTTTGCAATATGAAAATTACCACCACTTATAAACATGTTTAGCTCATTCCTCATCTAATGTGAGACTCTTGGCGCACACCCTTCACACCCATAATTAGACATGAGCGTGACACAATAGCAGAAACATTTGATAATAGGCGGCCTCAACAAACATTGGATAGGTTGAGATACCATCATATAATTTGGCTTTAATTTAATTCAACCTTACAAAACCGATTTTGTAAAGACGAATTGGACCAAATATAAAAATCTGATATGGTATAAGAGACCATCCATCGAACCACCCACCATTTATATCCACGCACCTAACTCAATATTGTACGTGAGGGGGTGCACTTGAAAAACCATATCCCACATACATAAAGATAAGGTCTAGCTAGAGGTTATAAAAAGTGGCACCTCTCACCTTAAGGATGAGTTATACTCTAATGAGAGTCTATCAGTTCAAGAGGTCATCCATCATTTATATACACACATCAAACTAGTTAGTGTTGGGTGTGTGGAATGAATTGGAGAAACCAAGTCTCATATATGGTATCAGAGCCTATCGATCGAGCCACATACCATTAATATCCACACGTCTAGCCCACTAGTGCTACTGGGCGTGAGGGTATAAATTTAAGATAAGATCAGACTGAGTTTTACAAAGGGCGATACCACTCATCTTACAAACCAATTTTGCAAGGTTCAGTTAGACCCAATATGCAAAATCTAAGAATGCACAAAAGAGATCTCGAAAGCACGTCTATAATAAGAAATTTCAACTCAATACTAACATTTCCAATAGGAGAAATTGGATACAAGAAAAAGAAAGAAGAGAAAGCACTCATATTGTATCGATTACAGAACATGGCCAAGTGACCCTTCCTGGTCCTACACATTTTTTATCCATTGCTCTCCGCCATTAAATGACCAATAGTAAAAAACAAAAAACGATGCAACAAACTTCAAGCAACCTCCAACCTTCCTCACCATAATGCTTAATGTGAAATATCTAATAACAACAAACTCATCTGAAGTATAATCAAAATATCCATCATGATACGAAGTGAAGGTGCATAACCAACTTTATTTAGTTCTTTCTGGGAACCCCAAGCCTTAGACGGAAATCATCTTCCATGAGAGGAAGGCCATCGCGCAACTTGACCTTTGGTTCCCATCCAAGCAATTCTGTTGCTTTTGTTATGTCTGGTTTTCTTTGCCGAGGATCGTCAGGAGTGTTCTCCACCATCTTTATCTCCACAGCTGGATTAATGAGCTGCAAAACCATCCACAAACTATTAACAAACTTCAAATATTTCAGCTAAATCTCCACTATTAAATGACTAAGTAAAATAACATGTAATTAATAAAGTGCATATAATATATAATTCCTCGTAAAATAAAAGACCTATAAATTGGTATTCAAAAGTTACTTTTTCCACTATTCAGAGGTTTAAGCTTAAAGATAGCATCAGGAATATAACAATACTAAGATAAAGAGATGTATTTGACATTCCAAAAGAACTAAAATGGTTTGTAACTGACCTCCTTCACATTCTCAGCAAGTTCAGTCATAGTAAACTCACCTGAAAGAATAATGAATAATCGATTCAAACAAGTACAACAACAACAACAAAAAAGTGTACACTGCACATAAGCATCACTGGGATTGTAATGAAACCTGGGTTCCCGATGTTGATTGGACCAGTGTTTTCTCCTTCCATGAGACGAATAAGGCCATCAACCTAATACATGTTAAAAATATAACAACCATAGATCAGCATTGATGTGCAACTCTAAAAGCAAAACACAATGAGTAACACTTCATATATACCATGTCAGAGACATAGCAGAAACTGCGGGTTTGTGTTCCTGGAAGTTGGACTGTTAAGGGTTCACCACTGCAACACACAAGAACAAGTAACAGTTAAGAATCCAGTTTAAAAATAGTGCAAAAGAAATTGTGTCTAGTCCACTAAATCAAGGTATTCAGATCAATGACTCATAATTTAACAGATAAACAACTAGCTGTTCAAGTACATATATATGTTGTTTATAAAGACCGAGTTTACGGCATATATTTTCTTTTCAATAACAGTTTACAGTACATCTTGTACGTAGTTTTCTCATTGAAATTATTTTAGTCAACCAGATCAAAACATTATTTAAGGACTTACCGAATTGCTTGAGCGATAAAGTTGCTGACAACACGCCCATCATCAATATTCATGCGTGGTCCATATGTGTTGAAGATTCTGGCAATGCGTATTTCTGTGAAAATATTATTCGGTTAACAGAAGATGAAAAAATGAATTGGCAATATCCTCTATCAATGAGGAGTTACTTGTTTTGTTTGGTGAAGAAAACATGGCATAACATTACCTAATCCATGCTGCCTATGATAATCAAACATCAAAGTTTCTGCCACACGCTTGCCCTCGTCATAGCAACTCCGAACTCCTGTTGTGAAAAATTCTTAAATTACACTAAATCTTTGAGGTCATGGGTTGCAAAACACAATCCTTTGTTTGAAGGGGACTGTCAATATAAAATAACCCAAAGCAAGTGGCAAAAGCCTCACTCATCAAGATTCAAGAGACTAAAACTTCAAAAGAAATGACATATCTCAAAAAATTAACATTCTTTACTACAGTTTGGAAATATATGGATGCGGTGGTCTTATTTTAAAAATATAATTCAAAGAGAACGTATATTCAAATGTTTAGCTTTGTACGTAGCTGAAAAAATGGGTTGTCCATTAAAAATGTTTTCAAAAAAGACATGTTGCTTTAAATTATAAAAACTAAATGATAATGTAAACCCACCTAATCAGTTAACTAAAAATAAACCACTAAATTAGACTATCCGGTTTGGCCTGCAATAAAACACAAGTTTGGGTTGAGGATAAGTATGTACCAATAGGATTGACATTTCCCCAGTAAGTTTCTGGTTGTGGATGGATAAGAGGGTCTCCATATACTTCTGAAGTAGATGTAAGCAAAATCCTGTGAAAATCAAGATTTGGTAAAACCAACTGACACTAGCAGTTTGATTATCGACAAAAAATTTAAAAAGAGAAGAAAAGAAAAAATTGCCAACCTTGCTCCAACTCGCTTTGCAAGCCCAAGCATGTTCAGTGTTCCAATTACATTAGTCTTTATTGTCTGTAAAGTTATTCCTTTGAATGTTAGATAATTTGAAAGGTCCATTAGACAGATAGATCAATCAACAAATGTACATAATCTGAGTTACCGGATATATAATAATAATGATAAAATTCATACATAAATTTAAGAAGGGAGACAAAGAAAGGGTTCTGTAAGATACTTTTGTAAATGTTGTAGGTAGCAAGCAATAAATAAGCTATGAAACACCGACACTGGTAAAAATTTGAAAAATGAATTAGTTGAACGTAATCACGTGTGTCGTTGTCGTGTCGGGGCCCCCGACATGGAAATGTGTCGGTGCTACAGAGGCAATAAAGCCTTTTAGACAGTTCACAGGGTCATGTATACAGACAATAAATATCCTACCTTTACAGGATTGTATTTGTAGAAGATTGGAGAAGCAGGGCAGGCAAGATGGTAGATCCGATCAACCTCAACCAACAGTGTCTCTGTCACATCTACTCGGGGAAAAAACAGAAATGAATGTTGAGGTCTATAGTTTATTAAAAACAATGGGAAACACAAATTTTGGTGCTCATGAAGAAGCATCATCATTAGTGTTGTACGAGTACAATATCAAAGGGCCAGCTGATTTACAATGGTGAGTGATTTGTAGTCAGTTATTTTATAACCAACAAGCTTTTGTTGCATGCTTCATAGTTTCTAAGACCACTAACAAGCTATATTTAACACCCCAAATACTATGTACTTATAAGCAAAAAAATTGGTCAAAAATAGTTGATGTATTTGGTCCAAATACATCAGCTTTCTTTGACCAATTTTTGCATATATTTGAGACCGGAGGGAGTAATGTACAACCATAGGACACAAATCTTAACATCAATTTCAAATTTCATCTTATATGCAATTATAGAGTCAGGCTGAAGATGATTGTGAAAGAAAAAAATTGATGAAATTATACCGTGACGAATTAGCTCAAATCTCGGATGACCAATCCATTTTTTAAGGTTGTCTTTAGATCCAGTGAAGTAGTTATCAGCCACAATTACCTGAGCAGACAAACATAGTGTTATGTTACATCAAAACTTTGTCAAAACTAGTAAACTTGAATACTAAATACACAGAAGCAAATAAGCCATGCAAACCTCGTTTTTCTCATTTTCCATCAATCTGTCAACAAGGTGAGAACCAATAAAACCAGCTCCTCCGGTCACCAAAATTCTCATATTGGACTGGTTCAAGAATGAAATGAAAAAAACCATGATTAAGAATCTATGAATAAAAAAGAATTAAGACACTGAATGATCCTGGCCACAACATTGTTCTAGTAATCACAAACTTTTCGATTGTGAGATAATACGACATTATTTCTTATGCATGTGAATGAATCCTCTCACTAAAGTACATAATTCACCAACACTTTCGGGGTTAAATCTGGTACCCTTCCCTGAATTACTATATAAACTCAATGAATAACTAAATGATAGCATGCAATGATTACAAACCAATAGGCACATTGGGAAAAAGAAAAATATAATAAAGATCCATTCTTAAAGGCGAAAGAGGAAGCTCACAGGCACAACTAAGTAATTATCTGATGCAGAATTTATGTTTTACATGTCAGAACCAAATTCAACATTATCAGTGTCAACATAAAACAATGCACCAAACACACACAATAAAAATGACACAAATTTGGCAAAACATGATTCAAGAAACAATCAAAATAACAAAATGGCGCGAATAAATGCAACCATGCGGCAATTCACCTGAAAGAATTTGGAAAATCGCAACGGAGATGGCAGAGGAGGTTGCTTTGTTGTTGTCTGTTGATCTCCATTATGTTGATCTCCATTAGTCGAATTCGCCGCCATTGTCAAAATCTTCAAAGTTCAATTCCTGAACAAGTTTACAAAACAGTCAATTCTCAAACACATACACTAACAGTTACCAAAACGTTACAAACAAAATCACACAGTTTCAAATCTATGCAAATAGAACAATTACCTGAAAATAAAACTTTACAAAAGACCAATAAAAAATCCTTAATCCCAATTATGTTACAAATAATCTATAATCAAAGCACCATTTTATAGAAGAAAAAAAATCATAAAAAATGAAACTTTTTCCCACCAAACACTAATTTGATACAAAACGTAAACTGATTAAATTAAACTAAAAGTGTGGAAGCCTTGAAACTCACGGAAAGTAAAATTGAACACTGAACAGCATGATAATGGGTCCACCGAAAAAGTGAAATCATAACAAACATTTGAAAACAGAAAAAACCCACCAAACATTGATTAAAAAAGGAACAAAATTGAAGCTTGATTTGAATAGTTGATTACCTATAGTGTAATGGGGTGTGAAGATTTTGTGGATCTGATCTAAATTGAAGAAGTGATGAAAATATGAATGTGAAGGATGCAAAATGCAAAGATTGTTTTGTTCTTCAGTTTGGGTATTGCATGTGTGATGTCGTGTCTTCGTAAAAGACACCAAATATGACACTTTTTTTTTTGTTGACAAAAGTCACTATGACGTTTATCTTTTTTTTATTTGTCTTGACTCTCCTATAGATAAATTGTTTGGTTGGATGCCTCTGTCCGTATCGAATGTAATATTTCACATTTGTATGTGTAAATTTTTTTGTTTTTTTAAGTAGTCTGATGACTAGTTTTACACACATTATATATAAAGAAGAGAGGAATCTGAGATTCGAACGCTAACCGTGCATAAATTATCTCTGATAGCTACCAACTAAACTACATTTACGAACGTTGTATGTGTAAATTTTAATTAATGCGTTTTCGAGTTTTTTTTTTGACAAACGACTTTTTCGAGTTACTGCTTTATTTATTGACAATTTTTTTATGTTAATGGTTATGTTCATAATTTGAGATAAACCATTTAATTGGACTTATATCTTTTATTTTTGATAGAATGACTTATATTTTTTTTTTAAGAATAAATTGAATAAAGTGACATGAAATTTACAATACTAACACATTGCATAATAATCACTTGCGCTTTGATAATTTGACTAATTTATGTATATGTATATAGTAGACCGAATTCACATGGAGTAAATAATATAAGTTTTTTTAACACTTCAAAAAAAAAATAGTCGTTCAATAATTCTGCATTGTTAATATAATATAGTAGTAGTATGATGATATTTTTTGTAAGAAACTATAATGGAATATTATAATAAAAATTTAGTCTCTCTAAGTCTAACACAAGAAGTGTTAAAGACAAACTAAGAAAAAAAAATATGTTACATCAGGTTACTATAGATAATGTAAGCAACGGAGCTCCAAAGTAGACACCCTTAAAATAAAAAGAATACATAAGCTAAATTAACAAAATAAGAACTCCCAAACATAAAGGGGTATTAAGTCACCACATATGATAATTGTAAGCAAAATTAGGATGATTTGTCTTCAACCACCAAAATGATTGGAGATTAATTTTATCGATAAGCTGATTTATAGAATTTCCATTTTGTTGAAAAACTCTAGTATTCCTGTCACGCCAAATAATTCAAACGCAAGAAAGGCAAATTAAATAAAAAGGTGAACAAATGTTTTTTGAAAAACCACATAACGATCAAAATTGGATAATACGATCCTTTACATGAGCTGGTGTGACTGAAACAAATTCAAGCTAATTATAAATTTCATACCATATCTGGCCAACATAGCCACAAGTCAAAAAACATATGATCAATATCCTCTTCAAAGCCACAACCGCCTGAGCAAAACAATGTATTTGGTGAAATGATCATCCTTGGAATATGATTACGTAATAAACGCTAAGCAAAGATGTTGCCTTTTAAAGGAATCTCCTTGTGCCAAATATTAGTATTGTGATTCTAATAACATTGTACTTTGAAGAGGCATAAAGTTGCCAAATCCACCTGAAAAACAATTAGTAGTAAAATAGTACAACATTCCCTCCTCAATTCTTCCTCCCAGGTGAACAGAAACATGTTCGCCACAGTTGTCAATTTGTTGTCGGAAAGATAAAAAAGGTGTATGAATCTATCCTTCAAAGTTCCTCCCTCCAACCAAGGATCTCACCAAAATAAAGTTTTTACTTCATCCCCCATCTCCCGGATCAGTAACCCCCCCCCCCCCCCCCCCCCAAACAATCGCCTAAAGATCCACCCTCCACATCATATCTCGTTGTTGAAATTATATACCACAAACAACATTTTTTCCTCCCTCAATCTCCAATACCATTTGCCAAGTAATGACATATTAAACTTCCTAATTCCCCTTATCTCAGACCTCCAACCTCCTATTTGCGATAAATAGTCTCCCAACTTATCCAAGATATTTTCTTTAGAATCCTCAATTCCCTAAAAAAAGAAAAACCTGTTAAAAATAGATTTAAGGGATAAGTTAATAAATCAAATATAGAAATAGTTTATTGGAATGTATGCATTAAATTTAATCATTAACTTTTTAGTGAATTGAATGCACAAAATTTAAGAAAATATTTCTTCTTTTGAGTTTCTTAACATACGCCCTAATGTTACAAATTAACATTACCCTTATTTTATGGAAAATGTTAACAAGTGCCCTTGGGGCACTTGTTAAGAAGTTTAAAGAGGAAATTTTGTATTGGAAATGAAGTATTCAATACATTAAAAGTTTAAAAAGTAACTTTATTTACATAAAATTTGTAAATTAATTCTATTTTTGAATCTTTAACTAGTGCCCTAAGAGCATTGATTAACAAGACCCTTATTTTATTTCTAGATAACAATAAAATTAATTACTACTACCTATTAAAAAAAACAATAAAATTAATTACTACTACATTGCAAAGGAATACCAGTACATTGTAAAGCTTTTAAGAAGTAATCTAAAACTTTCATAAGAAAAAAAAACTATTCTAAAACTTAAATTAAACCGATTGAATGTCTCAATGGTTTTTTTTTGTTACAAAATTTTTAAGGTGAGAAGATGGTGCCCCAGTTCAAGGTAGGAAAGACTTTCAGGCTCAAATAGTACTTACAAAAGTAATTACATTTATCTTCTTCCAAATACACTAGCATGGCTCGAACCCGGGTTTTCTCGGATTCAAGACATATCTTTTTACCACTAGACTAAGCGAGGTTCTCAATGGTTTACACCAACCTAAAACTTAATTAAACAAAGTAAATGTAGTAGAAATTATTTTAGATTTAGGCCCACTAATATTTGCTTATATTCAAGATTAGAAAGAGAACACTTTAGCAATGAAGCTTAAATTTATGATGTCAAATTGTCAAGGATTCACATATGTGAACCCGAGCTACTAGAGAATAGTCTAACTCGAGGATGTGTGCAACGTGTCATTTAGGCTCTCCAGCATGAATATCCTCAAATAATATCGTCTTCGTATCATACATTACCACCCTTTGATGGAAGAGAGAGTGATTTCCATCATGAATATCCTCAAATAATATCGTCATCATGAGCTACAGAGCTAGTGTGTGGCTATTAACACGTCCTCGTGTAAAGCATGTCAACGAGGTGGGATCTAAAAGGCATCAAAGCCATTATGATATTGATTGTGGTCACACGAAGCGTGTGTGAAGATTCTAGGGATTTAGTCACACCAAATCTAATTAGCACACATTAGGCTCAAAAAACCTCTATAGTTAATTCTTCATACATTTATTTTTTTATGGCCATGATTTCACTAGATCATGCAGTGATAGTAGAGAATTCACTCCTTAGTTAAGAATTGCATATTGCTTGATATCATGATAGCATGTTGATCTTTTGCATGACTTTATATATCTCGATTTAATGTCGGGGGAGTCTGGGGAGAAACAAAATATGAACGTTTTCAAAGACCACAAGAAGTGGAGACGTCTCATCTCCATCCAAAATCTTAAAACATTTGTATATGTCACATTTTTACTCATTCATTAACGACATGAGACTTATAATAATATATGGGACACCTCTCTTGTAAGGCGAATGTATTCACTGGCTCGGCCAACAAAAATGCCACAGTTCACAATCTATCTAGTGACAAGTATGAAAAGTGAAGTCACAAACTTGGACATCAAACGTGACACAATCCACCGGGTAAACTAAAGAATTATAATACATCTGCACAGTCTTAATGAATGAATGTTATTAATCACGTGACATATAATACACTATTCAAGAATAGATATAATAGATATAAGTATCGTAAAAGAAATTAGATTAGGTTTTGCAATTATGGACATTGAAAAAGTTCACATAGATATTTTTGGAAAAACCTCACAAAGATATTGATCAGGTAAATATGCAGAGGTTCATATATTTTAAGAGATTTTAACAATACATTGTAGCATGTATCGTACATTATTTTTTGTTGAGAATATTGAAGTATACTACCTATGTAAATTCAACCTTATCAATTTCATTTCTTTTTACCAAGATCAATTTCACTTTTTTTGACAAGATCAATTTCATTTGTTGAGAGCGTGCAACTTTCATGATATCTCACACAAATTAAATACTGCTAGAGGGATTCTCCCATTGAACAAGTTCCCTCATTGCCTTTTCAATCTCTATTGTCCCTTGCATACACACATTCAAACAGAACCCAACAACACTCAAACTCAAAACAACTTCACTCTTCACCTCCTTCTCACCTTCATCACTATACAACTTCTCAACAACATCTCTTGACCTTTGAAGAAAAGTCTCTATGATTTCTCTTATTCCATCTTCTCCCAAACCCGAAAGCCACGTGCCATCCTCTCGCGACTTTCCCATTTCAACATCACTAGACATGTTCTTTTTTTCAATCTCTTTTTCAACAAACTTGAATGATTTCATCTTGGAAATTTCTTCAAGACCTTTGATGGAAGAGCAAATAATTTCCTTAACTTGTAGAAGTTCACTTTGTAACATATTCACTTCCTCATTCACAAAATTGTCACTTCTTTGAAACTCTTGTTGAAGTGATTTTAATGCATGTTCTCCAAAATGCAAAACATCCACTAACTTTGATAATGACCCCAAAAGCCTATTATAGCAACCACTATGAAATGGTAAAAACCAAAAATTAGGTTCAGCTTCTGCCTCTACCACAAATTTTCTAAGCTCATTAACTTGGGCCTTAAGTTTTCTTTGATTTTCTTCCAATTGTGAATCAGTTTTGCCAACTAGGCTCAATGTTCCAATTGATTCAACCAGTGTGGACAAACATTGAGAGAGTTCAAATTTAGCACATGTTGAAGCCCTTTTGGGCCAAAAAAGAAGATCCACAAAAATAGAACATGAAAGCCCAATAAAAGTTTCGATGATTCTTTCTATGGCGAACTCGCTTGGTGGGCCTATGTTTTTCCGGCCCAATATTAAAACGGCCCCAATCACTGCCGAAATGCCACCCGCAGGCCCATACATTCGGCTTCGTTGAAGGAAACTTGTGAAAATGAACCATGGAAGTAGTGACAAGAATCTAATTGACAATAATCTATTAAACACGAAACAACCCAACACACCGTACACAGTCCCGATCACCGTTCCTTGGGCTTTAACATTTGCGGCCCGAAAAGTCGCTTCTCTACCTGAAACGTAGCTTACGGCTACCGGAAGCCCAGACCAGAAACCGCTTTCTTTGCTATACAATAAGCCCATGAAGACCGATAGACCCAATGCGAAAGAGTACTTAATCGCCGGGAGAAGATTTGTGCTTTTCAATTTTGTGGCCCAACTAGCCCATTTATCTTTACCTTCGTGAGAAATTTCTTTTTTGTGAATGGGCTGGGCTTGGGCATTTATTGGGCCTTCAGTTGATGGTTTCATGTGAAGGAGTTTGGCACAAAATAGGAAGAAATAGATGGGTAATTCTTGCTGAGTTGTTGGAATGGTATGAAGGGATTGAAGAAAATGGGTTATGTTTTTTGCATTGGATTCGGGAACAGTAAGTGAACCACCACCAAGGAAAGAGTGTTTAGCATTTTTAATGGTTAGGCTGACATGCTCCTCAAGTGTGTTTAGACCATGTTTAAGGTCTTGGTCAAGAATGTTGATTGGGAATGATTTGTAGGAACTTAAAGCCAATTCCATTCCTATTAGGTTGGTATCTACCTCTTGAAGTTTCTCTCCCAAGTTATTGTAATGTGGTTTGAAAAAATTAATTGGAAGCCTCTCCCACTTCATGCCATCCTATTCAAAAAGGAAAACAATTAATACATAGATAAAATAAAGGAAACACTTAATACATAATACGGAATTGAATTTCCTAGTCACCAAGTGCACGCATTCAATGCATTGACAATCGTTTGGCCGAGATTGGATGTATGAGTTTCAAGTTTAGTATTTTAAATTGAGGTATGGATCGCAATATTTTGATCTAACGACCATCAATATATTGATTGTGTGAATGAGTGCAATTGGTAACTACAGAGAATCCTAATTCACACACTTTATGGAGTTGTATATATTGATTTTCATCAAATGAGTTTGTTGGACTTACTAGGTAGCGCATGATGGTGAAAAGGATCTTGGTTCGCTTGGTTGCCAAAGACTTAGCACGAGAGATTAATCCAAGTGCAGAAGTATTTTCCTCCTCACTAATTACCTTTACAAGAAGCTTCAATCTCTTCAACACATTATTTGTTAATAGCTTGTAGTTTTTGTTCACCTGCAATAAACATGAAACAAAACTTAGACTAGAGTTTTTTTTAATCTCTACAGAAATCTTACACTTAGTCTACTAAAAGCAACACTAATTAAATTTTTGTTTTTGATCTTGAACACTAATTAAAAATTAAAGATACTATTAAAATAGGTTACACTTATAAATGTCGTATTCATGTAAAATATAATCTTGAGAATAGTCTTAACACTTGGGACAAAATGAAGATGATTGAAGAATCCACTAATAATAACTAACACTAGCACTACTATGAAATTAATTAAGAAATGTTGAGACAACTAATGACAAGATAAAGAGGGACCACTATAGAATCCAGATCAAATTCAGATTCGAGAGCATGCCGTACGACTCAATGCTTTGTTTTATTTTATTTTCCTAAAGTGGTATTGAACATATGAATCCATATAAACTCCAAATTGCAAACTATTGAAGCATAGCGTCACCCAATTAATCCTAATGATTTACGTGTCATGTTCCATTCCGTTTGAATAAGTCCTTTTTTGTGTGTAGAAATGCAAATAGAATTTTCTGCTTTGGTGTACTTGACAAGGAAGAGACTAAGAGGAAGCACACGATTGATGGATGACGTGAAGATTCCACTTAAATGTCAAATATTTAGGGCATAAGATTTCTAGAAAATGTTTTCATTCTTATAATAGTATATATATTTTTGTACGAATTTTCGGTGTTTGATGGGCAAGTCCCACTTTTGAACAACACTCATTTTGTCTTTCAGCCATAAAATCACCTTTGGATGATTCTTTACTTAGATAAGCTTTTTAGTACTGGATGGCACCAACATATTTGACCAATATGTTGTTAAAGGGATTGAAAATTTCACAAGTTGTACTTTTATATTTGTCACTAGTGCACTTAAAATCGTTTTTTTTGTTGTTGAGAGAAGTGCACTTAAAATCGTATGAGGTTTAACTTATTCAAAGTATATAATATATATTGTTTAAATTGATATGACTAGGTTTAACACAACAACGGCAAGAATTTTAAAACTAGCTAGACAGCTGATTTAACACAATAACTCTAGTACTATACTGACTAAATTTTAATTAAACCGAACGAAATTCAGTATTTTATTTTTGTGCCATGCTAACAATGCATTTTTTTTACAAATACTAACAATGCATTTGAATATACAGTTTAATTAAGTATTTATTCATATAAGGATTTTTGCAAAAATAATTTCTAGAATATTCGAATTAATGAGATAAGTAAGCTATGTATTAGCTGAAAAATAACTTAAGATAAGCAATCTAGAGTATGGATGTATCATAAGTAATTTTTTGACAAGCTCTTCTAAAAACTTGCACAAATAGTTATGTCAAATGATAAGTCTAAATAAACTTTTACAAATATCCCTATTCATATGAGAAGAAATAATAGATTTTTTCTTATAATTATATCATCTCAAAGACGAAGCCGCCAAAGTTCAAATAGAGTCCAAGTTTGTAGCTATGTAAAAAGACAATTGATATTTATGACCTAGTATACATTTTATTTTTATTTTGAAGGAACCTAGTATATTTTAAAAAAAAAATTACATTTATTTAATTTATCTGAAGAGGTATCAAGTAGTTTAAAATTTAATGAAAATTTGTAGAGGTGATAAACTCAATAAGAACTATTAATTTGATAATTAGATTAAATTTTAAAATGCATTGTAACTTTATCTCTTCTCATATGATTTTGCTGTATTCAAATTTCATATATCTATTTGTCATAAACAAATTCATATCCATAATTTTTTAATAAATATTTAAAAATAAGGTGTCATCTTAATTAGGTACAATTATAATTACCGAGAGAAGCGAAAGAATTTTGTTTGTCCAAGTTAGCGTAGGTGGAGAAAAGCTTTGGGATAGGTAACCATGTGTGCTGGCAATATTGAACAAGATCAAAAGTGGATCAGGGTGCTATATGTCGCGATGAAATTTCTCACGAACAGATCACGAATAAGTATTCTATAGCTTTTAATTTTAAAAAAACTACTAAAATCAATTGCCAAATGAATTAATGTAAATTTGCCACACTATGAGACATATCCACTTTTGATCTTGCTCCATTGTGCCAGCGCACGTGGTTACCTATCCCAAAGTTTTTCTCCATGATATTTAAAAGGTTTAATTACACTTTTGACCCCCTAAGTTTCTTAAAGTTGTGATTTTGGCCCCCTAAAAAAACAACTCTTTTTAGGCCGCCCAAGTTTACTTTCTGTTGCAATTTTGGCCCCCACGCCAATTTTGACCCAGTCAACGGACACGTGTGTAATTTTTTAATTTTTAATTTTTTAAAAATAAAAAAAATTATTTTTGTAATTAAAAAAAATGTTTTTTTAATTACAAAATAAAATAAAAAAAACTAATTTTTTTTAGTTTTTTTTATTACAAATGAAAAAAATTAATTACAATTTTTGTTTTGTTTTTTTATTACAAAAATTAAAAATAAATATTTTTTTAATTACAAAAAAAAAATTTATTAAAAAATACAAAAATATTAAAGTGGGCGCCACGTCAACGTTGACTGGGTCAAGATTGGGCTAGGGGGCCAAAATTGCAATAGAAAGTAAACTTAGGGGGTCTGGAAAGAGTTGTTTTTTTAAGGGGGCCAAAATCACAACTTTAGAAAACTTAGAGGGTCAAAAATGTAATTAAGCCTGTTTAAAACCAATTTTTATTGTTACGAGACGTTTATCCCATTGTGATAGAGTAGTTGGACCATTTTGTTGCATCATGTCCTTAAAAAGAGGGTATTAGTTTGGTGTCAAAGTAGTTACATGCATGTCGCGAACCTATCACGAAATAAAATTTCGCTATATTAAGCATTACTCTTTGTATATGTTGCGACGGAATTTCTCACGAACAGATCACGAATCAGTATTCTACAGCTTTTAATTCTAAAAAAAACTACTAAAATCAATTGCCAACTGAATTAAAGTAAGTCTGCCACGCAATGAGACATATCCAGTTTGAGTAATGCTTAATATAGCGAAATTTTATTTCTCGATAGGTTCACGACATGCATGTAACTACCTTGACGCCAAACTAATACCCTCTTTTTAAGGACATGATGCAACAAAATGGTCCAACTACTCTATCACAATGGGATAAACGTTTGGTAACAATAAAAATTGGTTTTAAATATCAAGAATTTTGTTTGTCCAAGTCAAGGTAGGTGGAGAAAAGCTTTGGGATAGGTAACCACGTATGCTAGACACAATGGAACAAGATCAGAAGTGAATACGTCTCATAGCGTGGCAGACGTACTTTAACTCATTTGGCAATTGATTTTTGTTGGTTTTTTAGAATTAAAAGCTGTAAAATACTGATTTGTGATCTATTCTCCGTCGCGACACATAGCACTGCTGAACTTGAACATGATAACATGCAGTGCAAGACAACAAAATATGGTCTGCTTTTTTTTGCCACTTAAAACAGCCAAAATCATTATGATGTAATGGAACACACAAGTCACAACAACAACAAAAAAGACACGACAGTAACAAAGGTGTCTCAATTATTCTAATATATTAGTATAATGGAAAATGTTTAGACACACTTTATCTCTATACACCTTTGTACATTCCATCAACTAGGAAGAGAAAATAAGAGATGAAAGAGAAAGAGTACTTGTGCAGGATTCACGTAGCTACGTGTCAGATTTTTGTGTGGGTGTCAAATGATGTATTACCACCTAAGGTAGTTGATGTATTATAACTCACTATAGTGTGTGTATTTAGAGGAATAATACAAGAAACAAGTGACAATTAGTTGCTTTAACGGTGAATACAAACATTAACATAATATAAACTATTTCATAGCATGGACATATACTCCATTTTACATATGAAAAAAAGTCTAATTAATGTCTCTAAACATAGCATGAAAGAAAATGATAAAATTACCTGGTAGCAAGCAAAACGAGGGTAAGGAAGAAGCAATGCAACCACACAAGCAATTACACCTAAAGCAGTACTAGCTGCCAAATGAATAGGATGCATAATAGGATCAATATGAGCACCATTAGAATAAGCCAACACATACACCAACACAATCTGTCCCAATGAAATTCTCTTCGCTATCAAATGTGTTGATTGAGAAGGTAAAACCACAACAAATGCAGCCAACGCCACAGCAATAGAAGTTGTTCCTTTAGAGAAATGATTTGGACCTATAGCCCATAAACTCAACATAGCTGGACCTAAACTTTGAATTGTAGCATAAAGCCCTAGCCAACAACCACGTAGAGAGTCACCTAAAGTGGCATCATTTATGATAATGAGAATCACAACCACGTATGAGAATGCAGGGAATGTTATTAGGCTTGTAATTGAAAGAGGTCCATAAAGTGTTGCACCAGCTACTATGGTGCAAGCTAAGGCGGTTCTAAATGCTGAAGAGAGACACTCTCTCCACAATGGTGGAATGTTGAAGAAACTCACCATAAGGTTTAGTGGTGATCTCTCCATTTTGGTTTTAATTATTTTTTTGGGTTTGTGATGCTGATGGATACTCTTGCATGCTCTTTGGTTTATATAATGAGATATATAAGAGGAATAGAGCATGTGATAACTTGATAAGTGGTAATTAATTTCAATTTGAGATTTATTTATTTAGGTGATAATGGATGTGATGTGATGTATTAATTAGGTCTGAGTACTTCATTGGGTACTCTCCTCTAAGTATCTGAATAATATTTTGTTGATTAAAAAAATAATAATGGAAGTGATGTATGCGTAGGACCATATATACTACACAAATGTTAGATTCTTTTCGGTCAACTAATCCTATTTTTATTTTTTTGTCATAATCTATCAAAGCACAGAAAAATTGTTCTACTTAATGTGTTTTCATTTGAGAGAGTAAAACTTTATAAAATAAAATAAAATATGGTCTTTTACCCTTGACCAAAAAAATAAAATGATCTTTTACCATTTAAATGAAGAGAGCAACACATGAAAACTGTAGATTGGATGTTAAACAGTGGAAGATCAAATTTTATCCTTTTATGTTAAAATCACACTTAAGAGAATTTATTTCCGAAGTAGGAGCACGTCTATATTAAGGTAAAAACTATAGAATGCTATAATACCTATATAAATTTATTTATTATGATTAATTAGATAAAATACGAATATTAACTATGAAATATTGGAGAATGAAAACATATAATGTACATCAAAATTAAGTAGTTTGTTATAATCAAAATACTATATTAAAAAAATGGATAACCAAGTTGCTTGGGCTCTAGTGAACTCCTTCTAAAGACGTATCCGGGGAATACTGGGATCGAATCCCATGAGGAACAACTCTTGGCCAGTGTGCATGCCTCTACGCATGAGCTGGATTAGTCGCCCATCATTAATAGGTTGAAAACCGGTGCGAAAGCCAAAATAAAAAATAGATAGTCTAACCACCATTAATAAGTTTATAAAAATGTATTTAGTCCTTCATTAATAAGATTTTTTTTAATGAATCCAAGAGGGGGTTAAAGACGTGCCGAAATAATGATGAGTAACGTGTGCCTAAGGTGTGTTAAAGCAAAGAAAAAATGACAAGAAAGGATAGAAATTCAAAATACAAATTCCCTTAAGAAATAATTTACTCCTTTTTATGAAACTTTTATCCATTTGTTCTCCCTTTAAAACAAGAACCGACTTAAATTAAACTAAATAGAACTAAAGAAGAAATAGAAGAGGAGAACTGAACTGAAAAACAAAAGAAGATGTACATCCCCGTCACAAGATGCCACTAGAGAGATGGTCTTTTTTTTTTATCTCTTTTCGGAAAACGAATTTGCCTTGACGTGAATCCATATTTGCTCTATGATTTAGTCTTTATTTACTGTCTATTTATTTAAAAGAATGACACAAGCGATGAGACTCATTAGTAGAATCCACTTATTAAAATATGAATTTTTCTAATATATCGATGTGTTTATCTATCTCATAAATAAATAGTAAATAGATCAAGATCGATAAATGAAGCAAATCCAGACTCGCCGCATTTCTGGAACGTTGAATAAAGATAGGAATGTAACATTTACTAGTAGACAGAAACCTGAGTAACGAATGGCTGGCTCTGTGTACCACACGTAACATTTACACGAATACACATTAGCATTTATCTTCACAAGGCATTGTACTAAAATTCATTTAAGAGATTGGTATCTCCCAACAGATTTATGAGACAAACCTTGACTAAAGAAAATGATACACGACCTTACGGTTCATTTAATTTTTGAGTGCATATAGTAGTTCTTTTATTGCAAAGGCATTTTGAATGTACACAGTTGAATTGCCAAATGAAGAAAAAGCTCTTGAAATCGACGAATGATTAGTGTCCATAATAGGTAAATATTTTCTTTCTCGAGCATGTTGGTGATACTTTAATTACTCGTAACCAGAAGCAAATATAGATATACTAGTACGTAGATCATAAGAATTGTGCTTATTGTATCCTTTGTGTGTATTTTTTACTCTTTCACCACAAAAATAAAAATAAAAATAAACTTTTGTATATTAGTAATTTTAGTGACTAGACTTTTTAGCCATATAAGTTAATCTTTTAGCTACTTTTACCAAAAAGACTTTTACGTTTACTAGCTTGATTAAAATTGGATCGACTAATGCTCCAAATCTTCAAAGCTGTAAATTTCAGATTTTATTTCCTCACCTTATATATGTTGACGTCATTCATTCAGCTTCAACACAGTATATATATATATATATATGTAAGACAATATTCTTATATCATTGGACATCCCTCAGACTCTTACCTAACTAAGTCATATTCAACCCATTATTAAAATGAAAAATCACAAGTCTTATTTGGTGTGTGCTTGTGCTGGTTGTTACTTGTTAGTGGCATTGGATTCAACGTGAAACTCAGAGCGAGACATTGAAATAAATAAAAGGAATTCTGCCATGCACGATTAGATTAAAATGGGATCTACCTAGATCTCCACTTAGCTTAATTTCCTTTCCTTTCCATAATTGTTAAAATGTTTCCCTTGAGAGCTAGGAAGGGTCAAGTGGGGGGAACATTAGTGCACTTATCATGGTGAAATAGTCTTATAATTAGTTAGTTAAAGCTGAGCGGCTATCCTTTATGCTGTATTGTCTTTTCTAAAACAGTTTATTAACTAGTACAATACTTAAGTGTTTTTCTTTTCCAAAAGAACGATATAGCGTATTTAAATACACTTTTAAATACATAATATATGTAAGGTTCGGTATTCAAGCCTTGACCACCATAAAAAAAAAAAAAAACCACTTTCAAGATATGAAATGTTTTTTTTAAACTACCATCGTAGTTATGTTTACATAATTAATTTATGTGCATATTATTAGATGTTTTCTCACATGGTTCTTAACTTGATTTTTTTGTTTTTGATTATAATAAAGTTTGAGAAAATTGTGAATTCAAAGTCATAGATAGGTAAAATGTATGTGGTGTAGGGTGTAAGTGCCTCTTAAAGGTCCTATACGTTTAATTTATTGTTGCTTTCGACGCTCTCCTTAAACCCCCAATAAATGTTGTCTTGATGTTTAAATCAAGTATATGATGTAGAAGACTTTTTGAGGGAAAGATTTATGGATTCAAGTGTGAGTAATTAATTCGATGTCGACTATGAATTGGTTTATTGTTAAATATATAGATGCATTAACTCATATTTCCAAATCTTAAAGATCTTAGATGCTTATGTGACATTATGTTCTCAAGGCTCGTCCATACAAAAGTGTTTAATTAAGAAATTACACCTAAATTTTATCCTTTAATTAATTTGGCAATGTTAAAAAGATATAAGCAGCTGTGGATGATATTTTTTCTTATTTTTTATTGGAACAAAAACATAAATAAAGGGGGAAAATGACCCCCACTAAGTACTCTCCCACGAACAATCTTTCTTGGGGGGACGCTGACGAGTTTTAATTTAGAAAGGTTTTCTTGGAAACTAGGAAGCAGCCCTATAACGTACATACGGCTTAGTGGGATCTTAGGTAAGAAAAGAAAGTAGTGCATCTTCTCTAATATACAATAGAGATAATACCCACACGAGCTCATCTATATTTAAGATTATATAATGTAAGATTAGAAATTAAATAATTATTTTACAAGAGAAATGATATTTGAACAAACACTTTTGACAACTTCTGTGACAATTTTCTCTCTCATACTCACATTATTTTTTTACTTTCTCTCTCTATTGTTTTAATATTTGTGTAAATACCTCATTTCCTTTGTAAAATTTTGGTTGTCATAAAAGTTGTCACATATATGGATGTTCAAATAACATAACTCGTTTTACAACTATATGTGTCTCATTACATATAAATTAATAATACTTATTTTAAATATATTCACCTCAGAAAATACTTATTTCAAAAATATATTCCAATTATTTATAGTTAAATTTGTTTTAAAATTATTTAGTTTTCTAGATATTAATTTTATACGGATCTTTTTTGTGGTGGCCGAGGTTTGAACCCCAGACCTTGTATATATTATGCAAATTTCCTACCAACTGAGCTAACATCACGAAGACTTTTACGGATCTAATATAACGGTTTGCTGACATTTTTTTTTCTGAAGAAATTTTGATGCACGTTTTATATAGTATAAAAGTTTGATTTAAAATAATCCTACAACATTATGGTTTTATTTATGTACAATAAATATTTATAATCTTAATTTCGTATATTTTTTATTTTGTAATTTTCCAATAATTTCAATTCAATTTTAATTATATCTTAATAATTTTTCATTAAAAATTCATATATTGGACCAAAATATGGTTTATGCTAGAATATTATGACATAATTTTGATTCATGCAGCTGGCCTCACTTAATGGGATAAGACTCTGTTATTGTTGTTGTAATTTTTATTAACGGCTCAATTAAAATAATTCAAAAATTATAGAAATATTTTTTTCCTTCAAAAAAAGTTATAGAAATATTTTCAAAATAGTTTTTATTGACATCCACATAATCTTAAATTTAATTAAAAAATGATAATTTCACTTATTATAATCATAATATTTTTAAAAAGTACGCGGAAAAGGGAAAACTTTATTTAAAGTGACACCAATTATCATTTTACAATTAGGTTTGAAGAGTTTTAAACTTTATAATTTGATGGTCCTTTTGATGCGCGTGATAATAGACATAATAGGTTAAATGTATCATGTCTTAATCCAGAGTTTGTTTACACAACAAAATATGATAAATTAATCTTGAAACTTATCTTATCAGGTCTCACTACTTCGAATTCATATCCTGAATATGAGAAGAGTTAGAATACAACAGGATATGATAAGAAAATAATTTACTAATTTACCCCTTTTAAAATAAAATTTGAATATGATAAATATAAATAAAAAATATTAATATTTTTTTAAAAAAATTATGTATGATTTTGTCACAAGGGTAATTTTATATTTTATATAATATAAAAATAATCCTATTAAAATTGGAATATTTAGATGTAAAATAATTATTAAAACTTAAAAGTATGAATATAATTTAATATTTTTATCAAATTAAATATGTTATCTTGCAAGGGTAGTTTTTTCATTTACATATGATATATGTCATACCTTTATTTAGATTATCTAGCTTATACAATAGAACTATTTCGTTTCTCGTGATTTTTGCTTTTAAAAAAGTATATAAATTTATGATCAATTTTTTAACATTTTAAAAATAATTTTGAAGAAAGGTTGTTGTTTCACATGGATAAATTTGTTATTTAAATATGTATTTATAATGTTATCAGATTTGTTACTGCATCAAACATATATAATAGAGTTAATTTTCATCTTGTCTATCTCATATCCAATCTTTATTCTATTTTATATTATTTCATGTCTTTATCCTATCGTATGCACCAATCGGACCTTGATATTACAAAGGTAAACTTTCACTATAGAATTATCAAGTTAAATAAATGTATTATGAGCAAATAGTCACTTTAGTCCCTGACTTTGCACCTCGCTGTCACATAGGTCCTTGACTCAGGATTAAATACAAACAAGTCCCTGACTCTACACTTCCGTTATCACTTTAGTCCCTGCCGTTAAAAAAATCTATTAAGTGATGATGTGGCACGCTGACAAGGAGTATGACGTGTCACAGGGACTAAAGTGAAAGTAAAAAATGGTCACTTTGGTCCCTGAATCGAAAATCAATATCCTCAATATACTGTTAGATCCCTGACTGTATATACTTACTGTCAGTTAGGTCCCTGAATCAAAAATCAATATCATCAACTTACTGTTAGGTCCCTGACTGTGTATATTTACTGTCAGTTAGGTCCCTAACAGTAAAAACGGAATTTCACTAAGATCCTTGGCAAGTTGTTAGTTTAACATGCTACTTACCGATAACACTAAGATATTTGTGCTAAATACCAAAATATTGTTATAACACTTATAAAAATGATTCCATAGTTTAATAACAAATGTTTCCATAACATAACTATAGTATTAAGTCATTAATTAATGTAAACCATAGAGTAATCAAAAGATTGAACCATATTTGAGCATATAATTCAACAAGTAATTACATAATGATTCAGGAAAATATTAAACAAGATGTGGTGGCATATTGTTCAGATACTCTAAAAAAACTATTTCTGATATAAGGGAATACAGAGTTTCAATACTTGAGAATAACACATGAAATCTATAACAGAATAACACATGAAATTATGAACATATATTTTTAAAAGAAATATCTCATATCTCATTAATTATATCTCATATCTCAACAATCTCATGATCATGAAGTCAATACACATCTATTTATAACCATGAACATTGAATCTACATGTCAGAATTGCCTATAATATACTTAATTCATTAAGACCTTTAATGCAGGTACTACAATGCAACCAATAAGCATTAGTGAATGATTAAGACCTCTACTTTATATTTCTAGTCTTGACACTTTTTTTCACTAAACTTGCACACAAACTTAAATCATGATAGAATAGATAAATAAGATAGTTCTCCAATTAGGAGCATAACTTAAATTATCATAGAATAGATAAACAAGGTAGTGTTCAAACATAATAAATAAATAAAGTGAACTTGTAGTGTAGAACTTGTTCACACTTAAATCATATATGTTTTTCTTTTGCTTGTAATTACAAAACCAACCAAATTACTTTACAAACAGAAGAGGAGTTCTCTATATATACTAACTAAGAGAAAAATAGGGCTTCAAAGACAAAATGAAAAGATTTTGCCCTAAAGCTTCTTTTATTTTCTTGTACTAAATCCATAACATATCTTTGTTAGCATGTTAAACTAACAACTTGCTAAGGATTTTAATGAAATTTCATTTTTACTGTCAAGGACCTAACTGACAGTAAGTATACACAGCTAGGGACCTAACAGTAAGTTGATGATATTGATTTTTGATTCAGGGAGCTAACTAACAGTAAGTATATACAGTCAGGGATCTAACAGTAAATTGAGAATATTGATTTTCGATTCAGGGACCAAAGTGACCATTTTTTACTTTCACTTTAGTCCCTGTGACACGTCATACTCCTTGTCAGCGTGTCACATCATCACTTAACAGATTTTTTTAATGGCAGAGACTAAAGTGATAACGAAAATGTAGAGTCAGAGACTTGTTTGTATTTAATCCTAAGTCAGGGACCTATGTGACAGCGAGGTGCAGAGCCAGGGACTAAAGTGACTATTTGCTCATGTATTATCATTCATAATATGTAGCAGTTTATTGTTCAATCTAAGCAACACCTGAAAATTCTTCTCTATTGTCAATTTTAGTCGAACATTTTTCTATACAAATCTGTCCCTAAAACATATATCTTTTTCAAATTTAAATTTAAAAGCATCCGCATGATTATTGAATCCATGATTGTTGAAATTCATGATGCTTGAACCACAAATTAATCCTTGTTTAAGCTGAAGAACTGTTCCCCTACAATTGTTTCCACCATATTGTCCGATGTAAACAAAATTAGGGAGGGAGTAACAAAATGTAAACATAGATTTATGTAAACTTGGTTTTGGAGTTTTTCTTTTCCTCCTTCAAAATATGGTATTACAAAAGTAATATGGATATATGTGTGCTCAGATTAACCTCTGCATTTCTGTAATGTTATAGCATTTTTCATCTTAGTTTTCATCTGTATTAACATAATTAAGGATGGAAGATAAGTATTCATGGACATAAAAATCGCAACATGATTAAGGATGGCAGATTGGGTTGCTAGGTGGGAGAACAGATAGAACTGGTAAAGTGAGAATCAAAATAAAAAAGATTTTGATGTTTTCTGTGTATGCAACGACCCATAGAAATTCAGTATCCATCAACTAAAACTTAACTAAAACTTATTTCTTTCACTCGCGCACGGTGGGAGACCTATCAAGCTCTCCCACACTAGACCAAGCCTCCCATTTAATGCATTTTATTACTATTTACAGAAATATTTTACTACAATCAAATTGAACTCGATAAAGATATGCGCATTGAGTGATGTCTCCCCAAAGAAATACCAACTTGTTAGGGATATCTACTACCAACAACATGATAAGAAAGCAAATAATATGCTAGCAAAAATGGCAATTATACCCGTAAAGAAGGCAAAATGATAAAATCAGAATGCAAAATGATAAAATCAGAATGCAACATCCATATCATAATATTGTATAAGCAAAAGGCAAAACTTGGCGCCTAATATCAAATTTTAGCAAAGGTTATGCAAATGAACGAACTAAATTTCCAATAAACTACTAGTCCCCCAAAACACTAACCAAAAACACGTAGAATACTTTTTTTTTCTTTCAAAGTTGTAACAAATGACCATGTAGAGAAGAAAACAACAACATGCAACTGAAGAAAGAAGCATATGCTGTCAACTTCCAATAGCAAGTCTACACAGATCAACAGGAACAGGTGAACCAATCCTTACATTAAGTTGTATGTTCTTCACTTCACAATAGCAAGATATGAGGGGCCGGCTGTGAATCACAACATTTCCTGTGATTTCCGCACACATCGGCTAACCTTTTTCTTGAAATCGTCTCTCCTATCTCTCCACTCCTTCTGCAATATAAACATCACACGGGTCTAAGTAAAAGTTCCAAAACAAGATTCCAAACTGTCAAGATTGAAGTGATATACACTGTATCAATCAGGATATTAGCAACAGCAATGAGTACTTTTAGGATAGAGAAATTTTTATAATAAAAAGTAACAGAATAATATATTAAATCCTCCAGTACTCAAACAAATGACACACATTTGTTGAACAAACAACTTTTTTCGGGGAACCGCAGTTGACAACACTGATAGTGACAATTGGGCTCCTAAATTCCTAATACTACACATCCCTTGCCAAGTGTAGGGATCTCAATAGACATGCCTGGCCGAAAGGAATCTTAAAACAGAGGAAAATCACTCAACAGAAATGTGATTTTAAGAAAGCTATATAAAACAGGCAAAAGATATTAGGCGCCAAGTTCTGATGTACGTTGATAATAACTACTAGTAGTGACCTTTGTATACAAGACGTTCCACGAATCAGTATGGACATCCCTAGTAGTTACTAGTTTAACACATTTTAAAATGTCTTTTACTCTTCTGGTAATGATAGATTAGTTATAAGATTATTGTTGTACAAATATATCTAAATATTATTTTTATAAATAATTATTCGAAGTATTCAAGACGTGGGTTAGGGTGTGGTTTTCATATTTTCTTGCAGGACTAAGTTGGGAGGGGTTGTGTTGAGAAAATCCGTCCCTACCTGCCCTATTGCCAAGCCTGCCAACATGCCAAGAGAAAAAACATTCTCATATTTTCTAATGTACTTGCTTGATAACAACAATTACAAAAGTTGTGTTTCGTTTAAAGTTTAAACCTAAAGAGCAATGCCTAAACTACTATATTGATATTATCAATTTTTCAAATGTATTCAATCACTCATAAAACTCAAACTTAGTAAAGATAGAAATTATCCCACTTTCTTATCTACTCATTATTAAAGAAGTATTAAACTATACATGCTTGTATAATATATAATTCCACGCCTCGTTCTCGACACGCCATAGTTATTATTAACGTACATCAGAATTGAACTCTATTAAATACTCAATCTTAAAGAAATATCTACAGAAATAATTGGAAAATATGTAGCATTAAAGCAATCCAAGGACATGAGTTTGTTTTACTAGTAAATAAAGGAACCAAGTCCATAACATATCATTAGTAAAGAAAAGTGTGATGAAGATGGTAATAACAAAATCATGTAAATAAGAAAAATGGTCAAATTTACCGCAGCTTCAACATTTGCCGGAGATTCATCATTAGGACCAGAAAGCATTGATATGATACTCAACACTATACTCTCTACCTGCAAGACAGCATAAGTGGAATTTATTCATAAGCAAATAAGCAGGTTCTAAAAGATTTACAAGTAGCAAGTATGTCAAAACACTCATGGTGAACAAGAAGTGGCATACCATATCCCAAGGACATTCAGCAAAATTGTTGTAATTTATTAATGTCAAACCAACTTTGAAATGACTAACACTTAAATATAGCTGTAAGGCATTAAATCTTTATGTTAAAAAGGCAAGCCAGGTCTTAAACAAGTCTATAGCAGGTAACATTACAGGCTCATGCCCGAGAAAGTTTCTACTCTAGCGTCCAGATACTCTAAAATGAGTGATGGTCGGAAACTGATACTTCTAGGATACTCTTGGATACATATCTCATAAGTACCCAATTTCTTTTTAACTAATTAATTTTTAAAAAATTGGTCATCGGATAAGTTGGAGATGCATCACAGATACAACATGACATAATCAGATACATCTACATCAAAAGAAAGAAACTCTCCCTCATAAAAAAAAGAAAAGCCCCACAACTTTTGTTATGATCACAAATAACTTTCTGTAAATTGTGATCACAGGTGTCATTTTAGTCGTACATTAATGATAACTAAGAAAACTTCTCTTCCTTTACAAGTATTTTGCATCTATTGAAGTTTCTAAATAAATTGTTGCTTAAAATTTTCGTTTATCCACATATCTGGGTTGTAATGTACCCGTGTCCGGTTGGCGGTGTCCATACTACGTAACCGGATTTGATTAGCCCATTTCCACCCTATTAAATACGCATGCTGAATGAATACTAGACACTGCTAATCTGCATTTCTATTACTAAGTTGACTGATTTAGCCAGCAATATCAATTGAATAATGAAAAGCAGAAATCACACTACAGAAATAAACGAATTGAATTTATGGTTTTATGTTTTCACGTACTGTGTGAACAGGTGTCCAGCGCTCACTTGCAAGCTCATAACCATTTGGGTCATCCCCAGGAGGATGAAGAATAGATATGCAAACCCGCCCATCAGGATATACTGCAAATACAAACATACAACATCACTTAACTTCCTGTTTTAATCAAAGAAATATCACAAATGAGAAAAACCAATGATGCACGGACAAGATACGAGCATCCGATACAAAACGTATCGAGAACAACAATATGTTGTTCCTTAAAAAACATAGGGTGTTACTGCAATACGAGTATCAGATACGAGATGTGGTGAGTATGACACACTCAATATTTAATGTATCCGTGCATCAGAGAGAAAAAACCAACCATTGGGATGCCATATCTCTGAAGTGAACTTCACTGATGGTGGACTGTTTGGATAGTTCGGCGGAAAGCTCATAATGGCATTGAAAAATCCTCCCTCACTACAAGTAATTGAAAGCATTGACAAACAAATAAGCTGAGTGGTTCGTCAAACTCGGGTGTTATCAAGATCACAGAAAGTAAACAAAACAAAAACTATTAAAGCACTAAATTCCAAAACCAATCCAATCATAGGAAGTAAATTAATGATGAGGAGCATATATTGTAAAACAAGAACAAAAAGCGAATCGTACAGCTAATAAAAATCCAGTGCAAATAAATGAAACCAACAAAAAAGAAAACCTAGAATAAATATCATAATCAATAAACCAGGAAACTATAATAATTTGCAACCGAGAAGCTGCATTGAAAATAAAATAAACATAACTGTTTTGTTTGACCTTATTAACTGGTATAAATTTTGTGAGATTGTTTGGGAGAACTTATAAAAACAGCTTATGACATTTCGCATAAGCTTTTTTCAGCTTATATTCATAAGTTCTCCAGGATAGCTTATCGAAACTTTGCACGTAAAATATACAAAAACAATTTAATTTTATATTTTCCTATCGAAATAACTTATGTAAGCTTACACATAAGCACTTATCATCATATGTGCTTGTGCTTTGTGCTATAAGGATCAAAGTAACTCATGTAAGCTTACACATACGCGCTTATCATGATACGCACTTGTTCTATAAGCTGCAAAAATAAGTTGTTTATCCAAACAGGGCCATAATCTGTATTTTTTTTATCAATCCTTCAAATATCACTTCTTTTACTTGATATTCCATTCAATCCTCATGAAACAATATCATCAAAAACCAACCAATTGAACCAAACTCTGAAAACCCACCAATAAGTATAATTAAAAAAACGATCTTTAGTGAAAAATCCAAAACCCCATCACAGAAAATCCAATAAATCATCATTATATAAGCTAAAAAACAAAATAACAATTAAAAATCATATAAATTTATGAAAGATTAACAAAGGGTAGAGCTTACTAAAGTGTATCTGGTGGCCCAATTATGGTTACACTCCATTCAAAAATGTTGGTTTCGTCGACTAAACCAGCGGAAAAGCCATCGACGGGGTGTTTACAAAGATCTGTAAGAAAAAGTAAGGTTAATCAGAAATAGCGGAAAATTCACGCGAAATTGAAATAAGCGATGAAATGAAAAAAAGGAATAGATTACCTTTGAGCTGTTTTTGAAGGAGAAGGCTTGCTTGGGAGGCTGCCATGAAAGAGTTTAGAGAGTTCTTGCTTGTTGTGAGATTGTGAATTGAACAAACAAGAAAGAAAGAGAAGTTCTAAAGCCCACACTTCGATTATTTGTATCAATCTATTATTATAAATGAATTTAATCATAGGATTTAATTCATGTCGATCAGGTTAAACATGAATAGAATATATATATATATATATATATATATATATATATATATATATATATATATATATATATATATATATATATATATATATATATATATATGCAGGCTCAAGTGTTTAATAAGTTACAACGAATTATTGGAACCATTCTATTTTTTATTTTTATTTTTTAGTCAAGAGGAACCATTCTATTCTATTGGAACCATTTTTAATCATATTTTGTTAGGAATTAGATAATGTATTTAAACTATATTAGAAATTAGATGCATCGTTTATTAAATGAATCAATAATATAGATTGGGAGTACAAATTTATATTCCCTTCGAAATAAAATATAGGCAAAAAGATAGTTAAAAAGTTTATGTATGTGGACTAAATTTTTAACCATATATATTTACTTTTCAACTATCAATTTTGTTTATATTTCAGTTCGGAAGGAGTATGTAAGAACAAAAATAAATGAAGATAAACAAAATAAAATCATTATCAATTTTGGACATCTCCAAAATTTGTGCCCTGGTTTTCAATTGTGTCGATAATATAGACCAATATGGGTAAATCACATTGACACAAGGGAAGCTTTCTTCGAGGTGTTGCAAGTGGCCATCCATGTATGTTTGTTGACAAACTCATTCTTTTGAACGAGTTTTCTATGCTTTATGACATCTGGACTAGTTAACAAAAGAAACACAAGTTGAAAGGGAGTGAAAAAACACAAGGATCACACTCTAAAAGAAAAGATGAACACAAATTTGACCAAAGCTTTCAAACAAAGCAGGGAGTTTACGAAGCAAGAATGATGCTTGATTTCACAATTGCAGCTTTAGGAAACATGTAACCTCATCTTCTTCATTGAGCAATGTGTTGCTTATGTATATAACCATAAATTGGAGAATAAGGGCAATTCAGTCCATCCAATATGAAATTACATGAGTCATCAACACTAAAACCTAGTCATGAGTGACACATCTAAAAAAATGTGCCACTTAAAAAAAAGAAGACTAGATTTAAAATGATCTGAAATTGTAATATCAAATTGTAAGTCAAATAATCCCTGCTTGCAAAGATCACCAGCATAATTAAGCCTAAATCTGATATTTATTTATTTTGAAAAAAGCATAAATTTAATATTGAAAGTTAAATTTAAATAATTTTAGACAACATGGATATTATAAAATATAAATAAATTAAAGCACGCATCAATGTCTGTTGTTTCGCTAATAATTTATAAACCAACTATTAAAGACGGTTGATGTTTGATTTTTATCTTGATTAGTTTATAAGTCACATGTATAATTGGTAGTGATTTACTATGAAGTTAGTTTATAAATCGCATGTATAATTTATTGTGATTTACTATGAAGTATTTTGTAAATTATTCCATTTTTGTAATAAATTTATATAATAAAAAAACTTTGACAAATTATATATTGTTTTATTCTGGACCAAAGTCCAATCCATGAGTTAACGACCTAATTCGAAAGTCAAAGGACAAACAAGGTGAGCGAGTCCAGACATGAACCACATATACTCCATCAAAGAGTTGTGTTGTAGATAATAAGGCATTCAAAGCCAATCTGAGCCATCCAAATGATCAAACAGTCACCGTACCTTTGCGCTAAGAAGGGTGCAAATGTTTAACCGTCTATGCCTACACGGCACGTTCGCCAATCTATAAATAAAGCAAATCACTACAAAAACATTTACACATTCACATTAAAAAAAAAATCACAAAGCTCTTTGAAACCTCACACACTTGAGTGTTAAAGTGTCTTTACAGGTGCATCATTCTACTCCGGTGAAGATTAACCGTACTTCTGACAAAAATCACTCACACTCCGCCGTGTTGCACCTACTTCGAGAGTCAATTTTGATCACTCATTGATAGTGTTTGTGTGTGCAGATATTATGTTGAGGTATTTTTAAAATTAATATGAAATCTTCATCATTCCACAAATTATCGCATTTGACCATTTTAAAAAGATTCAAAAAATATGTTAAATGAAAGAAAAATAGCGGTAATTTTACTATATTATCTTTATTAACTGGTGATAAATTTTCATATCATAAATGTAAAATAAAATTTTTTGAGAGTGGTATACATAATATTAACAAGAGAATACAATTAGAAAAATCAATTAAAACAATGTTGGAAATTAAAAGTAGGGTTAATATATTTTTATCCTTTGTAATATTAGTGATTTCTGGTTTATCCCCCTTAAAAAAAATATTTAAATTTCAACCCTGTAATTTGAAGATTATTTGATTTTGGATCTTCATGACATCAAATTACAAAATTTAAGGTATTTTCGCCCCAGTAATTTGAGAGAATTTTGGTTTACCTTGTGCCATATCATCAATTTTGTATATTCAAAATTCACGAAGGTCCAAAACCAAACCAAAGATTCTTCAAATTATAAGGTTGAAATCTAAATAATTTTTTTTACAAAGGGTAAACTGGAAATCCTTAATATTACAGAAGGGTAAACATGTATTAACCCTTAAAAATATAAATTTTTTAGGATATTTATTAACACAATTATCAAACAGCAGTGAAATACCACTGAATAATTGTATAAAGAAACTTTATTTCATAGTATGTAGTTATTTAACTTTTAATTTTCATTTTCAGTTAAAAAAAATCTTTTAATTTTCATTTCATATTTCTCGTGATGATTTTCTTTGATTGGATTTTGCTTTTTGTTGGAGGTTGATTGGATTTTGCTTGTGATTTAGGATTAATTATCATTTTTACATACACGGCCAATATACATTGTTTAAAGCTGCATTTATGATTTAATCACACCTCTTTATTTATAATTTGTAAAAATGCTTTAAGAATTTAATAAAATACTTGTCCATTTGTTTCAAAATACTTGTCTATTTTGAAGAATAATTTTGTTTCACAGAACTTGTCACTTTAAAGTTTTAATGCAACATTAATTATTGTTTTGTCAATAATATTTTTGCATATTTATTGTAGAAAGAGAAAAAATAGAATGAAATAATAAATAGTTAAGGGTATTATAAAAAATACACGAATAATTTTATCAAAAATAACAAAATTTATTTGATTTTTTGTTTAATACAATTTCTTTAAAAAAGACATGTATTTTGAAGCGAAAAGTATCATATAATACAACGTTCACCGTATAGAATAGAAATTAATCTCATTTTTAATTTTTAAAAAGATAAAAAAAGAGACAGAAGAAGTAAGTACTCTACTCCAGTCATGTCCTGAGTTTGAGGTGCCATCTGAATATGAGCTGTGTTATCACTTATCAGTTGGGCTTACAGGCTTTATGCATCCGTGTCCGGGGGATACGAATAGGAGGTCTGATTCTCTACAACACTGTTTTTGTTTCTGATGCTCCTTTGTCCATTCACATCATGCCACGTAAGATGTCTTTATGCTTTTCTTGCCACCCCCAATGGGTTTCTTTTCTTCTGTGTCATCTGTGGGACCAATCCTTGTTTTGCTTTGCTTAGAGGCACACACATGATAATAACCCGTTTCAGTTTTCTTTTCGGTGCCTACCTAGGTTATGGACCATTTTGTTTTCTGGTGAGTACATTATGAACCATTGAACCTAGACTAATGATGTTAATATGATGTTAACTAGTATTAAACCCGTGCGACGCACGGATTATTGAATTTGATTTTTAAAATGTATACCAAATAGTATTGTGTAGAAAATTTAAAATGATCAAATTTCAAATAATATATTTATCAAGCATACGGTCAGACTGTAAAATAAATGTATATTCATGATTGAACAAAATAGTGACGTAACTCACGCATATTCAAGTAAATTGAATCGATTCATAAAGAGGTTCAACAAATTATTGTACCAAATGTTACTAACCACTTTTCGAAATATATAAAACTATGAAATTCAATTTTTGATGGCACAGCTTTCTAGGATGATTATTGACATGGCAAACTAACAGATTATGAAGGTAAAAGTAGGAACTACCTACATTCTACAATAAAAAATCGAATAGACCACTGCTAAAACAACCAATTGCAAAAATAGTGAAGTAAGTTATACTCTGAGATTAATGAAAAATGGCTAAAGGTTATCATAGCAATTTCAATTGTGCATAGCATCAAAAGAAAAAATTACAGGGAAATTAACATTTTAATTAGGCAAATATATCAAAGTAAATATATCTTAAATGACATTAGTGTCAATGTTTTTTTTTTCTTTTCAATAAACATGGAAACAACGTTGAATACAAAGGCAATAGTTAATTTACAATCTTGAGAAGTTTGAAACACTTCAATATAATTATCATTCGCTAAGAAATCATCGATAAAAAAATCATTTATTTTAAGAACAACGAACACCAATATCAATCGAAAAAAACTACTACCGCGCTCTTGCAATTATTTAACCTTTCAATTCATTCATCGTATTTCATTGAAATTTTGCCGCAAGTTTCTCTTATACAGAGATATCGTATAAAGGAGAGGGAGTGTGAATATTATTGTCTGAGATCAAACCAGGAAGCATTTGATTTTGTACACACTTTATTGTCCTAGCTATATTTCTTGTATCTAGAAGTTCATTACTCAAACTCTATGAAATTATTATGTCGTTGTTGGCAAGCAAAAATTACCCAATTAATTCATATGCCAAACAATATTTAGGGAAAATCAATCAATTACAAAGATGCATTCATTTATTTATTGCGCTAAAAATTAACACGTAAGGATTTAGAGACCAATCATACATTAAATTTGTACAGTAGATTACTAAATATCAATAAGATCCAACCCAAAGGCCTGCATTGCATTAAAATGTTGTATCTTACTCAAAGGACTTAAGAGGTAGTAACCAACATACATAACTATAGTGTGCAGTACATATAAGGTTAGGACCAAGTTCATAACAGACATACCTAATTATAAAAGCGAATAACAACACAAACAACTGAAACTAATACACACAAATGGCAACGCAGTGCACAACAGTGAGTAAACGCTTGACTCTGTAAATCATCGTTGCTGGAACAATGACACAGACAACCATGTTGTGATGATTTATTTAGATATCCGGAAACACCATACAAATAAACAAAAACCAAATGCAAATAACTCATGCAAAACACAAATAGTCCCCAATATACTAATTCTGAGCGGATCAATTTCGAACCAATGCTCCATGCATCAATTTTATTCGGGCAGACCATAGATCATAGCAGAAGCTCTCATCTCTTTAAACACCTGCAGATAGATTAAACAAAATACATGCGGTTAAACAAAGGAACATAATTTTGACTTCAAATCAGAAAATCAGAGGAGAAAAAACAACGAATCAGCAATAACCCAGAAGCATGGTATCACCTGCTATAAACCACCAAAGATCGTTCATATTTTTTGGAAAACCTCCTGGTAAACCACATTGGTTGTAAAAGATGCTGGATCACTGTTGTCATCTGTGATAAGAATTTTTAAACCAGTCCTAGCACAAACTCGAGAAACAGCGACGTACAGCTGCCCATGTGTAAAAACAGGCCTCGGAAGATACAAACCAACATGTGATAGTGTTTGTCCCTGGCTTTTGTTTATAGTCATTGCGAAAGACAAAACCAGAGGAAATTGACGCCTCTCAAACTTAATGGAGACATTTGCACCAGAAGGCATAAGGTTCATCCTAGGGATAAAAACATTTTCACCACTGTGTTTGCCGCCAATGACACGCGCGCATATAACATTTTTCCCCAAAGAAACAACCGTTAATCTTGTCCCATTACATAGACCAGCAGACTGATCAATGTTGCGGAGCAACATCACAGGAACACCGACCTTCAAACTCAATTTATGGTTAGGCATACCGGAACATTTGATATCATTCAAAAACTCCGGGGTAATCCAACGATGGTCAATCCCTATATCTTCATCGCACCTACAGACAGTATCACAACTTAAATAATCCCTCTCTTCACCTGGAATTAGGGTCATCACATAATCATTCACCTTCTCAACCAATTCAAGAGTCGGAGCCAAAATTGCACGATCGCTAAAGTAAGAGAAATTCTCCAAATTATCCAACAAATCGGGGTATGTAGAAGACACTATATCTCCAACAGGATTACCAGAAGATTCAACAATAATGTCGTTCGGAATTTCAATGTCAGCCTCACCATCATTAATCCCACCAACTTTGCCGTCACCAATATCCAGAATCCATTTCGCAAACTCAGCCAATTTTGCATTCTCAACACTGTCCACGCCCGACCTTAACCTCATGTTCTCCGTTAGCCTCAACACCTTACAACCAACCCACAATGGAGAAGAATTGATAGTTGCGTGAACAATATCTGCATGACAACCCTTAGGAACGACAGGCAGAATCTGCCGAAAATCTCCACCAAAGACAATTGTTTTACCGCCAAAGGGAATATCCAGAGCCCCATCGATCACATTATTCATAATATCCCTCAATGTTCGGTCAAAGGCCTCAAAGGCTACCCTATTGATCATTGGCGCTTCATCCCATATAATGAGGCTGGCCATAGTTAATAGTTGAGCCTTGTTACCATCCTTTTCAATCAAACAACAAGAATCTTCGACCAAAACCAAAGGGATGGCAAACTGGGAATGAGCGGTCCTGCCTCCAGGCAACAACAAAGATGCTATACCGCTTGACGCCACGTTGATGACAATTCGACCTTCAGACCTTAAACGGAAAGATAGCGCATTCCAAAGATAGGTTTTTCCAGTCCCACCGTAACCATCGACAAAAAACATACGACCTGAATTATTATAGACCGCAGCAAGAACCTGTGCATACGCATCTAACTGACCCTCATTCAAATTAGGAAAATATTCATCATGTTTAATCAACATTTCTTGAGGATCATAAGACAGTTCATTAGCCAACAAAACATTGTTGAAGGCTTCAACAACAGGCGTGCTTATCCTTGGCATGCAATCGAAATCCTCCAAGGTCTTTCCATTTAACCTGAGCAGCTTGTCAATCTCAACCAAACAAAGTTCCTTCAGGTCCGCCTCGGATATAACCAAATCTGCAATTTTGTTTTGAAATAAATTAAAAATTTGATATGAAATCCAAATAAAATATACAACAGTTGAGAAAACATATATAGCAAGGAAAAGCAAGCAAGAAATAAGGAACTTACCCGGCAAACCCAGAGTACGGCGCCTATCATAAAGAATCCCGTCAGCCAAAGACTCCCAAGTTAGTTGCCAAACTCTAAATGGATCGGCCAAAGAGGAACAAACCAAAAAATTAGCGAATAACATCCTCACTGAACGACCAGAAGAAAGGATTGCTACCTCATTGATAGCATCAATGAATTGACGATCATCGGTGAGCAACCCCAAAGCTGCACATGCCTCTCTATAAGTTTCATGAATATAACCATCGACCGTACGAATATCTTCAAAACTTGTGCAACCAACTTAGACATTCAACAGCAACCTCAGGTAATATATCTCTCGATTGCTCGGCGGGACAAAGGTCAGCCGTCCCACAGAAACCCCCCTCTGACGTGGGTGCCACAAACGTTTCCGCTCATTAAAAACGAACATGCTTGGAAACTGTGTATAAGTAAGAGAGCGGCCGCAAGAAAATTCCTTGTTAGCTTGCATCCAAGCAAGAAACATTGTATTTTTTTCTTTGTTTACATCCAATACATCCTCAAGATTTGCATCATCTTCAAAGACCACCCTCTGTCTACCATAAAGGTGAAATGTTAACCTCTGGACGGGAGGCCACCTACTATGAATGTCAAAGGCAAAAATCTGCCACACAGATTCACACGGAGATAAATATCTACAATCATAAAATTGTTGAATTTCATCAACAATTTCTTGGTCACTAACCTCCATTGCAGCTGTGACACGATCAACCCCTTTTGTAATATACTTGAACAGATACTTTATACAATTGGACCTATTACAAAATTCTATATTCACATGTGCCTGGTATTTCATGATTAAGGTTGGGTTGTAAGGCACAACACTGCGATTGTCTAATTGAATATCCTTCTTCATAACCACGACACCGGTGTCGCGACGTCGATAAATAGGATATCCACTCTCATCAAAGGAGGTCTTTGAGGTGAACTTTTTTGGATAGAATTTTGAACACTTACGGTCTTTCATGCAAGGTGAGTTCAGCCTTGCAAAACCACAAGGTCCGTGTACCATGAAACTCGTAACAGCAGCATACAACTTTGGATAGAGCCTCTCATCGGGCAACTCAGCGCAGATAACAGAATCAATGGAAGCGACCGAATCAAGCTTGTCCTTCTTGTCAAGCCAGAGCAAGATATGTGCATGAGGCAGACCCCGTTTTTGGAATTCAATTGTGTAAACACCTATAAATAAATAAACAAACAAATAAAAAAAATAAGACGGTAGTAATGGATTTAGATCAGAAATTAACCTTCATTAACCTATATAAACAAAGACATGTATGAGACATAAACAATTTTAAAACGCATGAAATTAAGACTCACTTGCTATGACTCTTCCAAAAAATTGTCCTTTTTTAAAATCAGACATCATCTCCTCCAATTTAAGTTGAAACACTCTGCAACATATATCAGGCCTGTAGGCTGCATAGTTACCGGATTTGGATAAATGTCGTTGAATCTCAACCCATTTAGGGTTGCAAGTAACCGTGAGAAAGAGATCGGGGTAGCCATATCTTTTGCAGATTGCCATAGCATCCTGACAGTTATTAAACATGTACCTCCTACCACCGGTGAAGGAGGCAGGAAGAACAATCCTCGATCCAATAGAGGAAGCATCGTTGTCCCCACGACCAACAGCTTCTTCAACCCCCATCAAGAATCCAGATCGTATCTTACTTTGGTTCTGGCGGACCCAGGACAGTCGCTGCGACTCAATCATAGAATACATGTCAACCACAAATTGCTGAAAAAGGTGTTTACCCAACAATAAAATGGAATCCTCGGAGGATCTCTCCTGTATTCGAAAAGCAACAAACTCACGGACACTGATACGAACACGCTTCTTGATCGATCCACTGCATGTCAACTCATTACGATCGATATGCTCCTGGTACTGGTCCTCACCAAAGGGGAAGAACAAAGGATACTGGAGTGGCATATATTTGCAATGCGTCTCGTGAATGCGTTGCAAAAGCCCGTCCTTCTCCTTCACAACAATGTCCCTACCATCCTCTGAGTTTTCGAAGTCACCAACAATCAATGCAGCAACCTCATCAACGTCAGGTACATTGTAAGTCCTTGGATCGGAAGATCTATTACGAAATAATCTTAATCGAACAGGCACATTCTCATTCAACAACCGAAAATCACGAACCATTCGGAAACTTTTGACCAAAATATTGTGATCATCCATCATTGTTAATAGATCTTTAACCAAAGCAGGATCAACACTGCTTTCCTCGGAACGTCCGTTGAAATAAAGAGACAAATACGTTAATTAAAACCAAAACATGTATAAAAAACAAACGAAATAGTTTATGATTTATAAATATATCATGGCTAGTTCATATGATAGTTTTCGGCCATAAGTTATTTCTATGTCAACGGGACCAAGTCAAAAATAAATCAGTTACTCAACCTGAAATGAGAAAGACGATTGGCCAATTCATTTTCGGTATCGTATATATAAAGTTGACAGAATTTGGGTCTCTGCCCATCGCTGGGAACCAAACTTCCAATACGGTGGTAATTTTGTCCTGATATTACAAATTGCGGCGGACCAGCTCCGTTGTTCATTCGATTCTCTATTTTACCCCCCATTGATGTAAAAGAGAATAAATTGTTATATGATCGAATGTTGGCAACAAAATGATTACTCCTGGGATGAACACCATTAAAAAGACCACGCAGCAAAGGCGGAGGTTCAATCATATAAGGCAAAGTGACATTCCCCTTCATACAACACATTGCTACATCTGGATTAATTGGAGTGGAGTGCTTCTGAGCACGTTCTCCATACCAAACCATAGCACCACATTTTTGGCAAAGAGTGTCCATCTCACCAACATCCAAGTAAGCTATAACCAAACAAATTGGACGTTAAAGTGCACCAGAGTGCATGGGTAAGATAAAATTGATAATGAGTAGACCAAGAATAAATAATAAACAATAAATGTACAGGGCAAAACCTTGGTGTTCACTTCTGTCAAACAAAGCCAATGAAATTGAGTGATTCACAGTGACTGCAACATTGCTCGATTCACCGACCTCGGGGGTGCTCCAGACTGAAAAAGTATGAGGCATAAAGAGGTATATTGGCTACTAATCATAATCATAATCATAATAATCAACAAAATCATTGAAATAATCAGCAAAAAAAAAATACATCAATTGAGCAAATACAATTTTGGTGGATCATCATTCAATTTTGCAACAAAATGCAAGGAATCAGTCAATAACTACAGATACAATCGCCAGGGAATATGATTTATGAAACCAAAATCAATGGATCACATGAAACAGTGCAACAAACCTAGCATTAATCAAGTTAAATGTAACATGGATTAAGTAACCAAGAAATATGGAAGATGCCTCATGAACACTAAAAAATAAAAAATTCAACCAAAAGGCACTTGCTATTCTCATTCCAAAAGACTTACAGGGTGATTTAGTTTGCTGGGTTCCTGGGTTTAATTGCAATCTCATTCTTTTTGTCCTTAACATCTCCATCCTAAGCATACGTTTTCGCTTGCAAAGAGCATTACGGGCTGAAGTATCATCCAGGTTCATTCTCATGGACAGGGCAATGGAAAGGAAAAATGTCCACACATCAAACAATTTGCGTGCAATATATTTATAGGTATAGTGAGGTGGTAGGCATTGGAGATCGTAAGTCTCAGAGGCATAACAGCTACACAGATCCACCTGTGCTCATAAAACTGAAGGCTACGATATGAGCAGCAGGCTCTAACCTGTGAAACTGAGCATAAAAGCGAGATTTGCAGAGGTAGATATCTCTGCGTGTAGAAGCTGACAACTTTTACAAAACAGATGAAACATATCGAAGTAAAAGACAAAGATACAACAAAGAAAGGAAGCATCGCAGTTAAATCATCAAGTACCAAGGCACCACAGAGGACATGCAAGAGACTCATGTGGAAGGGGAAATTGGTAAAGCAGGAAAGTGTTCAGAAATGACTATAAGAAAATTGGCAAGGACTGCCTATAATTCAACAATGACCAGCTAAACATGGGTTTCGATGGGAAAGAGTAAATCACTATAAATGGATTAGAAAGGAATATTAATAGGACAAATCAAAAAGTGAAATATAAATCAATTAATTTTTTATATTTTTAAATAAATGAGGTTTGGATGCAAAACTAAAACGGTAAATAATCATTTTTAGTTTATGTCATTTTTGTTGAATAGAATGCGGACAAAGATAATGCGAATGTTAATAAACAATCGAACAATAATATACTTGAAACGGGCAAAATATTGTCGACATAGTTCGAACGATTGTAGGAAACAACATAAATATTTAATAAGTCCATATTACATCACATTAACATAACATAGTGCATATAACACACAATACCCTAAAGGGCTTCATTACAGAGGAAACATATCCCTTGACTTTTTTTAAACAAACATGAAATAAGCAACAAACAAACAAAACACTGGATTGCATGGTGCACACAACAAACGGCCATTAACATAAGCCAACTCCAAAAGAGAAACACCCATGCATCTCCCACCAAAGAGTCCATCACGACAACATTCACTTATCCTGCTCCACAGCTTCGGTTGAAGAATCAGGAGCATGGGAACCTGGTATGAGATCAGTCTTACAATTGGATGAGGACGGGCCTGCCCCTGCATCAAACGAAGCACACAACAAAGAGTTTTCACTTGCTATCTCAAGGACAGTAGACTTTCCAGAGCTGTAGTTGAAGCGAACGTTAGGGACCAAGCCAGGGCAAGGGATCATTGGGGAAATATAGCCAAAGGTTGGCCTGAATACACACTGTTAAACATGGAATAACATCTATTAGAATTACACAACCAGCTTGAAAAGAAAAAAAGCTGTAACCATGGAGGACAAACCAACATATCTATTCACCTTAAGAGGAGTGTAATTTTTCCCAACAAAGTTATAAGATTCGATGATTTCTTCATCATTGGATAACTGCATCACCTCAAATGGATGTCCAGCCAAATGAACATAATTCTGCAGTTTCTTAACAATAAAAACCACAGGCTTCGCCTTCAATTTTTCTAAACCAGCTCCACTCAATGCATGAGTTACTCCCTAAAACAAACCAAATTATCATTTTTTATAATATATTCCCATAAACATTTAAGGCATAGGAGAGAACTACGAAAAAATCCAAGTAAACCAAGCAACTGACCAATTCATTGTAATCAAGAGATTGAATATCCTTCAGCAGGTAGTCGCACATTTCAAATGTGGCAGTGGAATCACCGTCTTCGACCACAACCCTCAACATGCATCTATGAATAAGGAAAAAATTTCCCATCAATTAAACCCCTTACAATTTTGGGAATATACTTGCAACATAAGTTAATCAATAATAAAAAAAATAAACTCACTTTGATCTCACGTTAAAAGTTGTGCGCTTACACTCAACACATTGGTACAAACCACTTATGACCTCCATGCATTTTCCACAGTCACAAAGCGGATACCACCACTGATCAACCTGAAAACAACCCACAATCCTGCCACAGACAACCGAAACACCAGTTTCAGGAGACCTGAGAAGCTCTCCAACAGATCTAGCAGGATATTGAAGATTGAAAGCAGAGGGACTGGTCACAGGAATCATTGTTGGCAACTGGTCATTAGTGACTTCAAGACGTCGAGCAGAGAGGACCAACCTTATGAAATGGCAAAGGCAAAATCACATATCTCACAACAAAGAAACAACTCAGAATTAAAATCCACACATAAGTAAAGTAAGATAAGTTAGAAACCTGTTTTTGAACTCAACACATTCAGCCACTGGAGGGTTAAGCAAAACCCTTGTGATGGACTTGTAACCCTCCAACACAACCATATCTGGTATAAATAATGCAATAGAGACCTTGTTAGCCAAAAAGCCAAATAATTTGAAAAAAAATCAATAAACAAAATTGAGAATGAATAACAACCAAACAGATGCATAGATTCTAAAACCTACCTTCTTTCCTCACAATTTTTCCAAACTGAATGATAACCAGTGGCAAACCCTCGTAGGAAAGCTTCAACTGTTCTTTGAATGCATCAAGAAAAGCACCCTTCAGCTCGCAATCAATTTTTCCCCTAAAAAAAAAACATTGACATCATGAAAGATGAAAACTTTGCAAAGAAATATCGGAGCAGAAAAATATCTAGAGAACAAATGAAACCTTTCATCTGTCAACTCAAGTTTAGCAACAGGGACCAATCCATCAGCGTCATCAACAACACACTCATAGTGCAAAGCGGTCAACAACCCAATAAAGTCTACACAAAGACAGCAAAACAAAATAACAAAAGGAAAAATACCAACGAATCATAAAATAAACACCAAAACTTAACAAAGTTATGATAACCCACCTACTAAATGAGTATAGTCGAAACGCGACTTACGAATAGCTTGGCTCCTAATGCAAGTTAGACCATACTGATGGATAAGATAGTTAGACCATACTGATGGATAAGATAGCTATCTCTTAACACCGGGAATCCTGCGGGTAGGCATAGCATCCTCAGAAACCATAGCAGACCTGGAAGAACCTTCAGCAGCAGCCACACCTTCGAAGGCACCAACAACTTCATTCTGACTTGATAGGTGGTAGACATCATCACCAAGGACGCTGGCTGCAGCCTGCTAAGAACACAATGGAGGGCATTCAAAAACCTACCAGGTATCCATACCGGTAACCCAAACAAAGACCAATACTAAAACAAACCAACCTTATCATCAAAATCAGGAACAATGTTTGGGCTTACAATAAGACTGGAAGCAAAATCCTCAGCATCAGAATCATCAGGAGTCTCAGAAACATGAACAACACCACCACTATCAGCCACTGGTGTGTCGGAGACATCCTGAATAAAGACATAAATCAAATATCAAATATATATACAAAACACTAAATATTTTAATCAATTACATTAAATAGGGCAGGGATAGAACCTTAGAAGGAGTGCATTCCGCACCAGCAGAGTTAAATGCCTCGACAACAGAGGCTTAGTCACAGACCCTCTTAACTCTAAACGATCCGTCAAACATAAAACTCGCACCACTACACTTCTCAACCTTGAACAACATCTTCCTCCCCTTAAGTTTGTTAAACTGAGTGGGGTAGAAGCCAACATTTTCGGCCTTGATGGTAAATGAAACCCAAACAAATCATCAACAACAACATAACAACATATGTAAAAATAACTGAATAATATAAAAACCTTCCTATAAGATGTATAAATAATAAAGACCTTAGAAAGAGAAACCAGAGTACTGCAAGGAGTATCAAGCAGATTCTGCATATCACCATCAAAGACAACGAAAACTGCGTCGGCATGAGAATCACTAACGTCAAGCTTCACCTTGTATCTACAAAAAATATCATCAACAACGGAAAAAGCACCAGTGATATTCTGAATGGGAAAGCAAACTACAAAGAGTAAATACCTTGGAACCATATGAAAAACGTGCTTAACACAGTCCTTGCAGTAATATGCACCAGAATCAGGTGTAACGCTCCTATGACATTTACACGCAGGATACCACCAGTCCTCGCCATCAACCAAACCATCAATAGTCGCAGAGACAATAAACAAACCATCCTCAAGAGAAGCTATCAACTGGGACAAAGTCTTCTTAGGATAAATATTAAGGAAATCATCCTCAGCAGATGCCCTTGTACGCGATTGAAGTTTGGGAACAGAGGACAGACTCAAACCCTCAACAGCAACACTAAAATATAATAGCGGTAAGAAATAAAACTAAAAGAGAGAAAACAGCCACACAGACACAAAAAATGGATCAGGAAAACCAACCACTTCCTGATCTGCAAGGTCTCTTCAATTGGAGGATCCAACAATATACGGGTTGAATTCATAACATTCTGAAGGGAAGCTTTCTCTACAACATTATAATGATTAAAACGATTAAGAACATATTAAATGCAAAGGTAAGAACCTAGAAAACAGGCAAACGTAATAAGACAAATTAGAGACATGTACCACGAAAGATTTTCACTTTAGCAAACTGGATCAAAAGAACAGGCAATCCACTATCAACTTTTAGCATCAACTTGCTCAAGATGTCAACATAATCACCAAAGAGGGCACACTCACACCTTCCACTGATCATGGTAAAACATCTCAAAGAGTGCACAAAGAAAACAATTTTAAAGATAACTAAGAGGACATATCCAATGAAAAAGGATAAAACGGTTTACCTATCATCGGTCAATTCAAGAACAACCATCTTAGTAACCTTACCATCCTTAACATATTCTCTCTCAGGAGCTATGGCCGTCAACATTCCAATAACATCTGGATTCAAAAAAATGACAAAAAATGACAATTTCACCAACAAAATACAAACAATCAGTAGAGAAAATCAATTGATAAACGATACAAAAAATAACATTATTACCAACTAAATAATCATACTCAACAGCATGACCACATACATCAGCAATCTTGCTGAGTGAAACTCCGTAGGTAGGAATGAGCACACTGTCAGATGTTTGCACCTTGGTTTTCATCTGGAAAATCAACTTATAGGGATGAAGGGTGGTACGATATGAGCCAACAGCGGGAGCCACGGAGAAAAATGACATCTTATACACCTTTCCTTCGCTCAACTTTGGCTGAAAAACATACAACAATTGCTTCCTAACAGTGGCATGGATCTTGGCACCCTTATGCAGCAAAACATCAAAATAATTGTGTAAGAAAAAATAGACCAAAGTTTAACATAAAAAAATACATGAAAAAGAACAACCAACCTTTTCATCAATAAGAACCATTTCCAAAGAGTTGGTTTGATCTGGTCTCAAAAAGGTTGGAACCTCCCAAATCCTAAGAATGCGAACCTTAATCCTCCAACCATCTTTGCCAGGAACAATCTCAGAGAGTGAATCAAATGACCTTTCCATCTATACTCTACAACAGATTACAATTGGATATGTTTGGATATTTGTGAAAGAAAACCACACAGCATAGAGGTATTTATACCCAAAAGGGGCGAGACATGAATGTCTCTCATATATGTTTGAATTTAAATTAAAATAAGGAGATAAATACATCCCAGGATATGAATTCATATTAAATGAATTAAAGCAATTAAATTAAATCAAACTTCTAAATTAAAAAGGACAGATTTGAAGAATAGGGAAAGTACCAGACGGAGAAATGCAGAAAACCTGACAAAATGTATTTTTTTTCCACATCCCTGAACCAAAGTAACCAAATAGACCAGGTAATTTGAAATTTAACACAACCAGCTGGCCTGAGGCTTCTGAAAATGCAGCAGTAGACCAAACAGACCTAAATAAAGGTGAAATTAGAACCTATTCAAACTTAGCAATGGCTGAGAGGAGGGGAATTAGCCGGTAGTTGATAGAATAGCGAAATTCGTCTAAATCGCTTTGTAAGAAGTATAGATATGATAGTTTTCGGAAAATGGACAAATTGATTTGTACAATAAATTCTCTCATTAATTAAAATGGTGAAATTAGTAATCCTGATCTTAGCTCAGTTGATAGAGACTCAGTTGATAGAGACATTATATAATATATGCAGTGATCGGTGTTCAAACTCTGAACACCCCACCAAACTATTTGATAGAAGAAAATCGTGAAATTGAATTGAAGATAGAAGCTATAGCATGCATTCCCTCACATTCCATTCCATTATTTATTTTTATTTTGATTCCCCTCAAATTTTGGTAGAATGAGATGAACCCTCAATTAATTAAATTATTATTAAAATGCTAAATTACAAATATATCATTTTCTTCCCCATGAAACTTGCCTTCATGCCTCCTGATATATCTCCAATGTTGTCATTATATTTGTATTATATTATTGTAATATAGTGTAATTGAAAATTCTTTTCTTCCCCGTGAAATTGGCCATTAATAAGATAAATAATAAATGCCTTTCAAAATAAAATACCCCTCAATAACCAATCAGAACGCCACCTTTACGGAAGATATAGAAATTGTTGGTGTGAGGAAATAGTTTTTTTTTTCTTCTTCTTTCCGGTGCACTAAGGATAAATTTACCATTTTTGGTGAAGCAATACATAGATATATCGCGAGTGTGAATTAAAATCTCATTATATAATAAGAGGTTGAAGAACATACGGGTGAGAAAACCCACAAATTTAAAATTCTTAAAGTTTTAAGTGATGATGTGGTGTCCATCTCACTTGTGGGATTTCTCGTAGTTGATGTGATGATCCAATTTAGTGAAACTCCTCTCATGACTCAATAGTAGCATATGAGTCCGATTCAACTTGTTGGGAGAGCAAAAGAGATTCCATCATCGATAAAGAGAGTCTTACATTTGAGGAGATGTTGTGATATGACAAGCATGAATTAAAGTTTCATTAAATGAAAAAGTTGAAAATGAACAATGTATAACATATAGATTCTATAAACCGAAAGTTTTAAGGTTTGAAGTTAAAATAGTGTCAATGTCACCCCAACATCTTACACGTGCTACTAATGAAAATTAAAATTGTTGTTGAAGAAAATACAAGCATGGGCGAAATTGCTAAACCTATTTAGAAATTTAGAAAATGATTGGTGTTTTAAATAAGCATTGTAACTTAATTTATACTCTTCCTTTTTTTTTTTATCCGTTACATTGTAATACTACCAAAAAAATAATAAGCATAAGGTTCAAACAACACATTGTTGAACATGGTCGCTATATATTTGCTAATAGTGACTAAAAATGGCTATAGAAGAAAAAGAAGATTCTTATGAAAGGTATAAAATTTTAATCACTTTAATAAAAGATAGTTGGTCAAATCAATGTAAAATGGCTATTTTGGCTGCTGTGATTAGGAATGTTTTTTGACATTGCATGAATAAATAAATGTTTAAGAATAAAATTGTTCGTTGAAATTATGCCATGAATATGACTGTTTCTAGTGTTTATTTGACAAGTAAGATCTTCAAGGCTACCTTCTCTCGCTCTATGCAAGGATTTCAAATTTTGAAGTCCTTTTTGGTTAACATTCATTCTTCAAAGGCTCCCAACATCAAACAGGTTCATTGGCATCCTCCTATAATTTCTTGGACAAAATGCAACATTGACAAGGTAACTAGAGGTTTTTCTGGTCCTTCTACTTGCGAGGGTATCATTAGGGACCACCATGCAAATTTTTATGGTTGTTTTGTTGTCAACATTGGTAATAATACTTCCTTTAACGTTGAGTTAATTGGATCTATGACAGCCATTGAACTGCTTTCAAAAAAGGTTCACACTCTCTGTGGTTGGATACCGACTCTCAATGGGCAACTTTAGCTTTTAAATTTGTTGATATTGTTCCTTGTCAGCTTAGAATTTAGAAACAAATGGTTAATTTTCATAACAAATATACAATTTTTTTTCTCACATTTATCGTGAGGGTAATCATTTTATGCCTCATGGCTCATTGTTTCAGTGCTGTTTTTTTTTTAGAAATAGACTTGGTCATCCTAAGTTTAGATTTTTTTTTTCGACGCAAACAAATTCAACACATTTCATTTGGGTCATCTCAAACATGAAACTTTCATGATGAAAATCATATTATCTTATGAGATCTAAATACAAATTTGGATTATATTCAATCTGAAACATCAAAAAACATCCTCAAATAAAAATCAAATTTGGTCTCAGGAAATGAGTAGATATTTTGCGTTTTAAGTGTTGCTTCTACGATTTACATTTTACTTCTAATTTTCTAAGTTTTGTGTTTTGCCTAATGAAATATTGGGAATAAAAATAAAAGCGTTGGGTTTGGGGTGTAAAGATGAAATGCTGCTGGGTTGTAAAAAAGGGGTGAAACGGGTGATGGGCTGAAATCTGCTAAATGTTTGGGTTTTCCTTAAGCTTATTGCTATATATAGCTCCTTTAAATCAAGTATTACTATATACACCCCCTCCATAAACAAAAAATTGGCTCCCCTACAAGCATTGGCCCTAGGCTGTCTCACCCCCGACCTATGTCTTGAGCCGGTCCTCATTTTCAAAATGAAAGTGTTTCTTTAGCACTTATCAAACATTTTGCCACTAAATTGAGCGTTAAAACAAACACTACCGTATTTGTTAGCATTTTTATGTCTTCAATTTTGTTTTATGTTATTATATTTGAGCTTGAAGTAACTAACAGGATTGTCACTTATGATTTGACATTCCGCTAGCATTAGTGTGACTTAAGTTAAGGACTAGACTAAAATTATGTTGTTGATAAGTTATACTCCTTAAAAAAAAGGTTATACACAAAATCTACCACAAATCTAGATTTGTGGCCTTTCACGACCTTCATGAGTATGCCTCTTCAATTTTAAATTTTTTCAAAATAATATTATTACTAAATGCTATTTAATCTTTCATTCTTAGTAGAATTAAGATTTTGATAATTTGATTTTATCTTAAATTCAAAATATTGATAAAAAAACAGAGCTCTTTTGCGTCAATATTTTGATAATTCCTCTTAAAAAAAAAATATTTTGATAAAAATGCTAATTCTTACTAATGATAAGCCCAGCGAAATTTTTCCAACATGGCACATTTCCATTTCATGATTTATTGTTGACCTCCATGATTTCTCCCACACTTGTATCTATTGTGTCAAGTAGTGCATTGTGGTTGGCCGTATTTTATTCGTAAAGAGCGCGCGCGCACACACATATATATATATAAGCAAAAAGTAACTTTTTAGGTTCATTGGTTGACTAATGTACATTTTTAGGTTCACATTTATAAGTTACTTTTAGGTTCATTTAGGGATATTGCATATTATATGTAGGGTTGAGGTTCGAACCCCACACCTCACTTCTCCACAATTAAATTGTGTGAACTCTAATCACTAGACTACATTACCAAAATAAAAAAATCTTCAACCATTTATTATTATTTTGCAAAACCTCTTCTTCTTCAACTATTCCCTATTCACGTTTCAATAAATTTTAACCGAGTAAATCCACAGGTTGGCCACCCCCAACCACTGCCTCTCACCAATTTTTCGTTGTCCATTCACCATTGCAGAGAATTCACCATTGCCGTAAAATCACCACTTTAAGAAAAATTAAAATGAACACAAAAAAATAGGTGAAAAATTCATAAAGTGCAAGTAATGAACCCAAAATAAATGATTAAAATTCAATTAAGTTTACAAATAATCCACCTCATTTTTAATTCCCTGTTAATGTTGGTTATCTAAAATCTTAACTAGAGTGAACTCCAACATATCATTAGTTTACAAAAAATAAAAAGCCTTTTAATCAAAAGTAATCGTTTTGCATCTTATGTTTAACTTGTGTTTTGAGTGTTTTGCATATCCTTTTATTTTAAAGATTTGGTGCAAAACCATGTTGGTTGTGAGGACATGAGTTAATGAGTTGTTCGATGGATGTTAGTGTTTGTGAGAAGCTCACTCTTAATGATGGTGAAAGAATGTCAGAAAGGAAGGAGATACCATTTTTAATCAAAGACCGTAGATTTTTTTCCAAATTTTTTTAGAGAGATAAAACAAAAGAATGAAATAAAAAGTTTTTGATGTTGTTTTATGAATGATAATAATAATAATAATCCTAGAGCCTTCGTATCTAATGGTTGGAAGAAAGAAAAAAAAATCAAACTCATATTCGGTAAAACTTAAGGAATCTATCTAACTCTCTTATCTTAGACCAAGTTTATGGATTACTAAGTGTTTGTTTGTTTTCCGTCAAAACAGCAGCAAACAGACAAATATTGAGAAGCTTGAAATTTTAACGTTAGAAAATTACGGTAGAATTGTGTTGGAAGACAAGAAATAAATGTAAAACATTTATCCAAACACACACTAAAGCTATAGGTAACATACTATTTCTTAACTAAAAAAAACAAATTTCTCATACAAGGTACAAAAATATATTTGGTGGGTTAGTGGATGCCTTGTCTTATGCAAGTCAAATACTAACAAGCTTTTAATCCCTATGCAAAACTTAACACTTAAGGGTATCCCCGTAAACCCAAATTGGTTCCGCCGTCTTACTACGGTAATTAATTGGATTAACAGCACTCTAATCCACAAATTGATGTAGTCTTTTATACGAAAAAGTATCAAAATACTTTGTGACGCTCTTAAAAAGAGATCCACAAAGGAGGATTTAAAATTTCAGATTTGTTACAAAGAGGTCCATTCAATCAAATGCTAAGTCGATAGAGTTTTTATTTTTATACGGATTTGAAGATTCAGTAGGAAGAGCTGGAAGCATTGCTGGAAATCCTAGATTGCACTTGTGTTAACTGATAAATTGTGATGAGTATTCTTATTCTTACTAGAAAATGTGGTTCGTCTAACGCAATCTCATAAAATCGGTTTGTGAGTTGAGAATTGACTACACTTATAAACACATGTGCATGTCATGTTTTATATGATGTGGGTCTTTTAACACACCTCCTCATGCCAATGACTCGATATCCATGAGCGTACATATAAATGGTGCATAACCCGATAACGGGAACCTGATAATATGTGGTTCAATGGATCTTGAAGGGGACTCTGATACCATATTAAAAATCGTGGTTAAGTCTAAAACAACTCTACAAAACTGTCTTGTCTTACAATTTTTATTGTTGTTTAAGAGATTGAAAGTGTCAAAATAAAACAAAATACATCTATAAAACAATTGGATATCTTTTGGTTTTCCTTTTTTTACTGGTTTTTGACTAATAAACTCATTTATGGTAGTTAAATATATATTATGGGGTAGCTAATGACACAATATACTAAATTATTTAAATAAAAAAAGTATTTTTTGGTAGCCAAACTGCTCCATGGAGAAGGCATAGCTTCGTCCGTGGCCGCTGCCATTACTCTATATTCCTTCCATGTACAAACACAAGGGCAACAAGCTCATGATTTTCTGACACAGTAAGTTCCATCCACATATCATTGGTTGTATTATATATATTAAAATGGTGGTATATTCTTGTAGTTCTTTAGTTTTAGTTTTATTTGGTGCACATGTATTATATCATCGATTTTAACTATGAAAATGGCGTGTCTCTTATGGTTCTTACCTATGAAGCAAGTCGAGTTCAATGAATTGCCAGAAAGTATCTTACGCTGCTCACCAAAGTAATCTTTGTACGGCAATTTTGAATTCCGATTCAATTTGAATACCATAATTTAGCAAAAAATAAGACATATACAAGAAAATATAGAAATAGCACAAAGATTAAGGTGACAATAATCACAATATGTTTCTTGTTTCACTTGGTCAAGGCATTTACGGTGACATACTTGTCTAAATAAGGCAACAATGTCTCTTGCTTCTTGAATAAGTTTAGGCTTCTATTGAGTAAGAGAGAATTCAGCCCTAAAATTTTTGGTCCTGCCATTGTTCTGGTAGCATAATGACATGTAACACCCATATTTTTTATTCTAGACTTTATACCCGACTCTTTAATTTTAAGAAGAAAAAAACCACTATATTTTTTTCTTTGACTTAAATCCACACGTTTTTCTTTAAAAAAAAAATAGTGTCTTTATCTATAAATGAGAGAGTTTGTGTCCATAGGTCTTGGATAAAAAATCCAAGTGTTACAAATTCTCTCCGCTAGAGGAATAAAAGACTTATGATAAATTTACTACATAGTAAATTAAATATTCATATTGACCTATATTAAAATTGTTCATAAAGAATTGACAATAAAATAAAATAATTGTTCATAAAGAAATCTTTAAATAATTATAAAAAATAAATTAATATTAATATGTTTTTGGTTTTCCATCGATATCCTCCACCGAAAGTAATCCTAGAGGTGTGATAGACACTAAATATGACTATATGAGTAGCGTTCTCAGATAAAAATCATATTTTGATTCATCACATTGTGGATCTTTCAACCAGACTAACCCATATTGGTAATTTAAATTTTGACTAAAACATTTAGATTTTCTCATGTTGCATAAATATTTATGACTATAAATAAATATGATGATATTGCGCAAATATAATACCTTAACGTAAAAAATAATTTAAAATGTGTTTCAATTCATAAATCTTATTGAGAAAAAATAATAAATTCTGATGGTCCCTAAAATTGTAAACATTTAGATTTTTTATCATGTTGCATAAATATAATACCTTAACGTAAAAAATAATTTAAAATGCGTTTCAATTCATGCTACTATTTTGTAGATTCATGATCTATAGTTAACATATGTGAATTTTGAGGTAGATTTGAAGAGAGTTGCTAACTAGTTTAAAGGAGGTAGTGGTATATATGCAGTAATAGAAGGAATTTCTAAGATAATTAATTTTGTAAGAATATATTTAAATTATATAACTATATAAATTTAACACATATATTTATCATATAAAATTCTGAAGGGTCCAAATATCTTTTTCGTTATGACAAAATTATCTAAATTTATAGCTTCAAAATTTATCATAATGAAAATGATATTTGGACAAGATAAAAGAAAGTCAAATCAAAATTTATCATAACGAAAATGATATTTGGAGGAGATAAAAAAAGTCAAATCATGCCTGCAATTAAAAACAAAAAAGTTGCATGAAAAAAAATAGAAATATTGTGTCACGCCAATGACAATAGCGTGACACTGACACCACAAAAAAATTCATAACCTAGGGCATAATTGTAATAATTAAATGTCAAATTAGGTTGAATTGATAATTTTTTCCGTTTGAGGGGAAAAAAAATCACTCTCGTATCTTTCATGAGGTTGCTCACGTGTTAGCACGAGCAACCACATCCTTTTCTAGCTTTTGTATCTTTCATGATGCATCAATATGTAGAATTGATTGCTAATGAAATGTTACAAGCGATGGAGAAATAAAGATCATGCGATATGGTAGGGTAAGATTTTTCCACGAAAAAAATCCGTGTCAGAGAACAATTCACTAAAATTTGATTTTTGTTTTTGGTCAAGAATGTTTTCAATAATAGTACAATTTTTTTTCGTTAGTGGTAAAAAAAATTGTACCAAAAATAAATAAAAATAAATTGATTAGATACCATTGAATTTGTACATCCAATTTTAAATAAAATTTGATTGTCGAATGAAATACTACAATTTTTTTTTTGAACAAGTCAAAATAAAATTATATAACTAAACAGAGCAGTGCCCACAACACAAGGTGTGCCATGAAAACTACGTCAAGAGTCCAGAGTTACAAAGATTACATGCCGAAACACATCACAACGACATTAGCCAATACCCAAACAAACAAGCGGGCTTGACCACCATTGTTGTGTTCCAAAAACAAAGTTGGCTCTTTTAGCTTTCAGCCACCCTAAAGACATCAACTTAACATTGTCTAATAAACGGGGAACGAGAGTAATTACATTATTAAACAGGCGTCTATTTCGTTCGTTCCACACAACCCAGGCACACAGAAGCCATATGAGTTGCATAAAAGAACGTCTAGCTTTACCACCACCTGTCAAATAAGTAAACTGTAAAAAATGATCAGAGATATTATCAGCTTCCACCCCCTAGCACCCTATCCAGTCTCGCACCATATGCCAAATCAACCCAAAAGTGTTACAAAATAAGAAGAGGTGTTGCGCCGATTCCGGATGACCACAACCAACAACACACAAAGCCATGTCAGTCGTCAACACCTATCTATCAGTCAGGTTGATCTTAATTGGTAATCGATCACGGAGGAGTCTCCACGCAAAAACTGACACCTTCAAAGGAACCTGGTTGTGCCACACCAACTCCAAAGCAGGATCATTGACCACCAGTTCTTGAGCGGTCAACAAATCATAAGCACCCCGAACTGTGTAGCCACCTGACGGATCCGGAGCCACACCCATCTATCTGATGGAGCTTTGAATTATGATTGAGTAACACAATTTTCTGTCAGTTCCCTTTCCTCAAAAAAACAAAATTATAACTTTTTTTTATAAAAGAAATCTGAATCCAATCCTTTAAAATCCTAATCAAATCCTTTAAAATGTGTTTTTTTTTTCTCCTATTGAGACAATACCCCAATAAAAACAACGTGGAATAATCAATACAATACCAATCAATCCTTTTTTCTTGCAACTTAAAAAAAAAAGTCCTTTTTTCTTGAGGAAACAATACCAATCAATCCTTAATTAGCATTTATTTCCAATACAAACAATTTAAAATCATACCAAATAAAATCAATCTTATTTATATTTCTAAATTATTTACATAAATAAATAAGTGAATAAGTGATATTTTTTCTCAGTATATAATCCTACCTCTTCGTTGACAATAGTGACACACACACGCCTTTACCAACCCATGTGACGTGCTCTCCAATTCCATCCAAATTTTGCAAAAATATTATCACACAACACCTCAAAAGTTCTCTCTTTTTAACCTATCCTTTTTCATCAAAATATATTTAATTTCGGTTCCTTAGATAGTGATACTTACTACTTTATTATTATGGTTATATTTTTTGTGGCTCTAGCTTCTGTGTTTCCGCGTTTTGGTGATAAATTGTCAATTCACACAACTCATAAGTCATAAGCTTCTAGTTGTAAGGTAAGACTTTCTTCTTAGAATAAAAACATTTCTATTAAGCTAGTCTTATATTTGTGGGGGTCTAAAAAAATAGTACCAATATCATTAAAACGTTAGTTTCAATAAATTTGGAAGGAATAGATACCCTTTGATTCTAAGAAGCTGCATGGTCCATCCTCTTGTGGTTTAAACTTTAAAGTTTAGCAATCTCCTAGGAAATTTACTAGACAACAATATTGTTGTCGGATACTAGTTCTTTTACTTCCTTAATATCTCCGAAATTTTTTCATAGCTTTCAATTACAACCGAAAAATTTGAGCCTTTAATTTTGGTTCCTATTTTGATACTCAATTTTCTTGATATTTGATTTAGTTTTTTTTATTTTTTATGATAGTATATAGTATATTTGATAGTATGAAGATGTGAAATTTCTCACAAAAAAATAAGGGTTCAATGTATTCTCGTAGTTTATGTATTACTCTAAGCCTTGTGTTTGGGTTCATTGTTCTTATGGCGTTTGCACATATTTTCTACTTCTTATGGTGGAAAAAGAGAAGAACACACATAGATATTGAAATGGAACAAAGTAATTATGCAAAAGGGGTGTTTTATTGGGGGTGTTGGAAGAAAACACCATGTTCTTTGCATGCAACAAACACTAGTGAAGGTGTGATTAGAGAGAAAGAAAGTGCAAATCAAGAACATGATTTGGAATTAGGTGTTGATGGAAAAGATTTGCTTTTGAAATCCAATGGTGAAGAAAGTTTGGAAGTAGAATTGATGAGGTTGCATAATCTCCCTGGTCCACCAAGGTTTTTGTTCACAATCACAGAAGAAACAAAAGAAGATTTGGAATCTGAAGATGGTAGATCAAGGTGTGGTAGAAGCAGAAAAGGTTCAAGAACAAAGAGTTTAAGTGATTTTATTGATTCTCCTATGAAGTGTTCTTTAGACCCCCTTGAATCTTATAAGCATCAAGGGTTCAATCCTCTCTTTGAAGTCTCAGCAGAATCTGAATTCAACAGGTTTAGATCTTCTCCACCACCAAAGTTCAAGTTTCTAAGGGATGCTGAGGAGAAATTGTATAGAAGATTGATGGAGGAATCTAGAAGAAAAGCATTAGAGGAAAATCATGGTTCAGTTTCAGAATTTGAGGTTAAAAATTCATCTAATGTAACAAAGGCTACAACTACAAGTTCATCTCAGGTTCTTCCTTTGACATCTTCTCCTACAACATTCAAACCACATGAAAATTCATCCATGGTGCATTAGATCTATACAATTAGGCCTCTGATTTTTTTTATCTTCTTTTTACCTTATGTTAGATTAATTTTTCTAAATGACTCATTTGCTAGTTTTTACTATTTTTTAATGTTTTATAAAGCAGTTGGTTTCTTTAGTTATTTTATGTACTTCTATTATCTGTGCTCTTAAATTATTGCTGGTTGCTATGATTAATATGTTGCAAATTTGCGCATGATATACCAACAAATAGAATGCAAACTGACATGCTCTTTAAGATGGTTGTTAAGTACTTAAGTTGTTAGTAGAGAAACCCCAAGGGATGCTCTTGTGGTATAGGTTTGAGACATGTTCCTATTTAACTCATAGGCTCGAATCCCCGAGTATCAACGATTCCTGTATTGAATATATATGGTTGAACCTCCGTCAATAGACGATAAGATTGATTCTCAAATTAGTTGGCCCTCAAATTGAATATTGAATTTTCAAAAAAAAAAAACTCTTTAGTCACAATTCTAAGTTATAATCCTGGTTGAAGTTTGATTACGTTGCACATCTTTATATTACAGAAAAATGTGAAAAAAATGTGTCTGATGCAATCAAAATTACGGTTGCGGACCACAATTTAAATTTGATAGCTAGATATTTTTTTTCTTTTAAGGAAAATTTGATGCTAGTTATCAAGCAAGCGACTTCGTGGGACATTGTGTTTTTGTCCATTCTAATGTTTGCTATCATTCATGTGATGTGATGATGCATGTTTGTTACATTACCAAAATTTTAAATTTAAAAAGGTCTTAGTGATTTATTGTTTTTCTTATTAGAAAACCCCACAATCATATAATGTACTAGTTGTATTCGCTTATCTAGCTGTGTCTTTTGTTTTCTTTCCTAGTTGCTTAATTCATATTACAATATCATAATCACAATTAGCTATCAAATGAGAACTTTAGCTTTCTAAATCAAAAGGTTAACGCGTAAACATGTTCCAATGTAGATTTCACATGTAGAGATTGTAAAGTAGTAATGATGTTATTAATGGAATTTGCCTAGCTCTCTACAAAAATGGGAAGTCAATGTTTCATGTTAATCCAATTTACAAAGTGTTGTACAGATAATAAGTTTGGAATTTTATTTTAAAAAGAAATAGGTTTGAAATTTCTTTGAAAATGGAGTAACACTTCTCTACTCAGGATCATAATTTAAATGGCTTAGACACACATAATTGGTAAAAGATACAAAGAGATAAAAAAAAGTCAATTTACTATAATTATTGAGAACATTGATTTTTGTCCCTAAACGATTTGAATTTGAATTTTTGACCATATGAAAATTATCCTTTAAAAGATTGTTAGAACATTGTAAGAAAGCTTTGTTTTATTTGCCTTAACTCTCAAATTCTAAAATGTATTTGTGACCATATAAAAATTATCCTTTAAAAAATTGTTGGAACATCGGAAGAAAGCTTTGTTTTATTTGCTTTTTTATTTGAAGAAGCTAAACTAGTCGGCTTGAATTGTCATTAAGGAGAATCAAATATGAGATCTTCAAGATAAGCATATTCTAAAGTCTCAACCCAACGTCATCCGACCAAACCAAATGCGTTTTGTTTTGTTTTGTTTATTTAACTCTCAAATTCTAAGAGAATGAAACACAAATAAAATTCCCTTAAAAAATAATAAAAATTGACCAATAATTATTTCAGATAGTATTTAAATTTGAGTTTTTTTTTTTTTATAGTTAAGAATTCCACACTTTTTTCTACTCCCTCCGTCCCGCAATAGTTGGCACATTTGAAAATCTAAAATTTTGACCTAACTTACTTTGACCATGTTTTTCTACTAATATACAAAGATAAATAATATCATATAAGATGTCGTTAAATTCGTCTCGATAAGTATTTTCAAAATATCAAATTTTCATAATTTTTCTGATACATTATTCAAAATATTTAAGCTCAAAATTATGCATTGTTATACATAATAGAGTCAACTGTGTCAAGTATTATGGGACAGAGGGATTACCTAATATTTGCTAAACAATTTATATAAAAAAAATTATTGGGTTTTTCTTAACCACCTCCATTTTAGAATAGAAGAAGTATTGAAAATTAAGATTAGAGTAATGTTGTTGGAGGGCAAATTGTGCAATTTGTAGATGAATGAATTTAATTAATAAGCGAGCGGCGGGTCCCATGACATGAGTGTGTCTTAATCAAACCATGAAGTGACAAAGTGGAAAACGGTGCGTGTCATGAATGGGTAGGTTATAGTGTCTATGAACTTTTACCTAAACAACAAGTGATGTCGTTGTTATCACGCGAATTGTTACAAACTTTTCTCCAACCAAACCAAACCCAACTTACAAAGTAACAGCGCCTGCTTTTCAAATTCAAATTTGCAAAATTCCCAAACTAGCAGCTTGCAGTTGTAACTTACTGGTTGAAAAATATAGCCAAAATCCATTCTGAACTCCTTCGAATTAGATGTATCTAACAAACATGGACAGAAATAGAGGAGAGAGATACATAAGAGAGAAAGAGGAGACCAAATAAGAAGTCCGGATGCTCCGAACATGGACATGTGTCCACATCGGATACACATAAGATACTTATACGTTTTGGATATTATATGTACCTACGAAGTAGTATTAGATTTAATTTTAATTTTTTTTTATAAATATTTTATCGGATATTTATAGGATATTGTACGAATACTTATAAGATACTTTACTTATACGTATTCTAAAAAAGATAAAGAGTAAGAAAAACGATACAATGTTCTAAGAATTCATGAAAGATATCTTTTAGACAGAAAAAAAATCCAGGAAAAATATATATGATTTAATTTAATATCGGTAAAATTGTCTTTCGATGAACTAAATTTAAAAGTTATGTTATTTTTTTTAGATGGAGATAATCAGAGAGAGGGGATTGAATCAATCAGTCAATGTGAAACAAAATTAGTTGAGTTGTTCTTTTAATAATGTTTTTGTTGATATCCAAACATAAAAATGAAAATACAGTATTTTTTTTTTTAAACTAAGAGTAATTAATCAATGCATATTTCTTCCAAATATTTTATATATACATGAGTTTTATTATAATTTTTTTTAATATATCTCAGTCTTGTTTGGAAATGAGATAAATTGAGAAGCGACAAGAATAAGTTGTAGGCCTCCTACCTTTGTGCATTCTTCCCTAAAGTGTGCAGAAAGAGGAAAGAAGTGCAAAAAGAGTCTTATGCCATTGATATTTTAAAGGAAAATATGAGTTGTTTATTTTTGTCTTTAACTTAAAAATATTTTGTCTTTTTAAAAGATAATATCTTTTTTAGGGAATTAAACATATCTTTTTCTTTTCTTTTTCTTATAACAAATAATACATCATTTTCTTTTTCTTATACCAAATAATACATCAAATTTATTATATTTTTCATCTGCCCTTATAAACAAACTATATTTTTCATATATATTCTCACACTCTCTCTTACATACTTCTCTCTTTTTAATTTCTCTTCTAAAACAAACACACCCTAAAAAAAATCCAAGATTTGCATTTACCCGCAGTTCAATTGTTGAGATTATCACATACTATGTACCAAAAATATATTATGGTTCACAACTAAGCTTAGTTAAGGCTTATTTCTACTTCAGCATTAATTTTAATGTAAGTGGTGGTTAAAAGGTTAACAACGTAGATATTTATAGGATAAAATGACTAATTTAATAAAAAAACTTAAAAAATTATTCTACTACAAATATCAAATTTAAATGATCGAATAATGCATTTGACCAAAAATATATTAACACATTTTTTGTGTGTATGTTTTCTTTTTAAAGTTGTTTAGTGATTAAAATTTACTTATAAATGAGTAGGATGTTTGGAGTTGAAACCTGACAATGCATATGACAATGTGTTGATATGTTTAAGGAGACTTGTTTGCATGTGCTAAAATTATGTTAAGAATTCGAATAATTTATTTATTTGTACTTAATACAAAGAAACTTGTTACATGATGGCTTATAATCGGGGAATTAACATTTAACAATGTCTTCTACCAAAAATAACATTAACAATGTCTCGTTCCTCTTGTAAAAAAAAAGTCTCATTCTTAGTAAAAAAATAAAACAATGTTTCATTTAATAGCTGGAAAATTGGAAATTCGGCTAGGTTCCATGTGAAATAAGGAACAAACAGTGTCGTGGTCCTCTGTACAAGTCAATTGCGTGGGTCCACTATATTAATTCTATAGATTTGACATGTAATTTGGCTTCAATGAGCATAAATCAAAAACCACAAATCAAAATTACATGAAATTGTTTTAAAAAATTGTGATAATTGTTCTTCAATATCATTTTCCCTCAACTCTTTCCCTTCTTCACAAAGTTTCAATTTAGTCATGAATTGGAGACATTTGTTTGATGTAGTTTAATAATATGACATACAGGCGGATCTTGAAAAAATTTCTTAGGAGTGCCAGAATTTTATGAAATATATACTAAATTGTTTGAAAGAAATATCCTAATTGTTAACTGGTTCAATGGTTTATTTTGCTCAATTGTAGAGTAGGGGGTGCGGGATCGAAGCCGCATAAGAGCTTTTTTTTTTAACAAAATGGTAAAAATATAAAGAAAGAGGGATGGAGAAGGGTCGAACACGCGACCTCTATAAGATAACAGTCTTCATTTCCATTGCGCCAACTAAATACTAACAATAAAATTATGCGTGATTATATATATATATATATATATATATATATATATATATATATATATATATATATATATATATATATATATATATATATATATATATTGAGGGGTACCGTGGCTCCCGCCGGTCCCAACCAAGATCCGCCACTATATACATGGGTCAAATTCCAAATTATAGTTCTAATCTCTTGTTAAACTTTTTGTCTTATTTTGGTTTCTTGTTCTTTTAAACTAAAGCAAACACTTTCTTTTTTGAAGAAGACTAAAGCAAACACTTAGTCCATGTCGTCATATAGTTTCTTTTAAGTGATTATGTGGTAGATAAATTGTCAATTACAATCGTCATGTACTAATGTGACAGTAATATATCACTTAATCATTTTTTTTATTTCTTTGAATATGTTATTTCTCTTTTTTATTTTAAAATTTGTGTAAAATCTTGGTAAATAGGTGCTTGTAATTTGCACCAAAAATGAAATACGTGCATGTAACAACCTTACAACCGATTGTGGGTTGTGACTGGCTAACTCTCACCCGTCAATATATCCCTACTCGAGTATAAATTTTTTGTTCACATTTGAGTTCCTAAGATTCATAAGACTAAACCTCATTATAGTTTTGGCCCATATATAGGTTCCAAAACTAAAAATTTAATGCATTTGCATACATGAAAAGGATATTTAGAAACATTTAGGTAAACAATTTAATGAAATATGTATTTAATAATCTTAAAAGGATATCATTCAATCTTACTTAGATAGCCTAGGCAAACATGTCTTTATAGTAAGGCTGTTTTCAGAGAGTGTCAATACATAGGCTAGGGTGCGCAAGTCTTACATATGGATTACAGTACGAGAGCAAATTTATCGTAGATGTTGGTGTACAAGATAATCAGATACACTTTACACAATACAAGAAATCGTCTGCATCAACAGTAGGACAAAATGTACTGATGTTAATGCATTTTTTTCCTGAAGGGAACCATGATACAAAATAGATGGCGGAATTTAAAATTTTGTGTTTTCCTTCCTTGAATCATTACGAATTTGACATGTGACAGTGAAAGTGTTGTTACCTCTTGAAGTGCAGAAACGTTATCGAACACAAGATAACTCAAGATAATAAGATACACATACAAGAAACCGTCTGCATTAACAGTAGGAAAAAATGGAACATATGACAACTGGAACATTTGTACTTCAATTATTTGTTCTCCATTGATTCAGATCTAGACATATATTTCTTCTTTTTGTCGTTTCCTTTACTCTCACTTGTTGGCCTAGAGAAACTCAAGCCTTCCCCACTATCTTCCACCTTCAAGTCTTGAAGCTTTGTTAGCTCCTTGGTCTTAGCTGAAGGTGGGAAAAACACAAGAAGGGGGGGTTGAATTGTGTTTTCAAAAACGTTTCTTTCTCGTGAAAATCAGTACTGTTCTCAGGATCAGAGTCTGAAAAGTTCATAGTCTGATTAGAGTTCAGAATTTGAGTGTGCAGCGGATAAGAGTAAGAGAGCAAGAGAAAGAAGAAGAACACAAACAATTTTATACAGGTTCCTTCCACAATCCGGAAGTAGTCCTGTCCCCCTTGCACTTCCAAGGAGAGTTCCACTAAAATGTAATATCAAATTACAAGTTGCTCAAACACACAAGTAAGAGACTTCCTTTGCTCAATCACACAAGAAAGAGACTTCAATGCTCAAGGACAACTCCAAGAGACTTCTAAACAATTACAGAGAATTGAAAAGAGTTTTGAATACTTGATATACAATCAGAGGTATTCACAAAACAAAACAAAACAGAACAGACTCTGTTTTTCTTAGATACTTAGAAATTCTAAAATGTGAACTTTTGTAAGAATTATCTAAGTTGTTGATGAGCAATGTTTGCGACTTTGGATATGAGAGAATAGCCTTGTTCGCGTATGTGTATATATGTGTGTCTATCTTTTCTTCAAGTCTTCATCCCTATTTATAGAGAATTTGAGAGACGTTGGGAACTGCCAGCTCATCACTTTTTCTTGACCGAAACTGATTTGACACCATTGATCCTTTGCTTGATTTGAGGATTGTACTATGAAATCAAATTCAAATCCATTCCAGCAAATATGGAAAAGTCTCTGCATTAGTTGTTGTTATTCTTGTCGTGCATAGAAGACATTGTGCAGAGTTGGTGGTTGCAGGGACAAGCGCAGACATAGTGGTTGTACTTTCCGTACACTGTACTTTGTCAACGTTCTTTAGCCTCTGAAGAATATTGGCTTCTGATGAATCTGCTTCTGGAAAACTGGCTTCTGATGACGTCCTCTTCAGGAGCTCTTTCTTCAGACGCACTCTGCTTCTGATTTTCCAGTAGCGCTTTCATTCAGATGCTCTTCAAGCTTCAGTCTTAATTTCCTTTGCTCTTTAATTCATTCAGTCAGAACCTCTTGTAAATAATTCTTTGTTAATGGTCCTGTACACTTGAATAAACTTTTAGCAATATCCAATTGATAATTTTTAATACCTTGTTATCATCAAAACTTAAGTGGTATACTTGTGAAACACCCTTTGTTCCAACATTAGCAACCAATTGGACCTTATCCAAGGTAATAACAAACCCCTTTACATGAACGAATGCATCCTTAAAATACTTAAAGATCTAGGTAACAAACTCAATAAGAGTAGAATTTTATCCTCGACATCAAGTTTCACTTCATTATTTTGCAAATCATGAATAATTTTGTTGAATTTCGTCAACTGATCTACTAAAGATTTCAACTCTACAATTCTAAATGAATATAGTTGTTGTTTCAAACATAACATGTGTAGCAATGCGTTGGTCATGTACAACCATTTTAACTTTGTCCACATCTCTTCCATGACTTTCTTCCTTGTGCGTTCCTTGAATTTTTTATCTCCTAGACACAAGATAATGACACTTTTTGCCTTATTTATTATCCCCGTCTTCTCTAGTTTATTTTAAGTGACTGACATCTTCACCTCACTCTTTAAAGTATCTGCTCATTTATTTTTGAATCAAGATGACTTTCATTATCACATTCTGATATCGTTATTTCTGGAAAATTTCTTGATATCAAATCTAGCATCCATGATGTACGTTTGAAAGATTTGTTATGTTCCTACGTAACCACTTGTGGTGAATTCAACAAGAAAGGTGGAACAAATAACATTGGCAAACAAACTAAATGATCAATTAAACCAGAGTTTGAACGAAGAACAAATATAAAACATGCGCACAAGTGCAAATGTAAACAATCATACCAAAAACAAAGATGAATAACAATATTGTTTGTTGATGCATTTTGACCCAGAAAAGGTAGCCTGCATCTGTTGGGGAGAGCAATACTATGACTCACTATCAATGAGCAGGGGCGTAGCCCTTCATGGACAAGGGGTAGCCAAGGCTACCCCAAAAAATACATTATTCTTCAATTAGTTGGTATATAATTATATCCGGATACCTCAAATAATATACATTGAGCTACCCAAAAAAAATGTAGTTATTGAAAATTAACATAAATACCTCAAAAAATATACATTGAGCTACCCCAAAATAATATACATGATTGATAGATTTATTTATATTAGTTTGATACTTCCGGTCTTATTAACAATTATAGAGAAAACTTTTCAGTGGTAAAATTTATCAAGACAATAGTCATAAACAAATTAAATGGACAATAGTTTCTTGCAAATAACTTATTTGTTTATATTGAAAAAGTACATTATTAATCTATTTAGTAAACGGTCAATTATGAATAAATTTTACTTCTTAAAATGCATTTTTCCCGACTTTTTTAAATAACTATTGTCAATTTGTTGTTTTTGCTTTAATTTACATTTCTTATAAGTAAAAATTATTGTATTTTTTTCATGTATTGGTTAATTTTTGGATTAAATTTATTTTTAGTCTCTGCAACACTTGTAGTTTTTTAGTTAAGTTCCTAAGATTTTGTTTGATTTTAGTGCTTACTTTTTTGTTATGGATTAAATACAAGACTAAATACACCTTGTTTTTGTAAAATTTTAAAAAATCGAAACAAAAATTAAATACATTTTTTGTAAGGATTAAACCTAAAAAAATTATAATCTATAGGACTAAAAACATATTTTATCCTTCAACTTAATATATTGGTTTTAATAATATTTTATTGTGCCTTTATAGTTGGCCCCTGCATAAATATTTTGCTTTCTACGCCGCTGTCAATGAGTATTTACAAAACATTCAAGAAATTATCCCCAATTGTTCAAGATGATCAATCTTTAACTTCTCCCATTTTCTGCCTTAATGATTTTTACTTTAGGATTAAGTAGAGAAAGATCGAATCTTTTCCCCCAATGGTTCTTAATTACCCAAGATGTTTACAACATGTGTTCCCAATCCAAATCCTCCCATAGTTGCTCTGAACTCGAAACCTTAATTTATGCATTTATTCACATTCTATCACCTGATTATGCACTTCATCTTTTATAACGGGGGCATAAACACTAGTATTCAAATCAACATTAACAATTTTTAATATGATTCAATTTCCCACATGTAACAACCTTGAATGGATAGAAAAAGAAGTGGGATTCCAATTCCATGCAGCGTTTCAGATAGAAGTCTTTAGCACACCGCCTTGGCAGAAGATTTCAGATAGAAGTCTTCCACAAGGAACTTGTTTCCTCTTGCCTTTAGAGGCTTTCTTGATAGCCCAGCACAAGTGATGCATGATATATCTTGGAAGATTTATTTGTTGAAATCCAGCCAAGAAATATAGCACCAGTTTGTGATCCAGATTGGGTTGATCAGCACCTCCTCCCTTCTGAAAGAAGCATTCGTTGATAAGCTTCAGAAGCACCCTGTGCTCAATATTCATGTCAACCAACTTGGTTGCTGGATTTCCTCTCAGTAGCAGATTTGTGTAGCTCTCCAGTAGAGCATCTTTCCTGCTGATGTTCCACTGGAACCTTCCTTCAGGAGCCATCCTGCAGGCTTTAGCAATCACCCCTTCAGTAATAGATACTGGGATACCCATTACTGCAGACTTGATTTCTAAGCCGTGGAAAGGTTCAAGACCCGTCTCTTTTCTTGATTTCCCTTTCAGATTAGGGTTTCTTGACACAGCTTGATTTTCTTGAGTCTTAGCAGATTCAACATCAAACACTTCAGCCCGAATCCAGAATTCCTTGACTAGATTCACATACGTTGGTCCGTTAAGCATCTGAAAATACCCAGCCATCTTCTGAGCAATAATCAGTGCGTCCATGTCTACTCCGTTTCTTTTCAGAGATGCGAAGTCCACCGGAGATTCGATTTGAACTTCCAAAGAATCGATTGGAATCGACACCGTTATTGGTTTTATGGAGTAGTTTGATCATGTTCCTTGTTGCATGCTTGAACCGCTTGTAGAAGTCGCCATTGTAGAAGTTGAAGTTTGGGGGTAAAGGGTTTCTAAGGTGAGAGAAGAGAGAAAACAGATTTTCTATCGTAACTGCTTAAAAACTTGAAAGTGTAGGAAAGTGAGTGAGTAGTGTGTGTTTGGTATTTATAGTGATTTTTGAAAAAACAACTTTTCACATTTCAGAGGCGACAGCCAGACACACGCATTAATGACTTCAGGGGCGCAAGAATATTTGTTAAAGAGAATAACCATCATTGCCCTAAGAGTGTTGTTTCCCAATGCAGATAGACGTGTCAGAAGTCTACAAAAAGTAACTTTAACCTTTTCCACTTCTTGAGAACTATCAGAGTCAAAAAGATTCCTTCCCAGAGTCTGAAGATTTTCTCAGAGGCTGAGTCTCTTCAAATTCTCCAAGGAGAGTCTGATACTTCTTCAGCTTCTGATAATTTTCAGAGTCTGGTTTTTCATTCAGAGTCAACCATTACTCAGAGACAGATTGCATGTTCAAATTTTTCTTTATAAAATTAAATCTTTCAACAGTTAGGGGTTTTGTAAAGATATCAGCCCATTGATGATCAATATCAATGAATTGAATATCTAAAACTCCTTTTTGAACATAGTCTCTGATAAAATGATGTTTAATTTCAATGTGCTTGGCTCTTGAATGAAGAATAGGATTTTTAGACAAACAGATAGCAGCTGTGTTATCATAGTAAATTGGAATACAATTTTCAGTTATTTGGTAGTCTTCCAACTGATGTTTCATCCAAAGCAGTTGTGTGCAACAACTGGCAGCTGAGATGTATTCTGTTTCTGCTGTTGACAAAGCAATAGTTGCTTGTCTCTTACTGGCCCAGGATATCAGATTCTTACCAAGAAACTGACAGTTTCCACTGGTTGATTTTCTTTCAATCCTGTCACCAGCATAGTCAACATCGCAGAATCCAACTAGCTTATAATCTGAAGATTTCTTATATAGAAGTCCAAGATTAGTTGTTCCTTTCATATATCTAAAGATACCAAAGAGCTTCAGGAGTTAAGTGAGATTCTCTAGGATATGATTGAAACCTTGCACACAAGCATACACTGAACAAAATATCAGGTCTGGATGCAGTGAGATACAACAGAGAACCAATCATACCTCGATACAGCTTCTGGTCAACTTTAGATCCTTGATCTTCTTTGTTCAGAGTGCAGGTAGGGTGCATTGGAGTGTTCATTTCCTTGCAGTCTTCAAGTTTAAACTTTTTCAGAAGCTCTTTGGTATATTTGGACTGATGAACATACACTCCTTCTTTGCATTGGTTGATCTGAATTCCTAGAAAGAACTTCAGTTCTCCCATCATGCTCATTTCAAATTCCTCCTGCATCATCTTTGAAAATTCCTTGCAAAGAGATCTATTAGTTGAACCAAAAATAATATCATCAACATAAATTTGTACAATCAGAATGTCTTTCTCAAGTGTCTTCTTGAAAAGTGTTGTGTCAACCTGTCCTCTTTTAAAATCATTTTTAAGCAAGAAATTACTCAGTCTGTCATACCAGGCTCTGGGAGCTTGTTTCAGACCGTACAATGATTTCTTTAGCTTATAAACGTGGTCAGGATGTTTTAAGTCCTCAAAACCAGGTGGTTGTTTCACAAACACTTCTTCAGAAATGACTCCATTGAGAAATGCACTTTTAACGTCCATTTGATACAAGGTTATGTTGTGATTTACTGCGTAGGAAAGAAGTAACCTGATTGCTTCCAATCTTGCAACTGGAGCAAAAGTTTCAGTGTAGTCAATGCCCTCTTGTTGGCTGTATCCTTGAGCAACAAGTCTGGCTTTGTTTCTGATTACTTCTCCCTGTTCATCCAGCTTGTTCCTAAACACCCATTTAGTTCCAATAATGTTCTTGTGTTCAGGCTTAGGTACAAGATCCCATACGTCATTCCTTTTAAATTGATTAAGCTCATCTTGCATTGCTAAGATCCATCCATCATCAGCTAGTGCTTCATCAACTGTTGTAGGTTGTATCATGGACAGCAATCCCAGGGCAGACTCTTCAGGTCTGAAATGAGATCTAGTTCTTCTGGGACTTTCTCTGTTGCCAATGATTTGATCCTCAGGATGAGAAGACTTGTACTTGAATGAATTTCTGGACTGGATAACTTGCTGTGAATCATCTTGAGCTTCTTCAGAAGCTTCAACAATTGGTACTTCAAGAGCTGTCACAGCTTATGAAGTATCATTCAACTCTGAAGTTTGATCAGGTTCTGAATAATCATCAGACTCTTCTGAACCTGTAATATTTTCATCCTGCTCTGGAATTTTACTTCCAGGCTCTTTGTCATCAAACTTGACATGCATAGACTCTTCAACACAGAGTGTTTCCAAGTTATACAGTCTGTATGCCTTAGACCTCTCAGAGTAACCTAGAAAGGTTCCCTTTTGAGCCTTTGCATCAAATTTCTTCAGATAGACTTTATTGTTTAGAAGGTAACATGTACATCCAAACAGATGAAAGTAAGAAATGTTAGGTTTCCTGCCTTTAAAGAGTTCATATGCTGTTTTATTCAGTATGGGTTTGACATAGATCCTGTTCCGAACATAACATGCTGTGTTTACTGCTTCTGCCCAAAAATGTTTTGCCAGACTGTATTCGTGAATCATGGTTCTTGCCATTTCTTGTAGAGTCCTATTCTTTCTCTCTACAACTCCATTTTGCTGTGGAGTTCTAGGAGAAGAGAATTCATGGATAATTCCAAATTTTTCACAAAATATTTCAAATGGCTCATTTTCAAATTCTCCCCCATGATCACTTCCGACTTTTAGAATTTTCAGTTCTTTTTCAGATTGGACTTGAATACAGAATTTTGTAAACACATCATATGAATCATCTTTAGATTTGAGAAACTTAACCCAACTCCATCTACTGTAATCATCAACTATAACCAATCCATATTTGCTTCCATATAGGGATGCAGTACTGACTGGTCCAAATAGGTCAATATGGAGTAGTTCCAAGGGTCTGGAGGTAGAAACGATATCTTTTGATTTGAAAGAAGTTTTAACAATTTTTCCCTTCTGACATGCACCATAGAGTGCATCTGAATGATAATCAATGTCTGGTAAGCATCTGACAAGTTGTAACTTGCTAAGCTTAGAGATTAATCTTCAGTTAGCATGTCCCAACCTTTTGTGCCACAACCATTTCTTATCACTCATTGACAGAAGACAAAATACCTTCTGATCAGTCAGTTCTGAAAAATTAATCTTGTAGACATTGTTCTTTCTCTTCCCCTTAAAAACTACAGATTGGTCATCTGTGTTGATTACTGTGCAGTTGTTCTTATTAAACAAGATGTCATAACCATTATCACAAAATTGACTTATGCTAAGTAGGTTATGCCTTAGTCCATCTACAAACCACACATTATTGATTGAGACTGAGGAATTACCAATTGTTCCAGTACCAATGATTTTGCCAGTTTGGTTTCCTCCATATCCCACAGTTCCTCCCTCTTTCATGGTTAGGGTTAGGAACATAGACTTTTCTCCCGTCATATGTCGCGAGCAGCCACTGTCCAGATACCAGGACTTCTGCTTTACGTTTCCTTTTAGACATATCTGCAGCATCAGCAATTTTTGTCTTAGGTACCCATATTTTCATGGGTCCTTTTGGGTTAGTCCTAGAGGTTCTGAGTCTCCTTTGTGTTTTCTGTCTGAAATTTTCTTTTTCTGTCTTCTTCCAGACTTTAGGTTCAGAACCTTTAGTCTTAGAATGAGACTTAGTAAAGACAACTTCCTTCCTCTGAAATCTAGGCTTTTGAGTTTCAGACTCTGTTTTCTTCAGAACCTGTTTGTTAGGTTCTGATCTTTTCAGAATCTGTAACGTTGGAGCTTTTGATTTAGAGTCATTCGTTACCTTTGTCTTTTGATTCTTAGGTTTTGACTTAGTCAATTCCTTTGAATTTAAAGATTTAAATCCTGAATGAGAAACTTTTCGAGATTCAGACACAAAATGGGTTTTCAGTCCCTCTTTGATGTCATCAGAACAAGGTTTCAGAATTACTTCATTAGAGTTTCCTCTTGTGAAACCAATTCCCTTTTTGTTGTTCTGATTTATGCTATAAATCATAGATGCAAATTTGGTTCTATCAATTCCTGTGTTAATAAACTCTTGAAGAGCAGCATTGTAACGCCCGTTTTGAACTATTTTATTTATTTAATTATTTGATTGAGTTTAGAGTCTTTTTAAATAATTTATTTGATTTATGGTGATGTGTGTTATTTTTGTGTTATGTGTTGGTGTTTTAGTAGCATATTATATTATAATATATATGTTATTTGGTGTAAAAATATATGTGTTATTTGGTGTAGAAATATATATGTTATTTTGTGTAAAAATATATGTGTTATTTGGTGTAGAAATATATATGTTATTTGGTGTAGAAATATTGTGTTATTTGTTATAGAAATATGTTTGTTATGTAGAGATATATTTGTTATAGAAATATGTTTGTTATGTAGAGATAAATTTGTTATAGAAATATATTTGTTATTTGGTTTGAAAATATATTTGTTATTTTGTGTGGATATATATATGTTATCTAGTATAGAAATATATTTATTATTTGGTGTATTATTATTATTAAGTGGGGGAGAGATATATTTAATTTAGAAATAAATAAGATAGAGGAGAAGAGATATATAAATAGGAGAAGCTAGGTTAGAATAGTTGGAACGTAAAAACAGTTTTTGTGAGAAAAGTAGCCACCAAAGAGAAGAGAGAAAGCAATTCCCGTTTTTCTGAAATCTGCCTCAGTAAAACAGCGATTTCTCACTCGTTAACCGTTGGATCGTGACGATTTTTGGACACAAGGTTCACAACACCTGTGTCTACCTTTTCACCGTTCGGATCGTCGAAACAAGGTCGAAGTTAAGAGAAAACTGTCGCGCACTGCAGCAGTATATTTGGGTGTTTTCATCACTTTTGTTTTCTTCCGTAAGCTTTGTTCATCTGAATTAAGGTAAGGGTGAGACTAACTCTCATTAAAATTAAGTATATGATTTCTGAAATTGCAATTAGCATGATTAGGTGTAGTTTTGAGAGTTTTTTGAGAATTAGGGTTATGAGAGAATTTAATGATTATATTTGTCGATGAAGTTGTTTAAATTCGGTTCATGTGCTGTTTTGTTTGGCTTTGATTATGATTTGAGTTTTGTTATGATTATGTGATAATGTGAAATTGATGTGTTATTTAACGATGTGAAAATAATGTGTTATTTGACGATGATGTTATTTAAAAGGTGTGTTATATAAAGATGTGATATTTGAAGATTGTTGCATTTGAGTCGTGTCGTTGCATTTGAGTCGTGTCGAGTTGTCTAAGATGTTGAGACGTTAGATTTGTTTAAGTCATAAGATGTGAGTCCATGCATATTCATTTAAAAGCGACGATGGAGCTTTTGCTCAAAGCGACGATGGAGCTTTTGCTCACTAGCGACGAGGGCTTATGCCCTGGGAGTATATTTATGCTCAAAGCGACGAGGGCTTATGCCCTGGATTGGTACCACATGCATATAAGATGTCTAAGATGTTTAAGATGTTAGAGTTGCATAGTCGAGTTGCATTGTCAAGTCGAGTTGTTTAAGATGTTTTGTGATGATGTTCTTTGATGAAGTTTAAGATGTTTTGTGATGATGTTCTTTGATGAAGTTTTTCTATATGATGAATTTTGATGATGGTTTCTATCTGATGAATTTGATGATGCTAAGACGTTTCTATACATGGTTATGATGAGTTGTTTGAGATTATATTTGTTGATGAATATGATAAACTATGATGAGTTGCTTTATGATTGTACTTGTTGAAGATTGTGTGATTAATTGATGTTTTAAGTTGTTAGTTGTAAATTGATGAATTATATGCTTAAGTTTAATGTTTGTGAAATCTCACCCCTTCTGTTGGAATTGCCGCCTTGTGGGCAAGTGCAGATTTCCAGGACTAGCTGTTGATGTGAGTGGACTCCTCACGTGTCTAGGTGCTCTGATACGTAACGGGATGGGGAATTTTGCTTATGTTTTCTATTCTTTACGTATTTAACTATGAGATTTTATGAACATGATATTAAAGAATTTGATGAGATTTTACGTAGAGGCCTTCGTGCCAAAGTTGTTTTTAAGATTTTTGAAATAGATTCCGCTGCGAAGTGATTTAAGATTTGATTGAAATATTTTGAAGGATAAATTATTATTTATTCCATTGTGATTTTTATGAAATGTAGCATTCCGTTTAAGTTGTGAAACTCTGATTATTAATTTACGAAATTTTTATGCTGGGAAAACGGGGTGTTACAATTGGTATCAGAGCAGGTTGGTCCGTCCGGCCAAGTAGTTGAGTCGCGTAGTGTCGTGTGACAGTTGAATACTGTCGTTGTATTTTTCTAATTAATAGTTAAGTTTTATTATGTGATAATGTTTAACTGACTAACTTTAATGTGGTTTTGTGCATTATTTGAAGTTTCTATTTGCTATATATAGTTTAAGATATTTAAGCAATAATTGAATTCATTTTCTTTTGTGCTTTGAATTTCGAGGACGAAATTCTCTTAAGGGGGGTAGAGTTGTAACGCCCGTTTTGAACTATTTTATTTATTTAATTATTTGATTGAGTTTAGAGTCTTTTTAAATAATTTATTTGATTTATGGTGATGTGTGTTATTTTTGTGTTATGTGTTGGTGTTTTAGTAGCATATTATATTATAATATATATGTTATTTGGTGTAAAAATATATGTGTTATTTGGTGTAGAAATATATATGTTATTTTGTGTAAAAATATATGTGTTATTTGGTGTAGAAATATATATGTTATTTGGTGTAGAAATATTGTGTTATTTGTTATAGAAATATGTTTGTTATGTAGAGATATATTTGTTATAGAAATATGTTTGTTATGTAGAGATAAATTTGTTATAGAAATATATTTGTTATTTGGTTTGAAAATATATTTGTTATTTTGTGTGGATATATATATGTTATCTAGTATAGAAATATATTTATTATTTGGTGTATTATTATTATTAAGTGGGGGAGAGATATATTTAATTTAGAAATAAATAAGATAGAGGAGAAGAGATATATAAATAGGAGAAGCTAGGTTAGAATAGTTGGAACGTAAAAACAGTTTTTGTGAGAAAAGTAGCCACCAAAGAGAAGAGAGAAAGCAATTCCCGTTTTTCTGAAATCTGCCTCAGTAAAACAGCGATTTCTCACTCGTTAACCGTTGGATCGTGACGATTTTTGGACACAAGGTTCACAACACCTGTGTCTACCTTTTCACCGTTCGGATCGTCGAAACAAGGTCGAAGTTAAGAGAAAACTGTCGCGCACTGCAGCAGTATATTTGGGTGTTTTCATCACTTTTGTTTTCTTCCGTAAGCTTTGTTCATCTGAATTAAGGTAAGGGTGAGACTAACTCTCATTAAAATTAAGTATATGATTTCTGAAATTGCAATTAGCATGATTAGGTGTAGTTTTGAGAGTTTTTTGAGAATTAGGGTTATGAGAGAATTTAATGATTATATTTGTCGATGAAGTTGTTTAAATTCGGTTCATGTGCTGTTTTGTTTGGCTTTGATTATGATTTGAGTTTTGTTATGATTATGTGATAATGTGAAATTGATGTGTTATTTAACGATGTGAAAATAATGTGTTATTTGACGATGATGTTATTTAAAAGGTGTGTTATATAAAGATGTGATATTTGAAGATTGTTGCATTTGAGTCGTGTCGTTGCATTTGAGTCGTGTCGAGTTGTCTAAGATGTTGAGACGTTAGATTTGTTTAAGTCATAAGATGTGAGTCCATGCATATTCATTTAAAAGCGACGATGGAGCTTTTGCTCAAAGCGACGATGGAGCTTTTGCTCACTAGCGACGAGGGCTTATGCCCTGGGAGTATATTTATGCTCAAAGCGACGAGGGCTTATGCCCTGGATTGGTACCACATGCATATAAGATGTCTAAGATGTTTAAGATGTTAGAGTTGCATAGTCGAGTTGCATTGTCAAGTCGAGTTGTTTAAGATGTTTTGTGATGATGTTCTTTGATGAAGTTTAAGATGTTTTGTGATGATGTTCTTTGATGAAGTTTTTCTATATGATGAATTTTGATGATGGTTTCTATCTGATGAATTTGATGATGCTAAGACGTTTCTATACATGGTTATGATGAGTTGTTTGAGATTATATTTGTTGATGAATATGATAAACTATGATGAGTTGCTTTATGATTGTACTTGTTGAAGATTGTGTGATTAATTGATGTTTTAAGTTGTTAGTTGTAAATTGATGAATTATATGCTTAAGTTTAATGTTTGTGAAATCTCACCCCTTCTGTTGGAATTGCCGCCTTGTGGGCAAGTGCAGATTTCCAGGACTAGCTGTTGATGTGAGTGGACTCCTCACGTGTCTAGGTGCTCTGATACGTAACGGGATGGGGAATTTTGCTTATGTTTTCTATTCTTTACGTATTTAACTATGAGATTTTATGAACATGATATTAAAGAATTTGATGAGATTTTACGTAGAGGCCTTCGTGCCAAAGTTGTTTTTAAGATTTTTGAAATAGATTCCGCTGCGAAGTGATTTAAGATTTGATTGAAATATTTTGAAGGATAAATTATTATTTATTCCATTGTGATTTTTATGAAATGTAGCATTCCGTTTAAGTTGTGAAACTCTGATTATTAATTTACGAAATTTTTATGCTGGGAAAACGGGGTGTTACAAGCATCCTGCTCAGATAAGGTTTTATTATCACCTTTCTTAGTCATTGTTTTCAAATCATTAATTTCTTGTTGTAAAACATCCATTTCCATCTTAGTTGATTCATGGAGTTTTAGCAGCTTAATGTATCGTTGCTTAACTCTCCTCAACTCAGTGGATTGGTTTTCATAATGACAAAGAAGTTCCTTGAGAGAATCAATCAATTTAGATCTAGTGAGTTTAGAATATACCTCAGTTTCAGTTTCAGAATCTGTACTTGACTCAGCATCAGATGAATCTTTTTCATTATCAGCAGTAGCTACCAAAGCCAGAGCTATTTTTGCTTCATCTTCAGCATCATCTTTGTCAGACTCAGACTCATTATCCAGATCTTCCCAAGTTGCCATCAAGCTCTTCTTGAATTGCTTCTTGAATTTGTTGGACTTGAAGATTGCTTTCTTTGATTTTTCTTTGGATTTCTCTTTTTGCAGGTCTGGACATTCAGCAATGAAGTGTCCAACCTTTTTGCAGTTAAAGCAACCTTTCTGATCTTCTTTTCTAGAGTTTTTATGACTACTGCCTCTGCTCATGAACTTCTTGTTCTTCTTAGCAAGATATTGTAGTCTGTTGGTGAGCATAGCCATCTCTTGAACAATCTCAGAGTCTTCATCAGAATCATCAGATGTAGATTCTTCTTCAGACTCCAATGCCTTCAGAGCCTTACTTTACTTGCCTCTGGATTTTAGTGCAATGGACTTAGGCTTCTTGACAGGTTCATGCTCGTTAAGACCTATCTCATGACATTTTAAAGAGTTTATAAGATCTTCAACACTCAAGGTGTTTAGATCTTTAGCTTCTTCAATGGCTGTCACTTTCGGTCTCCACTTTGCAGGTAAGCTTCTCAGAATCTTGTTCACATGATCAGACGTTACGTAGCTTTTCTTCAGAATCTGAAGTCCAGAAACAAGAGTCTGAAACCTTGAGTACATGGTCTCAATGTTTTCATCCTCCTTCATTCTGAACTACTCGTATTGATGAACAAGCATAGTAGCCTTGGCCTCTCTGACTTTCTTGTTACCCTCATAGAGTGAGCACAATGAGGTGAACATAGCCTTTGTTGTTGATTTGTCACTCATCTTTAAGTACTCTTTATGAGGCAAGGCAGCCACAAGAATGCCTCTGATCGTATGATGTTTCTTATAAAGCTTTTTCTGCTCAGCAGTGTGAGCTTTCCTATCAAGAGCAGCACCTTTTTCATCTAACCTCAGATCACCAACACCATCTTCAAGAACATCCCACAACTCTTCATCCATTCCCATAATGTGACTATACATCTTGGTTTTCCACCAAGAGAACATTTCAGGATCACCATTAAACATAGGAGGTTTGTTGTGATTGGAAGATCTTTCACTTTTGTTGATGTTGCTATAATCATAGTGCACAGCAGCTCCAGAACCAAAACCAGAACCAGAACCAGAAGCAGAAGCTTCATCCCCAGACATGTTTTTCTTCGATCGTTTACTGTAACACGGTTAAGTGCTATCTACAGAGCCGAAGCTCTGATACCAACTGAAGGTGGGAAAAACACAAGAAGGGGGGTTGAATTGTGTTTTCAAAAACGTTTCTTTCTCGTGAAAATCAGTACTGTTCTCAGGATCAGAGTCTGAAAAGTTCAGAGTCTGATTAGAGTTCAGAGTTTGAGTGTGCAGCGGATAAGAGTAAGAGAGCAAGAGAAAGAGGAAGAACACAAACAATTTTATACAGGTTCCTTCCACAATCCGGAAGTAGTCCTGTCCCCCTTGCACTTCCAAGGAGAGTTCCACTAAAATGTAATATCAAATTACAAGTTGCTCAAACACACAAGTAAGAGACTTCCTTTGCTCAATCACACAAGAAAGAGACTTCAATGCTCAAGGACAACTCCAAGAGACTTCTAAACAATTACAGAGAATTGAAAAGAGTTTTGAATACTTGATATACAATCAGAGGTATTCACAAAACAAAACAAAACAGAACAGACTCTGTTTTTCTTAGATACTTAGAAATTCTAAAATGTGAACTTTTGTAAGAATTATCTAAGTTGTTGATGAGCAATGTTTGCGACTTTGGATATGAGAGAATAGCCTTGTTCGCGTATGTGTATATATGTGTGTCTATCTTTTCTTCAAGTCTTCATCCCTATTTATAGAGAATTTGAGAGACGTTGGGAACTGTCAGCTCATCACTTTTTCTTGACCGAAATTGATTTGACACCATTGATCCTTTGCTTGATTTGAGGATTGTACTATGAAATCAAATTCAAATCCATTCCAGCAAATATGGAAAAGTCTCTGCATTAGTTGCTGTTATTCTTGTCGTGTATAGAAGACATTGTGCAGAGTTGGTGGTTGCAGGGACAAGCGCATACATAGTGGTTGTACTTTTCGTACACTGTACTTTGTCAACGTTCTTTAGCCTCTGAAGAATATTGGCTTCTGATGAATCTGCTTCTGGAAAACTGGCTTCTGATGACGTCCTCTTCAGGAGCTCTTTCTTCAGACGCACTCTGCTTCTGATTTTCCAGTAGCGCTTTCATTCAGATGCTCTTCAAGCTTCAGTCTTAATTTCCTTTGCTATTTAATTCATTCAGTCAGAACCTCTTGTAAATAATTCTTTGTTAATGGTCCTGTACACTTGAATAAACTTTTAGCAATATCCAATTGATAATTTTTAATACCTTGTTATCATCAAAACTTAAGTGGTATACTTGTGAAACACCCTTTGTTCCAACATTAGCAACCAATTGGACCTTATCCAAGGTAATAACAAACCCCTTTACATGAACGAATGCATCCTTAAAATACTTAAAGATCTAGGTAACAAACTCAATAAGAGTAGAATTTTATCCTCGACATCAAGTTTCACTTCATTATTTTGCAAATCATGAATAATTTTGTTGAATTTCGTCAACTGATCTACTAAAGATTTCAACTCTACAATTCTAAATGAATATAGTTGTTGTTTCAAACATAACATGTGTAGCAATGCGTTGGTCATGTACAACCATTTTAACTTTGTCCACATCTCTTCCATGACTTTCTTCCTTGTGCGTTCCTTGAATTTTTTATCTCCTAGACACAAGATAATGACACTTTTTGCCTTATTTATTATCCCCGTCTTCTCTAGTTTATTTTAAGTGACTGACATCTTCACCTCACTCTTTAAAGTATCTGCTCATTTATTTTTGAATCAAGATGACTTTCATTATCACATTCTGATATCGTTATTTCTGGAAAATTTCTTGATATCAAATCTAGCATCCATGATGTACGTTTGAAAGATTTGTTATGTTCCTACGTAACCACTTGTGGTGAATTCAACAAGAAAGGTGGAACAAATAACATTGGCAAACAAACTAAATGATCAATTAAACCAGAGTTTGAACGAAGAACAAATATAAAACATGCGCACAAGTGCAAATGTAAACAATCATACCAAAAACAAAGATGAATAACAATATTGTTTGTTGATGCATTTTGACCCAAAAAAGGTAGCCTGCATCTGTTGGGGAGAGCAATACTATGACTCACTATCAATGAGCAGGGGTGTAGCCCTTCATGGACAAGGGGTAGCCAAGGCTACCCCAAAAAATACATTATTCTTCAATTAGTTGGTATATAATTATATCCGGATACCTCAAATAATATACATTGAGCTACCCAAAAAAAATGTAGTTATTGAAAATTAACATAAATACCTCAAAAAATATACATTGAGCTACCCCAAAATAATATACATGATTGATAGATTTATTTATATTAGTTTGATACTTCCGGTCTTATTAACAATTATAGAGAAAACTTTTCAGTGGTAAAATTTATTAAGACAATAGTCATAAACAAATTAAATGGACAATAGTTTCTTGCAAATAACTTATTTGTTTATATTGAAAAAATACATTATTAATCTATTTAGTAAACGGTCAATTATGGATAAATTTTACTTCTTAAAATGCATTTTTCCCGACTTTTTTAAATAACTATTGTCAATTTGTTGTTTTTGCTTTAATTTACATTTCTTATAAGTAAAAATTATTGTATTTTTTTTCATGTATTGGTTAATTTTCGGATTAAATTTATTTTTAGTCTCTGCAACACTTGTAGTTTTTTAGTTAAGTTGCTAAGATTTTGTTTGATTTTAGTGCTTACTTTTTTGTTATGGATTAAATACAAGACTAAATACACCTTGTTTTTGTAAAATTTTAAAAAATCGAAACAAAAATTAAATACATTTTTTGTAAGGATTAAACCTAAAAAATTATAATCTATAGGACTAAAAACATATTTTATCCTTCAACTTAATGTATTGGTTTTAATAATATTTTATTGTGCCTTTATAGTTGGCCCCTGCATAAATATTTTGCTAGCTACGCCGCTGTCAATGAGTATTTACAAAGCATTCAAGAAATTATCCCCAATTGTTCAAGATGATCAATCTTTAACTTCTCCCATTTTCTGCCTTAATGATTTTTACTTTAGGATTAAGTAGAGAAAGATCGAATCTTTTCCCCCAATGGTTCTTAATTACCCAAGATGTTTACAACATGTGTTCTCAATCCAAATCCTCCCATAGCTGCTCTGAACTCGAAACCTTAATTTATGCATTTATTCACATTCTATCACCCGATTATGCACTTCATCTTTTATAACGGGGGCATAAACACTAGTATTCAAATCAACATTAACAATTTTTAATATGATTCAATTTCCCACATGTAACAACCTTGAATGGATAGAAAAAGAAGTGGGATTCCAATTCCATGCAGCGTTTTTTCAAATATCTCGGGCTAGAATGTAACAATCAACAATTTGTGTAGCATGATTCAAATCCACCATAATTAAGGTGATTTAAATTCCAATATGCAGAAGTTATAAAAACTTGATTTTAAGGCACATTTTACAACACTTGGTATATGTTGTGCAATACTATAATTTTGTTTATAAATATGGCACTAAAGAGAGGAATCCAATTAGATGTTGGATAATACAAATATTTATAAGTTAAGAGAAATGCTTGGAACACTCTTTTTCCAACACTCTAATATTCATTCTCCTATTTGGTGAAATTCATATGAGTCTCTTCACTTTATATGGAACCCATTTCCAAAGTGTGATACACACATGATCATTTTATCTAATAAAAAAGTGAATGTTAAAGAGACTCTTAAAGAGAGAGTGCTCATAACACTCGTCGTAAGTTATATAAGTAAGCTGAGATGAAGTTCAATTTATTTAGAACTTTATGATCATGGTCCCCTTATTTACTGAATTCTGCTCCCCCCAGCACAAAATACTCGCGCCCTGCAGCCTTGCTAAAAATACCCCTGCGTTAGTTAACTAACGCAAGTGTAAAACTATGCGTTAGTTAACTAACGCTGCATGACTTAAGCCACGCAAGTGTAAAACATTGCGTGAGTTAAATCAAGCCAAGTCTGTGTAAAAAACCAGAAGAGGCAGAAACCTCTATAAAATACAATTCCTAACTTAATTCATCATTAACAATCATCAAAACTAACATGCAAGCCAAATTTCTAAAATCCTAAAAATATCTAATTTCTTCAAAAAATCACAAAATTTGAACAAAAATTAAGCAATGATGTAGAATAAGCAACACTTACTTGTTCAATTGCGTGATTTGATGATGATTTGCTTGAGTTTGGTGAAATTCGCACTTGGAGGGGGAAAAATCGTATTTGAGAAGTTTGAAAATATGGGAGTTTTGGTTCTATTTTGCTGTATAAACACTTAAGTCATGTTGCGTGACTTAACTAACACGACGTGACTTAAGTTGCGCAACATCATAACGTGCGTTAGTTAAGTCACGCTGCGTGACTTAACTAACGCAGGAGCATTATTGTCCAATTAGCTGGGTGGGAGCGAAACGTGCAGGACGAGGAGCAGGATTCTTATTTACTTAAGGCCATTTTATTAGCACCCTATCAATTGGGCCTATTTAAAATTCCAATAAAGGGCTTGTTAGTGTTCTAAGCCATGAATATTGCTTTATAAGCCCCCTCAAAATGTTTTATGTCCCACAAATTTCCTATTTTGCCCTTATTTAGAGAACCCATAATATAACTACTGAACTCGTTAGGGACTTAACTACAAGACGCAAATTTGTGCAGTAAGTGCCTGAGAGTTATTTTATGACCATAGCTTTCATTATGTTGTTTTATGTAATTTTGTCTTTGTACGATTCACATATCTTTAACTTTATTCTTATTGCTAATTAACATGATGTTTATGTTATGTTTAGCAAATGAATTGCTTTCTGAAAATAATTAACGGTAAAAAAAAAGTCTTGTTCTTATAGTTAAGGCATGTGACAATGTCAAAACAATGAAAATTATGCAGACTTTCAAAATGATAGGAAGAAATACGATTTACTTGTTAATTGATCGTAATTGAGTGAAGTTAACACTGTTTGTTGGTATGATTGTTATGGAAAATCCGAAAATCGTAAGGTTTAGAATAAAATTCAAGTGGAGTGCAAAAGAGGAAATAAAAGTATCAAAACTGTGTTCAGTCTTGTATAACCGCCGCAATTCCCGTGCCGTTCCGAAGATATCTCCCTAACGTATCCGGTTTATATCTACCTAACAAGTACGGTATATATCTACCTAATGTTGTATAAAAGGGCAAATTTGATATTTTAGGGGGCCTTTGGAGATTTTGGGGGGCTTAAAAAGAAATGTTCCTAAGCCATTCCTAGCAATCCGAATGAAATATGGTTTCTAATGTCCTTCTCCAACAGACAAAGCAAAACCATTGGTGAGATGAGATTCCATAAAAGAAGACATGAAGTTTAAAAGACAGTATTAGTGAATAATACTGTATTGACTAGCTTCTATTTGCATATTTATTGTATAATAAGTATGGATAATTAGAGAGACTTCAAATAAAACACACACATATTTTCTGTATAATATAGAGATTAAAGATGCATATATATATATATATATATATATATATATATATAATTTTTAAAATGACTAATTTTAATAACATTAGTAATATTTATGGTTGAATACATCTTTATGCAATTTTGTAAACTTAAAGAAAAGGATAAGTTTAAATTTTGGAAAAACACATTCATTGCAGTGCAGGACATTATTAACTAATTGTCCACAAAAATAAAAGAGAAATGATAAGTTAGACCATCAAAGTTTGGATATCAAATACAACGTCTTTCGATTTAAATGTGTATTCTTTTAAATGCGTGTAAATTATATAAGATAAAAAGTAAGAAAGAAATATAAATAAATCTATACGGCCACATGTCACATACCGTGTTTGTATTTAAACATTCAAATAACACAACTCTAACACAACCCTAATTTGGTTTTGCTTAATTTAGTACCTATTCTTTTTGTCGATTTATCTATGATATTGGTTCGTTTCTTACACATTATTTGATAGAAAAATCACAATCTAACTAATTTATAGGCGTTTACATCAAAAAAATAATTTATATACTTTTAATTTAGCTTTTTTTAAGTGTTTTAAATTAATCAAAATCTAAAAAAAAATCTGATTATTTTCGTAGTTTTTTTTTAAAAAAAAAACAATTTTCATGAGTGAGATAGATAAGATAGAAAATTCAAAAGTGATTTTTATTATATAAACAATCACAAGTGGACTTCTGTTTCAAAAAAAAATAAAAAATAAATAAAATTATTATATCTACTAACTCATTTTTGTATTTTATTTTCTTTTCAAAGCTTCAGTATTTCATTCATTCAAATAGCTAATAAGAGATCAATATGAATAATTAATGAGCAAAATGCACAATTAATGCAAAATAAAAAAAATACACCTTGAAACACCTGACTTGCTCCTCACTTAACATCTATAGGAATGAAATAAAAACCACCAAAATAGCACAAACAAACAAACTATAGTTATGCAGATGCACCAATAAAGAAACATAGAAAACTCACCCTAGAGGCACCACCCATAAACACACACTGCATGCAACAGGTGTGCAATTACAAAGAAAACCTAATGAAAATCGAAGAACTACCAAGCACACAACAAAATAATAAACTACCCCAGTTCATTTTTATAATCTTAAACTAGCGGTTTCACTTTATGAGCTGGACCTTTACATCGTTGGCACATCCATAATTTGCCTGAAATAAATTAGTTTCAACAAATCCTTTTTTTTTACCGAATAAGCACTTCCCATATATGGAACTTTCGACTTTCGACCAATACATCAAAATTCTGGTTAGGATCTCACCGTTTATCAAAAGAAATGAAGAGTTTTATTTAGATAGAGACATACAAGTTTTTTTATTTAATGATGAGCTGATTTGAAGGGTCTAATATTACAGTCTATTTGGAGGCTCTATATAAAGCCACGATAAAACTTTTTATGGACTAGCTAGTCCATCAAAATTGGGATTTAGGGGAATCAAACCTAAGACCTTAAGAGAAAAACATTCTAAGTTTCAAAACAGCACAAAACTATCTCGAGTCAGTTTGATATTTTTTTATAAGATAATTAATTGTGATCTTTCAATGTTGATATATCTACTTATATATTTTTTATGTCTATCGAATAGAACATTAATTTGTTTCTTTTGGAAAATGAAGAATTCCAACTCAAAAGTTACATGTAAGTCGTAACCTTTTATTCTCGGTTAGAGTTAATTCCATCTAACTTGCCAAGGAAGGCTGTTGATTGACATATCATCATACTGAAAAAAGGTGAATAATATTTTTTTTTTCTCAATAATTATCGTAAAATTTATTTTTAGTCTCTATATCCATTTTTTATTCCCTACGAATTACAAAGCTGCATATTATTTTAGTTTTTAAATGAAAAATTCATTAAAAGTAAAAATATTAATTAAAACATTAAAATTTATGTCTTTTTCATGATTCATGAATTGCTGATTTATTCATTGAATTAATTAGTTTCGTCTTAATTTTACAATGAAAAGGAACTGTGTGGAGAAGAGAAGATGGTACAAATATTTTAGGATTGTGATGATGATGACGACAATTATTAGAAAGAAAGCGATTGGTGTGGGAATCTAATTAGTGATAGGTTGCATGTGCAATTATACATGTCTATATGTTGTAATATGACACTTTGATTGTGGGGTTTGTGTGTGTGGCTAATAATTGAACAATTCAAATCAATAAGCAAATGCTTCCCGTAACTATATTGCATTGCATAATTTAAATTATTGCAACCCATTAGGCCCAAAATCAGGCACATTACATCCATGGAATTGGTACGTTGTTTCCGTTCTTTAATTTGCAGCATTTGTGCCTTTGTGGGGATGCATTTCTTCATGCAATGCAACTAGGTAGGTCCCACTTTCATTTTCTTTTTCATGCACGTGCATGGCTACCTTTAGTGGTTTATTTATCATTCTCTCTACAATGTGAGTGTGTAGGGTTAAAGCTGCAATTTTAGGGTCTTTCCTACTAAAATTTCGCAAAATGAAGTTGTAAGCTTTTCACATAAAAATGAGAGGAGAAAAAAAGCAGTAACCTGTCAAAACAGACAGGGAATTAGATTCCAACACCACTAACATATTGTAATCATTAAAATTTGTTAGGGAAACAATAGTTTAAAGAAATGATCGATCGTTATTGTAGTTAGTGTAAATTAAAAGCAGTGCATATCTATATGATTCATATACTATATGCGTAAAACTATATATCGATCTTCCATCAATTTCTCAAACAAAATCATGAGCGGGTAGTTCAAAAATCAAAATGGCCCAGATTGGCTGCTGGTCATCAAAGTTTCAATTCGTCGCCATATTCCTTCGTTTCTTTACTTATTTATTTCAGTGAGGTGATCTTCTTTAATTTCAGTGTAACAAATGTTTTTTAACGTGGCTAAATGTGTTAATATGACCAAGAACTAACACAAGAATAAAATAAGAGTAGTAGAGATGATGATTTTGTGTTGGATGTTTGGTTAAACTATGTAGGATATGATTAGAAATAAAAATATTAGAGAGAGAGTTGAGGTAACACCTATAGTAGAAAAGGTGATAAAAAAATAAGCTTAGATGATTTAAACATGTAGAGAAAATTATGTTGAAAGAAGAACATATTAAAGGGAGGATAGTCAAATCATTAGAGGCACATGAAGACCTAGACAAATTATAGAAAATAAACTTAATTGATCATATCCGGTCCATTAACTTATTTCTTTATTTCAATTTGGTCTCAAAACTATTAAAAAATTGATTTTGGCCTCGTAAGTATTCTATTGATTAACATTGTGGTCATGTCTATTAGTTTTTCTAGAAAACATTAACTTTGTCTAGGTGACCTATTACCGGGCAAAACCACATGTGATATATGACAAAGGTGATTCAACCATATAAATGGGGATGGATTGAGGAAAATTAGGTTCTTCCTCTCATTATCTTCATCCACCTATAGCTGCGTCCAAATCCATTTTTTTATTTTCATCTCATGAACCAACCGAGTTGAACTATATATCCCAAGTTCAGCCCATTTATTCACTACTAGAAAAAAAACATTTGACATCAGGGTTTTCACATTAGTGGACAAATACCTGAAGGGAAAGAACTTTGGAGAATGTTTTCACATCAGCTGAGGAAATGCCTGAGGGGAATAACAGATGCTAAAGAGTTTTCACATCTGTGGAACTAATGCCTGAAGGCAAAGATAAACATGGTGGCAATTTCGTAATATTAGTGAACTTTACATCTAACTTTTTTCACATCATTGGATATGGTCAGCCGAAGGGAAAACAAATAAAAAATAAACAAATACCATATCTTATTCTTTTCACTCGCGTTCTTTCTCTCTTATTGACCCACCACCAAAACCCTAAGAATTCTTCACCACCAAATTCCGTCCCAAATTCGACCCCACCACAACAAATATCCATTCAATTGAGTTTCTTTTCAATTTTGGTCAACTGGGTTAGAAGGATCGATTGAGTTCACTTTCCTCATAGGTTGTTTTGAAGATGTCGGTAGTGAATAGCTTGGATCTATGGCCAAAAGACGCTTTATTCTCTGCATCAGTAAAGGTGTAAGAATTAGCTGGTATGTATTTCTTAGTTCCTCTTTTCAATTCACACTTTCACTTTTCCAGCACAAACCGACGATCGATTCTCGCTCACCACCATCGGTTCATCATCATTTATGGCTTTGCTTCACCAATTTGAACCGATTTTCCCTTTCTCTCCGATTTGGAAACCCATTCCCCCTTTCTCTCCATTTATAGGGTTTTCAATCTCTACTCCAATATTCCCTGATCTACGCCGGCCAGAGGTAAAACTTCTCACTCCTTCATCATTTCAATTTTCAACAACGAAATTGATTGTTAATTTTTTATATTGTTTTAATTTTTCTTTCATTGTTTATTGTTCTAATGAGCTAGTTTAAGAAACAAGGTTTTTTTTAATTTATTTATCAATTTTTTACTGGGGTTTTGAAGTTATTGAACTATATTAGTGTTTGTGATTGCTTGGAGTTATTTAGGGTTAAGAAATCTGAAATGGGGAAGAACATTTCTTTGTGTTAGAATAAATACTCGTTTGAGTCGCATATATAAGGTCGCTCTTTAAAAATTATACAATTTTGAACCACAAACCAACAAAAAGAAGTTCAAAAGACCAACATTAAAGCAAAGACAAAACAAAATCCAGAATTGAACGAGGAAATCAAATCTAACGGAAAAGAGAGAAGAACAAACCTAAAACGAGATTGCAGCTTACAATCTTAATCAATAATCAAGGATCAAACCAAACACATCCCATACTTTTGGGAACTCAATAGTGGAAACGACAAGCAATTTAAGGTGGATCAATACAAGCTCTAGATACCATGTTAATAATACAGGATAATCCGAGAGAGAAGGATAGAGAGACTAACAAAGACGGCTAGCGTTTCATATTATAATAATAGCATAACATTACAAAACGTTATAAGAGAATATATATTAAAACCTAATGGACTCTAACTTACTAATATAAAGGCCTAATAGCTTAAGCCCAATATTTTATTATCTAACAAAAGGAAGGATGGATCAAGAATTCATTCATCTTTTCGTTTGAGGTCAGTATTTTACTGATTTTCAGTTTTAGGTATTGCATGTAACCTGTTTGTGAAAATGTTCTTGATACTTGTACCTTCATTTTTAGTTTTAGATATTGCATGTAACCTGTTTGTGAAAATGCTCTTGATACTTTGTACCTAAATTAAAATACATACATGATTCTCCCTCTCTATTCATTATATGTTTTTGGTTGTTAGCATGTATAACAAAGATATTGCATGATTTTACTTGTTTTTATTTGCTTTTGATTTCATGTTTGTATGTGTGAAGTTGCAATTCTAGTTTAATCTGTTTTATGTTAAAATTTATGAACATGTGTCACTTGTCTAATATTTTTTTTTGTTTTTCATTATTTTTCATTATTTTCTACTATGAAGAACACAACCATTTTATTTCAAACAAGACACTCCATATACTGCCTATTACCTATCTCTATGACCATTAGATATCATCTTGCATTGGTTTTTTGGTTATTTATGATTTCATATTCAGAAATATAATTTTCTGCTACCCATTGCCTTATCTTTCATATATCTAGTGAATTTATAAAACTTTGCAATACATGCTAATACATTGCCCTGTTTTGCCTTTGCACAAGACTTGATGTTGAAGTGATAGAATAGTGGATCGGTATTATGTGGCATTCTTGGGACTGGATGTAAACATTTTTGGTTCCATGCCAACAAAGGGAATTAGCACATATGCACAAGGGTGCTCCTTAGCAAGTAAGGCAATTCATTTGTCAATGTTATTATGTGCATTCAATTTCACAAAGAACCAAATCTTTACTCAACTCTTTATTCCTCTGCCTCAAATATTTACTCTAAAAACATTTTTAGGTATATATTTCAGCTTGTTGTGAATCTGCTAAGATTCTTCACTTCTACAAGGTACCTACTCTATTTATAACCTCGCGGAATTCATTTAATTTATTGGAAGTCCTCTAGCTAAATTTAACTATTCTTGCAACTGCATATATAATATACAGTCCTGAGGGTGAAAGCTCAACAAAGAGTAATGGAGTTTGGATTTTCTGTCAAGAATTTTAGAAACTTTATTAAAAAAAAGTCCACATACATTAGTTAATTTAATTTATGCTAACTCAAGCTTTGTATTTGCTATGTACTATTACAAATGCATACTTAGATTCAAGGTTGACATTTTAATTATATTTAATGAATACCCAAATAAATACTTTTGATTCATGTAGCTACATAATTAAGATATGAAATGTTAACAATGAATAGCTGAGGTGGTTTGGGAGAATTAATTTGTGTAAAAAAATGGTGTAAAATACTAGTACTAGTTAACTTGTGTTGTATCGTACTTTTAACTTTATTTCAGTTTGTGAATATATTTTTGCAGAGGCCATCATTTTTGGATATCGGCCCTCATGCATTGCTGCCGCGGATATACCATATACTTTATGCATATTAACTTGGTCTCGCGCATCACATTTAAGCAAAGCTCTTCTCCTTCGACGTCGTTGAAGTATTGATGGTAGAAATTTAGTTAGTATTTACAATTTGTGAATTGTTAATAGTGATAATTTTGTATATGTAAACTTGGTGTGTATGAAGCTTTGGTGATACGGTGAACTAAAATCTTTTATTAAGATTTGTGTTTGTTGATATTGAATGTATATCAATAAAAATAGGATCTATGATATTGATTATATATTGTATGTTTCCTTTTATTGAATAACGCGGTCTTAAAAAATTGCTCATGTACTCTAGCCTATTTGGTAAAACGGGCAAAAAAAAAAAAAGGGCATATTTTTTTTTTAATTGAGATAGATCTCACATCTGGTGGAAATATTGCCGATGTGAAGTAAAAGTATTTCTCATCAGTGGATGGGTTATACCCAGTGTGAAAACCCTAGTGTGTGTGTGTATATATATATATATATATATATATATATATATATATATATATATGAGTAAATAGTCAATTACCCTCCTGAAATTGTAAGTTTTGTCAATTACCCCCTGACATTAACAAAACTTCAATTACCTCCCTAAAATTGCACAATGTTGATCAATTTACCCCCTCCGTCAAATTCTTCTGTTAATTAACATGACGTTTTGCAAATACCCCTCTGAAGTTTTTCACTTATGTGCAAAATGCCCCTCCGAACTTAAAAATTTATATTTTTTTTATCTTATTCTTGACTCAAAAGATATTAAATGCAAACAATTAACAGTTAGCTTTAATACTTTAAACTATACAAACCTCCTAATCACTAATTCATAATCACACAATGTTCCTTTATTACCATGCCATTCTAGCATCTCAGTACCTATATTTTAAAAGTTTTAAAGCTAAGTAATTGTACATGTAGTAGATATCTTACAGTCTCTTCTCGTCACTTTTAATTCTTGTTCATTTTAACAACTTTTTGTACATTTTACTATCTGTTTCAAACTTGAAAACATAATTTGCAAACAACAAATATAGAACAAGTAGTTGTTAATGGATATGCCATATAGATATGAGAAACAAGAGAATGAGATTACTGGGAAGAGTGAAGAACATGCTGAGGACACTTCAATGGGATCTTCACATAAGTGCTCAATATCTTTTGATTTGAATGAAGAAGTGTCGCAGAATCAAAAATATTAATTAGAATATTATACCATTTATATTGTTTATTTTTTCAGTTATTGTGTTATTAGGTAGTCAACTATTGTCATTAACCTGTAATTATGTAGGATCTCTGCAATTAATTAGGATTCTAATTCTTTCTCTATTAAAGAGACAATTCCCCTGTAAATTTGAACATATCAAGAAATTATTCTCCTCTCATTCTTTTCTACTTGGCATCAGAGCAATTTCTCTGCAGCCTGCGCCTCTGTACTTCCATGACTGACAGTTCCTCAGTCAATAGTGAAGAGGAGAATAAAACTCCCAAAAACATGCTGCCTAAAAATGAGCAGAAGGTTGCTTATGGCGGTGATTCCCATTCTATCCAAATCACCTCTTTTCGACTCAATGGGTCGAACTATTTAAGGTGGTCTCAATCTGTCCAGATGTATATCCGTGGAAAAGGAAAAATGGGTTATCTTACTGGTGATCGCAAAGAACCAGATGCTAATGACCCACAACATGATGTGTGGGATGCTGAAAACTCCATGGTAATGACATGGTTGGTAAACTCCATGGAAGAAGAAATCAGCAGCAACTATATGTGTTATTCCACAGCAAAAGAATTATGGGAAAGTGTGAAAGAAATGTACTCTGATCTAGAAAATAAGTCTCAGATCTATGAACTTACATTGAAGGCTAGAGAAATTCGGCAAGGAAGTGTAAATGTAACAAAATACTTCCATTCCTTAAAACGGATTTGGCAAGAACTTGATCTCTTCAACACCTATAAGTGGAATTCAACCGAGGATGAGAAACACCATCAACAAACAGTGGAAGAAGGAAGAATTTTCCAGTTTCTTGCCGGTCTCAACGAGGAGTTAGATGAAGTTCGTGGAAGGATCATTGGAAGATCAACCTTACCTTCACTAGGAGAAATGTTTTCTGAAGTTAGAAGGGAGGAAACTCGCAGGAGTGTCATGATGGGAAAGGCAAAATCTGATCCATATCCTCCTGAGACCAATGCCTTGATTGCGGATACTACTGCCCTTAAAAGTTATTCAAATCAGAGGAACACATCTAACGTCGTGTGTGACTACTGCAACAGACCACGTCACACCCGAGAGACCTGTTGGAAACTCCATGGGAAACCAGCACATCTGAAAAATGGCAAACCAGGTCCCAGATCTGTTCCTGCAGCACATGAGGCTAAAAAATCCTTGCCCAACCAGGATCAAGTTGAGGAGCTCATAAGGTTGCTAAAATCTAGTTCTTTGTCTGGTATTCCTAATGCTTCTTTGGCACAAACAGGTAATTTTAGTACCCCTACTTCTCTAAGTTGCACCTCAAATATGTCTGCACCATGGATCATAGATTCAGGTGCTTCTGACCATATGACCGGCCTTTCTTCTCTATTTCAAACATATTCACCTTGTCCTGGAAATAAAAAAATTAGAATTGCAGATGGAAGTTTTTCACCAATTGCAGGAGAAGGAAAAATTCCTTTATCTACGCACATTGATTTAAAAAATGTGCTACATGTACCAAAACTTTCATATAACCTTCTCTCTGTTAGTAAAATCTGTGAAGACTCAAATTGTAATGTGAAGTTTTTTAACACTCATTGTATTTTTCAGGACCGGAATTCGGGGAAGATGATTGGCAGTGCTAAAATGATGGATGGACTCTATTACTTTAAGGGTGTTTTTGAGAATAAAGTGGCTCATGGCCTTAGTGGTATCAGTTCTGCCTCTGTTAGGGATCAAATAATGCTCTGGCATAATAGACTAGGGCACCCTAATTTTCAATATCTTAGACATTTGTTTCCAGATTTATTCAAAAATGTTAATTGTTCTTCTTTTGAATGTGAAAGTTGTGTTCTTTCTAAAAGTCATAAAACTCCTTATTCCTCTCGACCTTATCATGCATCCAAACCTTTTTATTTAATCCATAGTGATGTATGGGGTCCATCTAAAATTACAACTCAATTTGGGAAAAGGTGGTTTGTGACCTTTATTGACGATCATACACGGCTATGTTGGGTCTATCTTATGAAGGATAAATCTGAAGTACCAGAGATATTTAAATGTTTTTCAAAAATGATAGAAACTCAATTTGATGCAAAAATCTCCATTTTGAGAAGTGACAATGGTACTGAATATTTTAATAAAAACCTCGGAGAATTTTTTCAACATAAAGGTATTCAACATCAATCAACATGCCCAAATACGCCTCAACAAAATGGCATAGCTGAAAGAAAGAATAGACATCTTCTTGAGGTAGCTCGTGCCATTATGTTTGAGAGCAATGTTCCTAAATTTTTATGGGGGGATGCGGTTCTAACAGCATCATATCTCATAAATAGGATGCCCACTCGTGTGTTAAGTTATCGCACACCGTTGGATGTTTTCAAAACTTTTTTTCCAGCATGTCGATTGCATACCGATTTACCTTTAAAAGTGTTTGGATGTACTGTTTTTATGTTCGCCCCTAACTCTCGTTCTAAACTAGATCCAAGAGCTGAAAAATGTATTTTTGTTGGTTATTCTCCCAACCAAAAGGGGTACAAGTGTTACAATCCTAACACAAAGAAGGTTCATGTTAGTATGAATGTCACTTTTTTAGAACTAAAATCTTTCTATCACAAAAATTCCCTTCAGGGGGAGAGTGTTAATGAAGACAATTTTTTAAGTGACAACAATTTGAATGAACCTTTACCAAATCCTGTTTTTAACATTGAGGATATAGAATTAATTGATCACACAATTGCACATAAAGAAGTAGAACATGTGGAAACAGATCCTGAAATTGATAAGGGAAACCTTGTCCCAGACTTAGGTGGTGCCCCAATAGGAAAGGAAATACCACAATCAAAACAAGAGCTTCGTGTTTATGCTCGGAAATATCCTCAAAAGGTCATAAGTCAGTCCATTATTTCAGCATCCAATCAACTTGAAACCCCGGATGATGGTTCAACAAAGGTGCATCAAGAACAAACAGGTAATTTTGAAATTTCCACTTCTAATATTGATCTACCCATAGCCGTTAGGAAAAAAACTAGAACTTGCACCAAGAAATCACTTAAAATCAGTACAAACTATCCCATTTCCAATTATGTCTCCTACCAAAACCTCTCCCAAAACTACCGAGCCTTTACTTCTAAAATTACAAATTTGTTTGTGCCTAGAAACATTGAGGAAGCACTAGATGATCCCAACTGGAAATTAGCAGTCCTAGATGAGCTTAATGCTCTCAAGAAAAATGAAACATGGGAAATTGTGAGCCTACCGCATGACAAAAAGAAGGTGGGTTGTAAGTGGGTTTTTACCATCAAGTGCAAAGCAGATGGAAGTGTGGAGAGGTACAAAGCTAGGTTAGTAGCTAAGGGATTTACCCAAACTTATGGTATAGATTATCAAGAGACCTTTGCTCCAGTTGCAAAACTCAACTCTATACGTGTTCTTTTATCCCTTGCTGCCAACTTGAACTGGCCTTTACATCAACTTGATGTAAAGAATGCTTTTCTAAATGGAGAGCTAGAGGAAGAAGTGTTCATGAGTCTTCCCCCTGGATTTGAGGAAAAATTGGGAAGAAATAAAGTTTGTAGATTGAAGAAGTCTTTGTATGGTTTGAAACAATCCCCAAGAGCTTGGTTTGAGAGGTTTGGAACCGTGGTAAAAGGAATTGGTTACACCCAAAGTCAAGCTGATCATACACTGTTTTATAAACATTCAGCAACTAATAAAATTGCTATTTTGATTGTATATGTGGATGACATCATATTAACAGGTGATGATAGCTCGGAACTCAAAAGCTTAAGGGAGAAACTTGCTAAGGTCTTTGAAATCAAAGAACTTGGTCCTCTAAAATACTTTCTTGGAATTGAGTTTGCAAGATCAAAGGAGGGTATTTTTATGAATCAGCGGAAGTATGTTCTGGATCTTTTAAAAGAAACTGGATTACTTGGATGTAAATCTGCTGAGACACCCATGGAATCCAACATAAAATTGCTGCCTGCTGAAGCTGGAAATATGGTAGATAAAGGGAGGTATCAGCGATTGGTAGGGAGACTAATATACTTATCTCATACGCGTCCAGACATAGCTTTTGCTGTAAGTTTGGTGAGTCAGTTCATGCATGCACCAGGACCTGAACATCAAGAAGCTGTTTTCAAGATCTTAAGATACTTGAAGGGATCACCCGGGAAGGGACTTCTTTATAAAAATCGTGGACATCTCCAAGTAGAAGCCTACACCGATGCAGATTGGGCTGGAAGTATAACTGATCGAAGATCAACATCGGGTTATTGTACCTTTGTCGGGGGAAACTTGGTTAGTTGGAGGAGCAAGAAACAAAGTGTTGTAGCAAGAAGTAGTGCTGAAGCTGAATTTAGAGCCGTGGCTCATGGAATTTGTGAGGGGTTGTGGGTGGAAAAGCTACTGCAAGAATTGAATTTTTATAATTCTCCACCTATAAAATTGTATTGTGACAACAAGTCTGCAATATCTATTGCACACAACCCAGTCCTACATGACAGGACCAAACATGTTGAAGTTGACAAACATTTCATCAAGGAAAAAATAGAAAGGGGACAGATATGTATGACTTATATTCCCACTACAGAACAATTGGCAGATATCTTGACCAAAGGACTACCCAAGAAACCTTTTGACTACATAACTCGCAAGCTGTCCATGGAAGACATTTTCAAGCCAGCTTGAGGGGGAGTGTCGCAGAATCAAAAATATTAATTAGAATATTATACCATTTATATTGTTTATTTTTTCAGTTATTGTGTTATTAGGTAGTCAACTATTGTCATTAACCTGTAATTATGTAGGATCTCTGCAATTAATTAGGATTCTAATTCTTTCTCTATTAAAGAGACAATTCCCCTGTAAATTTGAACATATCAAGAAATTATTCTCCTCTCATTCTTTTCTACTAGAAGCTATTAGTGATCAAGATGTTAACAATGAGGAGAATGATGAGGCATGTGATCATGAATTAACGTTTAGGTGATTTGTAGAGTTTAAAGTATTAATGTTAATTGTTAATTGTTTGCCTTTAATATCTTTTGAGTCAAGGATAAAAAAAATATAAATTTTCAACTTCGGGGGGCATTTTGCACATAAGTGCAGAACTTCAGGGGGGTATTTGCAAAACGTCATGTTGACTAACAGAAGAATTTGACGGAGAGGGTAAATTGATTAACATTGTGCAATTTCAGGGGGGTAATTGAAGTTTTGCTAATTTCAGAGGGGTAATTGACTACTTACTCATATATATATATATATATATATATATATATATATATAGACACATAAAATACAAAATTCACATCGTGTTGAAAATAACCTGACGTGGAAAGTCATCTATCACATCGGGTGTGAACCCGATGTGAAATGTTCTGGACATTTAACCTCACCTTTAGTTACATCGGGTGGGACCTGATGTGAAAAGTCAATTTCAACCGATGTTAAATGTCATTTATGTAGTAGTGATTTAACGAACTTAGTTTTCAGTTCAAGTTCAACTCATTTGGTTTACAAATCAAGTTCAATGAGTTAATTATCGAATCGAGTTCCGAACTATTTTCCCCTCCTACATAATGAAAGTGAAAGTTGTGGTCGCATAGATTGAGTATGACTATAAAATGCATGATCTTGATGAAATAAGTCAATATAGAATATTGAGATTATTTGTTGTTACTAAATATACTCGGGTATCAAGGAATAAAATAAATTATGGGTGACACATATTATGTCTTGTGTTCAATATATATAAGGGTAAAAACGGTAACTACACATATAAACATTAACATATACTCCATTCGGTCTTAATTATAAGAAAAAGAATATAATTTTAAGTTCATTGAATACTTAATGAATTTGGTTTGTAATTATATCAAATACATTAATTAATCAATAAATATAAAATCTAAAAAGTAAAAAGATTACTTATATATAATTGAGATTGGGGGGAGCAAATATTACATCAAATCGCATAACATTCTCATCATTTGGATAACAATGACGTGTTGTTAGATATCACTCACTATTTATAAAATCAAATAAATGATTTAATGTTATTGTCAATGTTGATAAAACCTACATGATTACACACCTCATAACAAATAAATGAGAGTTTCAATGGGTAATAATATCATATTAGAATGGTGATAATATCATACTTGAAGGTGTATTTCTAGAACGTATGTAGTAGGAGTCCGATAGAGCCTGTAACAAAATTGTATAATTTGTAAAGAGCGACCTTATATATGCGACTCAAACGAGTATTTATTCTAACACAAAAATATTTTTCAAAATAAACTTAAATGATAAATATGCGCCGAAATGAACGTTACATATCATATCTTTTTTCTTAGTAATTTCAAATGTTCCCACGTTCTTATTAATTTCTTTACTTAAAGAAGTGAGGAAGAAAACTATAAGAAACTAAGATGCTCGTTAAGAACGGGAGAGTGTAGTTTCAAGAAATGATTCGGCGTTACCAATTTACATTCTGGGAGAGTCCACATAATTTGAAAGTTAAGCTCAAATAGCATATATTCGGTAATGTAATGAGGCCCGCAATATGGACTCCCGTCAACTAAGAGCATTTCTGTCTCAAAAAATATTGATTATTCTTGTTGATTTGGGAGATGGTCATGGATGACCCTTTCATATTTATTTATGCTAATTTTTTTTTATCTCATTAATTAACTATTTGATTTTCTGCAAAATTCGGCTGTTATACTAATTTGAAGCTCAGGTCAAAAGGCTAATCTACAATATTATTCTAGTTAATTAAGTATCACTTAAGTCTAATCACTAGATTATTTCCGCTATAGTATAAAATGACAATTTTGACCTTCTATCCGACTCCACTTCCATGCATCACAACCACGGGAGCAAACTTTGCTGGCCAATGGAGGTGGCTTCTCTCTTGGCTGGGGTGTTTTTTGTGCAGGAAGAGGTTTTCTTTGTTGAGCTGATGCATGAGGTTGCTACTATCAAATTACTATTATTCGATAAAGTACCAATTGGTCTTATAGTCTGTCTTCATAACATCTTCCTCCATTATAGGTTTGTCGTCACAACTGTTCTTGGTTATGGAAAAATGATGGAAGAGTTTTGACGCTCTTCTAAGAGCATCCACAATAGAGACCCTCACATTTGAGGTTTTAAACGGGTCTCACATGGACACATCATTTTTTTTTTTTTAATAATAGTTCCTAATAGGTACTCAACCACTCCAATGGAGATCCTCTATCAAAAGGTTTTAATGAATCCCACCAATAACTATTTATTAATGAAAAACAACTCAAATAATGATTATTTTATTGAAAAGAGGTGTGAGGTCCACTTAAGATTGAGAGTCTTAAGTGAGACCTTGGGTCTTAAGAGACCCCCAATTTTTTTTTCCACATTGAAATTACTTATTAGGTACCGGGTCTTAAATGGTAAAAACCCTACCAATGTGGATGCTCTAAGGTATTTGCTTTTTTGGCAATTGCTTTTATCATTTTTTTTCGGAATGACGAATAATATTATAGAAGAGAGAGATTATAAGGGGTATTTGAATCCTTAGACCAACTCCAACGACACCTTTTTGTGTTACATCTGCCGAGATATCACTCAATTAATCAATTGTTCACCATTAGAGATAGGATAGTGATACATAGACCGCCTTAGATGACATGTACCACTTGTACATGAGGGTGATACAATATGTGTATGAAAAAAAAGGTGTCTATGAAACATTATCCTTAGAGATAATGGATAGAACGACAACTTGGTAGCACCATTACTTTCTGAAGTAACACACTTTGACACCGTCCGCCAACATGTCACTCAATTATTGGCTGTTCACAATTGTAATCTATTTGACAAATGCATATAAAATCAAATATAATTAAAATATTAATATGTTGGTAAGAGTCATGCGTCTAAATTTAACTTCTTTAAAATTGAATCATTGGAGCGAAAAGTGAATGAGTTACTTTAAAATGATGTAGTAACATAGACCCACTCAAAATACTAATGTTGAGTTTCACCATTAGTGGTGTCCTTACAAGTAAAAGGAAAACAAGAGGAAAACTACAACAACAAAGAGAAACAAAGCTAAAAAAAAATCAACAAAGAAGAACTTCACCCAACTAATTAATCAACCTAGTGCGCTTTATTTCTCTTTGTATATTTGTTACCTCTCTCTCAAAAGTTAACACAACATCAAGAGAGAACAACAAACTAGAGGAAAAACAATATACAATAGCCCTCCACCGAAACAATCAAAGACACGAAACTAAGTCGGCTAGCACCACAAATAACTAACAACCCAAACACAAGATATGATCCACCTCCCACTTGTATAGGAGGAGGGTCATTGAAGATATATATTTTGGATACACATTTTTTTATTTTTTTATTATGGATTTAAATAAATCGAATATCATTTGTTTATTCCACGCCAATTCTCTTGCTATTTTTGGTACAAGGTTTGTAGATGGCTCACGCTGCATGGTGATTATCATACAAGGCAAAATTACATTTTCTTGCTAGTCTTCGTTTCTCAAAGCAGACTCTCAAAGTTTTTGAAGTGATTGTCTTTAATTTGTTTGGATATTCGCTCTTTTTGTTAAAGAGTCCCACATCAGATAAGAGATGACATGACAATGTGTTTATAAGTGGGGGTAATCCTCACCTCACAAGTCAGTTTTGTGGGGTTGTGTTAGAACCAATTACGATTTCTAAGATGTTATCAGAGTCTCCTCCAAGATCTGTTGGACCACCTGTATCAAGTTTCTGTTATCGGGTCATCCAACATTTATGTCCATGCTCCACATGTCCGATCCTAGACGTGAAGCGGGTGTGTCAAAGAATCCTAGGTGTGATGGAAAATAATGGAATTCACTTAAGTGATTCATGATAAATTAAACCATTGAAGATGCTCTAACTATTTCCCAGCAGCTGCCATTTTGCTACGTATACGACACCGTTCCGTGCATGGGAGCCACTATCCTTTTTTATCAACAAATTTTAAAGCCAACGCGTCAAAAGAAGATGCTTATAGGTTAAGATACTTCGTCCACTTAAAACCCTAAAAATATAATAAAACAAAAAGAATAATGAGAATAACCACAAAGAAAAACAAGATAAAGCCTCTTCTTGCTTTCCTCCTTCCTCCATCTCCACTTTAATGCTTTATTACTTTCTTAGCTCTGCTATTCCACTATAGTGTGATTCTCCACCATCTCCCTAAAGAGCCATCAAACTTTATTAAAGAAAAAAATAAAAACGCAAAAGGATTGAACACCATGGTTTTCTCTTCTATTCCATCTTATTTAGATCCTCTCAATTGGCAGCAAGTAAGTTTTTTTTTTTCCACATAAGAGTGAATTTATTTATTCCTATTCCTTTGTAATAATAATATCTTCTTGAATATACCTGCAGATTTTTTCAATTCAAACTCAAGAATAATTTCATCTTTTTCCCTTTCTTGTAACCTTGTGATATATCTATATATGAAAAAAAATCTATATATGAATTTCATTATACATATGTTTTGCAGCAACCAAATCAACATCAGTTGCTTCCACCACTATCCTCCTCACAACCACATGGTGCAGGCTCAATTATCAGGCCCGGTTCGATACCGGATCAAGCTCAAGCTCAGGCAGCTCACGAACTTCAAACTGGTCAGGTTCAAACTCACCAAGCTAAGTTACCACCACCTTCAGAGACAGCTTTGAAGTGTCCTCGTTGTGAATCAACCAACACAAAATTTTGCTACTACAACAACTATAACTTGTCTCAACCAAGACACTTTTGCAAGACATGTAGGCGTTATTGGACAAGAGGGGGTGCATTAAGAAATGTTCCTGTTGGTGGAGGGTGTCGTAGAAGCAAAAAGACCAAAAAGAGTAACACCTCTACTCCTTCCAAATCTCCAATATCAAATAGTAATGACAAAGATTATTCAACAAGTGCAATCCATTCAACTTCAACTCCTCTTGGTGAATTCTTACACCCAACTAATAGACCTAATTACATGACATCTCTTCAGAATCTGAACCGGTTCGGTGTTGGAAACATGTTTCAAATTGGTGATTATAGTTCAACTACTGGTGGAGGAGAAGGAGGAGTTGTGGATCAGTGGAGATTTCAGCAGTTTCCTTTCATGAATAATGGTTTTGATTCAAGTACTTCAAATGTTTCTTTCCCATTTCAAAGTGATATTGTTGAACCAACAACTACTTCTAGGGTTACTACTTTGATGCCTGCATCGGTTAAATCGGAACACAACGGGGGTTTTAATCTGCTTAGATCTCCAATGAATATGTCAGAGAATAACAACCATTACAATAATTCATGGACTGATTTTCATGGTCTTGCATCTTCTTCGGCTAGTCGTCTGTTATAACTTTCATTCAGCGTTTGCACTGCTAGAAAAAGTTGAATTATTGGCAGTAATTAGAGATGAAAAAAATATTTAAATTGATCTCTAATTTTTACACCTCTAACTTATACTTAGAGATGAAATTAGAGATGAATTTCATGTTTTTTTCTCTCTAATTTTTTTGTTACTAATTCAATTTTTCTCGTAATGTCTGGTCGAATTTTCCATCAACTCTGATGTAACTCTTTGCTTATCATCAGTTATCAAATATATCCAGGGCATCATCTTTGATGAATCAGACAAAAAATGAAGTTGTCCAGCTGAACAACATGATTTACAAGTTGCACTATCTTGGAATGGCGAAAATCAAGACTTAGTGTTAAAATAAATTAACACAGGCATGGTAGTATTTGGTTTTTTGTTCTTGTATATTTTCATTTTCCATTGTCATTGATTAATTGTTTATGTTTATGTATTGTGAGTTTATGGTGTGTTCTATATGAACTTTCTTTAAGTTGTATAACAATGTGTGCTTGTAGTAATCATCAACTATTATGTGATTGCTTTCAGAAGTTATGATATCAATATTATTTGGATACATTATTTTCTCCTATGTTTACTTACACATACCTGCTTCTACAATACATACGCTTGGTAGCATGTACACTAGTGCAACGGTTTTGGCCACGTACGGCAATCAGCTAGCTAGTAAGATTCTGTGGACATGTTTGTCAGATTATTTTTTATTTTTTATTTTATAAATCTCTCACATGCAGTGCCTCTATTCTATATTTACAAGTTTATGATATTATCTTAATTTTAGAAATGAAATTTTTTATGACCAAATTTTAAGATAAGTTTCTTCAATTTCTTTCTGTGTTTTCTTTTCTTTTTCTGCTCCATATACATTGGGGGGTTATGCATCCAGACAGAGACTTTGTTAGGTTATTTCGTACTATATGTGATTCTTAATTTCGTCAAAGAGAAGTTCTTGGAAACTTGAGTGCGACAGTGATTTAATGTTCACAGATAGATCTTTTACTTTGTCCTCAAAATAAAATACAGACCGGTAAGGTTGGAATTCCAAGAAAGCTCAAATCATTGTACTTTTAGCAGATTTGTGTTGGCAAGTTTTTATCCAAATCAACTCTAGGTTTGAAAATTTTAGTTAACCGTTTTCACCTAGATACGTATATACTCCAAATGCACTAGGGCTGAGTGTTAATGACTTAATGGAAGGGAAAGATAGAGATTAACTAATATTTTATTCATTAGTTCTTGAAGAGTAGAACTTTTCTTAAGAAATGATAAGATACGAACATTGATAGTACTACTTACTACGTAAGAAGCTTGTAGCATTTTCTTAGAATTTTTATCTCTAAATATTTTTTTAGAAATGATAACTAATATTTTTGTATGTATTCTTGCCTTTCGTGTAAATAAACTCATGTAATAAATCTCAAAAACTCTTTATAAAATTAGTTATCGAAGTGTCTGATAAATTTGAAATACAACCATCTTTAATTTTTATTTATTTTTCAATTAAGACAACAAAAATAAAGTTTAGATAAAATATATAAGTTATAAACTACTTAAGATAACTTATCAAAAAAACGTTATACGCTAGGGAAAAAATTAAAAACTCGTGAGAAAGAAATGTTAACAAACGAGTTTATTCTAGTTAAACGGGTTTATAAACTATAGGCTCTAAAAATTTGCTTTGCCAATCAGAGCCACATAAAATCCTTTTAAGTCCCTTGTTATTATTCTATAATACACTTCAAAAGAAAAGTGAAAGAGTAGCTGGTCAAAATATGTGTATGACCTTTTTGTTGTGGCAAAATTTGTCATTGATCGAGTTTATTCCTCTATGCCTCTTATTCCGAGTAGCTTTTGTGCTTCAAAGTTAATCAAGCAATAGATCATGTACAACTCAATAATTATTACAAACTATAGTATTATTTTAATCGATAAACGAAACTTATTAGCTAATGAAAAAAAGGAAAAGCATGGAAGAGATATATAACTTTTGTAAGAACCAATGTTGGCTTTAAAGAACGAATAAAGCAAGTTAGCAACATGAGCAGCAGAGACCGATATATTTCAGACAAAAGCTATCTTCGTGTCTTTGTGTCGTCATCACGTAGGTTGTAACATGGGTTGCCCTTTCATTCTAAAAATGTCGGTTTGTGATTGCATAAAACGTTTTGAGGGTTATGAAGGAAAATAACTAAAGAAGTAGTATAAAGAGAAATGTGTGGGTTAAATTTGAAGGTGTTATTGCTGTTGTGGTACGAATTATGAATCTTACTTAGGGCTCAAAAATTCATGCAAAATAATAGTGCTTCGTGAAATGTAATGGCATTGGATTTGCTTTATGCATAACTGCTGCTGACCGTTGATTATTTGGATAAACGTGATATGAACCCTTGGATTTGCTTTCTTTGCCCTTATTTGCATCTTCTATTTTTTTTTCTTCTACTTTTTCTTTTCACGTAAATAACGTGTATATGCGTGGGACCTCACTTATCCATCACCAGTTTTAGAGATTTGGACTGGTCATTGAACTCAATTGGGTCACCTATGGAAACCTTAACATACATATATAGAATAAATTTGTTTTTCCTGTTTTATTTAAAAAGTTAAATTTTCGTTTAGGTGAACTATCTGAGTGATTCAATAACATTATTTTTACATAATTTTAAATCAAAAGTGCTTTGTACTTTTTTTGTTTTGTTTTGACAATAAAAGTGCTTTTTATAACTTGATTAGTGGCTTTCTTCTCTAGTTTAAAATTCAAACTCAAATAATGGAACCAACAAGAAGTTACAAATGGTACATATGCTAGAATTTCCCGCCTTCGTATCATTGTGATTGAGTTTGAAGTCAAAATTTCATTGTTGATAGACGATATAAATAAATTTTATTGTTTATATTTAGGGTTTAGTAACTTAAATGGTTTGAGCTGAGAAATAAAGAGTTGTAGGTCCTGGGTTCAAAATTGGACAAAAAAGTAAATATTAATCTAACAATGAACGACTAACATTTGTCTTTAAAAAATATATTTTCATATTTGTAAAAAAAAAAGCCAAATTATGAAGTTGCTAAATTCAATGAGTCTTTTTTTTAACGGCAAAATGAATATACTGATACCTAACGATTTTCTAGTAGCAGAAAGCTCAATGAATTTTGGATAGGCTCTCATACTATGTTGAGATTTGAGAAGCATGATACATATAACAAAGAAAAAAAGAAAATTGATAGAAAGATTGATAAAAAAAAAAATTAATTGAAAGAAAAAGTTGATACCATGACTGTCGGACTTGCATGTTATATGGTTAAATCATTCTTTCAAATTTGACTTGTGATGTAAAGAATATTTGTCTTTATAAACTCATTTCAGACCTTATATTTATTCTATGTGGAACTTGACTTTTTTCAATACACCTTCTATGTTAAACACTACTGAGTTTGGCACCTAAATTAAATGGTGGATATAGCCGAAGTTCATAGGCTCTGATACCAAATTAGATTTTCAAATTAGACATAAATCATCTTTACAAAAAATGTTTTGTATGGACGAATTAGATCCAATATATATAATCATGTAACCATTGTTTCTAGAATATTTTTGGAATCAACAAAAAAATAGCTTTCATAATCAACCACATATAACTAACTTTTTAATATTGTAAAATTCAAATATGAAAGTATATTATATTGTGAAAACATGTTCTATTTCATTTTTTAAAATTTGTTTGTAAACAACAAGAAAATAGACTTTATACTTTAAAAAAAGGAGAAGAAAATAGACTTTAATAGTGAGTATTATGAGATGAAGTGATAAAACAACAGATTTGCTGCCGGGATGTAACAATTTTTGAAATGATTAAAATAGTTTTTTTTTTTTTGCATTATTTTTGTTTCCTGTAAATACACGTCAATTATTCAGTTTAAAAGTTTTTTTTTAAGGATACTCACTTTAAAAGTTAAATGTGTATCCATAAAATAAATGGACTCTTATATTTTGTAAAGTTTATGAATGTATTTTTTTAAATTTAAATATAGATCCTTCAAAAAAAATTAAATATAGAAAAATATGCACGGGATTACCTAAAAAGAAGAAGAAAAATATGAACTGGCTATCCTGAAAAGTGTAGGATATATTTTAAAAGTGGTGTTTGAATAAATTGTAGGTGTGAAAAGTAATTGGATCATGTTATTGATAAGAATTGAATGTTAGACTCTTGGGCCAAGATCCCAATCAAGAGTCGACAGCTTGACTGCTTTGTGTGTGGCTCATAAATTAGAAAGTTGCTATTTAGGCTTTCGATTTTTTCTCCCAGCCACCCCGAAAATAGCAAAATACTTCCAGTTAACTGCCGTTCGAGAAGATTCTTTTAAATCAGTTATATCGAACGGTATTTAACTGTGTGCTGTTGGAGAACCGAGTGGCACTTAAATACCATTCGGGTATTTGGGGATGCTTACTAGAAATTTCTCGTAAATTAAGATGCTCTTGGGCTCATAAATTATTATTGGGTAGATTCAAATAGTTTTTTATATCCACTTTTCTTTTGATAAACAAAACAATTATCTTAAAAACAACTAACAATTTTAATTATTCGTAAAAAATAACAATTTTAATGTCATGAGGAATTTTTTTTTTTTTTGTGGACAAAATATGAGGAATGTTTTTGTGATGAAGCAACGAACTAGGACGGACCCTTAAAAAAAAACTAGGATGGAGGGCAGATAACTTGTTACTGTGTTAGAGTTTCCTTCTTGGAGATATTTGGTTTCGATTGGTTGTTTCTTCAAGCATTTTCTTTTCCGTTGTAGAAGAAAGGATTAATGTTAAGGTTTTATCAAGTCTGTAGTTGAATAATTTAGTTTGTTAGCATTTTACCAAGTCTTTAGCTGAATAAGTCAGTCCTATATTGTAGGAGAACTGAGTAGTAGTGGATTCCAAAAAGTTAGGATTTTTCAGTTGTACTTAGACTATTTAAGAGAAGCCAAACAGCAATAAAAATATCACGTTTTTCATTCTCAATTGATTGTTACATTTCTGTTCCAACAAATTGGTATCAGAGCTCCAATTGGGGCCTGATCAGTGAAAATAAATAGAGAATACAAAAGATTCAGCAATGGCAGGAGAAGGGCACAGCATGCTAACCATCCCCAAATTTGATGGGGACTATGAGCACTGGAGCATGCTGATGGAGAATTTGCTGAGATCGAAAGAATGGTGGGATTTGATCGAAACTGGCTATGTTGAGCCAGCTCGAGGAGAAATTCTGAATGGAGCGCAGAGACAAACTTTGGCGGATCTCAAGCTTAAAGATCTTAAAGTAAAAAATTATCTATTCCAAGCTATAGATAAATCAATTCTGAAAACAATAATTCAGAAGGATACCTCTAAGCAATTGTGGGAGTCACTCAAAACCAAATATCAGGGAAGTAAGCGCGTTCAAAGGGCACAACTTCAACGCCTCAGAAGGGAGTTCGAAATACTGGAGATGAAGAACGAGGAAACCATTGCAGATTATTTCTCAAGGGTGTTGCTAGTGGCAACTGAGATGAGGAACCTTGGAGAGGATATGCAAGACAACCACATTGTGGAGAAAATTTTGCGCACACTCTCAGAGAAATTCACATACATAGTATGTTCCATTGAAGAATCAAGAGATATTGACAGTCTCTCGGTGGATGCACTTCAGAGTTCGTTGTTGTGTCATGAGCAAAAGATCATGAGACATCACCCAAAGACAACAACAAATGAAGAACAGGTTTTGCAGATCACATCCCCAAGAGAAGGAAGCTTTGGTGGAGTACGAGGAAGGGGCAGAGGAGCATTCAGAGGCCGAGGACGTGGACGTGGAAGATTTGGGCTTGACAAAACTCAAATAGAATGTTATAGATGCCATAAGTTTGGGCATTTTCAATTTGAATGTCCTAATTGGGAAAAGCAAGTTAACTATGTGGAATTCAATGAAGAGGAGGAACTCTTACTGATGGCACATGTGGAGATACAAGGCGCAAAGATGGAGGATTTGTGGTTTCTTGATAGCGGGTGCAGCAACCATATGTCTGGAATCAAGACATGGTTCTCAGATATGGATGAAACGTTTAAGCACTCGGTGAAGCTAGGAAACAATGCAAGGATGATGGTTCATGGGAAAGGGAGTATCAAGCTTAAGATAAATGGCCTGGTTCAAGTAATCAAGGACGTGTATTATGTTCCAGATCTAAGCAATAATCTTTTGAGCATCGGACAATTGCAGGAAAGAAAGCTGAAAATTGTAATCGAAGATAATACGTGCAGAATTTATCACCCAATTAAGGGGGTTATCATGGACACAAAAATGAGTGCAAATAGAATGTTTGCAATCCTGGGCAGAACAGCCGATGCAGAATCATGTTTCCAAGCCACCACCTCTGAGGATGCACATAGATGGCATTGCCGGTATGCACATTTAAATTTTAAAAGTTTGAAAACTTTGTATTCAAAGAATATGGTTATTGGACTGCCACATATAGGAGAGCCAACAAAACTATGTGAAGATTGTCTCATGGGGAAGCAAAAAAGAGAACCATTCCCAAAGAAAAGCAGTTGGAGGGCATCGAGAAATTTGGAACTTGTCCATGCAGATATATGTGGTCCAATTACTCCAATGTCAAACAGTCAAAAGAGGTATCTCCTAAATTTTATTGATGATCATAGTAGGAAAATGTGGAGTTATCCCATTTCAGAAAAATCTGAAGCACTGACTATCTTTAAGAGTTTCAAAGCCATTGTTGAGAAAGAAGCAAGGTCTCTAATATGCTGCCTCAGAACAGACCGAGGCGGAGAATTCACTTCGCAAGAATTTAATGAATTCTGTAAGATTCAAGGTATCAAAAGGCAATTAACAACGGCGTATACTCCTCAACAAAACGGAGTAGTTGAAAGGAGGAACCAAACAATCATGAATATGGTGCGCAGCACTTTATCGAACCAAAAGATGCCAAAAGAATTTTGGGCCGAGGGAGCAAAATGGATAACTTATGTATTGAATCGAAGTCCAACATCAGCACTACAGGAACAGACGCCAGAAGAAGCATGGAGTGGCCTCAAACCAAATGTAAGTCATTTCAAAACATTTGGGTGCATTGGATATGTTCACATTCCAGAAGCAAGAAGAACCAAGCTTGATAACAAAAGCTGCAAGGCAATTTTTCTTGGTGTCAGTGAGGAGTCCAAGGCATACAGAATGTACAATCCCAACTCTAAAAAGATAATTATCAGCCGAGATGTCGTGTTTGAAGAAAATAGAACTTGGGATTGGGGAAGGAACGATGATCATGGGACTACAACTTCTGATGTACTCACATGGGAGAATGATGGGGAGGATACTGAAGGCCATGAGGAGGATTCTTTCCCTGAAGCAGTAGACACCACACGTGAGCAAGGTCATGAAGAACAAGAGAGCTCCTCATCTAATAGCTCAACTACAGGAGGGTGTAGAGCGAGAAGAGAAGTCAGACAACCTGCATATCTTCAAGATTATGTCTCTGGAGATGGGCTTTCAGAGGAAGAAATAGAAGCAATGTTCATTGAAACCCAAGCCTTTCAAGTCCTTACTTCTGAAGGAGACCCATTAACCTATGAAGAGGCAGCAAAACATGCAGAATGGAGAAAGGCTATGCAAATAGAAATTGAAGCAATTGAACGTAATCATACATGGGAGTTGAGCTCACTGCCAAAAGGTATGAAATCTATTGGTGTTAAATGGGTTTTTAAAACTAAATTTAATGAGCATGGACATGTAGATAAATGCAAAGCCAGACTAGTAGCGAAGGGATATGCTCAAAGGTTTGGAATAGACTATTCCGAAGTTTTCGCACCAGTTGCAAGGTGGGATACAATCAGACTCATTATAGCAACTGCGGCACAAAGGAACTGGTACATCTACCAACTTGACGTAAAGAGTGCATTCTTACATGGGGAGCTTAGTGAGCTGGTGTATGTCGAGCAGCCACAAGGGTTTGTTAAGCAAGGAGAAGAAGAGAAGGTATATAGGCTGAAAAAGGCATTGTATGGGCTAAAGCAAGCTCCAAGAGCATGGTTCTGCAAGATTGAAAAATATTTTGCTGAAGAGGGATTCGAAAAGTGTGACTTCGAACACACCTTGTTCATCAAAACTGAAAACAGAGGTAATATTTTGATTGTCAGTCTTTATGTAGATGACTTAATCTTCACTGGAAACTGTGAAAGAATGTTTCTTTCATTCAAAGAGTCAATGAAAAGAAACTTTGATATGACTGATCTTGGGAAAATGAGGTATTTTCTTGGAGTGGAAGTGCTGCAGAAAGAAGAGGGAATTTACATGTGTCAGCGAAAGTTCACAAGAGATATTCTTGACAGATTTGGTATGAAGAACAGCAATGGAGTGAGCAATCCCATAGTACCAGGTGTGAAACTCTCAAAGAAAGGAGGAGGAGCCGAGGTAGACATTACGCTCTACAAACAAATGATAGGCAGCCTAATGTACCTTACTGTTACACGACCTGACTTGATGTTTGCTGTATGTCTGGCTAGTCGATACATGTCTGCACCTACTGAAGCACATTTTCAGGTAGTAAAGAGGATACTTCGATACATTAAAGGTACAATGGAGTTTGGAATATTATACAGACGAGGAGGAGATGAGAAAGTGCTATCATATACAGATAGCGATTATGCCGGTGATCTAGATGATCGCAAAAGTACATCAGGTTTTGTTTTTTTAATGTGTGGAGGAGCCATTGCCTGGAGTTCGAAAAAACAACCCATTGTTGCTCTGTCAACCACAGAGGCCGAATATATAGCAGCAGTATCATGTGCAACTCAAGGAATTTGGATGAAAAGAATACTTGACAAGATTGGAAAGAATCATGATGATTGTATTGTGATTAGGTGTGACAACAGTTCTACAATTCAACTTTCAAAGAATCCGGTATTTCATGGTCGAAGCAAGCACATTGAGGTACGATTTCATTATCTGAGGGATCAAACTAGAGAAGGAAGAGTGAAGCTGATACATTGTGGAACACAAGATCAAATAGCTGATATTATGACAAAGCCACTTAAGCTCGAGACATTCACAAGATTAAGGAAGATGCTAGGAGTGCTGGAGGTTCCTAATTAAACTGCTTTGCTTTCAGCATGCAGTTTAGGGAAGGATTTGTTAAGGTTTTATCAAGTCTGTAGTTGAATAATTTAGTTTGTTAGCATTTTACCAAGTCTTTAGTTGAATAAGTCAGTCCTATATTGTAGGAGAACTGAGTAGTAGTGGATTCCAAAAAGTTAGGATTTTTCAGTTGTACTTAGACTATTTAAGAGAAGCCAAACAGCAATAAAAATATCACGTTTTTCATTCTCAATTGATTGTTACATTTCTGTTCCAACAATTAAAAGAATAAAGTTGAAATATTATGTTCAACAAGGAACTGAATCGATTGAAAGTGCAAGTGCTCAACTATCCCACAGATAAATAATTAATATATATATATATATATATATATATATATATATATATATATATATATGGCTTTTGATTTACTTTACGTTTGCAACTACTCAAAAATGAAAAACGTTCCTTTCCCTTAAAAGAAAAACATTGTGAGCCCGTGTCGTATGACTCATCCATACATTTAATAAATTATTATTATTATATCTATATCTAAATCAAGCTACCTCTCCGTGAAAACTATAGCTTGATTGGTAGCTTTATGAACATTGATATACATGGAGGTGCGATTTGAACTTTGGATTCCTCGGTTCTTCATATTTATATTATGTTATTATTCTAATCACTTGACTATTTGACAAAAACTTAAAAAAAATATATAAATAAACATAAACTTGATGGTTTCTACGGCAAGCAACTCATGACATGCATATTTCGGTTTCCATGAGATTTTGCTTGTTTATGAAAGAAAGGATGGTCATTGTTGTCCTCTAGTCCTTAATATAAGATAAGAATCTTTTTTTAGGTTCATTGATTAATTAATGTATTTGGACTATAAAGTAAACTAAATACATTATTTATTTAATGAACTTAAAGAAAAAATCTTCTTATAAGGACTGGAATATACTATGGCTCCTTAAAGGTTTTTTTTGTTGGTTTCAAATATCTTATCTACGATTGTGAGTTTTGTATAGTTAATAATTAAGGCTAGTGGTTTTCCTTAAAAAAATAAAATTAAGGCTGGTTGTTAATCGTTTAGTTGCGTCCATTTTGGGAATGTATAGAGGATTTGAAATGTAAAATCATTAAGATATTTCGTGTATTGTTATTGGTTGCGGTTAGTAGAGTGGGTCTGTGTATGAGTTATGTCGGTATACTCTACAACAACAAAAATAAAAAATAAAAAGCGTGGTTAGTTTAAGATTATCAAACATGTAGACAAATGATTTATTATTAGCAAAAAAAAAAAAGACAAATGGACCATCGTGGATTAAATATAATTATTTGGATTAAAAATAATTATTATTTTTAGAATTAGCAATGTAAAATTTATTGTTTCAATTGAAAGAAACACAATTAATCAAACAATTGACCTCAAATAATTAATAAACTTTATAAATAACGAATTGTTCAGGAAAATATGAGTTTGATTTCTAAATTGAACAATCCATTGTTAGACTCTACTTATCTTTCAATCGAACTTTAGATTATTAGAGACTTTTTCATGAGAATCGAAACGTTAACAAAAAAATACAAATTGTACACTCAATCATTCCATTATTTGTCACTCAATATATTGCAATAAGATTTATTAGTGGGTTATGCTACCAATTTTTTTTTTGGTGTTAGCCTTCCAGTTTTTATGAAAAATGAGTCATGATAAACCATTTGAGCATGCTAACAAGTGTTCTAAGAACCCTTTAATAAGTTTTAACAATTGTTCTAAGAACACTTGTTAATTAAGAAGCTAAAAATGGATTTCTTTTATTAGAAATTAAATAACAATTTTTAAACTTTAAAAAAGTTGAATTTATATGTTTTAAGATAATATTACTACATTTGTTTCCTTAATTTGTCCTCTTATTACACTTGTGGGTGTTTTCCTACGTAGACTTATCATCATTCCGAATCAAAGTAAATCAACTTGAAACTACAAGAGTTTGATCAAGTGGTAAAAATGTAAATGTAAATCACGTTTGATTCCCCTAATATCAATTTCAATGGGCTAAGTCCACATCAAGCTATGTTCTGACTTTAAATGGGTTCTACCGCAAGTGGACGGTTGGATTGAACCTCTCAGACTAATCGATCTTTAGACTATATACTAAGTTTTCAAATAATAAAAATTAAAATGCATTTAATTTAGTTTTGATTTTTTTTTTATCAATTCAAGTTTTGAAAATAGAATATATGATAGATTTTCATTAAATAATTTTTTGAGTCCTATAACGGTTTGCTTTTGCGGCCACCCTGTTACCAACAAATATATTTCACCATGGAATTGATTACTCCTACTCCTACAACAATTTTTTTTTTGGTTGAAAGGTAGTTTTACAACACTTGGCCACCTAAATTTTGGTTTACCAATAATACTCTCTCAGTTTCAAAATACATGTTTAATTTTTACAATATGCATTATTCACTTGATTTACTTTGATCATACTATTTAACTAATGTATAAATACAAATACTAGCATGTAAGATGTTGTTTGATTTGTCTCGGCAAATATTTTTAAAATATTAAATTTTTATAATTTTTTACTTTAGATAATTAAAGATATTAACAGTCAAAATTGTGCATTGACATATGTGAAGTGGTTGACTTGGATATATATTTTGAAAAAGATGAAAATTAATTTTGTTTCAAAAAATTAGTCAAGATTATCAAACCCGACCATAAAATGAAACAATCACAATTCACAAATCAAAGACAGTGTCTCAAACATTCACACATTTTAAAGTTTTTTTCTTCTTCTTTCCATAAATTTTTTGATAGTGTTCCCTTAAAAAAAATAAAAAAGATAGTGTTAGAGCGTCATTTTCCCGTGCAACTATAGACCATTGACTTTACGATGGTGTATTGTTTCTTTTCTTATAGAATAAATTGGTATTTTATTACCAACTATTTTTTGTTTGATGGAATATTTTATTACCAACGTGTTAGAAAATTTGACAACACTTGTAACCAAAAAAAGAAAATTTGACAACATGACTCTTCTTCAAAAAAGAACCTGATTCAATTCATGTAAAATCAAAATAATTTATATTAAATACGTATGCTCTATGTATTAATTTGTCGGTACGCTTACGAATTTACTCAGGTGATTAATTCTTATTCGTTATTGGATAATAAATGACCTGCAAATGGTTAAAAGTACTTTGATACAAATGTACATGAAAATATTTAGATTACTCATCCTCTGAGTTTTCTTTGTAGGTCATATTGATTGATATTGATATTGAAATCACCTTATATTTCTACATTTTGAAAGTATATGAAGGATCGGGTATAGTAGACACTGGACAGGTGTAAGGAGTTGCATTTCATCATGGTCCATGAAGGGGTAAGACTCAACATCCTCAATAGTGTAAAGACATTGTCAACGTCCACTTCAGATGTAATGACTCAGTCAGTAAACAAAATACGGAAAGGTATTTATGTTTCAAATGACGTTATTCAAAGTACAAGTCATCCAACAAGAAGGAATGAAGACCAATAGACCATTGACGTTATCTATATTTTTGAATGGTCTTAAGGTACGTAACTATTCAGTTCAATTCCAATGTCAATGATCTTAAGGTATTCTTACTAAAATCAACTGTATACAATCTAAAATTAATTAACTGTATATGTTGGATAACTTTATTTTAAAAGTTAGCGTCAAATTTTGGTCTCACACACAAAATACATAACATAATGTGTTTTGAGATGGTCCACGACTAAAATCCTTCATTTCATTAAGACTCACTTCACAAAGGCACAAAATCTAACTGAGCTCTTCCCTTGTCTCGAATCCTCTTCGACTTGAAACACCTCCAACGGCCATCGAATTTAGGTGTTGATGTGCGTTGTTTGTAACGGCCTATCTATCACTCTCCAACGACTTATCTCTAGCACCTATAAAAATGGTAAAAAAATAAAGGTCTGGTTGTACTTTTCTGTTGCTCTGATTCTGAAAGTTGTCATTTCTCGGATATTGTTTGATTTCATACCAATTTTGTTGGTTGGATGTATCTACAAAGTGTTGGCTAAGGTTTTGGCCTAGATTAAAGATGGTTGTCGGTACTCGTAGTGTTATTTTTTAGGCTAAATTTGTTTTTTTATTTTTTTAAAGGGAGACAAGTTTTAGACAGGATTTTTATTACTAACATGATTGTAGATGAGGCGAGGAAGTTGAAGAAATAACTCATTATGTGTAAAGTTGATTTTGAGAAAGTTTATAATTGAATTGAGTGGGGGTATCTGGACGAGGTGATGTCCAAAATGAATTTTCCAGCCATCTGGAGGAGATTATAGAGAGTATAAGCTCAATATCAGCTTCAGTCATAGTGATAGACTTTTAGCAAGTGTACTAAAACTATCGAAGTAATAAATCAAAGTTCGTATTCATGACGACTGTGTTAATTTTAAATTAGCTATAAGGTTATTATTTAGGATGTATAAAATCGGGGGGTTGTAGGTTTAAGTTCATAAAAAGTAAGAAAATTTTTAAAAGTTGTTTTTGAAATAATAGGAGAGATGAAATCATGTCTTTTTAATCCTTAGATTACCACTATTTGGTGATTGTACATATTTATTATGAATATTGCCTTAATTTTACGATGATTAACAAAAGTAGTTCTGATCAATCCCTTGAGCCAGAACTCTCTTTTCTGATTACAACCCCTAATTCCTCAGGTGGTCTAGTATTCCTTGAAGGTTTTCAAAGTGTTAACCTAATATCATAAATAAACGATTGTCTATTCCTAGACTAACCCTGTTTATTTGAACAATTCAATTAGGTATAAGTTGAAAGCTATGGTTAGTAGTCATCCATTCTCACGAATTCATGTTATATATTGTTAGTACATAAAAAGCATTAAGAATAATTGAATTGGATAAAACTAGATTAATATTCATAAGCAAGAGAGTTTCGCAGCCACATGTTTCAAACAAGTCTACATCAGAATCATCTCAAGACCTAATTTCTAGAGATTTAGCTACTCATAATTTGAATTACAAATAACATAATCAATTAAAGCATTAAAAGATATGAAGAATGACTATGAGTTGGATGGAATGACCACCTCTTCAATCTAGTGCTCTCATAATCGTGCTTCAGATCTCCAGTATTCAGAACTCTTATTTCTGAAACCATATTCAGCTTAAATAGGCAAAACTGCGCCTAAAATCGTGACACGATTTGGGGTAAGTGTGACACAATTTGCCTTAAAGCCCACATGATCCTTCTAGATGCATATTCACAATCGTGTCACGATTATGTCACCATGACACAATTTTATAGGCATAAACATTCTTCAATTATGTGTAGAAAATCGTGACATGATGGCAAAATCGTGTCACAATGCAATTATTCCAATTTCTTCATATTTTTCTACTTTTTGCACCTCCAGGCTGTCTCAAATGGCTACAGACTCAATATAAACACCGAAATGAATCTAAAAATTATGTTACGACAACATGGCATCATTTAGTCAATGATAGTTTGAGTGATGAGTTTAAATTCAGAAGGGAGTTGAGACAAGACACTCATTTTCCCCATATGTTGCAACTCTTAAACACATTTAATAGTTAGATAAATGTACTCTATTAATTTAGATAAATGAATATCATTTTTTTTTAGAAAAAAAATGTCAATTATTTTAGCCTGAATTGTGTAGATTTTATTTATTTATATTTTTATGAAAAACTTGACTCAAATTAATCAAGGGGGTACGTACGTAGTATCTAATTTGGGGGCCTAACGTGGCAAAGCTTAACGCAGAATCTAAGTAGATGCCCCAAGTGACATGAGAAATTTTAATATTGTCACATGAAAAAATAAAAAGTATTTGATCACACACATAAAAAATATTATTTTAATAATAAGGTGGAAAATAATAAAAAAAGAGTGATTGAATATTTTAAAAAGAATTTTTTAATGTGTGTGTGACTAAACACTTTTTATTTGGTTTGTGACTATAGAAGAATGGGAGCTTCTACGGTACACCCGCAAATTAAGGTGTACTGGTACTCCTACTTCAAAAATCTTTAAATTAACTATTATTTTTATGGAATAAAGAGTTATTTGTTGATATTTATATTTTAGAAAATGTCATTTTATAAGAAAAAACATCATTTCATTGTTTATAAAAATCATACTAATTTTTTTTACATTTTATTGTAAAAAATAATCAAAATTCTCTATTATGAGTACTAAAAATTCAGAAAAATTAAATTTTATTTTGTTGACGTTTTTGGTAAATAAGAATTAATTATAGGTGATAGAAAACAATTTTTCTCTTCAAAAAATAACACTTTTAACTATTAATTTATTGATTTGGTGTACCAATACACTCATATTTGTGGGTGTACCATAGAATTTACCTCTAAAATATAGCAACCACTATTCATGACACAGTCAGCTACCATCTCTTCTCTCTCTTCAGACATTTCACATTTTTCTGTCACTATAACTAACATTAATATCTTCTATATCACACAACACACAGTTACAAGTTATTACAAACTTTATTCTAAAAATTTATTCATTCATTTACATACAAGTTATTATTATATCATTCACCAAACTTGGTGGCTCATCCAAACCAGAGGTGAAGTTCAACCACTTCACTTCACCTCTCCCCGACAACATGGGTCAAGGTCTTAGTTGCAGAGGTAACAATGATCATGGTCTCTTCACTGCTGTCCAACAAGGTAACCTTCAAATTGTCACAACACTGTTACAACAAGACCCTTCTCTTTCCCATCAAAAAACTCTCTTTGATCGTTTTTCACCTCTTCATATTGCGGCTGCTAATGGTCAGATCGAGGTGAATTCTTTTTCCTTATTTTCTGCTAAGTTTTGTTTAAGATTCTGTTTTGTTTTGTTTGTAACATTTCTGTTTTGTTTTAGATTCTGTCAAGGCTTTTACATGGATCTGTTAATCCAGATGTTTTAAATCGTCAAAAACAGGTAATGGTTGGTTATGTTCCTTATTTTGCATTGTGTTTTTTTTTTTTTTTGGCATGTTGGTTTTTGTTTTTATTGCTAAAAGTGTTACCTTTTTGATTAGTTTTTCCTTACCCTTTTTTCAGACTCCTCTTATGTTGGCTGCAATGCATGGAAGGATTGCATGTGTGGAGAAGCTACTTGAAGCTGGTGCTAATGTAATTTGGAAAATTTCATTGGTAGTTTCATTTCTTAATCAATAGATGAATTTGGAAAATTGATTTGTGGAAATTATGAAATTTTCAGGTTTTGATGTTTGATACGGTTAATGGAAGAACTTGCTTACACTATGCTGCTTATTATGGCCATTTTTCTTGCCTTAAAGCTATTCTTTCTTCTGCTCAATCTAGTCATGTGGCTGCTTCTTGGTTTGTCCTTTTTCTTTTTCAGAATAATTCTTTTTTCCTGGATTGACTTTGACTTTGATGCTATGCTGTTATGGTTTTTGTTTTTATTTGTTGTTGTTTTTTAAATGTTTTTGAATTGGTTGTAGGGGATTTGTTCGGTTTGTGAATGTTAGAGATGGAAAGGGTGCGACGCCGTTGCATTTGGCGTCTCGACAAAGACGGCCTGAATGTGTACATATTCTATTAGACAGTGGAGCTCTTGTTTGTGCTTCCACCGGTAGATATGGGTATTGATCTCTCAAAATTCTATGGTTAAAATGACTTGAATCTTATGTATTCTTTTTGTTTTGTGGACTAATGAATTGCTATTTGCAGATATCCTGGAAGTACTCCGCTTCATCTAGCTGCTAGAGGGGGGTCTCTTGATTGCATTCGTGAATTGTTGGCATGGGGCGCAGATCGTATTCAGCGTGATTCATCCGGGTATGGTTTGATTTTGAGACTTGTTAACATATCTAAACATAATTCATCTTCATTTATGTGGCTTATTAGTTTCTATATGGATTATTTATGTCAATGTGTTGAAGTTATTGTAATATCACACTTCTTTTAGGCAAATCTTTCATATGATAATTCCATCATTTGTTTTAATAGTCATATCTGGCATTTTCCTATTGTAACTTCTCAAATTTAAGGAGAAACTTATTTTATTTAACGATTTAGCTGTTTTTATGTTGAATGGATTGAAGCATTTAATTAGGCATTTTTCTCCTCATAATTTATTTTATCCCTAGATTTTCTTCATGTTGTTTGGTGCGTTTATGCAGGCGTATACCATACATGGTTGCTATGAAACACAGACACGGATCATGCGCGTCCTTGCTAAATCCTACATCTGCTGAGCCTCTTGTTTGGCCATCTCCACTGAAATTCATCAGCGAACTTAATCCGGAAGCCAAAGCCTTGTTAGAACAAGCTTTGAAGGACGCAAACAGAGAAAGGGAGAAAGACATACTGAAGGGGAAAATTTACTCTCTTCCGTCTCCATCACAATCAGATTGTGTAGATGACAATATCTCCGAGGTAATTTGAGTCCTCCTCTCAGCGTGCACACATACACACCAAATTCTTGTGTTTTGCAATTGAATTAATCATAATGCTGAAATGTGGCTTATTTGTTACGTGTATACAAACCAAATGAATTTGAACTGAATTTTTGTGATGCTATCTGAATTTATCATTTGTTTCAATCAAAGGCTGAGAGATTTGATTATTTGGCAAAGTTTAAAATTTGCATTATAAATGTGATCCAAAAAAGAAATAGCATTCTCATTGTGGAATATGATATTATGCAGGTTAGTGAGTCAGAATTATGTTGCATCTGCTTTGAGCAGGTATGTACAATTGAAGTTCAGAATTGTGGTCACCAAATGTGTGCACAATGCACATTAGCCCTTTGTTGCTACAACAAACCAAACCCGACAACTACTTCTATAACTCCACCGGTTTGTCCATTTTGTCGAAGCAACATAGTTAGACTTATGGTCGTCATGAAAATTGAAAATCACGACGAAACTGATCAAGACAGTGTTGATATCAATTGTTCAAAGATAAACAAGTCGAGGAAACTCCGAAATTTGAACGACAGCGGTAGTAGCAGCTTCAAAGGATTATCTAGTGTGTCGTTTGGAAAGTTGGGCGGCCGAAGTTCAGGAAGGGTTGCTGCTGAATGGATTGATAAAGAATGATGCACTGTGGCTAGTGTGGCTACTGCTTGTAGTATACTCAAAATCAAAAAAATCAAATTTAATGATTCCATATTGGTTTAGGCACGGTAACTAAGTGTGTGCTTAACCAACAAGGTAAAATGAAAGTGAAAAAGTGAAGGAATAATATGTAATTTTGGTTAATAAGCAAAGTGAATTAAGGTGAAGAAGTTCAAGGTAGGTACCAAATGTTGTTGGAGAAAAAGAGGAAGCTATGTCATGGTTTAGTAAGTGTTATTATCAATTAAAATTAATATTGCTTGAGCATGAAGAAGCATCACATTGATTGATGATTTTGGGCATTGTTAATAGTAATAATAATATTATTATACGCAAACAAGTAAAGTGAGTATATGATTTCTCTTGAAAAGTGTAAGTTTATGTTATGGGAAAATGTATTTGCTTATTTCATTGCATTTTTTTTGTTTATATTTCTTTGTACTATACCATTTTAGCAATAAAATACAAAAGAGAAAGACAAGGTATGCTGTTGCTTGTCATGTGATATGTCTCCGTTAGTTGTGGGTTGAATTATTTGTACACTTTGGAGAATCATTAGATATTTATATTTCTAAATTATTATAATTACAAAATGTGTCACATTTGTGGCTGCGTGGGTGAGATCTAGGGGAAGTCTTTAACAATATAAGTACGTAATTTTGACATGTAGAATTGGAATTGTTACATAGTTGATCCACTTGTGTTAGGTCTAATGATTTTGTTATGCCAATTGGCCACTAGTCCACTACATACCGTGTAAAGTTATAGAATGAAGAAGATATTTGTTATTTTATAAAATTTATATTGAGACTTTGAGAATTATTTATATAAAATTAATTAATGAATGGTGATGGGATTTTGTTGAAAAGCTCTTTTGCACCAAAAAATGGAAACAGGAAAGGGACACATCGTAGAAAAACAAGGAAAGAAAGTTATGTCACTTTCATACATGGCCAAAATAGTATAGGTGTCATTTCTTCGTAAGCTGCGGTTAAGATGTTTTGGCGTTTGACCTCTTCTTTGATGGCTTTGTTCCAACTCTCAACAGGGTGTGACCTTCAACACCAACCGTATGTATCAACATCGTATAGCTAGAGACTATAGCATTGTTTTTCAAATTATGTGTATGTATTATCGAAAATGAGGGTTATAAAAAATTATTTCGACGAAATTTATAATTTTTTTTAAAAACATACAATGTATCTTAACCATAGCTTTTGTGTTCCTAATCTCTTTATGAAATCATGAAAAAGAGTATGGTTTGGTGTCTATTTGATTATGTCGCAACAAAAATAAATTTTAAATATGCTCATTTTGTAAAAACGATTTAAGCTAAAAGAAATATGAATAATAAACTTATTTATGTTTGTATATATTACGTAAAGATTAGTTGAATAATGTATATATATCTAACTAAAAATTAATTTGAGAGGCCACAATTTTAAATACTAATTTCAACTTAAAATTAAATTTTCCCTAAAAATAAACTTAAAATTAATTTTATCAAGAATATTTAAACATGTCAAAATTAGTTTTACATCTCTAAAAAATTTCTAGTTTTTGGTTGAGCATTCTCCAATTTTTTTCTTCTTTTTAGAGCATCTCCAATTCAAGTATCAAAGTGAGTTTTATAGAATGGTGAATTGTTCATTATTTTTTCTTTTTAGAGTAAATTACACTCCCTTCCCCTCAAAGATGCTTGAATTACACTCCTCTTCCCTATTATGTTAAAATATACACTCCCCTCCCTTGAAAAGTAAAATTTATATCCCCCTCCCTTATAAGATGCTTGAATTACAACTCCCTCCCTTAATAATTAAATATGCACTACACATTAATATAGTTTAACATAAATAAATATTTTTATGATATATATATATATATATATATATATATATATATATATTAATTTTGAACCATCATTTAAGAAAAAATAAATCATTTCTTTATCATTTAAATGTCAATAATAATTAAATTTAAATCTTTTGCTGTCACTTTTATAATTTAGAGTATAAAATTAACTTTAAAATAACCATGTTTTACTGTCTTTAGTAATTTTCACATATTTTAATTTTATTTTGGGCTATTTCATATTTTATAATAGGATTTAAAACTACATGTTAATGAAATTGTGAATAAAAAATAACGAAAAATATATATTCATTTTTTTATTATATGAAAATAGACCCAAAATACTATTTCTTTTAAGTGTGTTAATTTTTTTTCTATATTATTAGAAATAAAAAAAAATATTAGGGAGTAAAGTGTAGATTTTAGCATAAGAGGAGAGGGGAATGTAATTCAAGCTTTTCTTAGGGGACGGGCGTGCAAAGTTTTTTAATATGTTTTGAATAAGAGGGGAGGGGAGTATATATTTTAACATAAAAAGGGAGTGTAATTCAAGCATCTTTAAAGAAAGGAGAGTGTAATTTACTCTTCTTTTTATTGGAGGAACCATGATGTGGCAATGTGGGTAGCAAGAAAAATGATTGAAGAAGCTTAAATAAGCTATTGTATCATCAAATTAAAAGTTGGTTCGTTTTTTCAAATTAAAAGTTGTAAGTAAAAAAAATCATTAAAAATATGAGTTGCATATAAGTTTCTTAATTTTTCTATCATCAAGTAAAATATGCATGAGTTGCATAATTTTGATATGATGATGTGAGAGTTACTTAATGATCATTATGGAACCAAGTTTAGATTCTTATAAATTTGTGGAGATGTTCTTACACGAGTTGAGAGGATTTTTACTCTACCGTGATTTTTACAACCTTTAGGATGTGTTTGGATTGAGGATTTATGAGGAGAAGCAGTGACGGATCTAGAATTTTTGAATAGTGGGGGCATTATATATAAAAGTTTTAACATTAGTAATTATCTTCTATAATTATTCATACTATGGAAACTTTGAATGATTTTTTCATTTTCAATATCAATAAAAAATACTTTTCTTTGTATAAATAACTAAACAATCATTTAATCAGTCATCTTCAACTTTATTTCGTATCTAATTTTTCATAATTGTTTGAGATATATGATGATAAGTATGCGCCAAGAAAGAAATAATTTATAATAAGTGTGGTTTATTTGATTAAAATGTCAACTATTAATACATTATACTACCAAAAAAAATGTTTCTAAAAACTTTGTGTGGGCACAAGCCCACAAAATCTACGACATAGATCCGTTCCTAAGACCATTTGCAATGGGGTTATTGAATGGGTGTTGAAAGCTATTGAACCATTGGAGGAGAGCTTATTGAAGATGAGGTGGAAGAGAGACTAGATGAATGGTTTCAATATGTTGAAGGTCTGTCACGGGTGCCACGTGTCGCGTACGCATTTGCTGAAACTGGCGCGTGCAACACACGCGCCGACAGGGCGCGTGAAGCGTCAGGACGCGGAGAGAGAAATTACAAAGGAAGAAAAGGTGGGACACGTGGTGCGTTATTACAGGCTGCCTGAATTTTTATCTTCTTAATAATTTGGACTCAATTATTTCATTGCAAATAATTATTATTATTTTTTTTTACCAAAATTCATGAATTTTTTTTCTCTACAAATAGAGACTTGAATCATTTGATTTGGACACAGGAAAAAAAATCAAGTTTTTTTCACTCTCTTAATCTTATTATTAGCCTTTCTTTGATTAGTTTTAGACTTGTGTTTTGTGTGTTTGTTTGTTGTCTTGCATTTTAAGTTATTTGTGTGTCGTGTGCTTAGTTTGTTGTATTGCATTTTAAGTTAAGAAAATAAAAATAAATTATTTAAATAAATTTTGTTTTTACAAAAAAAAAATTGTTAAGTGTTTCTTTATTTTAATTTAATTATAATCGATAATTGTAATTTTATTTAATTATAAAAACAAAAATATAAAATTAAATAAGAATAAGAAATAAAAGGTGGTGGGGTAGGGTGTTGAATGAAAAAACCATTAGAGTGGTTAAAATTGAATGAGTGTTGAATTAAGAGAGAGAGAATGACGTGGAGTGTTGGGAATTGAAAAAGTGGGTGTTGATGGTTATTGAAAGAAAAAAACCATTGCAAATGGTCTAATGGGAAGGGAGGGAAGAGTTTACTTTTCATTTTTAAATTACGGACATTATGAAATGTTTTTTAAAAAGTTAACAAATTAACATGATAAACAATTATATATTACTTCAATCACACTTAATTTATTTTAGAAAAACATGTTATATAGTCCGTAATTTAAAAATGAAAAGTAAGCCCTCCTCTTATTTCTCCTCTTAAACCCTTCATCCAAACACACCTTTAATATCTAGCCGAGGGTGTTGCTAAAAATATATGAGATTTAGACATGTTTTGGGTGATACATTAGCGTTGACGTTTACAAGATATATAATCTCTGTTGCCGACGCCATGCTCTAAAAATATCTTCACTCTTTTTGTCGATAATTTGCTGGAAAGATATATTAAATATAATAGATCTCAGATTGAAAAATTCATAATCAGATGGGTCTAGCTATATCAAATTGCAAATCTATTTTATTTTTTTAACAAAGGAAATATATTTTCTTTTGGCAAATCAAATATTTGGATCCAATCGTTTGTTAAAAAAAAAATATTTGGATCCAATCGAAGTTGTTGCAGGTTCACATGAATCTGGATAAGAAATTATAAACGTGTCACGTACGGTAAGCAAATAGAAATACAAAATTGAATTTTTAATTTATTATTAAATGATTTTTTTTTGGACGAAAATGATTTTGCTAATATATAGTCCATCCATAATAAAATATGGGTCCTCTATCCCTGTGAGTTTAGCTCAGTTGGTAGGGATATTACATATTATATGTAGAGGTTGAGGTTCGAACCCCGGACACTCCACTTCTCCACAATTAAATTGCGTGAGCTCTAACCACTAGGCTACTTGACAAAAAATAATAATATGAGTCCTCTATTTTTTTTTAATAACTAAATACGGGTCCTATATAGTGAGTTTGATTTGCTCCATTTATTTTATTTTATTCAAGGTTCATTTACAAGAGAAATAGGCACAAATGATAACTTTAGTAGAATCCAATAAGTGAATCTCTCTCACTTTTTTTTTGACAAAACCTCTCTTATAAATGTAGCAAAGTAAAAGGGAAAATTACTCTAACCTCCCATGAGGTTTCTTTGAACGATAGACATAAACATCCTCTTTAGTTTTTGAATAGACACTAACCTCTCTTAACCTCTCTTAAAGTCTCTTGAAATAGATAAACACCTCCCTTTTCAACTTAACACCGTTTATAATTATGTTAAAAAAACACTTTTTTTCTATTGATGAAACTATCTTCCTACACAATGTTTCTGCTCTCTTTGGAAGCTCTTCACATCTTTATCATTTATTTTTGTTTTCCTTTATTTCGTATATCTCTACTAACATAATTGGGACTATTTTTTTTTTTTGAAGAATATCCCCCCAAAAAAAGCAACACACCTCTGTATTATAGTTATTCCGCCGCGACTCATACACAAAGCTACGTAACACAAATGAACAACATCCCATTTATTTGCTCTTCGTAAAAAAAAAAAAGTCATTTATTTGGTACAAACTCTGCTAACGAGCTGTTTGAAAAACTCAATCTATGATAATTTGCTTTGATTACTGTTGCTTCTACAATTTGTTTGTTAAATCTTATATGACCCAAAAATTCTCGACAAAGATGTGAGTAAAATAACAATCATATCAAAACATTGGTTGTGTTGTTAATGAAGTTATAGGTTAGAACGAAAAAGCAGCGAGAAGGAAAGGTATTGTGCGATGCAGTTGAATGAGAAAAGAAGTGAAAAAATGTTTCTATTTTTTTAACGGCACATTGACAGCACTTAACGGCAAGGGAGGTATGTGTCTTAAGATAAAATAGAGGGTGTGGGTTACATATAGACAAAGTTCATGGGAGGTTGGTGTATTTTTCCCTAAATTAAACAAGGTTGGACTCATACGAGAAAAAGCATATAGGTTGTATGAAAAAAAAAAGGATTTTTCTTTTTAAAGAATTAACTTCTTAACTCTTCAAGACATTTATGTCAAAATAAAAATTGTTTGGAAAAACCGAGTTTGATTTTTGAGTGAAACGATTTTTGGTCAGGCTATCCTTGCCTCAGAGCCAAACTTTGGACAACTAGATCCCTTTCCCTTTGGAATCGGAAGGTTAACACCAAAAAAATAAAATAAATTTTTTAACAAGTGTTTATAGGACACTTTATGACATTTTATAAAATTTAGAATGAAGGTCTATTTTAACCCCAAAAAATAGTAAGACTCAATTGGTCTAAAAAAAGAAAAGTCATTCTTAGTCCTTGAGAAAAATATCACATCATTTTCATTTTAGTTTCCATAAAATTTTCCTTTAATTTTTTTATCCAAAAGTTTTTCATCACTATTTTTTGTCATTGTTTTTAATTCAATTCATGTGTATTATTCAAAATTTTGAGTTTTTTTTTACAGTCGTGTTTATAATATTATAATAATATTTTTAAAAAATATAATATTTTAATAAAACATGAATGGTAAAAAACTCATTTAATATTTTAATAAAAAACTCATAATTGGGGCATAAAAACTCATTTAATTCATGTTTGGTTAAAAAAAATTAATTTCTTTTGGGAGAGATTCTTGGTGTTCTAAAATTCCTGCAAAAACTAATTAAAAAATTTGAATGGTACACATGATCTGAGTGAAAAGTATGGACAAAAAGTGTAAACTACAAACTTTAGGGGAATTGAAAGTTGAAGGAAGATTTCTGAGATATTAAAATTAAAAGTTGAGATATTTATAGAAATCAATAACACATTTAACTAAAAATAAAATTAACTTAATAAATCAAAGTGAAAAAATATGGCAATATTGTAGAGTTTTTATTTTTTGAGAGCTACTTTAGAGATTTGTTGAGTACTAATACTCTAGGCAAAATTGATTGAAATAAAAAATGACACCACATTAAATAATTAGATGTTATGCATCATATCCAACAAATCTTTAAATAGGAAGTGTTAAAAGAAATACGAAAAATGTTAACGTGTGTCCGGACACATGTTAAGATTCATTTATTTTTAGGGAACATGTTAAGTTTGATATACACTCAAAAATTTGCCAATTTCATTTCTCAAAAAAGTTGAAAATTAATACTATCTTTGTTGCCTGCTTAGCCTACTAATTAACCCATAATTATTACTAAACAGGATATTTTGAACACAAATTTGTCCCCACATAAGTTCTAATTATTCATACATGATATATATTTTGCCTAAACATGCATGAAAAAAACTCTCCAAATGAACCAAACTCATTTTTCTGTTGCTCCAATTCCATGTTTTCATTTTCTGTTTCACCCATCTGCCTCTGAGTTATAGACAGTGGAGGAGCAATTGTGCCATTCACAAATAGTGAATTTGACTCTGCATTATTGATTTCATTCAACTCATCATCAGGGCCAAAAATATAATTGCTTCGGTGACATTTTCTATTTCCATTAGCAACTCTTCTTTCAACTGCAAGAAATTGACCAAGAGATGGAGGGTTATGAGCAACTTCAGCTTCTCTACTCCTTGAGCATAGACAGAGTAAGCATGAACTGAATTTAAACTTGTTATGATCTTTCTTGCTTTTGAACATTTCTGTTTTAGTTCCTCTTATTGATCTTCTAGATAGCTCTACAATGCTATTGACTCCCATTAGGCTCCCAAGTGTGGTACTTTTGTCTAGGAAAAATGACCCCGTGGACTGAAATAAAAGATACACGACAAAAATTAGCAACCATTAATCAATGACATATTATATATACAAATTGTTGGGAAAAACAAGTAAGAAATTAAGCAAATAAGTAAGCTGAATTTCACAACATTGTAAGAGGATGGCACGATAATATAAGAGAAAAGAAGAAAGTCAAATGCAAATTTAAAGTGTTTCGGATTAGTGGACGATGTAAAACTTGTTCTAAGACATTCCATTCTAATCAACACCTATAATGTCACCCTATATTAAAAATGATATTTCTTATGCTTCTATTGTCTACAATGACAATTATACTTTAAAAGAACTATCATACTTCACCATAAAAAGTATATTTGCCTCTAAATTAAATTACTTCTAGAATGTCTTCATGTCAAAAACCATGTTGAAAAGTTATGGTGCAACTTCCAAGCATGTTGAAAAGTTCTTCAACAGCTGACATATTCGCAAAACACGCCTGAGATCAATCATCAATGTCAACAAATATTTGTGTGTTATTTGAAACATTTTATAATCCTGAATTCCTGATTGTTTCAACATATCATTGACTTGTTTTCACCACAAGCCAAAATTGATGCTTCAATCAATTTTTATGTCAAAATCTTCAACACTTTAAAAAGTTAGCATTGCATTTGTATGCATACTATAATCGATGTACCCGGTTGATTCCTAAGAGAGATGAGTCATAATGGACACAATTAAGTATAAAATATTTTCTAACTAGAACATATGTTTGAAACAAAACTTTCATCGTATCGCTCTTCTCTTCAAATGTTAAAGAACAATGTTGCAATCTTAGAGCACACTAAAAATTCAATATCCATGAATTGAGAGCAGCAAACTAAATGATCAGTACCACCAGGAGACATTGCACATCTCCACCCAAAATTTAAGATATTAGGAATACAAATCATCTTTTTTACATATCTAACATATAATCTATTCAAAGTTGATGTGGAACTAACCACTCACGCTTTGATTCAAGAATCTTTCCCTCAAGTGTTAGTCTACATCACGTTAATTACATTTTCGCTACCAACCAATATAACACACCTTCTGACTATAATGTCAAGAAGACTTTTGATACATGGATCCAATATCATTTTCCCCTTCCGCTCCCCCACCAAGGTGAGCTAAGGCTATGATACCCACTTGTTGAAGAGTCATTGGAAAGCACTGAGAGCAACAATATGCTAATGATCGAGGATCATCGATACATTACATCTCCAACCAAAACCTTAGATATTGAGTATATATAGCGATGCCCTCTCTTATATATCTAATATCTGAGTTCATTCATAAATAGTTTCCTAAAGCATATATATATATATATATATATATATATATATATATATATATATATATATATATATATTTCTTATGAATTAAATGTGATTTCCATTATTTGAGAAAAAATTAGTAACTTCCGTATCAGTCATTTTTTAACAAATATATGGAGTAGTATAATCCAACAAAGTACCCCTAATATTTGTTAATTTTAGTTTTACTTACCTGTGTGTCTAAATCAGATGAAGAATTTGTAGAAGGAGAATCAGTAAGCAAGGTGTTGAATGACATTGATCCAGAGTTGTTCCCATTACTAACAATCTCCATCCTTGCATGCAGTGGCTGTAAACCCAGTGGCCACCCCTCATTCTAACATCAAATTCATTGTATAAAAAAACATGAATACCAATGAAAATTACAAAAACTAACATATGAATATAATATTCAAAATTAAAGAGTACCTGTTGAGCCATGTTATTTTCTGAAATCTTAATACTATTTCACTATAGTTGTAGAATGTTTTCAGTACAAAGCCAACACATATGTTAGATAGGACAGGACTGCTGGAAAATTATTGCCAAGAGCTAGCTGTGAATAATGAGGAAGCAAAATGTCAAAAAAGAGTGACATAACGAGTGAGGATGTTTATCATTTGCGACAGGTAATGGCCATTATCTCTGCTTTTTTATTTACCTCTGTTGACTCTAAAGAAAAATAGAATCATTTTGTCGAGGTACTAAATGGTCAGAGTGTGTTTTGCATGACTAGTGTTTATAAACATAATAAATAATTGTATTGACACAATGTTCATAATACTTTCTCATTAATGCATGCATTCATCAGATTTTTATAATTAGTGTACATAGATCTATGAAACACATACACTCATTAGATTAGGCGTGCTCCAGTGTCGAACACGTTCTACCACGAACACGACACTAGCACATATAATTGTTAAAGTGTTGTTGGTATTAATGTATTCTCTTCAATCTTAAATATAAATAAAAAGTCAAATTTCGAACAAATACATTTGAATTTTTGGGTATATTTAGGAGCGTAGGAATATCATACCATTCAAAAATATCAAGCGCGTCTTAGCACCTATGAATGATGAACAGTAAGGATCCTAAGAAAAGTTGTACTAGAAGGATGCACTTGTTTTCAATTCTGTTAGAAGACAATCACAAGCATCTGAAAAATTGTCCAGAGTCACTTTCTTAAAAGCCTCACTGATGCTCAAAGCACGGCAGGTGCTTCACAAAACAATGCACACAGTCACTTCATGCTTAATTTAAGGTAAATTTTCAACTATTTTTAAAGTTTAGTTGGACATCGATACTCTACATATAATAAAACACTCATTTGAAATTTAATTTAGTTCTTAAATAAATTAATACTATGATATTAAATAATTGAATGATTGTTAGATATCCAACTAAACTTGAGGATATCATTGTATTCATCTAATTTTAATCATTAAACAACAACTTTTTGGAGTAATAAATTAATAGTATATTTATACTATATTGTTACTTTCACGGTTCTATATTTAGTGTCACTCTAGATTATTTCATAAATACTAAGATAAGTTAAAAATAAATAAACATAAGAGTAATAATTTTCACTTTTAAAAAATAGTCTAACAATTTTATAAAACAATCCTTATTCTATCTTAACCATTATCATAAATGCATAATGAGGTATAATAAATTTGAGAATAATGCACATAACATAAATAAATACCGTAAGGTGAGTTCTTCATCTATATATGACGGAACGACTAAATGAGGGCATTTACGACATAGTTTTCAAAGTTAATTAATAATCTCCAAGATGAAGTTTCACTCACGGTAATTGGTGGTTAAGTTTAAACCTGAAGTTATTCACGTTTGAGGGTTTAGGAAATAAGAACATATATATTACAAAGAGACATTGTTTTAATAAAGAGGTATGCTATATCAAACAAAACAATTATAGCCAATATTTCACGAACTAACAATTAACCAATCACATTTGTCACTTGAGCAGAATACATGGTCATTAGAGAAAACCCAACACTCATGAAAAACTCGTGTGACACTTTTTTGCTGTATATACTTTGTCCTTTAATACAATGAGGTTTTGGTTCATGTTCTTGCCCAAATGCAAAAATTATGTTTGTTAATCCTATTTTGGAAACTCATTGAGATGTAATTTGATCCATGTTGTTTACTTCTTTTGAGGTATCAGCATTTACATTGGAGTACCGAATAATGTGAGAAACTCACCTGTCCTCCAGTGTGTTAAAATTGGAGCCTGGACGTCTCGAGCCTATTATTAGGATTAATGTTATGATTAAATTTGTAACTTTCAAAATTTCATTTATTTATTTTTTTTTGAAACATTTCAAAATTTCGTTTATGTTTGTGATTGTATTTTCCAACGTTAAATTTATTTCAAATGGACTCCAAGTTTATTTCAAGGATTGTCTCCGCCTTGAGCAACATATTTTTAAAATCTCTTAAAAATAGAATGTTTATACCAACTGGATTCAATATCAAGTTTTGAGTTGAGCGTATGTTTGGTTCTACCTTTAGAGAGATCAAAATTGATTTTAAACGTGTAGAATTGATTCTGACGTATTTGGTTGCTGTCAAATATAATTGATTTTGTTTTCAGAATTGATTATACTTGAAGTTGAGATTTGTAGTTTTTGATTCTAGAATTAATTTTCACGCATAAATTTATAGTTCAACTCATTTTTACATAAATCCAAACACAAATCACTTTTAGCCAAAATCAATTTTAATCAAAAACAGTTCTACAAAATTAATTATATCAAAATTATTTCTCCTCATCGCATAACCAAACACACGCTGAATCTAATAATGATCTTCATTTTTTTAACAAGCAAAAATGATATATCTAATAATGATCTGGTATAGAAAGTCATTAGTAGTAGTGAGTGTTCTATAGTTTAATGTCATTTTCATATTCTGGACTTAATGGAAAGATCACTCATGTGCAAAGAATGAGGAATTATTGTATTCAATAGAACCAAATTGTATTAAACCAACTTAATTAGTGGATATTTTGGGGGCAAAATCTATCTCTTGAAAAATATTTCATATTAGCATGGACCCTCTTTGGTTTACTCTATCCTGCCTAAATCCCAGGTGTACATTTCTGGAAATAGTTGAAATTTAAGGCATACTTTATCCTAATGAAGTGTTAAATTCCTTATTTCATTAAAATCTCTTGAAATTAAGTTTCTTAAAAAAAAATTAACTTTTGGAGATGTAAGAAAGACGACAATTTATTATTTTGGAATTTAGTAAAGATTCCATGGAGGTTTCGATGTGTAGGATGTACTTATTAGGACTTTACAGCATCAAATGCACTGTGGTGCATGGTCTACGCAAAGTGTTGTGCTTTTCAAGCACCTGTTCTTCCATATGATTTGATTTGCATTTTACACCCTTTTATAGTCCGAATTACAGTTTTCATGTCTTCATGAAAGTTACATTTATGAATGTTAGCATTCTTTTAGCATTGGTTTGATTCTATTTGAACATTTATAACTACGTATATAATTAAAATATCACACATGGGTCATGTTGCATGCTTTTCATCAAAAGCAAGCACGCATCGTGCGAAACAAATGAAACAAAAACAAACTACGCAAAATGTCTTGTTAATGAAGAAAAGGAAAACACAAATGCTTTATTTTATCGAAGAACAATCATTTACTCAAAATAACGCGAAAACCAAAGTTGAAATGAAAGACACAAATCAAACAATGGACTCAAATTACTCTAAAATTACATTTGATGATGAATCATCCCTAAGCTTCATAGGTACGCAAAAGCAATTGTCACTCCAGGTTCTTCATGCTACTATGATCAATATCACTGCAACTCAAAATCTCATTTTCTTTTGTCATTTTTCAAAACTAATTCGAGCAATTCAGATCCGCTCCGGATCAAGTTAAAGCACCAATCATCAAATCAAATCAATTGTATCCAGAATCTTTGATTTCTTCATCGGAAACAATCTTCTCATCAAACATGATTCTTTTGCGACATGGTGGTTTTCGTTTCATGGGTGTCTTTGTTATTATGGTTTTCTTCTTGCAGGGTGCACCAGGACATTCAAGAATCGGTGGGATTTTGTGATCGGAAGATGTGGGAGTCTTGAACCCGTCATTGTTGTTGTCTTGCAATATTGATAGTTTCGTAATCCGAATAATGTGTTTCAATCCTTCCTGAATTGAAGTTTGGTTCCCTTCTTGAACCATGGTATTGATTAGAGAGAAATGAAATGCTGAAGGATTTCTTGACAGGTCTATGAAGCTAAACGATCTTGTTTAAGAGAATAGTATGAAGAGTATTGGAAAGAAAGAATGAATTGAAAGAAGATTGAAACGATATTTGGTTCTATATAGCAGCTACATTGAATATTCATTGAGAAGATATTCAGTTAGCAGTGCCTTGTGAATTCATGTGGGCTAATAAAAAAGTTGATGCACACATCGTTTACGTGGGCTAATAAATTACTATTTTTTTACAATTATAATTCTAATTAATATTACTTTTATCACTTCTAATTCAATATCTTTTACTTTGTATTTATGACAACGGTGAATGCACCAATACTTGACAAGAATATTTAAAATCATTTTTCTCTCTCATTCACTTTTTTTTTTAATATATGTGAAATGAACAAATGACTCACTTAATCTGCGATGGAGGAAGTAATAACAAAGAGCGCTAAAGATCAAGATAGAAAAACCAATCAAACTAAACAAGGGGCAGAGACCCTAAAAATATCAGTTAGAGTGCATTTGATTTGCTAAAAAAATGAAAAACATGATAGAATAACTCCAGTTGTACAATATTTTATTTGTAAAACTGTTTTAGAGACATAACAAACTGGAGGAAGAGACATGACAAAAACTGAAATTTTTGTTCTCACCAAACCCCAACATAACTTTTTGTCCCACATACAAGTTGTCTAACATACCAAAATAACATTTTATCCACCAAAAATCATATAAGACAAAAAATTATCCAATATCATAGAAAACAATCGATTTTTTTAGCCCCAACCCCTATAAAAAGATTTCTGCTCTCCACCCTGCAAAAATTGCTCGCGCCCTGCAGCGATGCCAATTTTACCAATGCGCTAGTTAACTGGCGCAAGTGCAAAATACTGCGCTAGTTAACGCACGCTGCGCCACTTAACTAGCGCATGTGTAAAACACTGCGCGCGTTAACTGGCACTGCGCACGTTAACTGGCGCAGCCTTTTAGCACATGCGCCAGTTAAGTGGCGCACAGTATGTGCTTACGGCACAGTCATGTGCTAACCTCTATTTTCCCTGATTTTTTAATCCTTCTTTCATACATTCATTGAAATAACATTCATTCAAACATTCATTCAAATAACACAAATTTGTCCATAAATTTATAAAATTACATAATCTCATATAAACGATCAAACATTACAGTATTACACTTAAATAAGGATTACACTTCAACGGATCGGACAAAAAGATACAAAGTATTATTCTCAACCATTACGCTAAACATGAAATCAACGTCGCTATCGTCTTTGAGGAGTTGTGGATGATACACTGTCTTCCAGAAGTCCTCTTCCTTATCCTCCCCCAAGTCCAGGCCTGACACATTTACTATCACATCACGTGTTCTATGATTTGAACCAATATAGATAAAGAAGTCGTCAAGCTTTGTCTTCAACTCATCCAACTTGTCGGTGGGGTTTACAGTGAACCAAACCCTCTTTTTCACATCTACATAACGGATTTCAAGTTTAACCGGAGTTTGTGCATCTTCAGACATGTTTCACCTCACAAACTTCACAAAAATATAATGAAAAACAAATATGAGAGAAATGATAGAAAATAAGTAGTTGACAAAGTAAGTAATGCGAGCAATAATTGGTGTGACATAACCGGCCACCAAAAAAATATTCATTTCATTTCATTTAATATATATATATATATATATATATATATATATATATATATATATAATATTAGTTACATATTGGCCACAAATATCCAAATTACATAACCGGCCACCAAAAAATACGTCGGGGTGTAATACCACCAAAAAATAGGACGAACACCGATCGACCTATAACTGTCCTAACCTATAATAACCTATCTAAGAGGTCTAGTGACATTCCTAAATTATCGTCTTCTTCCATGTCTTCCGTCCATTCAACTTCTTGTTCCTTTTTTTGTAGGGTGGGAGTATCATCACAAACAATTGGATTGTGCTCATTTGTTGGTTTCTTTGGCGGCTTTGGCTCCTTGGACATGAGTTCATTGTAAGCGTTTTGTCTATCCAAAAACGCAAAATGCCAATTCTCCGCCTCACCAATCTTGTTGTTCATCCACTCTGTGCAACTCGGTGGTAACGGACAACCTTCCTTCAAGATCACATGAAGACAGTGGTCGGGAATTAAGCAAAGACACATGATGTTGGAATGTGGATTAAGTGGAGGAGCACTTCAGATTGGGAAATATGTCTCACATACACCACTTGTTGTTTCGGGCAAAGTCAATAGAACAATGGGTCTTTTGTAGCAAGAAGCAACGCCGGAACCTTCACCGGAACCTTCATTTTTGGCCGGTTTCGGTTCAACGTCATCATCCGCGACATTGTCAACCATCTCCCTATATATCTATTGAATAAAAAAAATAACAAATGAAGAAAAAATAAATTACTTGTAGAACAAGCTAACCAAGAACAAAAGTGACAAAAAATTCGAAAAAAGGGACTGTGCACCGGGGCGCCACTTAACTGGCGCAGGCCATTAATCCCTGCGCCACTTAACTGGCGCAGCCCATTAACCCCTGCGCCAGTTAGGTGGCGCACACTTACTACCCGCGCCACTTAACTTGCGCGCCTAACCTAGTGCCTACGAAAACATGACGAACCTACCACAAAAACCAGCAAAATGAGATGAGTTTTGATGATACAATACCTAATATTTGGTGCTTGATGAGCGTAGAAATTTGCTTCCTGACGATTTGCAATGATTTGGGATGAGGATTTTGACCCAAAAAATCGCACTTTTTGGGTTTTTGAGGGTGGAGGGAAAGAAAATGGTGCTTGGAGTTCGGACTGATGGGTTTTGTACGAAAACAGTAACCCTGTGCTAGTTAAGGTGTGCAGCGTCACTTAAGTTGCGCTGCGCCACTTAACATGCGCTACGCTAGTTAACTAGCGCAGGGGTAAAATAGGCAGGACTGCAGGGCGCGAGCAAATTTTGCTGGGGGCAGAGCAGAATTCCTATAAAAATTGGGTGAGGCATGTTAGTCCATCGGGCTGGTTTCAGATTAGTCCTCTGTCAACATATTCATGTCATATTTGAGGGAAAGCAACATCACTATATTTTGGCTATGAAATATGTCATTCAAAATATATTTCTAATTGAACGTGGTTATAATAAATTTATGGAAACATACATTCCAATCAGAGATTAGATTTAAATTCTCTTCATTGAAAATTCTCTCAAGTTTTCTTAAGTGGAATCTCAACGAGAATTGTTGTATTTTAATGGTAGAGATTGAAAATGAAAAAAACTTAAGGTAATTTTCAATGAAGAGAATCCAAATCCTGGAAGATCCTCCAATGAACCACAAATTACTAGGACAAAAGATATATGGATTACCGATTTAAATTCTGAGAAGTTTTGTAAGTAGCATTTCCCTGGGCACATAAATTCAATCATTCACTAAATAGAGGCAAAATGCAGCTGACACAAAATCCACTTATTTTTCCTGTATTCCTGATAGAGCGCATAATTCTTCCTGTTCATAGTGCCATAAATCATACACATATGGCATAAAGAGAACATAGTCAATCTCATGAGATAAAAGTTCCATTAGCAAACATATTTGATTGCTACAAATATTGGCCAGTGTACATGATAGTCAAATTTTGTGGGGAATCTAGTGCAACCACTGCTGATCTGCAACATCCTACAAGAAATATGGTTAAGGTTCGATGTCTATGGTAGAACAGTAGTAGGTTCGATGTTTTTGTACCAATCATATCTTGCTGCAGTGGGTTGGGAAACCCTCATGCAGTTCGAGCTTTAAAGAAGCTCGTTAGGCAAAAAAAGAAAAAAAAGTCCATATATTGTCTTTCTTATATATGGAAACTAAGCTAAGTAGATCTGAACTCAAACTTACTTCTAACGCTCTCTTTGGTATGACAACAAATTACATCTCTGTAAATTACTCTTTTAATAATGGTGCTAGATCAATGATTTTGTAACTGTATACAATATCAATATTAATAAAATGATGATCAATTTATACGTGTCTCTGCGAAAAACTAATATTAAATGGAAGGCTTATGGGATCTATGGGTACTATACTCATAAAGGTCTTACTTGTGACATGTTTAAGGATTTGACTAACAATAATATTTATACTGAAAGTTAGTTTATTTTTGTTGATTTAAATATGATTTTGAACAATGATGAGAAGCTGAGATGTAATATTGTTAATAATAATATTCTAACCAATTTCTAGAACAGTTTTCATAATTGTGTTCTTAGGGACCTTGGGTACAGTAGGAGTAATTTTTGTTTGGGCACAAACCTAAATAAAATTGATTTGTATATATAAAAGTAAAAAGTTAAAAGAGAAGTTATTAGTCACATTACTTAAATCTTTTATTTTTTTAAGTTTTTCAATTTATGAATATGTACCCAAATAAAATTGATTAAAATTGATTTGGGTCTGTGTTTAAGATAGAATTTATCTCGTAGCAGATACACTTTGACTAATAAACAAACTAACAACTAACATATTAAAGAGAGAATTGATAGATTTTGTGCTAATTCTATCTGGATAAATTTATTTCCTAGATTCAGTAATCATCATTTAACTCCCTATACTTCTTTAAATACGATTGCATGCCCATAGATAAAAACATTTATTATATTACGAGATTTGAGCAATTATGGCCTGAAGATAATGAGAGTTTTGATGTTGTCGAGGCTACTTGGAACTCTAACAATGATACTAGTCACTCTAAGTCAAATAGGGACCTTAACAATTTCCACATTTGGTGAAAAAAGAAGTTTGAGTGTATTCCTAACATGACTAATATCATTTAGAACCAGGTTAATAACCTTAAACTTGCCATACTTGATCAGACCTTCAAGGATTCTATTGTAGAGAAAGAGAAAGAATTAGATGATTTGCTTTATAAAGAGGATCAATGGTGAGCTAAGAAGGCTAATGTTTCCTGGCTCGAAATGGGGACAAGAACTTTAAGTATTTCCATTTTAAGGCTTCCAAGATGAAAAAGAATACACCATCCGGTTACTATTATAAGCAAAAATCAACATTTTAGATTTATTCAATTAATAATGTATATGATATTTATAATAAACCGCATACATTATTTAATGAATGAATATAAAATGTTGATTTCTGTTTATAATAGTGACCGAAGGATATAGTATTAAAACTATAACATATAATCAGGCAACTATATGGAAAGATAAGGAAATCAAGATACTTTTTACTTATTATTATTATTATTATTATTTTGAAACAATTTTAAATCCTTCACTCGTTCTAATTTTCCAGGATGTTTTGTATTTTGCCAATGACAAGGTGGATTTTGAGATGACTCGGGGGTCACATGCCCAATTTACTACTCTGGGAGTTGTCACATCTATGAAGAAATTAAAGAGATGTGCAACCCATGGACCTGATGACCGATTGCTATGTTTTTCCGGAAGTAATGGGAGATTATTGGACTTGAAGTTACCTTTTATGTTCTTAGAATCCTCAATGATAATGAAGACATATATACCATCAACAACACTTTTATCAGCCTCATCCCTAAATTTAAGAACCACTAGTACATAAAACATTTTTTAAATGGGGTAAATATGACTTTTTAAATCGGGTCATAATCCGACTTATAGGTGGTCGATTTAAAAAACTATCTTTTATTTTAAGTCTACACCCTTTACCCGATTTAAAATCGTTTTATTTAAATCGGCTCAACCCATCTAAAATCTTGTAATTTAAATCGGATAACACGACTTAAAAAAAGGTGAACAAAGGTATTAAAAATACTATTTAGATCTGTTCAACCCATTTAAAATCCCTGTCTATTTTTTTTTTAATAACAAAATTATGGTGTAAGATTTAATATAATAACCAAAAAATTCATAATCTCAACCAATAATATGAAATATCATATGATCAAAATTCATATCAAACCTATCATTGTTATAATATCAAACAAATCCAAAGTTACAATCTCATAAAACTAAACAAAAGCTAAACATTGTTATTGACATAATTAAATTACATCAAGTCTTTCCAAAATCAAACTTCCACAACGTTCTTGAACATTTGTCATTTCATCATCAGTAAACGGAGTTTTGTCTCCAAAAATCTGGAAAAAAAGAAGTTAAGATAACATATTAGAATATGAAATTAACTTTAAAAAAAATAAGAAACACAATGTAGTATTTAGTTATACACCATATCTCATGGGCCGGTATTGCCAACTGATACAATGTTCAGCATAAGTATCATTATAAAGTAGCCACACTCATAATTGAAAGGTTGTCTTTGGCACTACAATTGTCATAAATATGAAATTATATTGAGTAAATATCATATATAAAAAACTTATAATACTATATGAATATAATTTTTAACTTACTGTAGGAATCTCTCATGTTGGCTTTCTCGCCTTTCTGACACCACTCAACTTGTTATACCCAACTATAGCACTACAGTAATAAAATGCATTCATATAAATTGATGTGTAAAAAATCTTTATTAAATTACATCCAATTAGTTAAATACTTACGAATTAACAATGTCCTCAATATTTTTATTTGGCTTCCAACCCATCGAACATAGAAAAACAACATTTTGTTCTTTTGGTTCAATAATAAGCAATTGCCAATGGCGACTACATTGGAAAGAAACAAAAGATTTGTTAATTTTAGGGCTTTCTAATATATTTGATTAAGTATAAAAAAAAATAATACTATGAAGATCAAATACACTTACTTTTTCAGGTAAGGTGTAATAGAAATTTGGCAAGTGTACCAAAACCTATCGAAGTAGTAAAATATCGATCCCACAAGGACTATTTTTAACTTCGATAATTCAACTTCGTTAAGCAATAGGATGTGTAAAAGTTATATTTGTTTTGCCACTAGGCGGTTTGTTTGATTTGATTTTAAGAAATCAATTAACAGAAAGTAAAAGTTGTTAAGAAATAAGAGAGAGATGAGATCAGGTCTTTCGAATCATTTATGTTCCCTTAATTGGTCACTGTACTCTATTCTTGTGAATGGTTCTTTAGTTCCACGATAGTTAACAATTTAGCCCTAATCAATCCCTTGAGTTAGGACCCTCCTCTTAAACCACAACCCCTAATTCCTTAGGTGGTCTAATAATCCTTGAAGGTTTAAGCACGTTAACCTAATATCACTAACAAACGATTATCCATTCATAGACTAACCATGTATTCAATGGGTCTAAGTTGAAATCTAGGGTCAGTAGTCATTCATACTCACGAGTTTATATGTGATCAAGATATAAAAGAATTAAGAACAATTGAATTGAATAGAAACTAAATAATCATTCACATTAAATAGAGTTTCATCACATCAACATGATTCAATTAGGGTTACATAAAATCATCTTAGACGTAATCTCTAGGAGATTTAGCTACTCATAATCAGACTTACAAATAGCATAATCAACAATGGAATTAAAACATACATGAACTGGTAAAAGGATGAACTGATCACCCTCCTAGTCGTCTCTTGATGTCAAAATCGCACTTTCTTCTTCTAAAATCGTAACCCTTGTTTTTGGAATAGACTTCAGCTTAAATAGGCACAGAATTTCGCCTAAAACGTGTCACGTTTTTAGTAAATCGTGACACGTTTTCACTTGTGTAACAAGAAACTAAATTAGGGTTTCACCAAATCGTGTCACGTTTTTGCCATCGTGACACGTTTTCCTTAATGTCAAAACAATGCATTCTGCCTTGTGAAATCGTGTCACGTTTTTGACCAAATGTGCCACGTTTTTGTCTTGTCCTTTTTCTTTAGTTTTCTTGCTTTTCTTGCTGCTTAAGTCGCCTTGTGAACTCCAGAATGTGATAATATTTACATAAAAATTACGTAATGACAGCATGTCATCAAGGTGCAAAATAACAAACTTTGTTACCCTCAAACATCTTTGCGGTCATATGAGACTGAGAACTTTCTTGGTCATTTTCCGCGTGAATGAAAAATGGATCAACGAAACCATACACATCACTATTTCCTAATTGAGTACAAAGGTGTTCCATATACCTAAAATTTTAAAAAACAATTCAAAATCTGAACATGTACAAGGCAACAAACAAACAAACAGCAAGGCAAAGTGACATTTGAATGAACAAAAACCTGCTATAAACAATCCAGAATGTGATTACACACTAACTTTTCATATAGGCACAAACATAGACATTTTCTTTAATGATATATCTACTTTAAAGCACAGACATAAATAAGGGTGAAAATATACTTACACCACCCATATTCGTAGAATCGTGATGCATAAATCTTCCGTCTTGATACACAACTCCATAATATCTCTCGTTGGGAGGTAAAAAAATTCACTCTCATTCAAATCGAACTTCACAGGATGTTTTCGATTCAATATGCTTAACATCAACTTTTCAATGCAAGATTTTTCAGGTTCTGACCTTTTGGATGGATGATCATCTTTTGCAGTTTCTTTAACATCCTAAATAATTTAAGATAAAATATTAGACAACATAATTAAATGGGCCCAAGTGCAAATAGATAAAGACATACACAATGAATACCTTCTTAGAAACTAGACCCAAAAGTCTTTTTGGCCATTGAATGAAAGCGTTGAGGGCCTCACCAACCTTTGTCACCTCATCTGTGGGCATGGGGGCTTAGAGCATTAGAATCTAGCACTTTAGTTACTGCCACCCTCACCATACCATTTTCTAACAGCTGATTATGTATGGTTGATCCCAACATATATACATTTGCATATGCTACTATGTGATGTTTATTATCAACATATAATTCACACTCTTCTGGGATGTCCTCATCATCATCCTCTGGTATAGGCGGCGTTGCAGAACAACTACCTTTTGTGCTTGCAGGTATATCAGTACTAGGAGAACATGTTGGGAAATTTGGGAAATATTGAGACAAAGCTGGAATAGATGATATATCCCGCATCACTTGATCCCTGATCTCCTTAGTAAGATCTGCTTTAATGCTCTCTATTTGTTTGCTATTGAAAACAAATGAGGCAGAGGCACCATAATGAGAAAGTGGACCAAAATATTGCCTAATTCCCACACCTCCACCAACAGCACGAACACGTCCAGGGTGTTCAGGTCGTCTGATCGCTTCCGCCAAGATATCTTTATGGCCTTGTGGAACAAAGAGTCCTTGTTTTGTTTTTTCAACAATAGAATCCTACCAACATAAAAATATTCAAGCAGAATTGTAAACATATGACTTATAATAAACACTTGTAACCGATATATTAATATCCTGATCAAATCTATGACTTATAATAAAAGCTATAAACTATGACTTATACTCTTGGAGGATATTGAAAAGCTATAAACTATGACTTATAATAAACACTTGAACAAATATCCTGATCGTTTCTAATGTGACTGTTTTCAAAGGACAAATATTTACGACCAATGTTACACTTGATTGTTTGACATTTGAAGGCACATGTATTTGACATTGGACTAACACTTCCACATGCCTCTAACCACGAAAGCAGTCAATTATTATTGACTAGTAACAAGTGCTACTTGTTTTTTGTTTGTTTGGAATCTGTAACAAGTGCCACTTACGTGATGACATGACAAAGTTTAACATGTAGAACTTTAACATGAGACTTTACTTGTCCATTTTTTAAAATTGCTACTGCTTTTAAACAACCAATTTTTTTTTATCAATCTATATTAATATCTGCTGATTAATAATTTTGTGTTTAAAAAAATATGACTTAGCAGATAAACTAATCAAGACGAATAATATTGCATTTTACTTACAATTTTATCGGCCATACAATGTGTTTCTTCTGACATGTACTCTCCTGATGACTTTTGTCGTGCCCTTATCCACTTCTCATGACGTTTTGGTGGGGATGGAGGTGCAACTATGAGTCTTCAATCGATTCTTGTCTTTGTTTTATTTTCTCTTGCATCATCTTTCCTTCAAGCAACTCATATCCTCCACGAGACAAGTTGTGGGGGTATCTATTACGAGCCTGAATCAATTTCCTCCTATTTCTTTTCTCCTGTTATAAATAACACACAACAATTAACGGAAATGCTATAAATAAATTTAATTAAACTAATTAATCTTAAAGTCCAACAAACCAGAAAGGAAGGATCCTCCCGCGTCTTAATAAACTCCTGCCATGTTTCCTCATCAATAAATTTATATGTTCCAAGAGGAGATTTGTCACTCAATTCCCCGTCATTTAAATATCTCCTTGTCAGCTTTGTTTTAAATGCCCTCCAACGTTCACACGCATAGGATAGCCATTTGTCTTTTAATTTTGAAATATCATGAGTATTAGGAATATCCCATTGTTCCTGTGTTATATAGCAGATAAAAGAGTTAACGTATGGAAATAATATAATTAAGTGTTACCTCAATTTTTGAACTGTTGTTTTCTCCCCCTTCTAAAAGGATTTTTCGTTACAAAAAGACACAAAAGTTAAAAAAATTGAGGTGTCAAATGATTAAAATATGACATAATTGTGTTTTTGTTGACAATTAAGAGCCCGTTTGTCATAACTTTTTTAAGAAAAAAAAAATCACTTTTAAAAAAAATCACTTTTAAGACTATTGCGTGCGTTTATTACAACTTTTTTTAAAAAAAATCATAATCTAAAAAAAATTCTAAAAACTAAAAAAATTCTAAAAATAGTTTCAAATGAGAAGTTGTTAAGAGTAGCTTATCAAAAAATAGATTTTTTAGAGGAGAGAGAAAATAAATGTCAAAAGATTAAACTAGTTTTGTAACAAAAAAAAATCCCTTTTATATAGTTTGTATCCAAACAAACTAAATTATTTTACTACGATAACAAACGCAAAGTAGATTTTTATTTTATTTTATAAAATCTCTAATAAATAATATCTAAATTATTCAATGTCAAAATCACTTTTATTTTAATTCTTAACGAACGGCCCCTAAGTTTAATAATTAGAAGATAGATTGAACAGAAAAGTAATAGCTAGGTGAACCACATTCTTTCTCTCTAAGAAACAGATCTCCCTTATCTCTACAAATAGTCCATCGTCCACCACCTCACTCACCTCCCACCTACAGCCAAACCTTTTCTCTTCGTAATGTAGATTTAGGAGAAAGGTGCACAATTTGAAGACCCTAACTTCACTGTAGCACCTTCTTCTTACCTCGATGGGGTTATTGTCGGTTTTCGTCGTCGCTCTTTAAGCAGATGTTGAACAGTGACATGGGTTCGTTCATACATCTCCCAAGTTTTAGTAGAGCTTGACTTTGAAGGTGTTTGTCGTTGAGGGTTCTCCGATCCGAGTTTTTACTTGATATGGTTCTGTGGCATCAACGATTCTTACAAAATCTAGATCTTTTGATCTGGATATGGTTGGCTGTCTGATTTCAACAAACGTTCGAGATCCTTCTTGCTCGTAATGGTTCTTTGAAAATTCGGTTACTTGAGATGGTGGAGGTGTGCCGCTGCCGGTGATGTCCAAAGTTATTTTGGGTTGACTGAATCCAACCCATTTTTGAGTCTCTCTAGAAGGGATATGACCTGGAATGGTTTGGTTTATCGAGATATGCGCTTCTTCACACATGGTTAGGTTTCCAAGATTTGTTACTGTTGTGGTGGTGGTTGCTCGATGAGATAGCTGCAGTTACACATCTCAGCGATGTTTTTGTTGCTTGTTGTGTTTCGTAACACTTTCTTCAAGCTAGAAATGGCCATTTACTTGTTTTGTTGATGAGTTGTGGATTCATGAAATTGTTACCGTGATGACAATCAGGTTTAGTTGTCGTTCTACAAAGATATGAGTTCAAGCTCGTCTTTCGGTTACTTTGGAAATGTTTGGGGACGTTTACATATCTATTTCTTTTGCAATTCGGTTTCATGCCTCTTGTTGGGTATGCCGGGTTGTTGGGTGTGTATTCGTCCCTAGGAAGTTGGGTTCTTTATACCGGACTTTTGTCCAGTATATTTTACTTTACACTTTGGTATTATTTGTTTGTGATACCCTTTGAGAGTTGATTGTGGAGACTAATCTCTAAGGCATTGTGATTGATTGTGAGACCTATATGAGCGGCAAACGCTCCTTAAAAGTTTTAATGTTGTTACTTTAGATTCGAACACAAGACCGTGGTTAAGGTAGAAGAGAATTGTGTCATCTCATCCACGCGTTTTTGGGTTGTTGGGTCATGTTGATGTCTCCCAACTCTTGTAATCTTTTTTATTTAATATATTTTTATTTGCCTAAAAACTAGATAATAGATTCTTTGTCAAAAAAAATTATACAATAGATTATTAGTTTTTATTTGAGTTTGTTTAGTCTAGATATTTACATGTGTAAAGTGAGTTACGGAAAATTTGTTTGTAAAATGAGTTATTATAGGAAAATTTGTTTTGATTTAAAGTAAGTTCGTTTTAATTGGGTGGATTTGTTAGGGAAGTTGAATTTATTTTTTTAGTTACTTAGAAGGTGTCAAATTTGTTTTAATTGGTAGTTTATAAAGAGAGAAATAATGGGGGAGGTTGAATCAGAAGATAAAAAAAGATATAATTTGGATGACGTGTCAAATAATTTAAATAGATAAGATTGTATTTTTGGTAGTTTCATGATTAGATAATAGATTCACCTTTCTTAAACAAAAAATAGATTCACCTAAATTTCTTTCCTAAATCGGTTCATAAATTATGGTTTTGATTATTCCGTTTGTGTTCCCGTTTAATAATTTTATAGCTCTTGTGTTGAAAACAAAATAAACTTTTGATTTTTAATTAAAACGAAAATTTGTTGGTGGTTTAGTTGATAGGTTTTACTTTGACTCTGAGTTTAGATTTGTTGAAAAATTCCTACTGGGTTGTTTATATTTTCATTGTTATGTTGTTGGCACCTTATGTGATGAATCGATTTTTGATGGATATTTTTTGATTTTTTTCTTGTCACATACATGGTGGCATATAACCTTTAGGAAAAGAAACAAAAAATACAGTAATTTACCAGGAACTAGATAACACATAATCACAGAAGTACATGGCTTAATTGGCATAGGAGAAACACACAAAGGCAAGCACAACCAGATGCATAACATTGAACTTAGTTCTACTCTTTGTATCCTTCATAGTTCAATACTATCCATTTGATCATGCTTCTCTTTGTCTTTTTCTTGTTCACATTGTTGTATCAATATTGTTACAATCTAATACTCTGATGAAGATCTTTTGGAATATTGATAAGAGAAGTATAAGAAAATATTTGCTTGCATAAACATGTATATATACCACAAGAGTCTTGATTATCAAGATATTATCAAATATAAAAGATACATATAAAATATAGAAGATAAAAGATATACTTACCAATTTAATTGTATGAACATGTATATCTACAACAAGAGACTTGATTACCAAGTCACTTGACTATTAAGATATTATCAAATATAAAATATATAGTAAATATTAATTATATTTACATATTTTAATAAGAAATATATATATATATATTTCATGAAAACAATATAATAACAACCTGCCTATTAATATGCAAAATTAAAATCTAAATATTAGCAACAAAAAAATCTATATTCAAATATTTTATCAATAGGAATAAATGCACTTTGTTATAAATATCATAAGTGGATGTAACCATAAAAAAAAAAAAAAACATAAGTGATGTTTACAAACCATTGGACTTATCTATTAAATGACACCATTTTATTTATATTCTAAATCATATCTTTTCGTACTTATATGTTATGTGACACAATTTTACTTATCTTCTAAGTCATATTATTGTATTTTTCTATAATCCTCTTTTTTTCTCTCTATATCTTTTATTCTTGTTCTTATTCTAAGAGTTGCCATAACAAAATTTAAATATGAATTGTACTTTTTGTTTTTATTTTTGCAAGGAACATGCCTCTTTTAAGATAAATATAAGCCACTTTCTAGTCAACCGAAAATACAGCAGCTTCTTGATCTTTTTTCATATCTCATGCGGGGTTTTTTGCTCTCCTTTCTTCTATAAATTTTTCCTTTGCCTTTGTTAAAGTGTATTATTATATTGAAACACTACCCAAAAAAAAAAGTGTATTATATTGAAACAATATTGATGCAACAATGTAAACTAGAAGAAGACAAAGAGAAGGATGGTCAAATGGATAGTAATGAATTAAAAATAAGTTAAAGAGTCGAACTTGTATTCATTCATTACTATCTATTTGAATGTTCTTTCCTTTGTGTGTGTCTGTTATACCAAATGTATATGCTAAGGAAAAAAAGATGATTTTTGTGTCATGAAAGTCTTGCTATCTTTTCTACCTATAGAATGGCTTTTTTTAGGTAATGAATATTTTTTATGAAAATAAATTCACAGAAAGATGATTCTATTGCATCAAATCTTTTAGGTAATTGATAACTTGGTAAAATCTTTTTATGGCGTGGTGTTTTACAACAGACGGTCTTACAGTGTGTCACGGGATGTGGAGATACAGAAACCGCTTCTCATCTATTCTTTCATTGCAAAATTTTTGGTACTTTATGGCAGCTTATGCGACAGTGGCTTGGTGTTTCTGGTGCGGATCCGTATACTGCTCATGATCATTTCTTTCAGTTTACTAATGCTTTAGGTTCGTCAAGAACCCGTACATCCTTTTTGCAGCTGTTATGGCTTCTGGGTGTGTGGGTTATATGGAATGCTCGCAATCACGGGATATTTAATAACAGTCAAATTTCCATGTTAGATTTGTTGGAAAAGGTTAAGTATAATTCTTTGTGGTGGCTTAAAGCCCATAACGTTACTTTTGTTTTAGGTTCTCAAAGGTGGTGGTTGGATCCCCTGATGTGTTTGGGTATCGGCTGGCCCTTGTTTTTATTTCTTGTACATTGACATCTTGTAATTTTGTGGCTTCCTCTTGAGTACACCTTGTGCTCAAGAGGGTAGGCCGCTGGTGGTTATATAATCCATTTTAGTCTTTTCAAAAAAAATTGATAACTTGGTAATTGATAGATAAGCCCCAAGCAATTTTTTTGGGGCAATAATTTGCTATAATGAAAATTTCACTTTGCAAACCACCCACATAAATTGGGTTGGAAAAGAATAAAAATTCCTGAAATTTAAGTTAGACATGAAAAAAGAGAGGAAAAAAAATTCACAAATATCAAGACCAAAAGGAAAACCAAATTATAGCTTTTTGTGTTGATTTTGTTCAGGTGGTGGGGTTGTCCAATACTGCTTGACTGCTATAAGTATCTTTTCTCTTTGGTGCGGTCCTTTCTTAAGGAAAATACTTGCCATTTGTTGGTTATTAGGCGCATCTCAAAAACGTGGATCAAAATATGGCTTTTAAATTAAGTTTTGAATTAATGGATGTTGCCAAAGAGAGTGGCCATGCCATACGCAAAAAGAAAGAGACTCATAGAATGACATAGACAAATAGATTATTGTTTTTTATTGGAGATTGTTTTTTACTCTAGATATTTAGAAGTGTATAGTGAGTTACATAATATTTGTTTGAAAAGTGAGTTATCATAGGAAAATTTGTCTTGATTTGGAGTAAGTTTGTTTTAATTGGGTGGATTTGTTTTAGGGGAGGTTGAATATGTATAATTAGAAGGTGTCAAATTTTTTCTCGTAAGCTTAAATCAGTTGGTAGGGATAATGCATAATATATGTAAGGTCCGGGGTTTGAACCCCCGTTGTCATAAAAAAAGTGTCAAATTTATTTTGATTAGGAAAATTTCTTTTAACTTTTAACTCATACTTCCTCCGTTTTTTTAAGTGTCTTTTTATGGTGAATTTTTCGTTCCTATTTAACTGTCTTTTTGGTATTTTAAAGGTACAATTTGTCAATTGTACCCTTTGTTAATTACTCTTATATTTTTCAATAAAACTAACTAATGTTATCTATTTGGAAAACTAAAGATTTTTTTTTTTAAACAAAGTTTGTTTCTAGTTATATTTAAATTTAAACAAAATTTCGTTGCAAACAATAGTTCCAAGAAGAGTTCAAATTCTATAAATAAGATGAGTAACAATTTTTAAAATTTTCAAGTGCAAAGTAAAAGAACTGATTTGAGAGAAGAAAAAAATAAAAGACCCCATGAATATTCAAAAGGAAGAAAAAGTGGAATACTCATTGGAACTGCTAATGAGAGGTGAAGAGAGAGTAATAGTTGAAGACTCATTTGAAAAGATACAAGAACAATGACAAGATAACAATGAAGAATAAGAAATTTCATCAACATAATTTTTATATTGACTTAGAATTATTAAAAAGATGAGCAAAATATTTAGAAAATTGACAATTGTTTGTTATGAGAGAGAGCGCAAAAAAAAAAAAGAATTTGTTGGAGAAAAAGATAATAACCGACAATCATTTGTTACGAGAGAAAGATGACATATTAAATTTATTGAAAAGATAAAGTGTGTGCAAAAAAATATGAATTTATTAGTGGATTAAAATGAGGGTATAATAGGAAGAAAATGTGCAATAAAACACATTGCTATTTTGGTATTAATTTTCTAAAAAAACACTTAAAAAGGAACGGAGGGAGTAGTTTTTAAAGAGAGAAATAATATGGGAAACAAAAGATAAAAATTAGGAAAATTTGTTTTAACTAATAGTTTTTAAAGAGAGAAATAATATGGGAAACAAAAGATAAAAATGATATAATTTTGATGATGCGTCAAACAATTTTGAATAAATAAGATTGTATTTTATGGTAGTTTCATGATTAGATAATAGATTCATCTAAATTTCTTTCTCAAATCGGTCCATGAATTATTGTTTATTCACTTTGTGCCCCCATTTAATAATTTTATAGCTCTTGTGTCGAAAACAAACAAAAAAAGTTTTGATATGTTGAAGAATTCCTACTGGGTAAATTTATTTATTTTTTTGAAAGAAAGAAGATTTTTTGTTGTTATATGTTGTTGGTGCCTTATGTGATGATCGAATCGATTTTTCGATTGATTATTTGGTTTTTTTTTTCTTGTGACAAGCATGGACGCATGGTGGCATATAACCTTTTGGAAAAAGAAACCCCTCAATAAATAAAAAATAAAAATAGGAAAAGAAACAAAAAATACACTAATTTACTATAAACGAGATAAAACATAATCATAAAATTTGTAAAAAAAAAAAAACATAATCACATAATTCTCAACCAAAAATAAAATATAACCACAGAAGTCCACGCCATAATTGGCATACCAGAAACACACAAAGACAAACACAACCAAATAGATAACATTGAACTAAGTTCTACTCTTTGGTATTCTTCATAGTTCAATACTATCCATTTGATCATGCTTCTCTTTGTCTTCTTCTTGTTAACATTGTTGCATCAATATTGTTACAATCTATGAAGATCTTTTGGAATATTTAACAAAAGACTATATTGATAGGAGAAGTATAAGAAAATATTTGCTGGCTTATTTCAATGCATAAACATGTATGTATTCAACAAGAGTCTTGATTACCAAGTTTTAGTGACTTGACTATCAAGATATTATCAAATATAAAAGATACATATGAAATATAGAAGATAAAATATATACTTGTTAATTTAATTGTGTGAACTTGTATATCTACAGCAAGAGACTTACCAATCGTTACTGACTTACTATAAAGATATTATTAAATATAAAAGATAAATAGTGAATATTAAAGATATTTACATATTTTAATAAGAAGAAAAGTATGTATAGTACTTTGTTGTTCGTTATTTTTTTTGTACATTGTAGATTTTAATTTTTCTTCTTCTATAGAACCATCGAATAATGCCGTGAGTTCATCAAAACAATATAATAAGTAACAACCTACCCTTTTTTTTAAACAATAATAACTACCTACCTATGCAAAATTAATAATCAAATAATCAAATATTAGGAAAAAAAAAATCAATAATCAAATATTTTACCAATAGGAATAAATGCTCTTCATAAGTGAATGTAACCACAAAAAATATCTTAAGTGATGTCTACACACCATTATACTTATCTCTTAAATAACACTATTTTATTTATTTTCTTAGTCACACGTTTTTGTACTTATCTCTTAAGTGACACAATTTTACTTGTCTTCTAAATCATATTGTTGTATTTTTCTATAATCCTCTCTTTTTCTCCCTATATCTTTTATTCTTGTTAACATAACAAAATATAAATATCAATTGTATTTTTTGTTTTTATTTTTGCAAGGAACATGCCTCTTTTAAGATAAATATAACCACTTTCTTCTAGTAAACCGAAAATACAGCAACTTCTTGATCTTTTTTCATATCTCATGCGGAGTTTTCTCTGCTCTCCTTTCTTCTATAAATATTTCCTTTGTTGTGTATTATATCGAAACATTATGAATATTGATGCAACAATATGTAAACAAGAAGAAGACAAAGAGAAGGATGGTCAAATGGATAGTAATGAATTAAGAATAAGCCAAAGAGTGAAACTTGCATTCATTATTATCCATTTGACTGTTCTTTCCTTTGTGTGTGTCTGCTATACTATTGCTAAGCCGTGTACTTGTTGTGTCTCTGCTCTTCCCTTTCATACGTGGTAAGCATGCATGTCATCTCACCTCCTAACTATTGTTGTGATTTCTTTAATTAATTTTCAGTGCTAATAGATAATTGTTAATTTAATTTTGTGGGTTTCGGAAAGAGATTTCAGAAAGAGATTTGATGTTTTGTGATGTCAAAGAGCGCAACAACAACTGCTAAAAGAATGGATATGATTAGTTTGGTGGTGATGACGGTAAGGGTGTTTAAAACCGAGTAAACCCAATAAAAACAATAAATCAAACCAAATCAAACATTAAACCTCAAAAAATATGTTTGGTTTGGTTGTGTTTGTGTCATTTTTTCACTTAACGGTACGATTTGGTTTACGGTTTTTGTTTTGCATCCAAAACAAACCACAAAATCTCCATCGTCTTTATGCAACCATTTTCTTTGAAGTTGAATTTTTTTTCTTGTTATATTTTTGGAGTTAGACTCTATATGGAGAACATTAAGTTTGGTCAATTTTTTACTTTTTAATTTGAGTTAAGTATTAATGTTATATTTAATATAATAAAAAAAAAATTGGTCTTCAAAGAAAATATAGGCAGGATTTTTAAGTTATGTGCTTCATGCAAAAACTGAATGAACGGAAACAATCCAAACCTTATTGGTCTGGTTTGATTTGTTTCGACTTTTATTTTATCTTAAAATTAACCGAACTAAATTGTAGGTTTTTTTTATCTTGTGTTGAAATGATTTTTAGTCACAAAATCAAACTGATGTCGTGAACATCCCTAATGATGTTCGTTCACTTAACCACTTGTCTTGAATTTTCCTGGAACAAACTCAAAGAGAAGTGTTGGAATTAATCTACTTCCTAAGTTTTTTTATCCTTTGTTGTTTTAACTTTTGACACGAGTCTTAAGAAGTAATTCATATATAGATATTTGTATGTTTTGGATTAAAAAGTCTTTATTTATAATTAAGTTCACATGTGATAAGTCAAAGGTCATAACTTATTTAATAGTTTATGGTGTGTTTTTCAACAAGAGTAAACTTGAGAAAAAAAAATTTAAATATGCTAAAACATCAAAAGAAAAAAAAAACCGGAGAAAGTAATAACTAGAGTTTGATTCACGTGTTGCTTTGCGCACCGATGATAAATTGTGTTGTTTTATTATTTTGCAATGTAAATATAAAATTATCTTATTTATAAAAGTTGTTAGGGCATCGACGACGTAGATCCCAAGAAATGGGTATTCTAGTCAATTTGAATGTTGTGAGCTTGGTCGGAGATTCTTCTTGTATGTTTTTAACAATGTTGAATGATGTACTATATCAATTTGAATAAATGAATATAATTTTTTTTATCAAATATCTTATTAACTAAACTCGCACATTATAAGTGTGAAAAAATAATGAATTTAAGATTTAAATCATGAATCCGAGAGTAAGGTTTGGTTCGGTTAATTATCTTTGTAAGTGCTCTTTGAGTCCAAAGGTCTTCCTTGTCTTGGACTGTGGCACCATCCCTTCACCCTAAAATTTTTGTAACCAAAAAAAAAATCACGACCCTTTCGTTAACTTTTAAATTTAATATAGAAGAGACATCGAATACTATCTAAATTAAACAAAATTTATCGGTACTAGTAACATTCATTAAAAAGGAAGTACTAACTTAAAAAATAAAATAATGACCAACAACGAAAGTATGTTTTTTTTGAGAGGAACAACATAAACGAAAGTATTTGTTTTAGGGGAACAACGAAAATATGTTATTGTAAAAAAGAAACAACGAAAGTATGTTGAAAATTGTTGTTCACACTTCAAAGAAAGCTAAAAAAACACCAAAAATGTACTTAAACGTCCCCTCGACAGTTAACCTATTTAGGCAAGTGACGTTAGCGCAATACAGTGCCTTTTTTTTCCGCTAGTTATATATAATGAAATTTTGTTAAATCTACAAAGGACACAATCACTTCATGCTAAACTCTGAGATATTCTAGATTATATAATTCAAAACATCGTTCAAATTATATAATCTGAGAAAATGATATTTTGGGCTTATCATTGAAGTTCAATTATCGGGCTTTGACCAACCACTCAAGTGGAATGCACACCATATTTTAATTTAAAACCTTTATAATTCCTATCGTTATTATTTATACATTGTTGTGTTACTTGTGTTGGAACAATTTTCGTACACTTGAACCTGTTGCTGAAAAATTAATACACAAACATAAAATAATTTGTTAGAAAAAATTATTAAGCTGAGTCGCGGACTAGGTCGCTTTCTTTAAGACGATTCGCGGCTCTGCTTCAGAAGTGCAACAGTTCAATCTTGCCTCGTCGTCCCCAGGATAAAACAGTCTTTCAAAACTTAAAATATGAGTACTCTCTGCACAAAGAGAACTCACCAAACGACACCCTAAAAATTACTAATACTGCTCGGAATGCCAAAAAAGATTTAGAAAGTTTTTTTTTTTTTTTTCTATTCGTGAGATTGCTTGCTTTTTAACCTGTACCAAGTTATTCTCGTTTTATACAAGTCTCCCACTATCACTTAAAAACTATTAAACTCATATTTGATTCTAGTAGATAAAATCAACTCTCTAATAAATGTGTCAGATTACATTCAATCAAAAAATTGAATAGAAAAACGTTATGTTCCCTTATACAAATATATGACCAAATTAATGTGTAGTAATACCATTAATATAATACCAAAAGTACTTGAATCCGTTGAAACTAGGAAAGACATATTGTAAATTGAAATTGATTGTCACTAAACAAGATGAAAAAAATCGTTTGGTATAAAAGATTTTTAATATGAATAAATTCATTCTTTTATGTACAAAGGTCAAAAACAATGACTTTTTGAAATTCAATTTGTTCCATAACCGATCATAAAAAAAGTTGTAACTCACACAATGCTTCACTTCTTTTACAGCTCTCGTCTATCAAATCAAGATGTCATCAACATCTGTTGAGCAGCATCCTTCAAACACCATGAGAAAGTTCAAACGCCGTCCCAAATCATCACCAACACCACCACCCCAACCATTACAACTCCCTATAGAAGAGTTTCTGAATTTTAACTTGCGTGAAGAGAACAGTCAAATGGATATTCATATGCATAAGGTGGCACTGACCAATAGGAAAAGAATTTTTGCATTCATGGAAGAGGAAGAAATAGAAAGCTTGAAGAAGAAAAGGAAAAATCGATCCCATAGCATTTAGTTTTTTATTTCTTTCTTCTTTCTTTGTAAACACCAAGGATGATTAATTAATAATAATAAAGATTATTCTTTGATATGTTTTTATATTTCTTTGCACTTTATTTCTTTGATTCGTCTAACATATATAAGTGGAACGATGCAAAGAGAATTTTCCTTAAAATGCTGATAGTTTTATCATGCTTCAAGTTGTGTAATTTTATCATTGCTAGCTTTTTCGTGTTCAGATATCATAGTTTTTTCCTTCTTCCTCTGTTATTCACATTTCTTCAAATTTGGATATAATATCTTGCAAGACTTGAAGAGAAGTGCATTTCTCTTTGTAAAAATTCTCTTGAAGTTCTTGAAACTTAGTAGTTTCATTCTTTAAAGAGCTTTCAAAATCGTTGGAACTCTTTGAAAGTGCCTTAGCAAAAGTTTGTCTTTCCTTCTCAAATTTAGTCCTCTTTTCTTCCTCCTCTGTGGGCTTTCGGTTTTCTGCGGCTTTCGGTTTATTGAGTGGTTTGCGAACCATATCAGAGTGGTTTTTATAAACCATATTGAGGTGTTATTCTCGAGCGATTTTTGGCAGTGCAGCCTTTAATCGTACAGAAAGAAGAAATCTACATGGATCAACCTGAAGGTTTCGTAATCCATGGACAGGAGAACAAAGTTTGTAAGTTAGACAAATCTTTGTATGGTCTAAAACAAGCACCGAAACAATGGCATGAGAAATTCGACAATCTAATGATTGAGAATGAGTATAAGGTGAATGAAAGCGACAAGTGTATTTATTACAAGTACGAAAATAACACTTGCACGATCATATGTCTATACGTAGACGACTTACTCATATTTGGTTCAAACCTCAATGTCATTAAAGATGTGAAATCATTGTTGTGCCACAACTTTGATATGAAAGACCTAGGAGAAGCAGATGTAATTCTTGGAATCAAGATTACTAGAACTGATAATGGAATTTCCTTGAATCAATCTCACTACATTGAGAAGATCTTAAGGAAATATAATTACTTCGATTGTAAACCTGCGAGCACACCTTGTGACCCAAGTGTGAAGCTGTTTAAGAACACTGGAGATAGTGTTCGACAAACTGAGTATGCGAGCATCATTGGCAGTCTTAGATATGCCACTGATTGTACTAGACCCGACATCGGCTACGCCGTGGGACTACTATGCAAGTTTACGAGCAGGCCAAGCGTGGAGCATTGGCAAGCTATCGAAAGAGTCATGAGATATTTAAAGAAGACCATGACTCTAGGACTGCATTATCAGAGATATCCTGCAGTGCTTGAAGGATACAGTGACGCAGATTGGAACACCTTATCAGATGATTCCAAAGCGACCAGTGGCTATATATTTAGCATTGCTAGAGGAGCTGTTTCCTGGAAATCCAAGAAACAGACCATTCTGGCTCAGTCCACAATGGAATCTGAGATGATAGCTCTAGCTGCTGCTAGTGAAGAAGCAAGTTGGCTAAGATGCTTGCTATCTGAAATCCCTTTATGGGAGAGACCGTTACCAGCTGTGCTAATTCATTGTGATAGTACCGCGGCTATTGCAAAGATTGAGAATCGTTATTACAATGGTAAGAGACGACAGATAAGACGAAAACACAGCACGATAAGAGAATATCTCTCGAACGGAACGGTAAGAGTAGATTTCGTACGAACAAATGAAAACTTAGCTGATCCTTTGACGAAAGGACTAAACAGAGAGAAAGTCGCAAATACATCCAGTAGGATGGGACTAATGCCTATTGATCATAAGTGATGGTAACCCGACCTATATGACTGGAGATCCCAAGAACTAGGTTCAATGGGTAATAACAAGTCGCAAGTGATAGAACATGCTATGAGATCGCATGATCCTGCAGTGACCGAAGGATGAGATAATAGAAACTCTTAATGAGATCTATACTCCCAATGGAGTGAAGTACATAGCTACAGGAGTACTTCTGATAGACTCACCTATACGTATGTAGAACTGAGGCTGGTTCTTATGGAATTCCGAGGCAGAATTCCTAGAGCATTCGTTAAAACTGGGATAGACGTGCAAGGCCATTAACGCACGGGCTTTTAGAAAACACCTAAGAAAAAAGGTTGTGTGTGGGTCCTATGTCTGAGATAGAGTTCAATGCTGTAAGCAACTCTCGTTAATCGGAATACTACTCACTATGCAAAGGTTCAAGTTGTTGGCGACACCTTTGTTTACTAGCAATCTTTAAGAAACGTCTAAGACGTAACTATCGAAAACCAATTTTGAATTCAAGTGGGGGATTGTTGGAACACTAGTGTATATTGGGGAGAAACTTGGAGTATGCTAGTGAGGAATGGGGAGCCATTGGAATATAAACACAAGAAAGAAGAAACTAGTGTTAGTGTGAATTGAAAATTTTCTATGTCCCACATTGGGTAAATCACACACTCTAGTAGTGTTTATATATGTGGGAATTCAATCTCAAGGGTGTGCCCTTGGGGTACCCACTTTTGTGAACGGAGTGAGCCATGCCAAAAATAATATAACACGCGCGACGACGACGACGACGACGCCGTCCGACCGGACCGGGCTTGGGCTTGGGCCTGGGTCGAAAAAGGAATATTTTTCCGAAATTTCCGCAAGACCAAGTCTTTCCCACGTTTTCCTTGCTCGCGCGTCTGCCCATGTTTATCCCCACGTTTACGCGTCGTGGGTGACCGTTATCCGGGTCGTGGGCGAATTCTGGCGGGTCGCGAACTGGGTCGTGGGCTAAACCGCGGGTTGCAAACCGGAAATTCTCTCTATAAATAGAGAGCTCGGGACTCTCATTTTCTTCATCCCAAAACCGAGAATCGAACGCTCTTCTCTGGTTTTCTCCCCTTTCTCATCTCCCGCGGTTTGTGTTGACGAACCGTTCTTTTCTTCCTCCTCTGTGGGCTTTCGGTTTATTGAGTGGTTTGCGAACCATATCAGAGTGGTTTTTATAAACCATATTGAGGTAGTCTACCTTGCACAATTTAGGTAGTGCCGTGAAACGTCTTAAAGAAAGCGACCTGGTCGTGACTCACCCCGGTAATAGTTTCAAAGCTCTCTCGTAATTTTTAAAATCAAAAACAACACATAGTAACAAAAATAATTAGGCACTGAATCCAACATAAGTCCTGTTAGTCTTGTTAAGTCCTTTTAGTTGTGGTTTACTCCATTTTTACGTATTCAAAAGTTAATGATTGTTCATATTTATATACTGATTCTAAGGTAATGGTTGGCATATTATTAAACATGATTTTACTGCCAAAATGATTTTTTTAGTGAACAGCTTTGCGAACAACATTTAATCTTGTGTCAGCTGCATTTTGCCAATGTGAATTGCGAATTATGTCACTATGTTCTGTACTGTCGTTAAAATGGAAAATAAAATATTCAGTTATCAACAACGTTTATTATAGATGTGTCAAGAAGATGCTGGAAACCTACAAAAGAAGATAATGACTGAGCGCAAAGTTTAACTTTAATGATTTTCTAAAGCAAACTCGCACTGTTCCACAAATTTGGGTTCTGTGTCTCGAGTCATTGGGATGATTCATGGTATGGACCGGCATTAATAGGAGTCATTTGTTTTTTTATATGTTTATCGGTTGAGAAGGAAGAAAAGAAAATATTTGGGGAAAGGAAATTGATTATTCTGATCGATTTGTATAA